>JABAKD010000011.1:6138380-7568093 GCA_012845835.1 Undaria pinnatifida
TGGGCACCCACGACAAGGTTTTTTATCGGCGTTCGTGAAGCCACACGCAAGCCCGTTAAGAGCCACGCGTTTGGTACAAGAAAAGACCATCGTCGCCAATATTATGTGAATCAAACGTAATACGCTGTCTTTCTGTTACGTGTTGTTGTACTATGTCTCCTTCTCTTTGGGATGCTCAGGATCATTTTTTATTTGAGTTTTTGAAGATTTGTTCCTTCATTTATTAGTAGTCGCAAGTAAAGCTTCATATAACGTGTTTTTCACATCACCCGCCCTCTCTTATATCGAATTAAGAGAAGCGCCTGTTTCAGAGAGGTTCAAACGCCTGCCGCACCCCTCTCTTAAACCGTGGCCACCCCTGCAATGTCATGCCCCTCTCTTAAACCGTGGCCACCCCTGTAATGTCATGCCGCTCGGTGTTTACCGATACCGCCCTGTACGGTACAGCAGTAGCGTAAAATTGTGCAAAGCGTAAAAAGTCGCCGTTTCGAAGAATACTGGCAAACCACACAAAAATGTCGTACGTTTTCGTGGGGCTTTCGTACGGACAAGTTGTAAGGCAGGGCGAAAGGCGACGCGTGCTCTGCTGTAGGCATGCGACCTTTTTTTCCTCCTCTCGTCACGCACGGAACGCTCCACACATTACCCCAAAACGGGCGTTTGATCTAAAGCAAGCGTGCAACACCATGAGCGATCCCATGGCCGGGGTATTCAATGGATACTACTACTACTAGTAGTAGTACTACTACTAGTACTACTACTACTACTAGTACTACTACTAGTACTACTACTACTACTACTACTACTACTATTGTAATGCCCAGGAATGTTCACGGTTCGGATCACTGATGCTCGCGGGTCGGACCGGGTCAGGGTAGCCTGGCCCGACCCGTGATATCTGGAAAGCTCCTGACACGACACGACACGACACGACACGACACGACACGACACGACACGACACGACACGACATGATCCGACGCGACACGACACAACACGACGCGACACGACGCGACACGACGCGACACGACGCGACACGACACGACACGACATGACCCGACACCACCCGTGAAGAGCCCTGGTAATACCCACAACGCATGGCCCAAGTACTTCACAAACAGCATGGCATAGTATAGTATTGTAAACAGCAATGGTATTCCGATGTTATTGGGTATTTCCTCAGCGGAGCAGCCCCATCAGCATCAAATATTTGACCGAAACACTCTACAGTGGGTACCCCGATTTTGGAGCGCCCTCCAAGATAAGAGCATACGGGACTTCAGAGCGGTCTAATCGGCATGTCGTGCCGTACCAAAAGGCCACTGCAGATAAGAGCAAAGTTTTTTTTTTTCTTCATCCCATTTATTATCCTCGCATTACTCTCGCGCTCCCTGCCAGCAGTAGCTCAGATCCAGGGTCACAAAGCGGGCCCTCCTGCCCCCTCCCCACTATGGTACGTTCTTTCATTTTTATCGCGAGAAGAATTCAGCATTTTGTTCCCTGGTCTACTCGCGTCGAATTGTACCTACCCGCGCTGCTAGGCGCTCTCAGCGGTTGATGCTTTTTTTTTTTTGCATTTTTGCAGATAAAGTCAAATCTCACCACGGTGGGAATCGAACTCAAGGACCAACGCTAGTAGTATTCAAGGGTAACCACTAGACCACCGGCAGTGATGCACATTGTTGTGTTTCTTTCCGATTGCACCCCAGTGACGTGTTTTAGAGGGCCCTTCGACCGGTATTTCGCACCTGGTACCAGATATGGGTTAGGGTTAGATCCATGGTTGTGCGAAACACAGTAATGTAGGACACTATAATAAGATTATGGGGCTGTTACAGACACAGGCACCCTTTGCAGGTTTCTCTACTAGGCAGGTTTCACGTTGGTCACTTGTACTAGATAAGCTCTTGTATTGGTTCCACACACGCCACGGACGAACTGAATAGCGTTCAATTCCACGAGGCAAAAGTAGCATCCCCTTTTTCCTACACGCACATGCTTTCAAAGGCATGTGAAACCCCTTTCTATCCTGCCGTATCCCATATATTACGCCTTGTTAGGCTCCCAGGAGAATTCCATGACATTAGCCCACCCTGATGAGCCGTATATGCAGAAATACGGAAGATTCGGGGAAGGACCGGTTCGCGGGTCTAGAACATGACTCGCAGATGCGGCTCTTCACAACCTACTCCCACACCTCTACCCTGCGAGGCTACGAAGCCTCAGGGAAAATGCTACATCAGAAAACCTCAAACGAAAAACGGAAGACGGGAAAAGGGTACAGGACACTTCATCTCGCCCGCGGGCGTGCGCCCAAACGCCGAGAAAGTGTCGGCTTTGACTCTCATGCCCATGCCCCGCGACCTGGAGCAGCTGCGCTCTCTCCTAGGTGGCCTTTTCGTACTACCGAAAGTTTCTGCCAAATATGTCCAACCGGGTTCGACCAATCACGGCCCTTCCTCAAGAAGGGCGTCAAATTTTTGTTCGCGCCGAGCATGGAAGTCATCGTGCATGACATGCTCGTGGAGGGGGAATGCCGTAACAACACCCATCACCAGGGCGACCGGTGCACAAGTGTGGTTACTTGCATGCGCTTGTTTTTCGGCTTGTCACGGGGTGCTCTTAAATCGAGGCACCAGCTTTTACCCTATGGTAGCTGGAGTTGGGTGATTTCGGTGAGTACCGAACGCGCTCAGGCACTTACTCGGCTGCCCACGCCTACATGCATCAAATGTCCGTCCTTTAGTCAGTCAGTTTAAAAGGCCTGGTGCAATTTGTCGGGCGTTTGGGATATAAATGTCAATGGGTTAGTAACGCCAGAAAAAACACGGCTTGCGTCTGAAAAAAACGTACAAGAAGGAATATGATGCGTCCGCGGTACTTGTATGGATACATTCGATAGTGCAAATGTGCTCGGTAGTTAGCGGTCAAGGAAGCCGGGTGCGTTCCCACGTTTTCGCGTGTGTTTAATACGGACAACTTCCGTTAATAAGACAGGTGCGTGGCCTTCCTAGACAGGTCTGCTCGGCAGAAAAAAATTTCCTCCGTAGACTTACTGCGGACAGGGACATCAGGCACTGATTTTTGCTCGGTACCCACCTGTGCGGTAACAGGAAATCGTGCAAATCGACGTTTTGCGCGGCACATCGACGCGTACTTTGCTCGTCACATACGTAGTTTAGTTTAATATACACGCGCACGTTTGTTGACACGTGCAGGGTATCTCAAATTTTGAGTTTTTACCGATCTTGGTAAGTTTTCCAAGACATACTTGGCGATCTCTGTATCTCAACATCCTCTAACCCTTCTTCCCTCCCCCCCCCCCTCCTCTCCCCGACCCCCCCCCCTCTCCCTCTGTCCCCTCCCTCGCCCCTCTCCTCCCCCGAATCGCGACGGCTCCTCGGACGCTGCAAACCTTTCTCGTCGTGTTGCCATCCATACCCACCCTCACCAACTGCTGAATGACGTGGCAGATCAAGACAACTGTCATGCAGCGGTTACGCCTGGAGTGGTGCGTCGTTCCCGTAGGCGTGGCGTGTCTGTGGCTAGTGATTGCGCTCGTAGTCTCCGTCGTATCGGTCCGGCGCGTGATGATACGCGAGCAGCGCCTGCATCGCGTCGCCCTCCGCCGGATCCGTCGGCAACACAGCCGCCAAATGGCGTCTTCAATCTCCTCGTCGGAGGGGGGTTCCACCGTCTTCCCAGCGTCTCAGGGAGAGTCTCTAATTGTGAGGGCACAGCGGTTGGAAGCGATGAGGGCGGCGTCGGGTCGGCGGGGGAGGACGCGGGGGGAGATACCTTCTATGGCAATAGCTGCGGCGGCGGCCGCTGATAAAGCGGCCGCTGGGGCTGAGGGGAGAGCTTCCGACACCGCCCTCACGGCTGCTGCGCTCTCTGCGGCCACAGACACCAACGCGCGCGCCGAAGACATTGACGCCGATGCCGCTTCCGACAACCCTACCTCCACGGACGCTGACAGCAGCCGGCTGGACGAGGATTTGGGGAGAGACTGGTGGGGTAAAGGGAGAGGGACCGAGGGGTTAGAGGGAAAGGAGAATAAGGTCTTGCCACCGGGGCAGAAGGCTCTGACGCTGAGGTCCTCGCGGCGACGGAACGATTCCGACCGGACCCTCTCGTACTCCGTGGACAGTGCCGCGGACAGCGTTGGTGTCGCCGATACGTCTGGGCCCGCGGAAGCAGCGGCGGCGGCGGGGATCGTTCCGGGAAGGTTACCGTCGAGGCAATCGCTCCGGCGGCGGGAGAGCGACGCACGACGCCCCGTAGCGAAATTGGCGGACGTGAGGGCGAGGTCCGTGCGCGTGAGTTGCCTCCTGAACGCGTGGATCCGCCTCTGGCTGTCCATGGCGATTTTCTCGATCACGCTTTTGGTGTTCTTGGTGCTTATATCTCTGAGAATATTCGGGGTTCCCGCGAGCAGCCTCTCCACGGGAGCAATAGCCAGCCCGGGGCTCGTGGTGCTCTCGCTCCTCGCGCTCCACTCCCTCGTTATGCTGGACGGCGATTGGGGGTCGGGCGGCGGCGCGGCGAACCGCCGCGGCGCAGCCCGCAGCCGCCTGGGTATTAGCCGGCGCTCCTTCATCGTGCTGTCCCTCGTCTGCGCGTTGCTTGTGGTGGCCAAGATAGACAGCGTCGAGCGCGACCGCGATGGAAAAAGTTTGTCTGCCTTGGCTGAGATCGCACTGAAAACCCCCTGGTGGTGCGTCTTGACGCCTATGTGGGTCATGGCCGCCCTTCTGGAGGTTGTCTACCTGGTCGCCCTCTGGGAGAACCGGGCGGGGGAGAGCTTAGCGTCGACGCTCATGGGGGGCGCCGACGGCGCCCCCGGGTTTCTGAACGGGTGGGGCGACGCCTGCGGTGAGTGCGAATGCCCGCCCTGGGGCAGGGCCTGGGACGAGAAGAGACACCCGCGCCCGTCCGGCCGCCGCTACGACTTCCGCGCAGGGGCGCGCCTTCGGCCGACGGCGGTGTCCTACTCCAGCTCCGTTCGGCGGCGGGTGGAGCTGACACCCGCTCAACGCGCCGCGGCGGCCTCCCTCGTCGGTGGCATCCTTTGTCTCACGGTAGCGATGGTAGCGGTCTCGCTGCGGACGAAGCCGACTGTCTCCTGGAGCGTGCCTATGACCATGCTAATGGCGGCGGCTGGCATGGCCCTTGTCGGCACCGGACTTGGGCAGCTGGCGGCGGCGCACTGCTGCAAGATGCGCGGTCCGCTGCCCCCCTTGACGACGCCGTTGCCCGTTTTTTTCTGCGATCGGCAGGGGGGGTGGGTGGTGGGGCCGCCCGACCCCCCCACTGTTTCCATATTTTTGCTCGGGGAGGTGACGCTCCGGCAAGAGGGCTTCGGCGTGGGTAGCGCAGTGGGGGTGGAGGAGGGCGGCGGCGTTGGCGGCGGAAACTCTTGGGCACCGACTCACTGACGGTCGAGGTCGTGTACTCGTGTCATGTATACGCTGTGGTGTACTTTGGCCGACCCCATGAAAAATTGTGTCTAGGTAATACGCTGTAAGATCTAGATCTAGATATTTCTATGAAGTCTAGATATAGGCTTTACAGCAGAGGTATTGAAAAGGGGGACAATGTTACCTACCAATAGGTCGCCCTCCCTCGGTCGGGTAGTACTAGTAATCCATGTTTTTGTTTTTGGTTCTTCGCGGGCGAGTCCGCGGTGTAAAACCGTTTAAACGAGGACTAGTTTTTTTTAGCGCAATGGAAGGCCTACGACGTGTGGAGGGAGTCGGGGGGGCGGGGGGGGAGGGTACTCATTTGTTGTTTGTCTTGATCGTTTGACCATTGATCACGCGTCCCTCTCGAGACGGAGCACCGTTGCTACTCCTAATAGAGACACCTCCAACATTTGGGCACTCCTACTACCGGAGGGGTCTTAGATTGTCGGGGAGGGGGGGGGTCGGGGGGGGTACTCAGTTTGTGCATGGCCGTAGTCGTATGACCATAGACCCTCGCATCCCTACTTGCTGGGACGGAGCACGTCGGGTTTCACCAACCAGGCACACATTGCTTGCACCAAGCGCGAAGCGCCGTGAGGTGGGCGCGTCGCATGAAGGGTGAACTGCATCTTTCCAAGAACCGCTCGTAAGACGGACTTCGGCACCTTGCGCCTACTTTCTTGCTCATGGATGGCAGCGACCAATGAGTTATTTTTGTTTTATGGTGTGGCCACTCCAGAGACAGCAATGGGTATCATTATGTAACTGCCTCGTAGGTGCCTTATCATACTCACCCTATGTGATGTGATCATGCCCCTTGTGCGGAGTTAGGGTTCTCCGCCCCGCACAATATGATCTAACTCGATTACCATCATGGTAACCGCCAAAAATAAAAAGCGGTACCCTGGTTGTCTAGCTAACGCAGTGATTGGCATATTTTACAGCGTCGTTGCCAACCAACAACGCCAACCCCCAATATACATGTTATAGTGTTTTACAAAACGTCGGTGCCAACCGAGGCTGGGGGATGGGGGGCTTAGAAAAGGCACCACGATCAGTCGAGCCCTTTGCTTTTGCGTGGATGGGGGTGAGTGGTCCCCGCCGGAAATATCGGCCGGCCGCAGGGCGTGTGGTGGGGACACGCGCGCACGCCCTACTACTAGTGTCGCCGAGCATTGCGCTCGTTGTCCTGGCGGCAGGGAGGTCTTTGTGGATAGGGTTGTCGTCCCTCTATAGTATTGGTTGCCCGCTATCGTGCCTGTTAAATCGCTGGGCAGATATGAGAAAATCCAGTAGTGGTATGTAGGGTGCGGAGTAGTGCCGGTTGCCGCTATATTGCCGGTTTTTCCGGCTGATGCATGCCGCGCTATTGAGGGATCACTACTGCTATAGCGTGTAATACGCACATTGGTGATGTGACTGGGCGCGTCGATTCATCAGCGCCCGCGCATCACCATGTTATTTGTACGTACTTGTACTGAGTACGAATTGGTGTTTCACTTTCTAGTTTTTTTAATTGTTAACCCCTTTGGAGCTGCACTCTTTTTCAGCGGGGGGGGAAAGTACTTGGATTTTGTGTAAGATTATTTTTGCAGTGGTTAAAAATGGGTGAAGCGGTTGAAGGTGCAAGCGAATCCTAGGTGGGGGGGGACACTCGGACGCTGTGATTGATGTCGGTACGGACCAGCTGCGTTCAGAAGGTGAGGTGCTCGAAATTTCGTTATACCCCACGACGCACCTACTTCGTACAAATCAGTAAATAAATACGGTGTAGGGATCCCCCACTAAGGCGGTATCCCGATATAAGGCGGTCAAAATCGCTAGGTGCGACAGGGAATTGCACTCATAACCTGGAACGAAGGAGGCGCTTTCCTCTATAAGGCGGTCATATTGCTCTTGAACACCATTGCCTTGCTGGGAGACCCCTATATAGTGCTGTACTGAGGTCGATTTAGTATAATAGCAGCAATAGGAGTGGTAGTTGTTGTCGTCGTGATGTAGATTTGAATGAACCACACATTTTTTCTCGGGGTCATTGTGTTCTACATTCGGTAGAGGGTATGTTCTACATTTGGTCGTAGGGTATGTTCTACAGTACATTTGATACCTAAGGGTCTGTGTTGTCAACGTAACTGATAGAACAAAAAAGTCTTACGAAAGCTTGGTCGCGTGACTACTCACTGCGTGTGACTTGTCTTGTGTCCTTTTTTTGGGGGGGGGGTTGTCTGTTTCTCCAGACTCCAGACCGCGCCTCCGTTGGTTCGTTTTTTTTATATGATGGTTTCAAATACGTCACTGCAGTGAGCTCGGCCATTTGAGTGGTTGATACTTGAAGCAACTGATGTAAATCTTCTCGCTCTACTAGCCTCTGCTTGTTTACTCTTATGCAACTGTGAATGAATCGTTGTTAGTTTGTTCGTTGTAAAGGTGAGTGTGAGTCGCGCATCCCTTTTTCATTAGTCATGATGAAATAACATTCTAATACAAGATTAAACGGGAAGTGGACGGAGAGAAAGTTTTTCGGGCCCGGGCCAGCCAGTTGGTTGCTGGTGGTTCATTATATTTGCGCTCTTGTTATTATAGACTAGTCATTTTAGTCATTTTTTATTGTTATGTTCAACCATCGCCTTAATTTTTACTCTCCAGCTCAGGTGTATCTTCCGTGTTCTCCCCCGCCCGGTACTTGCCTTTATTTTTATCGCGTGCACATTACAAGGTTCAGCATTCCTAGACCTTTCAGTTTTTTTTTGTGCTCTTTTAAAAATTTTGTCGATTTTTTTCATGTAGTTTTTTGCAAACTCAAGCTGTCGCGCGTCCCGCTGGTCAATTTCTCCCCGCAAGAGAAGAAATGTTTCGGGTTCTCTTCGAGCACGTTTCATTGGTGAAGAGAATGCTATTTATAGACGTTGTATTATGTACGCGTTGCTGAAGCAATAATCCCACACTTTAAATCAGCCCCTGCCTTCGCTCGTTGTCACCGGTTGAATTGTGTACGTTTTGGCCTAGTACTTAAGGTAGTTTGGCCCCAAACATGTGGCCCAAAGACGCGTGATACGACAGAGGTAACAATTTTCGCATGAAATTCTTTCTGGATGGCGGGGCTCCTCAACCCAAAATCGTTGCAAAACTAGGCCACTTTTTGGGCGTGGTTCTTGTTGACATTTATTTGTGTACCTAGGCGCCATCATGGCATTTATTCTCTGGTGTGTAGCAGTTTTATGTTTCTCCAAAAAATCAGTTTTTGGGAGAGGTCTTGAGCTTCCAAATTGAGAAACCTCATGGAAAAAAACGGTGTACCTCGCTATCGTAGCACGCGTCCAAAGATGATGCGGTGGGTGCGGGGACCCGTCCATCCACCATGGATGTACAGCGACCTAAAACGCGAGAAAGTCTTTCCAGCTGTCTACGAACAACACAGCGCGCGGCAGCAGCACCAAAGCATCAACACGATGCCCGCGTGTCTAACGTCTCCCTGTATCGCACTTCGGACACACGTTTTGCCCCTGTGTCCCGCGACGACGACGGTAGGCCGGGCTCAGTCGTGCGGTGGACGCTGCAAACGTTATTATTGTTTACCAGGTATTTATCAGTAGACTAGACTATTCATTTTAGATGTTCGATGTTTCATACAGTATTTCGACACTTTTCGAAACCTAACCCTAGGATTGGGGCTAGACTACTTATTTAACATACAGCAGTACATAATAGACGTTTGAGGCAGCCTTTGCCTCATTATTACCGACGGTATTGTGCTAGTAGGCGCTGGGTGCTACGTACGTACGAGGGCGCTTGTCGGTCGGCATGCCAGCACAAGGAGATTCGCCCAGATGCAGATGATTGATCGGTTTCGAGCGAAACGGCACAAGTTACGCCGCATTGCTTAAAAAAAAAACTGCCATCCACCATCCCTGCCAATGCCTCTCGGCAAACTCACAAAAGGCAAGCAGCTCCGACCGGTGGACAGCTTTTGGATTGGAAATCTAGCAAGGCAGGGAGTCGACACAGGATCGCCACCCCGGCATTCACAGGCCAGACCCGAAGCTCTGGGGCCGTGCTATCTACGTCGCCGGACCGCAGCCACAGCGCGCCGGCCGACCTTCGCACCGAAAAAGCAGACGCTCCGATTTTCGTTTTTTTACCGCCCACAGCCCACGAGAAGGCCAGAGCGGTCGACAGCTTTTGGATCGAAAAAGTAGCGAGGCAGGGAGCTGAAACAAGATCCACATCCCGGCACGCGTAGGCCAGATCAGAAGGGCAGGGGTCGTGCTATCTACGTCCCTTCGTCGCCGGGCCGCACAGCCACAGCGCAAGGGCGGGCGGGATCTATATCCCCAAAAAGAAAACGGACGCTCGGGTCTCGAGGCACCAACCTGTTGAGATCAGACGCCCAACACTTGGTCTCTAGCCAATACAACCCACCTGTGGTCAGCAAAGCAGTACAGGGCAAGGAGAGCCAACAAGCAAGGAGAGCACATCGAGCCCCTGCTCTTTTGCCCCTGCGTGCCCTTCCTTGATGTCGGGCTTTGATGTATTTTCCGCTTTGGAGCGGGCGGCAGAGATGATTGATGTGAGTTTTGGCTTTTTTCATGGTTTCTTTCGATTTTCTAGGCTTTGTTTTATAGACGGCGACAGGACTGTGCTTATGGTATCACAAAGTTTGTATCAGGAAGCGCAACGGTTTGCCCTGCAGGTCACAGCAGCAGCCCATGGTTGATCACGTCGGCGAGGGGGAGCATGTTGGAGGATTGAGGGTCTCCGACGGTAGGCCGAGGCGACGATGTCATCTCTATTCCGCCCTGCTCGTTGCCGCACGCTGTGTTCCCCGCCCCGTACACACACGCATTCCAGACCCGAGAGGCTGAAGGCTTGTCTGCCTTCAAATGCCGCATCAAGCTGCTGCCTGTACCTGTAATCTCATGACTCTGTCCAGACCAATGCCCTTGGGTCGATCGGAGGTACCGAGCAGCCCACAAGCAGCCTTGCGAATAGCAAGTGTAGGTGTGCCGCGCATCCCCTGATAAACCGCCCCCCGGCGTGAAGGTTGAGACTTCGTGGTAGAGCAGTGTCCGTATCCAAGGCTTGCGATGCTTGCGTTTTCCTCGTACTTTATAAAGTTATTCACTAACGACGTCAGCTGTGAGTTCGACAAATTTAGGGTCGATACTCATCTTTGCAAGCTGCGTTGTTGGTACTCTTGTAGTATAGACTACTATGTGAGTGTTTTTTTCCACTTAATGGGAGGTATTACGAGTAATACCTGTGTGTGGTATTAATAGTTGTGTGGGCGAGCATCGTCCGCTGACGAGCATGGCATGGATGGGCGTTGTGGACGAGAGGATACGGCCCAAGGATATACTACCTGGTACGTTCGCAGCGTGTTGCGCGGTCTCTACAGCACACTCGAACTCGTAATCATACCGTTATTAACAGCAGTGTGCGTTTCAGTGAGTAATCTAGTATTGTCTGTGTGCGCGGGTGGGATCGTCTTGCATATAGACCAACCCGAAGGGCGGCCCGATTTGTGCCCCTCGTTGGTTCAAAATATGACGATAATAAGGAAACCTGTTCAGCTCTGTGGGGACAGGACGCACACGGACAGCATTTTGAAGCAATCGCACATGGCATGGCGACGCCCACGACGCGTACGCACACCCTATATTCGTTCCTCGTATTCAAGTACATCTACGCCCCGATTAGTCTATAATAGTAGATGTTCATATCAGCCGTTACGGTTGTGTCATATCTGGTAACAAGTACGAGTATCTCGTATAGTACGTGTGTGTACTGTACGTTGTTTAGAGCTCCAGATCAAGACGCCATACCCAACCCAGAAAGCACTTTTTTGCTGTTGTTGCGTGGTTGTCCTTATTTGGCAGACAATGCATAACAGCGGAGATGGTACCCACCACGCCGAAGAAGTGGAAACGAACAACAGCAGCGACACTGTTCCAACGGGTGGTAGGTGAGGGGATATTATTGCGGTCAAGACGCGGTATGGTATCATATCAGGACCCCAAATAACACTGACAGCCTCTAACAACTACGACACAGAACGATTTTGTACAATGAACATCTCGATTGATTGTTCTGGTTAGCACTCTTGCTTGCCACAGCTCGATTCGTAAGAGGTTACACGGGTGGTGGTTAAAATATCAATGTTCGTCTACGATACAGTATCATACCCAATGGACAGGGAACACGACCCTTCAACGCGCGGACATTGCGCCCCCTATTCAACCGCTTTCCAAGCTCCCTACTGCGAGCAGTATTGCTTCCATGATCGAGCCACAGAACCCGTCGCCTGCTTGCGGCAACAACAGCAAATTATGTTTCACCCGAACGGCACTCCTTGCTGTACATACCGCCCACCGTATTCTGGGTCTATTTAATGGGAGTTTTTTTTGCGCCCGGCGTACTTACCCCCTCACGTCACCTTTCGCGTTTGCCGTTACACTCCGTGCTTCCGATATGCCCCTTCCGGCAGCCCCAGCGAAAACGGCGAAGGCGCGAGCGCGAACACGATGGGCCCCGCCCCCGCGCTGAAATACATTGAGCCGCGCATCAACTGCGAAGAGAACGACGACTTCGTCTATCCTACAGACGAGCAAGCCGACCAGTACAACGCCGCCTTCGAGGCGCACAGCCACGCTGTCCAAGCGCAACTCCGGGCCGACGACCACAGTACACTGTGCTGGCGGGGAAAAAACACGTGTGACCGTCAGCGTCGTTCTCTCGAACAGACGGCGCGACGAAGCAAGACCGAGCTAGAAGAAATCAGAGCCTCCATCCCGCGACTCGACGAAGCCACTCGGGAGTGCGAAGACATGCTCGCCTGCGTCCGCGAGGTTCTCCCGAAGGCGTGCAGCCGCCTAGCGAAGAAGCGAACGGCGTTGGCCAGAGCCGAGGCAGGTTGTGAAATCGACGGGAAGAGAAAACGATCGACCGCCAGAAACCACGGCACGATCTCCTCCAAGTCTATCAAGGTTGGGGACGAGTCGGCCGGGAAGGCGGCTCGGGCGGGGCAGCCATTGAGCGTGTTGATGCCTGCCGCGTGTGAGCCGGACGCGCCGGCAGAAAAACGCCTCGACAAGCTTCGAGTCGGGGTAGAGACCGCGGAGAAGGATGTCAAGAAGGCCAAGGGCAGCGTCGATGAAGTGCTGCACCTCCTCGAGGACCATCGTAGGCGGGCGGCGGGCGAGAGAACGCGCGAAGAGCTCCTTACCCGTGTCGCAGCAGACGACGCGCAGGCGTCGCATGCTTTCGCCATATCCCCATGCTACCGAGAGGCCTGCGAGGCGTACCACCACGCAGGCGTCAGGCTGGAGGAAGCGAAGACTACGGCCATCCGCGCTGAGGGCGCCCTTCGGGCGGCGGAGGTTGTATTCCGCGAAGCGTTGGCCGCGGGGAAGTGGGTGGTGGCTCCAAGCCAGCGGGTAGAAACGGCCAAGACAGAAATTACTAGCAAAAAGGTGATTCAGCATGGAGGGGAGTGCTATCCGCGGTATGACGGCCTCGTCGTCCCTGAACCCACCGCGTCTGTCCGCCTGCCCGTACTCAAAGGAATTCATGGGATTTCGGAGACCAAGATGTGCGTGATGCTTGCAGAGGAGGACGGGAGGCGGGAGAGGGCAAAGGCGCGCCGGCAAGCAAACGATATCAAAGTGGGGGTAAAAGTCAAAAAGGAGAAGAAGAAAAGGGGGCAGAAGAAGGGAAAGGCTCGCCGGCAAACGAACAAGGCAACACCAGCGGTGGGGAGTGCTACAGTGCGGCGGTCTGCTCGATCGTCACGTGGAAAGCCGGCTGAGGTGTACGATGCATAGGAGGAGCTCCGTCACTCCTCAGGCGTAGGGGAGGGGTCGCGACAAGCGGCGCGTTCGCTTACCCCCCCCCCTCCTCTCCTCCCCCCTTCCGCCCTGCCACCAGGGCCCGGTATCGCCATTAGCATATATTGTTTCGCCCACCGCTCGGTAATGCCTCCCGGAAACCCCTTACACTTCATTGACCTTTTCGGCCGGTGTGCCGGATTTATACGCCGCCGTTTCTGCCGCTGAGTTTACGGCTCAAGTTAAGGCACCAGCCGACAACCTGGTCAATCATACGTCCCTCTGTCATGGTGGGTGTCCGGTCAGCCTTTTGTCTGATGCCTACTACTCCTTGTTCTCCACGCTTCCAGCAACCACTCCCCCACCGTCTTCGACCACCCTTACGCCCAAGGCCACTATGATAGAGCCTCGACCGCCGTCACCAGCTGGAGTACCGCAACCTAACTGCCGACCTAACCTTGTTCGAACGCATGTTCTGCCAGCGGGAGCGCGAACGCCACACCTTCGCCATCTCCTTTGCCGAACGTCGAAATTTCCCGCTGTTTGACGCGCTCAAAAAAGTACCTTTCCTACCTCCCTCTTCGGTGAGTGTCGTGTTTTAGTTCTGCCGTTTTGCTTTCCCCTTCCCCGGTACTTCCGCCGGGAATGGGTTGAATTTATTCCGTACATACTATATAGCTCTAATATTGCACTATTGCTGTATGGCGGCCATTGATTTGGTTCTTCGAAATTGCACCACACCTTCGCCGGTGGGTTGAGACTTCTCGTTGTCCTGTTCGTGTCCCATTCCCCGACATATTTTGATGAAGTGGATTGAAGGTATGCTTGGCTGTCACAAGGCTAGGGTAGGGCAAAGTTGTTTTTACGACGTTGAGTTTTCATTATCTGCAGTCGTCTCTTAAACCGTGACCACGTCTGTGAGGCCAAAAAACTTGAAGCTAGAGTATGGGGCAATTGTGCGGTGGTAAAACGGGTTAAGTATATGTCTTTACCCTCTCCCGGTTCTCTTATTTGAACCGTTGTTGTGGTTTTCGCTTTTCCTTTTCGGTGTAAGGGTACGGGCTGGTTCAAGTTGAAGGGGTGGAATTTCTCTCCCCCACGAATGCCGCTCGCAATATCTAGTCAAGCAGTGAACATTTGGGTATTGTATTGCCCCCCATGACCAGAGGAAAAAGGTGAAATGGCCAGTTTTTGTCATGACGGCCTCGGGCTGTCTCTGCTAGCGAAACTCGTATCGATCAATGGCAGGCCTTCAATTTTTTAAACCAGGGCGAAAAAACAAGATTGAGCCGCTTTTTGCACGAACCGGGGTTGAAGGTACTCCAAGGCATGTCCGTAGAATTTTTCGCGCGAAAAAAACGAAGATCTGACCTGCGTATGCTCGATGCTAAGCAGAATACAGCTAAAAAATGCGGATCCTTCGCTAAAACCAAGCCATTTCGAGGAAATAAACAACGTTTTTTACTCATTTTTACGCACAAAAGTCCAAATGTCCTGCGGTTTTAGAAACATCTAGACCCCGACATTTTGCGCACGTGTTCTACATGCCCATCCCGAGGCCTGACCTCCGGGTGTTTTGTTGTTTTTTTAGTCGGGTTTTTTTTGGCCTAGGATAGTCCGAACTTCCCAAACATCTTGACTGACGAAAAACCAGGCAAAAAAAACAACGACACACGTGAGGTCTTCGCAATGAATGGCACATTGAACACTTGTGCAAAATTTCACGGTCTGAATACAAAAAACAGCGTGGACATTCGCCGGGGAATAAATTTTCGTCGTACAACTTGAAACCAGCCTGTACCTATGTACTCGACGTTCTGTTGTTTGATTCATCCTGTTACGTTGTGCACGCCTAATCGCCCTTCCGCCTTGCTCTCCAGTTCTAGAGATAAGGCAGCGGATTGCTGAAGCGCCCCATCTTCGATCAGTTCTCCGACCTCTCCAAGTGCATTTGGTTCCCGCGTAATTTTCCGTGCATCTGCAGCTACAGCCCTGCAAGGTGGGCTAATGTTATGATATCCATTCGTCATAAAAGACGTTACATGTACTTCAGAAACCCAGCGTGGCAATTGATGCGAGGAGATTTTGTTATTTTGCGTGTTATGCGGCACCGAATTACCGTCGGCGTGGTTAAAAAAAAAATCGGACTACTCAGACTCAATTTCTTACAAGGCAGTCTGTTTTTTACTGCTCATGTTTCATACCCGCTGACGATGAGCAAGAACGTCGAGGAGCGTGACAGCGCTCGTGCCTCTGTTTTTCTGGAATCCAATTCTTAATTTCTAATTGTCGGGTGCAAGGGCGTGTCTAAGGGGGGATGGGGGATGCGAATGGACAAATATTTATTTCCAGTTTATTTTTTACAAAATCTACTGCAGGGTGCCGTATTTTTTATCGATTTAGAAAGGCTGACCTTTGTGTATTCGTTGTTTCGTCTGGTATCAACAATAGAGCATACTTTGAGCACCTTTTTAGACCGTGCGATACGCCCGCAGCACCGGTCGCGTCAGGCGAGAAGAAAACGAAGTATCACCTCTCCCCTCACCTTTTCCCTCTTAACTGCCCCCGCCCGCCCACCCCCCCCCCACCCCCCCCCTCTCCCCCCCCCTCCCTCCCCCCTCCCCCCATCAGAAATCTCCGCGAGCGATCTGGAAGGCCACGACGACGTCCCAAGCTACCATGCATCGACCTGGACGGAAATATAGTAACCGATGGGGGTATTAACATGAATATAGAGCGGTTCTTACGTATCCATCCGTAGCGGTAGCGTCGTTCCTCGAGGCCCTCGGTGCTCGCGAGGGGAGGGGGGGGCAAGTTCGGGATAGAGCCTACCACTGTCGAGGCCATCACCAGTTGCGGTTACCGCTTTGGCCCAGCTTCGCCAAAACGGTTGAAAGTCCACACTGCAGTAACGCCTCAAAAGTCGTGAATAGTAAACAGCCCTTGACGTCATGTCACGATCAGAGCGTACAGCCGGGTGCGTACTCGACGGGTGAGATGGGGCGCCTTTTTAGAACGGGCAGAGGGTCAAAGAAGGCCGGGGGTGGAAGTGCTGTGCGGAAGACGATGGCGCGCCCCCGGGGGGGGTGTACTCAGTTCATGCATAGTCGTGGTCGTGTGACCACATGGTATAGACCCTCGCATGCCTGCAATGCCGGGACGGAGCACGTCGGGTTTTCATGAACCGGGCAGGCATCGCGTGCACCAAGCGCGAAACGCCGTGAGGTGTTCGGCGAGTCGCATGATTGTCGGTGAGCTGCATCCAATTCAGCAACACATGTGAAGAGGACTTCGGCGTTGGCAGGGGGGAGGGGAAGGAGTTGATGAGGTGTTCAGGATATTTTTAGGCCGGGGGAGAAAGACGAAGAGGAGACGGGGAGACCAAGGAAGACGAAGGCAACGAAGGTGTTCGGCGAGTCGCGTGGTTGTTGGTGAGCTGAATCTAATCCAATTCAGGATCACTTGTGAGGAGGACTTCGGCGTTGGCAGGGGGGTAAGGAGTTGATGAGGTGTTTAGGATATTATTAGGGCGGGGGAGAAAGACGAAGAGGAGACGGGGAGACCAAGGTAGGCAAAGGCAACGAGGCGCGATTAATCTGGGGCTAGTAATTAGCAGCCTCGACGTCTTGATTCGACACTGTAGTGCCTGACAGGTTCGAATCTTCTTTGCCTTTAGCAGCGTTGATGTTGGCAGTACGATATAAGGAGCGGCGGTGGCGGTAGTGTGAGGTTGTTGGTTACTTCCGGAGTCTGGGGAAGTGAGTGGGTGAGTAAAAAAAGCGGGAATATCGTGGAGTGTAAAGGGTGGTGGTGGTGCAAGAATATGGAGCTCTATTTAATGGATATGACGTTTTTCTATGTAAATATACGATTATAGTATATGCACCTACTATGAAGCCTACGAAATTCATGAGTGACGCATGTTGAGGTTTTTTTTTTGCGAGAAAGTCGCTACTACTGCGGATTGACGCCCCTTTGCTGTGGGCGAAAATGCTCATTATGCATGATTATATCTGTGTTTTTGTTGTCTTCAGATTAAACCGATATTTCTACCCAACGACATCGGTACACCCAGTGTTCGACCTGATTCTTCATCCTAGAAAGATGCAAATGCCGTGGTCACAAACGGTGAGACACAGTAAACCAAACAGTCGCACTTCATCAAGGCAAGTGAAGTGTGCTAGCGTACCAGGTACGAGAACACAACAAAACACAAGCCAGGCGGTGCACAAAAATAAGAAGAGAAAAAAGAGAGAAAAGAGAAAAAGAGAAAAAAGAGCAAAAAAACAATCAAACGAACAAACACGAACAAATATTATGTTTCAAGAAAATTCGTACCTGGTACTTTTTTTTCGCCCCGAAAACCAAAAAGGGGCAGAGCACGCATTCGCATTATCGGCGTGACAAAAAAATGACTGCACACCCTTTCAGCTTTCGAAGGGTTTTCGGCCAGGTTCATCCGTGTACGCTGCGATTGAGATGTGTGCCACCGGGCTCCTCCATCACAGTCTAGGTCGACGCCCCGTCCTCGAACGCCGTCTAGGCTGATGGACCACCCTCAAACGAGACCTCCGCCGGCTAAAATGGCCCAAAACCCTTGGAAATCTGAAAGGGCTTGGAGCCGTTTTTTCCCAGGGTTGCGATGTAATGCAAATAGGTGAAGCTGCCTAAAAAAAGGCGTGGAGTTCAAAATGAGAGGTTGATACAAGGCGTTATCTTGCCCACCCCATATTTTGCTAAAAAGCATTCAAAGGCAATGTAGAATAGGGTGTTCTTGCGGGATACCAATTTTGGTTAGGTAGGTGAAATGAGATATGATAATTGGGATTGAGATTTTACGATATAGCCCCCCGGCCCCCCAAAAAACAGCTCTTTTCTCTTTAACGAGCACGTTTCATCACTGATCGACACACACGAGGAAGAGGATGCTATATGAAGATAGCATCTTCAAATGTTTTTCTTGTTTGCCACAAAGACTATCGAACAATGATGACGTCGAGGTTTCAAGAGGCGCCGCATTCTAGAAGATTCCGCCGCGAGCTGGCTTCCGAACCGGCGATTTCGTTAAAAAAGAAAAGTTGGGGGGGGCTAAGACCGTCGTAGAACGACTTGAATAATCAATAGCATTTTTGATAAACCGATGTGAACGCCACAACAACCCTCAACTCCAACCCACAACCCGGCGAAAAGATCTAGTCTACCTCGGAGCTACAAACAAAAAGAAAGACTACTCTTCGAAGTATGTGTGTATCAGGTGTAATTTTTTTTTTAATTTCTACCCTCTCTACACTCTTTCTTCTGGTTTATGGTTGGCCTGTCTTGAGTTAGTTCGTTCTCCGGTTTCAAATACCTTTTTGTAGTGTATGTTTTTCACTATCCAACCAAATTTGGTTTATCTCAAACACCCCTCACTAGTCTCTTAAGACTACCTTTTTACCTGCCTCCCCCGCCCATCGTCTGACTGCATGCACCTCTCCGCAGACCACTATATCGTCAAACGAAACCAAAAACGGCGGCCAAGCGCGTGAAGGGTGAAAAAGGCAGGGATATCCGAGAATCCGCCTGCCACCAGCCATGAACGGCACCCCAAGATCAACCACACACATGAATATGCTTAACACGTATTTCGCGGTCAAGCTTCGGAGATTCGATGACGAAGCACACCGCTTTATCTTATCGACGCGCTACGGTGTGGGAAGTGTGATACACCTAATTAATAAGGGTCCCGCGAGGCTCTCCTCGTTTAAGAACTCTACGTATATGACTAACCTAAGCACCTTTTCTTGATGAAAAAAATGAAGGTCAAGACGCGCCTGAGCACGACGGGTATAAAGGTATAAACACACCATATTTATTCTGACGATGAGAGCTCCTACCTCGAGAGTAAGCTCTGTATCTCTCACCCTGCTCGCCAAGCAAAAAAAAAAAAATGAGTAAGCTGAGGGAAGTTCAACCCCCGATGACCAAACCTCACGGCCAAGGAATACACAATATTTTATTGTTGCGAAGCAACAAGAGAGGACGATATATTATAAAAAATGAAAATACACTCCAGCAAGCTGTGAGATCGAATATTTTGTCGCAACTCATCTTTGCAAGCTGTGTGTGATACTCCGATCGCGCGTATTACGGGTTGTGTGTCCTCATTAAGGATATCCCAACAATTTTGGGTCGAGTTCTAGAGCTCATGAACAAAATGTGGTCAAGAATTGTCACCGCTATATAATATAATAACGTAGCACACGCCCCCGAAATCCGACCGACGGGTAATCAATCCGACGGATTTTTTTACCGTGGCTGCTCTGCAGTAAAACGCAATTGTTGCATTCCGACGTTCCCGGGCTGCTCGCCGCAGTCACGGCCCCGGGTCCGCCACATCCTTTTCCCGGATGGCGAACATAATGATAATTCATATCCACGTTTTTATCATCATAGAAAGCCCGTGGGTAGCACATTTTATGACGTGTTATGTGCTACCCCCTTCTGTAAAACGTTGTTGGAACAACGCACTATTTACACTCCAGGATGTACATTGTTCGAGTAGTCTAGCGAAAGAGTGAGAGCTCTCACCCCCCCCCCCCCCCCCCCTCCTCTCGTACCAGCAATATACGAAAATCGTATAAAGCCCCCTTTTGAGTCCCAGTGATTTGACCGTCTAAAAAATACGATACGTTTGGTCACCTACCATCGTCTACCAGCAGAGGTATCCTTATAGTGCGAGCACTCCTTTAGCAGTGTAGCATAGGACAAGTATCATGTCGCCCCCGTGTCGGCACGGCTCCCTGCGTTTTAGCTCTCGGACGCCACCCCCCCCCCAGCGTTATATAGAGTCATATTTTTTTCGTAACGTCTTGTGCCCTACTACTGAAAAATCACGAATTGAATATGCACGATGTCCATCTGACTCGCAAAAACTACGAGTTTATATGATAAGTCTTTTAAAGACCTAGCTAGGTAGAGTGTGTTTTAGATATACCTCTGGATGTTTTCACGGGTATTGAGTTAGTATATTACGACGACGCACGAAATCCCTCAAAAACTGTGATTTCGTTCCCCGGCTACTCTGGAGGGCTTCACACAGGCCCACACATTTAGTCTATCTATGCAGGGTTGACAGCATAGCTATGATACCCGTCTCTCGTGCGTAGAGGTGCTTATATTTCATCCTCTGGAGTGTGTGGTGCGCGGTTTGTTTCACAGGACTACGTTGTCACACGCTGGACGGGTGAATTTCATAAAAAAAAATACCCTCTAGATATCGTTTTTTTTTCTTTTGCTGCAGTTTTTCTCTGGAGAGGGCTTCCACGCTCAACAAGTGTTTTTTTTAAACAGCGCGACCCCTCTATTAATAGAGGAGGATGCTTCTGCGCGGTTCCACCCTCTCTGGGGGACTTCGCCTTGAATTATTGTACATGTTAGAAGCTGAAGGGTTTACGCCTAACGAAAAAGGCGTTTTTTGTGCAAAAGGTCGCCTTCTGTTTTTTTTTCGCGGGAGGGTACACCCCCGATGGAGGGTTACTGTTTTCACGTTCCTCCAGCAGCGTGTTTTTACGCTAACCCTCTGGAGGGTTTAAAGCGCACGTCCCCAGAGTTTCCGTTTCGTCTCACCCCCACTACCAACAGAGGGGTAATAATAATGCGAGTCCCCTCTGGAGAAGGCTTCTTCTTTCGTACTACAAAACCCCTCTGGAGGGTGTTTGGGCTTCATCCTCTCCACGGGGTTGTGGGGTTAATCGCACAACATGATCTGCGCTGGGCAAGGAAAGACGATGAAGAACACTCTCATCTGGAGGGTATACATCCATACCGAACCACGACCGCCTATGACGGTTGAGAGAGCGGTTTACGCTAGCCCTCTGGAGGGGTTCACACGTACCTCCTCCCCTACGGAGAGTTTACGCAGCACATTCCCCTCGCGAGGAGTGTGCTCGTTCGTGTGGTCCCCCTAGAGAATCCAGCATGCTAATCCGATCCAAGGAGGGTTTGTTTGGTCCCCCACACTCTCCAGAGGGTGTGTGAGATTAACCTTTTTGAAGGTTTCAGCAGGGCGTCTCCGATGGAGGATCAGTTTCTTCCATGGGGAGGGTGCATTCAGGCCACTCTCTGGACGACTGCCCGGCTGGACGAGAGAAAAAAAAAAAAAAAAACTCCGGGGTGCGCGTACGTTCGACTCGCCCGAGCTGAAAGATTTTTCATGTTAATCTCCGCCGTGCTGGAGGAGTTTTGCTGGGGGAATTAACCCTCTATTAGAGTGCGGTTTACGCTCGCCCTCTTGAGGGTGTCACGCGCATTATTCTTCCCCTTCGCTGGTGGGTTTATCCAGTAAACGTACCTCTAGCGTGTTCGTTCGTCTCGCCCTCTAGAGGGCGAGGTGTGCATACCTTCACATTATTGGAAGGGTTTCTGGCATAGCTAAACCATCTATAGTAGATAAATGCTTGGGCTTCACCCTCTCGAGGGTTTCAGGGGTAGGTGTTAAGGTATTAGTGGGGTATTATTAATAGTCCGTTTGACCTCTTGCAAAAGGTTAACCAATAGCTTTCCCAAACTAAGCATTATTGCCCCCCCCCCCCCCGAAACATCGGGATAGCAGGTCGACCGGATATACGGGCGGACCTGTCACTATCCAAGCCGTTTCGCTTTCCTGGGGATACCGGCGGGGAGACTGTTCTTCAAGTTCGACATGGGGAAAGTATGAAAAAGTTAATTTTGGTGGATGGTGGGATTCGAACCCACGACCCAAAAAAAAAAATGGTCCTGCCGACGACGCCATCTGTTGAGGAATTAGTGGGGTAGTATCAACAGTCCGTTTGACCACTTGCAAAAGGTTAACCAATAGCTTACCCAAGCTAAGCCTTACTATAACACTCTTCCCCGCAGGAGGGTTCGGGTTGTGATGTATAGCTCTCTGGAGGGAGGGGTGTATTTCCATAGGACCATAGACTAAAGGGTTTAGGACCATATAAAGGGTTGCCGACCCCTAAACCCGCGGCGAGAGGGTCATTTCACCCTCTAGAGGGGCGGTGATGTTTCCAATCGGGAACACGTTCCACCAATAACAAACGGTGAATAGAACAACCACCCTCAATAATGGAGAGAATAGAGACATTGGTTTTCGCGCTGGAGGGTGAAATGACCCTCCATTCACACAAGCCAGAGGGTTGTTTTGCGTCCTAAGCATAGATAAAGTGTGATATGACCCTCGGAGATAGACTCGAGAGGGTGTTTTTCGGCTGTTGTACAAGATTTTTAGGCGGCAGTCAATCGGGCACGTGTGAAAAGCGTTCGCGTCTCGCCCGATCGCTGAAATGACCCTCTAGAAGGCATGGTATATTGTGTTGTCCTAGAGGGTGTGAAATGGCCCTCGGAGCTAGAGGGTGTTTTCGGACCTGTAGAAGACTTTGAGGCGGTAGTCGATCGGGTACGCGTGTGAAAAGCGTTCGCCTCGCCCGATCGCATGGAGGAAAACACTGACTCGTTGCTCGTGGGGCATACTATTTCAAATACTTCAAAGCATGATTATTATTTTACTAAGAAGGAGCATTGTAAAGTTGAGGCAAAAGTTTGTACTGCCAGCGCCAGTATAACGACGAAATAACGTTATATGTTGTTGTTTTGTTGTTGTTTTCGTTGTTGTTTTTGTTGTTGTTGAGTTGCTGTTGTTGTTGCTGTTCTCCCACTAACTCGCATAATAATCAAGTTCACCGTCGCAGGACAGGGTCCAGTCAATCTTATTGAATGGAGAAGAATCCTCCAGAAAAAATAAAACAAAACGAACTAAAAGTTTCGGTATAGTATGTATATGGTCTACACGTGTACGGGAGGTATGTACTATAAAAATGAAAATACACTCCAGCTGTGAGATCGAAGATTTTGTCGAAACTCACCTTTGCAAGCTGTGTGTGATACTCCGATCGCGCGTATTACGGGTTGTGTGTCCTCATTAAGGATATAGGTCGGCGACTTCTCCCTTGGAACTATAGTGTAGCTTTCACTAGGGTCAACAGGGTGATGTTAATCAATATGTGTGCAGAAGCTATAAAACCCGTTTCTGAGGGGGACAAAATCTGACAGCTGTGGAAGGAAAGGCATCAGTTTATCAAGTATATATATCCTGTAAGGCGTACTGCCGGTGAGAGGAGGGCGGAGATTTTTTAAGGCGTGGTGGCCGGGGGTGGGGGGGGGACGCGGGGTAGTAGAGAGGGGGGGCAACTCAATCTGTGCAGCGGGGTATACTCTATGTACAACATAGCTGACCACGCAAGTCGTACAATACGCAAAAAGAAAAAGGCGAGATAGCGTAACTCAGCGTACGTACGTACCAGGCCCACACTGGCACGCATGATGGTGCGTTTTTAAGACTCGCAGCTGAAACCGTCTAGATACCGCATGTCACAACGGAAACCAAATAATGTATTATACTTGGTATCAATATACCCCCTTGGTTATTGCGGGGGTTTTGTAGCTTCCGCGTGCGCAGATTGGTCAACATCACTCACCCCTGTTGACCCTGGTCTAAGCAAAGTCGTCGACCTATATCCTTACTGAGGACACACACGGTAATACGCGCGATCGACGCATCACACAGCTTTCTTTGCACAGAGAGAGCTTCTTTCGTTTCTAACCCTCCCATGGGCATGTATTATATTATATTAACGAAGGACACTTTTGGGATGGAAAGTATCCTTTTTTATTAACTGTCGAGTTTTTAATTCGATTCCATTTGGTGGAAACACACGACTTTGACGCCTATCGGGAACGCACGTGTTTGCTATCAGGCTTAGTTTGGGTAAGCTGTTATTGGTTAACCTTTTGTGAGTGGTCAAACGGACTAATACCCCACTAATTCCTTAACAAGTGGCGTCGTCGACAGACCATGGGTTTTGGGGGTCGTGGGTTCGAGTCCCACATCCACCATATAATAAACTTATAAGAATTTCCCCATGTTGAACTTGAAAAATACTCTCCCCGCCGGTATCCCGAGGAAATGAAACGGCGTGGATATTGACAAAGGTCCGCCGTATATCCGGCCGACCTGCTATCCCGCCGTTTCAGGGGGGAAGAGTGTTATAAGGCTTAGTTTGGGTAAGCTGTTATTGGCTAACCTTTTGCGAGTGGTCAAAAGGACTGTTAATACTATTAACATGCTTCCCCACTAATTCCTTAACATGTTGCGTACGATTGTCAATGTTTTTTTTTTTTTCTTCCCCGATCGAAATAACACATCATAAGATCTACCGTGACGGCGATGCAGCTACCATCGACGTCTTGAACTTTCCTTTGTGTTTTCGGTAGTTTCTCGCTTCTTTGTCGCGGCACTTGTGGCTTTTATCGAGCTGGGGTACCAGCGAAAAAAAAATGGGCTTGCGACCGTCATTATTTAGTTTGAAGCGCCACAGCCGGGGTACGCTACTGCAGTATGATCTGTTACAGCGCAGCATCTCATAGCAGTGAGCGCGTGTTGTTGTAATGTTCCACTAAAAAAATAAATAAATAAATAAAAAATATCCGCTATAATATCTACCCAACCCCCCCCCCCCCCCCCGCCCCCAATAATATACTGGTGCCAAAACCGTCAGATTTATCCCCTCGAAAGGATTTATAGCTTACATGCACAAATTGCCCCTTCCCCCCCCCCCCGCCCCCAATAATATACTGGTGCCAAAACCGTCAGATTTATCCCCTCGAAAGGATTTATAGCTTACATGCACAAATTGCCCCTTCCCCCCCCCCCCCCCCCCCGCCCCCCTCCAAACCCGCTCGCTTTTGATCAAAACCAGGCCCCCGCTTTCCCTTCACAGCTGTCAGATTTTGTCCCCTTCAGAAACGGGTTTTATAGTTTCCGCGCACAGACTGACTAAAATCATCCTGTTGACCCTGATAGCTACACTGTAGCTGTAAGGGGAGTCGCCGACCTATATCCTTAATGAGGACACACAACTCGTAATGCGCGCGATCGGAGTATCACACACAGCTTGCAAAGATGAGTTTCGACGAAATCTTCGATCTCACGGCTGGAGTGTATTTTAATTTTTATAATATCTACATGAATGAGCTATATAATAGACCAACCGTCTAGATCTCTGCGGAAAAGCTATATCTCTGTTGATATCTTAAAATGTCTGATTTCCGTTAATATCAATGTCAATTGTGTTGTGTGATTCGGAATCATTAGAGTGTGCACACAGGAAGGCTGACGCGGGATCCAGGATTCGGCACACGTACGTACGTATATATCGCACAGCCAGTAGTAGTAGTAGTAGTAGTAGTAGTAGTAGTAGTAGTAGTAGTAGTAGAAGTAGTAGTAGTAGTAGTAGTATAATGAACCACGCGATCTACGGGGCATGCAGGAAACATAACAATGAGTGTTAGCATCCTGTGTCTTACTTACTCTACGCGTCCCGCGCGCTGGTTGGTTTAGAATGGGGTAGCCGCGCTTTCAGGGACGAGCAGAATGGTTCTTCTGAGGAGAACACGAGGAGACTCGATGTGATTCGGTTAAATTGTGAGTTGGTTCTTACCCCCACTTCAAGTATGCAAGGAGGCACACACGTGACCTTGTACTGAAGCGGCCGACGTAGGCAGTTAGCAGCTTGCACTCAGGGTTGACGTTTGACATGAAGCTTGGATACCTTGCCAGTATGAGAGCCGGTGTTTGGAGCTTGGCCAGAGCCAAGCTTCCACCCCCCCCCCCTCCTCTCCCCCCCCCCCTCTCGATCGCTCCTCCTGTATCCTGACCAAATATCAGCAAGTCTTGATCGATAACAGTAATATTAGTAAGAGAATCTACCACTTGTATTTACCTGGGTTTTGTACTGCTGTCAGCTGTGGTCTCGGGATAAAAACACCTGTCTCTTCTGAGGATCATATCGACAAGGATTCCCACAAGACACACACCTTAATACGCGGCTGTTGCCCCGGTCGCCACCCATTGAGGTTCACGATCAATCGCCTCTCTCGGTGGTAGTTTTGTCGATAATTCATTATTCCGTTAAAGCTACACGACAGATTGCCTCGGGGACATTGGCCCAGTGAGAACATGCCTTCCACATGCAAGTTGGATCGAATCCTCCACTTCAAATCGAACTCCCCCCCGAGGGGGTGTGCATTTACCCGGGTATTACCCTTACCCGGAACTTCTGTAAGTTCTGTATGACATCCATACCCGCACCCGGAAATTCTGGAAGTTGTGTACGCCCGTGCCACAATACCCGGAACTTCCGGAACTTCTGCACGACTTTCATACCCATACCCGAACTTCTGTTAGTTCGGTAGGACATTCATACCCGTACCCGGACCTTCTGTGAGTTCTGCACGCCCCGTGCCACAATACTCGGGGTACGGGTACTACACCTTTTGTACCCGTCCGGAACTTCTGTGAGTTATGTACGCCCGTGCCACAATACCCGTGGAATCTCTGGAAGTTCTGTAACACTTTCATACCCGTACCCAAAACTTCTGGAAGTTCTGTAAGACCCCCCCATACCCTTACCCGGAATCCACAAACCCTACAGAACATAATAACCTTAAAATACTCGATCTCACAGCTGGTCCTGGAGTGTGTTTTAATGTTTTACAATAAATATGATACAAATCCGAGGAGAAAAAACATAAGCAAGCACAGGAAAGGAAGAGAAACGCGATGAATAGAAAACGAGGCTAGGAAGACGTACGTGGGTAGTAAGTTACATAGACTCAATGTTAAGGTATTGGTCGTGGGGTAGTATTAATATTCCGTTTGATCACTTGCAAAAGGTTAACCAACAATAGCTTACCCAAACTAAGCCTTATAACACTCTTCCCCCCGTGAAACGGCGTCGGGATAGCAGGTCGGAAGGATATACGGGCGGACCTGTCAGTATCCAAGCGATTTCATTTCCTGGGGATACCGGCGGGGAGAGTATTTTTCAAGTTCGACATGGCAATGGGGAAAGTCTGAAAAAGTTTATTCTAGTAGGTGGATGGTGGGATTCGAACCCACGACCCCCAAAAACCATGGTCCTGCCGACGACGCCATTTGTTAAGGTATTGTTGGGGTATTAATTCCGTTTGACCAATTGCAAAAGGTTAACCAATAGCTTACCCAAACTAAGCCTTGTTGTTGTTCTCACATTAACTCGCATAATCAAGTCTGTGGTCACAGGACAGGCTCCAGTCACTCTGGAGCTGAGGAATACCCCAGGGAAAAACACACACACAACCCAAGGTGGTACACGCATATATCACAGCTGACGCAATTCATGCCTCCACCAGAAACATATAAAAGTGAAATCGGGAGTCAGTCTACGATGTGCCAGGTCCAGGCCGGTGCATACGTCTCACTACTCACGCCTGGAGGAACCAAATATTCCGATTGCCACCCAAGTAAGACTACCACGTATATATTACACGTAGTATCTATCACTACGCATACGCACGACAGGCATAAGTCAATTGGAGAAATAGAAACAAAGAAAAGAAAAGAAGATAAAGGAAAGGAAAGAAAAGAGGAGAAAAACGAAACAAGACGAAAAAGGCAAGCAAAGAGAAGAAAAAGACAAGAAAAACAAGAAAAGACAAGACAAGAAAGCAAGGAAAGAAAAAGAGAAAAAAAAAGAAAGAAGAAATAGAAAAAGAAAAAGAAAAGAAAGAAAAATGTCATACCAGCAGACCTTAGGAACTGGCTAAGGATGGCATTGGGCTAACAGAGGGTATCACGTCCATCATCAATGGCACCTGGGAGAGAACGCAACATGGCGAAGAAGTCAGGGCGGTCTTATGCTATCTTGTGACGGCCATTAGAAGGCCCACAACTTTCAATACGATGATGGCCAAACCCAGACTTCAGTCTCTTGGGCATGACGCTCCCCCTTCCGCCTCTCCCCCCTTCCTCCCTTTCCCCCCTCCCCCCTCCCCCCCTCCCCCCTCCCCCCCTCCCCCAATCCCCTCCCCGCCCCTCCCCCTTCCCCCTCCCCCCGGCCGCTTAGAGATGCCAACGGTGGATGACGCTGCCGCAGCCTTTGCGCGTCGCTCTGCAGCTTTGCGTCTCTCCGTTTCATGCCAATTCCGCATGAACAACTCGGCTCCCCCCTCTACTCTTCGAAACCGTCTGCCAGCGTTCTGAGCAGCCTTTCGCCATCCTTCGAATTTCATTCCAAAGACCGACATACCCTCCTTCAGATGATCCATCCAGTCTTTCTCTTGCCCCCCTGAGTAGCCCTTACCCCCAACAAACTCCCCAAACATCACCCTCTGTGGCAGACGCTCCTCCCCTATGCGTGCCACGAATCCCGCAAACAATATCCTCCGTTTGAAGCCTTATATAGCACTCACCAGCAGGGGGGGTGTGGCGAGGTAAAGGCAAACCACAGGCAAGGCACACACAGCGAGCTGCGAAAAAAACGAAACAAAAGCACGCGTCCGATATAAGCAAATACAAATAAGGCAACCACATGCGTTGAACGTAGTAAGTGAATGCGTGACATCGTCAGCAGGGCGAGTGTGGCGAATAATATCAACAAATCAATAAGCCAGCGCTATCGATACATATGTCTACGAAACCAGAGACAGTTGAAGAAGAAAGTCAAAGAAAAGAAAAGAAAGGAGGAGAAAGGAAAGGAAAGGAAAGGAAACACACCTCGTAATAAATCACGATATCCTGGAGACTGACAAAAACAGAAATTGGGCACATAGATGGCATCAAGTAGGGACTAAACGGCACCGGGGGGAGAACGCACCAAGACGAAGAAGTCCGGGCGACCTTGCGCTAGCTTCTTACGGCCACGGGAAGGCACGCATACATCAAGACGATGATGGACAGACCCAGACTTCAGTCGCTTGGGCAGGACACCTCCCTCACCCCCCCCCCCCCCCGAACCCTCCCGCCCCCCCCCCCCCCCCCTCCCGTTACATAGTAATACAACCTATTGCTGTATCTGGAGTGGCTACACCAGAAAACAAAAGAAACTCATTGGCGCTGTCATCCGCATGCAAGAGAGTAGGCACAAGGTGCGCCGAAGTCCGTCTTTCGAGCGATTCTTGGGAGGATGCAGTTCACCCTTCATACGACTTGCGAACACCTCACGGCGCTTTGCGCTTGGTGCAAGCAATATCTGCCTGGTTGAAAAAAGCCGAGGTGCTCCGTCCCGGCATAGTAGGGATACGAGGGTCTATGGTCATACGCCTATGGCCATGCAAAAACGGAGTACACCCCTCCCCCCCCCTGCCCCCCCCTCCCCCCCTTCCCTCCCCTCCCCTCCGGCTCGCTCCCCCCCCCGCCCCCTCCTCCCTCCCCCTCCCCCCCCCCCCCCACCCCACCCTCCCCGCTCCCCCCCCTCCCCGCTCCCCCCCCTCCCCGCTCCCACCCCTCCCCTCTCCCCCCTCCCCTCCCTCCCCCCCCCCCCCCCCTCCCCTCTCCTCCACCTCCCCCCTCCCCCCCTCCCCCCCCTCCCCCGCCTCCCCCCTTCCCCCCCTCCCCCCCCTCCCCCCTCCGCCTCCTCCCGCCCCTCCCCCCTCCCCCCCCTCCCCCCTCCCCCCGCTCCCCCCCCTCCCCCCTCCCCCCTCCCCCCTCCCCCCTCCCCGCTCCCCGCTCCCCCCGCTCCCCCCTCCCCCCCCTCCCCCCTCACCCCCTCCCCCCTTCCCCCTCCCCCCCCCTCCCCGCTCCCCCCCCTCCCCCCGCTCCCCCCCCTCCCTCCTCCCCACTCCCCCGTCCCCCCCCTCCCCGCTCCCCCCCCTCCCTCCTCCCCACTCCCCCGTCCCCCCCCTCCCCCCTCCCCCCCCTCCCCCCTCCCCCCCCTCCCCCCTCCCCCCTCCCCCCCCTCCCCCCTCCCCCCTCCCCCCCCTCCCTCCTCCCCGCTCCCCCCCCTCCCCCCTCCCCCCTCCCCCCCTCCCCCCTCCCCCCTCCCCCCCTCCCTCCTCCCCCCCCTCCCCCTCCCCCCCCCTCCCCCTCCCCCCCTCCCCCCTCCCCCCCTCCCCCCTCCCTCTGGGGAAACATTGTATGTAGACAACGTATGCGTCTTTGCTTGCGCCAACCTCCGCCCCTCGCCGTGGTGGCCGTCTGCTGTAGTAGTGCTGTAGTAGTGTGCTGTAGTAGTGCGCGGCTGCTGTGCTGTGCGGGGCACGTCAGCACAGTAGGGGTCCCTCAGCAAGGTGAGTGGGGGTGTGCCAGGGCAATATAACCACCTATTTGTTGGGGTAAGCCGCCTTGTTCATTCTAGGCTATTATTAATGGTGCAATTCCCCAGCCGCGCCAAGCGATTTTGACCGCCTTACATGAGGATACCGCCTTATTGAAGGACCCTTCTACTGAAATGATGAGCACACACGAGCACACAAAAAGGGGTAGACTAGATATATATCTAGAAATAGCGCATTGTACGGGAACGTAAGGACCTGACGTACACTAACATGAATACAAAAACTGTCTTTACTTGTTTTCCGCGGACAGCAGAGTGGAAAATTACCTCGGCAAACCGTTAAGCAAGAACTTCGCACATGCATTTTTCATGTTTTCATGTCTTCATCGTTATTGTTTCCTCCGTTGAAGGAAAAAAGGGGGGAGGGTACTCAGTTTGCGCATGGCCGTAGTCGTATGACCATAGACCCTCGCATCCCTACTATATGCCGGGACGGAGCACGTCGGGTTTTCACCAACCACCAGGCAGACATCGCTTGCACCAAATGCAAAGCGCCGTGAGGTGCTCGGCGAGTCGCGTGTGAAGGGTGAGCTGCATCCTTCCAAGAACCGCTTGTCAGACGGACTTCGGCACCTTGTGCCTACTTTCTTGCCTGTGGGGGGTGGGATCATGAGCCTATGCCCTTTTTAGGCTAACCGCCCGGTATTAACGAATCCACAGAACCTCGGGACAACCGCCGCGTGGTGGTATTATAGAGTCGCCAAGTGGTCACTAGAATAAACAAATATTTTGGCGTGTCGACATCGTGCACGTACGTACGGTAGGATGTGTTCCTTGTGATAGGATATATATATGCGGTATGCGCCATCCTGCTCCCCGCACCCGTTTTTGTAAATGGCATCTCGTGTTTGTTGGCCGTCTGGCGCCCTGCTTGATGTTCTCTGTGCTACCGTGTACAACAGTAAATTATCATAGCAGAAGTGTTCGTGGCGACTAACTAAGCACGCCCAGACGCATCACTGGCAAAGCAAACATGATAGCAAGTTGGTTTGCGAAGGTTAAGCGACACGGCTATAAAAACACTAGTGAGTAAGAGCAAGTCGAACCCTCTCTGTTTTCTGTATAAGTGGGGGTGAGCGGTCTCCGCTGGAAATATCGGTCCGTCGCGGGTAGGTGTGGTGGTGATTCGCGCGCACACACTCTGCAAAAATGTTGCCGATCATTTTGCGCTCGTTAACTGGTGGCAGAGGAGGCGTTTGGCGATAGGGTATAGTGGTCCCTCTATATACTATAGTGCCGGTTGAGCAGTGCCGGTTTCCCTGTACTGTGCTTGTGAAATCGCTTGGCACACGTATGTATGGGAAAAACAAGTAATGACAGTAAGCGGAGTAGTGCCGGTTGCCGCTATGGTGCCGGCATTTTCGGCTGAACCATACCGGCACTATATAGAGGGATCACTACTACTCTATTATTATACGAGTACTCGTTGATACTAACAGAAAACCCGCCACATGATGTCGGGAAATCCAAATAAGTTTTGTACATCAACAAACACGAAAAACAATCGCCTCAAAATTCCAGATATACAGCACAAGGTGGAGTATATATTTCCTCCGAATACCTAAAAACTGGTGTACGATAACTTCGCGCACTTTTCACACGCTTTGAACAAATAAATGTTTTGTCAATGTATTGATGTTTTTCCTCATGGAAAAGGACGAGGGGGGGGAGTTAGGATCCTAAGCCCATAGCCTCACAGGCTGACTGCCCGGTAACGAAGCCCACACAGCCTCGAGACAACCACCGGGTAACCGGTGCAAGAGTGGTGGCCTAGTGTGGCCGAGGCCTAAAGCTAGATTTAACTATATGGCGTGCCGACATCGCGTGCAGAAGCTACGTACGGTACACGAGGATGTTGTATGTGCATCCATCCTGCTCCGCCCGTCTTTCTTTTTTGCTATCTAGTGTTGGCCGCCTGGTTCACTGCTTGCAGCTCGCTGTATTGCTGTGCTGTGTCACTACGTTCGATGACCACAAGCACACCCCTAAAGGATCGATAGCAAAGCCAACGGGACAGCAGGGAGGCAGGTCCGGGCACCTGTACTAGGCTGAAAAAACAAGAGCACGCGAGTGAGAGCAAGGTGTGCGCTAACTGACGTTGTCAGAATACCACTCTATAGGCATAATAATAAGAAGCATGCCGTATTTCTTATACTGTTGAAACGCTTCTTATATTCCCGTCCATATCGGTGAAAGACATCGACCTTTACTGCTGTGCACGTACTCGTACATGTATGCGCTATGGGCAGAAACACAATAAATATACGGCATTTGTTATCATATCCATACGCTCCTTATATTACAGTCCATATTGGTTCAAGACATCGACCACTGTACTGCTGTGTACGTACTCGTACATGTCAGTGACAGCGCAGACCGCATGTGCTTCAGGTCCGCGCAGTCTAGGAGTTAGAGGCTAGCACTACAAGGTCAACATGTCAACATCAACCTACACCAGTGCCTGTTCCTGGATAGACATTCGCCCCGATGCCAGAGGCAAGAGTTTATGAATGGGGAAGACTGGATTCATGATTGATGTCGGACTGATGGACTTTTTCGGACGAAACGGCACAAGTTCCACCGCTTGACTATTTTTCCCCGAAAATCCTATCAAGAAAAAGAAAGGGATCCGTCACAGAGAGAGAGGTCACAGCAGTCATCACGACAAGCAGCCCAGAAGGCTAGCGATCACACGCCCATCACAGAAGTTGAGCGACGCGTTGACAGCTTTTGGATCGAACAAGCGGCGCGGCAAGGAGTTGACACGAGGTCGACATCCCAGAGCAGCCGCAGGCCAGACCCAAGCACTGGGAGAGGTCGTGCTTACGACAATCTATTATCAATACTACTGCTGTACGTCCGTCGCCGGACCGCCAGCAACACCGCGTGGGCAGGAAGGACATTCGTTTGAAAAGCAGACTTTTGAACGCTCGGAGCACGGACCACGGACTGCTTACAGCTCGTCGTTCATACTCTAGCGGAAGCCTTGCCCCGTTTCGTATAGATACGTAGCCGATCAAGAGCCGACAAGCAAGAAACTCACATCGGGTCTGCTCCTACGCTGCCCTTGCCAGGCCTTCCTTGATGTCGGAGTTGGAGCGGCCCTCCGCTTTGGAGAAGGCGGCAGCCGTGGTTGATGTGAGTTTGGCTATAGTTCCTTGCGAGTTTTCGACTTTTTTTTTGGTACCAAACATGCCGGAGCGCATCATGGGGTATCACAATGTGTAGAGAGCCTAACGGTTATCGTTGCCGAGTATAATAGTACCAGGCAGGTTATACAGGATGCCTGCACGTGACAGACAGCCCGTCGTTGACATCGTCCGGGTCGCCGAAGGGAATATGGCTGGAGGATGCAGGGTCGGCGGTACCGTAGGCCGAGGGTGATGCGACCCGAATTTCCGCTCTGTGCTCGTTCCGGCAGTTTTCATTTCCTGGCAGGTGTCATATATACGTGTATCTCAGCAAAAAGAAAGTATTTTATCATGGGACCATTGATAGATTCCATACCGGGAGGCTGAAATAAGGAACTGAGTGCTACCGAACAGCATGTATAACCAACACCCGCAGACGTGTAAGGCGGGCTGCCGACTGCCCTTTGGATCGAGCGGGGGTACCGAGCTGCCTGTACGAGTAGCACGTACATGTGCTGCATCACCTAACGAACCCGCCCCCGGACATCGAAACTAAGTTGTTGGTGCTGGTGTTCGTGCCCAAAAAGCTTTTATCGCGTTGAGCGCTCGTATTTATACTGCTGTACACTGTAGTACCAGGTGACGGGTAGGAGCGTGCGGGCATCGTTCGTTTCGTTGGCGATGATGCGCGATGATGGAATCGGGATTAAAGGGTGAAAGAAGGATGTAACGGCTGATGTTGTTGGTCCTTTTTCATAGAGCTCCACAATATCGTATAGTGTGCGACTCCTGCAGTATAGTCTAGTCTAGTCTACATGTATACCGAATGTAATCGTTGCGCTGTTAATTGAGATCATTTCATCAACACCATACTTACTTGTAAGATGTTTTTTTTTTTTTTTATCCTCCGGCGGATGGGGAAAAATAAAACTTTAGCTCACCACACTTCCGCGTATTTTCATATGCGTCGTGTGTCGATTTAACTCAGTTGCTTTCGCAGCCCAACGCTAGCTGGCGCAAGATGTTCGTCTGAAAGGGGATCTCCAAAACAAGGATTTACCCCTTCGAAGGGCTGCCCGACTTGTTTGTCTGTTGTGCCTCCCGCCGCTTCCAACTAGCTAGGGCTGAACCGCTGCTGCCTACAGCAGTAGATACCCACGAAAACCAGTTTTACGGTGTTGTGTGTCATATAATACGTACCTTGTGTATACGTGCCTTGGCACCTTGTTTCGAGCTCCAGAACAAGACGGCCGCGCTGACCCAGCAAGCGTTTGTCGGTTCTTGTTGTTGTGTTGTTGCGACACACTCGGCAGGCAACGGAGAGCGACCATTCAGAAGAACTGAAATCGAACAGCGACACCATCCTGCCAGCGGGTGGCAGGTGAGGGCATGTTGCGGTCAACGCGGTATGGTACCGTACAAGGATCCCAAGACACTATGACCGCCTCCTACCAAGAGATAGTACAACACAATATACTATTATTAATATAACACCTTGTGGAAGCGTGCTACAACAGAGATTATGCACCACTTTTTTGGTGAAGTTTTCTCGATTTGGAAGGAGCTTAAGAAGACCTCTCCCAAAAACTGATTCAGAGAAAAGTAAAACTGATAACGTAGACTAACGGATGAGAAATCCCATGGCCGAGGTACACGACGGGAAAATCATGCAAAAAAAAATGGCGAATTTTTACCGACGGTTTCGGGTTAAGGTAACCGTGTCATTCAGAAACCATTTCAGACGAAAAGCGATACCTCTAAGGTGGCACGCGTCCTTGTGCACAGTGAACATCGAGATCGATTGCTTCGGGTGGCGGCTTCAAATGTCGATGTTTGCCTGCGATACAAGCAGTGTTACTGTAGTAAAGCACTGGACATGCACTGATCCCCGACGGACAGAGAGCGCGAGCGTGACCCTTCAACGAGCGGGCGTGCATAAAAATGCGAACGCTTTCAATCCGACCCTATGGCGCGGGTGCGATATAGTACTCCCACAGTCGACTCACAACGCGTACTTGTAGCCTATTTGTGATAAAACAAGAAAGGAATTGTCGCCTGAACCAATGTGCCTGCTGTACACACCTCCACCAGCCGTATATTCTAGCTCTGTTTTTGAGTGCAGCATTTCGCCCCCCTGCGTGGCCTATCGCCTCATTCCGCAGTACTTATCCATATTCACGTTTGTTTGCCGTTACACCCCGTGCGTCCGATACACGATACACTTCGTCCGGCAGCCCCAACCACAGCAGCGAGGGCGCCGGGGTAGACGCGGTGGGCCCCGTTTGCCGATTGAAAGACGTCCAGCCGAGCATCGCCTCTCCGTACGAGGACGTCCTAAAGCAGGAGGATGCTGCCAAGGTGGCGTACAATGACGTATACCAAGCGGAGGTAGCGGCTAACAACGCCTACTTGATCAGCTTCAACAAGATGGCCCCGTTCAACCTGGAAGCTACACACCTCGAGTATAAGGTGCGGTCCAGCAAAGGCCGCGTAGAAGAGGCCAAAGCATCGCTCCTGCGACTTGATGGAGCCACGCAGGCGTCTCGCGAACGGGTCGATGAAGCTCACGGGATCTATTGCAGAGCGCGCAGACGCCTCGAAGAGGCCCAGGCAGAGTTACACAAGGCCGAAGCGGGTGTAGAAATTGACGGAAAGAGGCAGCGGCCAACCGACAGCGACGAGGGCATCGTCGCCGCCAAGTCGGCGAAGGTAGGAGCCGAGTCGGCCGGAAAGGCGGCCCGCTCGAGGCCGGCCAAAGGCGTGTCGGCCTCTGTCGTGGTTGAGCCGGACGCGGAATTGGAGAAGCGCCTCAAGGCTCTTCGACTCGTGGTAGATCTTGAGGAGAAGAACGTCGAGGCGGCCAAGATCAAGCTCGCCGCTGCCCAAGCCGACGCGAGGAAGGTTACCAGGAGGCACCGTGACCTGGCGGCGAGCAAGACGAGATTGTTGAAGGAGCTTGAGCGTGAGGCTGCCGAAGACAACAAGGCGTTGGAGGATTTTATGGCTTCTCCGGAGTTCGGAACGGTCTACGTTGCCCACTGCAACGCAAGCACCAATCTGGAGAAGGCGAAAAAGGCCACCGCCAAAGCTCACAAAATCAAGGATGAGGCGGAGAGGCTTGCTCACCCCGAAGCGTTTCCCGAGGAGGGGTGGCCGGTAGACGACCGCGAGAACAAGCGGGACCCGTGTGACGAGCGGAATGATTCGTGGTATGTGAACCTCGTCGTTCCTGAGTATACGCCTGTAGCGGAAAGGGAGCGAAAAGAAAAAGAGGCGTCAAAAGCGAGAAAGGCGTCGGCAGCGCCAGTGCGGTGCTCTTCTCGGTCCTCGCGCGGGAGGCCGGCTGAGGCGTACGAGGCGTAGGAGCTGATCCGCCACCGTCTCAGCCGCAGGAGAGTGTGTGGTCGCGACAGGCAGGCGTCGCGTTGGTCTACGCCCCCCCCGCCGCCCCCCTTCCCCGCGCCGCCACCCCAGGTGTCGTCAGGGCCTGGTGTGGCAATCAGTGTCGACTATTTCGCCCCCTCGCCCGGTTACGCCTCTTGGAAATCCCCTACGTCTTCGTTTTCAACCAAATCATCGGCCCGCGCGATGATTTATACGCCACCGTGTTTCCGCCGCCAAGTCTACGGCTAAAGGCATCTTCAACAACCCGGTCAACCACACTGACAAGTGCAACGGATGAACCCCCCAAGGACGTGCGCCACATGATCCGCCTCTTGCACATTCCGCCTTCCCCCTCACTGTCTTCAGTCACCCATGCGCCCGAGGCCACTCGAACAGAGCCTCGACCGCCGCGACCAGCTTGAATACTGTGACCTGGCCGCCTACCTGACCGGCCGCCTGCCTGACCTTGAGCAACGCCCGTGCTACCAGCTGGAGCGCGAATGCCAGGCGTTCACCGTCTTCCGAGCTGAACGCCGAAAGTATGCGCTGTTTGACGCGCTCGGACGATTTGGTTTCCTGCCTACACCGTCGGTGAGTGCCGCGTTTTCGTTCGTATTTCTACGAGAGGGGCGGGCTGAATTTTGTTTGGCACGAGCAGCTGTTACATGCTTTATGATGTCTGCCCTTCTGTGTTTTGTATTTGTAAGTTGCACCTCGCCTTCGCCAGAGGGTTGGGATTCTTCGTTGTCTCTTTCGTGTTCCTTCCCCAACGGCTTTGAGCAAGTGGGTTGAACGTGTACTTGACTATGTGAGGCCTAGGCTTGACCAGACACTACCTACACAGTTTGGTTTCCTGATCGACAGCTCTCTCTCTCTTTATATCCCCCTTTGAACTGTATCTCCGTGTTTTTTTGGAAACCATACTCGAACAAAACTGGTGTGGGGTGAACATTGCGATGTACTACTACAATAGGATGAACTTAGTATTTGCCCTCTTTCCCGGTTCCTGGCTGTGGACCCCTTGTTGTGGTGTGGACCTCGCGTTTTCTGCATACAGGTACGCTGTCTAGATGTTGGTTCTTTTTCTTATGTCAACCCGCCGTTTTGCGTGCGTTTAATCGCTCTTTCGCCTTGTTTGCCAGTTCTGTGGCGATACCTGGAAGTGGGTTGATGGAGCGCCGAATGTTCGATCAATGCTTCGACTCCTCCCATGAATTTGATTGATTCCCTCGTGCTCTTCCATGCATCTGCATCTACGACCCCGCAAGGTGGGCTAACGTTACGATGTCCACTCGCGTTCATGCGGAGGCGTTTTTTCAGATCAGTAAAAACCATTTTCGCGCCTTATGCCGAACGTGAACTTTTAGAAGACGCTGTATATCTATTTCTTACTGCTTCCATCAAAGTGAATTATATTATCATGATGGACACAAGAACGCATAAATAAATCGCAGCAGCGCAACGAGGCTTTCACTTTCTGAAAGAAATCCTCTTCCATGACCGTCGCGTGCGGGGGCGAATCTTGAGGGTCACACGGCGGGGGGGACGAAAACGAAAAAAAAAAACTAGTCGACTATTCGAAAAAAAAAAAAAAAACTTTCAGTGTGAGAAACTGCTGCAAGGGCTCCGTATTTATCGATTTCCAAGAACCGACACCTTTTGTGTGTGTTCGAGTTATTAGCAGCTCATCCTGTACAAACCACTTTAGCACATTTTGATCGACTTTTCGGTCCGTGCGACGCTCAAACAGCACCAATCCCGTCACACGGCCAGCATTTTCACGAGAGCACGAAGACAATATTGCAAACCTCTCTACCGTCCTTTCCCTCCTGACTAACTCCCGCTACCCCCACTCCCCCGCCCCTAACCCCCCCCCCCTACCCCCCCCCCCAGGTATCCCCGTGAGTGAGCTAAAAGGCCACGCCACGACGACGTCCCAAGGTACCCTTTGGGCAATAGTGTCCACCCTCGAAACTAGGGTCGGGATGGACGTCATCGCGCTAGCGTTTACGACTTGGCCGACACACTTTTCGACCATTACATGGTTGACAGTCCACACTATGATTACCTTCTTATTACATACCGGGGTGCCGCCTACCAGTTTCGATAAGTTCTCCCAGACCGTGAGGGGTACAGGGCTAGGGCTGAGGCTATAGGACTTGACCTGTTAAATTAATCGTGAAGAAAACTGCACCCACTTTTCGGGGGGCAGACTACTTGGAATTAGTATGGGGTTCAAATTGCAGTGGCTGCAGGCTTCGAGGTCACGAGTTAATCTCAACCATTTTAGTAACTTCAACCATTTTGTCGAAGCCGAGCCACAGTTGATCGGCGCTCAGCAGGGTGTGTGCTGTGCCGGATGAGACGGGGCCGAGGGGGGTCGGGCAGGGCTAAGGAGGGCTGAGGATGGCAGTGTGGTACGGAAGATGCAGGCAGGGGTTGACGAGATGTTCAGGATACGGCTTGCGCCTGGATGACGAGGTCGGGCGGGAATAGAACGACGAAGACGAGGAGATGAGTAGAAGCAGGAAGACGAAAACGTAGCCAGAGGCGATCCATTGAGGGTTGTTGCCAGACAGGTTCTGCTTTGGCTATGGGGGCGGCGATGTTGGCGGTACGGTATAAAGAGCGGCTGCGGCGGTTATGTGAGGGCGTTAGCTACATCTGAGTGGTAGTGGGTGAATGGGCGAAAGACAACGGTGGGATGGCCGAGTGTGAAGGGTGGAAATGCAAGGAGGTGGGGGGCTTCTTTAGTAATATGGAATGCTTTTTGCCGGTTTTTTTCGCTGGTCTTACGAGATTGGGATATTATATCATCATTTGTTCCATCGTCCAATGTGCAGGAGCATGAGCTTCTTCAACCTCGAACACTCATAAACAGAATTTTTTTTTCTTTAAAGAAGACAACCAAGGGAACTCGCATAAAAAGCTTAGTACGAGAGTGCCACCTGTTCCCACTTTTCCCCACCCCAAAAAGCGTCAAAATCGGAGCTCAAGCAGGGGTTGACATCATCAGGAATTCCCTCGACAGATGCGTGCGAGACACATAATGAAATTCCGTGTATGATACCTGGTATCCCATTTGACAATGAATGGATGGGAAAGCAAAGCGACAACGTGGGCGCGTCATGGTCGCCCTGAGCACCACCGCCATATCGTTCTGATCTCATCGTCCTTTTAATCAAAAATGAAAAAAATTCAATCGACGAGTCGTGATGACCGTCTATCTTTATCATCGTCATCACCATCATCACCATGATGGCCATAATCAGACTCTCAATCAGCATCATGTTATCATCATCACCATAATCATCATGACCAATATCAATCATCTATTATTATCAGTAGAAGTACGTATATTAGTGACATAAAACATCGATCATTCGTGTGCTGAAAAAACAACTCAGAAACATCAAAACCCCAGAAAAAACGAGAAAAAAGAAAACGAAACAAGAAAAGAAAAGAAAAATATATCCCACTGAAAACACAAAACAAAAAATATCACAGAAAAAGGACGAACAAATATGCCGTACAGTACACAGCACGATATTGAAGGACAAACGAACGAAACCACGCCGTTCAAAGCAAGCCTTCAGTAGAATAACTAACCACGCCCCAAGCGATATCCTAAAGCCTTTCTGCAGTGCACTCCCGATATCGAAACAAAACACCTGGAACTAGACCGAGAAAAAAACAGGAGTTGGAAAAGGGCTTAACCTACCTATCCCCCCGCGCCCCCCAGTAACGCCACCTTGCCAGGACACGACAATAATAAACAGATATCACCCCCGACTGTACGCGTTACGGCTTCTACAGCCAGGTACTATTATTACGATGTTTCTTTGATGTTACCTCCTATACCCATAGAAGCCCCGTATACCCATACTAAGAAACCAACACAACACTGCCACGGCGTGTATTGCTGCTCTTTGCTTGCTGCTGCTTGTTTGCTACTTACGAGCTGCTTGCTTGCCTGTCTGCAACTTCTTGCTGCAGCCGTCTGCGGCTTCCTTCTGGCCTTTGCTTCGTCGCACCGAACCGCGTTGGTGCAGGGACAAAACACAAATTAAAAAAAACAAAAAGAACGCGAAATTTCGCGTTGCTGTACGTACTACAGTACATAACTTAATTGTGTGAATGAGGGCGACAAGGCACGGAAGAGGCAGCTTACAAAAAAAAGCTGCGTCGTCGATCAATCAACAAACCAACCCTTCGTCAATATAACAACGGTACCATCAATCTTCAATACCTTTCCCTCCCGTCGACGACACCTTGCCAAAAATACAAAACATACCTGGTACGAAACCAGACCTTACCAACGTTGCCACAAGCAGCAGCAGGTTCAGTTGTCGATCGACCCCCCTCCCCTCCCTCCCCTCCCCCGCGACATCACCAAAGAAGGGCGGTCGCGGGTACAATCGATGCAATTTCACTGCATCGAAAATGCGAGAAAGGTTTACACGAAAAATAACCAACAACAGCACACGCTTTCTCTTCTAAGGCCGAACCGCCGAAATACCAGATCCGACCAAACCAAACCAATCCCAAAACCCACGGCCCAAACCTCTCGAACGATCGGTCGGTCGTCCGACAGGCTGAAGTTTACACGTTGCCGTATGTTTCACCCTCATCATCTGCTAAAGGCAAACAACCTAGAAAAAGTGGACCTTAGATAGGCCGACGCCTCCGTACAGGAAAACCCGGGGCGAACACATAATAAATGCACCCCTGGCTCAAGACCACCAGTCAAACGACATACAAAAGAAAAAAGAAACAAAGAAAAAGAAGCAAAGGCACAAGACCAACCCGCCCACGTGAAGGAGCAGGCCAGTTCAGCCTCTCTTTCCCCCCCCCCCGTACATGCTTACGGTCTCCTCCCGGTGATTCTATTAATAGCAAGCAAGGCAAACGCCAAAAAAAAAAGGAGGAGGCTAGTGGGGAATGGGGATAAGGGAGATGGGTTGTATTGAAGTGGAGCGGAGCTAGGGTGAAAAAACAAAAAACAAAAACAAAAACAAAAACGGTCGTTTGTTACACACGCTCGAATAATAGCAAACACAAGAGAAAAAAAAAAAAACGCCGCCGGGACAACGGGCGAATTACCGACCGACGGGCAATACCGACGAACGGGCGGTCACGATCGCGATCGCCGCACCCGGCCGACCAACTCAACTCCGACCGTTTCGTGTGCTCAAATCAGCCACCACAACACCACCACCACTACCAAGAACAACAACAACAGCGACGACGACATCCTCTTCCCCCTCCCTCCCCCGACGCGTCACGCCGACTAAAAAGTTTGGACACCCAACAACGATGTCAATAGTAGTGGTACATACTCGTACTTCTTTTTACCCCCTCTCTTGTCTGTTTTAGGTCGCGCTTTCACGAGGCGACCCAACAATCCCACCCAACCCACGCACGAATGAGCCCCGCGCGATGAAGCCCCCCGCCATGTCTCCTTCCCCCCTCTTCCCTCCCTTCCCTCCCTCCATCCTTCCCATCTTCTCGATCTCTAAAAAGCGAGCATGGCACTCGAACTACCTGCCGGCGGCGCCACAAAAAATCGCGCACCTCCACCACTCGACCCCTCGGAGCTAAATATGCCGGTTGACGGCACTTCTGACGTTTGACGGAGAGCCGTCAAGGACCGCTCCATACTAAAACCAGTATATTACGTCTAAAGAGCCCCTTGACGGCACAAAACTAGACCCGTCAACCGATACCTTTGCTCGGAGCCTTCCCTCGACCCCTCCCTGCGCACGAGATGGACGAAAGCAAGCCTTTCGCGTCCACGCCGACAAGCAAACAGTCCAAACCCGAACCCCATCTATCCACCCCCAACTCCCCTTCGCCCACCGCCGCAACCACCCAGGGATTCCCGCCCGCCTCGCCCCGCTCCGCCCCGCCCCGCCCCGCCAAAGCAAAACCCCAAAGCGAAAAAAGCGTACGTTTCCCTCTGACGGACGTTTTTCGGCGATCAATTTGAAACATCTTTTTGAGCGAACGTCTTAAAACGAATCGGTTTTATGCGAACGTTACGTTTTCGAGCTAACGTTACATTTTGAGAAATCGTTTCGGGCTAATGTTACGTTTTATGAGCTAACGCTTCCAGCGACGGTTTCGAGCAAAACAAATGACAACAACGGCACCCCATTCGAGAAGACAACCTGCGCGCAAACCCGACGGAGGCCATGGTCAACAGGGGCCGTCAACAATAGTTCCATTTCCCCCCCCTTCCGCCGCCCCACACCACACCCCGTACAACCAAAACCCCTCACGCGCACCACGCCCCGTACATCTCATTCTCCGTGGACGATCGTACTCGAGCTCGCAACGACGAACTGGTGCTGCTCATGCTAGCGGTACTAGTGCTGGTGCTCGTGCTGCTGGTGCTCGCGACGCTTAACTTCCCGCCCGACCCCCTCACCCCTCCCGCGAAATAAGAAGAAGAGGTGGACGTCGAGGTGCCCGCGGAAACCGTCCCCGCCTGCACCACGTAGCTCCGCATCATCCCGAACCCGTTGCTCCCCTCCAGCCCCACCCCCTGCGCTCGCCGCGCCGACTCCGCCCGCATCATCCCTAGTGTGCGAATGGGCGCGCTCTTGGCCGTGCCGGGAGCAGTAGAGGAAAAACCACCCTCCCCACTCCCACCACCACCACCGCTAGTGGCAGTCGGCTCGGCCGAAGCTCCCGCCCGCGCCGCTGCCGCCGCGCCTGCGGCGGCAGCGGCGGAAGGAGCCGCCGTCGGGGATGCGTGGTCCTCCCCAGGTTGGTAGACCTTCCTGCCCCCTTTCCGGCTTGGCGTGGCGCCTCCCGCCGCTGCCCCCGCCCCCGCCGTTACCGCAGCCGGCTGTGGCGGTGTCGGTGGCCCTACGCGTGCGGCGAGGCACCTGTTCGAGTCAAACACACCATCGTGGTCCAAAACCGACGATACAGAGCCTCCCCCCTCCCCCTTCCCTCCCCCTTCCGCCCCCCCCCCCCCTCTATCACTCCCTCCTGATGCCACCGACCCGCCCCCGACCGAGCCACCGCTCGCCACCGCCGCCGCAACCGCCTCCCCTTGCTCGAGTACCACAGCCGTCGACGAAGCAGAGGCGTAGTTGCCACCGATGGACACCATCATCGGGGACTCTACCAACTCCTTCAAGCCGGCTTCGATAGCCGCGGGGTTGGCACCTGAAAACGCCAGGACCTGCTTGTCTTTCGGGAACTTAGCAGCGATCCAACCCACGTCCTCCTGCTCAGATAAAAAGGGGCGTAGCAAGAGGAGCGATGGGGGGTGAGGGGAGGGGAGCGGGAGGGGAGCGGGAGACAATTAGTTAGCGTTCTCAGGAGAGGGAAAGAGGGGGTGGGATGAGGCAATTCCTTTTTAGCAAAGGGATGCAAGCGCACTCAAAACGAAGATGACGGGGATGCTCTAGAAATAGTAGTGTGTTTCGGCTCTTCGTCCGGATCTTTTACTGTACTCCTTTCGGAGCCCAGGAATCGGCATCTAAAAGGATCCGAAAAACACGAAGCAAAAACTGTCTCACCAACCGTCTAGAAAGAGCGGAGCGGATACCACCTATACACCTGGTACCTGTTAACGTCTGAAAATAATGATGAAATACACTTCAGCTGTGAGATCGACCAATAAGGAATTTGATCAAAACTCAGCTTTGGTAAGATACAGCAGCAAAACACAGCAGCAGCAGCAGCAGCAGCAGCAACAGAGTTGTGTTGCCGTTACATCTGCCAGAAATATGGCAGTCTAGCATTGTTGTGTTACTTTTACACCCACTAAAAAACAAACATGACTCTTTACCTATGACGGGCAAGCGCCATGAGCCCTCTACTAAAAATAACATATTACTGCAACACAGTATTTATTTACCTTGAAGACAGGCGCCATGAGCCAGTCCGCCGAGTCCAAGACAAGCGTCTGCGCGCGCCCGAACCGCAGCAGGCCATCCTTCATCAGGACCGAATGCGGCCGGGTATGCCGACCACCACGTTGCACCCCCCCTCCATCGCAAGGTGGTTGTCCGCCACGGGAACCCCGCCGATGAGGGTGGCGATCGCCAAACCAGGGATGCCCTGACCCAAACGCATCAGGTTTTCCTAGAGAGAGGAAGAAGAGGGGGGGGGAGTACTCAGTTTGCGCATTGGCCGTAGTCGTATGACCATGGACCCTCGCATCCCTACTTGCCGGGACGGAGCGCGTCGGGTTTTCACCAACCAGGCAGATATTGCCTGCACCAAATGCAAAGCGCCGTGAGGTGTTCGGTGAGTCGCGTGTGAAGGGTGAACTGCATCCTTCCAAGAACCGCTCGTAAGACGGACTTCGGCACCTTGTGCCTACTTTCTTGCCTATGGGGGGTGGGATCATGAGCCCATAGCTTTCTTAGGCTAACCGCCCGGTATTAACGAATCCACAAAACCTCGGGACAACCGCCGCGTGGTGGTATCATAGAGTCGCCAAGGTCTAAGCTAGGATAAACAAATATTTTGGCGTGTCGACATCGTGCACGTACGGTAGGATGTGTACCCTCTGATAGTATATATCCTGCTCCCCCCACCCGTTTTTGTAAATGGCATCTCGTGTTTGTTGGCCATCTGGCGCCCTGCTTGCTGTTTTCTGTGCTGCCGCGTACAACAGTACATTATCATAGCAGTAGTGTTCGTGGCGGCCAAGCACGCCCAGACGTATCACCAGCAAAGCAGACAATAGAGCAAGTTGGTTTGCGGAGGTTAAGAGACACGGCTAGAACACTAGTGAGTTAGAGCAAGAGTCGAACCCTCTCTGCTTACTGCATGGGTAGAGGTGAGCGGTCTCCGCTGGAAATATCGGTCCGTCGCGGGTAGATGTGGTGGTGATTCGCGCGCACACACTCTGCAAAAATGTTGCCGGGCAATTTGCGCTCGTTAACCTGTGGCAGAGGAGGGCGTTTGGTGATAGGGTATAGTGGTCCCTCTATATAGTGCCGGTTGAGCAGTTGCCGGTTTCCCTCTACAGTGCTTGTTAAATGGCTTGGCACACGTATGTATGGGAAAAACAAGTAGTGGCAGTAAGCGGAGTAGTGCCGGTTGCCGCTATGGTGCCGGCATTTTCGGCTGAACCATACCTGCACTACATATAGAAGGATCACTACTCTATACGAGTAGATACTAATAGAAAACCCGCAATGATGTGTCCGGAATTCCAAAGGAGTTTTGTACACTAACAAACACAAAAAACAGTCTCCGAATATTCCGGACAGCAAGGTGGGATATATTTCCTCGCCGAATACCTAAACTGGTGTACGAGAACTTCGCGCACTTTTCACACGCTTTGAACAAATAAATGTTTTGTCAATTTATTGATGTTTTTCCTCATGGAAGGACGAGGGGGCGGAGTTAGGATCCTGAGCCCATTTGTAGCCTCACAGGCTGACTGCCCGGTAACGAAGCCCACACAGCCTCGAGACAACCACCGGGTAACCGGTACAAGAGTGGTGGCCTAGTGTGGCCGAGGTCTAAAGCTAGATTTAACTATATGGCATGCCGACATCGCGTGCAGAAGCTACCGTACGGTACACAAGGATGTTGTATGTGCATCCATCCTGCTCCGCCCGTCTTTCTTTTTTGCTATCTAGTGTTGGCCGCCTGGTTCACTGCTTGCAGCTCGCTGTATTGCTGTGCTGTGTCACTATGTTCGATGACCACAAGCACACCCCTAAAGGATCGATAGCAAAGCCAACGGGACAGCAGGGAGGCAGGTCCGGGCACCTGTAGGCTGAAAAAACAAGAACACGCTACGAGTGAGAGCAAGGTGTGCGCTAACTGACGTTGTCAGAATACCACTCTATAGGCATAATAATAAGAAGCATGCCGTATTTCTTATACTGTTGAAACGCTTCTTATATTCCCGTCCATATCGGTGAAAGACATCGACCTCTACTGCTGTGCACGTACTGGTACATGTATGCGCTATGGGCGGAAAATATAATAAACATACGGTAGTTGTTATCATATTCATACGCTCCTTATATTACCGTCCATATTGGTACACGACATCGACCACTGCTGTACTGCTGTGTACGTACTCGTACATGTCAGTGACAGCGCGGACCGCATGTGCTTCAGGTCCGCGCAGTCTAGGAGTTAGAGGCTAGCACTACAAGGTCAACATGTCAACATCAACCTACACCAGTGCCTGTTCCTGGATAGACATTCGCCCCGATGCCAGAGGCAAGGGTTTGTGAATGGGGAGGACTGGATTCATGATTGATGTCGTACTGATGGACTTTTTTGGACGAAACGGCACAAGTTCCACCGCTAGACTATTTTCCCCCCGAAAATCTTATCAAGAAAAAGAAAGGGATCCGTCACAGAGAGAGGTCACAGCAGTCATCACAACAAGCAGCCCAGAAGGCTAGCGATCACACGTCCATCACAGAAGGTGAGCGACGCGTTGACAGCTTTTGGATCTAACAAGCGGCACGGCAAGGAGTTGACACGACGTCGACATCCCAGAGCAGCCGCAGGCCAGACCCAAGCACTGGGAGAGGTCGTGCTTACGACAATCTACTACTACTACTACTGCTGCTGCTGTACGTCCGTCGCCGGACGGCCAGCAACACCGCGTGGGCCCAGGAAGGACATTCGTTTGAAAAGCAGACTTTTGAACGCTCGGAGCACGGACCACTCGTCGTTCATACTCTAGCGGAAGCCTTGCCACACCTCGTATAGACACGTAGCCGATCAAGAACCGACAAGCAAGAAACGCACATCGGGTCTGCTCCTACGCTACCTTTGCCAGGCCTTCCTTGATGTCGGAGTTGGAGCGGCCCTCCGCTTTGGAGAAGGCGGCAGCCGTGGTTGATGTGAGTTTGGCTATGGTTCTTTGCGAGTTGTAGACCTTCTTTTTGTACCAAACATGCCGGAGCGCATCACGGGGTATCACAGTGTGTAGAGAGCTTAACGGTTATCGTTGCCGAGTAGTACCAGGTAGGTTATACAGGATGCCTGCACGTGACAGACAGCCCGTCGTTGACATCGTCCGGGTCGCCGAAGGGAATGGTTGGAGGATGCAGGATCGGCGGTACCGTAGGCCGAGGCGACGATGCCACCCGAGTTTCCGCTCTGTGCTCGTTCCGGCAGTTTTCATTTCCTGGCAGGTGTCATACGTGTATCAGCAAGAAGGAAGTATTTTACCATGGGACCATTGATAGATTCCATACCGGGAGGCTGAAATAAGGAACTGAGTGCTACCGAACAGCATGTATACTCAACACCCGCAGACGTGTAAGGCAGGCTGCCGACCGCACTTGGATCGAGCGGGGGTACCGAGCTGCCTGTACGAGTAGCACGTACATGTGCTGCCTCATCTAACGAACCCGCCCCCGGACATGAAAACTAAGTTGTTGGTGCTGGTGTTCGTGCGCAAAGCTTTTTTTGTCGCGTTGGCCGCTCGCATTTATACTGCTGTACTGTACGTACCCGGTGGCTGGTAGGATCGTGCGGGCATCGTTCGTTTCGTTGGCGATGATGCGCGATGATGGAATCGGGATTTAAGGATGAAAGAAGGATGTAACGGCTGACGTTGTTGGTCATTTTTCATAGAGCTCCATGATATCGTGTAGTGTGCGACTTCTTTCTGCAGTATAGTCTACACATGTATACCGAATGCAATCGTTGCGCTGTTAATTGAGGTTATTTCATCAACACACCATACCTTGTAAGATGTTCGTCAGAGAGGGGGTCTCCAAAACAAGGATTTACCCCTTCGAAGGGCTGCCCGACTTGCTTGTCTGTTGTGCCTCTCGCCGCTTCCAAATAGCTAGGGCTGAACCGCTGCCTACAGCAGTAGACTAGATACCCACGAAAACCAGTGCGGTGTTGTGTGTCATATAATAGGTACCTTGTGTATACGTGCCTGCATGTTGTTTCGAGCTCCAGAACAAGACGGCCGCGCTGACCCAGCAAGCGTTTGGCTGTTCTTGTTGTTGTGTTGTTGCGACACATTCGGCAGGCAACGGAGAGCGACCATTCAGAAGAACTGAAATCGAACAGCGACACCATCCTGCCAGCGGGTGGCAGGTGAGGGCATGTTGCGGTCAACGCGGTATGGTACCGTACAAGGATCCCAAGACACTATGACCGCCTCCTACCAAGAGATAGTACAACACAATATACTAATATTAATATAACACCTTGTGGAAGCGTGCTACAACAGAGATTATGCACCACTTTTTTGGTGAAGTTTTCTCAATTTGGAAGGAGCTTAAGAAGACCTCTCCCAAAAACTGATTCAGAGAAAAGTAAAACTGATAACGTAGACTAACGGATGAGAAATCCCATGGCCGAGGTACACGACGGGAAAATCTCATGCAAAAAAAAAATGGCGTATTTTTACCGACGGTTTCGGGTTAAGGAAACCGTGTCATTCAGAAACCATTTCAGACGAGAAGCGATACCTCTAAGGTGGCACGCGTCCTTGTGCACAGTGAACATCGAGATCGATTGCTTCGGGTGGCGGCTTCAAATGTCGATGTTTGCCTGCGATACAAGCAGTGTTACTGTAGTAAAGCACTGCACATGCACTGATCCCCGACGGACAGAGAGCGCGAGCGTGACCCTTCAACGAGCGGGCGTGCATAAAAATGCGAACGCTTTCAATCCGACCCTATGGCGTGGGTGCGATATAGTACTCCCACAGTCGAATCACAACGCGTACTTGTAGCCTATTTGTGATAAAACAAGAAAGGAATTGTCGCCTGAACCAATGTGCCTGCTGTACACACCTCCACCAGCCGTATACTCTAGCTCTGTTTTTGAGTGCAGCATTTCGCCCCCCTGCGTGGCCTATCGCCTCATTCCGCAGTACTTATCCATATTCACGTTTGTTTGCCGTTACACCCCGCGCGTTCGATACACGATACACTTCGTCCGGCAGCCCCAACCACAGCAGCGAGGGCGCCGGGGTAGACGCGGTGGGCCCCGTTTGCCGATTGAAAGACGTCCAGCCGAGCATCGCCTCTCCGTACGAGGACGTCCTAAAGCAGGAGGATGCTGCCAAGGTGGCGTACAATGACGTATACCAAGCGGAGGTAGCGGCTAACAACGCCTACTTGATCAGCTTCAACAAGATGGCCCCGTTCAACCTGGAAGCTACACACCTCGAGTATAAGGTGCGGTCCAGCAAAGGCCGCGTAGAAGAGGCCAAAGCATCGCTCCTGCGACTTGATGGAGCCACGCAGGCGTCTCGCGAACGGGTCGATGAAGCTCACGGGATCTATTGCAGAGCGCGCAGACGCCTCGAAGAGGCCCAGGCAGAGTTACACAAGGCCGAAGCGGGTGTAGAAATTGACGGAAAGAGGCAGCGGCCAACCGACAGCGACGAGGGCATCGTCGCCGCCAAGTCGGCGAAGGTAGGAGCCGAGTCGGCCGGAAAGGCGGCCCGCTCGAGGCCGGCCAAAGGCGTGTCGGCCTCTGTCGTGGTTGAGCCGGACGCGGAATTGGAGAAGCGCCTCAAGGCTCTTCGACTCGTGGTAGATCTTGAGGAGAAGAACGTCGAGGCGGCCAAGATCAAGCTCGCCGCTGCACAAGCCGACGCGAGGAAGGTTACCAGGAGGCACCGTGACCTGGCGGCGAGCAAGACGAGATTGTTGAAGGAGCTTGAGCGTGAGGCTGCCGAAGACAACAAGGCGTTGGAGGATTTTATGGCTTCTCCGGAGTTCGGAACGGTCTACATTGCCCACTGCAACGCAAGCACCAATCTGGAGAAGGCGAAAAAGGCCACCGCCAAAGCTCACAAAATCAAGGATGAGGCGGAGAGGCTTGCTCACCCCGAAGCGTTTCCCGAGGAGAGATGGCCGGTAGACGACCGCGAGAACAAGCGGGACCCGTGTGACGAGCGGGATGATTCGTGGTATGTGAACCTCGTCGTTCCTGAGTATACGCCTGTAGCGGAAAGGGAGCGAAAAGAAAAAGAGGCGTCAAAAGCGAAAAAGGCGTCGGCAGCGCCAGTGCGGTGCTCTTCTCGGTCCTCGCGCGGGAGGCCGGCTGAGGCGTACGAGGCGTAGGAGCTGATCCGCCACCGTCTCAGCCGCAGGAGAGTGTGTGGTCGCGACAGGCAGGCGTCGCGTTGGTCTACGCCCCCCCCGCCGCCCCCCTTCCCCGCGCCGCCACCCCAGGTGTCATCAGGGCCTGGTGTGGCAATCAGTGTCGACTATTTCGCCCCCTCGCCCGGTTACGCCTCTTGGAAATCCCCTACGTCTTCGTTTTCAACCAAATCATCGGCCCGCGCGATGATTTATACGCCACCGTGTTTCCGCCGCCAAGTCTACGGCTAAAGGCATCTTCAACAACCCGGTCAACCACACTGACAAGTGCAACGGATGAACCCCCCAAGAACGTGCGCCACATGATCCGCCTCTTGCGCATTCCGCCTTCCCCCTCACTGTCTTCAGTCACCCATGCGCCCGAGGCCACTCGAACAGAGCCTCGACCGCCGCGACCAGCTTGAATACTGTGACCTGGCCGCCTACCTGACCGGCCGCCTGCCTGACCTTGAGCAACGCCTGTGCTACCAGCTGGAGCGCGAATGCCAGGCGTTCACCGTCTTCCGAGCTGAACGCCGAAAGTATGCGCTGTTTGACGCGCTCGGACGATTTGGTTTCCTGCCTACACCGTCGGTGAGTGCCGCGTTTTCGTTCGTATTTCTACCGGAGGAGCGGGCTGAATTTTGTTTGGCACGAGCAGCTGTTGCATACTGTACGATGTCTGCCCTTCTGTGTTTTGTTTTCGTAAATTGCACCTCGCCTTCGCCAGAGGGTTGGGATTCTTCGTTGTCTCTTTCGTGTTCCTTCCCCAACGGCTTTGAGCAAGTGGGCTGAACGTGTACTTGACTATGTGAGGCCTAGGCTTAACCAGACACTGCGTACACAGTTTGGTTTCCCGATCGACAACTCTCTCTCTCTCTTTATATCCCCCTTTGAACTGTATCTCCGTGTTTTTTTGGAAACCATACTCGAACAAAACTGGTGTGGGGTGAACATTGCGATGTACTACTACAATAGGATGAACTTAGTATTTGCCCTCTTTCCCGGTTCCTGGTTTTTGGACCCCTTGTTGTGGTGTGTGGACCTCGCGTTTTCTGCGTACAGGTACGCTGTCTAGATTTTTGTTCTTTTCTTATGTCAACCCGCCGTTTTGCGTGTGCGTTTAATCGCTCTTTCGCCTTGTTTGCCAGTTCTGTGGCGATACCTGAAAGTGGGTTGATGGAGCGCCGAATTGTCGATCAACGCTTCGACTTCTCCCATGGATTTGATTGATTCCCTCGTGCTTTTCCATGCATCTGCATCTACGACCCCGCAAGGTGGGCTAACGTTACGATATCCACTCGCGTTCATACGGAGGCGTTTTTTGCAGATCAGCAAAAACCATTTTCGCGCCTTATGCCGAACGTGAACTTTTAGAAGACGCTGTATATCCATTTCTTAATGCTTCCATCAACGCGAATTATATAATCATGATGGACACAAGAACGCATAGGAGCGCAGCAGCGCAACGAGGCTTTCACTTTCTGAAAGAAATCCTCTTTCATGACCGTCGCGTGCGGAGGCGAATCTTGAGGGTCACACGGCGGGGGGGACGAAGACGAAAAAACTAAACTAGTCGACTACTCGAAAAAAAAAAAAAAAACTTTCAGTGTGAGAAACTGCTGCAAGGGCGCCGTATTTATCGATTTATAATAACTGAACTTTGTGTGTGTTCGAGTTATTAGCAGCTCATCCTGTACAAACTAGTTTAGCACATTTTGATCGACTTTTCGGTCCGTGCGACGCTCAAACAGCCCCGATCCCGTCACACGGCCAGAATTTTCACGAGAGCACGAAGATAATATTGCAAACCTCTCTACCGTCCTTTCCCTCCTGACTAACCGTCGCCACCCCCCCACCCCCCGCCCCTAACCCCCCCCGCCTACCCTCCCCCCAGGTATCCCCGTGAGTGAGCTTAAAGGCCACGCCACGACGACGTCCCAAGGTACCCTTTGGGCAATAGTGTCCGCCCTCGAAACTATGGTCGGAATGGACGTCATCGCGCTAGCGTTTACGACTTTTGGCCGACACACTTTTCGATCATTACATGGTTGGCAGTCCACACTATGATTACCTTCCTATTACATACCGGGGTGCCGCCTACCAGTTTCGATAAGTTCTCCCAGACCGTGAGGGATACAGGGTTAGGGCTGAGGCTATAGGACTTGACCTGTTTAATTAATCGTAAAGAAAACTGCACCCACTTTTCGAGGGGCAGACTACTTGGAATTAGTATGGGGTTCAAATTGCAGTGGCTGCAGGCTTCGAGGTCACAAGTTAATCTCAACCATTTTAGTAACTTCAACCATCTTGTCGAAGCCGAGCCACAGTCGATCGGCGCTCAGCAGGGTGTGTGCTGTGCCGGATGAGACGGGGCCGAGGGGGGTCGGGCAGGGCTAAGGAGGGCAGAGGATGGCAGTGTGGTACGGAAGATACAGGCAGGGGTTGACGAGATGTTCAGGATACGGCTTGCGCCTGGAAGATGAGACCGGGGGGAGAAATAAGAAGAGGCGGAGGAGACAACAAGTAGAAGCAGGAAGACGAAAACGTAGCCAGAGGCGATCCATTGAGGGTTGTTGCCAGACAGGTTCTGCTTTGGCTTTGGCGGCGGCGATGTTGGCGGTACGGTATAAGGAGCGGCTGCGGCGATTATGTGAGGGCGTTAGCTACATCTGAGTGGTGGTGGGTGAATGGGCGAAAGACAACGGTGGGATGGCCGAGTGTGAAGGGTGGAAATGCAAGGAGGTGGGGGGCTTCTTTAGTAATATGGAATGCTTTTTGCCGGCTTTTTTCGCTGGTCTTACGAGATTGGGATATTATATCATCATTTGTTCCATCGTCCAATGTGCAGGAGCATGCGCTTCTTCAACCTCGAACACTCATAAACAAACATTTTTTTTTTTTGAAGAAGACAACCAAGGGAACTCGCATAAAAAGCTTAGTACGAGAGTGCCACCTGTTCCCACTTTTCCCCACCCCAAAAAGCGTTAAAATCGGAGCTCAAGCAGGGGTTGACATCATCAGGAATTCCCTCGACAGATGCGTGCGAGACACATAATGAAATTCCGTGTATGATACCTGGTATCCCATTTGACAATGAATGGATGGGAAAGCAAAGCGACAACGTGGGCGCGTCATGGTCGCCCTGAGCACCACCGCCATATCGTTCTGATCTCATCGTCCTTTTAATCATGAAAAAAATTCAATCGACAAGTCGTGATGACCGTCTATCTTTATCATCGTCATCACCATCACCATGATGGCCATAATCAGACTCTCAATCAGCATCATGTTATCATCATCACCATAATCATCATGACCAATATCAATCATCTATTATTATCAGTAGAAGTACGTATATTAGTGACATAAAAACATCGATCATTCGTGTGCTGAAAAAACAACTCGGAAACAACAAAACCCCAGAAAAAACGAGAAAAAAGAAAACGAAAAAAGAAGAGAAAAGAAAAAAAAAGCCACTAAAAACACAAAACAAAAAATATCACAGAAAAAGGACGAACAAATATGCCGTACAGTACACAGCACGATATTGAAGGACAAACGAACGAAACCACGCCGTTCAAAGCAAGCCTTCAGTAGAATAACTAACCACGCCCCAAGCGATATCCTAAAGCCTTTCTGCAGTGCACTCCCGATATCGAAACAAAACACCTGGAACTAGACCGAGAAAAAAACAGGAGTTGGAAAAGGGCTTAACCTACCTATCCCCCCGCGCCCCCCAGTAACGCAACCTTGCCAGGACACGACAATAATAAACAGATATCACCCCCGACTGTACGCGTTACGGCTTCTACAGCCAGGTACTATTATTACGATGTTTCTTTGATGTTACCTCCTATACCCATAGAAGCCCCGTATACCCATACTAAGAAACCAACACAACACTGCCACTGCGTGTATTGCTGCTCTTTGCTTGCTGCTGCTTGTTTGCTACTTACGAGCTGCTTGCTTGCCTGTCTGCAACTTCTTGCTGCAGCTGGCTGCGGCTTCCTTCTGGCCTTTGCTTCGTCGCACCGAACCGCGCTGGTGCAGGGACAAAACACAAATTAGAAAAAACAAAAAGAACGCGAAATTTCGCGTTGCTGTACGTACTACAGTACATAACTTAATTGTGTGAATGAGGGCGACAAGGCACGGAAGAGGCAGCTTACAAAAAAAAGCTGCGTCGTCGATCAATCAACAAACCAACCCTTCGTCAATACAACAACGGTACCATCAATCTTCAATACCTTTCCCTCCCGTCGACGACACCTTGCCAAAAATACAAAACATACCTGGTACGAAACCAGACCTTACCAACGTTGCCACAAGCAGCAGCAGGTTCAGTTGTCGATCGACCCCCCTCCCTTCCCTCCCCTCCCCCGCGACATCACCAAAGAAGGGCGGTCGCGGGTACAATTGATGCAATTTCACTGCATCGAAAAAGCGAGAAAGGTTTACACGAAAAATAACCAACAACAGCACACGCTTTCTCTTCTAAGGCCGAACCGACGAAATACCAGATCTGACCAAACCAAACCAATCCCAAAACCCACGGCCCAAACCTCTCGAACGATCGGTCGGTCGTCCGACAGGCTGAAGTTTACACGTTGCCGTATGTTTTACCCTCATCATCTGCTAAAGGCAAACAACCTAGAAAAAGAGGACCTTAGATAGGCCGACGCCTCCGTACAGGAAAACCCGGGGCGAACACATGATAAATGCACCCCTGGCTCAAGATCACCAGTCAAACGACATACAAAAGAGAAAAGAAACAAAGAAAAGGAAGCAAAGGCACAAGACCAACCCGCCCACGTTAAGGAGCAGGCCAGTTCAGCCTCTCTTTCCCCCCCCCCCGTACATGCTTACGGTTTCCTCCCGGTGATTCTATTAATAGCAAGCAAGGCAAACGCCAAAAAAAAAAGGAGGAGGCTAGTGGGGAATGGGGATAAGGGAGATGGGTTGTATTGAAGTGGAGCGGAGCTAGGGTGAAAAAACAAAAAACAAAAACAAAAACAAAAACGGTCGTTTGTTACACACGCTCGAATAATAGCAAACACAAGAGAAGAAAAAAAAAAGCCGCCGGGACAACGGGCGAATTACCGACCGACGGGCAATACCGACGAACGGGCGGTCACGATCGCGATCGCCGCACCCGGCCGACCAACTCAACTCCGACCGTTTCGTGTGCTCAAATTAGCCACCACAACACCACCACCACCACCAAGAACAACAACAACAGCGACGACGACATCCTTCCCCCTCCCTCCCCCGACGCGTCATGCCGACTAAAAAGTTTGGACACCCAACAACGATGTCAATAGTAGCGGTACATACTCGTACTTCTTTTTACCCCCTCTCTTGTCTGCTTTAGGTCGCGCTTTCACGAGGCGACCCACCAATCCCACCCAACTCACGCACAAATGAGCCCCGCGCGATGAAGTCCCCCGCCATGTCTCCTTCCCCCCTCTTCCTTCCCTTCCCTCCCTCCATCCTTCCCATCTTCTCGATCTCTAGAAAGCGAGCATGGCACTCGAATTACCTGCCGGCGGCGCCACAAAAAACCGCGCACCTCCAACACTCGACCACTCGGAGCTAAATATGCCGGTTGACGGCACTTCTGACGTTTGACGGAGAGCCGTCAAGGACCACTCCATACTAAAACCAGTATATTACGTCTAAAGAGCCCCTTGACGGCACAAAACTAGACCCGTCAACCGATACCTTTGCTCGGAGCCTTCCCTCGACCCCTCCCTGCGCACGAGATGGACGAAGCGAGCCTTTCGCGTCCACGCCGACAAGCAAACAGTCCAAACCCAAACCCCATCTATCCACCCCCAACTCCCCTTCGCCCACCGCCGCAACCACCCAGGGGTTCCCGCCCGCCTCGCCCCGCTCCGCCCCGCCCCGCCCCGCCAAAGCAAAACCCCAAGGCGAAAAAAGCGTACGTTTCCCTCTGACGGACGTTTTTCGGCGATCAATTTGAAACATTTTTTTGAGCGAACGTCTTTTAACGAATCGGTTTTAAGCGAACGTTACGTTTTCGAGCTAACGTTACGTTTTGAGAAATCGTTTCGGGCTAATGTTACGTTTTATGAGCTAACGCTTCCAGCGACGGTTTCGAGCAAAACAAATGACAACAACGGCACCCCATTCGAGAAGACAACCTGCGCGCAAACCCGACGGAGGCCGTGGTCAACAGGGGCCGTCAACAATAGTTCCATTTTCCCCCCCTTCCGCCGCCCCACACCACACCCCGTACAACCAAAACCCCTCACGCGCACCACGCCCCGTACATCTCATTCTCCGTGGACGATCGTACTCGAGCTCGCAACGACGAACTAGTGCTGCTCATGCTAGCGGTACTAGTGCTGGTGCTCGTGCTGCTGGTGCTCGCGACGCTCAACTTCCCGCCCGACCCCCTCACCCCTCCCGCGAAATAAGAAGAAGAGGTGGACGTCGAGGTGCCCGCGGAAACCGTCCCCGCCTGCACCACGTAGCTCCGCATCATCCCGAACCCGTTGCTCCCCTCCAGCCCCACCCCCTGCGCTCGCCGCGCCGACTCCGCCCGCATCATCCCTAGTGTGCGAATGGGCGCGCTCTTGGCCGTGCCGGGAGCAGTAGAGGAAAAACCACCCTCCCCACTCCCACCACCACCACCACTAGTGGCAGTCGGCTCGGCCGAAGCTCCCGCCCCCGCGCCTGCAGCGGCAGCGGCGGAAGGAGCCGCCGTCGGGGATGCGTGGTCCTCCCCAGGTTGGTAGACCTTCCTGCCCCCCTTCCGGCTTGGCGTCGCGCCTCCCGCCGCTGCCCCCGCCCCCGCCGTTACCGCAGCCGGCTGTGGCGGTGTCGGTGGCCCTACGCGTGCGGCGAGGCACCTGTTCGAGTCAAACACACCATCGTGGTCCAAAACCGACGATACAGAGCCTCCCCCCTCCCCCTTCCCTCCCCCTTCCGCCCCCCCCCCCCCTCTATCACTCCCTCCTGATGCCACCGACCCGCCCCCGACCGAGCCACCGCTCGCCACCGCCGCCGCAACCGCCTCCCCTTGCTCGAGTACCACAGCCGTCGACGAAGCAGAGGCGTAGTTGCCACCGATGGACACCATCATCGGGGACTCTACCAACTCCTTCAAGCCGGCTTCGATAGCCGCGGGGTTGGCACCTGAAAACGCCAGGACCTGCTTGTCTTTCGGGAACTTAGCAGCGATCCAACCCACGTCCTCCTGCTCAGTTAAAAAGGGGCGTAGCAAGAGGAGCGATGGGGGGTGAGGGGAGGGGAGCGGGAGGGGAGCGGGAGACAATTAGTTAGCGTTCTCAGGAGAGGGAAAGAGGGGGTGGGATGAGGCAATTCCTTTTTAGCAAAGGGATGCAAGCGCACTCAAAACGAAGATGACGGGGATGCTCTAGTAATGGTAGTGTTTTTCGGCTCTTCGTCCGGATCTCTTACTGTACTCCTTACGGAGCCCAGGAATCGGCATCTAAAAGGACCCGAAAAACACGAAGCAAAAACTGTCTCACCAACCGTCTAGAAAGAGCGGAGCGGATACCACCTATACACCTGGTACCTGTTGACGTCTGAAAATAATGATGAAATACACTTCGGCTGTGAGATCGACCAATAAGGAATTTGATCAAAACTCAGCTTTGGTAATATACAGCAGCAAAACACAGCAGCGGCAGAAGCAGCAGCAGCAGCAGCAGCAACAGAGTTGTGTTGCCGTTACATCTGCCACAAATATGGCAGTCTAGCATTGTTGTGTTACTTTTACACCCACTAAAAAACAAACATGACTCTTTACCTATGACGGGCAAGCGCCATGAGCCCTCTACTAAAAATAACATATTACTGCAACACAGTATTTATTTACCTTGAAGACAGGCGCCATGAGCCAGTCCGCCGAGTCCAAGACAAGCGTCTGCGCGCGCCCGAACCGCAGCAGGCCATCCTTCATCAGGAACCGAATGCGGCCGGGTGTGCCGACCACCACGTTGCATCCCCCCTCCATCGCAAGGTGGTTGTCCGCCACGGGAACCCCGCCGATGAGGGTGGCGATCGCCAAACCAGGGATGCCCTGACCCAAACGAATCAGGTTTTCCTAGAGAGAGGGAGGGGAGGGGGGGGGGGGGGGCGGGGGTACTCAGTTTGCGCATGGCCGTAGTCGTATGACCATGGACCCTCGCATCCCTACTATATGCCGGGACGGAGCACGTCGGGTTTTCACCAACCACCAGGCATATATTGCTTGCACCAAGCGCAAAGCGCCGTGAGGTGTTCGGCGAGTCGCACGAAGGGTGAACTGCATCCTTCCAAGAACCGCTCGTAAGACGGACTTTGGCACCTTGTGCCACCTACTTTCTTGTTTATGGATGACAGCTCCAATGAGTTACTTTGTTCCTGGTGTGGCCACTCCAGAGACAGCAATGGGTCTTACTATGTACCTGCCTCGTGGGTCCCTTACAATATTCACCGTATGTGACGCGACCATTCCCCTGGTGCGGAGATAGGGTTCCCCACCCCGCACAATATGATCTAACTCGATGACCACCACCATGGTGACCGCCATAAAAACACAACAAAAAACGGTACCCTCTGGTTGTCTAGCTCACGCAGTGAATGGCGTGTGTTACAGCGTCGTCGCCAACCAACGCCAACCCCAATATAAATACAATGATTTGCAGCTTCGGTGCCAACCGAGGCCAACTATTATATATAAATTTTAAGGGGAGGAGGGGGGAGGGGTTATTGCAAGAGGGGGTGGCCTGCGGTCGGGGGGGGTGGGTGCATCAAGGTTTCCCAAAGAGGGGGGGCGGAGGGGGGAGGGGAGGGGAGGGGAGGGGAGGGTAAATTACAAGGGAGTGGTAAGGGTGGCGATCGCCAGGCGAGAGATTCCTAGACCAAAACTTATCAGGGTTTCCTAAATAAAGGGAGAAGGCATGGGGAGGGGGCGGGGTGAATGCCAGGGAGGAGATCCTCTGTTCCACGAAGAAGGAAGACGTGAGGACAAAGAGTACATACATACGTACGGCATCGCTATATATACATCACGTATTAGTGGTCCCTCTTCAATGCTGGTATGTGTCAGCAAAAAAAAGTACCGGCAATATAGCGGCAACCGGCACTACTACTCCTTATACTACCATTGGATGTTTCCATGTGTGCCAAACGATTTCATAGGCACTATTGCGGGCAACCGGCACTATAGAGGGACCTGTACTACTGTAAGCACAAACTCACCGAAACGCTTGCGGCCATGTCTCTCGTCCGGGTCAGCACGAGCGCCTCCACCTCGTATCCCTCGCTCACCCCGCCGCTCCCCCACGCCGGAGCCGTCTCCCCTCCCCCCGCTCCGTCGCCGCCAGCTGCTGGAACGCGTCGGTCCAGCAGGAAACGCTCGAGGATTGGCACGCAGTACGCCGTCGCGGTTTCGTGCCCCGGCCGGCCCTGCGATTTTGCAGTAACAATAAAAAAAAAAAAAAAAAAAATGAGGGATGGAGAATAGCGAGGGGGGGGGGGGGGGGGGAGGGGGGGGGAGGTCACCTGTGTGACCAACCAACCGCACAAACAAAATGGCCACGGAAGTGTGATACACAAAAATTATGGAAACACAAATTCATACACACCAATGATGGACACAACATCGTACAACACACCACTCGACACACTACTGTACCGCAACAAACCGTCCGACACACCATCACACTCACACAAAATCACGGGACGATACTAAGAAAATAAAAATGCACTTCAGCTGTGAGATCGAAGATTTTGACGAAACTCATCTTTGCACGCTGTGTGTAATGCCCCACGGGGCGTATATATACCATCACACACGAAAAAGGCGGACACAGAGGCCACAGCAGGAAGGGTCACATTCCTAACGAACACAAACAAAAGTCAAGGGTGAATCAATCAATAGTTTCGAGAAAAAAAACAGGAAAAAAATTGACGTCAGGATTCTTGAAAAGAAAAAAAGTGTTTTTATCGCCCCCGCAAAACGTGGTATGTCAGAATTTCAGAAATGTCGGAAATTGTGAACGTTTCGTCAAAAATCGTGACTTTCGGCGTTCGTCAGGAACCCGACCCAAATACACGCAGGCCAGCCACACCACGGTCGCATAGAAAACACACCGACAACTCACGAAAAAAAACACGGGGACACAGACAGCATCACACACACACAAAAAAAAAATCGCGGACCAAATAGCTATACAGACCATTCACGTGTTACCAGTCTAACACTTAATCGTGCATGATAACTACTACGTAACACGATGTCATTCTACATTAGGTGCCGACTCATGAAAACTTACCAAAAAACGGACGACCTTATGTATTGCGCAGTTCGCAAAAAATTACTATTAATACGAATCGACCCTAAATTCGTCGAACTCACAGCTGACGTTATTAGATTAATTTCATAAACATAGATAAACGCACCGAGCACTCACGAAAAACATTTGACACACCCATCACCACCACCACCATACACAAAACACAACACCATGCAAAACACACACACGCACGTGAACGAGCAGGTCCGTCCGCATGCTCCCGCGGCCCGCCGTCCACACAGCCAATTGCATAGGCGTCGGGACGGTAACCCCGTTCTCCTCCAGGGACGCCAGCAGAACCGACGGGATGTTCCACTCATCCTTCAAAGAAGACACCGGCGGCAAAACAGTCTGCTGCTGCTGCTGTTGCTGCTGCTGTTGCCCATGCTGCTGCTGCTGGTGCGGCGGCGGAGGCTGCGGCTGCTTACGCTGCTGTTCCGGTACCTGGCTCAACGCCGCTACCGCCTTCCCCACGGCGCCCCCCTTGAACGCCCCGGGGGACAATAAATCAAGGGTTGACGCGCAATCATCATCGTGTGCTCCCGCCATCGCCAGCCTCCTCCTCCTCTCCGCCACACACGCTCCCCCACACCCCCTCCCACCCCCAGCCCCACAATGGCAAGCTCCGTGCTCGTCGTCGTTACTCCCAGAGGCAGAAGACGCGGCAGTAGTACTCGTCGTCGAAAACATCCCTCGAGATACGGTAGAGTACGCCGGCGGCGGTGCACGCCCTGCCCCCCCTCCCCCACTGCCTCCACCACCACCACCACCCTTCGCTTTCTCCCGCACATCATCCTGCCGCCTTCCAGCCTTCCTCGCCCCACCACCGCCACCAGCCCCGCCAGAAGCCGAACCTGACACCGAGCCCGACACAGAGACAGGGGCGGACGCTGTAAGCCCGCCAGCGACAGCGACAGCACCGGCGCTAGTGGCGGGCCCCGTCGCGGCCCGCGGTCGCTGCGACCCAAGCGCGGAGCGCCCCGAAACCATCGACGACGTCGGGGTGGGAGACAACGACAGCGACGAAGAAGTCTGATGGATTTTCTTGCTGGAGGTGCTGTCCCCCGCAGTCGTCGAGCTTGTCGTCGAAGACGGCGACTTCGACGCCTTGCTGCGCGCGGCGGTGGAGAGTTGGAGAGCCTGCCGCGTCTCCTGCAGCAGCCGCTCCTTCGCGCTGGCTACGGCGACGACAGCTTGCTGCCGCGGTCGCCCGTGCACGGGCAACTTTTTCTTTTTCGCTTCAGCCGCTGCTGCCGCCGCCGCTTTAGCCGCCGCAGATGACGACCGCCCCCCCGCCCCCCCGAACAAACCCTCTCCACCTCCACTACCCCTGCTCCCACAACCACTACGGCTACTACCGCTGCCGCCGCCTCCGCTACCGTCATCACCGTCGTCGCTGATCGGGATGGGGCTGGGCAAACGCACCCTGCTCTCCTGCACGGCACCGTTAGCGTCCAGCCGCTTAAGGGTGGGGACGCCCAGCAGGGCGCAGAGGCCCTCTTCGATCGAGGAAGCCTCCGCGGTGGAGTTGGTTACCACCTGCTTCTCCTCCGGGAACTTTCCAACGATGTAGCCCACGTCCTCCTGCTCGCGAATGGGTTTCACGTTACGTTATACAAAGAACGCAGCGGATGAGAGCAACGTTAACGCCTTTAGCACTGGAAACCCGCTTTGGGGGGCAAGTTAATTGAAATTAGTATGGGGAGATATTTTGGGACTGTAAAGGGGTTAACGCCTTTACAAATGGAAACCCGTGTTGGGGTAAAAAACACTCGGGATTAGTATGGGGAGGGGTTTTGAGGTCCGAAAGGGGTTAATAGGCCCCGTGCGATTGATCAAAACGTTGACATTATTTTAAGTTATACAACACTTGTCCGTAAACGAAAGCACCCTTCGTATTTGATAATAATGACCAAAAGGTGCCTATATGTAGGTGGGGTAGTATAAGGCAAAAGCAAATGCGATTAAAACTTGGCGCGCATGGCGATTTTGTAAGCTCCTTGAGAAACCCCCAACCCCCCCCCTATACTATACAAATACCAGTATCAATTAATCCCCCCCCCCCAAATGAGGACAAATTGAGCACACACCCCCCTCCCAGAAAAAAGAGGTTTCTAGTTTGTTCTTTTTTTCTCACACATCTACCTTCCAGCTTCTGGACAAGCCGTGGTCACAGGTGTCATCCTTTTCCCCCCCCCCCGGTTCTTGCCTTCAATTTTTATCGCGCATAGGGTTCAGCAATCCCACTGCTCGTCGACTTTTCATCGACTGTTATAAACGGGGTTACAAGTTAGATCGGCGGTTTTACTCGAGAGTGTTTTTCGTTTTTTATTCCCCCGTCCCATCTATTAAAAAGAATAAAAAACACACATCAGCTGTGAGACTGAACAAAAATGATTCTTTCATCAAACTCAGCTTTGCAAGCTGCATGCGATACTTCGATCGCGTGTGTTACGGGGTGTGTATACCCTCGTGAAGGATACAGGTCGTTGACTCCCCCGCCAATGCCAGGGTCAACAGGACTAAGACGCTCAGCCTTGTTCTGCCTGCGCACGGAAACTATCTACGTACCGTATTCTACACAAGATAACACACCCACATAAGATACCACACTCCCCACAGAATACGACACCCCGGTGATAATTTTTGGGGCTCGAAATATAGCGCCTTAGTCTAATACCAAGTAATATGGCGACAGAAGATACCACACCCCCCACAGAATACCACACCCGGTGATAATATTTTCAAGCGCTCAAATATATCACCGGGGGTGTGTTATCTTGTGTAGAATACGGTATTATCTTTGCACTTTTCACTCTCTTTCTCCCTCCCTCCAAGTAACTCAGGTCCAAGGTCACGCCAGCAGGCCCTTATTTATCCCCCCTATCCACACTGCGGTACGTGCCTTCATTCGTTCTGATCGCGAGAACAAACGCCTCCGCCCTCCTTTCCCTAGCCGACTCGCATCGAGCTATAAATAGAGCATTAGTACCACGTAAAATTTGTCGAAAAAAAAAAGGATTAACTTAGATCGGTGGTTTTAATTTGCAAGTTCAAGAGCACGGGCGTTTATCGTTGGAGCGCCATGAGAACAAAGTTACAAAAATCACGCCAATTTTAAAGTCAGAAACCATTCGATTTACAGTTAGGTGACCGAGCGCCATGCCATTTAACGCCTCTACAACTAGAAACCTGCTTTAGGGACAAAATTACTTGGAATTAGTACAGGGAGGGGTTTCAGGGCTCTGAAGGGGTTAAAGTTAACGCGCGAGCGACTTCAACAGTTAGGAACGCCATAAAAGCAAAAAAAAGTTAGAGCGCATGCGTCACGTAATTGTTAAGACAAGGCGTAAAGTTAGAGCGCATGCGAGTAGCGATTGGAGCTATAGATACAGCGCATACGATCACAGCCAGTAGGTGGCCCCTTTCAAGGGACCTTAACGCCTCCGGGCAGAGCACCCTTTAGGACCCCTAAACCCCTCCCTACACTTACAATAAAAATACAATTACACTCCGGTGTGACATCGAAGATTTTGTCGAAACTCATCTTTGCAAACTGCTGTGTGTGATACTCCGATCCCTTAACTTACAATAGTATCAAGTAACTTGTTCCAGCAGAATAGGGGTTAATACCAACCAGGTTAATTCTTTCATAACTCCAACCATGATCCTAGCCTAATCTCGAACGGTTTGTCTAGTTTGTCCGCAAAAATTCCGGTGCGGTTCTGAAGGGGTTTATAACCACATCTGGCATTTTTGGAAGCACATGCGACGCAATGACTAATTTTCTCGCAATGATGACGTGGCGTTCACAACCCCTTAAGAGCCCCCAAATACCCTTTAGCGTCCGCCCAAAACGGTTTCCAGTGGTGAAGGCATTATGGGGTAAAAAGTTTCTTCGCCTATTTCAACGGACCTGGGGTCCTTTATGGAGGGGTGCATTCACCTTACAAGGGGACCAGGTCTCAATCCCTCTAGAACTGCACACAAGGTTTTGGGGATAAAACATTTGGATTTAGTGTAGGGTGATCGATACTTGCGGCGGTAAAAGGGTTACAAGTTGCCAAATGGGAAAAAAAAACGGTTGCGCACGAATTCGAGGTCCTTTACATACCGTTTTTCCATATCGCGGGGTTCCTTAAAAGGGTTGTACCAGGTATACGGCAGTAAATGCTCATCAAATGCCATTTTGAAGATGGCGCGCGTGCGTTTAGTTCGAGCGTGTTTAAATTGAGCGTCGTTTTCTGCACGTGCGCCCCAAGTTCGAGCGCGATGGACCATACGCAAAACAAATAACAAGTAGTTTTGGGGGCCAGTGGTGCATGAAAAACTGTGTGCGCGGACAAGCGGCTGAATAAGCTTCGCGAAGCGTGTGTACTTGTTCACCGTTTGTACGGGGGTGGTTCGTGCTGGTCAGGTGTTATATACTCGTACTTCTCGGATAAAACAAACAAGGAACAAATTAAATTATTCAACGCAAAAAACAAAACAAACGAAACAACGACACAACAAAACCAATCAAAACAAAACATCACCCACCATCACCACACTAAAGCAAACAAAAACCACCACCACATAAAAACCAATCAAAACAAAACAACACCCCCACGACTCCCCGCGCGGCACTACCGCCCACAACCACCGGCGCGATGAGCGAGTCCGCCGACTTGAGCAGCAGCGAAAAACAAAAAAACAACCAATCCCAATCCAACATCCGAACCCCACCTCATCCAACCCAACCAAACCATCCCAATCCAACCCAACCCAACCGAAACAAAAACAACACCACCACAACCCCAACCAACCAACCAACCAACCAACCACCACCACCAAAAAACAAAACGAAACCAACTGGTGTGAAATACAACCCAACCCAGCCCAACCAAATCAAACCAACACAAGAAAAACACACACACACACCAGAAAGACCGGCGCGATGAGCCAGTCCGCCGATTCCAGCACCAGCGTCCTTGCGGTCTCCGGCAGCAGGAGGCCTTTATCTATCAAAAATTTAACGCGTCCGGGAGTTCCAACCGCAATGTGGCAACCTCCCTCCAACGTCTTCGCATTTTCCACGACGGGCACGCCTCCGATGAGGGTTGCCACAGAGAGGTTGGGCATATCTTTCCCCAAGCGCTTTATGGCGTCCTGCTCGTGTTGATGGAGAAAAGCGGGGTTTGCAGGAGAGGGGGGGGAGGGGGAAGGGGGGAAGGGGCGGAGATAATGGTTAGAACGTTTTGGTCGTACTTGGTAATAACCAGGTAATAACGCCATGTAGGGAAGGAGGGAGGGAGAACAAAATGAAGGCAGACGGGGGGCGCAGAGGAAAAAAAAAAATGGCAGTGGAGGGGGAGTACAGCAGTATCAACAGTCTCAAGTCTACATAATACGCGTAGCCTTAACAAGCCTTGCTGGCGACTATCTTGCAAAACAAAACGCCATTTGATCGGAGTTTCCACAAAACCAGGGGACAGAGTTGTTGTTGTTGTTGTTCTCACATTAACTCGCATAATCAAGTCCGTGGTCACAGGACAGGCTCCAGTCACTCTGGAGCTGAGGAATACCCCAGGAAAAAACACACACACAACCCAAGGTGGTACACGCATATATCACAGCTGACGCAATTCATGCCTCCACCAGAAACATATAAAAATGAAATCAGGAGTCAGTCTACGATGTGCCAGGTCCAGGCCGGTGCATAAGTCTCACTACTCACGCCTGGAGAAACCAAATATTCCGACTGGCACCCAAGGAAGACTACCACGGATATACTACACGCAGTATCTATCACTCCGCATACGCACGACAGGCATAAGTCAATTGGAGAAAAAGAAACAAAGAAAAGAGTAGGGTCCCTCGTCGCCGTACCCCCTTCGCAGCTGGAACCCCCTTTCGAAGACAAATAGCTTGGAATTAGTATAGGGGATGGGGGGGGCGGTTAGGGGCTCCAAAAGGGTTATGCTCCTGTGACAGGAAACAATTAACCGACCAACATTGTTGCACGAGCGGTATACCAGAAATAAATATCAGTGTGGCGGAGCGTTCACTTTCAGACCCGCATCGCAACAAGATGACGCGCCGGTGACACTTTTGTCGTTTAGTCTACGACTACCAAACCAAATGAATCGCACTGATTAATGTTGCAAGTCTCTCATAATACATTCTCAGCAGCAGCAGCAGCAACAGCAGCAGCAGCAGCCGCAACAGCAGCAGCAGCAGCCGCAACAGCAGCAACGACGACAGCTCCAGGATGCCGGTAACTGGGACTCATCATTCGGCATATACAGCAGAATTAGCCCCTCATGCTTTGGTGTAGCTATAACAACAAAGAACGGCAACGCAGCTGCAGCAACTGCGCATGCTGTAGCTTGTATTCATAATTTTTTTTCACCGTAATAAAAAGTATTCATGGCGGCGTTCCTGGGTCCAGTTTCGTCAGGTCGTTAACTTTCTTCTGCTCGTCAAGGCGCAAAACGACCAAGGCATGAAATACAAAAAACACAAAACATACCAGGTACACGGCGAAAATGTAAAAAAAGAAAAAAGTCCAGGCACACGGTAAAAATGTTGAAAAAAAAAAGAGTGACGCGGTCCGGTCAGGTGACAACGGATCTATACATCTAACGGCCATATATTTCGGACGGGGCGGTATCCCACGATACAGCCGCAAGAGCAGTACCGGAATAGGGTAAAGAGCCATCTCTCCGAAGGGCAGCAGACTGGCTGTATTACATCATAGATCCAATTCATTATTATGTGTCAGCGGAGCGAATCGGAACAAGTTCGGCCGCAGAACGCGGCGAAACGGCGAAACAACCGCCGGGCGTGCCCGTGTGCCCATGCAATCGGAAAACCAGTAACGGCAGAGAGCCATCTCTCCGACGGGCGGCAGCGACGAAGCAGCAGCTTCAAACTGTTCGCACGATAGACCCAACTCCAACTACATGTCAGTAGATCGAATCGGAAGGGGTTAGGCCGCCGAACGCGGCGACACAAGCGTGGGGGTTAGGCCGCCGAACGCGCCGGAACGACAAAACACGTGCTGGGCGTGCCTGTGAAATCGCAAGCAGAGTTACAAAATAGTTGTAGGTCCAACTTTACGGCAGCGGAGCGAATCGGAACGGGTTGGGCCGCCGAACGCGGCGAAAAGGCGAAACAAGCGACGGGTGTGCCAGTGCAATCGCAAACAGCAACTACAAAACACCGGCACACGGTAGAATCAACGTTACGTCGGCGGACAGCGGAGCGGATCGGTAGGGGCTAGGCCGCCGAACGCGGCGAAACAAGCGACGGGAAAAGCCGGTGTGCCCCGTGCACCTGTGTCCATTGTCGCCCATCGTTCCGTCGACGTCCATCGGGAACAAAAAACTCCGATTTTCCATTTTTCCTGTCCCAAATTGCCGAAAAATCACACGTCTACAATTTTACAGCATCAAATTGCAGAAATATCGTACGAACCAAATACACTTCTAGTTTTGCCCGTTCGGTGCATGTATGATTTAGTACCAGATTTTGCAGATATTTTGACACCACACCGGCAGAAAAAGTATACACCAGCCAGAAAGAACCTCCGCGAGGTATGCGCTACGCGATACTACTAATACCTGCTAGTACCGCGAATCATACACGGACTCGCACGCCGCAACCATCCGAAGCGCAAGATTCGCGTCGCAACCGTTTTGTCGATTTTTTCGTACGCAGTACAAAACAAAAAACATGAAGAGAAAAAAAAACAGAAAACGCAAAAGCTGGCGCAAAAAAGAAAAGATGGCGCGAAAGCGAGGATTGACAAAAAAGACGCCAACCACGGGGTGTGTACTGTAAAACAACAGTTACTAATAGTGACGCCGACGACTGCAGGGGTAGGGTTGTGGACGAAGCCCTCCTTGCAACCCTACAACTGCAGCACTAAACATGCACGCCACAAGCAATTCTCAGGGCTTCGTGTTCAGTGGCGAAAACCGCTGTCGGACCAACCTCAAGAGGTGGACGAGGCCTCGTTGCAATCCTACAGTAGTAGAACTGAAGCACAAACTTGCAACCCACACCCTATGTTCAGGTCTTGAGTGTTCGAGGATGGAAGCCGTTGTCGAACCAACCCCAAAAGACCACGCCATAATCCCACCCCGACCCCTGAAATTTGAGGGCTAGGTTAGGGCTTGCGCTAACCATAATCCCACCCCAACCCCTACGATTTGAGGGCTAGGTTAGGGCTTAAGCTTCTGGTTGAGTCGGGACCCCATCCCCACTCGCGGGGCCGTGAGCGCGGAAGCGCGAACCGTAATTGTGTGGCGTGCAACCAACTAGTGCTGCAGTTCTAGTACTTCCAGTAGCCCGTAACGGGGTGCTTTCTGAGGCGAAAACGGACGACAAGCACGACCATCAATCAGTCACAGCATTGGCCACAAGCATGTGCAGCATCGGCCACATGTGCAGCCGATACCAGCGCTTGGTGGGATGCTCTTATAATTTCTTCCCTCTCGAGTACCCGAAGGGTTAGGCGAGGCCTTTCCGCGGGCCTCGTACAGATCACGATCTACTGCACATCACATAGATCATATCGATCATATCGATGTTATAGATGTTATGGATCGTATAGAATGTAAAGATATTTAGATCATGTAGAAGATATAGACGATATAGATCACATCATACCAATAAAAAAAAGGAGTATAGCACACCCTGCCAGCCGGCAGCCCGGGCACGGTGCAAGCACGCCCGAGGCCTCCGACACAGCCGAGGTCGGGGGGCAAGATGAGGGAGTTTCGGGCCGAGGGGTGATCCTCATCGCAAGCTAGCGCGGGAAAAGCTCAAAACTACGTCTAAGAAAAGCTGAGGAGCGTTCTCCGAGCAGCAGCTGCAATTTTGTACATATATTTATAGAACATATAGATCATCTACCGTATATAATATACCTGCCGTTCTGAGGTTCTGTGCAGGATCTGTCTGGATTACTACCTACCATTTTGACCATATTTTCGCGCTTCGGCAAATATTCCTCTTCCGGCCTGGGGTCTTTTCTCGTGCTCTCGGCCGCGGGGCATGCAGGGGACCCGCGCGTGTACACCACAGCGTAAGTGCAGGCGCCGGTCGAGGTCCGGGGGGCGTGCTCTGGGTCTTCAAAGTCGCGAATTGCGGCAAAAAACCAAGGGGAGTTGCCCAATCTTGACATCCGTCCATTTAGAGTACAAATCCAGCCCTGGAAGCATTTGTTAGATCATACAGATCGCACGGCTGCCACCCGGTACAACACGAGCCAGATCATACAGATATTCCCAGAAATATCTACTGGTAGATAGATCATCAACGGGCGGGGATCGGTGTATCTGTCCGACATGCGGACCCCTTGGAACCCGTGCATGTTGACCAAAATAACCAACAACAAAAAAACGCCTCCTTTTCAACCATCCAAGAAAAAGAGGGTGGGTGCATATCAGCATACTTTGAAGTAGTAGCAGCATATCAGCATGTTGCACGCCCGTCGTTTTCTCGAAACGATAGCTACGCTTTGGATACACCCCCTCCCCCACCCCACCCCCAGCAGCAGCAGGGGCCGCCAGCTGCGCATGGCGAAACAACAAACTGCTGTAGTATTCAGCACTGCTGTTTTTCGACGCCTCTTCCCTCTCAAGGCGGGCAGGCCAAAGGGCCTGATCCTCCTGAGACTTCAGGGGGAAAAATCGGCGACAAAAATCGACCATCACGGCATCGGCCACTGCTTTTGGGGTTGGCGATTATGACAGTAGTGGTGTCCAAACTGCACCAGTTCAAAACTCGTACTGCTGCCTCTGCGCGCTCTACGCTTCTACTCGTAGACGCTCGAAAACATCGCAATCATCGTTTTTTTGGTCGCTATACTATAATCAGTATGTAAACACATCCAAAAACGGTGATTAGTGCTGGTCAACGTGCTGACGTGGTGGCTTACTTTTTATAAAAATTAAAATACACTCCAGCTGTGAGATCGAATATTTTGTCGAAACTCATCTTTGCAAGCTGTGTGTGATACTCCGATCTTTTTGTGATAGTATTAATAATAGGCAGTGCGGAGTATTATATAACTAATTTTCAAGGACGTCAGCCGTGAGTTCGACGAATTTCAGGTCAATAACTTCGACCATAACCTATGTATGTTGCTGCTTGTAAATAAATATAAATACAAATAGTAGTGCTGAATATCGAATATACGTGGGTGCTTGGCTTACTTTTTGTAATAGTATTATTAGGCAGTGCGGAGTATTTTGACCATAACCCATGTATGTTGCTGCTTGTAAAAAACATACTCCGGAGTAAATATTGATAGTAGTGCTGAATATAGAATATACGTGGGTGCGCGTCATGCGTCTCCCGCGCGACGCTAAATCCGAAATATCCCATGAGTACGATGTATGCACAATCTGGGCAAAACCTCTGTAGGGATGAAAATAAATACCCGGTGCTTGGTGCATTGTAGCGACGCACCAATTAACAGCAGTACACCCTGGCGCGACGCACCAATTAACAGCAGTACAACAGGTACCAGTGCGTATCAAGGTCAACCTTGAAATAACTCAATTCGATGCGAGTCGACGAGGGAAGCAATAACTGAAGTCTCCTCGCGATAGATATGAAGGCCGTACTGTACTGGGGAGGGGGGAGAAGACCATGCTTAGTCACCCTGGATCTGAGATACGTCCATCACAGCTCGTCAAGTTCCAAGATAATAGAAGGGATGGGCAAGAATAAAACTGGTATGGTACAATATGTACTCTTCGTATATATGTCCAGCAGCAAACATCTACGATATCATAACAGTCAGTACATGAATCTACCACGTACTGCTGTACCTGGTACGTACCAGGTATTGTATACCCGATATATACGATCTCACAGCTGATGTGTACTTTTTTATTTCTTCTACGAAATATATTAAACAAAATGAAAAATACACTTCAGCTGTGAGATCGACCAAAAACGAATCTTTGATCAAAACTCATATGTACACCATCAGTGTCCGCGCGAGGGTGGTACCTTACCGGTTTTCGAGAAAATGGTTGACATACTCTTCAAAACAAATCATACAGTACCCTAATCCTAACCGAATGAAACGCAACCGATCAACCAACGTAAGGTGAAACCCCCTGCGTCTCGTACACAGTGTGCAACAACCACGTCTCGAAAAAGTAGTAAGCTCTACTGGTCCGCGCGGAGGGTATGGGCTATGAACACGACAGCGAGAGACAGCATTCTCAATGCCTGACAAAGCCCTCTCAAATCAGCCATCAGTAGGTACATAGTGCATATCAATGCCAACCTCTTACCGTATGATATGAACATATGAAGATGCACCATAACATGATGCTTCACATAAACAGGGCACCAGAACAAAAAAACACGCACCAGTCACAGCACACAACACAAAAAAAACATTCCATTTTAATCCCATTGCCGTCCCGTTCCGAAACACGCGCTCACGCTAGCTCGTGGCAAGCCCAAGGTCTGCCTGCATTTTGTTCCTCGGACAGGAATGAGGTCGGAAGGGAACAAAAAAGAGGCCTGCTCGTGGCAAAGTCTAAGGTCTGGCTGCGTACTCCGTCCCCCGGATAGGAACGAGGTTGGAGGGAACCACAAAAAGGCTCCGTGGCGAAGCATGCAACTGCTATCATGAGTATCATATGATACACAAGAATCTCGTTGTCAACATTACCGAGCAATAATACTGCGATATGATACCGCAGTAATTCGACAGTACAGTACAGTACAGTACAGCACAGCACAGCACAGCACAGCACAGCACAGCACAGCACAGCACAGCACAGCACAGCACAGCACAGCACAGCACAGCACAGCACAGCACAGCACAGCACAGCACAGCACAGCACAGCACAGTACAGTACAGCAGTACAGTACAGCAGTACAGTACAGTACAGTACAGTACAGTACAGTACAGTACAGTACAGTACAGTACAGTACAGTACAGCACCGCACCGCACCGCATCGCACCGCACCGCACCGCATCGCACCGCACAGCACATCACTATATAGGGATCCTCCAGCAAGGCGGTGGTGTGCCAGCGCAAAACATGACCGCCTTGTAGAGGAAGGCGCCTTATTCATTCCAGGCTACGAGTGCAATTCCCCGGTAGCGCCAAGCGATTTCGACTGCCTCATATCGGGATACCGCACTACTCAGACCGCCTAATTGGGGGACCCCTCCTGTGCTACGAATCTCTGTGCAGTACCACTATCTAGCTTTGCAGATAAACAATGTCATCCCCAGACACAACATGAAAAGCAGCTATTGTCCTCCACTAGGAGGTCCTCCCATGTCCGGGGTCCTGCAAACACCAACTTGTCGACGCGCCACACGTCAAGGGCCGGTGGATCTCCGCCCCGAACCCCTCGCCCGTGTCGTCGAAGCAGAAATCTCCTTCAGACACAAGCTTATTCCACGAAGGGTATTGGATAAAACACATACCAAATACAGTACGGGGAGGGTGGATAAACTGACCGGGGAAGGTGTTGCCACTAGGTGTCATCCCTCACTCTCTTGAGGAGAAAAATTATGAAATCAATGGAAAAGGAATGCTACAATCAAGCACCCCTAACTGACCACTACAGCTGATAAAAGAGAACAGGCGGTTTCAAGTGAAGCCAAGGTCTGGCTCTCACAACAACAAAAATTGAAGCGGCCTCCGCCAAGAAAAACAGGAGACAAGAGCTCTCTCGTTGAAGTTACCACAAACCCACCCACCTACCTCTGCCACGGAAAACAGGAAACAAAATGAGCTTTTTCGTTAGAGTCACCACATACCCACCCACCCACCCACCCGACCTTTTTCATAGGGATGATAGACACGAACCTTCTGACGATCCAACTTTTTTTTTCACACATCGGGCAGATCACCATCTAAATCTAGCCATCTAGATCATCCGCAGTACATCCATACAGATCTTCCCCGAAATATCTATATCATCAAGTAGGGATCGGTGATCTGTCCGAGGCGCCAAGTATTTCTTCGTTCTGACTGTCGATATATGAAAGGTCCATCAGAGTCATCCCAAAAACACCGATATATCCTTCCCATTCGCGACGGGATGGCCACTAATGGCCACACCGGCCTTCGCGGGAAGGCAATGCCACTGTTTTATTCTAGGAACGCGTCGTCACTGTTTTATCCCGCACTGAAGTAGTAGTAGTAGTGGTAGTAGTAGTAGTAGTAGTAGTAGTAGTAGTAGTAGTCATGAAGTAGTAGTAGTAGTGGTAGTAGTAATATATAGTAGCATCGACACAACGGCGGCAAGACATTTCCGACACTACTAGAACTCGCTCCTGCGTGCAGGCAGCATCATGTTATAGCTCAACAGACTTCTTCATCTTTACATCCTCCTGCGGATGGGAAAAAGTAAAGCGTCAAGCTCACCACACTCCCATGTATTTTCAAACACGTCGTGTATCGATCTAATCCAATCGCATTCGCAATCCAGCTGGTTTTCTGGCGTGTCCTTCGGTTCCCACCATAGCGATAGCGTGAGGCTACAGACCTGACAAGAGTGCCGAAGTGAGGGCTTGGGAGCCGTGAGCGCTCAACGTTTTGTATCAACTTCGCGAAAAAAAAATCAAAAGTGAGGGCTTGGGAGCCGTGAGGGCTTGGGAGCCGTGAGCGCTCAACGTTTTGTATCAACTTCGCGAAAAAAAAATCAAAAGTGAGGGCTTGGGAGCCGTGAGCGCTCAACGTTTTGTAACAACTTCGCAAAAAAAAATCGTGCAAACAAAGTTTACACAGCGCCACGGCGGGGGAGACGGGGGGGGGGGGGGGGCTGTCCTGCCCACTGGGTTCGTTCGTTCTTTCACCCCTTCGCCCGTTCCATTCCGTTCCTCAGGTTCGTACAAGCCACATACATATCATTCAATTTCTCGCTTGCATCTTCGCACTTTTTTCTCCATCTCATTCTCTTGTTCGGAACACATGTCCAGGGTTACACATGTAGCACAGCACCCTACCACCCCGTCCAATACCGCGGTGCATGCATGTCTTCGAAACTACAAAAAATTGACGTACACTTCGTACAGCTGCCCTGGGCATAACTCAGACCCCGGGTCACAAAGCAGGCTCTTCTCCCCCTCCCCACTACGGTACGCGCCTTAAATTTCATCGCGAGAACATTTCAGCAGATTCTCCCCGCGTCAACTCGCGTCGAATTGTACTCACCCACGCTATGCACTCTCGACAGCAGCTGGCGTCTCTATAGAATAAAAATCTCGATGCCGAGATTTGCAGCAGGTGTCTCTAGAGAAAAAAAATCTCCACATCGAGATTTGAACCCTCTGACTCCAACCTTAGCGGCGTTCCAGGGTAACCACTACAAGCACACCACCGGGGCGACCGGCTTGCTGAAATAGTGAACTTTGACTTGTAGGAATCACGTCATGTGTCGACATACTCACGCATCCGTATACAACTATAGCTTGTGCTGCTGGAGTAGTAACGGGAACCGCCGATACGGGCAGCTCGCGCCGTCGCTGCCACGGGAACTGAAGGACACGCCAGCTAACGCTGAATGCAATTGAGTGAAATTGACACACGGCGTGTGTATGAAAAAACGTGCAAGTGTAGTGGGCTTGAGTTTTCTTTTTCCCCATCCGCCGGAGGATTAATAAGAAAAAATCACCACGTATTCGTCAACCATTGGATTACACTGCTCGGGTGGTAGCAACCATTGGCACGGTTGCCCCCACAGGCGAACCTTTCTCCGACGGTAGATCGCTGTCGCTTCTTTCACAGCAATCCCACGTCCTATGAAAGACGATACAATCAATAGGCGTGTTTCCTTCATCTTAATAGTGGTTGTTTCACCCATCTACATCCAGCACAACCAGCGTCCGCGCCGGCACCCCCTCTAGAGAGAGAAGAGCTCTGGGATCGAGAGCTATACTGCTACACGATGGAATCGATCTACTTGCAATAAACCAAAACAGACGTCAGTGATTACGAGTACAGCACTAGGTTTAACCATAGTCCAAGACAACAAATGCTGATGCCGCTGCTGAACGCGATTTGCCCATCCGAATGCTCCTGCCGTCCCGAAATTGCTAATTTGCTACGAGTTCCTGGTACCTGGTGAGTTGCCAATTTGCTAGCCACGTTGGTAATCTGCGAGTTGCTGATTAACACCCTCTGATTCCATCTAGCATGGTTGCTGTTGCTGCTGCTCCTGAGCTTCTTTAGCTGGCTGCGGCTGTAAAGCCTGCGCGAATTGAACGAGTCTGATTCTCCTTCCATCTTTACCCTGGCCTCTGACGAACTTCAACCTCTACGATCAAAGCTGTTAAAATATCAAATTTTACATTTTTCACGCTTTACTTTCGTTTTTGGCCCGCATGTTCATTGCGGTTGGCTTCGCATGGCCAAACCACCTTTTTGTATTTGCAATGTGCATCTGTGTCTCGTAGCGTGTGACCACAGAGCTCGTCTCTCTGCCCTCTGAGGCGTCAGCACGAACACTGGATGTAGATGGGGATGGGTGATGGGGTGGAAATATCCAGTTGGAAATATCAGCCTAGTTTGAAGAACACACATGCGAGCTACCTAAATCTCACTCGTATATAGTATCATGATTACCAGGTACTTCTCCTTGGCTATTCACGTTGAACATATTTTATTCCCACCCATATACGTCCAGCACAACCAGTGTCCGTGCCGATGCCTTCTATGAGCGACGATCGCTGTGGTCATAAACCACGCGGCAGAGACAAACACACATCATTGCAACTGCAGGAAAGGTGTTTCGGCCATGCAATGCCAACTGCATTGCGTGCAAGTGGGCAAAATATTTTACCTATGCAAGCCAGGACACCAAATTATTTGCAACACGAAGAAAGAAAAAAGAAGAGAAACATATTGGAGACAAGACGAAAATGCACCAACTTGCTTACAGAGAGTGGGTACCCCAACCTAACTAGAGGGTGAGGTAAGAGAATAGTACAGGTAAGAGAGGGAAAATTAGCTTGACCGAAACATAAAGTTACTTGGAATTAGTGTAGACAGTGGTTAGGGTTAGGGTTAGGTTTCAAGAGAGAACGCTGCTTAAAGAGAGGTACTTCGGGCCCGAACCATTCCTCTCTCAAGTCGAGGTACCAACTGTACGATAATGCTCCTGTGTTTACCGAACACTGAAGCACAAGCTATCGCTATAAGTGGGAACCGAAGGATAAGCCAGCAAGCGCTGGATTGCGAAGGCAAATGAATTAAATCGACACAGGACGTGTATGAAAACACGTGGAAGTGTGGTGAGCTCAAGCTTCATTTTTTATTCTTCCCCATCCGCCAGAGGATGAAAAAAACAAAAAAAAAACTGAAGCATAAACCAGATACTTTCGTGAGCTCGACTCGAATGCGTCGCCACACCCCACTGGTCAGCATAGAGCACAGACGAGTCACCTTCACCTCCTCTTTCATACACTCCCAAAATTTATCTTCACCGAGCATCGAACTCACGCAGACTTTCTGACAAGCAAGTTGACTGCTGCGGTGGTCTAACCTAGTATATACATCATGAGTTTGAATCTAGCATGATGAATTTGTGTTTTTACAAAAAACAACACTTCAACTGCTTGCGATCTAGCATGGTGAATTTGTGTTTTTATAAACTTGAACAAAAAACAACACTTCAACTGCTTGCGAGATGCTGCGGTGGTCTAACATGCTAACCTGTTATATACATATGAGTTTGAATCTAGTTTCACATGGTGAATTTGTGTTTTTATAAACTTGAACAATTGTAACGAAGACCACTAATAGGGACAGCTTACGCTATACCTACAATGGGACTCGAAGGGTGCGCCAGCTAGCGTTGGGCTGCGAAAGCAACTGAGTTAAATCGACACACGACGCGTATAAAAATACGCGGAAGTGTGGTGAGCTAAAGCTTTATTTTTCCCCATCCGCCGGAGGATGGAAAAAAAAAAAAAAAAATGAACAAAAAACAACACTTCAACTGCTTGCGAGATGCTGCGGTCGTCTAACCTATTGTAAACGGCGGCTCTTCTTTGCCGGGGCCCTGGTGCGACAACACAAGGGGCGACTGCCCCGTCGGTTGATGCGGACAACTCAAGACTTGGCCTAGAGCCATAGCTGAGGACCTTAGGGTGTTCAAAGCCAACGAGGGATCAACGGAACACTCCCCCTTAGTTTTTGGAGTTGGGACCGCGCTGTGGCCCACTGCAGCCAAAAAGGTGGGCAAGTGGTACCGGGGGGTCCTCGAAGCAGCTAAACGGTTCATGGGCAGGTGGCACGAGGATGAGGCAAAGCTGAGTAGACAGCGCCGCGCATCCGCCGTGGGTGGTGTCGAAGGGAACGGGGGGAGGGGGGGCAGCAGGAGGGGTAGAAGGAACACCGCACAAGGGTATGGGGGCAGGGGGGGGGACAGGAGGAGTAGAAGGGAAACCGCGGTAGATGAAAGTAGGAAGGAGACCGCAGACAGGGTAGCAAGGTACCAGGCCGACTAGTAGGTGGAACCTTTCTATCTATGCCACTCGTACCGCCAACTGCTGCGGCTGCTCGGAATGTGATGTCTTGGTACTTTGATTTTTCCGTGAATTTATTTTTTTTCTTTTTCTTCTTTTTTTCTTTCCCCTTCTTATCCTTATGAAGGGAGTCTTGCATGGCGGGTAGGTGACGAGCCTGTTTTATTTGGCCCTCCCAGTCTTCCTTCTTTTACTTGTTTCTTTTTTCCGGGGTATTTTTTTCCTTTCTTTCCCCCTTGCATGTCCATTTTGGCTCATGCTCGGGGTATGTTTCTATCTCCCGTGCTTTGGCTCCCCTTTTATTTATTTATTTATTTATTTTGTCTTGGTTTCTTTCGTTGTTTCTCTCTTTTACAAGGTATTTTGGTTTAATGAGAAGAACACAAAGGGGGGAGGGGGGGAAACAGGAGGAGTAGAAGGAAAGCCGTCCAAGGGAATGGGGGCAGGGGGGGCAACAGGAGGAATAGAAGGGAGACCGCGGTGGACGAAGGCAGGAAGGAGATGGCAGACAGGGTAGCAAGGTACCAGGCCGACTAGTAGGTACATAGCACTTTTCGTCTTTTTCTGGGGTATTTTTTTCCCCTTTGTTCCCTCCTTGCGTGTCCAGGTTTTTGGCTCGTGTTCGGATTATCTTATTTTGGTTTTACTTTAATTTATTTTATTTCATTTTATTGTGTTTCTTTTCCGAGCTTTGGCTCTCCTCTCCGGTTGGGTTGTTTCTTCGATTTCCCCTTCGTTTTGTTTGTTTCATTTTTTGTTTTATTTTTATCTTTGTTTTTATTTGTTTTCTTATTTTGTTTTTGTTTTTGTTTTTGTTTTTGTTTTTGTTTATTTCGTATTTCTCTCTTCCAATGTATTTCTGTTGCTGACGTATGTATGTTGTGCCTATCGTACCCAGTACTAGGGCATGACATTGCGTTGTCGAATGCATTACGATGCATTATCTCTGTGTCGTGGCTTGTGACCACAGAGCTGATCTTTCTAGGGTGAAGAATCAGTACGGACACTGGGTGTGCTGGATGTCGACGAGTAGAAGAACGGTTTAATGTGAAGAACACACACACACATTGTATACATATGAGTTTTTTTTTTTTTATCCTCCGGCGGATGGGGAAAAATAAAGCTTTAGCTCACCACACTTGCACGTATTTTCATACGCGTCGTGTGTCGATTTAACTCAGTTGCTTTCGCAGCCCAACGCTAGCTGGCACACCCTTCGGGTCCCATTGTAGGTACGATAGCGTAAGCTGTCCCTATCAGTGGTCTTCGTTACAACCCCATCAGTTTGAATCTAGCATGGTGAATTTGTGTTTTTGTAGCCTTGAACAAAAAACAACACTACTGCTTGCCATCTAGCATAGTGAATTGGTGTTTTTATGAACTTGAACAAAAAACACCACTTGAATTGCTTGCGAGATCGAAATTCGTCGAAACTCCTGGTTGCAAGCGGTGAGTGACACTTTAATCGCGCGTGCTAAATAATAAGTATACGCATGCACCTCACTGCTACTGCTCGTACGTAGCCATTAGGCCCTCGTTTCCACGAGCCGTTGACATCTGTGTGTGTTGTTCACATTAAATCGATATTTCCATCCATCTATGATTTTTCTTTGTTTCTTGCTTTTTTTGCACACTTCTACTTTCCAGCTTCTGGACAAGTCGTGGTCACGGGTGTCGTCCCTTCCCCCCGGTTCTTGTCTTCAATTGTTATCGCGCGCATAGGGTTCAGCAATCCCACTGCTCGTCGATTTTTCATCGAGCGTTGCTAACTCACGCTCTCGCGCTTTCCGCAAGTCAATTTGCGCACAAGAAAAAGTCCCCACGAATTTGTACGAGTGCGCACTCGGGGGGGCTCGAACTCACGAAACTGATCTATCTATACCAGGATCGAGGATAACCTGATACGCCACCGGGTTTTACCATACATACATCCAGCCAGCACAACCAATGTCCGTGCTGATGCCTGGAGACAAGCTCTGTGGTAACAACCTATTAATATACGTCAGAGACGCACATTGTGGCAAACACAGCAAGGTGATTTTGGCCATGCGATGCCAACGGCAATGAACGCGCGGGTGAACAAAAAAAAAGGGAGCCAGAACACCAGACAATTTGAAACAGAAACAACAACAGAAAAAAAAAAAAATAACAAGACAGGAGAAAAAACAACAACAATAAGAGAAAAAAAAACAAATGAAAAGAAAGCGAGAAACAGGACGGCCCGAGGGACACGAAAACAAAGCACGGCAGCCAGCCAGCCAGCCAGCAAACAAAGCACGGTAGCAGCCAGCCAGCCAGCTACCCATCAACTTCGGGGGCAGCAACCATTCTGGGTTTCGAATGACTTTACTCTGTTGGAGTAGGAGCATTGCCGCATCTGTACAGCAAACAATAACAGTCGAATCACACACTCAAATGCATTTGGAATCCGGTCTAGGTTTCGTTAACCCGAGAAGACTTGTAAACAGGGACCAGCATCATCACGATTGTATTCTACTGTTGTCGCATGGCATACCGACATGTACACATGTACGCTGCTGTTGAGCTCTTACGTGTGTATCTTCCACTCTGTCTTGTCTGTGTGCTGGTAAGGCAGTTTTCGAATGTGTACCTTCAATGGAAAAGTATCCTGACAACGCCAGCTGTGAGTTCGACAAATTTAGGGCCGATACTCATCATCGCAAGCTGCGTGTACCCTTCGTCCCAGCCTCCTCGTATCCAAGACCGCACTCCCTCCCTCCCTCCCTCCCACCGCTTCCATCTCCCAAACCAGTACTTCTATATGCCTGATCCGCATTACATGACCTTTTCTTCTCCCTCTAAAAAGCGGCCGCCAAATTTTTTCATCTGCTCTGGAGCCCATGTATAGCGGTAAAAAGAGTACGAGCAAGCGCGGTCCTTCACCATTGGCGCGAGCAAACAGCACACGGTACAAGTGCAAGAAGCTATGCATGTGCGTGTGGGTGCCTTACAGGCAGTTGGTTAGTCGCATGGGAAAACCTATTAGGAGCTGACTGACTGACTGACTGACTGGCTGCTGTGCGCGATGATCGAAGAGCAAGCAGCAGTATCCGTCTTACCATCAAGATGCGAATCAACCAATTTAAACCCGGGGATGCACCGCGGATGTCCCCTGACGACCACAAACCACGGTGAAAATATAGCCAGCCGTTCATCTGCAAATCTAGCAGCCCGGGTAGCTGCTTCGTGTGAAGGAGCATGCTGCAATCTCGACAGTTCTAGTCGTCATTTTTTTCCTCTGAAGCCTCAAAAGAGGTTGTTAATAGTCCGTAGTCACAGCTTCGATATGCGTAAGAGCCAGAGCCGACGCACATACATGCTACTGGTTGTTCGTATCGTATGCACAAAACCCTCCACTGAAAATGCAGAGCCGAAACGACGTGCATTGGCGTGCTGTTCCTAAGTGTGCAGACATGACATGACACTCGACATCCATCCGCCGCTTCGAGGGTAGAAAGCTAGCGAACCCGAAAGCGCCAGGCCAGCAATGCTTGCCCGAGTGTACATCTTTCATCGAGCGGTGTCGTCAGCACTTCGAAACTTCAACAATTCAGACAGGTCACCGATCCCCATTTCATGATCTACAGCAGCAGATACTGCAAGGAAGACCTACAGGTACGATCTATTTAGTAGTAGCTCATGTTGCCGGGTGGGACCCGTAAGATCTGCACGATCTATTAATAGCAGGTTTTCAGGGCTGGCTCTGTACTCTCTACATATAATCCTGCACATATCACAACGGCAGATGCGGGACCTACTGAAGAAAATCTACATGATGTATACAATCTATACGATCTATGTGATCTAGATGACTTATATGATCTATACGATCTATGTGATCTAGATAATCTATACGATCTATGTGATCTAGATCGTCAACCGTCAGACGTGTGCCAACTGCCGGACGTGGCGTTGCCGCGTATCCCGCCCGATTTCAACGGGATTATCGACGAGTTGCGGGACGAGAACCTTCAGGTGGGAGGAGGTCTTGCAGGCTACGGCTCCCATCGCGTCAGGAAAGGAAAAAGCGAACGAACCATGCGAGCGAGCAAGCTATCCACCTTCACGCCTAGATTGCTTACGTCGCTCTTGACACGCAAAACTCCGGGAAAATTCAAGCAAAAATCGACCGCACTTACCCTTCCCACTGGACACGGTTGGCCGATGTGATTATCACCACGGCAGCCGCCAGTTCAGCGGAAAGGGCCCCGGAACCCCCCCCGCATGTGGTGCATCGGCCAGTGACGGCGGGCGCAGTAGCAGCAGCTGCAGCAGCAAGGCAACCCTCAGCTTGGGCGATGACACCCGCAGCAAAAAGCGAGATCCTGCCTCTGGCGACATGGTTTCTAACTAACAAGTTCGGCCGTCTTAGTCGATACAGCCCCCGATAACAGCTACGCTCGAGTTCGGTCGAGACAGGCAGCACGCCCGTACGCAGCACGCCCGCATCCAACACCAACCAAAACTAGTCTGCGCGACGAAGCAAACTAGTCTGGGCGAAGTAGTCTAGGCGAAGTTGCGCTCACACGTTCAACTGTGCTTCACTGCGGGCTCCACTCCGCGGTCGTCACGGGACATTCTGGTACCGTCCCCGGGATTCAATCAGGTGGAAGGATAAGAATCACTGCTGTTGTGCGTTGCAAGAAGGCTGTTTGTTGGGACCACGTCGGAAACGGCACGTGGCTCGCCTCGCTGTCTCTTTGACGGCGTAGAACCAACCCGAGCCCTAGCCAATCCCAACCGTACAACCCCCAGCCATTTAACTAATCCCAACTTTAAAATCCCCAGCCATAACGGGTCAAAACAGGGCAGAAACGTGGCTGCGCCGCTTTCCATCGAGCGAGAATTTTTTCCAAACCGCGGACCACGACTTTTCCCCTTCCCGCCCAGTGAGTTAGAAAGGAGCTCATGCTCCCAACAAATTTCGCAGCGTCCGCCGCGCACACCTCGTAAGGACTATCGTCACGAACCTGTTTTTTTTTCAAGAATTCAGATAGAAACTCCCGGGAAGGATTACCTGGTACCTTTCTCTCGCCTGTGACGCTTTTACTGCCTGACAGCAGCAGTGGTCACACCACGAGGAAAAAAAATGGTCCGCAATTCAGAATATAATATTAAAAAACATGAAAACGGCGCAGCCGCGTTTTCTGGCCCCGACGCGTTACCGGCCCGTCTTTGCTCCGGGTCGGGGTCAGCGTTTACAGGGTTGACTTACGCCCGTTCCTTGTTTGTCCCTACACTACACAATATAGATACTGCTGTAATGCTTCGTGGCTTAGTACGCGCAGACGGTCGTGAAACAGTCAACAGCCTCCACCCGTGGAATATCCATCCTGAGGGATTGTGAAATATCTGGTATCAGGTAGGCGTTGTTCAGATACCAGGTACTACCTGGTGAGAGATTGTTGCCTTGAAGACATGAACCTTCGCTGGCCTTTTTCGGGGTACTATTAATAGTGTGAAGAGAACAAAAAATATGGACCACTTCCCCCGCGCCCCTCTCGGGCGGCCATTTTTTTTGGCAAACAAAGTATTTACCTCGAAGCCTTGTCAAGCCTTGTTGGCGCCAGTTGATCATCAGGACGTTATCGAAACGATACGTCTAAACCGCACGGTGCGTCGCTCTTGTTATAAATCCAAGTTGCATTCCAACTCGTGAGCAAACCAGAACCAACATGTACGCATGAGGTCAAATGTAGTGGGCAGGAGTTTATAGCTTAAAGCTTTCGCTTCCAAGAGCAGCTACCGCCCCATTCTCTGGCCACGCATGAATGGGGGTGTGGCCAGCTCCTCTCGCAGATCAGCGGCGGTGCTATAAAACCTGTACGACCCCAGTGTATATACTTGTGTACACTCTACAAAATACATACTAAATCCTCTACACACTACAGCAGTAAATTGGCGTTAGACTATTAACAGGCATGCTATGATAAATCCTATATATATATCCCCCCTCACGGGGTTGGTAGACTAGACAGTAGCGAGAAAACGATCGCTATCCTAGGAGATAGATGGTAGCCGCGAACGGCGAAACAAAGCGGGGATAGGAAAAGCAGGATAGGATAAGCAAACAGTTTTTATCTAAAAATATGGAAAAAGGGTAACGAGCGCCCAAATGCTGGAGGTGTCTAGTAGGAGTAGGAAAGGTGCTCCGTCTCGAAAGGGATGCGTGGTCAATGGTCAAATGACTACGTAAGGCAAGCAACAAATGAGTACGCCCCGGTCCTGAGGAGGGTCCCCACTGCGCTGCTGGGTAGCTAAAGCTGAGGTTCGCTTCTGTGCGACCGTTGTGGTGGATGGTGCTGGTGCGGCAGAACTCCGGGGTTGTGACGAAGACCACTGATAGGGCCAGCTTACGCTATACCAGCTTACGCTATACCTACGATGGGACCCGAAGGGTGCGCCAGCTAGCGTTGGGCTGCGAAAGCAACTGAGTTAAATCGACACACGACGCGTATGAAAATACGTGGAAGTATGGTGACCTTGAGCTTTATTTTTCCCCATCCGCCGGAGGATTAAAAAAAAATATATATACTGCTGTACGTGTCAAGTATACGAGTATAGGTTTAAGAGAGCTGTATGGTCTAAAACCCATACAATACAGAGGCATATAGGATATAGTATACAAGCATACTATATCCTAGATAATAAAATCGACATACCTCGTACGTTTCATTCTTTTCTTTTCCTTTCTTTTCTTTTCCAATCCTTCCCTTTTCTTTCTTTTCTTTTCTTTCGTTTTCCAACTGACTCGAGTATGTCGTGCGTATGCGTAGCGACAGGTCCTACAAGTACAGCAGTACGTGTAACATATACGTGGTAGTCTTTTCTGGGTGGCACGCGGTGTAGTCGGTTTTCAGACGCGAGTATTGAGGCTTTGTACCTGTATATGGGCCTGACACGTCGCAGGCTGACTGACTCCCGATTTCACTTTTTCATATTTTTTGGCGGAGGCATGAGTTGCTTCAGCCATGATGTTGTACGCGTCCACCACTTTCGGTTTGTGTTTTATTTCCGTGGGGTATTCTTCTACTCCAGGGTGACTGGAGCCTGTCCTGTGCCCACGGACTTGATTATGCGAATTTTGCGAGTTAATGCGAGAACAACAACAACACCCTCTCTAAAATCCTATATATGTATAATAGACCCCTCCCCCCCTCCCCCCGTCTATTTACCGGCCGAAAATGATAAAAGTGGAGTGTGGGTCCAGGGATATTCTGATATTTTCACCTACCCTTGTCCCAACTAATATGATACTTGTAGCGAGCTGCGAATTCCAATTAACTCAAGAGCCGTGGTACACAAAAACAAACGAAACAATAGTTTAACATCTGCAGTAAGGTTTGAGCGAGAGAATGGACGGCCATGGTGGAGGAGGCGGACCCCTGGCTGCCTCCTAAGAGTGCGTATGTTGTTGCCGGTTGGCCGTCTCGCGGTCATCCCGGGAGGAGCTTGCAAAATCGCTTGCGAGACTGCTCTGATGATCGATGTACACGTCCTCTAGAATACAAGTTGGAGTCGTACTTCTAAGCATGTTTATTTTAGTAACTTCGAGTTTTGGCATCATTACGCAAGAAGTAAATACCAGGTTGCATGCAATGGAGGGAGTACCTCGTAGGGTAGGGTGCGACTTTGCATAATACTTGTAGCTACAATAAAATACGATCATGAATACCTGGTAGCTTCGTAGCGACGCCGCACACACGTGTCGTGTACGTACCAGGTATCGTGTTGACAGCTAGTCATAGCCGGACCATCACATAACATACATAAATTGAGTTTTTTTAAAACAGATGTAAGTGGTCCCGCTTGCCTCCCTCCGCCCCTCTGGCCTCTAGGTCTCCAAAAGGCAGAGCAAAAAATACGTGCCGCGGGGCGACATCAACTCATACATGCAAAACCACATCACAACCTGCCACGTTGCCGCAAGAGCAGCAAAATTCTAATTTCTGCAAAATAACTGCTTACGTACACGTACGCGGTAGGAAACAGTTAGCTTGGGACGTCCCGATTTTACACGCAGCAGGTATGATTTTCTGATTTTCTATCGAACATAACAGTACTCTAGAGGGCTTTGATTTTGAGTCCACGCGGGTAAACGGGTTTTCCAGTTATTATCAGCAAGCAGAGGCTCCACGAAGAAAGAAGGACTCGAAAACAGAAAATAAAGGAAGGTCCGGATTAAATAGTCGTGCTAATCACATCATGATCACCGAGATAATCATCACCATCACCACAATCAACGTGATCGTCACCATCATCAGCAGCGACATGTAAAAACGTAGTCTATGCACACAAGAAGCAGTACTCGAAGTGTACACAGACAGCTATGCTTCAGCATCGAGGTCACGAACGATAAAACGACTTGTTGCCGTGTGCTCCCTCCTGCCACCTTCTACAATAAATACCTGGTACTTCTATTTTCCGACCTCACGGCAGCAGCTCCAACTTCCTTCAACATCCGGAACGATACGAATAAACCACACACACGAACCACCAGCGACCAACAAAAGTCACCCAAAGCTTGCCACAAGAAAAAGTGTTGGGAGTAAAGAGAGTATCCTGTACACCGTACCGTTATGATACGATGATCACATGAACTTATCACAAAAACATTTGTGAACAATTTCGTCTTTCTCATCATCACCATGGAGGGAGACCACCTGCGCGCCCCCCCCGCCCTCCCGTGCGTATAGACGATCGACCTTTAATTTACCCCGCTACAGCGCCCAGATGACATCCACAGCTATTAGGGCACAGCTCGTGCAGCAATTCGTAAAATACAAGCGGGCTGCGGGTACGCTTCCATCCGCGTGTACGGCGGTAGCAGTTACTGGTACCAGGTAGTTGCTCAATTAACGATATTGTCAAGTGCGAGATGCGAACGAATTCTTGCGGCCCTCCCAACTCCCTATTCCAGCGTATATGCCCGCACTGTAAATAGAAGAGGCAGTGCTACTCGAAAAACCACACGCAGCTTGCGAAGATGAGTGTTGATCTTCGCAAATCCTTTCGTCGATCTCACAGCCGAGGTGTATTTTCCCATTTCTACGCAAATTAGAGGCAAACCAGCGCTAGTCGGCATACCGCAACAGCGAGTACTGGTCGTTCCCATCTGCGCCATGGTATTTTATGAAAAATATTTTAAAGGACGTCAGCCGTGAGTTTCACACGCGTAACAAAGCTATGATATAAGGCAACGGCAGCTACCGGAACACCGGCATCGCATCAGACGCCAGAAACACAACACAGAACCATTAAAGCAGAGCAGACAAGGGAGCTAAGCAGAGCAGACAAGGCAGCTAGCAGCACCTGCCTGCCTGTGTGTGATCTAATTATTAGCCGCATGAGATAATAAAAACACGAAAAATATCAATCAGTAAAAAGAAATAAGCAAGATCTTTCGCGATCCACAGCAACACAGCAGGGTTTGCGATTTCTCCCTATTTTCATCATTTACCATTTTCTCTAGGTATCATATACGGTTGTTGTTGTTGTTTCGGTGAAACATAGAGGTTCGATGGTTGAGTGTGTTCCGGCCGGTGCGATATCTTACAAACTTACAAACGAACGTATATCGATTTTCGTAACATTTAGATATGATAAGATACGACAAGATCTGATACTACGTGCCCACAGTGCACGGAAATATAAAAACCGTGTGATATTTATATTTATGTCACAAGGGTCTCTACAGCTCCGTCCAGATCACTGTCGTGCTGGTCGTCATCTCAGAGTCGAACCAGTGGCATGGCATTGTTCGCTGGAACATATTCAACCTACCTACAGAATGGCAAAACAAATCAAAGCAGACTTGCTCTCGTACACATTTTCAAGCCCCTATCTTTGCTCTTGCTGGCGATAATATGTTTGCTGCTACTCTGCTCATGTTGCTGCTGCTGCTGCTGGCTGGCCCACGTACAGCTGTAGCACACACTACAGCTGACAGTATTTAATAGTATTAATAGTAGCTGAAGGAAGAAATTTGTAAAGCAAAAGCATGGTGCAGCAAGTACCAGCCAGGTACACAACAAATCCCAAAAAGTTGGAAGGTAAACCAGAACGAGAAACTACATACATGTGTGTGTGTGTGTGTTCTTCACATTAAACCGTTCTTCTACTCGTCGACATCCAGCACACCCATGGAGAGATACGTATATATTGATCAAAACCTACTTATACGTGAGGCAAATGGATTTTCGTCGAGTAAGGAGAGCGGGCCAAGAAAGACATTGCCAGGTTTTACCCCAGCAGTAAAGAGAAACAGATAGCTGCCGAGGCTAGTTGATACTGCATGCCGGGTGCATTGCGTTCGAAAACAAGTCGGATAAACAAACCTTCTGGTCACCCAAACACGTACACCAGGTACGTGGTACATGTCTGGTACGTGGCCGGACGATTTTACCTGGCACGTGGACTAGTCGACCGCATACCCCCTGTGCAAGCAGTACCCTCCGTTTTGCTCTGCTTTTTGTTTTCACATGTATTGGGAGCAACAAAACATTGCTCGAACAAATAATATAGTAGAAAGATGCGTATATGGCGCGGAAAACAGTCGTACGTCGCGGAGCGACAATCCAAATCGATTCTGGTATCACGCACGTACCAAACGATCATCGCGGTTCATAGTACAAATCAAAAACCCGACAAACCACCCGGGGGTCCAAAAAAAAGAAGTCGAATAAAATAACGATAAAAAGCACACAAAGAAACATCGTCAAAAAGACAAAAAGCAGAAAATAACAGTGGGTGTTGTTTATCACTCGTGCTGGCAAGGGCGACCGGGGTCCCTCGGGCCTCAACAAAAAAAAAACATGTTATGCATCGGTACGTACGACACGAGCTACACGGTAAAAGAACAAAAAAAACAAAAAGAAAAACTTCTTTGCTGCTATCCTGGTGGTGGTGTTCGTGTTTGTGTGTTTGTGCTTTTGCTCCCTTCCTCCTGGCCATGGCCTCCCCTCTCTGTCCAAGACTGCTCGTCGGGAGCATACGTGTGATATGTACAGCCCATGGCTCACCGTAACACTGGCCGCAATGTCGCGATTTTTGGTCAGCACAATAGCCTGAAGTTTCGCGGATTTCAGACCATCTGACGATGAAGCGGCTCCGCTACCAGCTTTTCCCGGATTTTCCAGCCCTTTCCTTCCTGACCCGCTACCACGAAAGTAGTAGCGCCGGGGCTTGGTAGCCTCGGCCGATGCCAAAGCGTCCAGCAACCTCTCCAAGAGGAAAGCCGCGAACGCGACCGTTGTCTCAAGGCCCGAGGCCGCCTAGGAAGGTGGGGCGTGGAGTCGTCCACATTGGATAGATGTACACCAAGGGCGGGCAGGGAGGGGGCGTGAGAGGAGGAGCCGAAAAAAATCAAAGAAAAATCGGCTAGATTTTGGCGTGGGGGTGCCTGGTGGTAGGAGGTCCTGTTTAGTTTGATATGATAAAATCAAGCATACGGTTTGATACGTGTTGTGTGTTCGCGGGACTAGAGCCCCGGCTGCGTGTTCAGAGGAGGCGGGTGTTTGGTTCTTGGCCGCTAACAGGGAAAGTGCTCTCGCAGCTGGCTGCTGCTGGATGGGAGAGATAGCATGCTGCTGTTGCGCTGCGAAACTAAATATCAGTTCCTCGGGTGTGCTGTGCCGTCTCCTTTTTCCATGTCTCGATTGACTGACTGCTCTCTCGGGTTCTCTATATTCGAATGAAGACGATAGCGTGAACAAAAAAAAGCTGCCAAAAAAACAGACCAAAAAAGAGAAAAAAGGAAGTCAAGTCACTCTTCATCGCAATCCCCGACCTACCTCGACAAGCAGGTCAGCGCCAGCGCGGCCCTCTGACCAGATAGAATTCTGAAGAGGAGTGATCTCACCCTCCTCTGCTCGCAATGGGGCCGCCAGGACCGGCGGCAAGCCCGTCTCGCTTTTCGCTTGGCTGCCGCGTGCCATTGTACTCCTCCTCCCGCGACGTAGCTATGCCACTACCGCCGTGGGTACGCAGTTGAGTTGGGGTGGTACTGGGATAGAGCGTGGTAAATTTCTAGGTGACTGCAAGATTCACCGAAAAAAAACGCATTTGGACTGAAACCCCGGGGGTTTTGACGGTCTCATAATTAGTGGCAAGAAATTTTCAGGGTTCCCCGGCTCTGCTTGTGTGTGAGTGCAAGAGTGCTTGAAGCGGATGCTTCTTTAGTAGAGGTGGTCGCTTTGCTTGCTTGCCCTGAAGGTGGTTCGAACCCGATGGCTCAGGATGGAGGAAGCGAGAGCGAGAATGAGGTGTGACCCGTTTTGAGCAGCTCTCAACGTGCGTGTTGCCCTTCCGTTTTTTCGCATCACTTCAGCTAACATGGGCATATATTTGCGTCTTGATGAGATTTACTGTTTCTGTTGGTATCGGCTTCTTATTTGAGCAATATTCTTATTTCTTTGTTGCATACTCGGAAGCTACACAACCTGCTGCTGCGCCTCTTTTTTTGTGAGCTTTTTTTTTTTTTTTTCTCGCTCTGTTCAGATTTCGATGCAATGCGTCTCTAAACAGACAGAAGCCACAGCAGCAGTAGCAGCACATGTGCCTGCGGAGCCACAGCAGCAGTAGCAGCACATGTGCGTGCGGGGCCGTGTCGTGTGCTTTCAATGTTCAGAGTCCACAGCAGCAGCATCATCGGCAACAGCAGCAGTAGTAGATCGATTGATCGATAGAATGCCTACAACGGTAATATTCATTTGTTGTTCGACAATTTTCAAAATTGTGAGGCAAACCTCGCATTGGAAACACGAACAAAACAAAGAACAGGAAATTTAAATTTCATTTTTTTTTCCTGAAAAAGACGGTAGGTAGTCGACAGCAGAAGCAGTGCTGTGCCATACAGCACTGCATTCCAAGAGAATATGGGAGTACTCTGACTACAACCGCGAATGATGGTATCCCCCTCTGCTGAGCATAAGGGGACATACCGCCCTGCTGAGCATGGGTGGGCATACAACCTAACGCTGCTTGCTTTGCATCACCATGTACGGTAATAGAAACACCGTACAAATACTACTAATAGTACAAAACGGCGCTTAAATTTCCGTTCAGAGTGGTATGCTTCGAATATCGTGCCAGTGCCTGGTACAGCAGTAGTGAGATGCCATGTGGATCTGTGGCATGTCAGGGTACTGCTGCTCCTGAGGTACTACTGCTGTACCTTTAGTCATGCATTTTACCTTTGTGTGGTTTTTTGTTTTTTGCCACGTGATGCCTGCCAATCTATGGTGGCCGCCCGGCTTGCCCGGCAACAGCGAAGTCATCGTAATGAATGGTGAATTGTCGCTGAAAAGCAGATGCTCCCTTCTTTCTCTGGCCGTTTTTGTCGGCTGTTTGGGATCGTATCCCACGGTCTACCCAGTACCTGGTACGTGTCGTATATACGTACATACAGCACGCGGAAGCATCTTGAAGCAGTCGTATATGATAGGCACATGTGTGTCGTATCGCATATGCAATGACTACAACTGCTGTATCTACGCATCCGTATACAACGGCAGCTTGCGCTGCCGAGGTTGTAACGAGGACCACTGATGGGGGCAGCTCACGCTATCCCTTCAGTGGAATCCGAAGGGTGCGCCAGCTAGCGTTGGGTTGCGCAAGCAACTGAGTTAAATCAACACACGAAGCTTATGAAAATACGTCGAAGAGTGGTGAGCTTTATTTTTCCCCATCCGCCAGAGGATGAAAAAAAATAAAATAAAATGTATGAGACACACCCAGACGGGTTGCAGCCTGTTGCTGTGTGTGTACGTGCTCAGTGCTCACAGGTGGTGCTGCTACGCTGCTACCCGTATTCCTTGTTTTTTGTGGTGTTTTTGTTTCACTTCTTTTTTCGGGAGGTTTCGCACTTCGTACACGAACAGGCCGATGAAATTGGATCGCGTCAAAAATGGTCGAAAATTCCCAGATTCGTCGCAGTGTCGTGTTTCGTATTTTCTGATCATTTTTATTTTCATATCGCACCATTTGCTTACCGAAATGAAATGTTTGTTTGTTTGTGGTTCGATTTTGCCTCCTGTAAATTCTTGTTCTGCGCGTCGCCCTCCTCGTCATACCTCGTCCTATCACCTGTTGCTGTTGTTGTTGTTGGTGGTGGTGGTGGTGGTGGTGGTGTTGTTGTTGTTGTTGTTGTTGTTGTTGTTGTTGTTGTTGTTTTTGTTTTTGTTGTTATTGTCTCACATTACCTCGTCCCATCACCTGTTGTTGTTTTCACATTAACTCGCATAATCAAGTCCGTGATCACAGGACAGGCTCCAGTCACTCTGGAGCTGAGGAATACCCCAGGGATAAACACAAAAAAAACACAAACTAAAGGTGGTACACGCATATATCACAGCTTGACGCAATTCATGCCTCCACCCAACACCAGAAACATATTGTAAAAATTAAATTCACTCCAGCTGTGAGATCGAATAAAAAAAAAGTGAAATCGGGAGTCAGCCTACGATGTGCCTGGTCCATACTGGTGCATATGTCTCACTACTCGTGCCTGGAAAAACCGACTATATCACTTGCCACCCAGAGAAGACTACCACGTATGCATTGCACGTAGTACCTATCATTAAGCATACGCACGACAGACGCACGTCAATTGGAAAAAAGAAACAAAGAAAAGAAAGCAAGATAAAGGAAAGGAAAGAAAAGAAAAGACAAGAAAGCGAAAAACGAAAAAAGAAAGGAAAGAAAAGAGAAGATATGAAAGGCAAGAAAAGACAAGACAAAAAGAGGAAGCAAGGGCAAAGAAGAGAGAAAAAAATGTCATACTAGCAGACCCTAGAAACTGACTGAAGACGGCATTGGGCTCATAGAGGGTATCAAGTGCATCATCAATGGCGCTGGGGAGAGAACGCAACATGGCGAAGGAGTCAAGCCGGTCTTACGCTATCTTGTGACGGCCATCGGAAGGCCCACAAATTTCAAGTCAATGATGGCCAGACCCAGAATTTCAATATCTTCGGCATGACGCCCCCCCTTCCCCTCACGCCCCCTTCCCCCCTTCCCCCCTCCCCCCCTCCCCCCTCCCCCCTCCCCCATCCCCCCCTCCCGCCCTCCCCCCTCCCCCCCTCCCCCCTCCCCCTTCCCCCCCTCCCCCCGACCGCTTAGAGATGCCGACGGTGGATGTCGCTGCCGCAGCCTTTACTCGTCGCTCTGCAGCATTGCGTATCTCCGTTTCATGCCAATTCCGAATGAACAACTCGGCTCCCTCCTCTACCCGTCGAAACCATCTGCCGGCCTTCTGAGCAGCCTTTCGCCACCCTTCGAATTTTATTCCAAAGACTGACATATCCTCCTTCAGATGAGCCATCCAGTCCTTCTCTTGCCCCCCTGAGTAGCCCTTACCCCCAACAAACTCCCCAAACATCACCCTCTGTGGCAGACGCTCCTCCCCCATACGTGCTACGAATCCCGCAAACAATGTTCTCCGTTTGCGCACTATCGCCTCTATGCTCTCGGAAGCTGTCTTGGCAAGCGCGTCGGCGTACGATAGGGTGTGGTCGTCGCGCTTCCGTTTCCGTCATTCGAGGCATCGGAGGAGCATGGAGTGGTGAACCCGTCGTAGCCTATCATAGTCAGGCTTGTTCGGGCTCCACGTCATGCAACCGTAAGCGCACACCCGGGCGATCATAGATTTCCATCTTGTACCGCTGGAAGCACGCCCAGGCCCTCTGAAGACGCCGCGTTATTTCAATGGTAATGTCTCTGTCTGCGGTGATAGCCCCGCCCAAGTACACAAACTCGACTGTTTGTTTGTATACCTGGCCGGCTGCATTGATTGTGAACGACACCTTTCCCCCGCCTTTGGCTTGCAGGCACATAATCTCTGTTTTCGGCTCGGAGACCGTGAGCCCGAACGACGAGCACGCAGTCACGATCACCGTCATCATCCTCTCCAGCCCTTCTGATTATCGCGATACGATGACCGCATCGTCCGCGTACAGCATACCCCACAATCTCTGCACCTCCTCCCCCTCCTTCCCCCTCCGCCCGTCGCCTTTGGCTGTGCGTGAAGTGCCCTTCTTTTCGCCTTTCTCCTTTCGTTGGAGCTGCACCATGTTGTCCGTGATGGCTGCATCAGCGAGGAAGCGTTTCTCGGCCACACACAGAACCGCCGTGAAAAACATGTTGAACAGCAGTGACGCGAGCACGCGTCCTTGCCTGAGACCTTGCCCCACGTCGAACGTATCCGAGCACTTTCCATCTTCCAGCCGCACGCATGCTTGCATACCGTCGTGGAATTGGCGGATGACGGCGAGCATTCTCGGTGGCACGCCAAAACGAGCAAGGACATCCCACAGAAGGGTGCGGTCGTCGGAGTCATATGCTTTGGTGAGGTCGATAAAGCACAGGTACAAGGGGGTGTCCTCCTTCCGCGCCAGTTCCTGCAGTCGTCGTACTACGAAAATCATGTCAACCGTCGAGCGTTGGCGTCTGAACCCACACTGTTCCTCCGGCATAATGTTCTCGCGTTCGCAATAGTCACTCAGGCAACCCGCGATGACTTTGAGGAGTACTTTGCCGGCGTGAGCCACGAGGGAGGTGCCACGATAATTGCCACGCTCAGTTCTATCATGCCATGACACCAAAATGAATGTCATCCCGTATCATCCCGTCCTTTTTTTTTTCTTACACTTCTACTTTCCAGCTTCTGGACAAGCCGTGGACACAGGTGCCGTCCCTTCTTCCCCCCGGTTCTTGCCTTCAATTTTTTTCGCGCATAGAGTTCAGCAATCGCACTGCTCGTCGATTTTTCATCGAGTGTTACTAACTCACGCTCTCGCGCTCTCCGCAAGTCAATTTGTGCACGAGAAAAAGTCCGAACGATTTAATACGAGTATGCACTCGGCGGGGCTCGAACTCACGAAACTGACCTATACCAGGCTCGAGGATAACCTGATACGCCACGGGGCCGACCGGTCATATCTTATCATGAGCAAAGGAAAGATGTGAATACCCTTTCGTTCCGGCGGCGAGCTGCGTACCCGCATGCCTGGTGCCATGCAGTATACCAGCACAAGAAGCAGATCATCATGCATGCCATAGACCACATATAATCCTTCGATACGGGGTTCGTACCACAAATCAATGCAAGGAAGATTACCGATCACCCCTGATACGAGGTCAGGAATTTGTTTGTTGTTGTTGCCTTGCCGCATCACAGGATATCGCATCACATACTACACACACCGAGGGCAGAAGACTTGCACTCCGTCCTGACGCCATCATCCCTCGCTCTTCTCGTAGACAACGATTCCAATTTAGGTTTTTTTTCCCCATCCGCCGGAGAATAACAAAAAAAAACAGAGCTTTATTTTTCCCCATCCGCCGGAGGATGAAAAAAAAGAAGAAAAAAAAAAAAAAAAACGATTCCAATTCAAAACAAATACCAGAGTCGACACCAAAGTCAATATCGTCTAGCTGCTGTCGTCACGCCCCCCCCCCCCCCCACACACACACACCAGGAATGAGCGCAATTAACTAAATCCCTGGGAAGCAATTGCGCAGGTTCCATGATCAGTCGAGCTGGAAACGGAACCGCCATGCCACACGATCTGCCACGCCCTTCTTGGTTTTGTCGACAGCCGTATCAGAGGACGGCTGTCCTCACTCAGTAGATCTCTGGATATACCGTACAACGGTTTGAGACAGATCTGCACGATCGAGAGTCCACCTGGTAGATCTTCCAGAAGACCTAACAATCAATGTGTGGCCGCCCGGATCTCGAAGGGTGGTTTTCGCGCTCTCTCATTGGCCGAGGGCTACAGTACGTGGTGGTCCGCAGATCAGAATAACAAATAAATTTCCAATAGCGGCGCAGCCGCGGTTTCTCGCCCATTTAAAAAAATGGACCGTTTTGGATCCGGGTTGTGGGGTTGGGGTCAGGGTTAGGGTTAGGGTCAGGGTTAGGGTTAGGGTTAGGGTTGGGGTCAGGGTTAGGGTTAAGGTTGGGGTCAGGGTTAGGGTTAGGGTTAGGGTCAGGGTTAGGGTTAGGGTTGGGGTCAGGGTTAGGGTTAGGGTTGGGGTCAGGGTTAGGGTTAAGGTTGGGTGTCAGGGTTAGGGTTAGGGTTGGGGTCAGGGTTAGGGTTAGGGTTGGGGTCAGGGTTAGAGTTAGGGTTGGGGTCAGGGTTAGGGTTAGGGTTGGGGTCAGGGTTAGGGTTAGGGTTAGGGTTGGGGTCAGGGTTAGGGTTGGGGTTGGGGTCAGGGTTAGGGTTAGGGTTGGGGTCAGGGTTAGGGTTAGGGTTAGGGTTGGGGTCAGGGTTAGGGTTGGGGTTGGGGTCAGGGTTAGGGTTAGGGTTGGGGTCAGGGTTAGGGTTAGGGTTAGGGTTGGGGTCAGGGTTAGGGTTGGGGTTGGGGTCAGGGTTAGGGTTAGGGCTGGGGTTAGGGCTAAGGGGGTGGGCTGGGTCTACGCCCCTACGTACCTCTATCCGACCAGGAAGTAGCGCTTTCTGCTCGGGAAACGCGAACAGCCCACCGCCCCAAAGATCCGGGCGGCCGACTTGTTATGTGAGCCCAGATCTTCCGGGGGTCTTTTTTTTTCTTTTTTCTTCTTTTTTTTAGTGACAAATTGTGGTCCGCAGTACGAAATCGCAGATTTTCCTCGATTTTTTTTTTTGTCGTTCGATGCGAAAAGCGCCGCCACCATTTTGCAGCACAGAGTGCATTCGGATGCACGAGAATAAAGATTTCATTTTTTTTTTTTCTCGCCATTATTGGCCGGGAGACAAATTGAGATCCCCGCCCGTTTTTGGACCCGTTTGGCTCCATGTTGAATTAGGGTTAGGAGTGAGGTTGGCCTGGGCCTGACCTTCCTTGACCTTCCTCACCCGCATTAACCCCTTTAGAGCCCTAAAACCCCTCCCAAGGTACCAATTCCGAATAATTTTGTCCCAAAAACGGGTTTCCACCTGTAACGGCGTTGAATACCGGGGTGATCAGTCCGATCCCTGGAAGATCTGTCTTATCCCGTTGTAAAGAGTACAGAGGGCTCGCTTCTCCCCTCCCCCCCCCCCCACCCCCCCCTTTCTCCTTTCCCCCCCCTCCTCGCCTCCTCTCCCGCCCTTCGCCTTTCCCCTTGTCGCCACTGTGTTGGTTCTCTCTGATGCGTGACGTAGCCCAATTGTCATGGTCACAACTCATGATAGTAACACATCTCCTCTCCCCCTCCTCCTCGCACCGTCTCACCATGAAACGGTCGACCGCCTCGATGACCCCCCCCCCCCCCCCCAGTACAACTTGCCCATCTTTTTGGCCACTGTGGGATACAACACCTTCCGTCCACAAAACCAAAGACAAACGTACCATGTCTTGTTTGTATGCAGACCGGAAGGAGGATGTTGGTGGTGTTTGTTGGTGTTCTTGCTTGTGCTGAATGTTGGTGCTCTTGCTTGAATGATACTGTGGTCTTGCTTGAATTATACTGTGGTCTTGGGAAGTGTCGGCCCCGATTTTATCCGTCGGTGGCGGGAGGGGCGTACTCAGCTTATGCGTGGCCGTAGTCGTGTGACCATAGACCCTCGCATCCCTACTCTGCCGGGACGGAGCACGTCAGGTTTTCACCAGCCAGGCAGACATTGCTTGCACCAAGCGCGAAGCGCCGTGAGGTGTTCGGCGAGTCGCATGAGGGGTGAACTGCATCCTTCCAAGAACCGCTCGTAAGACGGAGGGGGGGGGAAGGTTGCACAACGGTCGAAAAGCGCTGTTGTTGTTTCGCGCCTCGCGCTCATGCGACGAGAGCGCGGCAAGAGCGGGTCAAACACAGCCCAATCCCGGAATCTGCTTCGACGAGACGCGAAACCTGACGCCCTTGTCCTTCTGTGCCCCCATCGCCCCGCCTGCGCCCGCGACGCGTGCTACCATAGAGGTTTTCACTTTTCGTCTGACATTTTTTCTGAATGACGGGGCTCCTTAACCCAAAATCGTCGGAAAATAAATAAATAATAGGCCGATTTTCTTTTTCAATGACTCTTGTCGTGTACCTAAGCCATACGGTATTTTTTCATCCGGGATCATAGCAGTTTACTTTTTGTCTCCCTGAAATCGATTTTTGCCTTTGAGGGGTCTTAAGCTCCCAAATTGAGGGGTAGTATTAAAAAAAAAGGTGCTGCAGAACCTCTATCGTTGTATGCGTCCCGCCATAAATCGCCGCAGCGACGCGCAGTGACGCGAAGCTGAGCTCTTGCAGGTGAGCGGAGGATATCCGAACCCCTCTGCTTTCAAGTAAACGCGAAATGTGCACCGCGGTCTGTCGCGCGCTTTCGGCGCTATTGCCGCGACGACTGCGGGCCGGCGCGCGTTCTTTTCCCCATGTCTCCACCCCCCTGACCCATGGCGAAGCCCGGGGCCGGATTATCCCAGGACAGCGCTTCCGAAAAGTTGACATACAACCACCCAATCTCTTTATCGACCTGGTGCCACCTGTGCTCGGGGCGAGGCTAGCGGAAGAGGTCAGCGTTGTGGGTGTAGCGGCCCGAAAATGATACAGCTGTACGCCGTAGTACAGGACGGCTAGGGTTGACCGCTCACCCGCTCAGTAGAGCTCATCACTTATTCGGGAAGCCCGTTCATTGGTCAGCTACTGGTATGTATACATTCGTGGGGACTGGAGTTTTTCTTGCGCACAAATTGACTTGCGGAAAGCGCGAAAGCGTGAGTTAGCAACACTCGACGAAAAATCGACGAGCAGTGGGATTTCTGAACCCTATACGCGATAAAAATGGAAGGCAAGAACCGGGGGGGGGAAGGGACGACACCTGTGACCACGGCTTGTCCAGAAGCTGGAAAGTAGAAGTATGAAAAAAAAAAAAAAAATGTCGGCATTTTTTCATCGGTCAACACACTGACACACACTAATTTGCACTTGGCACTTGGCGCCCTGATCCCACCCAGATCTGATCCCACCCGGATCTGAGCCCTCCAAACTGCCCCCGGGCATATACATAACGCCAGTAGGGCTCACAAAGAAACCCTGATTCCATTCTGACCCAAAGGTGAAGGTCGGCAGCAGCAAATCAAGGGTCGGCCACATTACCTACTTGAGAATTTCTCGAGAATACAGGGGTTACCCCGGTTCAAAACCGCCGCATGACACGCGGATTTTGCCCGCTAATATATATTTTCCGCTCCTTGTCTCAGATTGGGTATCATCCAGACTTTAGTAGTATGGGCGCCACATGGCGTCACAAGCCGATTGACCCGTGTAGAGCGCTAAAACCCCTTTCCTATGCTAATGCCAAGTACTTTGTCGGAAAAAGTAAAACGGGTTTCCAGTTGTAAAAAGGGGTTAATTAAGCGCCAGATGTTATTATCTAGGGGGATTTTAACGCCTTCACAACTGGAAACCCGTTCTTGGGAAAAAATACTTGGAACTAGTACGTATAGTAAGGGGTTTTGGGGCTCTAAAGGGGTTAAACCGGGGTGCCCACTACTAGTTGTACGTGATAAGATGGATGCCCTTCAGCTATTGCCGGGGAGCATGCGGTTCAACGGTGTCCGGTGGGGTGGGGTGCCATCGTTGGATTTTGGGTTCAAAACGGAGCCGAGTTGTACGCTTTCACGGGACGATTTCACGCGTGGGACAGATCAGCTCCCATATTATCATAATATTTTGTCCTGCAGGGCAGATAGATCCCTGGTCTGCGGTATGATCTGCATGGCCTATAGATCACGTCGAACGGTAAGAGACGGATGATCTGAATTGTCTTCTATTAATCGAACGTGTTTTCTGGATTTTGATTTTGTGCTGCACAGATCTGAATGGTCTGGCCATATTATCATAATATTTTGTCCTGCAGGGCAGATAGATCCCTGGTCTGCGGTATGATCTGCATGGCCTATAGATCACGTCGAACGGTAAGAGACGGATGATCTGAATTGTCTTCTATTAATCGAACGTGTTTTCTGGATTTTGATTTTGTGCTGCACAGATCTGAATGGTCTGGCACAGGTTTCCTGGGTTTGATTTGTACCACACAGATTCTGCACAGCGTATCATGGCAACACGTATAGGGTCGACAGTAGATGGTGTATTGATATATGATCTTTCATGATCGATATGATTTGTGCTTCACAGATCTGAATGGTCTAGCACGTGTTTCCTGGATTTGATTTGTGCTGCACAGATCCTGCACAGCGTATCATAACAACACATACATGATCTATATTATCTGTATGATCTGTATGATCTATATTATCTGTATGATCTATATAATCTATATGGTCTATATGATCTACAAGATCTAGATGATCTAGATGATCTAGATCGTGATCTGTCGATCGATGCGTGTGGGCGATTTCTGACGCGTGCTACGACAGAGGTAGCACTTTTTGGATAAAAACCGTTTTCTAAACGACGGGGCTCCTTAACCCCTTAAGAGCCCCCCGAATCCCTCCCTATACTAAATTCAAGTAATTAGGGTTTCCAGTTGTAAAAGTGTTATCTCAAAAAATCGTTGGAAGTGTAATTTCTTTTACCGCAATAATTTTTTTTCTATGCCCATTCCATTGGGGGGGTCTGTTTGCACATTGCGTTGCACAGCAGAGTCAGTTTACCCAAGAACGGTTGTTGGGCGAGAACGTGTATCATACGTGAAAAAACGGCGCACCTCTGCCGTCGCAGCGTGCATCTTGTGTTAATACTCATCTTCCATTAATACTCATCTTTCTTCATAGTTGTTGCTGCTGCTGCTGTTGTTGTTGTCGTCGTCATCGCCGTGACGATGGGCGATGCTTCATGCTGGCGGGAATAATCGATTGTCGGCGTGGGATAAGGGGGCGCAGTTCGATGCGAGTTGACTAGGGAAGAAAATGCTGAATTGTTCTCGCGATGAAAATGAAGGCGCGTACCGTAGTGGGGAGGGGGGGGGGCAGGGCCTGCTATGTGACCCCGGATGTGACGTACTACTCGGAGGGAGGGCGAGAGAGAGTGCGAGGATAATATATGAGATGAAGCAAAAAAAAGAAGAAAAAAAAGGGTCATAATATATAGTGGGCCCTGCCGGCTGCTACTTGGGGAAGTTGTCCTGTTGACCCTGGCAGCTAACAGGAGAGTGCGTGAAATGACCTACTTCGAAGTATGTCCTCCAAGAGGAATATACACACACCTGTAAAAAAGTGTAGACCACTCAATCGTCGAGCTCACCGTCTGCCCCATGCCACGGGTAGGGGCGAAGCGGAATTTTCTGAGAGCTCGTAGCACGCCGAGATGCTCAATATCTCACCCAAAACATGGCTGACTACGAAGAATGCATTCTCTCGCTCAATCCGACCAGCACTTCTTGTATGTTCTCTGCGCCACAGCAGTAGTAGTAGCAGTCCTAAAAACACAAATAGTTTTTTTGTTTCGTTTTTTTCAAGATCCTCCTTGAGATCCGGGCAAAAAAAGCTTGTAAGCTCCTGACACTGTCGTTAGTTTTTGTCCATCTGCGAAACGCTGAGTTGGGGTAGACCTCGCCCCTTCGGTTAAGTCAACACCGCGGGCTTGCCAGCCATCTTCGGCCGAAACCTGTAAGGTTTGCCCGAGAAGGTGAGATAGCCAGCACCCAGGAAATCGACAGCTCAGCTCTTTTTTTTCAGTATACTCGTAAGATTGTTCGAATATAACCGGCAGTTCCTTACCAGAAGAATGTGATGCAAGAAGATCGGAAATGAGAAGGAAAGGCTGCATGCAATTGCCAGAGGAACACCATACCGCCGTGTAGCACGGAAGAAAGCACGCCCCCCTTAGATAAATAGCACACACCCCTACATGAGCACACCCGGTAATATATTGTTTGTTTCGTTTTTCGACCATCACTTTTTCACCGGAGGTACGTTGAATACCACACCCCCTACGGGGAACGCCTGAAAATAGTACCAAACTTCAAAATTATCACACCGTCTGGTGGATACCATTCGCCCGCAACGTGCACCGGTTTGGACACCAGCATGGAGGCCACAGCTGTGCCCCATCACAGTGATCCGAACGAGTCTGCGGCCCCAACCCCACCGGTACCTGCTGCTGCCGCGCCTCGAGCGACGATCGCGTCATTTTTCTCCGGGATCAGCCCGCTTACCGGTACCGGTGCTGGTGCTACCGATGCCCCGTTCACACTCCTTAGCAATCGTCAATAACGTTAGCACACCCCCTAGCTGCGGGGCTACCGTGCATGGTTGCTATCACCGGGGACACGTTAGATACCACACACCCCCACAACAGCACACCCGGTGATGATATTTCTAAACGCCACATTGTTATCACCGAGGAGGTGTGCTTTTTTCCGTGTTTATACGGTACGCGCTGAAGAGGAACAGATACCTGTTGCACGGGCAAAACAACACGAAAAAGATAACCGCTGTTGTTGCAGAGACAAAACGACACGAAGATGATAACTGCTGTTTTACGGACGAGAACAACACGAAGAGGAGGAAGAAGATACCGGCATAAGGCATAATGAGGCATAATAAGGCATAATAAGGCCGTTGGGGAGGGATATAAGGGAGCAAACAAGAAAGAAATTAAGAAAAAAAAGAAGAAGGACGGCAGCAAGTCATTACTGTCGCCTTTGCGCTCCCCCCATTAAACAAAACGAAAAGCAACAAACAAAGCAGAAACTATCACTCGCTGTAGAGGGTTCAGGGCTATAGCACACGCTCAACTTAATTAGTCGGACTGGTACGGCGCCACACGATCTGCCACTTCGTTTCTGCTTTCATCTACAGCTGTATCAGTACGGTTCGTGTGTGTCTTCTTCGTTCCACCCATCTACATCTAGCACAACCAGTCTCCGTGCTAATGCCTCCTAGAGAGACCGTTTGGGGCACAAACTACATACACAACGAGAACAGGGATAACACATTGCAAATACGGCAAGGTGATCTGGCCATGCAATGCCAACCGCAATGAAACCGGCGGGTGGTGGTACAATCATCCCTGGGTATAGTAGACTTCGCTGTTTCGCCCCCTGCTAGCCCCCCCCCCCCCCACACCAGGTCCTGCGTACCCTTGTGTCCACCTACAGACTGCACAGTACCCCTCCCTATGGTATGCACCTGGGAGCATGATAACTGGCGGTGCAGCTCGTATCAGGTACTCGTAGTCACCTACTGTATCTATCAATGGTGGTGCCTGTGCCTGGTACGCACTACCCTCGTCCGTACTACCTGCTGTGCGCCCTCGTGTATACCTCTAGAGATATTTTTTCCTGTTGACCTTTTCGGGACTTGATTAAAGTATAATAGCGACCAAATAGCGACCAAAGACACGATATTTGCGATGGTATCCACCGTCTCCGTCAGCGTGCAGAAGCATGAATGGGATATTGTCGCGCATGTTGTATTTATTGCTCGCTAATTATTGCAGTTCGAACACGAATAAGTATTTCGCCAATACTCAAGCAGCCCGCGTTTCTTCGAACGGCCGATGCTGCTGTAATCGTCACCTTCATTCGTCAATTTTTTTAGAGCTGTGCGTCTTCACGAGTTAAGTCACCAACTAGTTATTTTAGTCGGACTAGTGACTAATCGTTCCCCAAAAGTGCCGACTATCCGACTTATTTGGTTTCCATACAGAAGGAGGGATTTGATGTGGGACGCTTTTTTTCCTTTTTGGGCGCCCCACCCGGCCGGGGGAGGCTAATTGGCTCGCTTCGCTCGCCTGACTTAAGCCGGCAAGTCGGCTGGCCATCAGATGGGTTTTTGCCAGCCGACTTTCCGACTAAAGCCAGTTAGTCGGCTAGCGGCACCTACCGATTAGTTATTAGTGGTGAAATCCTGCCGACTGACTCACAGCCTCTACAATTTTTCCGTCCCAAGTCCCATGATAGGGGTTAATAGTAGGATCATTGCGTTTTTTCGCTCTTTCGTCCGACTCGCCCGCCCGTGCGCCCGTCGTCCCTTTCAAATTGCTACCAGGTACAACCATGTAGACTATTGATATTAATCGTAGTCTACTACACCACCAAAAAATGAGAAATAGCATTTTAAAAGCTCGTTTTTTTTTCTAGCTGTGAGTCAGCAGGATTCCACGACTAACAAACTAATCGGTAGGTGGCCTTAGCCTGGTAAGTGACTTTAGTCGGCAAGTTGGCGGGCGAAACCAGCTTACGGTCAGGCGACTTGTCGACTTAAGTTAGGAGCGAAGTCGAGCCAAATCAGCCGCCCCCCCCCCCCCCCCCCCCCCCCCCGGCCGAACGGGGTCCCGCCAATAGAAGGAAAAACCCACTCCGCAGTACAACATTTTTCCTATTACACGGAGGAAAATCCGTTACTAAGTCGGATAGTCGGCGCCTCCGGAAAACGACTACCAGGTAGCTATTAGTCCGACTAGGAACTAGTTGGTGACTGAAGTCTTACCAAGTCACAGCTCTATTAATACCAGGTATATACATATTTTTATTCAAGTTATTGGGTATTTAGTGTTTGCCGCCCGACAGCTTGTAGCGTGCAGCATGATGAGCTAGCTAGCTTCAGCGTCGATCGCTCCGTAAAAATTGCCGGCGAAAAAAAAACGCACGGCACATGCGGCAGGGGCACGCCCTATTTTTTCTGGGACTCCGCCTCGCTTGAGGAAGACGCGTGCTACGATACCATGGAGGTAGCACGTCTTGGCCAAAATGTTTTTTTTGTATGAAACGACGGGGGCTTCTTATTGCCCAAAATCGTCGGGAAAAAACGCCAATTCTCGTTCTGAAAAATGATTGCTTTGTGTGTACTTGGGCCATGGGTTTTTTCATCGGATGGCGCCTTTCAGTTTTCTCAAAATCAGTTTTGGTCTCAGAGGGGTATAGAGCCTTCTAGGTGAGGAACTCCTGGAAGAAAAAGGTGCGCACCTCAACCGTCCCATGTGTCAGGAGTTCCATTATCTCTCCCAAGAACTGATGTTTTGGAGGGGGGCGGGGGGGGGGCGAAGTGCTTGCTCCCCGATGGAAAACCCCATGGCCTCCGTAGGTATACAGCAGTATCGAACAACGATTTTTGCCCCCAAAAAACATCAATGGACTTCCAGTGATTTTGGGGTTCAAAGGAGGCAGCCCCCCCCCCCCCCCCCCCAGCGTGATATTCAGAAAAAAAAAATCAAGCAAAAATGGGGGATACCTGAATTCCTCTATCGTCGCATGCATCAAACCAAAAAGGTACCCGTAGAAAAAAGCAAACCTTCAAAGGGGAAGCCCATGAAAACCTCTTGTGAGAAACTTTGCTTGTGTTTTTTTTTTGTTGTCTTTTTTTTTTCGGTTTCCTTTGGAGGCGCGCACGCGTGCTACGATAGAGGGGTATTGAGGTATACCTTTTTTTGGCGTAAGCGTTTATTTCTGAATGGCGGGGCTCCTTAGTTAATGCCTGTACAGCTGGAAACCCGTTTTGGGGGGACACGTTACTTGGAATTAGTACTCGTACAGGGAGGGGTTTTGGGAACTCTGAAGAGTCGTCGGAGTTTTCGCTCTTTCGCTTGTTTTTTTTTTAGCATTTTTTTTCCGTTTTATACCCAAGGCATGGGATCGTTAATCGACTACCTACCCTCAGTACCATTTTCGTTTTCCCCCCGAATGGAGGGGTTGTGGTTCTCCTCAAGACTCGTGCTACGGTACAGATATACCTTTTTTTGGCTATTTTGGTTTCTGACCTTTTTTTGGCCATTTCGTTTTCTGAATGACTGGGCTCCTTAACCCGAAGCCGTCGTAAAAAAAAGTTTTTTCTTCTGCATGATTTTCGTCGTGTACCTACTTTTGTGGGCCATGGAGTTTTTCGCCCCGGTAGGAGTCTTATTTTTTTTTCAAATCTGTTTTTGCCTCAAGAGAGGTCTTAAGCTCCCAAAATTGAGGAGAACTCAGAAAATGAGTGCTACAGAACCTCTATCGTAGCGTGCGTCTTAAGTGCACATCTACCGCCGCTGTAACCTACCGTAGTCATTCCCTCTCGAAATGGTCGCCCCAAAGTCACGTACATTTTCTTGTGCACAAATTGACTTGGGGAAAGCGCGAAAGCGTGAGTTAGCAACACTCTATAAAATATCGACGAGCAGTGAGTGGGATTGCTGAACCCTTTGCGCGATAAATAAATTGAGGGCGAGAACCGGGGGGGGAGAAGGGACGACGCCTGTGACCACGGCTTGTCCAGAAGCTGGAAAGTAGAAGTGTGAGAAAAAAAACAAAAAAACATCCTTTTAGTAAAGCTGGACTTGAGGCGCATGAAGGAGGGGGCGATGTGGAGGACAGGTTGCGTAGATACCGTCAATCTCCGAGCGCACATGCCCACCACGAAGAGGCGTTAACGACCGCCCGGTCTATGAGACCTGCCGTCAATAATAGCTCTTCATAATGGTTGACGTTCGGCAATATCAAAATCCGAACGCAACCGGGAGCCCAGGGTCTTCTACGAAGATGACCCAAGCTCCCTCAGATCACACCATAAAATCTTCCCTCGCTTAACGCGAGAGAGGTTTGTGAAGGCACCTCCCTGCCACATGCACAAAAAAACAAGCGAGTCTCGGCCTCGGCCAGCACCCGCCCAAGACCAAGACGAGGCTGATATCACCGGAGGAGGCGACCTTCATAATTGGCAGTGTTTCACCTTTTTTTTTAGAGAGCAAAAGAAGAAGAAAAAATGTTTCAACGACCATCAATCAACTAACATGTGCTTGTTGGGTGTTTCTTTAGTCCTGTTTTCTCTTTTGGTGCATAATGAAACAAATGAAGGGCTGACCTTTGGAAGCATTCGAGGAGCCGTATTTTGAGGACAAGGAGGAGGAGCCAGAGGAGGAGAAAGAGCCAGCGGAATTGTGTGGGGCATATGCTGTAATCGTCGTTTGTTTCCCACACTCTTTGTCTCTTGACCCCTTTACAGTCCCCCAAACCCTCCTCATACTAATTCCAAGTAATTCTCCCCCCCCCCCCCCAATACAAAATCCAGCTGTGAAGACGTTACGTGTCGACGGGATTCTTATATTGAACGACCAGCAGTCGCCTAAAATCATGTGTTTCGTGTGATTGTTTTGCTTTTACTGTCATCTTTGGTGCGTTGAAACATGAAGGGCTGGATGGATGCCTTCGAGGGAGCTTTGTTCGAGGAGGAGGAGGAAGGGCTCGAGGAAAGGTACAGAGCAGCCGCTGAGTTCGCCGCGAGGCGAAAGGAAACCGGGTGGCGGCTGACCCACGATGAGCTCTACGATGTGAGGGTGGAGAGCGGGTTGTCGTTTGATGCTTCTTCGGAAGTGCATGCGGGGGGGGGGGGGGGGTACTCAGCTTGTGCATGGCCGTAGTCATATGACCATAGACCCTCGCATCCCTACTGTGCCGGGACGGGGCACGTCGGGCTTTCACCAACCAGGCAGGGGAGGGAGGGGGGGGGCTTGGCTCTAGTGGCTGGGGAGAGTAGGGCCACGAGAAAATAAATTTCAAGGGACCTGAAAGTTCAACTCGATGGACAGACTCATAGCCCAGGTATATCATGAAAAATTAAAATACACTTCGTACAGCTGTGAGATGGAAGATTTCGTCGAAACTCATCTATGCTGCAAGCTGTGTGTGATATTCCGATCGCGCGTATCACTGGGTGTGTGTCCTCATGAAGGGTATAGGTCGGCGACTCCCCTTAGAAGTACAGTGTAGCTTGTACCAGGGTCAACAGGGTGATGTTAGTCAGTCTGTGCGCGGAAACTATAAAACCCGTTTCTTTAGAGGGACAAAACCTGACGGCTGTTTGTGGAATGCCCCAGTATATATATATACACAAAACAGTAAACCCTGCGAAACAAGAATGATATTCCGATGACTTTGGTTTAAGGCGCCCCCCGTCGTTCGGGAAATATGTTGAGCCAAAAAGTGGTATACCCTAATGCTTGTATCGTAGCTCACGCGTCTGAAGTGCTAAGGAACGCAGCCGTTCTAGAAGTGGGTCATCGCACGCTTTTGATTGGAGTACAGCAGATTCTAAGAATTTTCTGAGCTCCTAAACACGAGGGAGGTCAATATCTCATCCATAAAAACATGACTTCGAAGGCGTTCGTTTCGCGCAGTCCGACTATTAATAGCGCTTTTATTTCTATGATGCGCTGTTGTTGTAGTAGTCCTAAAACAAAACACTAGCCACTATATATATTATAAAAATTAAAATACACTCCAGCTGTGAGATCGAATATTTTGTCGAAACTCATCTTTGCAAGCTGTATGTGATACTCCAAATATAGCAGAGGAAAATACCAAAAGTATATTAAATGCTTTACATGTACAAAAAACAGAAAATGAAGAAACAAAGTGACAGGGCCCCTCCCATTAAGTGAAAAAACTCACCCACATATGTAGTATATATACTACCAAGTACCAACAACGCAGCCTGCAAAGACGGGTATCGACCCTGGCTAAATTCGTCGAACTCACAGCTGACTGTTAAGGAAATAGTGAGGACTAAAAAGCCTTATAACATGACGTCGTTAGAATAATTTTACAAAAACTGGTAGTCCCCCCTTTGAGGAGTACGACAACTTTTTTTCTTTCTTTTTTTTTTGCTCTTTACACTTTACATCCCCATGTATTACATCCACGCACCTACTCTCGCGCTCCCTCCCAGTAGTAGTAGTAGCTCAGATCCGGGGGCACATAGCGGACCCTCCTCCCCCTTCCCCACTACGTACGGTGCGTGTCTTCGGTGCAATCGCGAGAAGAATTCAGCGTTTTCTTCCCCACGTCGACCCGCGTGGAATTGTACCTACCCACGCTGCTGGGCGCTCTCAGCAGTTAGTTGATCCATTTTTTGTGCATTTTTGCGGGGTGGCTCAATCTGCGCCCACGCTTTGGGGACCAAACTACTTGCAAATACAGTTGCTGTTGTTGTTGTTGTTGTTGTTGTTGTTGTTGTTGTTGTTGTCTCACATTACCTCGTCCCATCACCTGTTGTTCTCACATTAACTCGCATAATCAAGTCCGTGGTCACAGGACAGGCTCCAGTCACTCTGGAGCTGAGGAATAATACCCCAGGGAAAAAACACAAACAAACCAAAGGTGGTACACGCATATATCACAGCTGACGCAATTCATGCATCCACCAGAAACATATGAAAGTGAAATCGGGAGTCAGCCTGCGATGTGCCAGGTCCATACTGGTGCATATGTCTCACTACTCGCGCCTGAAAAAGAAAACCGACTATGTCGCTGGCCACCCAGGAAAGATCACCACGTATATATTACACGTAGTACCTATCACTACGCGACGCGTGCTGCGATAGAAGGCGCACCACTTTTTTTCTTAGGTTCCAGAATTTGGGGAGCTTCAATGCCTTTACAACTGAAAACCTTTTTTTGGGGACAAATTCACTTAAATTTAGTATCGGGAGGGCTTTTGGGGCTCTAAAGGGGTTAAGACAAAGGGGTTAAGACCGCTCCCAAAAACTGATTTCGGAGAAAAAAAAGGTAAAAGTGCTACTCGTACTCGTACACCGGATGAAAAATCCCATGGCCAAAAGTACATAACAAGAATCGTGCAAAAAAAGTGGTCTGGACTGATTCTACGATAATGATAAGCCCCCCCCCCCGAAAAAAACCCAGCAATTTTCTTTTAACGAGCGTTTCATGGCTGCTCGACACGAGGAAAGGATGCTATGAAGACTAAAAAATCATCCTATGACATTTTTTTTTTCTTGTTTGCAGAGGACTCCGGCGATTTCGTTGAAAAGAAAAGTTGGAGGGGGCTGTATCGTTGAACGACTCTCAGATTTTTGCAACGAATTTGGGTTATAACCCCTTTACAACTGGAAACCCGTTTTTGGGGACAAAACTACTTGGATTTAGTATAGGGAACGGTTCGGGGGCTCTAAAGGGGTCAAGGCGCCCCGTCATTCAGAGAACCATTTTCGCCAGAAAAAGGTATACCTCTATCGTGTAGAGTGCGTCACAAATTACCGCACAATACGTCAGACGCTAGTATGCTGTATGCAGTATGGGCCGAGTGTTGAGGCTACGAAAGTGAGTACTCTCCGAGGACCTGCTCAAAATTGGCAGACCTGCAGGGGACACTCTTGTGTATCCGCCCAATAGTCTAGCCTTCTTGAACGAGGCTATGTATGGTGAGGGGGTCCCTTTATTAGCTATGGTGGGGGGGTCCCTTTATGAGGGACCTTTTGCTTTGCGGGGTCCCTTTGTTAGTGACCCCCCCCCCCCCCCACACTGCTTGTTCCTTCGCGGGTGCCTTTTTTTTTTTCTTTTTTTTTTCAATTTTTCGGTAATGAACCCGCGGTGAGGAAGAAGGGGAATGGTCAAAGCTATGTGTACGCTGCCGCGTTTAAAAGTAAATGGCGTGATCTTTTCTTTCTTCTCATTTTTTTTTGCCTTGTCCGGACGCCTGCTATACGTACGAGAGCAGGTGCTAGCTTGCATGCACCACTTTTTTTTTCTGTCATTCCTCGCTTTGGGGAGGTTAAATGTTTTTCCTTCTCAACCCCTTTAGAGCCCCCGAGCCCCTCCCCATACTAAATCCAAGTAATTTTGTCCCCAAAAAGGGGTTCCAGCTGTGAAGGGGTCAAGACCTTTCTTAACCCCAAGCGGTGATGATGAGGGGAGACGAATGAAAACTGCTATTATACCGGATAAAAAATCACGTACATGGCCCAAGAGGTAGGGTAGTAAGTATACAACGAGAAGATGTAAAATAACAAAATGAAACCTGTTTCGGACGATTTCGGGTTGCAAAAGTGTTTTCGCCAAAAAAAGGTATACCTCTGTCGTGGCACGTGCCGGCCGTGAAGTAGGAGTCGCTCGTACGATTGGCTCAAAACCGGTGATAAAAAATTTGGGGGGGTGATCTGGTTACAATACCTTGGTCTTGGTGTAATGGGGTGATGATGGTTGTTCCAGTGGTGAGACGAGCGGGGAAAATGTTGTGGAAGTCTTGGAAAGGCGAGACAAGGATGAGCCCATCTAATGAAGTTCCCCGGGAACCAGCTCCCGGAATGATGTTATGATGGGGCTTTTGGGGTTGTCGACGTATTTTGGCAGGCGTGTTGGTTCCGGGGATGTGGTATCCACACGAGGAGGATAAATGAAGGCGTTCCATGTGACGCGTGCTCTATTTATAAAGGTGGCTGTTTTTTTTTTGCCAATCATGTCTGACTGGCGTGCGTGGGTTCCTTTCTCGTATGAGGGACTAACTACTACACGGACTCATGCTGCTACCTGGCCATGGTGAAGGTGAAGGTGGGGCATATTTTTTTCTGAGGCTTGTTGCTTAGAACGTGAGAAGCTCTCCCCTCGAAACATGTTTTTTGAGCACAGCGCACTGGACAGCAGTGCAACCCGATGGTGAGCAATATCCATCCGTGGCCCGGGCATATAACACCATAAAAAGATCGTTTTTTGCAAAACGAGAATGGACTTCTTTTTTCCAACGATATTGGGTCAAGGAGCCTGCCTCGTCGCTCACAAAAATGCCTTTGGAAAAATGGTTTTTGAGCAAAAATGTTGAAAGTGCGAAGAGGTGATGAACTAGTAGTGTGTGGCCTATACAAAACAAGCACTTTTTTTGCCAAACAAACGAGAATTAATGACGTTTCTTCCGTTGCGAGCATTTTCGAAGAATGGTTTTGAGCAAAATGTTGAAAGTGCGATCAGGACTACTAGGTGATGGAACTAGTATGTGGCCCTGGTATACATAACAAGCTTTTTTTTTGTTGCCAAACGAGAACGACGCTTCTTCCAACGATGTTCGTTTTAAGGAGCCTCGTCACTCAGAAAATTTTTTCGAAATATGATGAAAATAGAACGATTTTCGAGCAAAACGAGTAGTGCAATCCGGTGAACAAATCCGAACGAAAAAGTAAAGGAACGTAAGCTCGACACACTTACTTCCTCCGCATGTTTTCATGCATATCTCGTGTGTTATTTTAACTCCTCCATTATTGTAGTAACAGAATAGGTGTAACACGCTGCTTGCATGAGTAGTCTATCGACCTTGAATTCATTCTTGTTATTATTTTTGGCCTCCGACAATACAGCGTACGAGATGATGCCTTTCCGATGTAAATCGAGTATCCTTCCATACAGCAACAGTATCAGCAGTGGTACCTAATACGATGAAGTCGAATGATCGCCCCATAAAGCAGTGGTGTCTGCCGCCAACCCTTTGCCCATTACATTATATTCATCGAGCTCACAGCTGAAGTGTTTTAGACAAGAAGGAAAAAATCAAAATCTGTGGCCCAGGTATACAAAACAACAGTCATTTTTACGAAAAAGGTAAGAACGACTTTTTTTTTCCCCCGACGATATTGGGTTAAGACGTCTCGCCATGAACAAAAAAAAATGGAAAAAAAATGACCGAAAAAAGTGCAATTATATACGCACCGCTATTATCGTATCGTATACCTGGTACACCACGCATCGTACTCCAAGCCACCATCAGAACACTGAAAGCTGTGTTTTGCCCTACCCGTGCACACGAATAACATTTCGGTGTGTTAATATAGCTAAGTTGTTGAGGGATGATTTGTTGGAGAAGAAGGTTGGTTGTAATAGCTGCGTCCCCCGATGGACAACCCCATAATAGCCTAGGCATACACGACGAAACACGTTAAAAATAAAATGAAATAGGACAACAAACAAATACAACAACAAAACACGTCATTCAGAAACCGTGTCTGAAGCCAAAAACGCGACGCGAGGTATTGTATACAAGGTATAAGACGATGATAGAGGTCGCCAAACAAGAAAAAATATCTGACGAGTGACGAGGCTCCTTAACCCCTTTCGAGCCCCAACCCCCTTTCCCCCTCATACTAATTCCGAGCATTCAAAAAGAAAAACGGGTTTCCAGGTGTAAAGGCGTTATGTTTTGCAAAAATTATTTTGTTTTTTGTGCACCTGGGCTGTGTGAGGTTTTGTTCACCGGATTAGCGCTTTCAATTTTTTTGTTTCAAAATGGGATTGTTGGGGGGGGGAGGTGTGGCTCACCTTGAGCAAGTGAGGAAGGAATCTCCTGAGAAAAAAAAGAGCGGTGCGTGCACCTTAAGCGTAGCATGTGTCGTTGCACGCGTCAATCCGAGGAACAGTCCGAAAAACAATCCGAGGAACCACTCAATGTCGTTGCATTTTGCGTTTTTGTTTACTTACGCGGGTTACTGCTGTAAATGGCCTTTCGTTCTGTATGTATGTTAGGGTATTAGTCCTTTCGACCACTTGCAAGAGGTTAACCAATAAAACAGCTTACCCAAACTAAGCCTTATAACACTCTCCCCCCCTGAAACGGCAAGATAGCAGGTCGGCCGGGTATACGGGCGGACCTGTCAATATCCAAGCGGTTTCATTTCCTGGGGATATCGGGGAGAGTATTTTTCAAGTTCGACATCGGGAAAGTCTGAAGAAGTTTGTTACGGTGGATGGTGGGATTCGAACACACGACCCCGAAAAAACCATGGTCCTGTCGACGACGCCATTTGCCAAGGCATTAACCCCTTTACAACTGGAAACCCGTTTTGGGGACAAAATTACTTTGATATAGTATGGGGAGGGGTTCGGGGCTCTAAAGGGGTTAATGGGGTATTAGTTATTTTGACAACTCGCAAAAGGTTGACCAATACGTAGCTCACCCAAACTAAGCCTTGTAAACATGTACCTATTGATTTGACCATTGATTGTTTTTTTTTTTTTTTTTTTATTATCCTCCGGCGGATGGGGAAAAATAAAGCTTTAGCTCACCACACTTCCGCGTATTTTCATACGCGTCGTGTGTCGATTTAACTCAGTTGCTTTCGCAGCCCAACGCTAGATTGGTGTTTCGTTCTGCATGTACCTTCGTGGTGATTTGACCGTTCATTGTGATTTATCCTTCCATGCGATGGGTGGGGTGTTGCAATGCTCGTTGCGGTTGGCACTGCACGGCCGAAATCACCTTCCTTTCTGTATTTCGCGATGTGTGTGTGTGTCATTTCTCGGGGTTTGTGACGACAGAGCTCGTCTGTCTGCGAGGCATCGGCACGGGCACTGTTTGTTGTGGTGGATGAAGACGGGCGCGGAAAATATGAGGTTATTAATGTGAAGAACGCATACCGCCATGGACGGGGTGTTGCACGGTAATGTTGAACGTTTTGGCAAGCTTAGTGATTTGGGGGCCGGGATACAGGGCTCCTGGCGCGAGAAAGGAGCCTCACTCAGCATAAATACTTGACCGCTCTGTGCCGTACGATAGCTTCGATGGATGATGGATGATGGATGGTGGATGATGAATTTGATTATCAGGGCAGCTCTGTCCCTAGGAAACTCGTCGTGCTCTTTGGTGGGTAATTGTTGCTGCTGCCGTCAAGTGTGTGCGCTGGTGGAAGAAGACATGTGTTGTAAGGCTTAGTTTGGGTAAGATATTGGTTAACCTTTTGCAAGTGGTCAAACGGACTAATACCCCACTAACACCTTTAACAAATGGCATATAATAATTCGACACGATTCGACGAGGGAAAAAAGGACTGAAGTCTTCTCGCGATAAAAAGAGATAGCGTGTGACGTAATGGGCAGGGGGTGGAAAGCCTGCTTGGTGGCCCCGGATATGAGCTACGTTTAGGGAGAGAGACGGAGAAAGAAACGCTGCGAAGATAAAAGCAGGGATGACAAAAAATATATATGCCCCGAGATATATTATAAAAATAAAAATACACCCCAGCTGTGAGATCGAATATTTCGTCGAAACTCATCTTTGCAAGCTGTGTGTGATACTCCGATCGCGCGTATTACGCGGTGTGTATCCTCATTAAGGATATAGGCCGGCGACTCCCCTTGGAGCTACAGTGTAGCTTTGTACCAGGTTCAACAGCGTGATGTTAATCAATCAGTTCGCGGAAACTATAAACCCGTTTTTGTAACGAAAAACAGACGGATACTTTTTTTGTCGGAGGGCTCGCTGCGTCAGAGGGCACGGATCTCTGGCTTCACCCATAGCTGTTTACGTTTTATAACTCGTTTCGCTCGTGATGAATTTGTCGCTCACGTGCAGCTTTCTCCTTCTTCGCCCTTTCGACGCTGAACGGTCGGTAATAGAGCTATCCGTCGCCGAAAATTCCCAGGCGACCCCACCTGTCGTCAACTGCGTGCACAGGTGGAATGGTATAGCCAAAAAAAAAAACACGGATATCTTGTGTCGGACACAGCAGATCTCGGGCATAACCCAGAGCTGTGTACTTTCTGTAACCCCGCTTCGCTTGAAACAAATTTGTCGCTCACAGCTCTTTCTCCTTTTCGCTTTTTGACGCTGAACGGTCGGTGAAGAAGAGCTATTTGCCACCTGCCTAACCCCGCCTAACCCCGCCCCACCCCACCCCACCCGACACCCGACCCGACCAACACCTGGGCGACTGGAAAAAAACACACAAAAAACGGGACCACTGCTGTGGTATGGTCAGCGAGCGGGGATGGGGCTGGTGGAGACGGTGGCGGGGTCCATCCACTACGAGCGCGGCCAAGGGCAACAAGGCCGGGCGTGGGACTGCTCCCTGGTGCTGACGAAGTACCTCGAGCGTCGGCCGGAGGTATGGATGAATACCGTGGGGGGTGTGGGAGGGGAGGCGGAAGTGGTGGCGCGTGCTAGGATGGAGGTAGCGACCCCCGCGGATCTGAGATGGTTGCGACTAGCGAGGGAGGAAGTGTCAAGATACGGCCTCGAAAGGCCTGCAATTATCTGATTTGATACTAGTGGGGTATTAGTCCGTTTGACCACTTGCAAAAGGTTAACCAATAATAGCTTACCCAAACTAAGCCTTATAAACACTCTTCCCCCCCCTTGAAACGGCGGCGGGATAGCAGATCGGCTTGATGCACGGGCGAACGTGTCAGTATCCAAGCGGTTTCATTTCCTGGGGATACCGGCGGGGAGAGTATGTTTCAAGTTCGACATGGGGAAAGTCTGAAAAAGTTTATTATGGTGGATGTTGGATTTGAACCCACGACCCCAAAAAAACCATGGTCCTGCCGAAGACGCCATTTGTTAAGGTATTAGTGGGGTAGTATTAACAGTCCACTGACCACTTGCGAAAGGTTAACCAATCGCTTGCCCAAACTAAGCCTTATAACTGTAGGCAATTGGCCGTTTTCGTATGATATGTTGGCGATATCTATTAGGGGTAGTCAGGAAATGAAACGGAGGCATGCGCCTCGGCCCTCAGAAGTAATCCGGGGCTCTGGTGGCATCTAATAAAGTTACGTCCCTCCGAAGGCTAAGAAAGTGAGTACTCTCCGTGAGTACTCTCCGAGGACCTGCTCAATAGGCAGAGCTGCAGGGGACACTCTACTGTGTCCCCGCCCAATACCCTTACAATGTGGCGTCTTCGGCAGGACCATGGGTTTTTGGGGTCGTGGGTTCGAATCCCACCATCCACAATGACAAACTTTTTCAGACTTTCCCCATGTCGAACTTGAAAAATACTCTCCCCGCCGGTGTCCCCAGGAAATGAAACCGCTTGGATACTGACACGTCCGCCCGTACATCCGGCCGACCTGCTATCCCGCCGTTTCAGGGGGGGGAGAGTGTTTATAAGGCTTAGCTTGGGTAAGCTATTAGACTATTGGTTAACCTTTTGCAAGTGGTCAAACGGACTAATAACCCACTAATAACATTAACAGTAGGAGATGAAAAAAAGAAAAATGCGAATATAAAATTTAGACAGAAGGGATGAGCAAAGGGAAAAAAAAAGGTTAGTACGCCATCAACGAAAAAGGACCCCCGTGTATTGTAAAGAATGAAGAAATACTCCGTACGAGTACCACCCTCAGGTACTTACTGCAGTAAACTTTTACAAGGTGTGTTACCCGGGTTGAAATTGTTTCTGAATGGATTACGGGGGCCCTTTAGAGCCCCCGAACCCCTCCCTATATCAATTCCAAGTAATTTGTCCCCAAAAACGGGTTTTCCCGTTGTAACGGCGTTTAACCCAAAATTCGTTGGGATAGCTTTTTTTTTTTGCGGGGGGGGGGGGCGACGTCGTTGCCGTTGTATGCCCCTATGGGAAGCTGTATGGGATTGGTCGTTCATCGGGGAGCAGTTTTTGATCTCCTCCACAGCAGATATTTTTTTTTCATATATATATATATAGGTAGAGCTCCTCAAGTAAGGGAAACCTCTCAGAAAAATTAGGCAGCGCAGCTAGCTCTACCGCCGTGGTATGTGGGTCTGGCTGGTGGTGGCGGTGGTTGTTACACGGCTTAGTTTGGGTAAGCTATTGGTTAACCTTTTGCAAGTACGAGTCAAACGGACTAATACCCCACTAATACCTTACCAAATGGCGTCGTCGACAGGACCATGGGTTTTTGGGATCGTGGGTTCGAATCCCACCATCCACCTAGAATAAACTTCTTCAGACTTTCCCCATTGCCATGGCATGTCGAACTTGAAAAATACTCTCCCCGGTATCCCCAGGTGAAATGAAACCGCTTGGATATTGACAGGTCCGCCCGCGTATCCGGCCGACCTGCCATCCCGACGCCGTTTCAGGGGGGAAGAGTGTTATAAGGCTTAGTTTGGGTAAAAGCTATTATTGGTTAACCTTTTGCAAGTGATCAAACGGAATGTTAATACTATTAATACTACCCCGCTAATTCCTTAGCATTGTGGTGTTGGTTGCGGCAGCGGTGGTGGCGGCGGTGGCGGTTGTGGTGGCGGCTGATTGCGGTGTTGGTGGCTGTTGTTGGTGGTGATGGCGTTACTGTTGTTGTGGTTGGTGTTTCTGTTGGTGTTGATGTTGTGGTTCAAAGATGTCAGGAAACGGTCAGTCAAGGAAAAACGTCCAGCGGTCAAGGGCGTCAAACCGATCGTTCCACACTAAAATCTGCGAGTTTGGCGTCTGTCAAGGCAAACCATTGGAAAATTGCCGTCGGTCAAGGTCGTTCTCCACTAAAACCTAGTAATTTGGCGTCAGTCAAGGTAAATTATTGGAAAATTGTCTTTCGTCAAGGGTGTAAAACCGATCATTCTACACTAAAGCCTACCTGGTAGCAATTTGGCGTCAGTTAAGGTAAATTATTGCAAAATTGCCATCGGTCAAGGGGTCAAAGTGCCGCCTCCTGACATATTTGTTGTGGTTGGTATTGGTGTTGGTGTTGGCGGTGGTGTTACTGCTGCTGGTGTTGGTATTGGTGTTGGTGTTGGTGATTCATGGTGATGACTGCTGTTGAGTTTGGTGCCAGGAGGGTGTTTTGTGGTGTTGGTGTGGCGGTGTTGGAACGTTGGGCGTGGCGTTTTTGTTTTGTTTTTTCACAATTCTACTTTCAAGCGTCTGGACAAGCCGTGGTCACAGGTGTCGTCCCTTCTTCCCCCCGATTCTTGCCTTCAATTTTTATCGCGCATAGGGTTCAGCATTCCCACTACTGGTCAATTTTTCATCGAGTGTTGCTAACTCACGCTCTCGCGCTTTCCGCAAGTCAATTTGTGCACAAGAAAAAGTCCCAACGAATTTATACGAGTATGCACTCGGCGGGGCTCGAACTCACGAAACTGACCTATACCAGGCTCGAGGATAACCTGATACGCCACTGGGGCGACCGGATCTATTTATAGGTGGTTGGCGTCTGTTTTAGTTTTTTTATCGTTTTTGCTTGCTCTACTTGACTTTTTTTTTCGCCCAACCGTCCACCTGGCCCGACATTACACAGGAGAGCCAGGATAAGGGCTCTCACCGTCGAAAGAGCTCCTCAACTCCGCAACTTCCCAGTATGGTTGAAACCCTATAATGTACCCCTCCACGGCCGGGGAAAAAACGAAAGTGCTATAACTGGTGTGATGATCCCACGACGTAGGTGTTAAACTAAAAATTGTTGCAAAAACAAAAAACAAAATGTTTAATTTCCGACGATTTGGGGTTAAGGAGCCTCGTCATCCTATTCTAACTCCAAGTGTTTTGTCCCCATGTCGGGACTGCGGTGCTAAAAGGGTTAAGGAGCCTCGTCATTCGTAAAACGTTTCGGCCAAAAAATGGTATACCTTGAGTGCCTCTGTCGTAGCGCGCGCCTACCGTCCTTAGCAAGGACAAAAATCGCGTGGGCGACGGACTAGAACGTGAATCGGTCGGGCTTGGGGCGCTGCATATGGCCCGCTGCCGCCCCACGGCCCGATAACGATCACCCCCCCCCCCCTATGTTGCAAGGGGAGTCGCCGACCTATATCCTTAATGAGGACACACAACCCGTAATTCGCGCGATCGGAGTATCACACACAGCTTGCAAAGATGAGTTTCGACAAAATATTCGATCTCGCAGCTGGAGTGTATTTTAATGTTTATAATATAGGTTGGGTTGTCGTCGGTTGGCAACGACACTGTAAAACACGCCGCTCACTACATGAGCTAGACCACCGGGTTACCGTTTTGTTTTTGTTTTTTTTTGGCGGTCGATCACAGCTGGCGGTGGAGTGATAGATCTTTTATTTTGCGGGTTGGAGAATTTTTACTCCGCACAAGGGGAATGATGGTATCACGTACCTGGTTGTGTGTGTTTACCTATGGTACTAAGGCGCCCCCAAGAGACAGTTGCATAGTACTGGTACTCCCACTGCTGTCTCTGGAAGTGGCCATACCGGAAATTAAATTAACTCGTTGAAGGTGTCATCCACATGCATGTCTGCCTCACTAAGCGATTCTTAGTAGGATGCAGCTCACCAACAATCATGCGACTCGCCGAACACCTCACGGCGCTTCGCGCTTGGTGCAAGCAGTGTCTGCCTGGTCGGTGAAAACCCGACGTGCTCCGTCCCGGCGTAGTAGGGATGCGAGGGTCTATACCATATGGTCATACCACTACGGCCATGCATGAATATCGAGCACACTCCCCCCGCCTGTGGTGGGATAGCGTAGTCGAGAAAGTGTGGAACGACCTGCTACTGTGGGAGGAAACCGCAAGAATAGATGCTGCTGTCCATAGATAAGTTTCGGGGTATAAGGCAGAAGTAAAGGAAAGGTATGCAGTATGTGAGAGTCATCCGGTGGTGGTAGCGGTTGAGCGTTTTCGGGGAAAACGAACGTCTCTGACCGGTGTGAGCTTCTCTCGGGTGTGGAACTATGTCGGCTAGCGTATGACAAGTTTACGAATATAGTTAAAATGGTAGGACTGGACATCGCAGAATACGAGACACGTCGTTCGGTTTGGGCGATTAAGACGAAAGAATGTATTGGAAGGCATGTTTTGGGTGAAGAAGAAAAATGTTCAGCTAGTTCCTCATGTGAGGAGCCCAGAAATTTCTTTAGAATTTTCTTGACCCCTTCCGTGGGAAGGCTCGATGATAGTTTTACGCGCACACCCTCCCCCCCCCCCCCAAGGGGAGCACGCCAAGAAGAGAAAACGGAGCCATACTGTTCCTTCCCATAAATGGTCAAGACTAGACGGAAAAGGAAGAAAAAATAAAAAAAATAAAGGAGCTCGCGTTGTGATTTTGTGCGCGAATCGAGAAAATGGGTTGTTTTGCCAACTTTTTTTTTTTGCTTGGTTTCAGTAACCTCCCCCCCTTCCCCCCCCCCTTCACCCCCCCCCTGTACATCCCTGCCAGGCTCCTTAAAAAAAACTGTGGTTAATATTTTCTTTTTTGTGCTCCCCTGCTCCCCCCCCCCGCGTCTTATCTCCTCGGGTGTGCAGGAGGTGCGAGGAAAGGGAGTGCTAGAGCTAGGGTGCGGAATAGGGCTACCCGGTGCGGCGGCGGCAATGTTGGGCGCGGCGGAGGTCACTCTAACGGATATGGTGGGCACATCGTTTGTACGTCGTGTGTACATCGTGTTGACGTCGTGTGTACGCACGGTGGGTACATCGTGTGTACATTGTGGTGTGTATGCAATTGGTGTGTCCTGTGCATATAGACTACAGACGTGCAGGATTTGTACATGTAGGCTACATATCCAATCCTGGAAAGCTTTGCCAGATCATGCAGATCGCACGGCCCCCACCCGGTAGCATGAGCTATGACCACACAGATCTCCGCCGAAAGACCTAGAGCATGAAGTAGGCGTCGGTAGGTGATCTGTGTCCGGCGTGTGCAAGATTCGGTCCAAATCACTGTGAGAGTTAGAGGAAGACACACCGCGCTGGGCGTGTCCTCAGCAAAGAGGTGTATCCCAGGCGAGCCCCCCCCCCCTGCCTCGGAGCAAGACGTCTCATTAAATCCAGCACCGAAGTGGTCCCTCTATAGTGTCGGTTGAGTAGTGCCGGTTGCCCGCTATAGTGCCCGTGAAATCGCTTGGCACATACGGGAAACAACTAGCAGTGGCCCTATGCGAATTAGTGCCGGTTGCCGCTACAGTGTGCCGGTACTTCCGGGTTGGCACGTACCGCCGAAGCTAGGGAGGCACCACTATTATTAGTGAACTTGCTTCGAATGATGTGGGGCAGCTCGAGGTAATACGACACCACCGACGGAAAAAGAGGTATCGTGCAGGCCGACGGCCTCTCTGGTGCTACAGTACCAGGATCAAGAAGACGATAAACTAGACTGTGAGCTCGTGGGGGCTGGTGCGTGTTACTTGCCCGGTTTCTTGCGGGGTGGTGGCTAATTTTTGTTGTTATTACTAGCCACACGGACGATTGGTGTGTAACCAATACAACGCTCGGTTATACATGATGGGCAACGTGATGCAATGATGCATTGATACGACGATGTCATCTTGTACTAGGCTTTGGACTCGTGAAAACTTACTAAAGACGGGCGATCGATGTAGTTTGCAGCTTGCAAAGGCGAGCTTCGACCCTAAATCCGTCGGACTCACAGCTGACGTCCTTCCAATAATTTCATTATAAAAGTAGTTTCATTTAGTTTCGACGAGCTTTTTTTTTTTTTCCAGCGTTACGGTATCTGAAATAGCTCGCAGGAACGCGCCTGTGTTCCCCCCACGCTTCTCATCTTGGCGGTGCTCACCCGAGGCGTTTTCAAGCCACCCACATCCCGGATGGGGGGCGTTGTATTACTAGTTGGCGTGATTGATTTTCAGATGATTTTCGGCGTATCTACATGGGTACAGTGTGTGTTATGGTCGCGTTTGTTTGCCGTCCGAATCTTGTGCAGCGTGAGCCCCAGGCTCGATCAACTCATGTCATGAGAGCATGCTCTAGTTCGTTGGAAGGGCTGTGTATCATGGCGGTGAAGAAATAATACCAGGTAAGGAAACGAAAAAGGCTTGCTGACAAATGCCGAAAAATATCACAACAGTTGGATAGATCAGATATATCAGATGCTTCGCGGACAGATCAGATAGATGATATGGATCAGTTAGATCAGATAGATTAGATAGATCCGTGTTCGTGATATGCCATACGGTATGGGGCCTGCTGAAAATTGTAAAATTATCGCACCTCGAACAGATAAGAAATATCATTTAGATGAGATAGATGGTATTGGTCCCCGTTCGTGATATACCATACGGTGTGCGACACTCCAGATAGCAATCTGCTATTCTGGCCAGGCTGGAATTCTTGTGTAACGCGGGGTAGGCCGTGTTCTTGAATTTTATTTTTTCGTCTTAAAAACGAGAGCCTGAAATCCTCAAACTGCCACATTCTTAAGTGCTGTCACGTGCTGCGTGTATGTCGTGGAGAGTAGACAGATCCCTGGTCTGTATCAGACAGATCCCTGGTCTGTATCAGACAGATCCCTGGTCTATATCAGACAGATCCCGCTGGTTTATATCAGACGGACCCCTGGTCTACATACATGAAAACCTGTTTTTCTTCTCTTAATTGTCTGGTTTTGCCGTTCCCTTCTACGTTAGTGTTTAGTGTTTTTCGGTTCTTCGCTCAACTCTTGCTGTCTGCCTAGCATTCCACCTCCTCGTACTTGTATTTCCCCGTCGAAGGGGGAACTTGTATGTATTTATTTTTGTGCGCGTAGGGTATCTATCGTTCGTACGGGCCGGGTGAGGGCCGTATGATCTACATCTGATGTAGCTAGCACGTGTTTCGTGGATTGTATATATACACTACTGTCGGGAATTACCCTGCACAATGTTCCATGAAGTCCGATAGGTCCATTGTCTGAATGGTGATTCGTCCGATGATGTTGAAGATTCTTGAAACATGTTTCTGACGTCGACGACGCCAAATGAGGGGTTTGGGGTATCCCAGGTCCGACTCGCGACTTGCAACAACTTATCTTCTTGTCTTGGGTAGCGAGGAGGACACGCCAGGTTGGAGCAAGGTTCGACGGCGAACCAAGCGAGAGGGCAAACGATCGAGGCGCCTTTTTTGAGGCAAACGAGAGGTGCTTCGAAGGCAAAACGGAGAGTCGACAGTGATTACTTGTCAGCGGGAAACTTGATTACCCGCCTCTCTGTCATCAGAATCTACGGAGACTCCACGACCACTTTTAGTACAACAAGACGCGATATCCAACACCTCTGGAACGGCTAGTACACCGTTCATACAAATCTTCACGAGAAGATACGACTTTGCCACGGTATAAAGTGTACCTGCGACCCATATTTCTGTTAAAAAAAAAGTGAAAACACACTACCCACGTACAGCTTCTGTAAGATCGAGAATTTCTTCGAAAGCCACGTTTGCAAGCTGTGTGTGATACTCCGATCACGCGTATTACAGGGTGTGTCTTCAGTAAGGATACATATATATCGGTCGGCGACTCTCCTTGGAACTACGAAATAGCTAATACGGAGATCCATTGTTGACAGGATAGAATCACACGCTAAAACAGGGAAGCATCGCCACCGTTCAGAAAAGCTCTCCTACGCCAAAGACTGTGTTCGATTGCTCAGGGCTCTGTGTGCATGGTTAGGGCAGCCAGCAAAATTAACTTGAACCAAACGCTAGCAAGCAATGGCGGGTGCTTTTGCCCCTTTTTTTTTGTTCGCCGGTTCATCCTGCTAACAGTGGTGGATCTCCGTGATGGTATCAGGGCAAACAGGTTTATGCGAAGATGTTCAGTCTTCAATTTGAGCACTCTTTATCCACCCCCGCCCTGTACGAGAGCGGGGAGATGCGAGCAATCGCGCCCCGCAGCGCGTCTGCGGTCGTTTTCCCTGCAAGTAATCGATTGGAAAATGGGATGTGTGCGTGCCAAAACATATTATATACCAGGTATATATAAAGCAGCTTGCAAAGCTGAGTTTTTTTTTCATCGAATATGCAGCTTGCAAAGCTGAGTTTTTTTTTCATCGAATATGCAGCTTGCAAAGCTGAGTTTTTTTTCATCAAATATGCAGCTTACAAAGCTGAGTTTTGATGAAACATTCCTTTTTGGTCGATCTTATTTTTTCATTGTTTTAAATATAGGTTCATGTATATATATATTATTTGTTTTCTTATTATTATTTTGTTTTTGTTTTTGTTTTTGTTTTTGTTTTTGTTTTTGTTTATTTCGTATTCTCTCTTCCAATGTATTTCTGTTGCTGACGTATGTATGTTGTGCCTGTCGTACCCAGTACTAGGGCATGACATTGCGTTGTCGAATGCATTACGATGCATTATCTCTGTGTCGTAGCTTGTGACCACAGAGCTGATCTTTCTAGGGTGAAGAATCAGTACGGACACTGGGTGTGCTGGATGTCGACGAGTAGAAGAACGGTTTAATGTGAAGAACACACACACATATGAATGGCATCATTATTTTTTTGGTAGCCATGCGACAATCGCAGAACATTTAACGAAAACAGACACTCGCGACAGACCCACTTCAAAATTAGAAAAGTATGTAATTTTGTTGCTGGAAACAGTTTTCAACGGGTTCTCAACGATTCGCAGGGGGATCTATCTATCTCTCCGCGACGTCGTTTCTTACCCCTCTTCTGTACTACTGGTATTCCTCTTCTCGAACTTTCGAGAAGAAACAAACGTGGTTCCAGGGCAATGAAAAAAAAAATCCGTGGTTTTCCAAAAAATACTATTCCTTCGTTTTCGAATAAATGAAAACGAGTTTCCGTGGTGGCGGACAAAAAAAGTGGGTTTCCCCCCCAAAAATCCTCTGCTTAAGTCCCCAGCAGTTATGTTGCTGTAAAGCCGGCACAGCAGTTCTAGAGATAATTGAAAGTGGGACAAAGCCCGAGTCGTATCGAAACGCCAAGGTACTACGTATGAAAAATGAATCTCAACAGAGAAACGAAACAGCGAAAAACGAGAAAATAAAAAAACAACGCAGACGATTACAACACCAACAACAACAACAACAACAACAACAACAACACCAACACCAACAACAACACCAACAACAACAACACCAACACCAACAACAACACCAAGGAAATAAAGACGAGAATGACCAATAAAAATGAAATTAATATAAATAAAAATAAAAATAATGTGCCTCAGAGACACGTTGTTAAGCGGCGTTGGCCGTGGGTCATGGCGCTCGCCAATCATACGTCACCAAAATTCGGACCCCCCTCGTGAAACTGACGTTGCTCCAAGATCAAGCGTGGCTTACGTAGCGCAACGTACCACTTCAAGGGCTCAATCCCCCTCCCCCGCCCCCCTCCCCCCGCCCGCCCACACCAATATCCTGTACTCCCTTGATTGTGAAAATATCCGTGGCCCCATGGTCGTGTGTGAGGGGCTTATGTTTCGTGCTATTTCAGGTCGCAACCCCCCCCGCCCCTCCCCGCCTGCTCCAAGATGTGGAACACCCCTTATTATGAAACAAACGTACTTTCTACGTTTATGCGGGTCTTGGGGCAACGTCCCACGATGGGGATGGATGGATGGATCCCCATGCTGCTTCGCCTACCCCGTCTCTTGCGATTACCGACATGCATGGCAACGAGTACACGCACACACCCTCTCTCGCGCGCACCCTTCCCGCCCCCCCCCCCCCCCCCCCCTCCCCGCCGCCGTGCAAAATCCGGAACACCCCACCACGGTAGGGAGAATCCATTGGTTCCATGACCGTGCGGGGCTTACGTAACGGGTCAAGTGAGGGTTCAACCCCCCCGACCCCCTCTCCCGCTCGCACCAAATTTGGGAACTCCCACGGTTTGAACGATTCCATGGTTCCGTGATCGTGCGGGGCTTGCGTATATTCCACTTAAAAACTAAAAACGCATGATAGCCCCCCCCTCCCCTCCCCTCCGTCTCGGAAGGGATGCGTGGTCAATGGTCAAATGACTAAGGCAAGCGACAAATGAGTACGCCCCCTCCCCTTCCCTCCCCTCCCCTCTGCCTGGTTGGTGAAAACCCGACGTGCTCCGTCCCGACATAGTAGGGATGCGAGGGTCTATGGTCATACGACTACGGCCATGCTCAAACTGAGTACACCTCCCCCCTCCCCCCCCTCCCCTCTGGCCGACCGACCTCCCACCCCCCTCCCCTTTCGCGAACGCCTCCTGACCCCCCCCCCCCCCCCACCTTCGTTTCCCTGCTCCCTACCGACCGCACTCCCTCACCGATCGACCAACCGACCGACAAATTGTAGGCCGCTGGGCTACCCGCAATATTGCGGACGATAGAGCTCAACCCATCCGTCTCAGATCGTCTCTCGGGTCAGGTGCTACAGTGGGGGCAAGAGGAAGCCGTGGCCTTGCTGCTCGCGGGCACCCGGCACCCAGTGTCTGTTGTTCTTTGCTCTGACCTGCTGTATGGGGACGGCCCGACGAAGGTAGCGGGGGTGGGGGTTGCGAGGGTGGGGGTGGTGGACAGGGCGGAAGCGGGAATGGAGGAGGGAGCGGGGGCGGGGGTGCAGGCTAGGGAGGGGAGAGTGGGGGTATCGGGAGGCGTGGAGGCGAGGGCGGAGGTGGGGGTGGGGGGAGGAGAGGGGGAGAGGGGGGGGAAGGGGGCGGGGGAGGGGGCGGGGGGGGAAGAGGCGGAGAAGGGGAGGGGGGTGGGGGGGCAGAGAAAGGTCGGGGCGGCGGAGGCACTGGCGATCACGCTCGACGCGGTCTGTTCTCGAGCGGGGGAGGGGGGGGCGTCGATTTTGAGCTGCCACGAGAGGAGGTGGGCGGGGGATAAGGGGGCGTTTTTCTTCGAGGCGATGGCGGCGAGAGGGTTCAGCGTCGAGGCCGTGGATCTGGGGTCGATTGACGACCGGTATCGCGGCGACTGCGGCGTTTCCTTCGTCAGGATGACGCGGGCGAGGGTGGCACCGCCGTAGAGTAGGCGAATGCTGCTGGGTTTTTATAGGAGCTCTTGAGGGGGGGTGGGTCGTCCTCTGAGTTGACTAAAATTGGTATTTTGCAGTGTTCTCTGTTGGCGGAATCGGATCTTCAGTATATTTACGGGTTTTGAATCAGCGTCAGCTACTGTATATGTTCTACTGCTGCAGCGCCGTCAGGGGTGGGGCGGGGGGGAGGGGGGGGGCAAAGTCTGCCGCTGTACGAACTGTTTGGGGTTTGTAGGAAAACTTGAGGCGGGGGGGGGCGGGGGGGGGAGGCGGCACTAGAGTCTGCCCCTGTACGAACTGCTGGGATTTTGTAAGGGCACTTGAGGGTGGGGGTTGCACAGAGTCTGCTGCTGTACGGTCTACTGGGGCCTTGTAAGGCGCTTGAGGAGGGGCGGGCGGAGGGGGGACGTTATCCTAAGTTATGTTGGCGTTTTTCTTCTTGTTTTTCAAATATCTACAATTAACAGTGGAGTTGTTGCGATACCCACAAGCTGGTGTTACAGACATCAGAAGCAGCGGCAGCAGCAGGTGTTTGGGTTCGGGTCAGGTAGCTTAGCTGCCTATAATAATAATGGCACGAAATGTTCGCGCGATACCGCCTGTTGCTAATAGTGTTGTAAAACAGCGAATACCGATGTGTGATGTATCCCGGCTTCTCTCCACGTCGCGATTACGAAAGCTAAGCGTTCAAGGAGAAAGAGAGAGCAGGCCAACACCACGTACTGCATACGATGTTTTACTCTTTCATTTCGTGCAGATCAACGGTGTGTGTTTTGACGAGTCCGGATTAACCCTGTTAGCACCTTTTAGCACCGCAGTCCCGACATTGGGACAAAACACTTGGAGTTAGAGGAGTTTTTTTTGCACCAGCGAGAACACATGATTAGGCGCAAAACACCTGCGATTTGGCAATGGGTATATACATGCCCCGAACGCTTGCTACGACACAGGTATATTACGGTATACTGTTTTTTTGGCTACATCGTTTTCTAAAAGAATGACGGGGCGTCCTTAATCCATTTCCAACTCCTACGATGTCCAGTGCTTCTTCTAACTCAAAGTGTTTTGTCCCAATGTCGGGACTGCGGTGCTAAAAGGTGCTAAAAGGGTTTGTCCGGAATCGTCGAAGTGCAATCCTTATTTCGCAATGTCAACCCTTTTACAAGTAGAGCACCCCTTTTTTCTTTTCTTTTTTCGCACAATTCTACTTTCCAGCTTCTGGAAAAAGCCATGGTCACAGGTGTCGTCCCTTCTTCCCCCCGGTTCTTGCCTTCAGTTTTTTATCGCGCGTAGAGTTCAGCAATCCCACTGCTCGCCGATTTTTCATCGAATGTTGCTAACGCACGCTCTCGCGCTTGTCCGCAAGCCAATTTGTGCACTAAAAAAAAGTTCCCACGAAATTATTCGTACGAGTATGCACTCGGGGGGGCTCGAACTCACGAAACTGACGTATTATGCCAGGCTCGAGGATAACCTCATACGCCACCGGGGCGACCGGCACCCTATGCTAATTCCAAGTAATTTTGTTCCGAAAACGGGATTCAGGCTGCAAAGACACGTTAAATGTTTTTATACCTCTAGAGGACATGGGCCTGTTCATCGCGTTGGTTGTGCACTTTCAGTTCGCTAAAAAAAATCAAGAAGCGTATTTTTTTTCTGTGCGGGGGTGTATATATATTATAAAAATTAAAATACACTCCAGCTGTGAGATCGAAGATTTCGTCGAAACTCATCTTTGCAAGCTGTGTGTGATACTCCGATCGCGCGCATTACGAGTTGTGTGTCCTCATTAAGGATATAGGTCGGCGACTCCCCTTACAACTACAGTGTAGCTATCAGGGTCAACAGGATGATTGTATATATATATGGAGACAAAAAGTCAAAATGACTATTTTAGCACTGCACTCCCAACACGGAGACAAAACACTTCGAGAACTAGACTAGGATGGTTATAGTAAGAAGTTGAAACGGGGGGCTAAGCGCGCAGCCTCGTTTTAGAATATAAATAAATGGTGCACCCCTCCATTTGATACCGTAGTTTGTGTTGCCGATGGAACAGAAGAAGTGTGATTGGTACCGGGACGGCAAGCATGCTGTATGTTGCACCTCGTACTTCAGACGCGTTCTACGGCGGTAACCCCCCCAACTTTCCTTCAACGAAATCGCCGGTTTTGAGACCAGCGCTCCCGGCCGTGTCTCCTAAAATACGGTGGCCCCTTGCCACCCCGACGTCATGGTTCGATAGTGCTAGTAGTCCTTCGCATAAAAACAAGAAAATACATGGAGATTATACACGTTTCAGAGCACCCTTCCTCGTGTCGCGAGTGCTCAGCCAGATGAAAAACGTCCATTGAAGAAAATGGCTGGTTTCGGGGGGGGGGGGCTAGAATCGTAGAATCAGTCTCCACCGGGGGGTCCGGAAATCTCGTTTTCTGTTGGTGTGTCGTTCGTAAAATGTTTTTTATCACAGAGGGGGCTTTTTTCACGGGTCGGGTCGGGACGGGTCAGGGTGAGGTGACCCGACCCGAGATCCGCGTGAGAGATTTGGAAACCTTCTGACCCGACCCACGGCCCGAGAGCCATCCCCCACGATATCACGCGTTCTACGATGATAGAGGTTCTGCAGCACTTTTTTTTCTTGATAATACTACCCCTCAATTTGGAAGCTTAAGACCTTCTCTAAGGCGAAAACTGATTTTTTTTGGGTGGAGAAAGAAAAAAAAAAAAAAAACTGCTATATGATCCCGGGATGAAAAAATACCATTTTTATATGGCCTAGCTAGGTACACGACGAGAGCCATGTTGAAAAAAAATATTTGCGCGCATTTCCGACGATTTTGAGAGACCTCTTCCCTTTTACAACTGGAAACCCCTTTTGGGGACAAATTCACTTGAAGTTAGTATAGGGAGGGATTTGGGGGCTCTAAAGGGGTCAAGAATGCAAAAAAATGATTTTTTGGGGGGGCGAAAAAAAAAAATCAAACTGCTACTACACACATACCCCCGGATGAAAAAATCTCACGTCCTGGTCTAGACTACTAGAGGGTCAGGTGTGCACAACGAGAGAATCGTGCAATATGTAACAATGAAAAAAAAAATGCTCTATAATTTCCGACGATTTTGGACAAAGGAGCGCCGTCATTTATCAGAAACCATTTTTTTTTTCACACGAAAAGACGCGTGCCACCACGATAGATGTTCAGATACGGCCTCGAAAGGCCTGTGCAATCATCCGAATTTGAGATAATTTGGGCGGGTTTCGTATCATAAGGTGTTGGCGTTTTCTATTCGGGATAGTCAGGAAATAGAACGGAGGCACGCGCGCCTCCGTTCTCAGAGGTCATCCGGGGCTCTGGTGGAAACTAAAAGAAAGCTACGTCTCTCCTAAAGGCTAAGTAAAGTGAGTACTCTATCAGAGGACCTGCTCAATAGGCAGACCTGCAGGGGACACTCTACTGCGTCCCCGCCCAATACCCTTACAATATGGCGTCGTCGGCAAGACCCCGCCCAATATCCTTACATTGGGGTGCGCACCCCACGCTTTTTTTTCTTGGGGTTCCTCTCACTTTCGGAGCTTAAGACATGCCCTTCTTAACCGGAAAAAAAATATTTTGGTGAGAGAAAGAAAAGTAAAACTGCCACACCGAGGGATAAAACTTGCCGCACATATATGGCCTACCTAGTTGCACAGAAGAAGACAACGATAATTTCCTGTGGGGGGGGGGGGGGAAATATATATATATATATATATATATATATATATATATATACCTGGTACATGTTTTCCGACACGATTTTGGCATTAAAGGAGCCCCGTCGTTCTGGAACCATTTCCAGCCTCGAAAAGTGCTTAAAATTAAAAATAATAATACCTCTATATATCGTAGTTGTTACTACATGTGCGTCATATAACAAAAGGGGTTGCATCTTGTGCGGGGGAGGCCAAGCGTTTCTGACCGGGGTTTGTTGAGCTCCTTTTCTCATGTGAAAAAAGTGAGAAACTGCCCCCCGGTTAATAACTCTCTGACTCACTTTTACACGCGAGTGTATGTTTTGTTTTTTGTTAGGACTAGAACAACGCCTGGTTAAGAAGTGCGCGGTGCGAGCGAATGGGGGTGCGGCTTCGAAAGTCACGTTTCGGCGGGTGAGGTGTGGAGAATTCTCGTGTTGGTGGAGCTGTTGAGAGTGTATGAAACCTTGGACATTACTACGATCACTCTCCCTTCTTCTCTCTCTCGCTTCTCTCCTTCCTTTCTTTCCCCTTCCTCTCTCTCTCTTTGGCCTCAATCGCCCTTTCCAAACTACCCATTTTCTTTCTTATCGCACGCATGTGTTCTTAACAGACACTTCGGTGCCACCTCCGCACATCTCTTCGCTTAGAAGCCTCCACACAACCATTCATTGTCTTCACGGGCTAATATAACAGGAGCTCTCCAAGAAACTTCCGCTGCTGCACGTGGTGTGGGATGACTCCCGACCGCTCGTGGGAAAATTTTGGAGAACACGCACACCGCCAGACCCGACCCGACCCGACCCGACCCGACCCGACCCGACTCTCGACCCGACGCCCGCGAAATTTAAAAACCTCCTGGCCTGACCCCCTCGTGTCGGGTCATATTTTATATTTGACCCGTGAAAACCTCTGTTTTTTTGCGAAAAAAAAACTGCCACCCCACCCACAGGGCAATAACACAACATGCCTCTATTGTGGCACGCGTCATATTCAAAACCTACGCGGAGTTAGAGTGAGACGCCGACGGGCCCACCTACGGCGGCGAGAATCCAAGATTCAAGATTCAGCGCTCCTCTATCATACCGCAAAATGCTATCCCACCACACAGGCGGGGGGAGGGCGCGGGGGGGGGGAAGTGTACTCGATATTCATGCATGGCTCTGTATAGTCGTATGACCATAGACCCTCGCATACCTGCTACATATGCCGCGACAGAGCATGTCGGGAGTTTTCACCGACCAGGCAGATATGGCTTGCACCAAGCGCGAAGCGCCGTGAGGTGTTCGGCGAGTCGCATGATTGTTGGTGAGCTGCATCCTACTGAAAAACGCTTGGTGAGGCGGACATGCATATGGATAGCATCTTCTTCAATGAGTTAATTTCATCCCTGGTACGGCCACTTCCAGAGACTGAAGTGGGAGTACCATGTAACTGCCTCTTGGGGATGCCTTACCACAAATAAACACTACGTGATGCGATAATTCTTCTTGTAGAGCGGAGTAAAAGTCCTCCACCCCGCACAAATGATGTAACTCGACCGCCAGCTGTGATCGACCGCCAAAAACAAAAACGAAAAAAAATGGTACCCTGGGATGGTCTAGCTCATGTAGCGGTGAGCGGCATGGTTTACAAGAGTGTCGTTGACAACCGACGCCAACCCAACCTGTATACAATATAGTGTCGGGGGGTCATGAAAAGTAAGCTGCGTTACGCGATGGGTAGAGAAGGGAAGGGGGTGGTGAGCACGATGCTGGCGGTTGGCACCTCAGAGGAGTTCGACGCCAACGACGTCGTCGTGATCGCGAAGGGAAAATAGAAACCAACAGTTGTACTCTCTAGTTTGACCTTGTGGAACAAGATCGTGTCGTATCGCACCACGCTCTTGTTTTTCAGCGGAATATGTACATGAAAGGACACACTCACACTAACCACCGTATCTGGCGTAAGATACCACCCTTCTCTTGTTCACCACCCCACTACAGGAACCACCCCCGGTGATACCAAAAGAAAAAATAGTCATAAGAAAAGAGTGCACATCCGACTGAATCTGCGATAGCCTCTCCCCCCAAGACCAACGATTCTCGTCTTTAACGAACGTTTCGTTACTGCTCGACACGACGACGGACGCTATTAAAAAAAAAATCTACACGGATTTTCTTGGTTGCCACAGGACGATCGATTGGTGACGTCGGGATGGCAATGCGCGCCGACTTTCAGGAGATAGCGACCAGGAGCTGGTTTCAAAACCGGCGAATTCGTTCGAGAAAGATTGGGGGCGCTATCGCCGCAGAACGGCTCATTTTCATCCCATTATCATCTGGGATCTTTTTAGATACCACCCCGCCTGAGCTCTGGTACGCCTGCCGAACAACATAGAAACTAGTGTATATATATATATCACCCGGGGGTTTTCAAACAGTAGACGAGGGATATCATCTCCGATCCACACAAAGAAGCTTCCGGTACCGCACAATATCGAGAACAACAAGCACCGGTACCACGTCCGATACTTTGAAGAAAGCACGAGCATCTGGCTAGCACCGCCGGCTTTCGAACGAGAGGCATTATCGGTACAATCGCCGACACGGGTATACGGTGCATGTATATACCTGGTTTAAAGACAACGCGAACATCAAAACCCTTTTGCTCAGGCTGTACATGTCAATGATACGGGTGTCGGTAGTCGTTTTGCTACCACCCCCGCGTTATCACCCTCCCTGGCTCTAGTGCTCAACTTATGTGCAAACGTGGCGTATACTTCACTACTCGATGATACTGCCGCCTTGATGTCGCACACCTGACACCTGCCCGGAAGCGTCAAAACGTGTCAACTATCTTGAATTTGGATTTGCAGTACCACCCCCTTGCTATCACCCCCCTCTGCTGCCGGGATATAGGTGTGCCGCATGTACCAAACCTTTTTACTCATGGTACGGCTATCACCTCCCTCGTTATCACCCCCCTCCACGAGAAGCCAGCCCGCTGTATGATAAAACAAAGAAAAAACTCAAATGAAGTATGTCCCTTATCACCTGGGTTCGGGAACCGTAGACACCACCGGACCCTAGGAAATCTACCCCCCCGGGTGATAAATAAATCAAAACACGAAATAATTATCACCCGGGGTGGCTTCGTGCGTCAAAATGCAGGCAGTACAACAGTGAATACAATACTACCAAGGGCTGTAGCACTGCACACACACACAAGCAGTACTGCATACACATCGTGTACGATATGGGCGTGTGGTGCGTCAACTTTCCCACACCGCGTTTCTTTGCCAAGCCAGACAACGGGAGGCGAGGGGCAGGCTGATCTAGCAAGCGGGCTTACAAAGCTGTTGGCGGCAGCGCGCCGACCGCGCACACATACACACCCTCCTGGGTGGCCCGGGCGGATACGATACACTCCGCGACTCCGCGCAGGGGAAAAGTACAAAAAAATATCAGGGCATTTTCTCACGGGTCATGGCCCGGCCCGCGGGTCGGGTGAGGAGGTTTTCAAAAATGTCGCGGGCTGAGTCGGGTCGGGTCAGGAGGTGTTCCAAAAATCATCGGTCGGGTCGGGTCTGGTCGGGTCGGGTCGGGTCCGGTCGGGTCGGGTCGGGTCAGGACATTTCAAGTACGACACGTCGGGCCGGGTCACGCTGACACGTTCCGACCCACGAGAAGTGATCCATCCGACCCGTGAAAAAGCGACAACTACATGCGACGACTACGTGAAAGTAGGATATCATATATAGCATAAACATTTTCAATCTGCTCGAGGCTAGACAAAATAAGAAGGGTGGGGTATAGACTAACGCGTTCGATATACCTCTACTGCAAGAGCATACGGTCTACGTTGTATTCTCGTCCTCGACCAAGTACCCGAACCCGAAAACAGATAAAAACAATATCGCGTAAAATTACATGAGTATGCGCAGGGGGCACAACGGCGTCTTCTATGTACGAGTAACACATTGCACACCAAATACGTTGGTATCTAAATAGAGTGTTGATTTTTTTCCCACCGCGCAAACGACGCTTGCTACGGCACGGTACAGATCAACCACCATAGTCGTTGTTTTCTCAGGCTACTCACCCGAGGAGCTCTCTCTCTCTCTCTCTCTCAATATATTATAAAAATTAAAATACACTCCAGCTGTGACATCGAAAATTTTGTCGAAACTCATCTTTGCAAGCTGTGTTGATACTCCGATCGCGCGTATTACGGGTTGTGTGTCCTCATTAAGCTCTCTCTCTAGTCTATATATATATCCGATCTAACAGACTACGGTACTGTCGTATCATACCCCAAGTGCCACTGCTGCCAGGGGGCTGAGCCACTTGCGCGCGAGTGACTCTGTACCTCTCACCGACGAGAGAACCACTTTATAAAAACGCCCTTTATTGTAGGCGATTTGCTTGGCGCGCAGCGCGTAGCTAACCATCCCACACTCCGGGGATTTAGATATCGAAAAATTAAAACAGTCACGAAAAAAATACCTATTTGACCGCATGGAACTGGGGGGGGGGTCACTCTCGCGCGCGAGTGACCCCGAGCCCCCTGCAAAAAAAGCCTCCCCGAAATCTACCTCCCTACGTACCTTAGATTTGGTTCTCCCAAGAAGAAACTGTTTTTTTTTGGGGGGGAGGGAATGAATGTGCTATGTACGTATAACCATCCCATGGCCTAGGTATGCAACGTTTTCGTTTTTTGAATTTTCGAAACAATTTTTGAAATTTTAACCGACGATTTTGAAACAATTTTTTTAAATTCACCGACGATTTCGAAACAATTTTTGAAATTCGCCGACGATTTCCGACTATTTTTTGGCCAAGGAGCCCCGTCATTCAGAAAACGCTTGAGCCAAAAGGTGCTGCTTTTATCGATCCTGCATTGTAATTCCAAGTAGTTACTGGGTCTCCCAATTGATGTGCACGTTTTGGTGCAGTTTTTGTTCCAGAGGGTTGTGGGCTAAGAGAGGGTAGCATACAACACGAGATACGAGGCTATGTGGGCTAAGACAGGGTAGCATACAACACGAGATACGAGGCTATGTGGGCTAAGACAGGGTAGCATACAACACGAGATACGAGGCTATGAGGGCTAAGACAGGGTAGCATACAACACGAGATACGAGGCTACAATAAGAGAGATAATATTAGCACGTGCATGTACATGATGCGTACTCTCGAGAGTGGCCCCTGTGTACGAACTTCGGACGCTTGCTTCTTACATCTCGAAACACTGCGCAACTATCTATCTTCGTGCACCTGATGAAGTCGTTCTACGGCAGCCCCCCCCCAACTATTTTTTAACGGAATCGCCGGTTTTGAAACCAGCTCCCGGCCGTATGTCCTGAAATACGGTGTCCCTCGACACCCCGACGTCATCGTTCGATAGACCTTTTGCACGCTAAAAAATGTTTGAGAATGTTTTCTTCATAGCATCCTTCCTTCGTGTCTCGCAGCCATGAAACGTTCGTTAAACAAAATCGCAGGTTTTTGGGGGGGCTATCGTGGTAAGAATCAGTCGATGCTCCCACCAACAACGCACACCGACCGAATTCCGAACCCTGTTTTCTCGCCCCAATGTGAGCCGCGCAAAACACGCACGCACAAAAAAACAGCACCGGGCAGTAAATTAATAGTGACATAACACAAAAAAGCACAAGCTCCCACCGTTCTCAGCCTATGAATTGTTCTCCTTACTACATGCAACCATATATGTGCGTACGTGTCTTTTGGTTGGCAAATGGGTACTACTGTTGTAGTTTCAATATGGCGAAACAAAGAACGGCATGCCTGCGGTACGATATATAGTAGTGTGAATGCTTTCGGTGTTGTCACTCTCCCCGGTCAAGTGTGCGTACTGTAATAAACTACACAACACGCAAACTATGTTTTTTTGGAATGTCAACCGTTAACACAAGCGCATACACCGCATACACCGCCGCTCCAACATACAAAAATGCGCAAAAAAACATGATAACGCGCTTACCTTCCCAGGTTCAAAAGCAGAACCTGCGGCCTTTCTCTAGCTTATAACCTTTGCAGCGGTAGCGGGATCGATGCGTCGGCAGAAGGGGCGGTCATGCGCGGTCCTTTCGCGTTCGTCTTCGACTGCTCCTCCCCTTCGTCCTCCCCCTCCTGTCGCTGTTCCTGGCGCTGCAGCTGGCTTAGCTGCTGCGGCCCCTCCTCCTCCTCCTCCTCCTCCTCCTCCTCCTCCTCCTCATGCTGCTCTTTCTGGAGCTCATGCTCCCGCTGCTGGCGCAGCAACTTCTCCTCCTCTTGCTGCTGCTGCTGTTGCAGCAACTCCTGCTCCTCCTTCTCTCGCAGCAGCTGCCTCTTCTTCTGCTCTTCCTGCTCCCGCTGCTGCTGCTGATACAGCTTCTTCTTGGCTTTCTTCAACGATATCTTGGATGAGGACGTTAAAGACGCCGTAGTCTTCGTAATCTTCGCCGTCAACGCAGTGCTCGTCTTCGACATCATCTTAGACGTCAAGGACGTCGTCGTACCGATGGGCATGCTAGATCGCACCGGCATCCCGCCCCCGGCCCACCCGCAAGGCTTACACGGCAACCGCGCCATCGCCGTCAAGTACTTGCGCCAGGTCAGGTCAGACCAGCTGTCGGGCCTCGCCGGGAGAGGGCAGCTGCAAGAAATCGGCAGCTGCGGCTGCTCGCGGGGGTCGTCGTTAAGCCTGTAGCTGTATCGACGAGGATCCTGGATAGGGAGGCTGCGCGAGGCATTTGCCGACACACGTTGCATAATAAAAACAGCTTCTCCTATGTGACCGTGGGTCGTCCTTGGCTTTTCTTGCTGAGCTGAGCTGTTGCTGCTACTGCTGCTGCTGCTGGTGTGTTGTGTGTGTTGTATGCTGTGGAGACGGTGTGCTCTGGACGTGGTGTTGAAGAGCGTTGGTAGAGCTCTTTTTACTCCCGCAAGGAGGAGGGTAGTTGCTTGTCTCTGCGCTTGCTCTGGGTTGCTGCTACTACTGCTGTACGCACGTGTACTCCGGTCGTACGTATGCAGACTTTTGTTCAAACCTGGAATTGACGAGAGAAGAATAGAATGGCGTGGGTAGATATCTGGGTGAGCCGACTGCTGCTGCTGCTGCTGCTGTAGTAGTACCAGTGTGGGGTCGCTCTCTCTTCGTCGTCGTGGGTGCAATAAGCAAGATGGAGCGGCTCTTCGCTCGCGGTTGTTGTTGCCTGCTACGTCCTCTGGTGGAGACTCTCAAAGCCTGAAAAAAAGGGTAACTGAAAGGATCATACCAAGGATTTCGGGTGGCATCATCTCCTCGTGATGCTCATATTTATCATGACGTGGACTCGACTTACTCGGGGCATATAGTTTCAAGTGCCTTGCTGTCGTCCTCGTGAACGTCCAACCAATGGCTGACGGAGCGGGGCTATTGACGAAGTCGAAAGTGGCGGTTTCGGATGATACATGTTTCGGTTGGGAGGCGAAAATGGCGGTTTCGGATTAATAAAGTTCCGGTTCGGCTCGCATTTTATTTTCGGGTGTGTTTACATCGACATCTCGGCACATGGTATAATACGTCATTCATGATGTGTCGGTGACATCATACTATCATGTGTATCGTGAACATGTACATATACTATAGTTCTATACCACAACATGACACAGAGGTAAAGTGCCCTGGTGGGGTAGTCTAGTATATGGAGCAACGGAACTTGTGGCGGTTGTTGTGTGTACGTAGAGTAGTCTATTGAGGGAATTCAAGTTCAACTCCAACTTTCACGCGTGCATGCAGGTAAAATCTGGAATTTGCACGACGAGCTCGAATTCTGCAAGATGAGGAGGAGCAGTCAGAAAAGCAGCTGTTCGTTGTGTGTTGCATACCTCTGATAGTGTCAAAGAGAGTGCTCCGCGTAGGTAGTAGATGGATAGGCTGTATTGATAGATCTGATTTGAACTTGATGTCATAGTTTTGATGTGTGAAACCCGGTCGGTCACAGAGTTGTTATGTAATAAGTTATCACCATCATCATCTAAGATTCTGATCTCTATCTATGGTACCATATAGTCTAGTCTAGTCTAATATATTATGCGTCATTTTAAGTATGTGCGTCTCGTCCGTCGGGATGACATATGTGCGCACAAGGGGATGCTCCGAAAGCAGGCATCCTCCCATTGTCTCTGTTATTCCATAGAATATTTAATATGTCGTGGTTGTCTGCTTACACTCTGTGCTTTAAGCTGTTAGCCAACGACAACGGAGAGCCGAACGAACAAAGCATGTGATATCATCACTGGAACCCTGAGGAGACAGCTCTACCCAGCGTCGTCTACCCTTCCTGTTGTGTCTCCCCCCTCGGGGACGTTTAATTACAACACAACCAACAACAACAACAACAACAACAACAACAACAACAACAACAACCACAACAACAACAACAACAACAACAACAACAACAACAGCAGCAGCAGCAGTAGCACGTTTGTTCCCAGTGTGACTTTAGTCCAATGGCTTTAGTCCTGACTCGTCATAGGATACGAGAGGTAGCACGTTTCGTCTGAAACTGTTTCTAAATAAATATAACGGGGCGCTCCTTTTAACCCCTTTATAGAGCCCCGAAATCCCTCCACGCCTATGGACTACTAACTTCAAGAAAATTTGTCCCTCCCCAAAAAGGGTTTCCCCAGCTAGTAGTGAAGGCGTTGACCCTAAATCGTCGGGAGTATTGGGTTCCTTGTTTTTTTCCATGATTCTATCGTTGTTGTATATGCCTTACTTGGACCTTCGTGGGAAGTTTCATCTCTCCGGCAGTGTATATTTTAGCAGTTTTTTTGTTCATGTCCTAATCGGTTTTTGGGTTAAGAAGGACATGTCTTAACCTCCGAAAGTGAGGGGTAGTGTAGTATTAAGAAAAAAAATGGTGCACCCTCTCTGTCGTATAGCACGCACGTCTCCTGGGCGCCCGAGGGGGGTGCTGTCAGAGAGAGCTTCCAAAACATTTTAATCCTCACAAAAATCCCCCTGTGTCCTGCTTCTTGAAGCTACTTTTTCGGGTCGTATTTTTTTCGCCATCCTCCCTCGCCCCCTCCCTTAAACCACATGTATGTATGTGTACATGTTAAAAAAAAACAGGTTTAAAATTAGGCTCTCGATGTAGCTCATCGAGGTCCCATCTCTCTACCACACTCGACATTTTCTCGTCTATCTGGCTTCGAAAAATCGAAAATTCGGCTCTGTAGCTCCGCTGCCGATGACGCATCCATTCAAGCCTTGACCCGGGTCCTGCATAATATATAATCATATTATTAATTCAGCTCTGGGTCGCGGCATCGAGTCGTGCAGAACAAGCGTCGCTGGGACCCGCGTGCAGGGCAACCCCTCTGCGAGCTACATAATACGCAATCTCGGCTACGAGTTACGAAGCAGATCTCCCTCGAAATATCTTTTCTCAATTTATATTTCATCTTTGTTTTGACACTGTTTTTTTTGTTGTTGCGATTCGCGGTTACAAAATCGCATTGAAAAAACAGTTATTCTTTGTGCACCTACCTAAATGATATTAACAAAATACAACAAGAAGAAGAAGAGTCTTCTCAATAACCCCGCCGCCAACGACGAAAAAATTGCCCCCCCCCCCCGGTGTCACTTAAATTCCAACATACTCTTGTAAAACCCTGCGTGCTCGATTGATACGTGGTTTGGCGCACAAAGCGAGGGTGCATGTGTGCGCGTGCGTTTCTAGACTTGAACACTATGAAGTTCAACAGCTACAAATACGTTTTTTTTTTTTTTCTTTTTTATCCTTCGGCGGATGGGGAAAAATAAAGCTTTAGCTCACCACACTTGCACGTATTTTCATACGCGTCGTCACGAGGATCTAAAAAAAAAAAAAAAAAAAGTCGTGTGTCGATTTAACTCAGCTGCTTTCGCAGCCCAACGCTAGCTGGCGCACCCTTCGGGTCCCATTGTAGGTATAGCGTAAGCTGTCCCTATCAGTGGTCTTCGTTACAACCCCAGCTACAAACAGTGTATCTATAACACGAGGCGGTGACGTTCTGGTGGAGGCCGCTCGTACCCGCGAGTGTGCAAGGTGCGAGAGTTTCGTCGTCGACAGCTGTTGGACTTCGTGTGCGCGGGGGGGGGGGGGGGGCTCGAGACGGACACATAGGTCCTTCCTGTGTTGGTTCGAGAGACGGAAAGTAACTGCTCTTCGTAACCGCGTCGTCGTCAGGGATGGAATACCAAGGACAACGTTGCTCGGCGAAAGGCAGGGCGGACGGGGGGGGCGGGGAGCGAGGGGGATGGGGGGGGGGGGGGGGGGGGAGGGAGAACGGGGGGCGGTGCTTTCACTTTATTTGGTTGTCTTAGTCATTTGATCATTGACCACCCATCCCTTTCGAGACGGAGCTACGTTCCTCTACTCCTACTAGAGACACCTCCAACATTTGGGCGCTTAGTACGTTTCTTCCATATATGTATATGTTGCATAAAATAACTACTGTGTGTTTGGTTGTATTATCTCCTTCCTCTTCTTGGCCGTCTGTGTCCTCCATCTATCTCCCAGGATAGCGATCGTTTTCTCGCTACTACTGTCTATTTAATGTACCTTAGACGCGTGCTACGATACAGAGGTGCACCACTTTTTTTTCTGAGGTTTCCTCAACTTGGGAGGTTAAGACCTCTCTTGTATCCAAAAACTGCTTTGGGGAGAAAAATGAAACTGCTACAACCCCGGATGAAAAATCCCACGGCCTCTCTCTAGGTACACGGCGAGAGTCCTTCAAAAACAACGGCCAATATTTCCGACGATTTTGGGGTTAAAGCGAGCCTCGTCGTAGTTCAGAAACCATTTCTTCAGAGGAAAAGTGACACCTCGAAAATATTGTGGCACGCGCCCTTGTTTCTCCATGTCCCATCCATCGGTCTATTTTCCTCTCTCCTCTTCCCCTTCTATACACCGTTTTTCCCGTTCACATCCTTGGAAGGAGGGGAGAGAGGTAGAACATACACCAGTAAACCTGCAATAGACGCATGCTACGAGATAGTAGGGGTGTACCTTTTATTGGCGAAAATGGTTTCTGAATGACGGGAGCTCTTTTAACCCAACAGTCGTCGGAAAACAAAAAAATAATAGGCCATTTAATTTTTTTGCACGATTTTTAGTGTACCTCGGCCATATGGGATTTTTCATCCAAACGGTACATATATATATGTGTGTATAGAAGTTTTTTCTTTTGGTCTCTCGGAACCAGTTTTTGGGAGGAGCGAGAGTTACTTAAGCTCCCAAATTGAGGAAAAATCCCAGAAAAAAGGTGGCGCACACCCTCTATCGTTGCACGCGTCATTGGCAGGTACACTTGTATCTCGAGCTTCGAACTACAGGTGTGATAATGTGTGTCGCACGCATTTCCGGCTCTGCCTGTAACTGCCATGGAAGGACCAGCGGTTTTCCCAGGACTTTGGGTCCTCGCTGCGCTTGCAGAGGCAACCCCCCCGCCCCCCCCCCCCCGCGCGCGCGCCACGGACACGAGGACATTCGCGCTGTGCTTGCGGAGGAAGGGTCATTTGCGCGCCGGCGCTTAAACCGTTCGTCGCCAAATGTTACGGCGAGAGATATCTGCCCCCATGTTTTTCCAGATGCATTCAGGAGAAAGACGCAAGATCGACTGCCCTCTAGTGGGGGTACAACAAGGGCATGCTACGGGGCCGGCGTTTTTCTGCGCGCCGCTCCTGCCGGGGTGCCGAAGCGGATCCGAGCGAAGTTCGAGCGGAGCTCGAGCCGAGAGGTGTGGAGGCATTCGCCTACCTAGATGACACCAGCATCGGGGGAATGATGGAAATCACAACCCCGACCCTCTGGAAATCACACCCGACACACGAGCTGCCCAATATCGGCATTGAAATAATTACACCAACCCGACAAAAACGGTTGCCTTGCCTCTGAAGGGTCAGGTACCTGCGACGCCGGAACAAAAATAGCATTTCTTGAATGTATTAGCGTCCGCACCTCGCCGCGAACGGGTACTGTAAAGGTGGCTGGGGAGCCCGTTCTGGCGCTGATGAATACGCGAGAGAGAGCGCAAACAGCGGAGATAGTTCAGAACACGGGGGAGCTGGAGCAACTCGCGCGGATGCTGCCGCGCATTGCCAGACATACGCTAATCAGCCAGCCTGATCGCCACCCCGGCTCTATGTTGCAACGGACCGCCTATTATATAGAACTCGTGATGGACTCAGAATTGTCCAGGGCTGCTCGCATACCGAAAGGCAGACAGCAAGGCCAAGTATGGATGCTTGATAAACTGTTTTTGATTGATTCCCCGGGGCAGGAGCAGTCGTTCTTCGAGGATGGGGTGCCCGACAAACCAGTTACCCTTGTACAGCCCTACCAACAGGCGCAAGCGAGCCTGTCCACGGGGGGCCGTGGAGGGCTTGGGCTGTCGTCGACTGAAGCCCGGAGGATGTCAGAGCATCCGTTGAAGGCTTGATGGTGACGGCTCCGGAGGTACTTGCTGATCTGACCGGTTCAATAGGGGACAATGTCCGAAGGTAGCCGCCCGATTCAGACCTCGTTCGGCGCACTTGGAACAGCGTCAGGGGACCTCCGCGATGATGTGCACGGGGCTCCAGAGGAAGCCATGGCGAGCATCGAAGTGCCGGAAATCTCCTGGGACACCGAGCTTTTAGAGCAGTAGAGAGCAAGATGCCTCAGCGCAATCAGTTAGTTGCGCAAGTGTTGCCGGCACACTCGACGCAGAAACTACCCACAGCTCCAGCCACAAGCGCAGCAAAGACTGGCGAAGCTGGTAAACCCCAGGTTCGCTGATGAGAGGTACACGTCGCTTCGCTGGACCAGCTCCCCGCGACGACACCCCAGCGAAACACGGGCGACCCACAAGGAGTAGAGGAGACGAGAGGTTTGGGCAAGGCCCGGCAACGAAGTCACTCAGGACTAGGGTCTACTGAGGTTGTTCTACGGTAACACCCCCCCAACTATATTACTTAACAAAATCGCCGGGGTTTCCAAACCAACTTCCGGTCATATCTCCTGAGAAATACGGTGTCTTTGAAACCCCAGAGACGTTATCGTTCGATTGACCTTTTGCACACAAAAAAAATATGCGGAGACTCGACCTTTTGTTAATAACATCCTTCCTCGTGTCGAGCAGCCACGGAACGTTCGCAAAAGAAAGTCGCTGGCTTTGAGGGGGGCTATCGTAGAATCAGGCACTCTGCCTAATCACGGGCGAGGCTTGTCGATTGGGCCAGAGTCGTCGCCCAGCGTCAGAGTTCGTCTGGCTGCGGGGGAAGGAGATTCCTGGGGATTGAGGAGTTCCTGGCAGCGAAGTGGGCACCCCTCCTGCTGCGCCGTGCAGCGGAAGCTAGTACGCGGCATGCACGATCATGCCAGATCGATCGGGCCGGCGGGTGAACTAGCACCAGCCCCTCTGGTGCACGCTCTCTCCCGCACCCTCAAGAGCATGTCCATTCGTCACCAAGTGGAAAGCGAGCCCCCCTTCCACGCAATCAGGGATCTCCGCATGGACTTCGATATCGGCCCCCGGGAGGACTTCGAGATGCTACGGCGCGTCGGAGTACCGCAACAGAGCGATATTGATCGACGCCACGTACCAGATGCGGACCCACAAGAGCGGGAGGTACACGTGCGCGGATAGGCAGCGCTAACCGAGACGGATCAGCTGCTCAAACTTCTGCGGCGCGCGCAAGCGCAATCACTACGCTCACGAATCCGGGACAGGTGTCCCTCGACGAGGACCGCGCAGCTACAGAACCCGTCGCCCTCGCCATGCAATGCTTTGGGTGCCTCGGAGAGGAAGGCGCGGCGACCTGATCGCGATCAGCTAGCGGCCAGCACCGTCGGAGGGACTATCGCGGAAAGGCGCCCTACAAGAGCAAGGCGCCTTCCAGTTCATCTCTGTGGCCACTCAAAAGGGACTGATTCTACGATAGCCACTTTCCCCCCAACACCAGCGACTTTCTCGAACGACCGTTTCATGGCTGCTCGACGCCAGGAAGGGATGCCATGAAGAACACTTCTCCGCGTGTAATTCCTTGGTTGCAAAAGGACTACTACTACTATCGAACCATGGCATTGGGGTGGAAAGGGACACTGTATTTCAGGAGATACACGGTCGGGAGCTGGTTTCAAAACCGGCGATTGCGTTAAAAAAGAAAAGTTTGAGGGGGGGGGGCTGCGTGTGCACAGGTTACAAACCAGCTCTGAGGGAGCGCCTGGCCGCGAGGGAAATGGGAGAGGAAGAAGCAGGAGGACTGCGGCCAATGACTGGGGGCGGGTGGAATGTTGTTGAGAGGATAATTGGGTACACTCTATATCGGCAGTAGTATCTGAGAATAAAATATGTGTGGGGGAAGGGAACATTGGGAAATGGTTTGACCGTCGTGTGTAGCCAAATGAAAATATGTGGGGGAAGGGTAACGAGGAAACACCTGGTACAAGTAGTAGTTGAGTAGTTGGCGCTGAGGATCTCGTGGGAGAGACGATACACTCGTATACTGCTTTTTATATGGAAGAGGATATTCGATTTGCATCGGAACGGCATCTACCTGCGATGCTTTATATACAAGAAGTAGTGTTGGAGGGCAAAAATAATATTAGTAATAATAATGTAGTACCGCAAACACGTACTACGTATATATAGTCTAGTATCTTACAAAAATAAAAATACAAACACTCTCCATCCAGCTGTGAAATAGATCGAAGTTTTTTTTTAGTATCTTGATATTACGCTGTAGATAGATACAAATAAACAAAACTGTTACACCAGGTATTTTTTAATTTTAATTATTATTATCATTGTTTATTTATTCCTATTTTTTGCTCGTCCCTTCTTCTGTGTTATTCCTCGAACTTTTTTTGTCTCATTCTCCCTCTCTCTCCCTGGACGTATCTCAGATAGATCCAGTAGGGTCACATAGCAGGCGCTTCTCCCCCCCTCCCCGCTACGGTACGCGCCTTCGTTTTGTCGCGAGAAGACTTCAGCCCCGAGGTCTTTCTTCCCCCGTCAACTCGCGTCAAATAAATCAGATACATGTATGATATACCAGGTATACAATACCATGTAAATGCACAGGGTGTGTATATATGCACATATATACGGACGGGTGCAAAAACCACGTGAATGTGAAGACCACATACTATACTAGTCTACATACATACCAGGTACCAGGTATATGCCTGTACAGGTAGGTACACGTCCCCACAGAAACTAAAAACCGTATGATAGCCGGGACAGCAAAATTGACCTTTCTTTGTTGTTTTTCAAGGAAATGGCGTTTCTTCTTGTTTTTGGAGTTAGATGAGCTGGATCGTCTGGAAACTTCGTCAATAAGACAAAAGCGCGCTGATAGCTCAGGGGTAGAGCAATTGATTGCAGCTCAATAGGTCACCAGTTCAAATCTGGTTCAGCGCTTTTTTGCCCCAATGAATGCCCCACCGCCGCCACCTGGGCAGCGCTTGCTGTAAAGTGCTGGCGCTATTATCAATATAGCTTGCCGCATATATTGTAAAAGTAAAAATACACTCCAGCTGTGAGATCGAAGATTTCGTCGAAACTCATCTTTGCAAGCTGTGTGTGATACTCCGATCGCGCGTGTTACTGGGTGTGTGTCCTCATTAAGGATATCGGTCGGCGACTCCCTTTGAAACTACAATTTCAATGTAGCTTGTACCAACGGTCAACAGGTTGATGTTAATCCATCTGTGCACACATAAAATATAAAACCCGTTTTTGAGGAGGACAAAATCCGACAGCTGTGTGTGGAAGCAAAGGCATCAGTTTATCAAGTATATCCTGCAAGTCGTGTAACCGGTGAGGGGAGGGCGGAGATGTTTTAAGGCGTGGAGGCCGGGGGAGGAGGGGGGGGGGGGGGGGGGGGGTAGTAGAGGGGTGGGGCAACTCAATCTGCGCAGCAGCTATAAACCCTCGGAGGGGAAAAATCTGACGGTTGTAGGTGGAACGCATCAGTTAATCATATACTTCGTATGTATATCCTGTAAATCGTACAGGCGGGGGTGAGGAGAGGGGGGGGGGTATTCGAAAGAGGGGGGGGGGGGGATTTCTAACCGCTTTAGATCGCATAAATGCGTAACCGGTAGGAACTTACTTTCGTCTACACATGGTGCTAGGTCTAGGCGATGGTGTGGGTGGTGAGAAAGGAGGGGGCGTTTGGGGGGGGGGGAGGGGTTATTAGAGCTGCTGCATGGATGGCTAGAAAGGTAATGAGAAAATGTGTGAAAACGAGAGCAACCTTCATTCAGATATAAAAAAAATGAGGCGCGCTGCTCCTTTTTTTTTTTTTTTCCCGTTTTCCGTTTAGGTACGACGACGGGTTTCAATAATAGTTTTATTACAATGTATAAACTTGTTACATAACTATTATTTTATTTTCGCTCTCAGACCGGCAATACAGACAGCGTATTGGCGTCGTTCCGGCATAAATCGAATACCCTTTTCCAGAAAGCAGTGTGCTACTTGTATATTTGGCGTCTCCCCTATGACGCCCTCTCTGCCGAAAAAAATTCCCCTTTCCGTTCCCCACATCTTTTCGTTTACTACTACTACTACTACCGATGTACTGTAGTCTATCCTATAACGACCGACACCCTTTGTTATAAGGCTTAGTTTGGGTAGCTTTATGAGGACACGCACCCAGTAACAGGCGCGATCGAAGTATCGCACACAAAGCTCTTGAAAAGATGAGAGAGTCTCGACGAAATCTTCGATCTCACTGAGCTGTGATGGGCAGAGTGTAATATTATTGTCTACAGTAATGATCCCCTTTTCAACATTCCATCCCCATACATGTAACATTTTCACGCAGTTAATTTTAATGGTGTGATGTGATGCCTCTCTCGAGTATCAAATATAATGCATCACGCACAATAAAACATTACCTGACAACTTTAGGTACTGGGAGTTAACCCCTTTACAACTGGAAACCCGTTTTTGGGGACAAAATTACTTGGATTTAGTATAGGGAGGGGTTCGGGGGCTCTAAAAGGGTTGAGAAACTTTGGCTCTCTTCTCGATCTCGACGTTTCTCGCGCGCGCGCAAAAAAAAAAAAAGAAACTCGCTCACGGGCTTTACAATAAAGAATACTGTTTTTTTTTTCGGTGCGCTGTGGACACGGCCTGCCTCGCGGTAAGAAAACGAGCCTGCGGTGAGAACAAGGGAGCTTTTTCTTTAGACTAACAAGAAGAGTGTGATATTTTAAGGAGCGTTGTTGTTCTGAACTACTACTGCTTGTTGAACCTTTCTCGCGATAAAACAGAAGGCAACACCACGCCGTCCGTACCGTATATATTATAAAAAATGAAAATACACTCCAGCTGTGAGATCGAAGATTTCGTCGAAACTCATCTTTGCAAGCTGTGTGTGATACTCCGATCGCGCGCATTACGAGTTGTGTGTCCTCATTTAAGGATATAGGTCGGCGACTCCCCTTACAACTACAGTGTAGCTATCAGGGTCAACAGGATGATTTTAGTCAGTCTGTGCGCGGAAACTATAAAACCCGTTTCTGAGGGGGACAAAATCTGACAGCTGTGAAGGGAAATGTATCCTTTTATCAAGTGAATCTTGTAAGTCGAATAACCGGTGAGGGGGGTGGGGCGGAGTTTTGAAGGACGTGGGGGCCTGGTTTTGATCAAAAGCGAGCGGGTTTGGAGGGGGGGGGGGGGGGGAAAGGGGGGGAATTTGTGCATGTAAGCTATAAATCCTTTCGAGGGGATAAATCTGACGGTTTTGGCACCAGTTTATTATTGGGGGCGGGGGGGGGGGGGGAGGGGCGTGTGGGGCAGCTCAATATGTGCCTGGAAACTATGCATTATTTTGAGGGGATAAATGTGACGGTGTGTGAAATAATACATCAGTTTATCATGTATATCCTGGGGTAAGTCGTACAATCAGTGAGTAAAGAGAGGGTGGAGTGTTCGAGGGGGTGGGGTTGGGATGGGTTGGGGGGGAGGTGGGGGGTGTGGGGGCGGGGGGGGGGCGGGGGGGGGAGGAAGGGCTTTAGGTGAGGGGTTTGTTATACGTGTGGTGCTAGGTCTAGGCGATGGTGCGGGTGATGGGGAAGAAGGGGGCGTTCGAGGCGGGGGGGGGGGGGGAACACAGCGGCATGGATGGCTCTCGAAAGATAATGAGGTGATATCCTGTGCGTGAAGTGTTTATTAATGTGGCGGATTTCGATATTTGGTGGGGCGTTTGAGTAAGGGAGAGCAAGAGGGGGGGGGGGGGGGGGGGGGGGGGAGATTTTTTAGGAGGTTTAGGTCACAAATAATATTCAAATACACTTCGGCTGTGAGATCAAAGATATGTAGCAGCTTGTTATACGCGTGGTGCTAGGTCTAGGCGATCGTGCAGGTGGTCGGAAAAGAGGGGGCGTTGGAGGGGGGGGGGGTTGGGGGGGTGGGGGGGGGGGAGGAAGGGCTTTAAGAGAGGGGTTTGTTATACGAGTGGTGCTAGGTCTAGGCGATGGTGCGGGTGATGGGGAAGAAGGGGGCGTTCGAGGCGGGGGGGGGGGGGGAACACAGCGGCATGGATGGCTCTCGAAAGATAATGAGGTGATATCCTGTGCGTGAAGTGTTTATTAATGTGCGGATTTCGATATTTGGTGGGGCGTTTGAGTAAGGGAGAGCAAGAGGGGGGGGGGGGGGGGGGATTTTTTAGGAGGTTTAGGTCACAAATAATATTTTAAACACACATCGGCTGTGAGATCAAAGATATGTAGCAGCTTGTTATACGCGTGGTGCTAGGTCTAGGCGATCGTGCAGGTGGTCGGAAAAGAGGGGGCGTTGGGGGGGGGGGGGGGGGGGGGGTTGGGGGGAAAATAATTGAAAACTACGTCATGGATGGTCAGAAAGATAATGACGTGATATCAACTGCGTATAGGTGTTTATTACTCAGGCCGATTTTGATTGTGAGTGGGGCGTTTGGACAAACTAGGCGGAAGGGGGGGGGAATCGGGGGACGGAGGGGCGGGGGGGGAAGGGTTGGGGTTTTATATATGACAGTGTTAGTGTTAGTGTTAGTGTTAGTGTTAGTGTTAGTGTTAGTGTTAGTGTTAGTGTTAGTGTTAGTGTTAGTGTTAGTGTTAGTGTTAGTGTTAGTGTTAGTGTTAGTGTTAGTGTTAGTGTTAGTGTTGGTGTTAGTGTTAGTGTTAGTGTTAGTGTTAGTGTTAGTGTTAGTGTTAGTGTTAGTGTTAGTGTTAGTGTCAGTGTTAGTGTTAGTGTTAGTGTTAATGTCAGTGTTAGTGTTAGTGTTAGTGTTAAGTGTATATAACACCGCCCCCTGGTATGAAAAAGATGCTGAGCCCCGGTTTCTTCCGAAAAACCAACGCGGCACGAACAACACAACTGCTGACGCTGTGTGTGGCGGCTTTGTTTGGGAGGATGTCGTCCAGATTTTTCCACAGATAGACGTGTCGCTCGGCGTTTAGACTCTATCTACTGGTCGTCGAGAAATCGGTATACGAAACTCGTCCAAGGGTGTGCGCTATACACCGCCGTCATATATATATACGGTAGGTAGCAGTTGGGGGGGGGGGGAGGCGGGGCAGGGTAGGGGGGGGGGGGGGGCTGTTATGTGTTATGTGTGTCCCCGGGATTGAGTTTGCGAATCCGTGGGGGCTACGGATGGAGCCGGAGAAACAAAAAAAGGGGTGTGGACCGATATAATTGGACCGGGCAAAAAAAAATGTTGTTATTTTAGAACCATGAGAGTGTCGGCGTATACCAAGCAGGGCAAAAGCGCGCTGATAGCTCAGGGGTAGAGCAATTGATTGCAGCTCAATAGGTCACCAGTTCAAATCTGGTTCAGCGCTTTTTTTTCCACGATCGAGATGCCCGTTCCCTCCCCCTCCCCCCCCCCCATTACGTGGTCTGGTGTGTGTACAAGTACCTATTCTTTAAATATGCGCAGAATGCTTATTATGGGCTGCACCGAAATCGTCCTTGTTGACAAAAAATCCAAGGGATTCGTATATCTTCCAAAAGCAAAAACGCGCGATAGACCCGAAAAGTATCGTATGCAACTTGCAAAGAAGATGAGAATCGACCCTCAAATTGAATTGATCGAACTCACAGAGCTCCGATGAATTTAAACCACTTAAAAGTATATATTTATTTACCAGATGATACACACAGAAATTCGACGCGAGTTGACGAGGGAAGAAAAAATGCTGAGTTCTTCGCGCGGTAAAAGTGAAGGCACGTACCGTAGTGGTGAGCGGGGGGGGAGAAGGGCCGGCTATGTGGCCCCGGATCTGAAGTACTGCTGGGAGGGAGGGCGAGAGAGAGAGAGTGCGAGGATAAAACATGGGAGGAAGAAAAAAGAAAAGAAAAAATAAGGAGATAAGTTAAGGCATATATTGTAGGCACATATGGAGTAGTGTATGCACAAGTATATACATATATAATACCAGGTTAAAATTTGGTTCGGGTAAATAGTGAGAAAAATGTAAGTACATACCAAGTAGAATATGTGTTGGCGTTTTTGTTGCGGATGATCCAAAAATAACCAGTGAATTACTTGACTACAGTATGCGTCGACGGTTGATGACTTGGCGCATTTTTTTCACAGCATACTGGGAGGCGGACAGCGGACTCCTTCCGGTCTCACTCATTCATCTCTTCTTGCATGTCTCGGTGGGGGGGGGTGGGGGGGGGGGCGTCATTACCCATTGCCCTGTTTTTTGTTTCCGGTGTAAAGAAAAAACTGGACTAAAATATGCAAGAGGGTCGTTGTTGGGTTTTTAATGTTACTTCCAAATAAATGTGGATACCAGGCCCTACCCCCTCCTACATCGTACCGCCTCGTTGTCACTGCGTAATCCTTCAAGACCATCCTCTGGCTCCTCGAGGGCACACTCCGAGGTGTTCCCTCACCGCTGATCCTCGAGCGCGCGGTTACGCACATGACCCCCACCTCGGTGTGTCTCCACACCTCCATAAAAGAAAGAGGTCAACCTGCTACGGTACTGCACAGTCCCGCACAAACGGGTTTTCTATTTTCGTCTTTAACGGTGCGCCAACATGTTTTACACGGGGGGACGGCAGAATATCAGAGTTTATTATGATATCGTATACATATCTTGTACTACGCGCTAGACTACGTATAGACCTTGTGTTTTTAATCAATGAATGGAATCGTTCTTCATATATATACCTAGTACTAGGTACATATAATATACCTGGTGTATTTTCCTCTAATAGAATGCAGAGTCAGAACCATAGCATCGACGAGCGAGAGGCACCTTGATGCGTCACAGTGGAGCCAGGGGTAAAGCAACTGATTGTGCAGCAGGCCACCAGTCAGCCCACATCGGGTTCATCCAGCGCTTGTTGCTCGTCATCACGCCGAAGCGGGTGTCGGTGATGAAAGCCCGGCAGCTTCTCGCATTAACCCCCCTGTCCTGGTCTGTGAAAACCCGACGTGCTCCGTCCCGGCATCGTGGATGGCCATATATATGACTGCGGCTTTGTTGCATGAAACGTGTACCCCCTGTCCCCCCCCCCCTCCAATATGGAGGCGTCTCCGGTAGAAGAAGAGGAATGGTGCTCCGTCTCGAAAGGGATAATATTTGCGTGGTTATAATATGGTACCGGTACAATATACTGGAGTAACGTTTTTCAAAAACTCACCGATAAAGCCGACTATTGAAAGAGTGCATGACCCGGTTGTACGTGATAAGTATTGGTGGTTGTTCACTGAAGGAGTCTGGAAACGTATCGAAAGGGAAGGTCAAGCACCCGGGCATGATAGACTGCGGAGTGATGAGTGGGTACGTCTTTGTACGTTACATGGTTTTTAAGAATGAGCGATTGAATTGCAGAAGGTATACATGATTTATGGGAATGGCCACTTCGCCTGTCCCTCAAACTTTCATTTTTACAAAGTATCATAGAGGAATGAACAACCACCGTTTATGGGAATAGATAGATATAAGAGTTGTGGAGAGGGGGGGGGGGGGGGGAGGGTATTTTCGTGGACAAGTGGAAACGTAGTCACGTAAGCATAGCCGTAGACATTGGAGTCTGAGAGTGTAATGCACCGTCGTACCTGAGTAAACAATGTGTGCGGGCATGTTGATTCGAGTTATTCGGAAAAGGTGTGTAGATTACGTATGCTACATTTGGATGTGTGTGGGTTGGGAAGCGGGTACATATGAGTGTGGAAGTGTGTATGGACTGTGCGTGTCGAGTACTGGGTATTTGTGGGTTGAAAAGAGGTTGTATATAAGCATGGAAGTGTTCATTCTACGTACGTAGGTTACAACGTCTTTATTAAATAGGGTACCAAAGGCGTTACGATACATCTGAGGATTACAAAAACGTAATCACAAATAATATTGTTATGTATGGGTTATTTTGTCTTTTCTACGACGTCGATTGAGGAATGAAAATTATAACCAAGTTTCTCAATTATCCCAACGCAAAACATTCATTCATGACGTACACATCAAACACGCTACCTAGAACCGAAATATTTCAGGAAATGAACAACGCCGACAATCATGCCAAAACATGGTATGTCCACGGAAACAACGAACGTTACTGAGTCCAAATCACGCCTGAATGCAAGGGCTAGTGGTCGTCGTCGTTTTTTGTTTTGTTTTTTTTCTCCCTCGCTTTCCCCCAAACGCCCCCCACATCGAAATCCGCCAGAGTAATAAACACTTCCACACACTGGATATCCCGCTTCTGAAATTCACCCCCTCCCACCCCCCCCCAACCCTTCCCTCACCAGATATTGGACTTTTTCAGGCTTCACTTGACAAACTGATGCATTACCTTCCACGAAATTCATAGTTTCCGTCCACAGACTGACTAACATCACCCTGTTGACCCTGATAGCTACACTGTAGTTGCAAGTGGAGTCGCCGAAACCTCCCAAAACCTCTCACAGCTCATCACATGTCACCCGCCAACATGACGGGATACTCAATAAGCAGACTACCTATACATACAAAACGCTCCCTTGTCAAATCCCCCCCCCCCCCCCCTCCCCCTTCCCCTCCCCCTCCCCCCCCCCCCCGCCCCTCCCCCCCCCCCCCCTTTTTCTTAAACCCTAGCCTCACTCCGTATTTCGATTCAACCCACACCGTGTAGCAAAATAATTAATACACACATAGTCAAACTATGAAGAGTAACGTATTATAAGTGTATTATGATACCGCTACAACCCATAGTTGTCAAGGCTGGTTATTGCATGTTTATTTTCAGGGATAAATAAGCATTTAACCATACTTGACAAACGCCGCGAGGGGGAACGTTGAAATTCCCAAACGTCCCTCGCAACTTCGCTTTTAGCCCCCCGAAGCAGTTTTCTCGGCGTACATAAATACGTTTTGCAGATATGTACAACAGCCCCCCCCCCCAACCACTGTAAACCAATATGTATTCGAAAACACGACTCTGATACAATACGATAACGAAGTCTAGAACATCAACCAAAACGTACACGGGTAGCAAAAACCACGCGGTTACAAAATAATATGTATTCGAAAACACCACCCTGATACAATACGATAACGAAACCTAGAACATCAACCAAAACGTACACGTGTAGCAAAAACTACGCGGTTACAATATAAATAATATGTATTCGAAAACACCACTCCGGAACAACACGATAACGAAGTCTAGAACATAAACCAAAACATATACGTGTAGCATCAACAACGCGGAAAGCACCACTTTGAAACAATACGATAACGAAGTCTAGAATATATCAACCAAAACATACGTGTAGCAAAAAACACGCGGACACACGACACACTAAAACCATATATACGTCCGCATACGAACACCAGTCAAAAGATGGAACCCACATATACCCTGGGTTCCAAATGGAGGTCCCTACGAGTCAGAAACATCACATAGTTTACATAAAGTCATTACACAAACCTAAAAATGCGTAACAACTGCTCGCTGCCAAATGACAGGTTCATCAAGAACGCAAGAACAAACTGAACGAGAGGCAGGGTAATCGAAGCAGCGCAAATCATTAAAGCATTCGCCCACCACATCACCTCCTTTGAAATTGGTTTTGGGCATCAGCGAACTGGGTCCAACGCATGCCCGTAGTGTCTTAGGTGGAGTGAGGAGCGGTAGTAAAAATCAAGGTGCGCTGCTCGATAACCTGTTCCTGACCGTCGGTATACTGAACAATCTTCGGGCCGCGTCTTCCCTGTGTCAGGTGTGTGAGGAATTTCTTTGTCGTTTTTCAAGCAAGCGGTTGCGTTGGCATATACTACCTGGGCTTGATGTAAAGGAAAGGAACACCACTCAGCGATCATCTACACGTTAGGGCATGTTTTCATGAGCACCGCTAACAAGAGCACCAGACATGCGACATCTACAGGACCACAACATCTTCGACGACAGTGGGGAGAAAACAGGACGTATAATCGTGCACTATAGTCTATAATAATGTGAAAAGTAAGTACAGACATGTGAAAAGTAAGTACAGACAGGTATGTTAACACTGCGGTAAACCACACGACCAACCTATTACGCAGGGTATTTCGTGCCTGCATCCGTTTACATGATTGCCTGACAACCTCTACCATACCAAACGCAGTAGCATATGCCTAACGAAGTAAAATCACCCTCGCGTTCAATAGTAGTGACATCGCATATATATTATAAAAAATGAAAATACACTCCAGCTGTGAGATCGAAGATTTCGTCGAAACTCATCTTTGCAAGCTGTGTGTGATACTCCGATCGCGCGCATTACGAGTTGTGTGTCCTCATTAAGGATATAGGACCGGCGACTCCCCTTACAACTACAGTGTAGCTATCAGGGTCAACAGGATGATTTTAGTCAGTCTGTGCGCGGAAACTATAAAACCCGTTTCTTAGGGGGACAAAATCTGACAGCTGTGAAGGGAAATGTATCCTTTTATCAAGTGAATCTTGTAAGTCGAATAACCGGTGAGGGGGGTGGGGCGGAGTTTTGAAGGACGTGGGGGCCTGGTTTTGATCAAAAGCGAGCGGGTTTGGAGGGGGGGGGGGGGGGGGAAGGGGGGGAATTTGTGCATGTAAGCTATAAATCCTTTCGAGGGGATAAATCTGACGGTTTTGGCACCAGTATATTATTGGGGGCGGGGGGGGGGTTGGGGCGGGGGGGGGGTTGGGGCGGGGGGGGGGGGGGGGGCGTGTGGGGCAGCTCAATATGTGCCTGGAAACTATACATTATTTTGAGGGGATAAATGTGACGGTTTTGGAAATAATACATCAGTTTATCATGTATATCCTGGGGTAAGTCGTACAATCAGTGAGTAAAGAGAGGGTGGAGTGTTCGAGGGGGTGGGGTTGGGATGGGTTGGGGGGGAGGTGGGGGGTGTGGGGGCGGGGGGGGGGCGGGAGGGGGGGGGGAGGAAGGGCTTTAGGTGAGGGGTTTGTTATACGTGTGGTGCTAGGTCTAGGCGATGGTGCGGGTGATGGGGAAGAAGGGGGCGTTCGAGGCGGGGGGGGGGGGGGGGGACACAGCGGCATGGATGGCTCTCGAAAGATAATGAGGTGATATCCTGTGCGTGAAGTGTTATTAATGTGGCGGATTTCGATATTTGGTGGGACGTTTGAGTAAGGGAGAGCAAGAGGGGGGGGGGGGGGGGGGGGGGGATTTTTTAGGAGGTTTAGGTCACAAATAATATTCAAATACACTTCGGCTGTGAGATCAAAGATATGTAGCAGCTTGTTATACGCGTGGTGCTAGGTCTAGGCGATCGTGCAGGTGGTCGCATATATATAATATATATATGCCATCGCATGCCCACCTCGCCTGCTGTATTTGTAAGATGTATCTCTGTCTTAGAATTGGCGACCTCAGAGCCCCACAGCGGCACGGTAAAAATCATGGGCGTGAAATCGTACATTTGAGACAACAATAAGTTGAAAAGGAAGCACAGCCAGATGTGTTAAAATTGCGGTAAACCACCTTACCAACCCATTACGTAGGGTATTTCGTACATACCGTCTGCATGATCGCCTCCCAACCTATGCCAAGCGAAGTATGACTGACGAGGTAATGTAATTGAGCGCGTGTATATCAAGTATGACTAACGAGGTAACGTAATTGAGCGCGTATATACCAAGCGTTCCTTAAAAACACTGACGATTCGCATTTCTCCCTCTAGTGCTCAATGGCGGAGACAGTGCATGGCCACATCACCTCGCATGTTGTATTTGGCAATACGTATCTCTTTCGTATAATTAGCGATGTCAGAAAATAATGGTAACCATATGATGGTGGTGACAAACAGTGCATGACCACATCACCTCGCCTGTTGTATTTGGCAATACGTATCTCTTCCTTATAATTAGCGATGTCAGGAAATAATGGCAACTACAAATATTCTATAAAATATTCTAGCTTTCGATCCATGTACAACAACAAATTGTGAAGATTTAACACGTTATTTACTACACTTCAACACTGCGCTGCATGCTGCATCTAACATCAAACCTTCTAGAATAGTAAACATTACCAGGCAGGGGATATAAAGGGATGTCTTATTGCTACAACCGTCAGGCTTGTCCCCTTTAAGGATTTATAGTTTCCGCGCACATATTGAAATGTCCCGCCCCCCCCGCCCCCCCCCCTCCCCTCCCCCCTCCCCCGATCCCTCTTGTTCGAAAACCCCCGACCCCTTCCGCCCCCCCCCCCCCTTTCCGCCTAGTTTTTCTAAACGCCCCACCCACAATTGAAATCGGCCAGAGTAATAAACACCTATACGCAGTTGATATCACGTCATTATCTTTCTGACCATCCATGACGTAGTTTTCATTCTTTCCCCTCATCCCCCTCACCCCCCCCTTCAACGCCCCCTCTTTTCCAACCACCTGCACGATCGCCTAGACCTAGCGCCACGCGTATAACAAGCTCCTACATATCTTTGATCTCACAGCCGGAGTTTATTTGAATATTATTTGTGACCTAAACCTCCTAACCCCCCTCCCCCTTCTCGCTCTCCCTTACTCAAACGCCCCACCTTATATCGAAATCCGCCAGATTGATAGACACTTCACGCACTGGATATCACCTCATTAACTTTCTAGAGCCATCCGTGCCGCTGCTTCCCCCCCCCCCCCCCCGCCCCGAACGCCCCCTTCTTCCCCACCACCCGCACCAACGCCTAGACCTAGCACCGCACGTGTAACAAACCCCTCACCTAAAACCCTTCCCTTCCCCCCCCCCCCCCCCCCCCCCCCCCCCCCCCCTCCCCAACCTCTCCACCCCATCCCACCCCCACCCCCTCGAACACTCCGCCCTCTCTCTACTCACTGATTGTACGACTTACCCCAGGATATACATGATAAACTGATGTATTATTTCCAAAACCGTCACATTTATCCCCTTAAAATAATGTAAAGTTTCCACGCACAGATTGAGCTGCCCCACCCCCGCCCCAACCCCGCCCTAACCCCCCCCATATGATAAACTGGTGCATTTTTTTTTTTTTTTGTTCCCAAAACCGTCAGATTTATCCTCTTAAAAGGATTTATAGTTTCCACGCACAAATTGAGCTGCCCCACCTGTCCCCCCCCCCTTCCCCCCCCCCTCCAACCCCGCTCGCTTTTGAGCAAAACCAGCCCCCCACGTCCTTAAAAACTCCGCCCCCCCCCTCACCGGTTATTCGACTTACAAGATTCACTTGATAAAAGGATACATTTCCCTTCACAGCTGTCAGATTTTGTCCCCCTCAGAAACGGGTGTTATAGTTTCCGCGCACAGACTGACTAAAATCATCCTGTTGACCCTGATAGCTACACTGTAGTTGTAAGGGGAGTCGCCGACCTATATCCTTAAAATGAGGACACACAACTCGTAATGCGCGCGATCGGAGTATAAACAGCTTGCAAAAATGAGTTTCGACGAAATCTTCGATCTCACAGCTGGAGTGTATTTTCATTTTTTTATAATATAATAGACTGATTCGATGATGATAGCTGGCTCCCCCCCTCCAAACTCCAGCGATTTTCTTTCACGAACGTCTGCATGGCTGCTCGACACGAGGAACGACGCCATGAAAAAGAGAATATATTAACGTGTATTTCCTTGGTGTTGCAAAGGACTATCGGACGATGACATCGAGGTGGAAAGGGGCACCGTGTTTCAGGAGATACGGCCGGGAGCTGGTCTCAAAACCGGCGATTTCGTTGAAGGAAAGTTGGGGGGGGGGGCTGTATCGTACAACGGCTCAATATTTAGTAATGGTATTATGGTCAATTGAATATTAATAAAACAGGCAAGCAGCCAGGTACTGATCACATGCCCTTGCTTACAGTGCGGTGACATGGCGCGCGAGCTATATCCCGAGACTTTGGATTCTTTCCCAGGTGGGTGTAATAATGCTCGTCTTTGACTACTTCAAAAAAAAGCCGGCCGAGACTGGAGTCGACTGTCGGATGCCTGGACACGAAGGCGATTATTACATTATTACAAAAATGATGATTCGTATATACCGCGACAACTTAACGCATTTTGAGACGCGGGGGAACACGCCTCCATCGTTTTTTGTTTTTATCCCGATTGTGGGGGTCATGTACACCAAAGAAAAGGCTAAAAGTGTAGTAGGGACAAAACAAACCATTGTATAAAACAAACGTTTTCTCACAGTCACATGGTGCGAGCATGCAGCACGCACGGTGGCAGCGCAAGCTGTGCGCATGTCTCTTGTACAGGTTCAAAGAGGTTTGGTGCATTGGACTTCGACTGGGCGGGGAACATATACATCGTCTCGTCAGAGGCTCTAAAAAAGTCTAGGACGGCGCCCGGGTTTGCTTCGAGCGCGTGGCGAGGATGCTGCAAAAAATCTCGACAGTTTTTTCCGCGCCAAGAACGAGTCTCTGATATAACTTTTCCCTTAAGAAAATGCCCACACAGCAATGTTAATCCATTGCGTTCTCTGTTTTTCCTCAGGGTGTTGTTGTCTGCTGTTACCGCAAAGTAGAGAGGGCGAACCCAGCGGTGTAACACCCCGAAAAATGAGCAATTGCGAGAACCGCAATCCAGCTTCAGCCGTGTTATCATCTCGCAAAAAAGAAAAGCTTCCTTGCGTGTGGAGGATGGATCGCCATATCATGCCCTTGTGACTATATGCACTATGGTATTGCACTTTATTTTGTGGTAGGCCGGTAATTACCTGAGTTTTTCCGGGTAATTGGGACGTTTTGGCATATTTAGGAAGGAGTCCGTGTAAAACGATGAAGCTTACATCTCAAAGGTGGTCTTGCCACCTGGGATTCAGTCTTCCCCCTGATTGAGGCTACTCTTCTTCTGTCACCTAAGCAACGAAAGCACTTACTTGAGTAAAACCTCAAGGACCTACTGGATAGACTGACGTGCAAGGGGGGGTGGTCTGTCTCCCCTTCCCATCCATGTCACAGAGATTATACGAAAACAAGAAGGTTTTCAACCTGTGTACACGGGAGGCATTTATCTGTTCGCGGTGCAAGGCTAGACAACACCCTCAAGAGTCGCATTTTCCCGAGAACCTCGGACACACATAACACGTCATGCTACAAGAAAGCTTTCAGCCTGTGTAGCACGGAGGCGTTTTTCTGTTCACGGTGTGTTACGGTACAACCCCCTCAAGAGTCCCAATTTTTCCCGAGAACCACAGGCACACATAAAAATACGTGTACAGTTCGACGCTCGAGTCGACGAGGGAAGAAAATCCTGAACTCTTCTCGCGATAAAAACGAAGGCACGTAGCGCAGTGGGGACAGGGGAGGAAGGCCCGCTACGTGGCCCCGGATCTGAGTTGCCACTGGGAGGGAGGGCAAGGGTGGTTCGAGGATCATAAGTTCATCGAGATAGACCAGCTCTGAGGAACCGCCAGGCCGCGAGGGGACGGGAGGAAGAAGCGGGAGGACTACGGCCACTGGCGTGGGGTGGTAAAATGTTGATGAGGATTAAATTAGACTAAAAGCTAAAACATATGTAAGGAAAGAAAGCAGTATATAGAAGGAGAAGCTGTGGGGGGAAAAGGAAAGTGGGGGAAACGGTTGGCAGAAGATACCACTGTGCATTTTGGAGGGATTTTCGACTTCGTGGATACTACACTGCTCTATGGAAGGATATTCGATTTACATCGGAACGCGGCATCTACGCTATAATTTCGGAGGGAAATAATAATGATAAATGGGATGAAGAAAAATAAAAACGTCATGCTACGCTACGAGAAGAGGTGGGCGATTATATATTTTGAATCTCTCGCCTAATATCAGAGGCTCTATTCCCCACCCAAGCACTGATATCGAGCAAAAAGAGAACGCAACCATTTAGGTATAATAACAGAGTTTTCAGAAAAATGGGAACGGAGCCTAAAATGAGAACCAAGCGTTATCTCCAGAACCATGTGGTGTATCAGAGAACCGAAATGATCCTGCGAAACCTCTTGACCAGCCCTGTGAGAGGAGCTCGTCAGAACGGTCGTGCTCCATCATACCTGTTGGTTTGTGCTTGCGGACAAGTCTGATGTTACATACTATGTGCGGTGCTTCGGTGCGTGTGGCTACGTACGGTGGCATCTTCGGAAAAGCGCGCGGTGGGACTCATAGTATTCCCGAAAGGGCGTATACCAAAAACTGGTACATATGAACGCTAAGCTCGGGAGGGTCTCGTGCCCAGCCACAGCCTGCACCCCCGGCACGTACGTACTGTTTTGTTTTGTTTTTGCATCCCTTTTATTTTCCTCGCACTACTTTCTCGTGCTCCCTCCAAGTAGTATAATAGTAACTCAGATCCGGGGTCAAAGGGCAGGCCCTCCTCCCGCCCATACCCACTACGGTACACGTGTCGTCATTTTTTTTATCGTCGCGATAATAATTCAGCATTTTTCTTCCCCCTCGCCGACTCGCGCGTCGAATTATACTGTCTAGATGCCCCATGAACACCAATAATATTAGATAAGACGCGTGCTACAATTTAGAGGTATATACCTTTTTTTGGCGACAATAGTTTCCTAATGACGGGGCTCCTTAACGTTAAGGTATTAGTGGGGTATTAGTCCGTTTGACTACTTGCAAAATGCTAACCAATAATAACTTACCCAAACTAAGCCTTATAACACTCTCCCCCCCTGAAACGGCGGGATAGCAGGTCGGCCGGATATACGGGCGGACCTGTCAAATAATTATCCAAGCCGTTTCATTTCCTGGGGATACCGGCGGGGAGAGTATTTTTCAAGTTCGACATGGGGAAAGTCTGAAAAAGTCTATTCTGGTGGATGGTGGGATTTGAACCCACGATCCCCAAAAAACCATGGTCCTGTCGACGACGCCATTTATTTGTTAAGGTATCAGTGGGGTATTAGTCCGTTTGACCACTTGCAGAAGGTTAATCAATTGCTTACGCAAACTGAAAAAGCCTTACTTATAAGATTAATCCGAATATCGTCGGAAGTCAAAACATTTTTTTCTTTGGCATGATTCTCGTCGCAGCGTGTACCTAGAGGCCATATGGGATTTTTCATACGGGGTCGGTAGTAAGTACTAGCAGTTTTGTTTTTCTCCCCAAAATCAGTCATATTGGGAGAGGTCTTAATTAACCCCTTTACAACTGGAAACCCGTTTTTGGGGACAAAATTACTTGGCTTTAGTATAGGGAGGGGTTCGACGGTTCTAAAGGGGTTAAGCTCGCCAAATTGGGGAGAACCTCGCTCTCAAAAAAAAAGTGCTGTCCAGCATCTCTATCGTAGCGCGCGTCATAAGTGTTCAATATAGGCCCAAAAACAAGGATATATTATAACAACTCACCTTCTGCTAGAACGACGATTTTGTGTTGTTGGGGCTCCTTAATTAACCCAAAAATCGTCGGTATAAGCATTTTTTCTTCTTTAAGGTGCTCATGATTCTCGTCGCGTGTTACCTCTAGGTAGGCCAGATATGGGATTTTTCATACGGTCGAGGTAGTAGCAGCAGTTTTGTTTTTCTCTACAAATCAGTCATACATTGGGGAGAGGTCTTAAATTCCCAAAATTGAGGTGTAGTACTGAGAAAGAAAGTGCTAATATATCATCTTAGCGCGCGTCACAAGTGTGTTCAATATAGTCTAGGCCAAAAACAATAGAATATTATATTATAATAACACCTTTTTCTGTTAGAACGACGGTTTTGATTTAAGGATGCCCCCCCCGTCGTTCACAACAAAAAAACATGCGCCATGGCACCACACAGGACAAGCTACCGTCTTCCATCGTACGCGGGCGCTCCCTCCTCAGGGATTTTCGAACCACCGTGTTCGTGAAACCGAATCCGGCCGTGTGGTTCGCGAAACCGAATCCGGCAGTTTCACGCACCCAATGCTGTTTTTGCTTGAGAGGGGGAGGGTCATGCAATAATCATGTACCCGCCGACGAGTAGCACCCGAGACGGCGTACTGTCTGTTGTCTCCTTGAGAACTCATTATTCATATGATACGTCTTGGTTATACTTGACAGCTTGTAGCAGCAGTGTGTATTTTCAGTGATTGGATCGGACGGACAGACGGACACATCTATTTGGAATTTAGGGGCATAGACAACCAACTCCCACACAGCGAACAGGGAAAATGTGGAATCGCGCCATGTGTACGTGCCGAGAAAAACGGAAAGCAAACTCAAACAAAGTGTTTTATTTCTTGTGGTACTAATTTATAACAAATTTTCAAGGACGTCAACCGTGAGTTCGACGAATTTCAGGTCAATACTCATCTTTGCAAGCTGCGTTGTTGGTACTCGTAATATATTTGTCCAGAAAATTGCCATCGCCGCGGTAAGAAAACGCCGACAATTATCTATCAACTCCCCGTGGGAATTCGAGATGACACGCCGTGTTACATCATCGACCTCACGAAGGTATGTAGGTAGCCCAGGCGGCGTGCGGCCAGGGTAGGCGAGAAGCGTGTCTAATGTACAAGGCATGGTGTACGACAGGCGAGCACCATCATACCCTCATACAGTAGAGTAGGCAAGGCGGTTCAAGTGCGAAGGGATTTTGGCCACCCCATTCGCCCTACACTACATATCGAGATAGGCGCACTTGTATATTCAGAGTTAACAGTCTCGTGCACCAACACATATACCCGCCCTATATGAAGTGGGCGCCATATATAGGCCACACTACTAGTGGCACTGCATGTGTTGCCGACTTACACGCCCTGCAACAGTGTAGACGCTTGGCAAGACCGCGCTTCTTGATTTTTCGCTCAAGATTCGGAGGTCCCAGCAACAAAAGAGAACCAACCACAACCGCCTGCGCCCCTTCGGTAGTTAAAAACTTGGAATTTCAATATAGTTGAAAAAATTTACATAAAGTGGGCTCTTGAAATCCTCCTAGAACACTGCTGCCCGGGCCCGCACGCTTTTGGATCAAACCGCTTGGACACACCAGTGTTTTTTTGTTTTGCTGTGCGCACAGCAAGGGCCGAAGTAAATATAAACCAGGGCCTTTCGTATCGCGGTTCGAGTCGGGTCGGGGTCGGGAGGTTTTCAACTCGTGGGTCACCATGACCCGATCCGATCCGCAAAAAATGGCCAGACCCACGAAAGGCCCTGAAATAACAACTACTCAGGAGGCAAAGCACACACACAAACAGTGGTGCACCATCACGAGGCGTTTCGGGTGGTCCGACACGATAGCATGCTTGGATACATACTCAGGATATTGAGAAGCATAGTCCATGTTCGTATTAATAGCACGGTTGTATTCCCCCCGAACGAAACTCGTTCGTGTGCTGTTTTCCGTCGTGTTAGCGGCGAGATCAATCAAGGGCCGGTCACGAAACGTCTTGAAACAGAGACAACAAGAGATACAAAACAGTTCTACTGGGATTAACAGCCAATTCCAGTGCATGTACCATTGAAGGAAAAAACAAGAATAAGAACAAGAAGAACATGCGCTTGACTAGGGGAGTCCTCGAGATGATTAGACCGGAATAGATCGAGAATATGATACCCTAAACACGCAGCGTGGATTGTGGCAAAAAAGTTCCATCCAGGTGAAAATGAAAGAACAAGAACAAGAACAAAAAGAACACGTGACTGGCTGGGAATCCTGGAGAAGGTGTGACGGGAATCCATGGAGAATACGGTATCCCAAATACGCAGTGCTTATTGTGGCAAAGAATACACACCCATGCCCACAGAGAAAGGCCGCTAGAGCACATACCAGGCATCACGGTTATGCAAACCCCACGGTGATTCGATTCAAACACCTCGAGAGTAAAGCGGGTGTTATTTAAACGCAGTGTGTGCGCGCATTATGGCAAAAAGATTCATCCATGACGATTCGACCGAAATAGACCCAAACTTCGCTCTCCCTCAAGTATCCAAAAACGCAGCGTGTATTATGGCAAAAAAAGTCCTTTCTCATGTCCACGGAGAAAGGCTGTCAAACTCCACATCAAGGTTACGCAAACCCCGTGAGTGGTATGTGGTGTATTCAGTTGACACGAATCACCGCCCGTACCAGGGCGGGGGATTTCCTTTCTCGCGAGTGCCCGCTGACAAGCCAAAAATAAAGAAGGCAACAAAAGAGTCACGCCCACAAGTGTTCGGCTAACGAGTACCTGGTACAGCACAAAAATAAAAACTTGGTTCCCCACCGCCTGCCTACTAGTGTCAGAAACAACGACATAAAATTAGCAAATAAGAGGCAAGCCTTGAAACAGACACAAGCGGGTAATACAAAAAACACGCAACAAGGAAGCTCTCCAGAGTATAATCTCCTCGAGTCCAGGTTGTTACAAAACCAGACAGGGGAAAGCAGGTCCGGGCTGTATGAAACCGGACAAGACAACACCCTTTCAAAGGGAAAAAGCAGCGCTATATGCGTACGGGTAACCACATCGGAAATCTCGGGAAGACCCGGCGGGCCGACCTCTACATGGCTACAAAATACGAAGGGGGGAGGGGGGGGGGTAAGGAAAACAATACCCCACCCCCGTTCATCACGTAAAGCCAATAGTCACCGAAATTTCGAGTTAATGAGAAAAAATCGGGATTTACCAGAAACGCTCCAAAACCCCAAGATAGTCATCGCGGGAAAAATCCGGGGGGCCAAACACACGCTAGATTCTGCCAGCTTCGTCGTGCCGTTTTGTCTCAACGACAAGTACGAGTCCCCCCAAAACGTTCACACAAAATAAAAAAAGGAAAAAAACTTTATATATGTTCCCAACTAAAGCTCTCCTTTCGCAACCTTTCGCGAAAGCAAGGAGCGCAAGGGGCTTCAAGAAAAATCTAAAAACAAAAAAATAATGCCCTTTGAAAGAGACAACAAAGTCTATAAAAGGTAACCCCCCCCCCGCCCAAACGAAGACATCAGAGATAACACAACAAAAGACGCGACTATTTCTTGCCCTTCTTGGTGACCTCCTTCTTCGCGACGGACTTGATGACGCCCACGGCGACCGTCTGACGCATGTCGCGCACGGCGAAACGTCCGAGGGGCGGGTACTCCTGGAAGGACTCCACGCACATGGGCTTGGAAGGCTCCATGTTCACCATGCACGCGTCACCCGTCTTCACGAACTTGGGGTTCTCCTCCATCACCTTACCAGAACGCCTGTCCATCTTCTGGGTGATCTCCTTGAACTTGCACGCCACGTGAGCGGTGTGGCAGTCCAGCACCGGGGCGTAACCGTTCGAGATCTGCCCGGGGTGGTTCATCACGATAACCTGTAGTATCCGAAACAAGAAAAATCGGCGAGGGGGGCGGGAGGGACAACAAAAAAAAAAAAGGAAAAGGGAGCAAAAGAGAGGCCATGTTTACGTGAGGTGACCATTCAAGTATACGGAACCATATCAATCGCTTTGTGATGTCGTTGTTTCAATATGAGCAAGCCACCGCGACTTCGTTCAAGTTGGGGAACAATACGACGCACGCGCGCCTATCTTCCACCACCCAACAAAGAGGAAAAACGACTGTCCACGACCAACCCAGTGTACAAGCACGCACTACACCTCGTACAACACCCCTCACATAGCAATGAACGCACATACAAAACCACTAACCTGTGCGTTGAACATGGAAGCGCCACGGGGGGGGTCCCTCTTCGAGTCACCGGCCACGTATCCACGGCGGATATCCTTGACCGAGACGTTCTTGACGTTGAAGCCGACGTTGTCCCCGGGCACGGCCTCCGCGAGCGCCTCGTGGTGCATCTCGACCGACTTGACTTCGGTGTCAAGCATGACGGGGGCGAAGGTCACCACCATACCGGGCTTAAGGGCGCCCGTCTCGACACGGCCCACCGGCACAGTGCCGATGCCGCCGATCTTGTACACGTCCTGGAGGGGCAGGCGGAGGGGCTTGTCCGTGGGGCGCGTGGGCTCCTTCATCGTGTCCAGCGCCTCCAGCAGGTAGGGGCCCTTGTACCACGGCATGTTGGGCGACTTGTCGATCATGTTGTCGCCTGCCCAGCCAGAGATAGGCACGAACGGGATCTTCACGGGTTTGTAGCCCACCTTCTTCAGGTAGGTCGCCACCTCCTCCTTGATCTCCGTGTAGCGGGACTCGCCGTACATCACCGACGAGTCGTCCATCTTGTTGATGCACACGATCATCTGCTTCACGCCCAGGGTGAACGCAAGCAGGGCGTGCTCGCGGGTCTGCCCGTTCTTAGAGATACCGGCCTCGAACTCTCCCACGCCGGAAGCCACAACCAGCACCGCCACGTCGGCCTGCGAGGTTCCCGTGATCATGTTCTTGATGAAGTCGCGGTGGCCGGGGGCGTCGATCACCGTGAAGTTGTACTTGGGGGACTCGAACTTCCACAGGGCGATGTCGATCGTGATACCGCGCTCGCGCTCGGCCTTGAGGTTGTCCAGCACCCATGCGTACTTGAACGAAGACTTGCCGAGCTCGGCCGCCTCCTTCTCGAACTTCTCGATGGTACGCTTGTCGATACCGCCGCACTTGTAGATGAGGTGACCGGTCGTCGTCGACTTCCCGGCATCTACGTGCCCGATCACCACCAGGTTGATGTGCGTCTAAAAAACAGGGAGAAAGCAGCACACAAATGGTAGACAGCGTGGGGTCAGTCATCGTCAAGCAACGCGGAACGTTGCAAACGAGTGCGAGCCCATAGAGGCGACGACAAAGTCATGCGGCGAGAACCACTTTGTGGTGTTCGTTCTTGCTCACCTGGTACGATCAACAAAAAAAGACACAAACTAGAAGAACACAGAATTTAAGCGAGGCAAGGAAGGGCGTGACGTCTGCAGAATAAGAGCGCTCCAGAATTCGAAAAAACGGGCTGGCTGGTTGCGATGCTGGCACGCCAACAGAAAGAGGTACACGTACACGTGCTACGATAGGATATACAGAGGTACAGCACCCCTTTCGTGCTCAAGCAGCTTCTTTAACCCCAAAATCATCGGAACATTCCTTTTGTTTGTTTAGCAAATTGTTCACCGGGCTTATTTTCCTAAAAACCGGTGTTTGGGCGACCTAAAAGAACGCCTCATGAAAGGAAACCCAGGGGAAAAATGGTGCGCCTCTGCCGTAAGTAATGTAATATGCTTGCAACACGTGTAACCCTGTACACTACAAAATTATTTGAAGATAGTATAAGGAGGGTTGTTAGGGCGCCAAAGGGGTTAACAGAACTTGAGAAGGCGAAACGTGCCGATAGCATTGCGCAGGTTCAGCGTCGGCCACAGCAGGCCGCCCGGGACTCAGGGGAAGTGGGTGTGTCCGAACCGCAAAAGGCAGAAGCTGTACTTCCTACGACACGAGCGCAGCACGCTCTTTTTACCATTAGACGCTTGATAATAAATATCGCGGTATTAATAGTCGTTTTATAAGATGCTAGCTATACATGGATCCCTGAAAGTTACCTTCGATGTAACCGCGGGCGCGCTGCTAACAGAGGAGTAATTTAGACCACACTCATCTAGCAAGTCTATTTTTTCATCGCTAGACATGTGTCCCAGCAGGGTTAACCTAAACTGCAAGCACACATTTGGGGCCAAAACAACTTGTAAGTAGTGTGGGATATTTGTGCGCAGTTTCGAAGGGGGTTAACATTTGCCGAAAACGGCGGGGGCACTAGAGGGGCAGGCAGGCGCAGCAGCACGTTGCTTGTCCGGCGCGACAACCACGGCGCACTTTTCACGGACCACAAATCTTCGATTGCCGCTGTGCGCCAACACGCATGTGGTGATCAGCTATCACGCCTAACCCCCTTTAGAACTACAAACCCGTTGCAACCCCACTGAGACTAGATATAGGGGGGAAAAGCGTGTCGATTACATGATCAGTCACGCGACGCAAGCAGCCCGGGCTGCTGGGGTATACCAGGCAATAGGGTATGCGTTCGATCTGTAACTTAAGCAGCTGCGCGACACGAGCGGGGATCTTGATATTGATACTTATACGTACCGCTTCTGCAGGAAGATCAGATGGCCATAAGGTAATTTTGGTCTGCTGTGAGCTGATTTTTGACATTTGAAACGCTGGACACTCTATAAACACCGTTGGCTTACACAGCGATTGATATTTTTGGCGGATCTTGTCATACGTTCGTCGGAATGCAAGGTATCTTCTGGATACTAGGCGCCTCATTGATAACATCGCACTCGCCGTCTTTTTTGGTCTGCTTGTTTTGAACACGGGTTCCAGATGCATTCAAAGGACAGCACACTTGGAATGAGGCTCCGTTAGTTTGAGAGTCGAAAAAGGGTTAATTATGCTGGCGTTGAAGTTCGGGCGGCACTCGCCGACACGCCGACGACACCTTCCGAAACGAACGCGATCACAATTTAGCTCCAGAAAAAAGGCAGACGAGGTGTCACGTCACGCACTGGTTGTTCAATGAGGTAAGTCCTACGTCATGAAGAGACTGGGGGAATGACAAATAACGGATTCATCGTTGCAATCGCGCGGCGTGTCAATCCAGAGTCGCGTCTTACACGATGCCACCTCCACGAAAAAAAAACGTAAGTACAACAGCAGCACAAGTACAACGAGCTTCATAATGCTGTAGTCGCAAAAAGAGTCGGGAATCGGTTAGCTTTTACGTAGAGACCTGCTTGTTGTGGCGAACTGCTCGTGCGATCTGTGCCGGTTCTTCAACCGCCACAAATAATATGCTTACATCATCGACCTCCCCGCTCCTACGCGGTCATGGCTACGTATTAATAGTTATTCGATGAAGTCAAAACTTTTTGTAGACCGGCGGGAGGGCAAACGCAACAGGTGAAACAAAAATTGGACTACGAGCTGATCTGGCCTCGTTCAAATTAGTGACAGTCTGTTCATGACCCACGACATTTACAACAGCATGTACAGGCCCCTCAATAGTGTCGGTTGCCCGCTACGTGTAGTGCCTGTGACATGGCACAGATGGGAACAAATAGTAGCGACAGTACCCGGAGAAGTGCGGGTACATAACCGCTATGGAGACGGAATTTCCGGCTGCACATACCGGAGCTACGTACAGGGGGGGGAGTGAACTCGAAACAGAACGGCAATACGTATAGTACCAGAACCATGTAGAAGCAAACGGTTATTGACAACAAGTCTCGGGGCTTGGCAGCAGCGTCAAAGGTGAAGCCGAAGTCGAACGTGCATAGGATCGGCTGCTGCTGTCTTCTTGTCTACTTGGCTGGCTTGTGTGTGGCATCTGTACACAAATCACTGCTGCAACCGCACAGCAGGCCGAAAAAAAAAAACTGCGGTGGGTTTTGAGAAGCGAATCGACCGAGACATTGTATACGATGTTGTTGTTGTTGTTCTCACATCAACTATATTTTGACACGAGACTGCTGTCTTCGGAACGATCGCTGCCCATGTACCGACCAACGGTATTTTTACGCGTATATTTTCAGCGGTACAGACTTTTCGTGTCACGTATCACTTGATATCACAAACCTGGTACGTAGTACGTATGGACAGGCAGGCGTACGTATGGAAAGGCAGGCATAAACTATCCTTTTCTCGTTTTTTGACTGACCGGCGGCCGCGGCGACCTCAAACACGTGAGACGTTTTCAGCTTATTTAGGCCACGTCACCGGAAAATTGCGCAGACTAAAAGCTGGCTGGCAAACTCAAATCAATATGAACAAAATTAAAAACCAATCATTTCTGCATCCTCGTTTATGGGGGGCAAACTACTCGGATATAGACTTCCATCTATTTCCGTAGTGGTGCAAGCAAGGTTCATCAACTCAAGGAAGGATTTAATTATACCAGGGTGCCATCTTCGGATTCCGAAGGAAAAAAAAAACGACGAAACACAGGTAGTGTGACGATCACAGCACCGGCAAGATGATGAAAGCAGCCGCTGGGGCAGGGAATGTGTCGGAATCGCAAATGTAAGGAGCCATCAACAACGAACGAACGCGGGCGGTGGCGCTGAACCGAAAGCCAACCTGCTTCAGGCAGCCCGCCGTAGCCGGAAGTCTTCGCCTACAACCACCACCTGCGCTAAACGGCTGAAAAACAAGTACTTGAACCAAGTTAAAGTCTCCGCCTACGATACAACCGTTACCGGCGCTGAACGACGAAAAAAACATAAAGCACTTCGACCAAGTACTTGTTTTTCAGTCGTTCAGCGGCGGTGATGGTTGTATGATAGGCGAGGACGTCCGGCTACTACGGCTTCCTCGGGCAGGTTGACTTGCGGTTCGGCGCTGCCGCCCGCCTTCTCCGCTCGAGCCTTGTGCAATTCTTCACGTGGTCTAGACGTCAGCCTTGAGGAACAGGGTTTTTCCTTGGCGCGATCGGCATCTTTCGCGTCGCGCCCCGGCTTAGCTCTTACAGCATCAGCCGCTTTCTGGGAATCCGTAGGTTGCCTCCAGCACCAGCAAAAAAACAAATGGAATGTCTGCGTCAGCTGGTGATATTGCTCGGGGGTTGTCGGTGGTAACGGTACCCTGCTGCTGCTTGCTGCTCGAGCTCCGGGGTCGCCATGGTTAAATCAAAAGACGCCAACGGAACCGCAGAAGCCGATGCCTCGACAGGAACAGGGGCATGAGCCGCAGGCATATCACCGGTGGGGACCGCACCAGGCGCACCGTCTCTGGCTTGTGCTTGTGCCATACTTCCCTGCCCTGTCTATTTGGCTTCGTTCACACGTAGGTATATTTTACAGAGGCACCGTATCTGCAGGGGACATCAAAATAGCCGGTAACGTATTTTTTGCCGCTGCTCCTAGAGCAGTAGGGGAGAAAGAGGCTAGCGCCAGCCCTAATTATGCTCGTAGCACATCACAATATGCTATTAATAGTCTGCTATGCTACTTGGGGTCAAAAAGGCGCAAGTGTGCCAGAAATTCTGCCGGCACAAGAAACCAAGGCCTGACCACATTGACAAAATCACATTTACGGCGTTTTTTGTCGTGATTTTATAGATGGGCGCCTAAAGGGTTCATCCAATGACGAAGATACTCTTTTGCGGTGCAACGACAGCAGCAGCAGCAGCATTGTCATGCGGGCACGTCACGTCGTCATCGTGTATACTGCCTGTACTCCTGGTACCGTGTACCTGGTATGATGATACCAGGTAGGTCGCACTAGAAACACTACAGCAGCAGCAAATAGTACCTAAATATCTTGTACCAATCGCACTTACGTGGCGCGCTCTAGATGCTCGTAAACGTCGCGAGTTCACGATCAACCCTCGTTCAGTGCAACGTATACCAGGTACGTGCTATATACAGCAGTATACATGCACGTTCTACGTCGTGCAACACCGGGACGTTCGTTCGTCCTCCTACAGCAGCAGTTTCAGTTTGTTTTGAGCGTGTTTTACGTGTTTGCCCTCGCATCCCTGATTCCAGGCACGGCAGATGAACTAGCCTGGTATCCATTAACACATGACAGATTCGCGGAATTTCCTTGCCGGCGTTTACTGTTAGTAGTACTACTTGTCCTTCGCGCGTCACCCGCCTGTCTGCAGGCAGCAAGTACCATTGAGCGTGCACGGTACTATTTCTCGTTCTCGCGTCACCCGCCTGTCTGCAGTGCCCGTGAGTGTGCACGGCGGTGTTGTCTAGAAGCTGTAGTAAGGATCCTGGTGACCTCGTTCAATGTCAACCAGTGGTGTACGACGGTATCGATTGACCACAGCAGTCTATTGTACATGAACAGGGTCTTTTCCACACCTGATGACTGTAAGAAAACAAGATAAAACCACGTACAACTACAGTTGTGAGGTGGAAGAGTTCGTCGAAACTCATTTTCTCAAACTGTGTGCGACACTCCGATTGCGCGTGTTACTGGGTGTCCGCGTGACGGATATATGTTGGCTTATAGAGCAGCAGTGTTGGTGTCAAGACAGGTCCACGCAGGTTGAAAACGACAGACCACAACAAGCCGATATCCCGCGCGCGCGGCGTGACCGCCACCACCAGACTATACAGCTCGACTAGTGGCAAGCAAAATAGCCCACTCGGTAGCCTAGCTGCGGCACGAATAACTCCACCCCCCACAGCAATCATCGCAACACAAGGGCGAGAAGCGACCCAGTCGCGGGCGGACGAACGCTCGTCACCGCTCACCTTCTCCTTAACCATTTTGAACAGGTGTGATGTACGAGTTGTGTCGGTCCTGGTTCTGTGGTCCTGGTTCGGTCATCAGTAGGGCATTGGGGGGGGGGGGGATAGACTTCATAGCATGAGATGGAGATGGGTGGAGAACAGCGAGACTATGTAACGCACCAGCCAGCCAAGGCAGAGGAGTACCGCCCCACGACGCTATATAAGGTTGGCGGATCACGCAAGGTGGCCACTGCTGAACAGCAGGTGGATTAAGCGCAGGTTGCCTGGAATAGCTCGCCAACTCACAGGGGGACGCTGCTGCTGTTCGGAGTTGCTGAATCGATCGATAATGACCGCTCAACACAACAACGACTGCGGTACTTCAAAGAGTAGAACGATCGGATGATCTACGTTACTATGCCTGTAGCTGATTGATATATCTACAGTTGGAAGAGAAGAGAGGATGACGAGTGAAATAACTAGCTGACAACAAAGCAAGGTAACAGCCTATCCTGTTTAGATGTCTTCTTATACGTCGCGCGGAGCTACGTACCAGTAGTTAAACCCTGGCCGCGCGGTCCAAGTATGCCGCTGTTTCTTTCCCGGTACTTCGTATGAGTAAAACAGAGGTCAAGTCCAAGTCAGGCACAAAAATCGTCCCTGCGAAACACACCCGCGGCAGAGACGAGGCTTATCAAACAACGGAGATCGTGTGAGCGACGGCAACGATGTAGGTGTATAAGAACCTCCCGAACCCAAAACTTAGAGTCGAGCTACGGCTCTTACCTTTTCCTGGTCAGCTGAAAGTGCGGGTGGTCGAGGACGGAGGGGTGGCGGAGGAAGGAGGTTGTTTTCTGTTTTCAAAGTGTAAAGAAAACTCCGCTAAAAAATAGCCTTTGTCCACAGGGGTTGACTACGTATCCTCCCCTACACTAGAGCCGGTGATACCGGTAAACCTGTAAATAAATGGCGGGCGGTCCCCCGGTCACTCTGCTTTGCACGTGAGAGTCAACCCATCCCAACCTCCAAGGTGAGCAACGAACGACCGCAAGATGACCACGAGCTTGCCTTCTGTATTGCGCGCATTTCAGCCGCTCATATGTGCGAAGGAGGCGACTGTGTTTCAATTATGTTGAATGTATATGGTACGACCCAAGGTCCCAAGAGGGGCTGTGCGTCTGTGTGCTCCACAAACCAGTGGACTCCAGAGGCACACAGCTCCAGCTGACAAGTCGTCCTCGAGATGTCGCACGCCGTGCAAGGTTATATTATTACGTATGCAACGTGCTGGCATGACGATTGCGGCCTGTCTCTGTTAGCTTCGGTCCCAAAGTGCCTAATTGTGGGGCGTAGAAGGTTTTAGGTTTTCGGCGTTGCGTCTCCTTCTCTCCGAACAAAAACCTCTCTTTCCCAAGTATTTTTTCTGGCAGCCATCAGTCTAGCACCACTTGACTGTGATGTACAAACAACGCACAAGCAATGCAATCGTCGCCCTTGGGGCCGTCGCCGGAAGCGACGTACCCCAGCACACGCAAACTGTAGGAGATGTATTTGGCTGGAACCAGCGGGGTGCACTACCTGCCCGGCGTCTCGCAGTTCATCCGAGGGTCGATAATTGCCAATGTCCATTTGAAGACGGAACTATAGTCTACTCTATTCTATGCATAACAACGAAAATGAGGCGACTTCTGACTGCCATCTGTGCTGTTCTGCTCTCTTCTTTTGTCTTTCTTCGGCGTCTCTATTTGTGGTTCTCACGTGCTCTCTTCGCCGGCGGCTTGGACAATCGCGTCCTGCTTGGTCGCTCTAACCAACAGGACCTTTTCGTCTTGAAATCCACCAGCAAAAATGGTCAAGGAGAAGGTGAGGAGTTTGCAGCAGTATGTGCGCGCGGAGCCACGAAATCCATCCCTCCTTATTTTCTGATTTCGATGGTTTGAAGATCCCGACTTTGCCTGCGTCTTCTGACCGGATCACATCTTACATAGACTGGACCCATTACGTGACGTCCCTTTGGCCCATCGCTCACCACTTGATATACAAAGCTACAACCGCACTAAGGCGATCTTTATATATGCATCTCCGCAATGTACCAGCTTTCGCCGCTCTGTGTCCGCTCGTTGGCTCGTACTGTTCGTTGAATACAAGTGCCGTTCCGCGAAAGGATTTTCCACCACTCGATTTATAATGCTACATACCAGGCCTTGTTTTCCTACACCGCAGTTTTGTCACCTTTTGTTTTTAACTGACAAGAAACAGCTACCAGTCGAAAATGCCCTTTTTATCACCGAAGAGTTTTCGCTTAGGACGCGTTTGTTAGCTCTTGCCGTCCGTGTAGTTGTATCAATTTCAGCATTGAAAGCGCAAAAACTTCAACGAGCGGTTCTCCAGCCAAAAAAACGCGAGTCTAGGGTGTTGTGCTTTGTGAGCCAAGAAAGAACAGACCCGAGTTGTTTCTGTATTACTGCTGTGCGCACACGTACGCGATTTCAAACATGCCCAAGAAGAAAACGTGAGGCCCTGCTTGCGCGGAGCCTTGAAACCGCCGTGTTGCGTACGCATTCCACCTCTTTCTTATGTGCGTTAAAGTAAGGCGTACATGTACAGCGCTCGATCGCATCGTAACTGACATCCATGAGTCATCCGCTTTACATAACTAACAAAGGCTAAGTGTGTGCCTAGTATTTGTAGACGCGCGCGACTGTTTTAAACACGATGTTCAGCAATCGTGCATATTTTATACACCGAGTATGTTGAAAAATGTGAGCTGTGAGTACGATCGATTGAATAGTTGTAACGCATATCTTACACAAGGTACATATTGGTAGTAAAGAATTTAGTGCTGTAAATGAGGCGGTACACTCAAAAGAGTAATAAATGCCACCGTAAACCACTCAGTGGTATGATATATCGCTTGCCAAAACCAAAATCACTCAAAGAGACAATAGTTCGAGCCCAGACGTGGAAGTATGCGGTCAGTAAAGCCGGTCGTAATGACGATTCGACTTTCACGTCATTCCGTTCTTTCCCAAGGAAACGTCCTACCCCAAGCCCAGCTTCCATTCTACCACGCTCCACCCCAAGCCCAGCTTCCATTCTACCACGCTCCATGTCCAAGAGCAACCGAAAACCAGCTGGGTGAAAACATTACATGCGCACGCACACACGCACAAATCCTCCATGTAGATGATACGATACGATAATTCATGTGCCCATCAGCAAACGCCGCGCCTCTGAAGGGCGGGTTGTCTCGGAATAAAGTTCACCTTCTTCAACGTACTCGCACAACCTTGAGTGATTGTTCCCCATCAGGATTATTGCCCAACGTTCTGAACCCAAAGATGTGACGCTGTCGGAAACGACTTTAGACCACATTCAAAGCGAAGACCTAAGGACAAGCAAGGGTATTCCCGTTTTTACGGGAACGGCTGCGCATATGGATTGCACCAAGGTGTTGGTTGTTTTCTATCAACATTTGCGGAGGTCCGATGTAATCAGCAGTGAATGCCTATCGACCTGTAAATCGGTCGATTCGTCGTCGATAACCTTTGACGATAGCTTGGATTGTTCGCGTGGGCTGCACGATGCCGACTCAAAAATAATTATGGTAAAATAATGAAATTCGTGCGCTCACGTTGAAAAAAAAAATTAAGGAACAAGAATAGGGGTAAGAAAATGTGGAGAAATTCGTTAGAAATTTCCGCTGAAAATCTTGAAACCTTCCCTGGTGTGGGTGCGGTTCGGTGACAAACCAAGCGACAACCTCGGCAATTCTTCGTAAAAATTGGTGAATGTCATCTTGGACTGATTGAATAGGCCGTGCGCTTACGCTCCGAAAACATAATTAGAAAATCACATACTCTCGGCGAGTTATGGAGAATAGTATGAGAATTTTCCGCTCAACTTCTTGAAACCATCCCTGGCGTGGATACGGTTCGGTGCGAATTAAGCGACAACTATGACAATCTTTGGAAAAAAACGGTGAATGAAGGCTTTGGATTAATCGCATGTGGTCCATGCTCACAAGCTGCAAAAAAAAAAAAAGAACCTTGCACACTCTCGGGAAGAAACATGTTGAAGATTACACGTAATTTACTTTTTTTTTTTTATCCTCCGGCAGATGGGGAAAAATAAAGCTTTAGCTCACCACACTTCCACGTATTTTCATACGCGTCGTGTGTCGATTTAACTCAGTTGCTTTTGCAGCCCAACGCTAGCTGACGCACCCGTCGGGTCCCATTGTAGGTATAGCGTAAGCTGTCCCTATCAGTGGTATTTGTTACAACCCCGGCAGCGCAAGTTTACTTTTATCCAACCAGGACACAACGGTCGTGGTTTCCGTAACACAATCATACATGAACTAAAAATACGCCTCCCGCCCCCCCACCCCGTTCCACATACGTTACAAAGAAGACCTTACTCTCGTGTTACTGACTTTCTAGAGCTCAAGATTTTGTTGGCTATAGTCATCAAGGTCGGCGAGGTCGTTAGCCTCCTCAAGCTCCTTTTGGGCCTTTATCCCGTCGTCATCAAGAATCGTCTCGTCGGGTACATCGTCTTTGTCGTACCCTTCAGGAATCTCAAGTTGACGGATGCCACCCTTGAGAACAACATCGTTGGCTATCCACTTATCCATCTCCCCGATCGAATGCTCGACCAAGTTGCCGCAGTTGGCCGCTCGCCAACCGCCCGGCTGCCCCTCCCAATCGGGGTCCCTGTACCAACCCAACCGAATCTGCTTCCACACGTGTGGAAGCAGATTCGGTTAGGTTGGTACAAGGACCCCGATTGGGAGGGGCAGCCGGGGGGTTGGCGAGCGGCCAACTGCGGCAACTTGGTCGAGCATTCGATTGGGGTAAGTGGATAGCCAACGATGTTGTTCTCGAGGGTAGCATCCGTCAACTTGAGATTCCTGAGGGTACGACAAAGACGATGTACCCGACGAGACGATTCTTGAGGATGACGGGATAAAGGCCGAAATGGAGCTTGAAGAGGCTAACGACCTTGATGACCCAAGCCAACACTAGTGTAAGGTCTTTTGTAACGTATGTGAAATGGAGTAATGGGGGGCGAGAGTGGTATTTTTAGTATATGTATGATGTGTTCCGGAAACCACGACCGTTGTGTCCTAGGTGTATTAAAGTAAAATACCTGAAATCTTGAACGAGGTTCTTCTCAAAAATGTGCAAGGTTCTTTTTTTTTTTTTCAGCTTGTGAGCATGGACCACATGCGATTAATCCAAAGCCTTCATTCACCGTTTTTTTCCAAAGATTGCCATAGTTGTCGCTTAATTGGCACCGAACCGTATCCACGCCAGGGATGGTTTCAAGAAGTTGAGCAAAAAATCTCTCATACTATGCTCCAAAACTCGCCGAGAGTATGTGATTTTCTCATCATGTTTTTGAAGCGTAAGCGCACAGCCTATTTAATCAGTCCAAGATGACATTCGCCAATTTTTACCAAGAATTGCCGAGGTTGTCGCTTGGTTTGTCACCGAACCGCACCCACATTAGGGATGGTTTCAAGATTTTCAGCGGAAATTTCTAATGAATTCCTCCATATCTCCCCGCCCCCATGTTTGTTCCTTGATACTTCGATGTGTTTTTTTTTTTTAACGTGAGGGCATGAACTATGCGGTCAATCCAAGATATCGCTCAGCATTTTGCACAAAGAATTGCCTATGATGTGGCTTGTTTTCCACCAAACAGTAATAACAATGAAATAGTTGAACGAAATTGACCGGAATCTCCTCGAAAACTTATCGATGTGTGCACTTGGCTGTAAAGAGGCATCGACAAGGGCTGTGGTCGCAGATTTTTTTTTCTCACACTGTTTTTCGGCTTCTGGACAATCGTAGGTGTCGTCCCTTTTCCCCCCCGGTTCTTGCCTTCAGTTTTTATCGCGCATAAGGTTCAGCAATCCCACTGCCCGTCGAATTTCCATCAAGTGTTGCTAACTCACGCTCTCGCGCTTTCGCGAGTCGGTTTGTGCACAAGAAAAAATCCAAACGAATTCATACAACAATGCACACACGGCAGGGCTCGAACTCACGAAACTGACCTATTCCAGGCTCGAGGATAACCTGATACGCCACCGGGCCGACCGGCATTTATAATCCCCTCTGTAAACGCCACGTCATTTCCAACCACCCGCACGATCGTCTAGACCAGGCACCGCGCGTATAAAACACCCCTACATATATTTGGTCTCACAGCCGACTCTGGCTGTGAGATCAAAGATATGTAGGAGCTTGTTTTACGAGTGGTGCTAGGTCTAGACGATCGTGCGGGTGGTTGAAAAATAGGGGCCGTTTAAACTGAAGTTCATACTTGCCGGTCGACCCAGTGGCGTATCAGGTTTATCCTCGAGCCTGTAACAGAAGTGTCGAAATCAAATATGTAATTTAAATATTATTTCTGACCTAAACCTTCTAACCCCCCCCCTCTTCTCGCTCTCCTCTCCCTTGCTTGAACGCCTCACCTGATATCAAAATCCGGCAAATTAATAAACACTTCACGCACTGGATATCACCTCACTATCTTTTTAGAGCCATCCATGCCGCTGTTTCCCCCCCCCCCCTCCCGCACAATCGCCTAGACCTAGCACCACATGTATGAAAAAACCTCACCTCAAACCCTTGCTTTCCCCCCCCCCCCCCCCTCCCCCCCCCATCCAGCTCCGCCCTCTCTCTGGGCGGAGCCTCCCCTGTCCCATTGTTGTGCGCCTCCGCCCATTTACTTACTAATTGTACGACTTGCCCCGTGAATAATCATAAATTGAGGCATTCTTTTCAAACCATCACATTTATCCTCTAAAAATGATGTAGTTTCAACGCACAGGTTTAGCTGCCCCACGCACCCGACCCACGCCCCAACCTACCCCCCCCCCCTCCCCCCTAAAATACTGTTGCTTTTTTTTTCTTGTTTACTTGACCTGTCAAATTCAATATTCAAAAGGAATATTGAATAGCCTACGCTTTTTGATCAAAACCAGGCCCCAACGTCCTTCAAAATTTCCGCCCCCCCCGTCACCAGTTATTCGACTTACGGGATTCTCTTGATGAACATACAGCAGAACAGCAGTGCAGCAGTACGTACAGCACAGCGGAACACCACCCACCATGCACCCACAAACCTACCCAGTACAGCAGTGCAGCAATGCAGCAGTACCTAGAGCAATACACCTGACAGGCGAGCAGCAGCCGATTTGTTGGTTACAATGCTCTCGGGCTGGTTAGGCCAAGCCAAAAGCGCTCGCTTTGCCAATTCTGCGCACGGCGAGCGGCGACGGCTGGACGCTGCTGTGTTTGGTCCTGGTGTTGTGTACGCGATTGTGGTCTCGTGTCCATGGCTGTGTCCATGGCCCAAGTGGAAATAATTAGCAGGCAGAAGGAAATAACTCCAGTAGCATTCGTTGTTCAACATTTTTAGTCTTCCTCACAATATAGTCGGGAGTTCGAAAAAAAAAATTAGCAGGCAGCAACGGAGGAAAAGCGGGGGGGGCGCAAGCGAGCCGTCCCCGGGAGGGCGATTTCCACGCTCCCCCCTCGCCGAGGTGGGGCACCGACGGCCGTTCTTTCGCCGGCATGTCGTCGTAGTGCTGCTGTGCGGATAGGACGTGGCGGCACCGCGAGGCCGCCTGAGGCCGAGTGGAGCTCGGGAGTCGCCGCTTTTTTGGGGGGGGTGTTTTAACCAAGATATCCCTTAAAGATCCAAAACGTCACGACCACCTTTACGACCATCCTTGGCGTATTATATAATGAGGATAGAAAAATATTTTTTCATTGGGAGAGAAAAGAACGTAACAGCAGTGCAGCCCGAGTTTTGATTTTTGTTTGACGATGGCTGACCCCACGCTGTCTACCATTTGTGTTCTGCTTTTTCCCTGTTGTTAGACGCACATCAACCTGGTGGTGATCGGGCACGTAGATGCCGGGAAGTCGACGACGACCGGTCACCTCATCTACAAGTGCGGCGGTATCGACAAGCGTACCATCGAGAAGTTCGAGAAGGAGGCGGCCGAGCTCGGCAAGTCTTCGTTCAAGTACGCATGGGTGCTGGACAACCTCAAGGCCGAGCGCGAGCGCGGTATCACGATCGACATCGCCCTGTGGAAGTTCGAGTCCCCCAAGTACAACTTCACGGTGATCGACGCCCCCGGCCACCGCGACTTCATCAAGAACATGATCACGGGAACCTCGCAGGCCGACGTGGCGGTGCTGGTTGTGGCTTCCGGCGTGGGAGAGTTCGAGGCCGGTATCTCTAAGAACGGGCAGACCCGCGAGCACGCCCTGCTTGCGTTCACCCTGGGCGTGAAGCAGATGATCGTGTGCATCAACAAGATGGACGACTCGTCGGTGATGTACGGCGAGTCCCGCTACACGGAGATCAAGGAGGAGGTGGCGACCTACCTGAAGAAGGTGGGCTACAAACCCGTGAAGATCCCGTTCGTGCCTATCTCTGGCTGGGCAGGCGACAACATGATCGACAAGTCGCCCAACATGCCGTGGTACAAGGGCCCCTACCTGCTGGAGGCGCTGGACACGATGAAGGAGCCCACGCGCCCCACGGACAAGCCCCTCCGCCTGCCCCTCCAGGACGTGTACAAGATCGGCGGCATCGGCACTGTGCCGGTGGGCCGTGTCGAGACGGGCGCCCTTAAGCCCGGTATGGTGGTGACCTTCGCCCCCGTCATGCTTGACACCGAAGTCAAGTCGGTCGAGATGCACCACGAGGCGCTCGCGGAGGCCGTGCCCGGGGACAACGTCGGCTTCAACGTCAAGAACGTCTCGGTCAAGGATATCCGCCGTGGATACGTGGCCGGTGACTCGAAGAGGGACCCCCCCCGTGGCGCTTCCATGTTCAACGCACAGGTTAGTGGTTTTGTATGTGCGTTCATTGCAATGTGAGGGGTGTTGTACGAGGTGTAGTGTGTGCTTGTACACTGGGTTGGTCGTGGACAGTCGTTTTTTCTATTTTCTGGGTGGTGGAAGATAGGCGCGCGCGCGTCGTATTGTTCCCCAACTTGAACGAAGTCGCGGTGGCTTGCTCATATTGAAACAACGACATCACAAAGCGATTGATATGGTTCCGTATACTTGATGGTCACCTCACGTAAACATGGCCTCTCTTTTGCTCCCTTTTCCTCTTTTTTTTTTGTTGTCCCTCCCGCTCCCCTCGCCGATTTTTCTTGTTTTGGATACTACAGGTTATCGTGATGAACCACCCCGGGCAGATCTCGAACGGTTACGCCCCGGTGCTGGACTGCCACACCGCTCACGTGGCGTGCAAGTTCAAGGAGATCACCCAGAAGATGGACAGGCGTTCTGGTAAGGTGATGGAGGAGAACCCCAAGTTCGTGAAGACGGGTGACGCGTGCATGGTGAACATGGAGCCTTCCAAGCCCATGTGCGTGGAGTCCTTCCAGGAGTACCCGCCCCTCGGACGTTTCGCCGTGCGCGACATGCGTCAGACGGTCGCCGTGGGCGTCATCAAGTCCGTCGCGAAGAAGGAGGTCACCAAGAAGGGCAAGAAGTAGCTATCTTGCCATCATTGCTTGGAAGATCACGCATGGCTTGGGGAGGTAATAATCGGCGGCCGGAAACGGCTGCTTTTTGATTGCGCCATCGATTCAGGATTGGCCACCTCGTCTTCGGTTTTCTTCCCTCTCTGTTTTCAGTCTAGCCCGGCGTTTGAAGGGGAGGGGGCGGCTTTGAAATCATCAGACTGCTGTAGTTGGTATAGTGTTTTTTTCCCCGGAAAGGAAAATATGCGACGTCCGTGGTTGGTGTACCACCGCGGGTACCGGATACGGCGGCCTCGCCGTCTCTTAGAGGCGGTGGGGGGCGATGTCAGTCGCGGTGTCTGTTAGAGTGAATGCGTTGCGTTTCACTGCTTCTTCCCTTGGGGTTTTGGGGAGGTGGATGCTTAGGTGGGTAGGGTAAATAAATTTTCTATGCAAGGTCGAGAAAGTATTCTAGCGTGGTTCGTTTCTGTTGGAGCGAATTTTAAACTAGGTGTTTGTTGGTCTTGCTTAGTTCTGTTCACTTTTGTTACCCTTCACTTGCAGTCAATTTGAGCGCTCCTTGTTGTGGCTTTTCCTTGTGTGGTTAGTTGGTGCCCAATGCGCTTCCAGCTTTTGTACGGCTGGTGCCAAGAGCTTGTGATGGGGAGGACAATATTGCTGGTGCTTGTTTGTGTGTCCCGCTGTCGTATGCCGGCGACGGCAGAAGACGGATTGATTTGTTGGGGAAATGAAGAAACTCACGTGCAACTATACATCGTTTGTTAACCTTTCGTGGGTGAGACAAAAGGCGCCTCCGCTCCCGTTTTGAACTTGGCATGTTTTTTTCATGAACTTACTCGTGCGTCGTGGGAATTTGTAAGCATGTTACGTAAGAGCTTTGCGGCGGTATCATTCTCTTGTCTCTATGCGTCATTTCGTTGTCCACTGTGTAACAGCTTGAACAAGCGGTTGAAAATTCAAAGTGCTTGCTGAAATTAAAAAAAGTGTCTTGTGTAGTTTCTTTTCCTCGCTCTTCGTGAGCCCGCATTAACCCCTTCAGAGCCCATGAACCCCTCTCTATACTACTAATAGATCCAAATAATTTCGTCCCTAAAAAGGGTTTTCAGTTAACGTTTAGCTGATATATTACGTTTCCATATATCCACAAGTAGCACCACCGGTGTCCGTGCTGATGCCTCGTCGAGGGTAACGAAGTACGAGACAGATATTAAAAACACGAGGTTACAGGGCCTTGCACCGCCAACCGTAATGCACATCAGGACAAATCGTATGTAAGCCAGCACAAGAATATTTGCAAGACTTAACAACTGGAGAGGGAAACGGGAAAGCACGACATAATAGCAAACGGTACACTATAATATCAAGAAGCAGATGAGAACTCGCACTCGTACGTACATGCTGGGTGCCGAAACTTGAAAGTTGGAACGGTACGTGACTCGAAAGGAAAACCTGTTTCTTTTGTGTATGTAAATATAACACCTGTTATTCATGTTAGTGTGGCGTCTCCCCGTTTTTTTTAACATTTCATCTTTCGTGAGGATCAAATATATGGCTAACGCGCGAGAACGACCTTCTGGAAATTTTGTGAAATAACTGTGGTCTATATTAGAGCAACGTAAACGTACCACGCACCTTGCGAAGTTGAGTTTCAAACATTCAGTCGGTCGTACTCACAGCCTGACGTTTCTTAATTTTCTCCATGAAAATCCTCATTGTGTAGGGGTTTTGGGGCGCGCCTTGAAGACTTTGCCAATGATTGACTGCAGTATCAGGAACTTGCGATTATTCTATTGGTCCGTGCACAAGGCCATTTATTTGTAAAGTCACGTTTTGGACCATTGTTAAGATACGGGAGCAACCTTTTCTATTTGGATCTCCCTTCCGACCTGCCCGGTTCGGACGCTCGTCGGCGTGTGGCCATCGAGCGCTGCAAACCCTGTGCCAACCATCACGACAGCGGGGACATGCCCAAATACCGACCGGCGGGGCTGACACAGTACGTGCTCGACAAATTGTCCAAGAAGTTCCCGCCGTACCACGTCACTCAAGACGACGTTTCGACTCCCCTCCAACGGCTGGAGGTGGAGCAGATCACTGGTCATCAGTCGGTACGGGAGCGAGGTGGCGTCATCGCGGTGCTATACAAGACGCATTGGGCGCGACTCTCCGAACCTTCCTGGGAGCGGGAAATGGACCTTCACCTCTCCTGCTCCCACATCTTGCGTTATTGGGCCGGAACCCCGGACCAGCACCGCCAAACCAACCGCCTCTACCGCCGAATGCGGATCGGGGCGACACAGCGTGAGCTCTCCCGCAACAACGGGGAACGTTTCCTAGCGCCGGGCTACGCCTGTGTTCCCCACGCCGATTGACTCCGTCGCTACCACTCGCAGTACTCCTCTAAGGGAGCCCACCTTTGGTGCAAGGGAGACGATGGGTTATGGCGGCTTGGAAAAATCAGCGCGAGCACTACCGAGGACAAGGTATACCTGGTCCGCTTTCTGGACGACCCGGGACCGATTAAACTTCCTCTTCCCCCGGCGCGCTACACGACTTCGACGGGAGCCGTACGAATCTCTTCGTGCTTGCAAGTTCACATCGCCAGTGCGTTTCCTCGGGGAATCCAACATAACAACGTAGATGAATCTCGAGGCGCGGCCGTGGCTAGTTGACTTCCAAGTCGCCACCGCTCCTTGACAGTTCTTCAAGTTTTGGGGTTATGAGGTTTGAGTCTGTCTTTGGGTTGTTCGTAGTAGTGTCTTGAGGGTCTTTCCATTTTTGTTTTCTTTCTGTCCTGCCGAACCCCCTGCTCAGTGCCGGGCCAGGGTTCGGGCAAAACGCCGCTATCTGAGGCGCAAGGCTGTCGCTTTTTCGTCATTGTCCAATTTCGCCCTGCCGACGCCCTCCTCAGCCTAGAGCTGGGTGGCGACCAGGGTACCCTGTTCGCGCGTAACGTGGTACAGGGCTATGTACGGGTCTGTGTGTCATATTTTATCTTTTGTGTGTTGTATTTGTTCTACTTTGTTTGATCGACTAAAAACTTCCCGCCCTCGCGGGGCTGTAGGTGTTGCCACCTTCCATCCCGGGTATTTGCCTTTTCCTCGTCTAACCCCCCGCCTTGCCGATGGCCCGCGGGAGTTTTTTCGCATGACTTCTCCCTTGTGTTAGCGCCTGTGTTCCCCTCCATATGGACGAGGGCTCGCCTTGCCATGGTACCTTTTCTGTGGTTTGTTTGACGTAGAGCCTTTCCTGCCCCCCCCCGCCACACCGGCGGCACACGGCAGGTTTTTGATGGGTGACTTTTGCCTTGTTGTAGGGTCTGCGTTTCTTTTAACTGCTTTTCTTCGCTTGTTCCTGGCTCCATAGCCAGACGGTTAGAGGTGTGGGAGTGGGTTTTGAGGAGCCGCATCTTCGACTCATGGTCTAGTTCGTAGAACCGGAGTTTCCCCGAATCTCTGTAATGGAGTGCCCTCCTTACAAGGATAGTTTATAGATTCGACGTGAAACCATGTCATGGTTGAGGTGAAACCACGTGACATTAGATGTCACATTCACGTCAACGGCATCATAGATGGGCGATAATGTAGGTGACGATGATGGGACAAGCAGGACGCCCCACATCTCACTATCTGCTCTACCTGCTCTACTTGCTCTGCCCTGCGCCACCGTGTGCCAAGGGCCTATGTTGTCTGTCTCTTAGAGTTCAATGTAGAGGAAATAATGTATAAGCTTTGAGTCTATCCAGCGAGCCAGGAGGAGAGACCAAACAAGGGCACCGGAACCCATGAGGAGCACGCTTCCCAACACCGACCAACCACGCATCCCCCACTCGGAGTACCACTACAATTGGCGTCGTCGGCAGGACACACAGCGACGACTACCACAGCGTGTATCGCCGAAGCGGCACCCATCAGGCCAGTGCCGCGGTGGTTACCGAATACCATGCCACCGCGACTGCAGCCCTTTGTGCCCCACCCCCCCCATCTGAGCCACGACTACCGTCCCAACCGACACGTTGCTGCTCACATCCCAACCCCGGCTCCCATAGCCGCCCACCCCACGCGGCGGCGTCTATCACCACAACGGTTCAAAATCGCCCGCCCATCACCGCGCTTAACCCCCTGCGCCCAATCGCCCCTGCTTTTGTTTGCTGGTACTTGCTCACAACTGCATCCGGCGCGCCCACGGTCTCGACCAGGCGGCACCCAAAGACACCCCTGTCTGCGGTAATTTTTTTTTTTTTTTTCGGTTATTGGCCACGTCGTATCTACCCAACTACGACTCATGTCGGCATCGTTAGACGCTCCGTCTGCGGCAATCTGCCGGTTCGGTCTATTTCCTTGAAATTCTGACCCCCTCCCGCCGCTGCTACAGTTGTCCAAACGGCCTCAGAGCCGCCAAACCAACTTTATTGCCGCATTGCCCTACACGCCCCAAGCACCAGCCCCCAAAAACGCCGCACGCACCCCCCCCCCCCGCATTACCTACTCCTCGGGTCAAGACCACCGTTCTTCTCCGACTACCATCTACACCACCATTCTTCTCCGCCTACCACCTACATCACCGATATTGACCGTTGTAACAGCGACAGCAAGGTCGCCCAACGACGCAGACGCCATCCTATCCGTAGTGGCCGCGACGGCGGTCGCGACCACCCGGATTGTGACGCCCACGACGCCTGCGTCCCCGTCTCACGAACCGCAAAAAGTGGTGGCTCGCAACCACCACATATTGCGATACGGGACACAACCTGCGACGAGCATCATCGTCAACTACTTGGCCATCGAGTACCACTCCGCTGGCTTTCGGGCGTTCTCCCTGACGTCTGCATCGTGCCGGCGGCACTCTCCCACTGTAGCAACACCGCTACGCTTCTGGCGCGCTCAACCCAGGTATGGGCATACTTCAGGATGTTGGTTTTTACTTTAGGTACTTACGGAAACGTGCGGACTATACACCCGGCGCCATCACCCAGCAATAACCCGCGACAACCAGTGCCGCTCGTTGTAAATTCCGCGGCAACTATTTTTTGGGTCGAAAGCGCCATGATCGCCTTTCTTCCTCGGGCAACTGCTGCGACAACGACGACAACATCGGCAGCAACAGCGTGGCCGGCCGATACCCATTGCGGCAAAAATCCCTAAACGCTACACGCTGATCAACCGATACAGCACTGCCAGCACCAGGCCATCTAATCGCGGGACGAGGTTCCAGCTTCAACTTTGAAAGAACTAGCTCCACCCCCGCCCCCGCCCCCCAACAATTTCCCCCCCCCGCCAAGCCCCATACATGTGATATCGCTTGTCCAAGCCTGATCCCCTTGTTCTAGCGATGGTCTTGAGGTGTGGGTGCGAGGAGGCCAAGACGTCGAGCCTTACTGGGATGCTCCACTCGACGCCTTCCACCGATGAGCAACGCTACTTGCCGGGAAGACCACGGCTACCAGCGGTTCCGGAATACAGCACGAAACTTCTGCTTCCACTTCTGGGCCATCGCATCCTGAGCCCGCCTTGCCTATTTATCGGCGGCTCCACCCGCGCTCGTCCTAGGACGTGCGCGTTTTTCAAGTGCCAGCGGTGGGCCCACGAGCGACGGGTTCCCACTCGCTGCCCCACGGTGTTGACAGCACCACTGCCCCTGGGCCCAAGGGACAGTCCCGTCATGACGACGGAAGACTCGCGATCATAGTTGACCAGGATATGCCCTGAGCCCCCTGCCCCGTCTTCCCCGCAACTCTTGTGGATTGCGTGGACACGGACCACAGGTACGGCATTTCCTAGCGAGTTTCATCCTGCTCATCCAACGCCGCTTGGAGACAGGACCCCCAGGGTATCTTCGCCCCGGTCCTTTAAACGCCACCCACGGAGACCCTCCCAGGGCCTCGGTGATACAATACCGAGACTCCCTTTGCGATCACGCGGACCCAGATGCCCCTGTTCACTAGATGAGCCAGCTGCACCCTCGCCATCGCCACGCGACAGTCTTACAGACAGCCGCACTTGACCACTGCTTGGCGGCTCACCGCAGCCAGCCTACACCAAACTACCTCTTCTGGGATGTTCAACCTTTAGCATTGCCACCCTTCTGGATTCTTCTTCTACGGGTTTTTCTTATCACCGTGTGGAGTAGTTTCCGACATCGCCCGATACCGACATTTTGAGCGACACCACGACCCCTCAGCTCTCCCGGCTTCGACCAAGTATCGGAACCGTTCCTACGACCAGCCATGGACATTGGTTTCGAGGCCAACAAACGCCGGAGCTCCTTCATTACCTACCTGGGACAATGGTTCCGAGGCCGACAAACGCCGGAAACTATTCCCGTACCACGACCCAACGACCCTCGACATCTACCACCGCCCTCCCAGTTCGTATCTCTAGCTTCGGCAACGGTACACCCGAGACTCGCAATCCCATCCATAGGCAGAAGCAATAACCGCTGTATTCGGTTGGCAGCCGCCTTTTCCCCCTAACCCGCCGCGTTGCAAACGAGTCATCCCCTTTCGGTCTCGGCATTTCTCACCGAACCCTCCTACTACCGACCTCGTTCCGACCCTTTCCAACGCGACAGAACAACTCTGCCGCGCCCGCGCCTTCAATGCGACCGGTTTCCACGGAGCACCTCTGTCCTGGCCCCCTCCATTGCCACCGAGGCGCACCTGCCGAATACCCCATGCCGTTCTCCACCCCGACGTGTTACCACAGAGCCGCCTTGCTCCGGTCTCCGCCGACCATCTGGAGGAAGCAACCGCCCTCCTCAAGGTCTGGTTAGTTCTCATTTTGACAAACGTTGGACCCCCTACCGCCCCCTTTTCACGGCTACCCTGGCCCAAACCATCCCGCCTATACCAGGCCTACAACGGTACCTCCCGGCCAGCTTTTCCGTTTACCCACCAGCGTGCCCTGGTTTCCCCAACCACAACAAACCCACGGTTTATCGCTCACGACCCAGCTCTTTAGCTACCCCCCCACTAACCGGATCCTTGCCACCAACGACCCTTCAGCTTTCCTCGACGACACAACCACGTAGGACCCCGACTGATTCTGCTTCCGTTGCCAGTGAACACCGAACAGTCCCCCTCCAACCCAACGGTCACGAATCCCCATCTGACACCAATACCGCTACCCCCCTTTTGCCTCAACAACCCTGTGGGTTCACCACCTGAACCTAGGCAACCCATACCCGTCCCTGAAGGCACCTCTGTGACGCCACTTTCGCCCCCCCCCCTACCCTAACATTCCTATAGGTTTACCATCTGAACCTGTGGTTTTGTTCTTTTCCGGTTATGACCTCTCCGAGCCGGGCATCGGCTTGGGTGGGCTCGTTCCCCCGTCCCTCCCAACCCACCACCACATCCCGCCGCTCCCATTTTCTGAGTTGGAGTTAATTTTTTTCCGGGCATGAGCGTTTCGAACCAAGTAGCGGTTTGGGTGGGCTCGCTACCTCTTCTCTACGACCCACTTCTACCATTCCACTGCCCCCTTTTTCCGAGTTAGAAATCGGGCCCTTCCACGGCCTCTTCGCTGCCCTCGTCGAAAGATGTCAGCATCCCATCCCGGGTTTCGCTTTGGGTGGGCTAGTTCCCCCTCCCTTTCGACCCACCATCACCATCCGCCCCCATCCACCGGCGACGCGCAAACCGTGCACCCTTCCTGTTAGGTATTGACTTGGGTGGGCTCAAACCCTCTCCCTCCTGCCCCATGCACCACCACGTTTCGCTGGAAATACTTTCGGCAACTCACCGTTGCGGACCATACCAAAAAAAAAACGTCGACCCCCCTTCTCTGCGCCAAAACCTCTGGCGGGTCTATTTCGGCCCATGACATCGCCTCCGGTTCGCTAGCTAGCTCCGAGAAAGGCGCCGAGGACGCTGGCGCTCCTCCTGGATCGGCTTTCAGGCCGTCCTTCGTTCTCCCCAGCGCCCACCATTGGCGCATCCCTTCTTGGCCCTCCTCATCCTTCGTCGGACCATTATTTTCCCAGAGCCGTCATCGCTCCACAGCCGCCGCTGGAAACTGTGGACTGCCCTTTCGACTACGGTTTTTCTCGCCAGTACCTGTGGCTACACTTCCAAGATCATCGACCCCCCACCACCACCGCGCGAACACCGCGACCAGAGCTCCATCGCCACCTGAGCTTCGTCGTCACCTGAGCTTTGCCACCAGAGCTCCATCGTCACCTGAGCTTCGTCGTCACCTAAGCTTTGCCACCAGAGCTCCATCGTCACCTGAGCTTCGCGACCAGAGCTCCACGTTCACCGGAGTTCCACGTTTCACCAGAGCTTCGTCGTCACCCGAGCTTCAAGACCAGAGATGCACCTTTTTCAGAGCTCCATCTTTGACAGAGCTTCGTCGTCACCTGCGCTTCGCGACCACAGCTCCTCCTGCACGAAGATTCGTCGTCACCTGTCGTCATTTGAGCTTCGCGACCAGAGCTCCACCTTTGTCAGAGTTCCACCTTTCACCTGAGCTCCACCTCCGTCTTCCGCGACTTCTTCATTCGATGTCTTTCTCCTTCAAGCCACTACCAACGTCAAGGCAACCTTTTCTTTTTTGGCCACTACCGCCGGCCCCGGCGTCGTCGCCACCATCTACTCCGACAATCTGGGAATTATTTCACCGACTTCTGCAGCCATGCACCGATGGGCCTGCCGCTTCAAACGGCTACCAGCGGCGAGGCGCCTTCTCCCTGGCCACTACCACCGACTCCGGCGTCATCGCACAGTCAGCGCCGACCAGCTGGAATATATTTCGCCGACTCCTGCAGCCACCGCGCCGGTAGGTTTGCTCCTTCAGTCCGCTATTAACCGCCCCGGCGTCATCGTCATCGTCGGCAACGTCGCGCCTTCTCTACCGCCTATTCCAGCAACCACGCCGTCATCCTTGCTGCGTAAAATGCTGCCTCCAACACCACGAGCACCGCAGGCATCTCCACTGCCCCACTTCAAAGGACCACTACAACGTCAACGCTTGCGCCCACGTGTACGCTGCGGAACACGCACATTCCACCGCCACGTACGCTATCCGCCACCTTCTTCAACCAACCATGTTGAGCTACTATAGCCTCGTCTTCTTCCGTCACAGAGCTCCTACCGCATCGTCCGCGAGCACCCCGTCCTCACTGGTTCGTGCTCGGAGCTCTTCAACGCGTTTTACTGGATCATCATCCGTCTCCAGCGCTCCTACAACATCTTCCGCGAACACCACGACGTAACTGTCTCGCGATCTGAGCGCTTCAGCACACCATAATACGACCACCAGCCGCTCTTTATCGGATTTTTCTTCAGACCCTACACCATCCGATTCCAGGATCAACCTACGGCGTGTCTACTGCACATCTCCGCGGAGCACCATCTACGGATCGGCGTGTCTACAACGCCACGCGACAGGGATATCTGCAGCCAGGGTATTATCGCGTTGAGTCGCACTTACCCTATTGCCTTGTTGCCCCTCCCCCTAACCATGTTTCTTGACTTCCTTCTTGAGTTTTTTCTCATGGGATTTGTTTTGTGCGCATTGGCTTTTTGATTTTTTCTTTTGGGTTTGATTTTGTCGTGAAGTTAGTTTCAAGGTGCCTCTTCTTTGCCTTGACCTTTAGGGTTGTCACACTTTTGACCAGCACGTGTGTTCGCGTGCTTGCGTCGGTGTGCTACCCTGACGTTTCGGGTTGTCCCGCTTTTGACCAGCACATATGTTTGCGTACTTGCGTCGGTGTTCTACCCTGACCTTCCAGCCTCTGATTTAGCTGGCTCCATTTTCGTAACAGGCCGAAAATTTATGACAATTCCGTCTTCCTGTTTGTGCCGGTTTAGCCTGCCCCGTTTTCGTAACTTGGCTCAAACCTGCCGTGTTTTCGTTTCCTCCCGTCGGTTTAGCGTACCCTTGTTTCGCTGTCCGCGAATCCGCTGTGGTATTTTTTTTTGTTGGCCTTTCTCTTGCTTTCTGCACTACGTACGAAATAGGTGCATATTTGGGCATCGTATTGTCTCCAAAACCTCTGTGGTTTGCCTATCTTGGCTATTCTTCTGCTTTTTGCACTACGTACGTCATAGGTGCTTATTGAGGCGTCGTATTTGGATTCTTACCGCTGTGGCATATACGTCTTAGCCCTTCCTCAACTCTTTGCACTACGTACGTCATAGGTGCTTCTTGAGGCGTCGTACTTTTTTTTCTCTTACCACTGTGGTATACCTGGTATGTGCTCTGGCCCTTCCTCTGTTTTCTGCACTACGCACGCTGTAGGTGCTTATTGAGGCGTGCTGTCCCCCTTGTTTGCGTCATATCGCCCTGCACAAGTCCCCTCTTCTCGATTGGACATCTAAGTGCTTTCGCGTATGTCTTCCCCGATTTTTCGTCGCTTAGCTTTCAACAGGATTGGCTCTATAGTAGGCCACATTTTCAGAGTTTCACGACATCAACTTTTTGCTAGTATTTTCGGGTCCGTCGTTTGTTGACGACCCCCCCCCTCTAGGCTTCTTTATAATATCAACCCCCGAAACCATGGTAGTTTCGCTTGATCCCCATTAGCCTGAACTTCGCTTGCACGCTGTGCATGCGCCCCGCTAGCATTATTAGAGTTGTACGTGATTTGCCCCCTCCCTCCGTCAGGCTTGCGGTATCAGCCCGCGACATCGTAACAGTTTTGTCTGATTCCTTCTTAGCCGAGATATCGTCTGCACCATGTGCGTGCTCGTTCACAGAGTTTCTGAGCCCTCCGTTGCGTTAAGACCCCGTTTTTACCGCTCTCATGGTATGAGTTTGAAAATAATATCGTGCTAACTTGGTTTTTCTATCTTGGTGTTTCCTCCCCCCTGCACTATGTGCCGGATGGGAACGTACACCCCCTCCCCTCTGCAGTGTGTGCATTTTCGGAACGTATTTCCTCCCGACTCTGGCATTCGTACTTTTTCGGAAATTCTACCTTCCGCGTTCGCATCCATGCAACGCGGGTATTATTAGTTTATCTTTCTTTTTATTTTTGGACGCGCTTGCTCCTTAGTGGTTATCGCTGTGCGCAGCTAGCGACCGACCGTAGTAGCCTTCTCTCCTTTCTTCTTGGAGAATTTGTTCGTGAACGCTTAGTGCGCGTATTAGCTTTGGACCCTACTGTCTCAGCACAATTCTACCTGGTAGTTACCAGTATCGTCAGTGGCATCGCCTCGTGGCTCCCCAAAGTACCCCCTTGCAGTCTGACTATCGTTGAGGCTCCAAAACCGTTTTACCGTAGTAGTATGCCTTCTGTCTTATTTGCCGCATTCAAAGCATGGCATTTGTTCGTTTTTCGGTGATCTTCATGGGCGCCTTGATCTTGAATTTGTGCCCAAGTTGTTTTACTTTTCTACAGTACGACGAGTGTTCGCCTCTGTGCTTTTGCTTCCGCCTTCTACCGCCGATGTAGCCTGCCCACGTTTCGTGCATACCGACGAACCATGGCGTTTCCGAACCATATCGTGGTTTTCCATCGTCTCGATTTCACCTCGCCTTATGCGATTGGCGACAACATAGATGCTTCCCGCGTTATCTCTCTTCGTTTTTCCTGAGGCATTACCTCCTCTCTTGTTGCTGTTGAACTTTCCCTGCCCCTTGGCATACTTCACTTTTGTTGTTGGACCTTTCTCGATTCTTGTCGTACTTCCTCCCACCACTGACGTCACTGCATTTTAGCCCCAACTCCTTGGTATTACGGCATTCCAGCTATTGCTACCGTCTATGGTCCCATGTTGTCGACCACTGGCTTCACATTGAGAGCCCCCCTTAGGTTCCACGTTAGCGGTCCCGTGCTGACTCTCCAGCCCATCTGTCGGTTCTCTTTGGCTTCTACATTCTTGTTTGGTTGTACCTGCCCCCAAGAGCCCCTTGCTGTCGGGCTCCGTTCTAACCTTGTAGCCAGCGGATCTATTGCCCTGGACCGCTATTTCTTACCTTTTTCTCGGCACCCCTACCCTGGCTTTGCAGCCAACAGGTCTTGTTTCTCTCGACCACTTTTTCTTGGGTTTTTTTCGGCATACCCGCCCATAGGGTTCAACTACACCGACTGTGCAGTCCACAGGCCGCCCCCTCTTGGCCCCCGTTTTGCTCTTGGTTTGTTGGCGTACTTGTCCCATCGGTCACATGTTTCGACCCCTGTTTGGCTTCGCTGCCAATTTAGGCTTTCCAAGTTGACCCCCTTTCGTGTTGTGTTTTCGGCGAAATCGTTTTCGGAGAAATTCCTTCGCTACGTACCTAGTGTTGCTCGTTTTCTTGAAGTAGCCTTTCAAGGTCCCTTTCTATGGACGCTCCTTCTTTTTGTCAGGCTGCGGCACGTTGCTCTGACACGATTTGCCTATTTCCTGTTCTTCCGTGCATTTTTCTCGGTCATCTTTTTAGGGTTGCTCCACTTTAGCGACTCCGTGTTCCCGACGTATAGTACCTAGCTGCGGCTTTCTTCATATTGTCTTCTCTGTTCCCTACGTTCTTTCTGGAGCTAGACACTTCCAGCGCTGCTTTGAGCTGAACGAGTATCTTCGTGTTGACCCCGTTTTTGGCTTGCTTTGTTATGGTTGAATAGCCTCGCTACGTTTGCTGGCATTGTTCCCGTTATTTGTTAGCCTCCCAAGGGGTCATATGTCGACTCTCTTTCCGGATTCCGATAGTACCTTCCGTCTTTCTGTGTCTACGTTTCAGTTTCGTCCTTGTTTGGGTATTGCTTTGGCTAGGAGACCTCACCACTTATCTCTTCCCGTTTTCCTGGTACTGTACCCAGACAGCTTCTTAGGGTACTCCACTGTTGCCCCCCCCGGTTAAGCTTTCCGGCGTATCACACACGCCTCCAGTACCACCATTTTGGTGTTGTTTGTGTCACTGTTTAGATGTTGTCTTTCTCTGCGTTTCGACGATTTGTTTTGTTCGCCTCGGTTTCCCGTTCTAGAGTTCGACCAAGGGCCTTAGTTCGACCAAGGGCCTTATGCTAGCCTCCTAGGTCCCATATCACGGCCCCTGTGCTTCCGTTACACCTCAGCGTACTGGTTCTTTATTGTTTTTCCTTACGACCAATCAATGGTCCCACGTCAACCTTCCAGATCCAACCTTGCGGACCCTGACATTATTTTAGTCACTGTTCTTTGTTTTCTCTTGTTTTAGGCTCTTTCTCTTCTGCCTTTCGAGCAATGGCCCGACGCTTGCGTACTTCTTCGCGTCTTGGTTGATTCTCTTTCACCGTCCAACCGATGGCCCCACGTCAGCTGTCAGCGTCCAACGTAGCGGACTCTGATGTTTTTTTAGGCAGTGTTTTTTTATTTCTCTATTACCTTCCGGCAAACAAATCGACCGCCCGCCCGCCCGCCCGCCCCTTCGGCACTACGCTTCAGGCCATAAACTCGTCTGGCCTCCACAGCGTGACATGTATTCCCTTCTTCTCTTCTGACTTGGTTTCCGCGTCTACATCTTCTTCTTTGACTCCCTTCGCATCCTTGCGCTCAGTGGCCGCGCCCTTCGTGTTTTCGTAGGCCGATTGCTACTGGTATACCGTAGGTACATACTCTTTCTCGAGCTCTCACGGTTGTGAGCTCCATCATAGGGTTGTATATCTTGCAATGAGGCGTTTAAGTCTCATTATTACGAGGTGTGGGGGAATTTATAGCCTCATTTTCGATTGTTTCGAATAGCCGCATCTTCGATCCCCTTTCCAATTCTGGATGTTTTGTTGACATCCTTTGATTGGCAGGTGATCTGCATCTACGACTATTCAGGGTGGTCTAGTGTAATGGAGTGCCCTCCGTAGAAGGATAGTTCATAGATTCGACGTGAAACCATGTCATGGTTGAGGTGAAACCACGTGACATTAATGGACGATAATGTAGGTGACGATGATGGGACAAGCAGGACGCCCCACATCTCACTATCTGCTCTACCTGCTCTACTTGCTCTGCCCTGCGCTACCGTGTGCCAAGGGCCTGTGTTGTCTGTTTTTAAGAGTTCAATGTAGAGGAAATAATGTATAAGCTTTGAGTCTACCCAGCGGGCCAGGAGGAGAGACCAAACAAGGGCACCGGAACCCATGAGGAGCACGCTTCCCAACACCGACCAACCACGCATCCCCCACTCGGAGTACTACTACATTTCCCACATTTCTGCCTATGCGACCCATCAGGGTGGGCTAGTGTTAAGATACGGCCTCGAAAGGCCTGTAATTATCCGAATTTGAGACCATTTGGATGTGTTTCGTATGATAAGGTTGGCGTTTTTCATTCGGAAAAGTAAGGAAATAGATCGGGGGCACGTGCCTCCTATCTCAGAAGCTATCCGGGGCTCTGGTGGAAACGAATAAAGCTACGTCTCTACGAAGGAAACGAAAGTGAGTACTCTCCGAGGACCTGCTCAATTGGCAGACCTGTAGGGGGCACTCTGTGTCCTCCACCTTTAATTTAACACCATAACTTAATATGCCAAGAGCAAAAATTGAAAGTTGTAACTACCGTTTTTGTGATCACCGTGTCGAGATACGTCGAAATCCGCACAGATATTGTGTTCGTACTGAGAAAATGCAACATTTTCCGCACGAATTGTTCTGAAATCTCCCGTAATTGGCCGGAAAATATGTCGAAGTTGGCTCAGGTAGTATATCGTATTAGTCACCCAAGTACTAATGTACTATTCACCCAAGCGGCGCGGTATAACTCACCCTACAAACTCTAAACACACACCCATGTAATATATACCTGGTATAGGACGCGTGCTATGCACGATAAAGGTGAAACCACGTTATTTCTGAGGTTCGTTCCTACACACCCATGTAATATATACCTGGTATAGGACGCGTGCTATGCACGATAAAGGTGAAACCACGTTTTTTCTGAGGTTCGTTCCTCAATTTGGGAGCGTAAGACTTCTCCCAAAAACCGATTTGGTGAAGAATGAAACTGACACCCCCGGACGAAACGTCTCATGGCCTAGGTACACAACAAAAATCGCAAAGAAAAATTGGCTGCTTCTGACGATTTTGGGTTAAGGAGCGCCACCCTTCAGAAACAGTTTCAGAAAAAAGCTACTAGCCTACCTCTGTTGTAGAATGGGTCACAGTTTTGTTTTTTCCACGCAGTTTATTACCCATCTGATTCATCTAAAATATATATATATACTGCCGTGTATAGACTATATACAGTATTTTGCATGATAAACTGGTGCATTCCTTCCACAACCGTCAGATTTGTCCCCTTAAAGGATTTATCGTTTTACCGCGCACAGATTAAGTTGCCCCGCCCGTTTCCCGACCCCGTTCCCTCTTGTTCAAACCCAGGCCTCCACGCCCTTAAAAACTCCGCCCTCCCCTCACCGCCGGTCCGGTTGTACGACTTACAGGATACACTTGATAAACTGACGCATTTCCTTCCACAGCTGTCAAATTTTGTCCCCCTCAGAAACGGGTTTTATAATTTCCGCGCACAGACTGACTAACATCACCCTGTTGACCCTGGTACAAGCTACGCTGTAGTTACAAGGGGAGTGGCCGACCTATACTTTAATGAGGACACACACCCAGTAATACGCGTGATCGGAGTATCACACACAGCTTGCAAAGATGAGTTTCGGAGTATCACACACAGCTTGCAAAGATGAGGTTCGACGAAATCTTCGATCTCACAGCTGGAGTGTATTTTTGTTCTTACAATATTGCATACATATATAAAATAACAATATATCAATATATATTTGACTACCCGAGGTAATCAATACCAGGTACATACTCCCTCACCCCCCCGAGAGATGAACATGTGGGAGGCGACACTAAGGAAAAAGCATCGATCCGATGGCAGTTGACCCTGTTCAGGGGAATACATGACATGTTCAGAGGATAATCCGTCCCGTAGGGTGAGACGTAGGGCAAGGGTGGGATGGGGTGACCGCCAGTCCGACAGCGGTATAACATCGGTAAGAGACTCCAATGGGGCAACGGCGCCACTAGGATCGCCCACAGGTACGGAAACGGCGACAGGTGAAGGGCGACGGGCCACGAACAGTGTACCTGCGGAGGGCCTTATCTCCTCCAGAACGAGGGCGCGCACTCGTATAGCTGCTGCCATCAGCGCACGATCGTCGGACGGGGGGGGGTGGGGGTGTACTCAATTTGTGCATGGTTGTAGTCGTATGACCATAGACACTCGCATCCCCACTATGCCGAGATGGAGCACGTCGGGTTTTCACCAACCAGGCAGACATTGCTTGCACCAAGCGCGAAGCGCCGTGAGGTGTTCGCCGAGTCGCATGAAGGATGAGCTGCATCCTTCCAAGAACCGCTCGTAAGACGGACTTCGGCACCATGTGCCTACATTCTTGCTTATGGATGACAGCGCCAACGAGCTACTTTGTTTTCTATGTGGCCACTCCAGAGACAGCAATGGGTATTAGTATGTGACTGCCTCGCAGGTCCCTTACCATAGTCACAGTACGTGATGCGATCATTCCCCTTGTGCGGAGTTAGGGTTCTCCACCCCGCACTCAATATGATCTGCTAACTCGATAACCATCGTGGTGACTGCCAAAAAAAGAAAAAGAAAAAACGGTGCCCTGGTCGTGTCTAGCTCACGCAGTGACTGGCATGTTTTTCAGCGTCGTTGCCAAACAGCGCCAGCCCCAATATGCATATAATGGTTTACAGCATCGGTGCCAATCGGGGCCAGCTATTATATATATATTAGGGCGGGGGGTGGGGCAGCTTCCCACTTGACCAATCCACAGGACGCCCCCTCACCAGCTAATGATGGCGCGGATGGTGTCGTCCGCAACACATTTTGAGCCATCACCGTCGTTGCCGGAACCATCTCCGGACACGCCTGATGCATCACAGCCGCCGATAAAGGAACCGGGGCCACCCCTAACGGCATCTCTTCCACTTGCAGGATCGAAAACACCCGTCATAGAACGTTCAACGCTAGCAGGAGAGGCACCACCCCAGACATCAGGGCTTGTGCAGCCGTCGCAGCAGCAGCAACCACCGTGGCCTGCTATGCTACCGATAACGCAACCAACGGTGTTAGGGTCATGTCCATTGCAGCTTGCATTAAGGGGGCAGTCTCAATCGCCGATACAGCACCCCCCAGCCATACCGGTGCCCGTCCCGACCCCTCCGACGCCACCGCAACCGCCGTCAGCTAACTCTCCACCCGCCAGGCCACCCATCGCGTCGTCGCCAAGTCCGTCACCGTCTCCGCCGCCGCCGCTGCCGACAGCTGGCCCTCCCTCGACAGCGACACCTCTCCTGACACCCTTGTGCTCGAAACGTCATCGCGGGCAGCAGTCAGGACGGCGCAGATAGCATCACCAAGGCCATCACGGCCGACGTACTCACGTACGATGGAGGGAACGGGTTCGGCATCCGCGCCGACGTCCGACTTACCTCCGTCGCCGCCACGGACACCATCGCCGACGTCTGCAGAAAACCAGCTCCGGGAGGAACCCTCGGAAGACCGCAGTGTATGCTACGACACCTTGGCCTCTCCGTTGGTAAATTTAGGGAGCTGCTCCCATCGACTGCACCTTCCGTGCTACGCCGCACTCTGAGTCAGAGCGGGGGCCGACCTGCGGTGTCCGGCATGCCCGGCGACGTAAGAATAAACGAGGCCGACAGGGTGGCACTTCGTCAGCACAGTAATGAGGTTATGGTACGTCGTAGAGGTGCTGAAGGTCGCGCGCGGCAAGATAGGCCAGCTGACGAAGAAGCGAGGCCAACAACAACGTCCGAAAGACGAGCCAGGAGGCGACGAGCAATATGCAGCATTTTCCACGGTCTGGTTGAGGAAGCCACTTGGGTACAAGTATCCTGCTCGTGCGGCGTACACCTCCGTTTAGGCTTCTGTGAGGACGCACTCCTCCGAGCTAGGACTTTCAGAGGGGCACACCAAGTCACGTACCCGAACCCTGCACGAGGAGCATCAAGAGGTGGATATACAGCCCCTTCCCCAACAGATTCGCGCTCTCGGCAGGTCGATGCACAGGACGGAAGAACGCGAGCTCAGGGTCAACGCAGCCGAGCAGTGCCTCCTAAGAAGGGCGCACATCACCCCAGAAGTGGTGGATTAATCGTGCAGTGCCACAGAGCGAGAGGAGGGAGACCACCACGGAGAATAACGTGGAACGATCCCTCAGCAACAAGTTCAAGCGTCGTGGGGTCTGTGGCAGGCATCTGGAGGATGACGTTATGTTCGCTTTTGGTGACTGGCTCGCCCACAGCAGGTGTGTCATAGAAAGCGCAGCGGAAGCAGACAACAGGGGGGACGACCGCTTTGGGGGTAGCTATCCGAGGAGGAACAGGAGTGCCACGCCGAAAAACGTTCCGACTCGCGGCAATAGTGCCCAGGATCCATCTGAGGTACGACCGCACTACCCCGGAGGGTGTTCACCAACAGCGACAGTTAGAGAGACTGTGACGATCACTGAGTTCGGGTGTAGAAGAGGCCGCAAGCGAAGATGAAGATGATCAAGACGTGGAAGGGGGACTGGAGGAGTCCGAGGCGTTTTAGTGCACGTATTGCGGTTGACCTCTAGAGAACTCTGTTGGGGAATCGGAGGAAAACGACGCCCGGTCACCCGTTCCGTGCGCCCATAGAGGTTTGGTACACGCCCGCTGCACGCTGGACCGCACGGAGCACCTGGCGAGAGAACTTTTAGGTCCTACCAGGTAGGCCCTGCGTAGCGTGTCGTTCGGCGTGGTCGGGAGGAAGCCGGCCTCCCCATCCGGTGGATTTCGCTAGAGGGCTTTCCATGAACGGGCAAGGAAAGTGGGTGGCGGTGAGGGGTGCCCAGCAGTTCGCTGCTCGCGTTCAGCGGGACATTTTCGGACCAGAGTCAGCCAGCGACGTGACAGCTGGTATTTACGGCGCATAGTTTGAGCTCATGTTACGTGCCCATGGAAGGAGCCCAACCTACTCGTTCTTGCTGTACTCCCTGATTTTCGATGCGCTGGACCTGCTTCAAAGGGCTTACCTCGATTTCCTCCGACCAAAGGAATGAGAAGCGGCGGTCGACCGCTACCGTACAATCGCAGGATATCTAGCTCCGACTCTCGAACCAAGGACTCTACATTGGACCTCACTTCCGAGAGTATCTGGTGGGCCTCGACGCCGAATGTGAAGAACGGCTATCGAGGCGGACCCTCGGGGTCCAAAGCGCGTTGGAAGTAGGTGACGCGCTTTCTTCCTTTTCAATGGCGAAGGCAGCTACACCGGAGAGAACGGACCGGACGCTGGAGAGCGACCATTTACATACGGGACCAGCTGAACAGATAGGCGCCGCTAGGAGCGCAGCAGAGAGGCGTCGTGCCGCGGGGAACAGGCGTACTTATCCCTGCGCCTACTGTGGGCGGGCACTAGTGGAATTTACTGGGGAGCCGGTGGTAGGCTCTTTATGGGCACTTATCCCGTGTCCGTGTGGAGAACAAATGCATTCCCGCTGCATGCTGGACCGTGCAGAACGCCTCTCGAGTGGGCGAGCAGACCCACAGCCATGCGTCGCGTGTCACTCGGAATGGCCAGCAAGAAACCGACCTCTCCGTCCGGCGGAACTGGCTGAAGACCTTCCAAGTCTACGACCGGAGAAAACGTGGTCGGCAGTAGCGGGAGACCCTGCAGTTCGCCGAACAACCTGGAAGAGGACGGCCCCCGGCTGGACCCAGCCAGTGATTTCTCGCCTGGTTTTCACGATACCTTTGAGGAGATGGTGAGGACCCATGGTAGCAACTTAATCTCCTCGTTCCTGCTATGCTCTCTGTTCGGCGATGCTCTTGGCCTGCCCCAAGGCGCCTACCTCGACTTCCCCCGACCGAGGGAATGGCGAGCGGCGGACATTTACTACCGTGAAATTTTCGCCGCGTACGCCATCCGCTCGCAGGACACTGCGCTCCGACTCCCGAATCGAAGGATATACATCCTACCTCATGTCCGAAGGTTTTTGGCGGACCTCGACTCCACGTGGGAGAACCGCCTGGCGAGGTAGACCCTCGGGGTCCGAAATGCGCTGGAAGAAGTTGAGGCGCTTCCTCCTTGCCCGACAGCGACGTGGACCCTCGGGTGTCCCAAAACGTGTTTGGGGCACGAAACGCGCTGCCTGCTTCCCCGACGTCGGGCGGCGTAACACCGGAAGGAACAGACTTAGCGTTGAAGAGTGAGCCGTTAGCACGGGGAGTAATGCTACCGGAATCAGCAGCTCCGGCGTCTGAAGATGACTCGCGGGTAAGGGGGAAAGCGGAGCCAAGAGACGCTGCTTCTGTAGTCGCGCATAACATCCTCATGGCCGGAGATGGGGATCTCACGGTGCCGGGACGCTTAGATCCGCCCAGCGACACCCCAGCGGCGGCGAAGGTGACGGCGGAGGGAGCAGTCTCGGCGCGGGAGAGCGATCATCTAGCAGCGGGAGTGACACCACCGGAAGGTGCAGCTCTAGCGGCAGAAGGTGAACTGGGGCAAAGGTAGCAGACGGAGCCAGGATATACTGTTTCGGTAACCACGGGGAACTTCCATACCGCTGGAAACAGGGAGACGGCGCCGGGACACTCGCCCCCGCCCCCAGCCCAGCCCAGTGCCACCCCAGCAACACCTGGAGCGACTGCGTCTATGCCCACTGATGCAGCAGAGGGTGGGGGAAGCAGACGAGGCAGACGGGGTCGACCGCACGGATCTGGAAGGGGATCACGAGCCACGCGAACTGGGAGAGGAGCCGACACGTACCGGGGGAGAATATCTCGACCCGGAAGCGGCGAGGCTCCCCCGGCCCCTGCCGAGGGAAGGATTGGCGGTGGTGAGAGTGAACTCCGCAGGGAAGCAGGGGACGGAGAGAGAGGAGGGCCAGCACCAGGGGGCGTAGTGCAACTTCGCCCTTTTATTGAAGACGACCAGACGGTACGACCCGCGGGGATTGTAGAGCAACGATCGCTCGAGGACATCGAGTGGTTACCCCGTGGGCTTCAACATGCGATGCATGCGCGGTGCGTGGTGAATGCAGTCAGGCGAGGCGGGGCGCAGGCGCCGCTCCTCTGCGGCGCAAGGGGGTGCACAGTCCGCCATGGAGGATGGGAAGCGTTGGAAGCGGCAGTTCAGGCGGATCCTGGACTGCATTACGGCAGCGAGACTTTGAGGGAGACCTGACGACGGCGAGAAAGGGCGCCGAGATGGTCTCTGCTATCCCTGGGACCAAAACACGTTTGGATTTGCAGGACGACTCGATGATATTCCCCTTGAGGACCTCCAACAACGCTTCGGCACTGTTGTCAAAGTGCAGACGAGGGTTGGCTACTTCCCACGCCAAGCTTATCACCCATTTGCTTTGCATCCTCGGTAGCGCCCTGGGAGATCATCGCCAAGCCATATTCGGAGACGCCGAACTCACTCTTGAGGTCGATCAAGCTGCGGTACATCCTCCCGGCTCTACTGCACTCGCAGGATGGCCGAATGAAGCGGCACGAGAGGTTTGCATCTGCCGAACGCGGTGACTTGCATCCTTTTGCTCCTGTGGTTAATGGAGTATACCCGTCGAACATCGACAAGGCAGAGCGCCAAATCCACAAAGCGACAGACGCTGATATCTGCAAGAGGGCGTCAGCACCATGCCGCCATCCAGGGGGAAGTGACTGTGGCAGCACGCAGCCTCCTCGCTGAACCGCGCGCGCCGAGGAGCGAAGAAACGTGAGAGCGAGTGAAGCCAAAGTTCCCGGAGGAGGATCAGACCTGCGTCTCCGAAGCTGCAGCGGCAGCGGTGGTAGCAAATTCCTCCGACCCGGAGGAAGGGAGTGGTCCCAACTGGCGTCCGGGGGAAGAGTTCGACCCACAGGTGGCCCTCGAGGTAATCAATTCCCGCAATGCGTTATCAGGCGCGGGGAACGACGGCCTGCGTTTTTCGCACTTGAATTCAATGATCAGGACTAGCTTCGGGCGCGATAAAATTGGAACTGGCATTGAATCCTTCTGGAAAAGAGTTATCGACGATCCAAGCGCCTTCCCGCCGAAATTCTGGCTCTTCTTGCCATCAAACCTCACTGTAGGCCTTGTGGGTGAAAAATGCCGCCCCGTCTGCGTCGGGATGACGTGGAGGCGCCTTCTTGCGGCCGGAACCATGCGGCAGTGGCAACCACGGCTGGAGGAGACCAACCGCAAAGGAAGGCAGTTTGGAGTCGGAGTACGAGGGGGGTAGAACAGGTAGCGCTACGTGCAAGGGTATGTTACCAGGCAAAAAAGTGACTGATCCTCACCGATTGCTCCCCAACGCGATCAACACAGCGCAACGGACTGCTGTGCTTGCGGAGGCAGCCACTTGCGTGCCGGCGCTTACACCGTTCGTGACAGAATGTTACGGCGAGAGATTTGACCCCACGTTCTTTGAGATGGAACCGGGAGAAAGTCGGAAGATCGACCGCTCCACTGGGGTACAACAAGAGGGGGTGATGACAGTATGGGCACAGCAGTATATGTAATCTCTTGAGCTTATGTATGTGTCTGACAGTATAAAAAAAACACACCATCTGTATATAGTGTTAGTTTGTAATGTAGCTCATATAATAGACCCGATGCGTGCGGTGTTCCTGTGTGTGCCTAATTATTAGGTTGTGTCCCTCGACATGCGCCGTAAAATCGAGGGCTAAAGAGCACCAGTGTGTTGCCCCGCTGGTCTAGTGGCTATATAACCCCGAGCACTAGTTAATAGACTCAGACGTGATTTTCTGGAGTCACCCCAGGTGCCGAGAGCGTTTATTGCGTGGGTTAGTACAATTCGACGCGAGACGACCAGGGAAAAAGGTGCTGATTTTTCTCGCGATGAAACCAAGGCGTGTACGGTAGTGGGGGGAGGGGAAGGGTGAGAAGAGCAGTGACCCCGGGTCGGAGCGTGAGTCTGAGCGTGAGTTACTACGTAGTTACCGAGAACGAGAAACAAAAAGTGCGAAGATATTAGAATATATCAGACGAGCAAAAAAAGAAACAATCATTCAAGTATCTTGATTGTAGTGTGTGTGAAAACGCTCCATGCGCATTACAAATCCATTGTTGGCACACCGTCCGTCGCGGAGAAGTTGATGATAACTTCCACGTGTGGGACAGGAACAGCAGTATGACGGAATCGCGATCGCTCGAGATCGGAGATAAAAACCAACCAGAGTCGTCAACACCGCTCACCGGCCGCAGGTTAGCAATACCCTGCCATCCTGTCATATCATATATACCACCAGACCAGAGTACGTGAGCATATGATACCTCCCAGGCCCCAGGTACATGATTTCGTGATTTATATCACTCTGTCCGCAAAAATGTAAGGGCAGCTGGTAATTGTTACACATACAGAAAAAATATATTATATTTCCGGACAAGTCCACTTCCTCACAGGAGTGAGTGGTGGATAAACGAGTTTAGAAGGAAATAACTCGATTAGCATTTGTTGTTCAACATTTTTAGTCTACTTCACAATGGCGTCGCAGACAGGATGTGAGATTATGAACAATGTGAGGTCGCCGGTTCGATTCTCACGAGGTCTGTCAGAAAAAGAAGCAAAAACAAAGAAAGGATTTTCTCACGTTCAAGAACCTGTAAAACTCAACCACTTAAAAACAACGCTGAGAGCAATGTATAGGATCATTGCAAGCCACTCCAATACCGGAAAAGTCGCATTGGATACTGGGTATCTCATCGGGGTTCTTGGCATAATCTGGGAAATATGCCAGGTTTAGTGGGGGAGAATGCGGTGGAAAAACGAGTTTAGAAGGAAATAGCGCTCGAGAGTAGCATTTGTTGTGCAACATTTTTAGTCTATATTTTCTCACAGGACACAGGAGTGTGGTGGAAAAACGAGTTTAGAAGGAAATAACTCGAGTAGCATTTGTTGTGCAGCATTTTAGTCTACTTCCTCACAATGGCGCTGTCGGCAGGACGTGAGATTATGAACAGTTAGTGAGGTCGCTGGCTCGATTTTCACCGTCTTTCCCAGAAAAAGAGAGAAAAAAAGGGATTTTCTCACGTTCAAGAACCTGTCTGAAAAAGCTCAACCTCGCTTAAAAATGATGATGAGAGCAATGTATAGGATCATTGCAAATCACTCCAATACCGAAAAAGTCGCACTGGATACTAGGCATCTCATCGGGGTTCCTGACATAATCTGGGAAATGTGTCAGGTTTAGACTGATTCTACGTTATTATTTTTGTCCTGCCGTCGACGCCACATGACATGTTATGTTATAGGGTGGACACAGAGTGCCCCTCTGCAGGTCTGCCAATTGAGCAGGTCCTCGGAGAGTACTCACTTTCGTTTCCTTCGTAGAGACGCAGCTTTATTCGTTTCCACCAGAGCCCCGGATAGCTTCTGAGATCGGAGGCACGTGCCTCCGATCTACTATTTCCTAACTTTCCCGAATATAAAACGGTGACCTTATCATACGAAACCCATCCAAATGATCTCAAATTCGGATAATTACAGCCTTTCGCCTTTCGAGGCCGTATTATCTCTTAACAATAGCCCCCCCCAAAAACCAGCGATTTTCTTTAACGAACGTTTCATGGCTGCTCGATACAAGCAAGGATACTATTGAAACCAAAGTATCCATATGTTTTCTTGTGTGCAAAGGTCTATCGGTCGATGACGTCGGGGTGTCGAGGGGCACACACCGTATTTCAGGAGATACGATCGGGAGCTGTTTTGAAACCGGCGATTTCGTTGAAGAAAATTTGGGGGGGCTACCGTGGTAGGACGATTCTTTAGTGGGGGAGAATGTGGTGGAAGAACGAGTTTAGAAGGAAATAACTCAAGTAGCATTTGTTGTGCAACATTTTTAGTCTACTTTCTACTTCCTCGCAGGAGGTATTGGGGTTTCCACTCAGGAATCTGTGCGTTTCTACGATTTTTGAAATATGAATTCTCGCCGCATCGCGGCGGCTGCGACTTGAAACTAAGGAGCCAAAGCAACGACGCAGACCCCGGGCAGAGCAGGAGACAGGGAGAATCGAAAAAGACGGGGAGAGCACCACGCACAGGCTCTGCCCGCCTTCGCTTTCCGTTCGGTGCGTAGCATTGTGGAGGAGGTGTCCTGCGGTTTTGCTGCCTCGGTTTTGCTGCCTCGGTTTTGCTGCTGTGCATTTTTGCTTCTATCCTGGTTTATTTTTCAAACTTGAAGCACTTCCAGCACGGGCTGCTTCGGGAATAGGTGAGTCACCTGCGCCCGGAGTGATGAGCAAAAACACAGCAGAGTGGGTCTGTGGGTAAATCAGATAGGTGCTCCTGAGCATGCGTAGCATTAGAAGCCTTGGAGCCGCGTCAATCAGCTTTGCTTTATTTCGATAGGTTATGCCTTCTTTGCGGCTTTGCACCAAGTATAGCACGGTGGCGTATCCGTCCCAACGGCAGCGTCTACTTGCGCACAACCACCAGTGCTCCAGCAGCAGCAGCTCAGCAGCAGCAGTACTCGAGTTTGCGGTTTCATGCTATCACACGGCGCGTTGTTGTTCGTCCTCAAAAGTCATATCTACCGCTGGCCAGCACGATTATGTGCTGTCTTTTTTGTTTTTGATGAATTCCGGTATTTTTTACACCAAATTCAAAGACGGTTGAATATTGAATATTGCTCCTGACCGTAACGAGTCAAGTCGAGCCTCAGTTGGCTGGCAAAATTATCATCGTCCGCCCGGCACAGCACCGGCACTCAACACCGCAAGTAAATTGATGATTATTACTGCTGCGCTGCTCCGTGCATACCTGATGTATACGTTGTGTTCGCCGTAGAGAGTTGGTCGACGTGCTTGCAGTAAGCTTCGGCAGCTGAAAGTTCTTCTCACAGCGTTTAGGCCATATCGAGAACATGAAACGTGAAACACAAAGCACCCCCCGGTATTGTACACCTCGCGCCCATATATACATGGGCCGGTCGCCCCGGTGGCGTATCAGGTTATCCTCGAGCCTGGTATAGGTCAGTTTCGTGAGTTCGAATCCCCTCGAGTGCGTACTCGTATAACTTCGAGGAGGCTCTTTCTTGTGCTTAGATTGACTTGCGGAAAACGCGCGAGAGCGTGAGTCAGCAACACTCGATGAACAATCGACGAGCAGTGAGTGGGATTGCTGAACCCTGTGCGGGGAAAAAAAATTGAAGCCAAGAACTGGGGAGAAGGCACGACACCTACACCTAACCTGTGACCACGGCTTGTCCAGAAGCTGGAAAGGAGTGTGAAAAAATACAGAAAAAACATGCATCGTACCACGGACCACACGGGTATATGATACTCGTACGTACATAGCTGCAGCTGCTGTGTGGTATAAACCAATTGGTACATACGTTTAAACCCCACCAGGGGGGTACACACTACGAGTAACTACGAGTACCAAGATGCTTCGATGACGTTTTTATTGCGGGCGATTCGGAAAAAAAAAAAATAACCCAGGGCTCAATTACTTTACTACAGTATGCGTCGACGGCTGATGGTATTATACCTTTGTCATAATAAGTGAGATACCCTCGTATTTGAAAACGAGTTATGTGCGACACACTGGTACCCTGTTCACTACTGCTTTACCTGCTGTTTACCACACTCTGTTGTACTCGCATGACTCGTCTGTATTATGCTAGGTTCAGTGTTACAGCAGCATATGATCTGATGCCTGGGCATGGTATATTACCGTTTGATTGCGTGGGTAATTTGTGCCTGATCGTGGAAGATACATGGAATAACGTGTTCTCGCTGTTCGTATCGCACGTAGTCCTTGCTTGAGAAACAAGTTGCGAAAAGAAAGCGCATGGACTATGCACACACACCCAAAACACTCCACCCGCCTGTGCACAAGTTTGACCATCCCTCTCCCCCTGTTTATTCGGCCTGATACTTTCCTTATTACCAGGTATGATGCATAATGTGAAATTGTAGCATACAAAAATGCATATGGCAATGCAGTACTTGTAGTATCAACTGTGAATCCTACCTGCCACCAGGGTAACGGAGGGGCGTAGGGTTGTAACAACCGTCTTGCGTTCCTCCGCGCAAATGTTCCACCCCCACTTACAGCAGGCCGCAAAGTGTTTCTCCAAGAAGAGCTGTCTTCAGAGAGCGCGCAATGTTTACCAAGACCGGTCTGAAGCCCCGCGATAGCCGGCGCAGCGCCCTCGGCGGCGAGTTCTCCAGCATTCCAAAACTACCGCCCATCAGTGCCCCCTCCGTAGCCCCCACCCGCGACCCCCGCGGCAACGGTGGCGGCAGCAGTGCTAAGGTCACGGCGCGCATGCTTCGCGCTCGGCGGGAAAGAGCGAAGTCGCCTTTCGCCGCCACCACCGCGGTCGGAAAGAGCGAGGGAACGAGTGCCAGCGGTCGTCGCCAAGACCAGCGCCAGCCGACCGTCCCGGGAAAAGGAAAGACGGGAAGGGTGCCGGTGAGGCCGACGCGAGGGACGTCGAGAGGACGGGAGAAGCAGCGTGGCGGGGAACGCGGGGGGCGCGGGGGGGGCGGAGCCGCCGACGCGGGCACCCGCCCGATCCGCCGCAAGAGGCCGGAGTGGGACGACAGCCTGGGGGACCCGTCGCAGTACAAGCTCACGCCGGAAGAGGCCATGACGCGCAAGATGTCGCTCGTGTCGAAGCACAACACCTTCGCGTTCGGACTGGGGAGCGACAGCTGCGATCGCATTGGCGACGCCTACGCCGGCCCCGCCGGGTTTAGCGAGAAGACGCAGACGCCGAAGACAGCAGCTGGTCCATTGTCCGTGCAGGCGGCGCGAGCACGCAGCGCGAGACGAGTCGGAGAGCGAGCACGGAAGGTTGTTGCCGACGGGAAGCAGCACTCCCATCGCCGCTCCCGCAGCGAGGGCGGAATTTTAACGCCCCGCGGCGGAAAGAGCGCCATTTCGTCGCCCACGCCCTCCGACGGAGGCGGTGGAGACCTGACAGTCTCAGGCAAAGAAGATGTATGCCACGGGACCGCCAGTCCCAACGACTTAACGATGGCCTTGTACGCCGTACGCGACAACAACGACTCCCAGACCATGGAGGATTGTGACGGACCGCCGGCAGCAAGTGTAGGCCGTGCCGGCCGCGCGAGGTTTGGCAGCGGTGGCAGCGGCGCCGACCGTAACGGCATCGACAGGAGTGGTGGGGCGGGCGGGGGTGGCGGTGGTGGTGATAGCGTTGTGTCAGGCCTGGCCGGCATCGAGGTCGGCATCAAAGCTTTTAGCAAAAGGGTGTCTCGCCTCGAGGCTGGCAGGAAGGCGCGTCTTGAGGCGGGGGAACATGAAGCGATGGACGGAGAGAGGGGGGCGAGGAGGAGGCATGGACATATGGAAGAAGGAGGAGGGGAGGTGAGGCTAAAAGTGGGGAGCGGGGGGACGGGGGAGGAAGATGACACGGAGACAGATTGGAGACGAACGAGAAGGCGCGGGGTGGAAGCGACGAGCGAAAAAGAGGAGGACTGTTGTCATCTTTCCGACGCGATTCGTCATGGTTCCGACCACCCAAAGGATGTAGAGGTAGGTGGCGACCTTTGCCAAACCCCGGTTCGTACCATTGCCGCCGCCGTCGCGGAAAACGACGACGGCGACGAGGATAACTCTGCCGAATGTGGGCGCAAGGGGCACCGCAGCGAGAACACGCGGGGTCTGGGTGAACCCTCTCTTACGCAGCCGCGGGGGGGGGGTGAGGTTGAGGCTCGCATGAGCGCGCACGGCAGCATGAAAACGATCGATTTGGTGGAGCGGATTCAAGTTTTAGAAAAACGGGTTGCGCAAGCGTGTCTCGCTGCTCCGCCCCACGTCCAGCCGATGGCACGTGGAAAAACGCCCGGCAGGCGAACAGCCGAGGGGGACGATTTCCTTGCCGACGACACCGGAAGGGGAGGGCAAGATTCGTCGGCGTTGGAGCAATCGGCGGAGAGTATGCAGGTCGTGATTGCGGACCTTCTTTCTTTGACGGGCCTCTTGCTTGAACGCGCAACTGTGGCGGAAGGGCGTCTTGCGGAGCTCTCCGGCGGCGGCGCTCCAAAAGGCGTTGAGTGCGACAGCGAGTCCTACGATGGTGCCTCCGCCGAGACGGACTTGTATGAGAAGGCGCGCCTCGTGAGAGCCCGAGCGGAGGTGATCATCGCTGCAGGCGACGGTAATCGTCCGCTGGAGGAGCGGGACGATAAGGGTATCCCCGTGGACGCCGGTCGAAACGACAGCGTTAGCAGAGTTGGCGGCGGCGGTGGGGGTGGCGGTGGTGGCGACGGCGATGAGAGTGACGCCTGCCCTTCTCTTCGCGAACGGTCTCAAAGCTGCTCTTCGTTCGTCGAGGCAACACATTATTTTCGCGCGGGCCAGAGCCTGGCGAAGGTCGGTCCGTCGCCCTCGTTTCACGCGAAAATGGCGGCACCTCGCCGCATGGCCGAGGACTGCTGGGGCGAAGCGCTTGATACTGTCGGCCGCCTCGTGGAGAGTCGGCGCGATGATTGCGACGAGGTCGAAATCGCGGTAACACCAACACCGCGAACGGTTTCAACGGTGTCGACGCTGCCCCCATCATCGTTTCACGGCTCACCTCGACCGGTAGCACCAAGCGCTTATCCAATACTGCCGCTGTTGCCAGCGACGGTGACCAACCCCACTGCTGCTACCACCACCACTGCTGCCGCCGAAGCAGCGCACTCGCTGAGGGGACAGGTGCAGCCTCCCCCCCCGCCGCAACCCTGCGTAGGAGGAGGCGTTACCCGTCGCTGGGGGGAAAGAGACGCCTTGGCCCCGCTTCCCATTGCGGGTCTGTCCCTCGCCGACGAGATGGACGGCTGCGGTCCCAGCTTTGAGTTTTCTGCGATTTCGGCGTTCGAGGATAATGAGGAGGACGCGCACGCCCTGCCGGTGTCATTAACGCCCACCCCAACGAAGAAGCCGATGCATCCGTTCCAGCGGACGACGGCCCCGGTGCGGTCACCTCATGCACGGCGGCAGCAGGGAGATGGAGGGGGAAGCGATTCTGCTCAGGCTTTTACGGTACGGGGTGGGGGGGGTAGTAGTGGTAACAGTCGGGCGAGCGATTACGCCCCGGCGTTTACGGTGGGGGGTGGGGGTGGGAATCGTGGGACGAGCGATTATACCGCGGCTTTTTCGGAAACCGGTGGGGGTGATGTTAATCGCAGTGGTAACGCACGGGTGCGCGACGATGGGGGCGGTGGTTTGGAGTCGCCCGCCATAGGTCAGTGGTACACCCCCGCTAGCGCGAGGGGAAGGGAGTCGTAGGTTATTGTGTGTGTGTGAGTGTGTTTTTGTTGTTGTTGTTGTTGTTGTTGTTGTGTGTCGTACGTGCGGTGGTGTCGTAAAATATGTGATGAATGAAGGTGGGAGTTGGGCGGTGTGATGTTTTGGGCGCGCAAAGAAAAGGGGCGCCGCTGTTTTTTTTGTTCTGTTTTTTTTTATTGTGTAGGGGGGAGCGAACGACCACGACATAATAGAGGGTGGTGGTCGTCAGACACTTTTTGTTGTGTAGTGCAGTGAGCAGCATTTCCGTTTTATTCCGCGGCGCGTCCGTGCGTTAAAGTGGCCTTTCTGCCGCTCTGTAACAGCTTTCCCACTCTAAGTGCGAGTAGTTTGCCGCGGAAACGTGGGCGCGTTTCTACAGGGGTAATCCCTTTGTCCATCTCCCAAAGCTGATCCCACTTTAATTCCAAGTGATTTCTCCTTGGTTTCTCCCCAAGGGGGGGGGGGGGGCAGTTCTGCAGGAATCAACCCCTTACGAACGGTACATGCACATTTTTGGCGACAATATACTTGGAACTAGTGTAGGGTAAATTTGGCAGTAGTAGTGAAAAGGCTAAGGCTGATCTGTTTTTTTGTTTTTGTTTTAACCCGTAAAGTGCTCCATCTAAGGCTGATGTGCGTGTGTGTGTTTTCCCCCCGTAAAGTGCTCAATCAGTAGGGCGGCGACCGTTTAGGTGCTCGAGGTGTGCGTAATTCTATTGGTATAGTCTACTGGTTGAGATCATTTTTCCTCAAAAGAGGTCGACGTCGCTAGTGGGTTAGGAACAACCACGTCAGCGTGCAAAGCGATTCGTACCATGCCGTTCACGGCCCGAAATCTTTCGGCCGGTTTGGGACATTGTTGGCCTTTTTTTTTGCTGGTTGCAATAATTTACCAGAGAGGGGTATACTCCGGAGTATATGATACCTGGTATCGCGCATCATATGTATGTGTATACTTGGTACGAGTATCATACCTGGCGCAGTTTTTTCGCAACAGCTTCATGGTATACTTCGGACAATCGGCCCTTCCTTGCTGATCCTGTGAGATCCTGTGAGATCATGATTTTTCATGCCCTCTCTTTGGTCTTTCGCAGCATGTTCGTGGCACAATTCTAACTCTGATAATGTGTATTATATATACGTCGGTCCTCTCCCCTCGCCTGCGTCTCTCGGTTTGTCCAATGTGTGTCCAAAGTTGTACTTCAATGCATTGCTACGTGTCGCTGAAGTAATTGGTGGCGGTGTAATTGAGTCTTACTGTCCGTTCTGTTTTTTTTTTGTCCGCGGGCGGCAATGGGCCTTCGGTTTTACACGCGTATGACGCGGTGGTTTTTCTTCTGTCCGTGAAGCGTCGTCCATTATTTTTTTCCGTCTTGTTGACTTTTACGTTGACGGTCTAATAAAGGAATACCACCGCCGTCGCGTACAGATCTCCACGAGTACTAATGGCGTTATGTACTAATTAGCAGCTTTTCGGAAGGATATCCCATCTTTCTCTGAAAGGCATCCACGATACATTGTCGGAGAGCCAAAACAATACCTGGTACCGGGTAGTTAATGATCACACTTTTTAGTATCGCAACACACGATACATAGTTGCAAGGGTCTGGTTATAAGGAGTGCGAAGGGCATATATATAATACCTGGTACTTCGTATATTTATAATCTTGCACATTCTTTGTTTTTGTTGTCCCGATAATGTAGCGTGGATACCGTTCCGATAGTAATCGACTGCTACTCTCCCTCAAAACAATACTATCTCTGGTTAATGTATTAGTCTATAGTGGGGTATTAGTCCGTTTGGCCACTTGCAAGAGGTTCACCAATTGCTTACCCAAACTAAGCCTTATAACAACACTCTCCCCCCTGAAACGGCGGGATAGCAGGTCGACCGGATATACGGGGCGGACGCGTCAATATCCAAGCGGTTTCATTTCACCTGGGGATACCGGGGAGAGTATTTTTCAAGTTCGACATGCCATGGCAATGGGGGAAGCCTGAAAAAGTTTATTCTAGGTGGATGGTGGGATTCGAACCCACGATCCCAAAAATCCATGATCCTGCCGACGACGCCATTTGTCAAGGTATTGGTGGGGTATCAGTCCGTTTGGCTACTTGCAAAAGGTTCACCCCAATTGCTTACTCAAACTTTGAAGCCTTATAAACCCTCTTCTATGACTCGCCGCCGCCAAACATGTCTAGAAATTTGTTTCCCTTCTTCCCAAAATATTTTCACTCTTTGAGACGTTTTTGCTGCGATTACTCAGTTTGTAAAACTGAGTGTCTCTACTTCTGGTAAACGAGCACATTGATTAGGACTATAGACGCAAAGCCCCTATATAAATTATTGACGAAAAAAAACGTACGATCACAGCATCAACCACATGGAAGCAATCCGAGCTGCGTGAGCTGGTGTAAGAGGGGCGTGTTTCGAAAGACGCCTGTGGCCACGGAAGAAGAGGCGCGCAGCACTTTTTTTCCTCAGGTTCCTCAATTTGGGGGGCTTAAGACCTCTCTATCCCGACAGCAAATTTGGAGAAAAATAAACTGCGCTACATATATATACCGGGGAATGAAAAATCCGATGGCCAGCCTAGGGGGTACACACACTACAACGGGAATCATGCAAAAAAAATGGCTTACATTTCCGACGATTTTGGGATAAGTGTTTTTTTTTTCTTTTCTGAGCCCCGTCATCATTCAGATAAACTATTCGGACGAAAAGTGCTACCTGCCGCTATCGTAGCCCAGGCGTCTGATAGCAGCAGCAGCAGCAACGCAGGAAGCTGTGAGGCAAGCAAGCGTGAGAGGCATTGTGACGATACTCGGATTGCCTCAGTCAAGCTCTTCTCCTGCTGCGGACGCTTTCATTAGATCGCGCTCGACGAGTCGCCTTCTTCTTTGGTGTTTGTCTTCAATGGCTCCCTGAAACGGGTCAAAATAGCACGAAGTTTGAGCTACGACCGTTATCTTCAGGGAGGGGGGATCCTGAAATTTTGAAAAACGTCGTATATCTTTCCCCGAATTTACCCGCGAAAACGCCTGAAAATGGTTCTCAAATCGGGTGACAGTGTGCATCCCCCTGTGCAACTCCTTGCAAAATACCAGCATCTTTGGATATTTCCCCATCCAGCATCACAGCACTTCTCGAACATTCCGTCATATGTTCATCATTCTACACATAATTTTCCTCTGATGTCCCAATTTCCCACGTATTTTCCCACACAACCCATTCTACCACACTGTGTCATAGGGCTTCTGTACATCTAGGAAGAAACAGTACGTCGTTAGGCCGGCGCCTTTCCTACCTTGAAGTATCTTACCTAATGTGTGCACATTATGGTCTAGGCAGCTATGGTTTGGAGACTGAACCCTGCTCTTGCCCTTCGCTTATGTTTCCGTCTTTTCCCAACATTGTTCCAATTCTATCGTTCAAAATCTTACAGAACGTTTTGCGTACGGTGCTGCTCAAAAGCGTTATCCCTCGGCAGTTTCCCGGGTCAGGCTTGTCTCCTTTCTTGAATAAGTTTACGGCTACTCCTTCTCTCCACCTCTTTGGCGCGTGCTCGTTTTTCCATATATCCAATTATACAACATACCCATCATCAAGCTGGGTAAGCATACCTTCTCCCCCGTACTTCCTAAATTCATTCACACTATTTGATCTGCCCCTGCTAGCTTTCTATTCTTAAGTTTAGCTACGCGCTTCTTTACTTCTTCTCATTGTGAACCACGGTGCAGTCTTCCCTTCCTGACGCACCTACGTTCGTCTCCGCTCACACGTGTTCATTTACTTCTCGAATTCTGCGTCGAACATTTTGTCGGCTGGGTGGGCGTTCCTAGCTTGCGGTGGACAGGAGGAGGAGGGGTGACTCCTTTGTTGAGTTTACCTTGTAGTCATTTGACCATTGACCACGCATCCCTTTCTTGACGGAGCACCGTTCCTACTCCTAATAGAGACACCCCTCCAACATTTGGGCGCTCATTACGCTTCTTCCACACATTATGTCATACATACTACATCGTAGAAAACTGTTTGCTTGAGCTTATACCCATCCTGTTTCGCCGTCTGCGGCCACCATCTATCTCCTCAGGATATCGATCGTTTTCTATTCGCTACTCTCTAGTCTACCAAACTATTCCATGTGTCACATATATACACGTCTGATTTCCTCTCCTCCACTTATTAACACATCCCGTTCCTCCTTGTATATTTCACATTCTCCTACACTATGGAGGCGTTCTGCGGTAGCCCCTCCCCAACCTTTCTTTAACGAAATCGCCGGTTTTAAAACCAGCCCCCGGCCGCATCTCCTGAAACACGGTGTGCCTCTTGCCACCCCGCCGTCGTCATCGGATAGCCCTCTGCAAACCAGAAAATATTTGATTTTTAGACAGTTTTTTTCACAGCGTCCTTCCTTGTGCCGGGCGGTCATGAAAAACGCTCTCATTAATTAAAGAAAATCGCTGCTTTTGGAGGGAAGCTATATCGCAGAATCAGTCTATGATATGTGAGTGTCCTACTCTCTATTATTGTCGTGCGACATGCGGGCAAACATAATGTGTGCACATGCAACCCTCCTGCTACCGACTACAGGAAGGGTATTAAAACCGAGGAGTAAAAAAAATGTTGAGAAAACCCCGTCATAATTTTCTCGATTATGATAGCGCAGTGTAATCACAACGCTCGTTTTTTTTTTTTTCTTGTCTTTCGAACTTTCTAGAGGCGTATCTGCCCCCCCCCGGGGCGTTCTTTTTTTTTTTCTTTTTCGCCTCTTCCCTTGTTAGGGTTATTAGTTTTTCCTTAGAGGGGGGAATTTTTTCGGGAAATTGTTCAACAAAGAAAAAAAAAAAACTCTTGCTTTGGATAAGAATGGCCTTTTTCGGTGTTTGTTGTTGGGTTGTTTTAAGTCAGAGAGGGGGGAAAACTCGTGAGATGATTCGAGGCTAAGAGTAAGCAGATGCGTGTAACACTGCACCCCACTTACTACTACATGAGACAAAACACTCGATGTTTTAGCGGTGTTTGTGTCATTTGTAACAGAAGGGAGGATCAAATCGTGCAGCTCAGTCTACCCTTAACCAACAAGAAGAGTGTTGGGCGGGGGAAGAGAGAGGCAAAGTTTACACGACACGCGGTGCGATGCGCATCACACACACAAAAAGAACAAAAATACACGCACCCCTCCCCATTCGTAGTGTTGTTAAAAATATAGAGCGAAAAACCTTACAATTATTTTTAATGAAAAGTAAGCGTACCATCGGCCGCCGAGACGTGTAAAGCCAACTTGTTTAAGGGTTTTCGGTTAATAATTGTTCTCAATGAAAATACCATCAGATCCCGACATAAAATATATAGATGTATATATATTTTTTGTGGTGGGATCCCGCAGGAGCTGCCATGGGGATCCCGCCGGCTCCCATTGATATATCATGGGATGCCACGAGATGCTCCCGTGGGTATATAATGGGATGCCACGGAGTCACAACCCGTCATCTCGCGAGACTCCCCATGGGACTCCGAGATATCATCGCGGGATACCGAGTGAGATTCCGCGCGTTCCCACGAGTTCCCACAGTGTCCCACGGGTTCCCTCGTGTTCCCGCCTGTGCTCCAGCGGTATTCCGGGGGGCTTCCGCGGGAAGTCCGTCCCTTCATACTTGATGATTCCCACGATGAACCTCCTGAAACTCCACGTTGGAGTTCTCGAACTCATGGGATCTCACGACATCCAGATCGGGATCCCACTATAGACCACGGAGGCTATTGTTGGGGGGGGGGGGGGGGGGTTATGACGCGTGCTACAATAGAGGTGTATGCACCATTTTTTCCGTGCAAGGTGCTTTCACCTTAAGAGGAGGAGAAGGAGATTAAGACATGTCCTTCGTAACCCGACAACTGATGCATGGAAAAAAATAAACCTGCTTTATCGCGGATGAAAAATCCCGTGGGGGCCTCGTAGGTAACACAACGAGAATATCAAATGCAAAAAAAAATGAAAAATGTGTCCGATTATTTATTTATTTTCCGACGATTTTGGGTTAATTAAGGTGAGCCCCCCCCCCCGTTCCAGTCAGAAACCGATTTCAGGCGAAAAATGCTCTCTCTGTGGACCTCTTTCGTACCGCGCGTCTTACGAATAAAATATCCCCGTCTTTTTTCACTGCGTACCGGGTTTGAGCCACTCGCATATCGTGACTCGCTATGACTGTATCCTCGCCCCGGACGAAAGAGACTTTGTTTTGGGCGACTGTTTTGGCGCAGCGTAGCTTTTACCGTTAATATTTTTTTGATTGTTGTGTGGATTCGTATATCTCGTGAAAAATTGAAGCAATCACACACGAAAGCTCTCAAGACACCACACAAAGGAACACAGGGGGATTGCTCGTGCGAGTGGCCCCTGAGCCACCACTCAACTGCGAAAAGCAATCCCGAGCTGCCGTAGCGTTGCCTCCAAGTATAAACGTACACATTAAACAGGCCGCGTCATGCCATTGAAGCCGTGAAGGGACTGTGCCCTCTCTCCCTTACCCCACGCCCCGCGCGTTGTCCCACGAGCTCCCGCGCGGGACCCAAATCTCGCTGTGCGTTCGTCTATATTTCCGCGAGTTCCCTCGAGTTCCCACGAGTTTCCACGCTAGTTTCCGATCGAGTGCACGGTACGGTACGGTACGGTATGGGGACGCGTAATGTTACGATAGAGGTTCACCGCTTTTTTTTCCGAGCTTATTCTCCTCAATTTTGGGAGCGTAAGGCCTCTCCCAAAAAACTGGTTTTTAGAGGAAAATAAAACTGCTACGTACCGCGGGTGAAAACTTCCATGGCCTCTAGATATATATATATAATTTAGAACGAAAATCAAATGCAAAAAAAAAATGTCGATTTTGTGTTAAGGAGAGCCCTGTCATTCAGAAATAATTTCAGACGAAAAGTTATATACCTTTATCGTAGAGCGCGTCAGGTGGGGGGGGGGGGGGGAGGGGGGGGGGGGGGGGGAGGGGGGGGGGGGGGGGAGGGGGGGGGGGGGGGGAGGGGGGGGGGGGGGAGGGGGGGGGGGGGGGAGGGGGGGGGGGGGGGAGGGGGGGGGGGGGGGAGGGGGGGGGGGGGGGGGAGGGGGGGGGGGGGGGAGGGGGGGGGGGGGGGGAGGGGGGGGGGGGGGGAGGGGGGGGGGGGGGGAGGGGGGGGGGGGGGGAGGGGGGGGGGGGGGGGAGGGGGGGGGGGGGGGGGGAGGGGGGGGGGGGAGGGGGGGGGGGGAGGGGGGGGGGGGGAGGGGGGGGGGGGGGGAGGGGGGGGGGGGGAGGGGGGGGGGGGGGGGGGGGGGGGGGGCGGAGGGGGGGGGGGGGGGGGGGGGGAGGGGGGGGGGGGGGGGGGGGGAGGGGGGGGGGGGAGGGGGGGGGGGGGAGGGGGGGGGGGGGGGGGAAGGGGGGGGGGAAGGGGAAGGGGGGGGGGGAAGGGGGGGGGGAAGGGGGGGGGGAAGGGGGGGGGAAGGGGGGGGGAAGGGGGGGGGAAAGGGGGGGGGAAGGGGGGGGGGGAAAGGGGGGGGGGGGGGGGGGAGGGGGACTTACTTGTTGCTTGTGTTTTTTAGTCATTAGGGAAGGGGGGGGGAAGGGGGGGGGGAAAGGGGGGGGGAAGGGGGGGGGAAGGGGGGGGGGGGGGGGGGGGAGGGGGACTTACTTGTTGCTTGTGTTTTTTAGTCATTAGACCATTGAGACCTCGAATTCTATTCGAGACGTGAGGAGCAGCGTTCCAACTCCTAATATAGACAAGCAAAATGCAACATTTGGGCGCTCAGTACTCGTTTTTTCCACATAAAGTTGGTGCAGCAGCAGGGGGGATCGCCTTTAGGGCTCGTGTGCGAGCGGTTGACCTAAACTAATAAAATTTATTCGCAAAAATGCTTAAGTTCCGGGTTTCTTCACCTCAAATATATGTGCAGCACCAACACACGGTAGTTGTTGGCTAGGCGAGACGCTTAATTAATTAACAACAAAATCCTTCGGGAAAAATATTTGTTATATATCTAGCTTGTTGCACTGTTTCTTTCTTTAACGAAGTACGGAGCCACTCTCTCGAGGGGCCTACAGTCGGAAACGTGATAATGGGAGGGGGGAAAAGTGTTGTGCTATAATGTGCCGTGTACATCCTTTTGGCCTTGCGTGTGAGTTCCCACGAAAATTCCCACGGCCTCTCCCTTGCGAGTGTGAAGTCGTTCTAAACCACAAGTCTCCACGCGAGTTCCCACGAAATCCCACAACAAGTTGGTTTTGTTCGCGCGAGATGAACTCCATATATATCCCCGTCGCTACGGGATCCCGCGTGTTGAAACATCCCTCATGAAAAATCCCACGGTATCTGATGGAGATCCCCCTTTCGGTTGTTTTCGCTCGTGAATGCGCCCATGGGATCCCGTGACACTCCGAGAGGGTCCGCGGTTGGGATCCCACGAGGTTCTGCCGTATTGCACACTGTATCCCCCCACGTGAACCCGCCCCCAAAAAGCCCCCCCAACAAAATGCAACTATTTTCATGCGTGTTTCTCCCCGGGCTGCTGGAAAAGAGAGGGGAGGGGGTTGGAGAAACGAAGCAGCCCTTTGGTCGTCTGTGTATCATCGCAATAAATATATATAAAATCATTCCTTGAATATCGAGTCATTCCTTGGTGTCATGGACTTTGGTCAGGAGTTTTTTGTCTCGGCCTAAGTATGCGATTCGCGGAACTGGAATTCTCGGTCGAATATAGCTTCGTTCGAGCGCCGCCTTCGGGGGGCGGCTCCAACGCCCCTCGCCCTGCCGTGTCCGTTCCGCACATCGACGTGAACGCGGACGGGTGCCGAGCGAGACAAGCGAGTGTCGAGGAGGAATTTTGGAAAAATTGTTGAATCTTAATGGCTGCAACGCCTGAATGATTTACAAAATTGGCATCATTTCCAAACGGTGCGTGATAATGTTTGGAATTTTACGGTGGCATACTCTCGAGCGTTAGTGTCTTTGCTGTACTTTTTTACTAGTTCGTTTGGTTTCTTGCTCGGCATTTTATTGCTTTTGTTTCTGCTCGTTTTGCCAGCTGGAAATTCAATTTTTTAGTGTGGGTTCACCCAAAACGTGACACAACTTACCGACGATATCCAACAACTTCGTGACACAAATTACCGACGGCAAGACGTTTCGTGACAAAATAACTCCCAAATCATGATACTTTCACGCAACAGAATTTCGAGACAAAACCAAGCAGATAGAGCCGTCTCTTCGGCCTTTGGCCCTGGCTTTAGCACGGCCGCTGACACTCCAGGCAGCCTCTGCTGTAGGCATGAACGAATGCGGTTGATTCGCAGCGAACTATCCCGCTGTGCTCGCTTCTATGTGGCCATTGTCCATGCCATTTCATGTCACCTCCCTTCTGTTTTGAGCGCGTCGTTGTACGGTTGAGGTACGAGGAAACCCGCACGTACTCCGTGAGAACAGCAGTATGTACGACGAGCATGAACGCCAACTGACGACATTGGCAAACACACAACAGCAGGTGTACAGCAGTAGCCGAAGGGCGAAACGTCTAGCACATAATGCAGCAACAAGTAGCAACAAGAACTACAGCAGATGGCTCAAAGTGCAGTGCGAGTGCCGTTCGTTGGCAAGTTTAGTCGTACACGCATCACTCTCAAGAGCCAACAAGAGGCAGGGCAGGGGCCCCCAACACAGAGACACGTGACAACCACGGCCAGCTGTCGATCGCGTAATTGGCCGGTAGTCCGTGCTTCGGTGGGTGTATCGGAAGTCGTTCGTAGTACTGCTGTAGATCGTCGAAAAACCACGTGGCATCGTGCTGGTGGCAAGACTCGCCAGTAGACCCCCCAAAATTTATTTACCTTTTCTTTTTCTTGGCCCCATGCACCCATTTATTTCCTTTCCTTTCTCTTCTTTGTTTGTTTCTTTTTTCCAATTGACTTGCGTCTGTTGTGCGCATGCGTAGTGATAGATACCACGTGCAATATATACGTGGTAGTCTTTCTTGGTTGGCAAGCGGTATAGTCGGTTTTCCCAGGCGCGAGTAATGAGACGTATGCACCCGTATGGACCTGGCACATCGTAGACTGACTCCCGATTTCACTTTTATATGTTTCTGGTGGAGGCATGAACCGCGTCAGCTGTGATTTATGCGTGTACCACCTTTGGTTTGTGTTTTTCCCCTAGGGTATTCCTCAGCTCCAGAGCGACTGGAGCCTGTCCTGTGACCACGGACTTGATTATGCGAGTTAATGTGAGAACGACAACAACAACAACAACTGAAATATTGCCTGTTTCTTGACCTTTCAGCTGCTTCCTGCAAACTTGGTTTTTCTGCCAACACGATTTTGAACTTTTTCGCGATTTTTTCTTCCTTTTTGTCTAGTAAGTTGAACTTCCTACTCCCGCTAATTGCCGCCTGACAGCTGTGCACTAGTTGCGGAACGGTCCAGCTTTAGCTTTTCTTTGATTCGGCGAGCACCATTTGTTTTGTACTTGACGAAGCTTCAGCGGCTGAGATCTGGGCTTGGCTCATCAGCTCGACACCGCCCAGCACCCCATCGCAGCGCTATAGCTTACAGCAACGAAGCGCCGTGCAGTGCCCTGCGATGCCCTGCGGCTTAGCTCAGCAGCGCACCGCTGGCTCAGCAGACCGACGCGCTATGCTTTGCCGTGCTCTGCCATCGCGGTCGTTCGTTATTCATGATATCTAAAACTCCGCGTACGTACGCTGATATTTAGGTATTTGGCGCTTTATTCTATACATATCGCGTCAACCATCGTCATATCATACAAAATGGGGGAGGGAATGTAATCTCTATGCAAAGATCCTGTTTTTTTTTAATAATTTGTCAGCCGGCCGCCCCGGTGGTCTATTAATAATAGTGGTTTTACCCTCGAATACTACTAACGTTTGGTTGTCCTTGAGTTCGACACCCACCACGATGAGATTTGACTTTATTTGCAAAAACGCAAAAAAAACAGGCATCAATCAACTGCCGAGAGCGCCTAGCAGCGTGGGTTGGTTCGACGCGAGTCGACGAGGGAAGAAAATGCTGGATTCTCCTGGCGGAAAAAAAGAAAGCACGTGCCGAAGTGGGGAGGGAGGAGGAGGGCCCGCTATTAACCGGATCTGAGTTACTACTGGGAGGGAGCGCGAGAGTGGTGCGGGGATAATAAATGGGATGAAGAAAAAAAATGTTGTAAAGGCATATTATTATTACTACCAGTAAATAATAGGTCAGTCTCTAGGAAATACGCACGGCACCATCAGCAGTCGTCATGGTAGAGACACTCCGGATATTATGCATTGAGGGGACGCGTCCAATTTCGACAACGTGAAAGCCCCCACGAAGAAAAGACAGCAGACACACATATCCCGCCTTCCCGAGAAAAAACAGAGAAGAAGCGCTACGCCAACCCCCCGTACGAGCAAAGCCACCCCCGCACCAATCTTAGACAACGCCGCCTCAACGAGAGATCGCCCTCCTCTTCTACGTTTTTCTCCTCGCCCGCAACCACGCAGACCAATCAATGCGACAGCCTTCACGTAACAAACAAGCAATCTTCTTCCAAAACCTCGCCGGCTGACATGTCCTCATGTCGACGTTTGATGCAAACCGACTTTGCATCCTGTCGACTTCGAACCTCCATTATTAATGATTGCCACGGGGACAGTGCAGTGCAGTCTCTTCATTAATGCCAAGGCCTCTTTTGTTTCGCCTAGAGGCGACGCAGGTTCTCAATAATACTCTTTTCGGTATTTTTGTTTGATAGACGCCAACTTTTACTTGACGGCGCATTTAATAGTTTGTTTCGCCTATCCTTGCCTTCTTTGTTGTATAATATTACGTTTTTTCTTTTGTCAAAGCATGACTTTCATAATCCCATGTTCGTATGAAACTCTTGGCATTACTTTAAAGTTCAATGCGTGCCAAATCGGACAGCTACACCTTAAGTGGTCGAAGTGCTGCCCTGCCCTACCCGAAGCATGGGCGCCGGCGAATGCCGGCGCCCATGCGGAGCCCTTGTATATATATGATCCTAATCAGCGAAGCAGGGCTGGGGTGGAGGGAATTAATCATCGTATCCAAGGGGGGCGGGGGAGGTGCAGTAGGAAAGTGTCACCATATATATCCTGGGTTCGCATGATACATCACCTTGCACATGCCTCGGATCACGCGCAAAAACAACAACAACAACAACAACAAGCAAGCAAGGATGCAAGAAGATTATCGTGATGCATACAAGGGCTCCGCATGGATGCCGGCATACGCCGGCACCCATGCTTCGGGTAGGGGCAGGGCAGCACTTCGAATCGTTCGGTTCAATACTTGGTCATCAGAGTGAAAAAAGTCACCACACACAATCATGGTCTGCGCGTACAGTATGTAAGGTGATGCCAAGAGTTCGATATAGACTAACAATCATAACGCTTGCACTACTATTAATAGGTACCGTTTTTTTAGTGAATCCGATTCCGAGCTTCATTCATCAGATTTTGATCCGATAAATCCGAGCACACGCCGACTGACCGTTTGGTCCGGCGACGAAACATGTCGAGTGTGTTTCTTATGATAGATTTAATCAATCAAGCATCCGGGGCCAGTAAGGTGACTGACCATGTCCGCTGCGTGTGATTAGAGAAGTTGTACATGGACCAATTGCATAATACAACATCAGTCAGTTCAGATCGAGTCGATCGGTGCAACTTGCTTGGGTGTCGTATTGTTTCAGCAGCAGTAATACACTTCGCTTCTTTTATTTTTCCCATCCCACTTAGTGTGATTCTCGCATTACTCTCGCCCTCCTAGTAGTATAACTTAGATCCGGGGTCATATAGCGGGCTCCCCTCCCCCCTTCCCACTACGGTACCCCTGCCCTAATTTTATCGCGAGAAGAATTCAGCATTTTCTTCCCTCGTCGATTCGCGTCGATTTGAACCAACCCACGCTGCCAGGCGATTTCAGCAGTTAGTTGATCCTTTATTTTCCATTTATTTCTGCAAATTAATAAAGCCAACAAAGCTCACAACGGTGGTTATTTAACTCGAGGATCAACGCTAGTATTCATAGTAGTAGTATTCGAGTGTAACCCCACTAGACCACTGGGGCGACCGTCTCTATATCACTCACCGCCCCGGTGGTGTATCAGGTTATATCCTCGTGCCTGGAATAGGTCAGCTTCGTGAGTTCGAATCCCCCCGAGTGCGTACTCGTATAATTTGTCGTTTTGTTCACTAATGGACTTGCGGAAAGCGCGAGAGCGTGAGTTAGCAACACTCGATGAAAAATCGACGATCAGTGGGTGCTGAACCCTATGCGCCGAAAAAAATGAAGGCAATTACCAGGGGGGGGAAGGGAAGGACGACACCTGTGACCACGGCCTGTATGTCCAGAAGCTGGAAAGTAGAAATGTGCCAAAAAAAATGAAAAAAAACACTAGAAGAGATGATCAATCAGCAATCAGCAGCAATAAGGAGCACGTCAAGCACGAAGAAACACAAACTCTCATTTGTCAGTTACGTACCAACACACGACCGCTTGCACTTGACCGGCAAACGACCACAGCAACGGAGTCAGGTACCACAGCAACAACAAAGCACGCCATCCTACTGCCTACTTACCACCACCTTCGAGTGGCGCAGCTTAACAACAGGAGGGACTTGTATAGCACAACCCTCGAGGCCCCGGGGACGCAGCCACTCACTCGCAATGCTGCTGTGTGGCTTTTCCTGGCGCCGCAGTAATCGTAATCACTACTACCTCCTCCTCGTTTAGTCATGCGTGCGCTTCAGTAGTTAGTTGATCCTTTAGACTATTTCCCATTCATTTCTGCAAATTAATAAAGCCAACAAAGCTCACAACGGTGGTTATTTAACTCGAGGATCAACGCTAGTACTCACAGTAGTAGTATTCGAGTGTAACCCCACTAGACCACCGGGGCGACCGTCTCTATATCACTCACTGCCCCGGTGGCGTATCAGGTTATATCCTCGAGCCTGGTATAGGTCGGCTTCGTGAGTTCGAATCCCCCCGAGTGCGTACTCGTATAATTTTTCGTCTTGTTGTGCACTAATGGACTTGCGGATAGCGCAAGAGCGTGAGTCAGCAACACTCGATGAAAAATCGCCGGTCAGTGTAACTGGTATTATAACACGCGCTCAAACCCTGCAGACGTCAAGCAAAGCAAACGCTCGAGAGAATACCACAGCAAAATGCAAAACTTTAGCAACTACCTACCGTTTGGAAATGATGCCAATTTTGGAAATTGTCCAGACGCTGAAGACGTTAAGATACAACCGTTTCGAAGTAGCAAGATTACCTCCTCGAAATACAATATTTTTGCAACGTCTCCCTTGTCTCGCTCACTCAGCATCTATCTGCGTTTACGTCGAGGTGCCCCAACGGATAAGGAAGGGCGAGGAGGGTTGGAGCCGCCCTCCGAAGACTTTTAAGTGTTCCATTCGTTCAAGCCCTGCAGACGTGAAGCAAAACAAACAAACGCTTAAGCCAGGGCTGCAGACGTGAAGCAAAACAAACGCTCGAGAGTATGACACCGCCAAATTCAAAACATTACAATAGCAACTAACTACCATTTGGAAATGATGCCAATTTTGTAAATCATCTAGGCGCTGCAGAGGTGAAGATACAACCAAAATCTCCGCAATTCCTCCTCTCGGCATGCGGTATTTTTGCAACTTCTCGCTTGTCTCGCTCGGCATCCGTCCGCGTTCGCGTCGATGTGCGGAATGGACACGGCAGGGCGAGGGGCGTTGGAGCCGCCTCCCGAAGATGGCGCTCGAACTAAGCTATTTGACCGAGAATTCCAGTTCCGCGAATCGCGTACTGAGGCTGAGACGAAAACAAACTCCTGACCGAATCCCTGAAACAAAGAATGATTTTAAAATAATATATATTAAAAAACCCTTTCGCCCCCCCCCCACCCCCACCCCCACCCCCACCCCCTCGAATGCTCCGCCCTCTCCTCACTGGTTGTACGACTTACAGGATATACATGATAAACTGGTGCGTTCTTTCCAAAACCGTCACATTTATCCCCTCAAAGGATTTGTAGTTCCCACGCACAGATTGAGCTGCCCCGCCCGTCCCCCCCCCCCCGCCCCCCTTTCGATCAACATCAGGCCCCCGCGTCCTTAAAAAACTCCGCCCTTCCCTCACCGGTTATTCGACTTACAGGATTCACTTGATAAACTGATGCATTTCCTTTCACAGCTGTCAGATTTTGTCCCCCTCAAAAACGAGTTTTAGAGTTTCCGCGCACAGACTGACTAACATCACCCTGTTGACCCTGATAGCTACACTGTAGTTGCAAGGGGAGTCGCCGACCTATATCCTTAATGAGGACACACAACCCGTAATACGCGCGATCGGAGTATCACACAGCTTGCAAAGATGAGTTTCGACAAAATCTTCGATCTCACAGCTGGAGTGTATTTTTATTTTGGTAATACTCGTGTAGACTATGTATGTACTGCATGTAGTCTAGTCTGTGCTGTTGTTGTGTTGGCGCATGCATGTATCATATATCTATACCGTATGTACCTGGTACACGTACGTACGATATGATATACCTGGTATGTAATATGAGTTGAGTCGGTATTCTTACGAGCCCATGCAGCTAGAAGGTAAACTCTCCTCGCACTCTCCTACCCTTTCCGCTCTCTCCTTGTTTCGTGCTTCTTCTTGTTTCTCTTCCCGGCAGGGGTGGAGTAAATATATATGTGGGGAGACGCGGTCGCGGCGTACGGCCGTAGTGTCCACACAGCAAAACTTACCAGCAGGGTACGGTAGTACCGGTACGTCGTATTAGCAAGTAGCAAGGATCGGTCACGGCATTATTATTTGTTTCCGAGTTTGCCGGGCGACGCCGCACGATTAACCGCTCGAAGCGGACCACCACGCGGGCGCGCGAACGCTCAAGCGCTCCTCGCTACGAAGAACCGAACGGCCTGGCCCGACTCTTGTATCTACATGACATATGTACAAGTACAGCGATGTAGCAGAGCAGAGCGCAGAACGGTTGCACGACTACCAGACGACGATAACTTGCTCTAGATATTAGCTGATGTTTCATCTGCCGCTTTTTTAGTAGTCGGTTGTCGGCCTGTTGGCTGTGTTGATTGGTGGCGTTTCAACTTTCGAAACATGAAACGGCACTTATTGCTCCGCATTTCGTGTCGTTCAGGTCATTTTGATCATCACAATCATCAATCGTGTACGTAGCACAGACAGGCTATTAGCTGGTCAGCCTAGAAGCTGGGCTACCGCAGAAAGACACACGGGCCAGAAGCCAGACCAAACACCTCGTCTTCCCTTTTCGGGTCGTCATCGCGATCCAAAGGGATCATAGGGAGCTTGAAAGCTTGCCACGAACAACTACGATCTTCAGGTAGGCGGTGACCGTTAGAGCTTCCTACAATAAAACGCGCTTCAGCTGCAGTGTACGGCCTCCTCTGGCCTCCAACTTTTTTTTTGCCTCTGTGATCTTGGGTACGTGGTCTGTTCTCTAACGGCGTATTGTAGTAAACACCACAGAAAAGGAGGTGTGATACCTAGCATCGATCGGCAACGGGCAGGGTAGATGCCGGTCAAGAGCGGCACCAACTCTAGGCAGCCACTTTACAGCTGGCGCCAGGCGGCGAAAAGACAACGCCCGCGCCCCCACCCGCGCGCGCTCGGTAGTCCTCCCCCCAGGTGGCGTGCCCGGTCCCCAATTTGTCGTCTAGCATGATGCAGGTGCTGCTGCCATATCATACATAGCAGCACCCAAAGCAGCCTTGTTTTACTACGACTGCTGCACGCTGTCTCGTACGCTGTTTTCTGTTTATAATCGTTGCCCAACGTTAAAACTAAGTATGTGAGCCGCAACGATACCCCCAGCTCGTGCTCCATTTTACGTGTGCCTGGTACGAGGCTTGTTCCCTCTAGCTTCGTACTGATTTTCTATTCCGTTTTCCTTTCTTGCTTTGTTTGGTCTCCATGTGTCCTCCTGCTTTTTACTCTGTCGTTGTTTATTCGAAAACGACTGCGCTGCCCTTTGCTGTTGCCTGTTTTGTAATAAATTCTTGGGTTTGCTCCCGTATCTTCCGTGGTGCGCTATGCTGTATTGTGCGGTGCGGTGCGGTGCGGTGCGGTGCGGTGCGGTGCGGTGCGGTGCGGTGCGGTGCGGTGCGGTGCGGTGCGGTGCGGTGCGGTGCGGTGCGGTGCGGTGCGGTGCGGTGCGGTGCGGTGCCGGTGCGGTGCGGTGCGGTGCGGTTGCGGTGCGGTGCGGTGCGGTGCGGTGCGGTGCGGTGCGGTGCGGTGCGGTGCGGTGCGGTGCGGTGCGGTGCGGTGCGGTGCGGTGCGGTGCGGTGCGGTGCGGTGCGGTGCGGTGCGGTGCGGTGCGGTGGTGCGGTGCGGTGCGGTGCGGTGCGGTGCGGTGCGGTGCGGTGCGGTGCGGTGCGGTGCGGTGCGGTGCGGTGCGGTGCGGTGCGGTGCGGTGCGGTGCGGTGCGGTGCGGTGCGGTGCGGTGCGGTGCGGTGCGGTGCTGTGCTGTACGGTGCAATGCAATAGTGGGTGCGCATACGAATCGCAGCACCGGTCGCGTTTTTTTTTTTCTTCTCTCCGCCTTCTGGGGCACCAATTGTATCCACTATGGACGGAAATATAATAAACGTTGTAGCATTTAAACGACTACCAAACGTTACCTAAATTTACATTCAGAGTGGTACCAGGTTTTTGTACCAGGTTGTAGACCATACACAGGTGTACCAACAGCTGCGCAGTAGTCTATACATACTTGCTATTAAAATACTCTAGCAGTACCTATTTGCCTACAGTGTTATATATATACCTATCAGAGGTATCAACTTACGTACCTACCCATCTACGGCTCGTGCGGAAGCATAAACAACCGATGGCGCCGTCGTCGTGGCTGTTTGTTGTTGCACGTAAACAAGGCTGGTGTGGGTTCGACATCGATGTCAACCAGTCAGTAAGTAGAACCTTCAGCTCGTCGTTGTCTTCCCTGCCATGTCGTGAAATCAAATGCGCTCTCTGCATTCTGGCTTGATTGATCGCGTTTTCGTGCTGGCGAGCGAAGGTATGATACCGCGTACACCCTTCGTATGGTGTATAATAATAGCCTTCAGCTACACCAGCACTTTATTCGTCACTCGAAACGGCTGCCTATCGATTGATTGTACTTACTTCAGTACAGCGGTAAAATGTTCATATATACTTCGAAGTATAACTCGTGTTTTTTAAAGCTACCTATAACTTGTGCCATTGCTCAATGCGGAGGCCTACTTCTGTATCTAGCAACCATGTACATGGAGAGTTTTTTTTTTTCTTTCTCTCGAGAGTATCTAAACAACCTCTTCTATTAATAGTCGGCCGATGAAAACGTTACGCGCGGCCTGTATCGGTCCCTCCCCCGTGCAGCTGACCTGATCGGCGTGTCGATCGACGCCAACCACGCCAAGCCGTTGTCCCATGGCTCCCTCGTCATTCAACTTGCTCAGGACCAGGTGTTGTCCAACACGTCCGATAAATATCATGCCATATCTTTTATTTCCATGTGCACCGCCTCCCGAGGTGCCAACACTGATTTACATCACACAATATATTTTAACTTCCATGCGTAGTACTGCCCCTCGCACCCCCTTCCCCGTCCCACTTGCAGTCGCTAAGGCCTATACCGTACCTGGTCCGTGACGTGTGCGCGTTCCTCGCAACCTCGAAAGAAAAAAAGGGGACTCGGCGGCGATTGTTGCCAAACTGTCCTAGTCTCTACTCGAGTGCAGCACAAGAAACGAACTCATCATTGACGTTGCTGCTGTTGCCGCTGTTGCTGCACCTTAGTGTCGCGAATGGGTAAACGAAGCCCCCCTCCCCCATACAGCGCCAAGTTTTTCGTTCTCAATTTTTCTCCTCCCCGCCAGCCTTATTACATGAGTCTTCCTTTTTTTTTTTTTTTTTTATATCCTCCGGCGGATGGGGAAAAATAAAGCTTTAGCTCACCACTTCCATGCTACGATACAGCGTGACAACAGTCCCCCTCTCCCCGGCCATGCATGATATGATATGATATAATTACTCCCCCCTCCCCCGCCTCCACGCCTCCGTTCCCCGCTTTCCATCCGATTCCCTTTCGCTGTCGCCAACTTTGCCGTCGCCTCCCGGGAGGGCGCACGGGTCCAGACGGCGAGAGCCATGGATGATTTTGAACGTTTTTGGTTGGGCCTGTTCAAAACAGCGGGCTACATTGGCAAGCTCCCGCTCCTGCAGCAGCGGTGCTGCGGCGACATCATGGTTTCCGACGGGTGGGACCGCACCGGGGTTTACACCGTGCCGTCTTCTTGGTAAGTTAGCTCAACATCAAAAATTAAACAAAAACATATACCAGGTACAGGTTGTACCGTATTTGACTCGTTCGCCGCTAACCCCCCCCCCCCGTCCCCTCCCCCCATCGCGACTCGCCGAACACCTCCCGGTGCTTCGCGGTTGGTGCAAGCGATGTCTGCCTGGGGTCCGTGAAAAACCCGACGTCCTCCGTCCAGGCACGGTAGGGGATGCGAGAGTCTATAGCCATACGACTCTTACGGCCATGCATAAAATTATTGCACCACCCCCCCCGCCTCCCTCTTCTCTGGCAGGTAGTTACTGCTGATCACGACAGAGGTATACCTTTTTTTGGCGAAAATTTTTTCTTAATGATGGGGATTCTTATCCCAAGAAAATCGTCGGAAAAATAAGCCATTTTTTGTTTTGCACGATTTTTCGTGGTGTACCCTCCAGGGAGATCATATGGGATTTTTCATATGGTCCGGTAGCGGTGTTGATTATTCTCCAGAAATATCAGTTTTTGGGAAAGGTGTCTTAAGCTTGCCAAGTCGAATTTAACCTCAGAAAAAAAAGTGGTGCGCGCTTCGATCGTAGCGCGCGTCTGTTTCCCCGTTTTTTCGAGAGGGTCCGGTCATGTTTAGTTATCCTAGGAGCCGTTTTAGTGTTGTAACCTGAGGACAGAGGCAGGGGGGGGGGGCGTACCAATTTGTTGCTTTTCTTGGTAATTCAACCATTGACTGCTGGCGCGTCCCTGTCGAGAAGGAGCAGGAAAGAGGGGTGGGGGGTAGGGGGTGGGGGAAAGGTGACCCCGCGGTCAGAGTTGATGTGACGGGGTCGGGCGCTCGCCACAGTACTCATTTATTTCCCAAACGATTCCGTCGTGGCCCCCGTTTTACCGACGATCTCGTTCCATCACACGATTGCAGCTCTCTCTTAAATATACCCTCTGTCTTGGACCCCCCCCCCCCCCCCTTTCTCCCGCCCCCTCTCTCCCGCCCCCCGCCCCCGTGTCTTTACCCTTATCTCTATCTCCCTCCCTCCCTCCCTCCCTCCCTCCCTTAAATATACGCTCTGTCTTGGACCCTCCCCCCCCCCCCCCCTCTCTCTCTCTCTCTCGATCTCTCCCTACCTATTTGTATCTCCCTCCCCCTGCCTGTGTGTATCTCCCCTTGTCTCTCTTTTCTCTCTATATTTCTTGTCTCCGTGCTGCTTCCACAAAAACACCACCAAACGCCCCTCAAAAACCAAACGATACAAACGCGGAGCAGCCTGCTGGACGGAGCGCATTGCCCGTTTTTTTCCCGGACTTCCATAACCCCTGTCCCCATCGGCGCCCGCAACGCCCCCATCGAGGCGAATGAGGTTTCGCGAGTCGTGCTCCGGTTACTCTTGTTATTCATCGGTGGCTACGTGGTCTTGACGCTATGCTCTCGGGCGATGCCGTGGCTGCTGAGGGTACTTGGCGGGTTTCTGCAGTTTCCGAAGGGTGAGTGAATAATATATGTCTGTCTGTCTGTCTGTCTGCCTGTCACCGTCTCCCCCTGCCCATAAAATCAGCCCAGATACCTTACACACTCCCTGCCCCCCCCCCCCCCCCCGCTCGGTACCGCTACAATCTCCATCAATTCTCTGCACAACCATACCTTCTTCCCAATGTCCTCACTGTCACCCTCCCCACCGCCCAACACCCGCCAGCTTTGTTCCCGTTCAACGCCGGCAGTAACCCTTCTGCCGCTATAGGGGGGGTTGCTTCTATTATTACCTCCGAGAAAAAAAACTCCGCTAACTACAAGAGGAAATCCCCAGCTACTCCCAAAAAGAAGAGCTCTTCCTTAAGAGAACGTCTGCAGGAGATGCAACTCCTTGTAGACGGGTTGCGCCTCCAGGGGTCATGCCTCAGGAACGTCATGGGTGACGGAAATTGTCTGTTCCGGGCAGTGTCGTACCAGTTTAGCGGAACAGAAGATGGCCATGCCGAGCTCCGAGCGCGTGCCATCGATCAATTGAGGGTGAGTGGATGGATGGGTGGGTGGGTGGGTGGGTGGGGTGGGTGGGTGAGTGAGTAGGTGCGTCGTTTGGTGGGTTGGATTTATCTCGAATCCGATTTTGATGAAAAGCAGCGCCAGGTTTCGGTTCTAAATAGATACCCCAGGCCTCGTTTCGTTCCATCGGCTATCTGCTTGTGCGTCTGTCGTGCTGTGCTTACGTCAGGAATGTACATCAGCTCATTAATCACGTGTTTATTATGATCAATTTTGGTGACTACTTTTAAACGCATGATGTGATGATTTTTTTTGTTGATTGTTGAATATATATCATCTACTCATGATTAGTTGAGATTGTGAAACATAATCATGATTAGTTGGTTATTGGTTTTAAATAGATACGCCAGGCCTCGTTTCGTTCCATCGGCTATCTGCTTGTGCGTCTGTCGTGCTGTGCTTACGTTAGGAATGTACACCAACTCGTAATCACGTGTTGATCATGATCAATTTTGGTGATTATTTTTAATCACACGTGATGTGATTAATTTTTGTTGGCTGTTGATTACATATAATCTAATCGTGATTTGTTGAGATTGTGGAACATAGTTATGATTCTAGTTGATTATTTTTTTAACAAAAAAGAGGCGTTTTGTGTTATGTAACCGTAAAAAATGTGCTTGCGGCGCGCAACCAAAAGGAATCCATCACCAGCAGCTTCTTCCACACGACGAGACACGAGACTAGGGATGTAACACATCAACTCATAATCACGTGTTGATTACTGTTAGTTTTGGTGGTCAATTTTAATCACACGATGTGTGATAATTTTTTGTCGATTGTTTTTTGCTGATTGTTAATTACGTAAATAACCTAAAAATTAAGTGCGTATCTGTGAAATAAAACGGTTGAAACCCATCAACAATCAACCAATAATCATGATAATTAATCGTATAATCGTGTAGTTGAGATTGTGTTGATTTTAATCAACTAATCATGATTAACACAAGACGCGGGAGATTTGGACCAGATAATAATCAACAATCAAATCGGCCCCGACGACGAAAAAAAGAGTTGATGTACACCTCTAGCTTACGTAGTAATCGGAGCTCTGTTGTTCTTGTGCAAATTATATGCAATCGGATTTTTACGCCAGCAGTGCTGTGTTGATGGAAAAACGAATCTTGATCTTGTTTTTTTCTCCCCGAATCTCCCCTTTCCTAGCTACTATTTAACCCTTTTAGCACCGCACTCCCGACACGGGGACAGAACACTTGGAGTTAGACTAGCATAGCTTAAATTTAGGAGTTGAAAATGGGTTTAAGTCAACTTGCCTCGCGGAGAGCTTAAAACCGGCCATTCTCTTGACAGTAACAGGATTTCCGCGAATCTGTCCCCATTGCCACAAGGGACCGTTTTGAATCTTGAAAAAAAAAATAGAGAGAGGATTGATCAACATCTGAAAAAAAAAAAACGCTCATTTTTTCCGGGTACCTTGGTCAGATGTGCGGGAATAGTTCCAGATTTTTTTTTAACGTCTTGGACTGAACTTACGTACTCAGCCCTACTGATTTTTTTTGTTCTGTGCTCGCGGCAGCAATGGGTAGGTTCGCCCCGGAAAGTCCTGAAAGAGAGCTCTGGTGAACAATTTTTTTTTCAAGAATGGCCGGTTTTGTGCTCTCCGTTTGGAAAAATTGGCGTAAATAGAGATAGATGGGAAATGGAAGATTGGGAGAAAGAAACAAGATCAAGATTCGTTTTCCCGGAAAGTCTGGTCTTAGTCTGCTTGGAGATCGTCGGTATCGTTTCGTGGTGGGACTGGGATGCAGGGGGAAGGGCAGGGAGCTGAGTAGTCTTTTTTGTGATAAAACGACCCCCTTTGGGCGATAAGAACGGGCCTGCACGGTGTGGTGTTACCGCGCAAGCGCAGAGCGGCAACGACACGCTTCTCGTTGTCTACTGGGGCATGATTTCTTTTGTTCCGCCGCCTGGCTTTCACTAACATCCCGGCACCCTCCATTTCCGCTGGTGCAAGCTAGCACCGCTCCCATTAAACGGCTATCCAACGGATGTATCCACTCACTTTTCTGCGCCCCAGCCGTACAACGCACATGTCGCCGCTACAAAACGAAACAATGTCAATTTTTCTCGACGCCTACTAGAGTAACCCCGTTTATTTTCTCGGCGTGATCGTTCGCCTTCGTTCGGCGGGCGCCATCGGCGGGCTCGAGTCGCGCAGGCCCACCGCGACGATTACGAGCCCTTCGTTCTTGAAGAGGACGGACCTTACGACCCTTACGTCGCAAAAATGGCGAAAAACGGGACCTACGGTACGCAGATCGAAATCGTTGCGCTCACGCGAGCACTGGGGCGCCGCATCAGGGTCTTCCGGGCCAACTTGGAGGTGGGTTCGCAACGAGAATCTCCATGGTACACGACAATAAAAAAAAGCTGCAGCAGCAGCAGCAGCGTGCTTTTTTATCCAAGGCTCCCCCTGTGCCAGCATGCCTCGGCAACGTCTGCCTTCCTTCCCCCCCCTTTCTCTCGCGCGAATGAATGTCGCTTGCAACATCTATTGGAATGTGGTGTGCTCTCTTCGAAATCGTGTTGTGACCCTCATAAAAAAGCCTTGGTAAGAAAACCGTCGGTGCGGTCCGACTTCAAGCCTAAATTTGGCCCCAGAAAATTAGGCTAAAAAAAAAAATGGCTTAAAACAGAAACGTGGCGTCGTTCAGTTTTTTTATGGTTATTAATTTTCGCGCTTTTTTTTTTGTTGTTTAACCATTTTTTTTTGGGGGGGGGGTTGTAGGTGTACACGACAAGAAAAAAACCATATGGTCGATTTTCTTTACCATCTCTCTTGGTAACGATGAAAAACGCCTCCAAGATGTGTGTGGTGGTAGATACTGATTTTGACACTACAACCTGCATTGCTTGCTCATTTACTTTTTTATTGTCTCGAAACCTAACACATGTGGATCCCCGAACAATCTGTCATCTTGATCGACAAAGTTAGCCTCTTTTTTTACTCGACGACGAGGAGCCGATGTCGGGGTACTCCAAGGCATGTCCGTACCGAGCTCCGCGCGAAAATATTTTAGGGGTTGCAGTTGTAACATTGGGCCAAAAAGTCCCTGGCCAATTGATCTCCTCAAAATGTCTGAGGAACTACCGGTTAGCAAAGCAATTTCACTCGAGTACATATTTTTTTTAGGACTACAAGGCATAGAAGCTTGGTCGGGAGATGTGCGAACGAATGCCTTCCAAGTCATTCTTCAGGTGAGATATTGAGTTCCTCATGTGAGGAGTGATGGGACAGATGCTGCACAGGTACCCTACCGTGAGATGGCTCTAGACTGGGTAGGGTCCAATGTCAAGCAAGACGTGTCGGCCAGAGACGCGTGCTACGATAGAGTCGCTGCAACACTTTTTTTTCCCCCGAGTTTTCCTCGATCTCGGGGAGCTTAAGACCCCTCTCTCTTCCAAAAAACCGATTCGAATGTGCGTGAGAAAAATAAAACTGCTACGTGCCCCCCCGGATGAAGAATTCCATGGCGCAGGCTCCAGGTAAAAAAAGTAGAATCACGAAAAATAAGAGGGGAGCCAGTATTATTTATTTATTTTGCGACGATTTTGGGGCAGCCTATTATTTATTTATTTTCCGACGAAAAAAAAACATAACCACAAAAAAGTGTTACCTCTTGATCGTGGCATGCGTCCAGAATTGAGATACTATGCTAAATCTCTACGCGGTGACGAGGCAAAAGAAGTCAAAGGTACACTACTACTGGAGTGTACGCCTACCGTACCACAAAAAATGGACTTTTTTTTTTTTCGCGCGCAGTATAGTATATGCAAGATTCTAGATCTTCCCCGAACGTGATTGCACGTGATTTTTATTATTTTTTTTTTCCGGTAGGTACCCGTCAAAAATGTCAGCGAAAAGTGTTTTCGTTTCGTTTCGTTTCGTTTCGTTTCGTTTCGTTTCGTTTTTTTTTCCCACCCAAATGTTGGGTTCCCCCAAAGAGGCTCCAAAGAAGCCGGAAAAAATTATTCCTGGGGTAATAATTAAAAAACCTGGGGCAAAGAACAAACAAAATTACCTCGTTCGGTATCGTTTCGATGAGGGCTCATAGAGCACGCGGGTGTTAAAAAAATCAGAGCCTTCTCTCGAAAAAACGACGTGAAATTCCGACGGGTAGGAAATTTGGGGAAGTCAGCTCAAACCAGCCTGCACCCCCCCCCCCCTACCCCTGTCTACCTCCCCCAACCCCGTTAATGGGAGTGCCCCCCCCCCCCCCCCCCCCCCTTCCCTCTACCCCTCCCTTCCCCCTTTCCCCGACCAGCCCCCCCTCTATACCTCCCACACACTTCGTTTCATGTTTACGTGCGACGTTCTAATCTTCTTCGTCGTCATCCTCCTCCTCCGCTTCTCCCCTTGTTCCTTCCCTTTTGATCCGCCTCTCCTCCTCCTCCTCCTCTCCGCCCCCCGCCCCCCCCCCCCCCCCCCCCCCCGCCCCCCCCCCCCCTCCTCCTCTTCCTCCTCCTCCACTTGCCATTTTGCCTCACCCTCCGTTTCTCGTGCGCCGACACGCGCTAGGCTGGCACCGTCACTCACCAGTCTCACGACGCCCACAAGGGCACACCGGCGAGCAGCGAAGGCCAGATCGACATCGCCTTTTTCGCCTGGTCGAAACACTACTACGTCGTGCTGCCCGTCGGCGGCGTAGAGGCAACCGGCGATGGCAAGAGCGTTCTCCGGGACGGGGAGGCGTCGCCTGTGAAGGGCACGGGGACGGCACCGATGACGGGGTTGCCGTCTCGGGGAACTTCGTTCGAGTCGGCGGAGGCGGCTGCGGCAGCAGTAGCAGCACCAGCAGCAGCAGACGCGCCAGCAACAGCAGCAGCACCAGCAGCAGCAGTAGCAGCAACGACAACAGGAGCAGCGCCAGGAGTAGCGCCAGCAGCAGTGCCAGCAGGAGGGGCAGCAGGAGCAGCAGCGGCGGTGTCAGCGGTAGAGGGGGTGGTGCGGGCGGAAACGCCGCCGCGGGAGAGGAGCGCGTCCCTTCCGTAGTAGTGACGTGGCAGGTTTTGTTAGTGTGTCTTTTGGTGGTGGGATGTTCCGTTTTGTCCCGCGGGGCAAAAATAAAGAGGAGGAGGAGGAGGTCGGAACATGGCCCTGCCGATAATTGCTGCTGTTCGAGTAGCTTTCCCACGACACCAATACGGCTGCTACTCACACGCTCGCAAAAGTATACCCACTTGCTGTGGGTTGCTTACGAGAAGGTGCTTGCGCAGCTCGGGGGGGGGGGGAGGGGGGAGGGCGTTTCCCGTGTGGTGTTGAAGTTTGTGTGTGCGCGCTGTTCCTTCCAGAACTTATGTGGGAAAACGGTTCGAAGTCCTGGTCTGTATGATTCCAGCATGTTCTGTTTTGTTTTCGGAATAATGGCGTTCTGCCCCGTGACTCCCACGAATGATGCGCATTTTTGCCTTTGGCGTACGGTACCATGTGCGCCTTACTGGTGGCTGGGCTAAATGAATGGCCCAAAAGTGCGCCAGGAAGAGTCGTACCAGAGGCGGAAGAGGAGAGGGAGGGAGGAAGGGAGGGAGGGAGGGAGGGAGGGAGGTGCACTCATTTGTTGCTTGCCTTAGTCAGTTGACCATTGACCACGCAGGTGCCATCCCTTTCGAGACGTACGGAGGGGGGGGGTGGGGGGGCGCAATGAAGCAAAAAGCGCCGCTCGTGCTTTTGTATGGCATGAACGCCGCACCGTGGATGTGTCCGTGATTTTGTTAATTGGGAACGCTAATGCTTTCTAACGCGCGACAGCCCCCTGTCTGAGGCGTGACTCGGGAATGTCTCTCAAGCCGTTGTAGTGTACCGTTTCCTGCACGTTCCGTTTCTCATCATGTCTGTCCAAGCACGTTTCGTCTTTTTTTTCGTGTTTTTTGTTGCTGTTCTAATAGTTCTGGGGTGATATGCAGGCTTTTTTGGCGAGGGGTTTGAGGCAAGTGGCACCGGCAAAGGCTACTCGGGTGTTGTATCGTTTCGATTGTTGGTGGACTATGCGTGAAGCATGCCACCACAGTAATGATCTGGTGACACGGAGTGCTACAAGCCCCCCCCTCCCCCTCCCCTCCCTTACTCAACGGGCTGAAAAAAAAGGTGAAATGTAAATACATCTATCCTTTAGGTCACGGGGGTGCTACGTAGTTCCCACGCTCTGCGGTAAGAGGCTAGGAACCCTTGGGCGCGGCTGGTGGTGTTTTGTGTTTTCCCAGCGGGGTTCTCCCTGATATTGTCTCCACTATTAGAGCTTTGTAATGTCTCCTACTCCATTTTTGTCGGGCGGAGGTGTGGGAGGCTTTTAACTCTGTGCGTCCCACAGACAGGGCACAAAACTGCCGCCGAAGAAGGTTAAAGGTAAAACACGAGGACGAGGATTCGATTTGGGAGTAGCTGTAGTGGCAGCTATAGGGAGCCGAAGAAGGTTGCACGTTTTGCTCGCAATAATAATAATAGCCCCGTTGAGATTTGTCGGGGTTATTCGAGGGTCCTACGGGATTCAGTGGGAAGCCGCGAACAGGGTAACGCGTGACGGGCATTCCAGGAGGGTTCTTCTTGAAGGAGGAGCTTTCCGTTCTCCAAGTTTGCGCGTAGTGGGGCGTATGTATGTGCGTGCTGGGAGGACCTTTTCCTCAACGGGGGAAAAAAAAATAGAGAACATCATGGTCGGATTTTCTTCCCTCGGCCTTGTTTTGATGTAGAACGTTGTTGGGCCCACCGTGTACGGTGTCGCGTGGCTGGCTTCTCGTTGGCTAAGAGAAGGAGAAAATATGGCCGGGTTTTCTCCCGACAGTCTTGGTCGATGTAGAAACTATCGGGCCCACACGTGTACGGTATCGCGTGGCTGGTTTTCCGACGGCTACCCATCCGTGGGCGGTTGCTTCGGTGGTGTTGTATTTTGTACAGTGGACCTAAGCGGGGGAGTTCCAGTTGAGGCGTGCGACATGTAGGGTAACGGGGGCGTTGACGAGAAAGAAGCCACCCGGCGTATTTCAAGCAGGAGTAGTGTAGCCCACCTTGCCTCACTTCCAAGCTTTGCCCCCCCCCCCTTTGCTGTACATAGTGTCAGCGGTGATGTTGGAGAGGTGATGTTTTCGCAGTGGGGGCGGTTGATTGGGACTAATACTCTTCGTCAGTGTTTTATAGGAGGACATCGTGGTGTGATACCGTGGTCAGCCAGCCCTCACGGTGAGGTGACATCCACCTTCTTACGAGTGAGTCACTCGTGGCAGCTCGTGTGCAATATAGCATTAAATATAAGTCCTAAACTCACCTGGCGGAGTTAACGTAAAGGTGGGAAAAACACCTAGCCGCCACGGCTTTCCTTGGGTGTCAACCAGTGCAATGTATATGGTGGACGCCTGTGCGGGGGTAGCAGCATGTAGCAGGCAGGGAGAAAGGACGAATCTGTGGTGAAATGTCGATTTTATCAGAACAGGTATCCGCAGTACTAGAGAAAGTTATTCCCGCGCTGGTTGGAGGAAATAGTGAAACAATATCTCGTCCCACAGAAAAAGGAGAGCGGTGGGGGAGCAGGTTGGGGGTGGGGTGGGGGGGGGGGAGTTGTTTAGGTGCTAGAGTTTTCCTCTTGTCCGGCCCCCGTGTACTTGGGCAAGCCTCGTGCCTGGTGTCACCCTGCACAAGTGGATGGTAATATTGACGCGGTGCTCAGCGTCAGGGTTGTTTTGTTTGCTCTACCGCTGCGGTTGTGCTGCGGTGATGGCGGGCTGCGTCAAAAATTTGGCCTCGGTCCAACAATGTTACCGCTAATATGAAGAGTGTATTGATAATCTTTTGTCCTTTTAGCGTCCAGACGACATATTTTCTCGCTGCTTCGCCCAAAGATCGGATTGCCCAAGCAACCCTACGAACACGTTTTGGAATCTGCCCCACGAGCTAGTTTCTTGCGTGACCATTATGAAAACATCTCTCCCGGAGAGGGGTCGGCGGAGGGAGCACATACCCCCGCTCCCCGCTCTCCGATAATCGCTCCCCCCACACACCCGTCCCCACATGTGCGTTTTCTTTCCATGAAAAAATCCGCAAAACGGCGGTCGGCGGAGGGAAGTACAATATGGTAGTGGTCTCTTTATAGTGCCGGTATAGCGGCAACCGGCACTATAGCGGCTACCGGCACAATAGCGGCAACCGGTGTTATAGCGGCAACCAGCACTACTCTGCATACTGCCACTGCGGGTTTTTCTCATGTGTGCCAAGCGATTACACCGGCACTGTAGCGGGAAAACCGGCACTATAGAGGGACCGCCGTCTATACTAGGTACTGTTAATAGTATCATGAAGGAGCATGAACATTAGCGAATGGTTCGACCTAGCTAATATCTGGGCAAGTCAGTTGGGGGACCAAAATATGTTCAGGATGCTGCTGCACCTTCAGCCCTTGGCCGGCCCAACGCCAATATTCCAATAATTTATCTTGACCAGCGCCCAACTACTACGTTTTAGTGTAAAAAAAACGATCGGCTTGACACCCTCGACTGACCGCCGGACGTTTTCTCTTGACCGATCGTCCCCTGCCATATTTGCGCGGGGGGATGTGGGTAGGATCAAGCCGAAAAAAAACGATACTCGATACGCTAGCCCCGTGGTTGCCCTTCTCCCTTCGGCGGCGGCGACAAATATCTTACCTCCCGATACAGGCGCGGTCCCAGGAATTGAAACTAAGTTTCAGGGCAGGCAGGGCGGGCGAAACCGTATACGGAGATCGGGTCTACCGGTGCGTCCCGGAGACCCCGCTGCCTTTCCGAGGGGTCTCGATAATGTTTGCGCCATACTTTCGGATTGAGTGATGATGATGACACGTGCTATGATAAAGTGTGCGCCACTTATTTTTTCTGGGTTTCATCAATTTCGGAGCGTAATCTTAAAGACCCTCTCCCGAAAACTGATTTAAGAGAAAAATAAAGCTGCTACGTGACGACTGGAGATGGAAAATACCATATATATAGCCCACAGGTACAACGCAACGCGAGAATCATGAAAAAACGAAAACGGTCTCGAGATTGCCGACCATTTGGGGTTAAGAAAGGCCCAGCAGTCAATAAGTTCAGAAATATTTTCAGCCGAAAAGTGGCACAACCTCTATCGTGGAGTATGCGTCTGATACAGTCATACTACATGGTAGAGGGGAGTTCCAAGTTTTTGGGCCAAATGTTGCTGACCGGGGACTGAGCTCGTCAAAGAAGTGTGTGGAACTATCGGTTATCAGAAGCATGATACTTTTTATTTTTTTTACGAGCATATTTGTTTTTACTTTATCAACAACATACTGTATGTTATGGTGGATTAATGTAATTCACAAATACCACATACATGTGTGTTGCAGATGGAACATGCAAGGCGCACCCCAATGAGTGAGTACGTGTCTGGTCAACGTGTCGCGCAGCTTGCAAAGTTTAGTTTCAACCGCACCGATCATCGGTCGTACCCACAGAGATGACGTTTATCTCGTTTTTTTTTTTTCTAAAACTCTAGCGCGTAGATGTGCTGGTCGAGGGTTTGCGCGAACAAACGAACGTGTTCGAAGTCATGTTTCGAGTGAAATATTGTGCTCCACGTTTTTTTCTGATTGGTCAATTTTGTTTCCTCCGAAAAGTTACGTCACGATTCCGGGTGACGAGAGAAAAGCCTTAAAGGAATTTCCACTCTTCTAAGAACAATAATAATAAAAAAGTCCAACTTTAAAAAAAAATGACAAAAATTGACCGTGGATGATGACGTCGGTCTTTTTTTTTTTTTCTAAAAATTGACCGGAAGAAATGCAGTGAAATTCTCTTTAGAGAGGTGTTATTATGATCACCACTTACTTTTAGTTTAGCGATCCGTTATTGTGCAGCAAGCATGAGCTTCAACGTCGATCACTCATAAGCATCCACTCCCAGAAAGTGGAAGACCGTACATACGTCAGTACGTAGTTATAATAAGATTAAGGGGCTGTGTTACAGACACACGCTACCCTTTGCAGGTTTCTCTACTAGGCAGGTTTGACGTTGGTCACTCACTTGTACTAGATAAGCTCTTGTATTGGTTCCACACGCGCCACGGGCGAACTGATTAATAGCGTTCAATTCCGCGAGGCAAAAGCATCATCCCCTTTTCCTATACGCACATGCCTTCAAAGGCGTGTGAAACCCTATTTATCCAGCCGTATCCCATATATTACGCCATGTCAGGCTCCCAGGGTAATACCATAACACTAGCCCACCCTGATGAGCCGTATACGCAGAAATATGGAAGATTCGGGGAAGCAACGGTTCCACGGTCTAGAACATGACTCGAAGATGCGGCTCTTCACAACCTACTCCCACACCTCTACCCTGCGAGGCTACGAAGCCTCAGGGAAAATGCCAAAGTCAGAAAACCTCAAACGAAGAACGGAAGACGAAAAAAAAGGGAACAGAACACTCCAGCGAGTGGCGGGATCGACAGGCGCGAGAGCTATCACTTCCAGAAAACAGCGACATAGTCTATTGGACGCACTTTATACTATTATTAAAACCAGGTATACCCGTTTTGTTTAACCAAAAAAAAATCGCTCGCCTTTCTTCATCCATACATACCCCGACACACTGGCAAGCACGGTAAGCAGTAAGTAGTATATTGATAGTCAGTGCTAAGTGCCATTAAAATACCCTTGTAGTTGCTATTTTTGGTCCTGTCGTTGGTATGTGTCGTTCATTACGAAATAAACACATTACTTTGGTCTTCATTATATTCTGATTCTTCTGAGTAACTTTGAGGACTCATGTGTGTATGCTGTTGCAGATAATGTTGTTGGGCAGTGGCAAACATTATTATAAAACATAAAAATACACTCTATCCAGCTGTGAGATTGAAGATTTCGTCGAACTTATCCTTGCAAGCTGTGTGTGATACTCCGATCGCGCGTATTACTGGGGTGTGTGTCCTCAATGAGGATATATGTCGGCGACTCCCCTTGGAACTAGGGTTCAACAGGGTGAATATGTGAAGGCTAATCGACAATCTGTATGCCCGGCGTAGGGTGGCTCACGGGGAGATTGCTCTCGGTACCCGACGAGGGACCATCAGGCGGAGGAGAAGATAAGAAAATGGAACATATATTAAAGTACCGGAGTCCCGGAGGCCACTCTGAACATGCACACCCGAAGAAAACAAAAATAGTAGACTGAGTAACAACAGTAGCACTAGTACACTGCGCCAAAGGGGGCTCTACTCGAACATATCGAAGATTGGGACCGCCAATCATATCAGTAGTTCTACTCTACCATCTCCGTAGATTATATGCAGTCATACACATCATACATCAGACTTGTGCGCAGGCGTAAACCAACACATGAACCAACAAAGGCAATTTTTTCATCTACAGGAAGAACTAGCATCCTTCTTCCTGGTGTCGAGCAGCCGTGAGAAACGTTCATTAAAGAAAACCGCTGGTTCGGCCGAAGAAGGCCAGCAAAATTCCTCCGAGCTGCGAGTGATTCACCACCACGGGAGAGGGTGAGGTCAAATCAAGTCCAATAGATGTGCACTCTCTTGTGGGCAGAGAGAAAAAAAAACTGGTCATAACGCGTGCATGCTACGACAGAGGTAGCAGTTTTCGTCTGAAGAAATGTTTTCTGTATGACGGGGCTCCTTAACCCAAAATCGTCGGAAATGCTTTTTTTTTTTTGCACGAATCTCGTTGTATACCCTAGGCCACGGGACTTTTTCATCCGGTATGTGTATGCAGCGGTTTATTTTGCTCCATAAATCAGTTTTTTGGGGAGAGAGATCTTGAGGTCCAAAATTGAGGGGTAGTATTAAGAAGAAAAAGTGCTGCAGGGTGTACCTCTATCGTAGCACGCGTCAAGAAAAAAAATCACGAAACTAATCCGCAATAATGGAACGGTAAACTGCGCTGCGCCATGGGAAAACAAAAAAAAAGTGTTTTTGCCCCCCGTTGTGAGGTACGTACAATAGTAGTTTAGTCGCTCGTGCGCGAGAGGCTGGCTCAAAAACTGGAGTCAAAATGAATGTACCCCCGGGGCCCCCTTGCAGCGTTAATAATGGTATCAAAAACAGTGAAAAAAAAAAAAAAAAAGATGTTTGAAAATCTCAATCGAAAATCCAGATCTCACGACGAAAAGTAAAAAAAAAAATACACACACACAAAAAAACACAAAATTCATGAATACAGCAACCAACAACAACTAACTGACGAATACTACTACTAATACAATAATAATGATAATCAAAATCGGTCAGAATAATTTAAAGCACTCCCCGCCGAGAGGTGATATCACCTCTTCCTTTACCTTTCGAGCCATCCATGCATGCGGTAGCTCCAATTCATTAATTATGTGATCTTCTCAAGTTCAAATCAACCTCCCCCCCGCCCCCTCCTTCCCCGCCACCCCCACCACCGCCTAGAGCTAGCACCACGCGTACAGTAAGCTCCCACACGTTTATGCGACCTTTCGAGTCATCCATGCGGTAGCTCCAACTCATTTATTATATGGTCTTCAAGTTCAAATTAACCCCCCCCCCGCCCCCGTCAAAAACTCCGCCCTCCCCTCACCGGGGTTATTATACGAATTGCAGGATATACTTGGTAAACTGATGATGCCTTTCCTTCCACAGCTGTCGGATTTTGTCCCTCGCAATGACGGGCTTTATAGTTTCCGCGCACAGATTGATCAACATCGCCCTGCTGACCCTGGTACAAGCTACACTGCTGCTGTAGTTCTAAGGGGAGTCGCCGACCTACATCCTTGATGATGAGGACACACACCCAGTAATACGCGCGATCGGAGTATCACACACAGCTTGCAAATATGAGTTTCGACGAGATCTTCGATCTCACAGCTGGGGTGTTTTGTTTTTATTTTTATAATAGATGTGCGTCCCATGTCATCCTGCTGTGACCCTAGCCCCTCGAGCAACCAGAGCCACAAGCTCCCCCGCCCCATTCGCTTCCGAAGAAGCATCAAACGGCAATCCGCTGCCCAAATAAATTGTTGTGGTTTGTAACTGCTGCGTGCTTGTTTTAACGCGCAATGAACGTGATGCGCTATTATTGCTTTGCCTGATACTGCTATCGGCCGTTGCACAAGGAGAGAGTCCTCACCGTCTCGCTCTTTCTTCCGTAGCTCAGCCCTCGTCACCCCCTCCCCCCAAACACGACTGTTTCCACCCCTCCTACCTAACCCTGTCCCATCCCCAGCCGCAAAGAGGGCTTAGCCCTACCCCCCAACGTGCTTCTTCCGAAGAAGTATCTAAAGCGACAATCCGCCGTCCCAATGTATGGTGGCTGTTATTGCTGTTTGTTGGTTAGGGTTTGACTCATGAAAAGTTACTAAAAAAAACGGGCGACCGGTGTATGACGCAGGAGCTCGCAAATATGAGTGTATCGACCCTAATATTGTCGAACTCAAACTCACACACAGCTTGACGTTCGTTCTTAGAACAATTTTATAAAAACAAACAGGTGTGCACTCGTGGTATATGCACGGACGAAAGGTGTGTAACACACATGGAGTTTTTATTTTATTTTACTTTACCCGGCGGACCTCCAAGTAATAAGAGGGTCTAATAAAGCAAATAATAAAAACAACAAGCAAAAACTAGGAATGTGACGCACTCGACGTTTCTGAAAATGATTACTACTAAAACTGCACATACAACATTGTCTGATGATGGCAAAAGCATTCTATTTATCATAACAACATCGAAAAACATAGTGACAGTGAGAGAGTGATGGTTGACGTTGAAGTTCATGCTGTTGCAGCGTTGTCGGGCGGCAACATTTCAAACTACTAATAAAAACACATCTGAAGAGCGGATTACCGTTTGTAGCTTGGTCGGAAAAGCACATGGGGAGGGGGGGGGGCTTTTGGCTCTGTGGTGGCTCGAGGAGGGTGTTGTAGGAGGTCACAGGATGGCATGGAGACGCACGCACATCTAGTATGCGTATACTAGTTGTCTTGGTTGTTGTTGGATGTTCATGATTTTGCGCTTTTACTGTGTGTGTTCGTGTGGCCTGGATTTTCGATTGTTTTTATTGTTTCATTCACCATGTTTTGTACTGTTTTGACACGACATTGTCCTCGGAGCATGTCAACTGAAATACCAGGTAATACTACTACCAATGAATGAAATAATAACCGGCAATAATGACAGTTTTTTCATAGACGTCTGACATGGCACCAGTGGTAGGTAGGAGATATATATATACAAGGTGTATTATTACTCGATTTCTACAAGTTTCTACTATATAGTCTATCGGAACGACATCTCATCTACTCCCCGCTACATTGACGGAGGGCAGCAACAGCAGTAATACTACTGAATATAGTCTAAACAGTAATAACAAGAACGACACAGCACGAGAACGTAAAGCAAATAATACATACATAATAAATACAAAGGTGGGGCCGTCGTGCGCACAAGAAAGAGTGCATCGATCGGTCACACACCCCGGTCTCGTCTCGCGACTCGCGTCACACGCCACGTCATCCGCCACCTCTAGACCAATCAGCGCGAGACCTATACTATGTTGACGGTCTATTCGATCTCCGTCGACCCTGGGATACCAATCAGCTTCGCGAGATATAATAACAAAATGATATTGACGTACGTGCGTGGAGTCTGTTCGATCTGTTCGATCTTTTCTATACTAATAATGTTATACAATTTACAAGGAGTCTGTTCGATCTTTTCTATTATTATAGACTACAAGGAGTCTGTTCGATCTTCTCTATGGTTTGACTGTACGAGGAGTACCTGTTCGACCTTTTTTATTATTATAGACTACAAGGAGTCTGTTCGATCTTTTCTATGGTTAGGCTAATCGAGGAGGAGTCTGCTCGATCTTGACCTATTCAACTCTCCAGTATAGTAGTATTGGTACATATTGTACCAGATATATGATATCCACAGGTTGCGGTATAATAAAAGTATCAGTACTCCGGTGGTGGTGGGCGCCTCTATATACGAGTGCCAGCCTGAAACACCAGCACTACGGCGGCAATCGGCACTTCTACTCGGCACACTGCCATCACTACTCACTCGTTGTTCCCCCCTGTGTCAAGCGATAATACAGGCACTATTATTATAGCGAGTGACCGGAACTACTCAACCAGTACTATAGAGGGACCCGCTCCTAGTTAATGTTGTTGTATGCTGACGATCGAATATCGGCAGACCCCCACATCTTGCTCTGGCCGGTTGACGAGTGGTGGGTGACGTACGTAGGGCGCTGCATACGTACGAACCAACAAAAGGCAACGCGTGCCATGCTTGAACTACCACCGTGTAGCGCGCTATCGACATTACAACATAATACAGCTGTCTGTGTGTGTTGACAACCAGCTGTCTGTGGTAATAGAAGCTGTCTGTGTTTTATAGATCGTCATCGCCTTCGCCGTCACCATCGCCACCACACACGTCTTGGAGGGGACAGTTTGTAAAAGCATTGTTGCAAGCATTTGTCTACGCTCGCTCAACAAGCAACGAACGGTGAGCGTCGGTGATATTGTGTCATAATATATGAAGCGCACAGCCACAAGGGGCCATCACACGATCTTTGCATTAGTAGTGACATGTAGTAGTTGAAGCAGTAGTAGTAGTAGTAGTAGTAGTAATAGTGGTGGTGGTAGAAGAAGCGAGGTAGAGAGTCGCGCATATATATAGTCTAGAGGGTTCTTTCTGGGAGGGTTTCCTTTGTTTTTCTTCTCATCTACTTGATGAGAACATTGTGAGTGATCGACGTTACTACATGCTGCACATCGTCGGGCGGTAAAATATAATACAACATGTTAACATGTTATTAATACAGCATTAATATTATAGTATTAATAGTGGTTGTACGCGGGTTGTAATCTACACCATCATGGTACTTTGAATGTATGTAGAAAATATATTCTACTTACCTGCTGTTGTTCTTTAGTCTATAATGTATGGGTTTGCTTGTGTTCGTACTCTTGTAATTGCTGAAAATAAGAACGTCCTCTCAGCTGTCAGATCATCGAGAGGGTTTCGTCGGAACTCATTTGACCCTGGCATATTTTAATCAACTGTTTAAAGAGGGTCAGCTGTAAGTTCGACAAATTTAACGGTCTCCACATGTTTGCCAGATGTAGTACTAATATCTGTGCGTTATACTTACTCAAAATGCTACCATATAATCATAGTCTGATTGGCGAAGCAAGAACGACACTCTGACGATTTTCGGTCAAAGTGTAACGTCATTCAAAAAAAGTTTTTTTTGGGAAAACAAAAAAAATGCAAAAATGCTACTCGTACGTACGTGTACCTCTCTTCTCCTGCGTATAATAAGATAGCCTCGCGTCGTACAGGGGTGCTCTCCGTAGAAGAAGAAGAGTTTCTAGATTCGACGTGAAACCATGTCACACGGTTGGGGCGAAACCAGGCTCGATAGGGAGATGCCACGGTCACACCAAAGCCATCATAGATGGGCGATAATGTAAAGTGACGGGGTTCGGGATCAAGCAGGTCACACCCCTCAGCGTCACTGCCCTGCTCTGCCTTGCCTTGCCCTGTCCCGTCTGCCTGTTTAGCGTTCTATTTGGAGCAATAACGTACAAGCATTTGTTGAGTTTAGCCAGATATAACCTATCTGGAGGAATATCATACAGACACCGGAACCACTGAGGAAAACGCTTCTCCCAACACCTGCAAAACCCTGAATCTCCCTCGGGACCACCTCTTGACAAGAGAGAGAGCACTCCATAACATTCACCCTGTTTTTTCGCAAAACCATACTGGTGGGGTCGGATTTAGTACATGCCCCCCCCCCCCCCCCCCCGTCGTAGAGCATTCCCGTTTTCTTGCAAACCATACTTGTGGGTCGGATTTACTACATGCCCCCCCCTCCCCCCGTAGTAGAGCATTCCCGTTTTATTGCAAACCATACTTGTGGGTCGGATTTACTACATGCCCCCCCCCCCCGTCGTAGAGCATTTCCGTTTTATTGCAAACCATACTTGTGGGTCGGATTTACTACATGCCCCCCCCTCCCCCCGTAGTAGAGCATTCCCGTTTTATTGCAAACCATACTTGTGGGTCGGATTTACTACATGCCCCCCCCCCCCCTCCCCCCATTCCCGTTTTCTGGCAAACCCAACTTGTGGTGGGGTCAGATTTACTACATGCCCCCCCCCCCCGTAGTAGAGCATTCCCGTTTTCTTGAAAACCATACTTGTGGGTCGGATTTAGTACATGCCCCCCCCCCCGTCGTAGAGCATTCCCGTTTTATTGCAAACCATACTTGTGGGTCGGATTTAGTACATGCCCCCCCCCCCTCCCCCGTCGTAGATCATTCCCGTTTTCTTGAAAACCATACTTGTGGGTCGGATTTAGTACATGCCCCCCCTCCCGTCGTAGAGCATTCCCGTTTTATTGCAAACCATACTTGTGGGTCGGATTTAGTACATGCCCCCCCCCCCCCCCCGTAGTAGAGCGTGCTACGGTAGAGGTAGCACTTTTCGCCTGAACTTATATCTGAATGGCGGGGCTCCTTAACCAAAAATCGTTGAAAAAATCGGCCACTTCTTGGGCGCGGCTCTTGTTGTGTACCTAGGCGCGCCACCATGGCATTTTTTCTCTCCCGGTATGTCGTAGCAGTTTTTTTCATTTTTTCTCCAAAAAGAAAACAGTTTTTGTGGTGGTGAGACGAGAGGTCTTAAGCTCTCCCCAAATTGAGGGGAACTCCAGAAAAAAAAAGCGGTGCACCCTCTGTCGTCGCACGCGTCTGGGTCCCCCCCCCCCCCCCCGCCCTCCGTAGTGAGGAAGGATGCAGCGCACCCATCGTGCGACTCGCCGAATACCCCACGGCGGTTCCCGCTTGGTGCAAGCAATGTCTGCCTGGTTTGGTGAAAACCCGACGTGCTCCGTCCCGGCATAGTGGGGATACGAGGGTCTATGCCATATGGTCATACGACTACGGCCATGCACAACCTGAATACCCCCCCCCCCTCCCCCTCCCCCCCCCTCCTTCTTCCCCCAACCCCACCCACCTCCCCTCCTTATCTCGCACACGGTACGCTAACACCCGTCACTCTCCCCCCAACCTTTCTCCCACCCCCATCCCCTAATCCTTCCCCACTTCCCAAACCTACCCGTCCACATCTTGCACACGGTACACTTTAAACCCGCCCAGCCCCCCCCCCTCGACCAGAAATAGAATAAATAGATATACCAGTAGTCGGCAGGAGGAGGACGTGGCTACAAATCTGTGCCCGTGTGGCACAACAATAGAGAGTAGGACTTGCACACAGTAGGAGAATGTGAAATATACAAGGAGGTGAACGGGATGAGTTAGAGGAGGAGGAGAGAGATGGGGAAATCAGACGTATATATGCGACATGGACAAGGACTTGGTAGATTAGAGAGTAGCGAGAAAACGATCGCGATCCTATAGGAGATAGATGGTGGGGTCAGACGGCGAAACAGGACGGGGATAGGATAAGCAAACCAGTTTCTATGTGATATATGGAAGAAGCGTAACGAGCCTCCAAATGTGGAAGGTGTCTCTGATAGGAGTAGGAACGGTGCTCCGTCTCGAAAAGGATGCGTGGTCATTGGTGAAATGACTTCAAGGCAAGCAACAAATGAGTCCGCTCCCCCCGCCCCCCGCCCCCCCCAAAAAAATCCTCCCCCCATATCTCCCACCTCCTCCCATCCCCTCCCCCCCCCCCCCCACCCCCTCCCCACCCCCCGCCCCGTAATAGCACACGTTCCGTGCCTTAGACGAGGAAGGACGCACATGCCACGCTGTGGTAGAGATATGCCCAACACACAATTTTTTTTCTCGAGATTCGTGTCGCTTAAGGAGGGAGCTCTACAAATCTATATACCCAACGTGATATCATTGAGAAAAACAAAAAGTGCAAGAAAGACTAGACGACCCGATGACCAAAACGATGTCATTATCATTATCGTGCCTCTTAAGTTAGAAAACGAAAAAAAAAACGGGGGGGGAGGGGGGGGGGATGCATACCTTCCAGCGAATAATTAGACTAGGAGTCCTGAAATTCACAAAATTCCCCCCCCCCTCCCCCCCGAAAAGTGTTAACACCTACTACCAGGAGCATATAACATAGTAGCAGGCGTCGAAGTCCGTGGGTTGAAAAAAAAACAGGTATGAATATTTGGCAAAAAAAAACAAAAAAACAAAAAAACGAAAAAAAAACGAAATAATACGGTGTCGTGTCAGGCTGTTTCACGCTTTCTTTGCTCTAGAGATGTACAAAAACAATTTTAAAGCAGTTCGTTAGAGGGATGTTTGCGATTTTTATCAACTCTATGGTTGTGAGTGGGTGGGAGGAAGGTTGGGCGCAGCAAACACACACACACTCCTTAAAAATGGCGTTGAAACCACCCGAGAAAACATCACCTTCACAAGCACAAAAAAAAAAAATAATAATATAAAATAAAATAAAATCGACGAAAAAAATGGTTTATAAAAGTAATAAATACCTGGTAGAAAATAAACACGTTTTTTTGGAACCTCCAGGGCACATACCTTTTTTTGTTCCTGCTTCTTTTTTTGTCTTAACAGTCCTAATCTTCACCGTGGGCGGTCAGTTGGTTGGTCGGTCGGTCGGTCGATCGGTCGGTCGGCTGGCTGGCTGGCTGGCCTTGGCTCAAGGCGTTCGTCTTTTCAAATAATAGAATATTTATTGGGACACATTATGCTACCATAGCGAGGTGGAGACCATTTACCTGTCGAAAGGGTGGCGGCTTGATAAATACTCTTAAAATTATTACTCACCCGCAAAAACGATTTCGTTGAAATTGGAGCAAAACTGAAAAGTGCAAATAAATCCGATGAAAAAAACCTGTGGCGCCCGGCGCCCTCTAGTAGGTGTTTTCAAAACAGAAACAAATTTTGGGAAAAATCAAGAAAAAACAAAAATCGACGATCCATTTTGGAGATTTAAGGAGAGCCACCCACAGGTCATCTCTCATCTCGAGATTTTTTTTTTGCCATAAAAAAGGGTATATACCCTCTATCGTACGTAGCACGCGTCTATTATTTTTACACGCGGTCAAGGCTGCGTACGGTAAACGGGGTCACTTTTTTTGGAGGCGTTTTTCTGCGGGGGCTCTCTCGGGGTCACTCACTCGCGCGCGAGTAACACGCCCCTCCCCTCGGTCTTAACAACCCTTTTAGCACCCTGCTCTCGGGGTCACTCACTCGCGCGAGTAACACGCCCCCCTTCCCAAGTCTTAACAACCCTTTCAGCACCCTACCTAAAACCCCTTCCTATACTAATCCCAAGAAATTTTGTCCCAACAAAAACGAGTTTCCAGCCGTAAAGGGGCGTTAAGCTTTCGCGTCGTGTGTTTGTTTGTTTGCTTGAGTTCTACTCCGTAATGGAATATTAAGACATGCGCTGCGCTCTACATTTATATATCCCACATGTATATATATATATATATATATTTTCGGGTCCCCCCCCCCCGTGAGAGGTCGACATAGACTCACGCACGTGTTGAGCGACGTTGATGAACGCATTTAGAGAGCCCCCGCGGATGAATCCCTTTCCCTATGCTAACTTCGAGTATTTTTTCCCCAAGATGGGTTTCCAGTTTTAAAGGCGTCAACACACAGGGTGCAAGTGAAAAAGGGGGTACCCTACCGCAACCTCTTGGTGTCCGGACGTCTAGTTTTCCGAGGGTTTTCTGGAGCAGTTCTCCGTTTCTCCAGGGCCTCTCAACGTATGTTTTTTTTTGGCGCAACAAATCAGTTTTTCAGCAATATGTGCATTGTTGCTCAAAACCGGGGGGCCAATCAAGGTAAATGGATTTTTGAGGATGCATTTGGCTAAAAATCGTGACGTCGTCAGAACAATACTGGCAAATTGGACGAACAGACAAAACTGCGAGGCTGGAGAAACGGATGTCCAGAAAGCCCTCTATCTCGGAAAACTACGAGGAGCATTCTGTAGAGTCTATCTAGCTGCTGGCAAGTGTTTTTGGTCGTCCCGCCGAGTAAATCGCTTATTATGATGATCAGTCAAAAATCTCAAAGTTCTCTGAGGGCCCACAAAATGATTTCCACAATTAATAGCTGTTCTAGCACTACTCTTCTACTCGTGGGAGTGAAACTGATTTTAGAGATGAAAAAGAAAAAAAAAGCACTGACCACTCAAACTCCACCCGCCCCTCGCAAGAGAGCAGTACACTAACACAGAAGGAATTGTCTTCTTCGTCGTTCGTGCTTTCCCCCATCATCCCTCCTCCCTCCTCCCCCCCCCCCCCCCCTCTACCGAAAAAAAAATCAGGTGAACTTCTTTTTTACACAAACTCTGTCATAAAAAAAATAACATGGCGCGCTCGCTCATGGAACAGCGGCATGCACAAAAAAAGTCGCCGCGGTCTTCCTCGCCTTGGGTCCCCCCGGCCCCGCCCCTGCCACCGCCTCCGCATCCGCCACACTTGGAGATCCGTGGCGGCATGACTCGCCGGTGGGGGGCCCACGACGTCCTGGAACCTCTTGATACTCTTGGTCTTTCGCCCGCCGGCCTCAGCAGCATCCGCAGCTTCCGCAGCGTCGGAAGCATCGGGAGCATCGGAAGCGTCAGCGGGGTCCGTAGCAACACTAGCAGCAGCAGCAGCAGCAGCAGCGAAAGCTGTTTCGGTTTCACCGAGCAGTCGACCATCGAGGAGGAGGAGGAGGAGGAGCTGGGGGGGGAGGAGGAGGAGGTGGAGAAGGAGGAGGAGGAGGAGGAGGAAGAAGAAGAGGAGGGGCAGAAGGAAGGGGGACGGGGGGGGGTAGGAGACGGAGGAAGAGGTGGAGGAGGAAGAGGTGGAGGAGGAAGAGGAGGAGAAAGAGAAGGAGGAAGGAGAGAAGGAGGAAGGAGAGAAGGAGGAAGGAGAGAAGGAGGAAGGAGAGAAGGAGGAGGGGGGAGGGGGGTGCAGGAGAAAGAGGAGCAGCCGCACTGTCCTCCTTCGTGTGCTCCTGCTCCTCCTCCTCCTTCGACTGCGACGCGACCATCCTCCGTGCTGTTTGGCGTGTCTAGACGTCTGCCGTCGTCCGCGATCAACCCGGGCTGCCGCCTTGTCCTGCTGCGAAAAAGACGCACACCGCCGATGCGTTCGCCGCGATGGCTGCAGCAAAACGCGGGGGAAAGGGGGGGAACAATGAAGGAGGAAAAAGGATAAACGCACGGCAGAACAGAGGAGGCCTGAACATTTTAGTTGTTCCTTCTCGTGCACCACAAACAACTCGTGCACTGCTGTGTCGTCGTGCAGCAGTAGCCCCCCCGCCCCAACTTTTCTTTGACGAAATCGCCGGTCTCGAAACCAGCTCCCCCGGTCGTAACATCTGAAGTGCGGTGCCCCTCGCCTCGCCGACGCCCCATCGTTGTAAATCCCTTTGCCAGCAAGAAAATACGTATGTGTGTGAAGCTATTTTTTTCATAATCATCTCTAGCATCCTTCCTCGTGTCGTTGAGCAGGGGGCCACGAAACGTTCGTTCGTTGAAAAAAATCGAGCTGTTCTTTTTTTTTTTTTTTTTTTCGGGGGGGGGGCTATTATCGTACAATCAGTCCAATACGACAAATTAAGGGGGTGCGCGCGCACACAAAGCCCCTTTTGCCCCAAAACGAATCCGGCTAGATAGAGCTGGGGCACCGGGGCCTCCTCTCGACACCAAATTCAACATCGTTTGTGCAACACAATATTGCCTTTTGATGTACGATATTGATCGCGTTGTGTCTGCCGCCTATGTAGGTCATGGGATTTCCTCATCGCACCGGGTATATAATATATTATATTATAATAGCACTTTCTTTTTCTGAGTTATCCCACGGTACAGGTTGAAGTTTTTGTGCCAGAAAAAGGTATACCCCTCAGTCATCATCCGACGGTACGGGTTGCAGTTTTTGTGCCAGAAAAAGGTATACCCCTCAGTCATCCGACGGTACGGGTTGCAGTTTTTGTGCCAGAAAAAGGTATACCCCCTCTGTATCGATTGAGCTCCTCGAGTGAGGAACTCTGTTACATAGCGGTTAGTCACTAGAGTCAAGTAAAAATTTTGTGCCAAAAAAAGGTATACCCCTCTCTGTTCCGATTGAGCTCCTCGAGTGAGGACCTCTATAATAGCGGTCAGTCATTAGCGCCTAAAATAATTTCGCGAGTACCATGTATTTTCAGGACTACACAAGGCACATGTAGAAGAAGCTTGTTCTGGGTGTGCGAACGAATGCCTCTCTTCGAAATCATTTTTCGGGTGATGTTGATGTTCGGCTCTTCTGCCTCACGTTAAGAGCTGTGTGCACACACCCCGAGCGCTGCGTTTCTTTTTTTCAGGGCCAAAGCTACGGTGTGGGAGGGGGGGGGGGGGTCACTTTCTATGTTGGGGGTCTTTTTTAATTTTGCAGTGTGTCTCGGGGTCACTCGTGTAGCGCGATGAGTGCCCGCTCCCCCCCCCCCCCGCTGATTTAGGGGGTCTCAGCCTTTCGTGTGTTTTGTTTTAAATAATTTTGCGATACAAGAGTGTATGGAGATATGGAACGCAATGGTTAGCTACGCCGCGCCAAGCAAAATCGCCTATAAACAATAATAAGAGGTGTTTTTCGTCACTGAGGTGTACAGAGTCTCTCGGGCGGGTGGCTCAAATATATTGTTAATAGTGAAAATGAGGCATATGCCCTGAGTCGTTCTACGGGAAGGGGGGAGGGGAGGGGGGGGGGGGAGAGGGGGGGGGGGGGGTGAGCTCCTAGAGTGGTTAAAAGTCCCAGAAAATAAATAAATAAATAATACATATACTTCGAAGTACGTGGTATATGGGGTGCTAAATCTCTCTGCCGTATAGTTCATGCTTATTTTGAGGACGCGTAGTACTTCGTACGATACAGGTACTACCACGGTAGTGCCGGGGCACTTTTGTTTTTTGCTTTTTTTCTTCTGAATATATGTGACCGCGCGGGGTTGCATTTTTCAGTTTTATCTGAACAAACAAAAAAAATTGAATGTGGGTGTTCAAAGGTACGGCCGTTTTCGTATGATATTTTGGCGCTATCTATTCGGGGCAGTCAGGAAATGAAAACAAGGCATGCGCCTCGGCTCTCAGTTGCGATCCGGGGCTCTGTGGCAATAATAAAGTGGCGGGCTTTTAGTGACTTTAGCGCATAATAATCAGACATCTGCCGTCAACGGCGAAACATATTTTTATCTGCCTGTTTCTTCGACGGAAGCGCGGTCACCCGCCGCGTCGGGGCCCCGGCCCGCCGATCATCGGCGCGGCCAGGGCCGATTGCCATCCCAGTCGCTTTCGTGGCAGACGGGATCGAGTCATCATCCAACTGTCATGCCCATCGATGATTCGCCTGACCCTTGGCTTGACCAGACATCGAACTGCTGGTCACTACGGAGGTGAGCATCATTATGCAGAAGTTTTCGCCGTTAGTGCCTCGTTTAAGACAGACGACCCTCCCCTTTGGGGCGGCCTCGTTTCACCCTTTACTCGCGCTGATGCCCTTCGATTAAAAACCGGGGGCTTTGCCTCAACTGCCACGAAGACAACCACTCCATCAAGCATTGTGGGCACCCCTTTCATCAATGCGAGCGGCTGTTGAACCCTGAACTTGGCCAACTTGGCGACGATGACGCATACCGACGTTGGCAAGCACGCACGGTCTGCTACACCGCCCCCACGGCAAATCTTCTCACCCGAACACAGCCACAACAAATATCGTTGCCATCATTCAGGCCAATCGCGAGGGTACCACCAGGAACAGGGCCAGGTAAACTGCCACAACGACAACACATACACGTTGGATCACCACAGTGATACCCCGCCCTCGCCTGCCTCTTCTTCCCCCGCTCCTGCTCCTGGATCGCGCTTTGGAGCCGCCCCTAACCCGGGCAGAAATCCTAACGCGCGCCAGCCTGGCACATTCCGTACCGGCAAATGACACTCGACGGCGGTACGGCGCACCCGGCCCGGCCGTCGACAGCACTGTCGGAGACACACCTCTTTTGTTTTCAGAAAATGCTCGAGTGCACCTGTCGCTAGCCTGTCCAATAACGCAGTACAAAGCGTGCCTCTGTCAAGAGCCCACGGGCTCCTACGCCTTCTTCTGCTGATTCTGATTCTCACGGCGTAGTACCGGCGGCGCGGGAACTAGCGCTTCGAGCGCATGCTAGAAGACGAAACAAGGTCCATAGACCCTGTGGGCGTCTTCTGGAGCGGGGCTCGGGCAGGTGGCAATAATGTTTTAACCCGAGAGGAGGCTCTTTTCCGTTAGGCCTCTTGGAGAAGGGAGACGAGGTAGCTAATCTTATCGACTCCTCCTCCTAGATGGAACAAAGGACAGAGCGCCCGCTGCTATCGCGAGAACGCACCGGATCGAGCCTCGCAACAGATCTCGGTGTTTTAGTGGTGGCCTTCCCACACCTTAATGAAACCGACCGCCACCTCGAGAGTGGTCAGAAAAATTGTTTGAGGGTCGGCCGTCCCACACCTCAAACCGACCGCCACCGCCTGGCCAGGGAGAGGGGGGGACACGTTCGCGTAAAAAGGCGACGCGCCGTCACCACAGCTGTATTGCTGCGCGACGCGTGCCTGGGAAGGAGCGCGCAAAGCGCAGGCTCCCGTGCTATGGTTGACGGGGACGACGTTCGGAGCGCGTACCCCCACGGCCGAGTGTATGCCGCCGCTGAGGGGAACGGCACTGCAAGCGCGAGTTCCCGTGGCCGCACTCGGACCGTGACCGAGGGGAACGTCGCTGGAAGCGCGCGTTCTCGCCGTCGAAAAAATTTCCTGGCCCCGGGGGAACAGCAATCAGAAGAGCTGTAAATAAAAAGCTCTACCGCCTCCACGCAAACAAAGGGAAAAATTGTCGTACCGGTAGACTATACTGCTGGATACTGCCAATACCACCTCAGCAGTGCACTATTAATACCACCAACAAGCACCACCAACACGCACCCCCACCGACAACAACCACCACCACCACCGAAAGTCCATACGAAGGCACCAGGGCATCGAGCAACAGATAATAACCTCTAGATGCACGTCCCGGGTGCTCTTAAATCGGGGTACCCCCACTCTGTAACAATATCGATGCTACTGTCTGTACGCCTCGGGCGCTCTTAAATTGGGGTACCCCCACTGTAACAATATCGATCGATGCTACTGTGTTGAGGTATTAGTGGGGTATTAGTCCGTTGGACCACTTGCAAAAGGTTAACCAATAATAGCTTACCCAAACTAAGCCTTATAACACTCTTCCTCCCTGAAACGGCGGGATAGCAGGTCAACCGGATATACGGGGCGGACGTGTCAAAATCCAAGCGGTTTCATTTCCTGGGTGTACCGGGGAGAGTATTTTTTAAGTTCGACATGGGGAAAGTCTGAAAAAGTTCATTATTATGGTGGATGGTGGGATTCAAAACCACGACCCAAAAACCATGATCCTGCCGACGACGCCATTTGTCAAGGGTATTAGTGGGGTATTAGTCCGTTTGACCACTTGCAAAAGGTTAACCAATAGCTTACCCAAACTAAGCCTCATGAAACACTCTCCCCCCCTGTTTTTGCAAAAGGTTAACCAATAGCTTACCCAAACTAAGCCTCATAAAACACTCTCCCCCCCTATTTTTGCAAAAGGTTGACCATTAGCTTACCCAAACTAAGCCTTATAACACCATCCCCCGTCGTTTCAGGGGGGGCGAGTGTTATAAGGCTTAGTTTGGGTAAGCTATTGGTTAACCTTTTGCAAGTGGTCAAACGGACTATTAATAATACCCCACTAATACCTTAACACCCGCCCGTGTCATGTTCAGAAAAAAATAGCCAAAAAAAGGTATACCTCTATCGAGCGTACCAACGCATCTACAATATTCATGCTGCTGTGGGTCTCTACAGCACTTTTTGGAGCGCGTCTCAGTTGGCGAATTACTCGCTCTAGTTTTCGTGAAAGAGTGCCGGGCGCCGGTGCTGGGGGACGTGCGGAATGAAAAAAATAAGAATACTTACTGTGTGCAACACGCGTTTTGATGTGCGATGTTATTTTAATGTTTTGTCTCGCTTGTTTTTTTTGTCTCAAAATCCGAATCCGGGGCGATGTGCGGCTGTGTGCAGCGCACCCCTTTTAGTCCAACATATATATGTACTTCGCGTATAGCAATATATAATGTATCAATAGTCTAGACTATAGAAGGGATGAGTCATCCCACGGTTTTGTGGGGAGTTACAAATTTTGGGGCTTGCAAACGTTTTTTGACCGGGGTTGAGAGAGCTCTATCCTCCTGTAAGTGTGGAACACTACTATCGGTTAGTATGCCCATCATTCTTACACGAGTATATATGTTTGATTTAGGACTAGCACGTAGGAGTGTTGTTTTTAGGAATATGTCGTGGTGGAAGAAGGCATGTTTCGGCGGGTGAGATTATATTGAGAGCTCCATTCGTGTTATTAGTGAGCTTGGGAGAGATATAAAACTTCTGCTTTCATCCCTGCTTGCTAGCGCGTGATTGTGACTCGAATTTAGACGCTTCCTTTTTCGGCGAGACATTCCCTTTGCTACTAGGTGCCTATACTATACTTCTATGCGCCGAACCGTTAACAGGCATCTCTAGAACGGAAAAGTCGAAATATGTCTTTGCCCAAACAAACAGTGACACCTGACACGCAGGGAAGAGCAAGCGCAGCCCCAATCGTATTGGCGCTGCAGGGTACAGTCCATGTACACAAGCATACTCTGGCACCAAAATACAAAAGCTGACACAAACAACTCAAAATCAAGCACTGGTGAAGCTGCATTACCATACCCTGTGGTCAGGGGAGCACAAAAACGAAATAAGAATCTTGACCCACACACCATCACATTTTTTTTAAAGGAGCCAGAAGACAGGGCGGCGGCGGCGGCGGGGGGGGGGGGGGGGGGTTACTAAAACCACATACTTGAAGCAAAAAAAAAAAGTTGGGAGTAAAACAAACGCTCCAAAAAAACTTATCTCGATTTTCGCGCGCAGAAGAAACCACAACGCGTGCGCGCTCCGTTTTCTTTTTTCACTTTTTTTTTTTTTTTTCGTTTTTGATCTTTCTAGACTATTCTAAGAGCGTGGCTCTCCGTTTTTCTCTTTTTTGCGTGCTCGTCGCTGACCAAATCACGATATGGTAGGGCGGTATCCCCTCTTTTCAACACCCCGGCTTTTCACCATTCACATGTGTGAGTGACTGTAGTACCTCACGTACGGACAAAAAACACTCTCATTCATGTGGCAGCGATGTTTATTGGGCCGGCGCAGCCTGGCTTAAGCACCATTCAATTGCGGATTATTTTATCGAAAAGTTAGAACAGCACGGAAAAACATACCTGGTGTAACGTGGCACAAGGAATACGGAGAGAGGTCGCCCGCGCGAGTGACCCCGAGAGCCACGGCCAAAAGAAAAGTCCCAAAAAGTGACCCCCCCCCTTGATTTCGTGCTCCACGTCTCGAAAAGGGATGCGTGCGGTCAATGGTCAAATGACTAAGGCAAGCAACAAAGGAGTCACCCCTACCCCCCTCTGTGATAACGCCTTTGTCCGCACATCTAACACGCCGTGTATGAACAAACCCAGTGGTGTGTGATATACCACAGCCGTCAGATGTCACCCGTCTCAAAAAACGGGCTTTTTAGATTCCGTGCACAGATTGGCTAGCCGTCAGATGTCACCCGTCTCAAAAAACGGGTTTTATAGATTCCGTGCACAGATTGGCTATTTAAGGGCCACTAATTAACACCACCCTGTTGACTAGTACACGCTGCACTGTAGTTCTAAAGGGAGTCGCCGACCTGTATCGTTGATGAGGACACACACTCAGTAATACGCTCGATCTGAGTATCACACACACCTACGCAAGTATGCGAGAGTCGACGAAATCTTCGACCTCATAGCTGGAGTGTATGTGATTTATTTTATAATACATATTTTGGTTTGGGGGGAGTTGGGTTTCCACACCAGCGCGCGCCGATTCCTGGACAAATCACCTGAACAAATCAGCCATTATTTTCGATTTTGATTTCATTCCTGGGCGAGTCAGAAGGAGCATGCTCGCCCGTGGTCTACCAATACCGTACCCCCCCCCCCCCTCCGCAGGAACAAAGAGACAAGCCCACGAAAAGACACACAACACATGTCTATGTGACGGCCGGTGCTTCATCGAACAATGACTTTGGCGAGGTCTCTGCTCATTCGTCTATTGAGAGAGAGCACCAGATCAAAACCTATCAAAACTTCTACACGATTAAGCTGTACCATTCATGCATTGCTGTCCACAGGGAGCGGAGAATCAACCAGCGTGCGCTTCTTCTCGCCCCCCCTCTTCCCCCCCCCCCTCTCCCGCCCCGGTCCCGGTCCCTCCCTTCTCCCCTACATATTTTACTAGCGCAACACCTTGTGGGGTCGACCCCTTTCCCCCTCCCCCCGTGTCCTTTCCAAGGCTGTACAAACCTACACCCAAAAGAAGGCAAAAAAATATATATTCCCGGGATCCTCCCTCCGTGATTTCCAAAATATTATTCCACCCCACTTCTCCCTTTTGCTCGGCTCCAACTTGTCATCAACCAGCTGGTTGAGTGGATGGATATGTGGGTGGGTGGGTGGGTGGGTGGGTGGGTGTGGGGGGGGGGAGGGGCTTGGGGGAGGGAGGGGTGTACTCATTTAATGCATATCCGTATTCTTAAGATCATCGACACTCGCATCCCTACTATGCCGGAACGAAGCACGTCGGGTTTGCACCGGCCAGGTGGAAGGGAGGGGGGTGTGAGGGAAGGGGTTGAGTCCCCCCCTGCCCCCCCTCCTCTCCCTACCCTCTCTCCCATCCCCTGACCCCGCCTCTTATGTGCTAAGCTATATGGCGTTTTTCTACGGGGGGATTAAAGTGCCAATGCAGTTGTTGATATCCTGATTTTCGAGTATTTATCACGCGCCACCGGTGGCACCTTGCGGTGGAGCTTCCACGCCGGACGAAGATTCCAGCTCCCCCCGGTCCGCTGTCCTCCAAAACGCGGCCAAAGCGCTTCCGATCAAGGAATGGCATGTGGCCGAAACGGCGCCCGGTATGGCTGATGTGGGGTCGGCCAGACCTCTCTGAGCGAGGACCACGGCAAGCGCTGAGTTTTGCATGCCCACCTCTATGCTCGCTGTTCGGGCTTCCTGCTTCGTGAACCCCAACGCGCGCATGCCTCCGTACCCTATCGCAAACCTGTACATATGGGGGGAGGGGGGGGGGTGACAAGACGGAGGGGAGGGAGGGTGTACTCAGTTTGTGCATGGCCGTCGTCGTGCGACCATAGATCCTCGCATCCCTACTATGCCGGGACGGATCACGTTGGGTTTTCATCAACTCGGCAGGCCCTGGGGGGGGGGAAGGGGGGCGGGGGGGGGGGGTGCACTCGAACGGAAGCTTTCGGATCTGAGTAAGAAAGGGTGTGTGTGGCGGGGGGGGGGAAGGCGCTTGAAAAACATTTGCTGTTCTTTCCACTCTGCACCATCGTCTCCCAAGGCCCAAATGGGTAGGGTGGACCGTAACTGGACCAAGTTTTTCTGAATGAAGGCTGTTTTCTTATGGCCGGGGGTTTTGTTAGTGGGTGAGTTTGCGCAAGTCCCACACTACCCGGAAAGACGCCGTTCCGGGTGGATATCTCCACCGCACCTGACTCCCAGGGGGCAGGCCGGGTCGACATACTCACGCATCCGTACACAACGGTAGCTGCTACACAGCTTGCGCCGCCGGAGTAGTAACGGGGACCGCCGATAGGGACAGCTCACGCTATCGCTATAGTGGGAACCGAAGGACACGCCAAAAAAACAACTGGATTGCGAAAGCAATTGAGTTAAATCGACTACGACGTGTATGAAAATACGTGGAAGTGTGGTGAAGCTCACTTAAGCTTCTTTTTTTCCCCTCCGCCGGAGGAGAAAAAAAAAAAAAAACGTCTCCCTCCAACACAAAAACAGTTAAAAAAAACATTGAATTAGTATGAGTAAATCAAACTTCACCCCCCCCCCCCCCCCCCCCCCCCCTCATATACACAGAGTTTTCGTACACCTGTAGAATCTACCGTCACGCTCGAACATCGAAACCAGTTAACGTCTTGGAAGCAGTACGTACAAATAAAATTGGCCAATAATCAAAAGCGGGTATTCCCCTTCCGTTTTCTCTAAAAGTGGGTGCACTCTAAAATCAAGTAAAAAACTCACCCCATGAACCATGCCCCGGGGCAAAAACATTTCACACGCGTGTTTGACGGAAAACGACCCGGGCATACCCGTAAGCGCCTACTATGCTTGGCTTTTAACCCTTTTTCGTCGTCATGTTTTTCTTAAGCACTTGCTAATAGTGTGCCTTGTGTTCAACCGCTGCTGCGGCTGCTATTATATCTGCTCTTTCGTTTCTTCCAAGCTCGTTCACCCTCCACTGGCCTTTCACCCTATTTGACCATTATGCGCGACCTGGGTATCACATCATAAGACCACAGCAGTGTGCCTCTACTCGTCCATACGTGCAAACAGCGCACCTACGGGCTACGGGTATGATGTACGATTGCTGTGCTGCTGTGCTGCTGTGTTCGGACCATAAGGTATAATACAGGTACGGGCTGAACCCAAGTAAAAAATACCAGGGTTTTCTTTACGGTGCGGTTTTTCCTATCGGAAAAACCGCACTGAGCCGCACCGTAGGATACATGAAAACATCGAACCGCACGGTACCATTTACGATTGTTGAAAACCGCACCGAACCGCACCGTACCATTTACGATTTTTGAAAAAAAAAAGGCACCGAACCGCACCGTACAATTTCCTCATTTTCAAAACCGCACCGAACCGCCCCGTAGGATACATGAAAACACCGAACCGCACCGTACCATTTACCATTTTTGAAAAAAAACGCACCGAACCGCACCGTAGAATCTTCAAATTTTCAAAACCGCACCTTCGAACCACACCGTAGGGCATATGACAGCACCGAACCGCACGGTAGGATTTACAATATCCGAAAACCGCACCGAACAGCACCGTAGGATTTTCTAGATTTCAAAAACCGCACCGAACCGGACCGTAGGGTTTTCGATTTGGAAAAAACCGCACGGTGCACGGACGGATAACCGTAAAGGACCCTGAAAAATACACGCTTGCCACCACAACTCTGACTCTAGACACCCCGCGCCCTTTCTTGGCACTCTGTACGTCGAAATACCCAATTAGCCGCAGGCAAGCGTACTTTCGTGTGGTTCATGAACCAAAATGGGTTTTCGCCCAGTCGTCTGATGGCTCGCGGGAACTGATGTTGACTTCATTTCCGAGCGTACCCGTTTTCGAGAAAAAAAAGGACCGGGTGTACCCGTTTTTGTCCATTGTCCAAATAACCCACCCAGGGAATCGTTTGTTTTGTTTTATTTTGTTTGTTTGTTTTATTTAATTGTTTTATTTAAGTGTTTTATTTAATTGTTTTATTTTATTTTATTTTATTTTATTATTATTATTGCCCTCCGACAATGTAGCGTAGATGCCTTTCCGATATAAATCGAATATCCTTCCTTAAAGCAGCAGTAGCACCTAATATGAAGTCGAATGATCGCACCATGATGCAGTGGTATCTTCCGCCAATCATTCGCCCATTTCCTTTCCCCACATCTTCTCCTTTTATCTACTATTTCTTTTCCCTATATTTTATTGTTTGTTTGTTTGTTTGTTTGTTTGTTTGTTTGTTTGTTTGTTTGTTTGTTTGTTTGTTTGTTTGTTTGTTTGTTTGTTTGTTTGTTTGTTTGTTTGTTTATTTGTTTGTTCGTTTGTTTATTTGTTTGTTTGTTCGTTTGTTCGTTTGTTTGTTTGTTTGTTTGTTTGTTTATTTGTTTGTTTGTTTCTTTGCTTGTTAGTTTCAGGCGGTTGATCACAGCTGGCGGTCGAGTTAGATCATTTGTGCGGGGTGGATAACTTTTACTCCGCACTACAATGGGAATGATCGTATCTCGTAGTGTTTATTCATGGTAAGGCACCCCCAAGAGGCAGTTACATAGTACTGGTACTGGTACTCCCATTGCAGTCTCCAGAAGTGGCCATACCGGTAATGAAATTAACTCATTGAAGAATCTGTTATCCATATGCAAGTCCGCCTCACTAAGCGGTTTTTGGAAGGATCCAGCTCACCCTTCATGCGACTCGCCGAACACCTTACGGCGCTTCGCGCTTGGCGCAAGCCATATCTGCCTGGTCGGTGAAAACCCGACGTGCTCCGTCGCGGCATAGTAGGGATGCGAGGGTCTATACCATAAGGTCATAGGACTACGGTCATGCATGAACATCGAGTACCCCCCCCCCTCCCGGTTACAGTATGTAGATTTTTCATACACCAGTAGTATCGTTTTTTTGCGCGGACGTATGAAGAGCAGGTATGGGTCCCGACCGCAGCGTTTTCCGTCCGCCGTTCCTCCTTGACCAAGGCTAAGGAATGGGCGGGGGGGGTGCACTCAGGTTGTGCATGGCCGTAGTCGTGTGACCATAGACCCTCACATCCCTACTATGCCGGGACAGAGCACGTCGGGTTTTCACCAACCAGAGGCAGACATTGCTTGCACCACGCGGGCGAAGCGCGGTGAGGTGTTCGGCGAGTCGCATGAAGGGTGAACTGCATACCTTCCAAGAATCGCCCGTAAGACGGACTTTGGCACCTTGTGCCGCCTACTTTCTTGATTATGGGTGACAGCTCCAATGAGTTACTTTGTTTTCTGGTGTGGCCAATCCAGAGACAGCAATGGGTATTACTATGTAACTGCCTCGTGGGTCCCTTACCATTTATACGCTTTTAGGGCTTTATTTTTTAGAAACCCCGAGCCCCTCGCGCGAGACGCCCACACGCTCGAGCAGTGGCTGTCTCTTGTGTGGGTCTCCGTTTTCACAGTGTACATCGCCATATTTTTTTGTTTTTTGTTTTGTTTATGCTATGCTGCGACTACAACAACACTACTCACCGTATGTCTGGTTTGAGTAGCTAGCCTAAACCTCGGCAACGCATGCATAGTCCACCATACAAAGAATCTCTCGATACTTTCGAGGGTGCTGTCCTCACATGAAAAAAAGCCGCTTTTTCTACCCAACGACATCAACAGAACACCCATTGTCCATCCTGACTCTACTCTTTCATCCTTACAGAGATAATAGTTTTCGTGGTTACAGGTCTGTACTGTAAAACAGAGAAACAAAAACAAAAAAAAATCGCGAAAACACACGACGCTTAGCTACAAATACGGGAACGGCATTGACAGCTCTTAGCAATAATACCGCGGAATACCGCGGTTCCGATCTTCCGTGTAGAGTAACGGTCGGCAAAAAAATCCTCTCACCCTCCCCCGTGAAGCGTCACAACCGCCCCGATGAGGGCCAACCCCGAGCTGAGCAGGATGGCAGAGTTAGAGGCAACCACGCTGCCGCAGATCATCGCTACCAGAGCCACGCATCTGCGGCCACCGATCAACACCGATTAACGACGACGTCGGACGGATAGGAAGAAAGTCACGACAGAGAAGGAGTTTACGCGCATGGGGTGGGGGGGACGAGGGCGGGAGGGCGGGGCGGGGGGTACTCAGTTCATGCATGGCCGTAGCCGTATGACCATAGACCCTCACATCCCCACTATGCCGAGAAGAAGCAAGTTGGTTTTCACCATCCAGGCAGGGGAGGGGGGGGGAGGGGGCACTTTGAACTGAGAGACAGAGACGTCTGCACGTGCGCGCGCCCGGGTTAGGGGTGGTCGTTTTCGGCCGAGGAAGGTCTGGCGGCATGAGGGGGGGTAGCAGCAGGTAGTGGCTGAGATTTATTTCCCCTTTAGATGCGCGATAGACGTACACGGCGCTTTTCGGTTAGCATCGACGTGAGGGGAGTCCTAGCCTTACGATCGGGCGAGAATGTCGTGTAGTTCGTCCTCGCGCAAGTTGGTTCTGTCGATCTAGGCAAAGCTAACCGCGCCTGTAAAACACCGGGGGTAACGGTAACGCTAGCGGCGGCGGCTATCATCGCTGGGGGATTCGTCGCAAACACGGGGCACCTCGCGGTGCAGCAACAAAATTTAAAAGAAAGAAAAAAAAAATGTCTCTTAATGACCTGATAATTTTGAGAGCGATCGAGCGAATACCTAGAACGTTCGCGCAAAACAAATCAAACTACACTCTGTACATCGAAACATATATACATACATACCTGATGCTATTTTCGAGGCAGGTATCGATATCCTCTGCCGGCCCCCATGACTACTTGTATAATAATAGTCGAACAGAATGCGAAAGCTGCTATACAGCAGCAGCACCCACCCACCCACCCACCCACCCACCCGCCAACCCAACCCAACCCAACCCAACCCCACCCAACCCAACCCCACCCAACCCAACCCCACCCAACCCAACCCAACCCAACCCAACCCAACCCAACCCAACCCAACCCAACCCAACCCAACCCAACCCAACCCAACCCAACCCAACCCAACCCAACCCAACCCAACCCAACCAACCCAACCCAACCCAACCCAACCCAACCCAACCCAACCCAACCCAACAGTATTCATGCTCCCCGTGTTTATCCAGGCGTTTTCGCATTCCTATCCCACAGCACAGCACGGCTCTGGCCGGTAACATTCTTATGGGCACTCACAGGAGCGGCGTGTACGGCGACACGCGGCGCGTGAACCCCCCCGCTCGCGTGCTCAGCAGTAGCCCCAGCGCCACGGGCATGAAAACCACCTTTTGGTGTTGCGGACAGGATTGGGTTGTTCCGCGTTTTTTTTTTCGTCCCCAAGGGAGGAATTTGTCCGCGTTTTTGTTTTTCCCCGCATGGTATTATCACCGCGAAAGACAGAAACGAGAACAAACGACAAAAAAAAAAACACGGCAAGGACAACGACAAGGACAGCGACAGCGGAGCGAAACAAACGTACGCGCGCGCTTTCAGGACGAAAATAAAATAAAAATGCAAACAAGAAAAAAAGAAACAAATACACACACCATGTGTACTTCAGGAGTAGCACGGGATGGAAAGCGGGCAAACAACCAAGTAACGGATGCAAAAGCCCCCAAACCACCTTGAAGCTGGTCGGTTACTGCACTAATACCCACGGAATCTGTAACCATTGTATCATCGATTTAAGAACGTTCTGTGGACGCCGCCTCGCTCGGCTTTTGCAGCCCCTTCTGTTGTTTTCCCTCGTTTCGCGTACACGGCGTCGAAAAAACGTACTACCGTGAGGTTCCCGATTTAAGAGAGTCCAAAAGAAGAGAAAGCGGCTGAAGCATTTACAGCTGGAAACCCGTTTTTGGGACAAAACTACTTGAAACTAGTATAGGGAGGGGGTTTTACAGCTCTAAAGAGGTTGGGTTAACCCCTTTAGAGCCCCCGAACCCCTCACTATACTAAATCCAAGTAATTTTGTCCCCAAAAACGGGTTTCCAGCTGTAAAGGCGTTAAGATCAGGCAATTCGGCTTTTGTCACGCCTTGTGGCCCCTACGTACACTTAACTTTTTTATAAAGATTGTGACGTCTGTACTGAAACCTGTACGATGCCACATCTGACAACAACAGTGGCAAGGATGTATGACCCGGCCGCTTACTAGGGGATAGATAAAACCGGGACAAGACTGAAATAATACAAAAACTGAAAATAGTACATTTCTAAAACTGAAAACATGTACGAGTGTTGTCTATATCTCTACAAACCAGCAACAGGAAACGACAAATTACTACTACTACTTCTACTACTACTGTAGTGTATCAGGAGCTAAAAACCGAAACCCTTTACGAAAACCAAAAGCTAGACAACCCCGAAAAAACAAATACAGGGTTTGCTTATCGAGACAAACCTTTACGAAAAATACAAAGCTAGACAACAACAAAAAAAATACACGGTTTTCTTTTTGCGAGGAAAGGGTCAATATTCAGCGTCACGACGTCACGACCCGCGGCCCACGCCCCTCCCCCCCCCCATCTTGCCTTCCTGCTTTTCCTATGTAAGCACACGCCCTTCCTTCTTTATGTCCTTCCTGCATTACCTGGGCTGTGGCCCGCATGAGAGTGACAACGCTAACGCTGACCGACGCCCCCACGAGTAACTTCGTCAGGGGACCGGTTAACGCGGCAGCTAGGATGGTCGACACCGTCGTCATGGCCACCGATAGAGCCACGTCTCCATTCGCGATAAGGGTCACTAGGTTGGATGCCGTGCCCCCTGTCGCGCAGGACACAACAATGCGTGCGCGCCGGGGGGGGGGGGGGGTGTCATCATGAGCGTCATACCGCAGCCGAAGTGGCGAGAGAGCTGGAGCAGAGCACCAGCCAAAGGTGTAAGGTATGAACATGTATCAACAGGCTACGTACTGTACATACATACGAAAGTTTATGATTTTGTTCCTCTAGTATATGCAGGAAGAAAATAATTGCAGAGGGAGGAGGGGGGGGGGGGCATCGTGAGTCGTACCGGTTTCTTGCCCATGCCAGATACTATTTTTAACTATCACAACGTGCGTTGAATCCTCTGGTTCGCAGTGGTAGTTGCAAGAACACGATCGAGTCAAAGGGCTGTCTGTCCTCAGGTCTGCTCGCGGCCACAGCCCGTAAACATCTTCTAAAAAACCTTCTTCGTGCACCGTACGCGCCCGCAATCACCTTGAGCGATTCCGCACAGCCTTTTCAAGAGAGATCTCTGCATTCTACCGTGTTTGTGACAGTGGCATACTCCATACTAGTAGTCCTATATAACCCTACCCCCCCCGCGCACCCTGTTCTCCATGTCCGCCCATAATTTCCCCTCCCCCCTTCCCCCCTCTTCCCTCCCCACATTGTCCCTGGTTATTGTGAAATCCGCCCGCAGGCGCTATCATAGTCAGTCAGATAAATGCGCACGACGATCTGTAGATCGTGCGAGTCGTGCGCGTGCGACGATGTAGGTAGGCAAGTTATGGGATTTGAAGGTAGGCTAACGATCAAGAGGTAGAGGTGGAGCAGAAAGTCCCCGATTGAGCCCCTCACATGATGAGCCAGCTCAATATCTCACCCGATACTACATGACTTCGAAGACGTTCGTTCGCGCTCAACCCGACTAATTTTCTATGCCTCAACTGTGCCTTACTGTAGTCCTAAAAAAATATGTACTCGTGAAACGACTTGATCAATGCCTAACCGCTAGTTCCTCCCTTGAGGAGCTCAATCGGACACAAGTACATTATTAGTTACTCCAACAACTGCAACTCCTACATACCGTGTGATGACTCGATTACGGTCAAGAGGTACGGTTAGTTAGGGCTTGGATTGGGGTTAGGGTTATGGCTTAAAGGTAGGAACAGGGTTAGCGCTGGGGTCAATATACATAAGAGTTAAGGCTAAATATAAGGGCAGAGTTAGGGCTGGGGTTGGCGCTGGGTTTGAGGATGGGGATAGACCCCCGTCTACGGTATGGGGGGGTACCCTCATTTTCTCTACGACTGGATTTGAGTCACTCGCCCCGAGTGACTCTGAACCTCAAATAAAAAAAACAAAAAAAATGGTTAGGCGGTTCAATTAGCGCGGCGTAGCTATCCACTCCATGGCGGCTTCACCTGGCAAACAAAAAAAACAGCACGAAAAGCTTAAGGACGCGCGCTACGATAGAGGAAACAAACCAATTTTTTTCGGAGGTTCCCTCTTAACTTGGGGAGCTTAAGACCTCCCCCTAAAAAACCTGATCCGTGGAGAAAAACAAAACCGCTATTTATGATTCCGGACTAAAACGAAAATAAAACAACGGCCTAGGTACACGACGGAAAGATCACGCGAAAAACAAAAATGACCTATTATTTTTTTTTTTTCCCACGATTTTGGGTTAAGGAGCCCCGTCGTTCAGAAAACATTTCCAGCCAAAAAGATGTATACCTTAATTCCTCTATATCGTAGCACGCGCTCGAGACCGCAAAGGAATAGGGGGGTCCCTCGCGCGAGTGACCCCGAGCCACGGCAAAAACAGGCCCCAAAAGTTAAGGAAACCCCTACCGCTACACCGCCGGCCGATACATGGGTTAGGGTTAGGGTTAGGGTTAGGGTTGGGGTTGGTGTGGGTGAACGCCCACTTCACCTGGGCAGCAGCCGACCAGAGCCAGTCCCGCGGCCAGCGCGGGCGGCAGCTTGAACAGTTTCGCCGTGAAATAGCCTAGAAGAGGCTTTGTTTTCGGGTTAGGGTTGGGGTTTGGGGGGGAGGGGAGGGGGGCAAGGAAAACATGTGAGCATCGTTTGGTATTTGGAACTTCGATCGACACATAGCCAACTAACTAGTAATAGTACAGGTCAACATGAACGAAACACATCTTTCGCAGCAGCAGGTGCAAAACTTTGGGTGCCACCGGCTTCGCGTGAAACAAGACAAGAGCCTACGAGATGAACGCGAGAAAGAAAACAAAGCACTTTCAGAAAGGCGTTGGGCTGAGTCGACAACGGGCGAAACAGGCTTCAACGAAGGGTATTGGGTCTCCTTCCTGTATATGAATTGTCGCGTCATTTTTATACATTTCCAGCGGATTTTCGAATTTCAAACCAAGACGGGCGAGCGGACGAGCGCACTCCGAAACGTCACCACCCCCTTCACACTCTGCCATGAGGGTAATCCGACAAAAGCCAAAAGAAAACAAGTTGCAACCTTGTACAGTATATCACGTTCAGAAAAGGCGCCGCGTACGGTGGGCGAAAATAGCGAGCACACATACCAATACAGGGCGAAAATATAACTTTCCCTATAAGCGTTTTGCGCGCTCACGTGTCGCTAAAAAATAGAGGAAAAATAGACGGGGGAAAAAAAAAAACTAAGCAGCATGGCGGTGGCGACACATTCCGACCGAAATACTACTCGATCGACAATCGAAGAAGAAGGAACACCGACCGGGCATACGGGGTGAGACGAGAAAAGCATGCTCGTCTACAATTGTTCTCCCCCGCCTCACCATGACGGTGTACTGGGCGGCGACCCCAGCGAACACAGGGCGAGGCCGCTGGGCAACGGCGGCAAAGTCTTCCAGCCGGAGTGTCATGCCCATGCACACCTGCAGTCAAAGACGCGGTCGATTTTTTTTTGTGGATGCATGGTGAACTCTTTGGGGCGCCCCATGTCTAGCGTCCAAAAAAACTGACGGCTGCGATCTTGCCAAGCGTCCAGGAACGAGCGAGCAGCAGTGTCAGCACCGCCATGCCATGCGGCGCGTGCGGTAAACCTCCCTGCATAGCAAGGACACATACCCTATAACCCAGCACAGCCCGGGCTGCTTGTGCGGCCGACGTTGTAACCGACTTGCTTTTGTCGGCATGTTTGCTTCCTCTGAAGCCCCAAGACCGCGGCTACACTGTACGGTACGGGGGGAACTTTCACTTTCAGGGGCTCTTTCTTCAGCGGCTCGAGCGGGGCCTCTCGCGCGAGTGGACGCTAATGTCAAACTCACCAGTCGCATGCTTTTGTGATTTTTTCGTTTTCGAGATGTGCATAGAGATAAGCCATTGGAACGTTTCGTTTCGCTCGCCTTTTTTGAGCCAGGCCAACCGCTGGGCCGTTCGCGCTTGCGGTCTAGATTCGATAGTCAACGTCAAATTTGGGTTTCCCCCCAGCACCGTAGCCGTAGCTGGGGGGGGGGATAGGGGTTTGGTAGCCCATCGCAATAGTCTCGTCCGCGGTCACAAGACAGGCTCCAACAGCTCTCAGGAGGAAGAAATACCACAATTGTGAACAAAATGTTGAAATTACCCGGTCTGAGTGAATGATTTAGTGCTCTCGACTCTCGTGACACGGCCAGGAAGCAGGAAGCAAAGCATACCGGTATCATAATATTGTACGCATGCTCGCTCACCATGGTGGTTGCCAGCGCGGCGGTGATTAGACTGCTGTTGAACCACACGAGCGCTGCGGGCCGATACACCCCCACCACCGCGGCTCCCAGCACCCACAGCGGGAAGGCAGATGTGCCGCGATCGCACCTGCACGGCCACGAGCGGGGTAGCAAAAAAAAGCGGCCGTCGTTCGTATTACACCCTGGAACTCGTGCGTGATACCCCGATAATGCCAGGTGTCCAACTTCGACTCATTTCATCATGCATACTCCGGAGTATACAGCAGTCCCAGGTGCCTGGAACGTGACATGCGAATATACTAATACTAGCGTCCTGATGTATATACATGCCCTATGATATTCGCAAACCCCTTTAGAGGCCCGAAACCCTCCCTATACTAATTCCAAGTTTTTTTTCCTAAAACGGGTTTCCAGTTGCACAGGCATTAAACCTTTCGGGACTTGATTATAGATATACTGCAGATCCTGTACCCCGGTCGATATGAGTGATGCCAGGTACGTTGCGCAGGGTCTAACGCGGCGCAGATCCAGCCCATGATGGGAAACGTGTCTTGTGTATGCTATTAATAGATCATTGCAGATCATCCGCCTCTTACCGTTCGACATGATCTATAAGACATGCAGATCATATCGTAGACCAGGGATCTATCTGCCCTGAACGACACAGATCATCTATAAATCATTAACGGGGATCTGATCTGTTCCACGTGTGAAAGGTTTCAGCTTGAGGGCTAATCGTTTTAGCACCGCACTTCCGACACGGGGATAAAACACTTGAATTTGGAGTAGGATTTTTTTTTAGGAGTTGGACATGGGTGAAGGGGTGGCGCACGATGGGCCCAAGCAGCGCTGAGAATATCAGAACTAGCGCAACAGCAGTCAGTAGGCTGCACGATGTAATCATTGCGCGTACGAGCGCTTGGCTATTAACAACGCGTTTTTCGCTGCCGCCAACGTGCTTCCTCGTCGAGGAAGGGCCGTGTCGGGGAGTTGGAGATAACTTGTACCCTGTACACTCCATGCGCTTTCTAATATACTCTATATTTTACGTACGTATCAGGTTATAGCGCACCTCTGGCAACGGCGGGCCTAAAACACAAGAAGTGCGATCACTGTACAGGTCTACTCTCTACAGCGTAGTAAGAAGAGCGTGCAGCAGTGCATACAAGGGCCCCGCTCCGCGGGCGCCTGATGCGGACCGTTACGCTCGCGCAAGGAAGAATACAGCAGGATGTGTAGGAAGCAGAAAGAAGAGGCCCATGGTTTGGTGCAACTAGCGACTTGATGATGCCAAGAGCTACTTGTGCAGAGGTGGTTTTGCCCTGTGCTCTGCTGTGTGCCTGCTGGCGATGTCGTGTTCTGATCGCAGCAGGTTACGAGCACGAGTACAGCAGCACAGAGTGCACCACTATCATACCGTACACGACGGTGTATATCACCCGGGACGTTGTATACCGCACCCGTGGAGCGTACCACCGGGGGCGTGATACATTATTTAAACCCGAAAACAATGAGCCGATTCATCACCCGGGTAGCGTATACCACACCCTCTGCGGTGTAATGCCTCAAAATCAGTGTGACACTCCCACAATATCCTATCGGCTCCCCTTTACTCACCAGTTGCGGACGGGGCAAACAACAAACTTCCTGTCGGTCGTTAGTGTGGTCAATATCAATCTTGCAATGTCAGCCCAGACAAACCCGAACCCAGACCTCACCCTATCCCTAATCTGGTGGGGGTCACGATGCCAGCAGGGGCATTGGCGAGGCCCCTTAAGCGCGTGTCTTGGTGGCGTTTCTCCGACAAGAAACCCGGGCGGCCGAAAGGCCAGCCTCGACTAATTAGACCAACGACCGGCACCAAGATTTTCATGCCCGTCCTGTGCATTACGTCGAGTTCATTCTTTGCACGTGCCACACCTATTTCGAGTGTGGCAGCAGCAAAACTCTCTTGAAACCACTGCTGCTTTGTCACACCCCTTTTGCCACACACACCCGAGAGTATTACCATCTCGCTCGGTCATACCCGTGTTTTTGTTTGTGTGTGTGTGTGTTTTTTTTTTCATCCTCCGGCGGATGGGGAAAAATAAAGCATTAAGCTCACCACATTTCCACGCATTTCATACACGTCGTGAGTCGATGTAACTCCATTGCATTCGCAATTCAGCGCTAGCTGGCGTGTCCTTCAGTTCCCGTGATATAGCGATAGCGCGAGCTGTCCCTACCGGCGTTCCTGTTGCTACTCCGGCTGCGCAAGCTGCCGTTGTATACGTGTGAGTGACCATGTCGACCCGACCTGACCCCTGGGGGTCAGGTGCGGTGGAGATAGCCACCCGGAACGGCACCAATCCGGGTAGTGTGGGACTTGCGCAAGCTCGCCCACTAACAAAACCCCCGGCCGTGAGAAAACACCCTTCCGTCGGACTTGGTCCAGTTACGGTCCTCCCTACCCCTTTGGGCCTTGGCCCTCGGACCTGTATAATATTACGTTTCATTACATTCAAAACAACCGCCCAATTATTACCCCGGGGGTACGTTGCATGTCACCACCCCTGACTGGAGTATACCACACCAACCGATCAGTCTTTTGGAGCCCATAACGTTATTCACTACTGTGGTATACAATACCCTGGTACATGACGCCATGCGCACGAAAAAAGACGCGGTCGGTTTCGCGACTTCGCACCGAAATGCACGGGTTGGACCACAGCAGCAGTCTACTGGTAGTTAATAAATGGTACGTCATGCTGCTGTACCAGGTAGCTCTGCTCTGTCTCACCACTTCTGCACGCTGGTCTCGAGGGCTTGGAGCCTTGTCCGTGTCGCCGCCGCAGGAGGCGCGGGAGTGTCGGTGCTGGATGCTGATGTTGATGACGATGCCTTGAGTGATGTTGACGATTCTCCTGACATGCTCAGACAGAAGGACTGCTGCTCGTTCTTCACGGTACCGGTTCTCGTCGTCGTTGTGCGCTGCTGCAGGAACACGTTGCTGTCCTTCCATACATCCTCGCCGGAAACGAAAATACCATTGCTTTTTACCGGCGAGTGTATGCTGCTGCTGCTGCTGCTGCCTCTGGTGCTACCTCTGGTGCTGCTTCTGGTGCTTCTGGTGCTGCTGCTGGCTCTGCTGCTGCTGCAGCTGCTGCTGCTGCCCCTGCCGCCTCTGCTGTGGCTAATGCTGTTTGCCACTTGGTGAACATTGACCACGAAGGCAAACGATAATGCCGGCAAAGCCAGCAGCAGCGCAAGCGCTGGGAACGCGTGAATACAACAACGACGACCCATCTTGAGCGCAGTCTTCCTCTGCTTCTCTCCCTCTCGACCCAAACCCCAGCGCGCCCTGTGGTTCTGTAGTGCTCTGGGCAACCCGGCGGCAGCTGCTGCTGCTGTTGTTGCGTTTGCTCCTGACTTTTGACCTTCCATATGTTAGAAGACCGCGGTTTGAATATTTGACTGACCGCTGAATTAATGCAATAATAATACTGTCACGTCTAGACACGGGTATTCTGGCATCTTTCCCGCTGACTGACGGCTGGCGCGGCATAGTTGATGCCGGTTCGGGATACGTTCAGCCGCAATTCGTTCATGGCCCCCTCCTGCGCTCCCCTCTCCCATCTCACTGCTATTGTGCGTTTTGTGAGCAGCGGCTTCACCACACGATTATGCACGACACAAAGCTTCTACTGCTGCAGTAGCAGTCCATCCTATTTCCTATTTCCACTGTCATACGTTGCCAAGGCCAGGATCTGGGCAGCGCCGTAGAAACGTACGAGTAGGAACATGAAACTTTTAACTTTACTTTAGGTCATACGACAGAAAGAGGTGTACCGCCACCATTCCGCGCTACCGAGCAGTATGTCAGAATACACACCTAGGTTTTTGACCCCGATCCGCGACGCTGACTTGTCAACTCAGCCTCGTACCGGTTTTTGACACCAATTCCTTGCGGTACATCGTACCGCGGCTCAGCTCGACCGTCACCGTTTCCTGACGCGACTCAGAACGCTTTCTGTCGCGTAATACACCATGCGGACCGACTTTGCCCATCCATGCGGACCGACTTTGCCCCAGGCTCTTCACGGCCCATACATAGCCTTTCAATTTCCGACCGAATCTCAACCATGGGCACAACGTCATGTAGCATGAGAACGACGCGCTTTCATACAAACAAGTATTATTCCTTCATATTTTTCCGGTTCCTTTAGAGATCAGATACGGATACTGTATTTATTTACTTATTTATTTATTTATTTATTTATTTTCTCACACTTTTACTTTCTCTCAGCTTCTGGACAAGCCGTGGTCACAGGGTGTTGTCCCTTCTTCCCCCCGGTTCTCTTGCCTTCAATTTTTATCGCGCATAGGGTTGAGCAATCCCACTGCTCGTCGATTTTTCATCGAGTGAGTGTTGTTTTGTTGCTAACTCACGCTCTCGCGCTTTTTTCCGCAGGTCAATTTGTGCACAAGAAAAAGTCCCAACGAATTTATACGAGTATGCACTCGGCCTGGCTCGAACTCACGAAACTGACTATACCAGGCTCGAGGATAACCTGATACGCCACCGGGGCGACCCGCTAATTGTATACCTACCCCCAACGAATCTCACTTTTTTTACACTTGACAACCCATATTCCTCGCCTCGGCCAAACGCTTCTAAGCCGGAGCATGCATCAATATACCTCTTTCTTGTGCCTTCGGCTAAAAAAAAAACAACCTACCCGACCATGTCTGTGTTGGTAGACTGACCGCATGGCTACAAGACTACATGTAGAACGCTATGTACAAGACTACATGTAACATACTCACCGATACTTTCAAGGTCCACATTTCAATAATAATTATTTATAATAGTCGAAAGCCGTTAAAAAAGTTTCGTACATAAAACAGGGTAAAATAAAAGTTTAGGATGGATTTTTTCTTTAGGATGGGATTTTTTTTTTTTCGTCGAGAAATCGTCAAAAACACTTCCGACCGAACATTTTTTCGCCCACTTCTTAGTCGTCATTGGGTAAAGGATTAGAGGCGCCGAACGTGAAAAGCTCACGTGGCTCTGCGTACATCTGAGGATATGCCGGCGTTTTGGTTTCGTGGGTTTTTTTTTGTGGTCATTTTTACGAAAATAAATGAAATGAAAAAGGCAACAGTATAACCAGCAGTGTACGACTACACAGATGGCGCCACCGCTCAATAACCTCTATTTTTTGTTTAATACCTGGTAGGTATTAAAAAAAAAAAAAAAAGAGTATGGGTAGTGTATTATAGGTTATTTTCTGGGCATCTCAGTGTGCCCAGTTCTGGACGGGTACGGACTACCGAGTTTGAGTGGTGGCGTCTTCTCCTTGCGTGGATTTCAACATAATGCGGTGTACGAAGTCGCAAGGCGGACGGCCGACGTCATCGGGTGTATGTGTGGGCCAACTGTGTCGACCGTCGCGCGCGTGTAGCGGGGCTGTCACTCCCTCTTTGTCCCTTTGCCCCAGCCTTTTCCCCGCGATCCATACACACCTAACCCAATACTGGAACCTGTCCTGTGACCACGAACTTGATTATGCGAGTTAATTTGAGAACAACAACAATAACAACAACAACAACAACAACAACAGCAACCACTATAAAACGTGTACGTGGGGCGTGCGAGCCACGTATGGTGCGAGCTATGTATGGTTGAGCAGCGGTTCGTGCTGTTTGTTGCAATAATTGCTCTGAAGGGATCCGAAAAATGAAGCAATATGAAAGCGCGTCGTTCTATGGATGTTACGTGACGTTTTGTCCATGGTTGAGATTAGGCCGGAAATTGAAAGACTATGGGCCGCGAAGAGCCTGGGGCAAAGTCGGTCCGCGTGGTGTATTTTGCGACTGAAAGCGTTATGGGTGGCGTCAGGAAACGGTGACGGCCGGGCTGAGAAGCCGCGGTACGATGTACCGCAAGGAGTTGGTGTTAAAACCCGGTACGAGGTTGAGTTGACAAATCAGCATCGGGGATTGGGATCGAAAACCTAGGTGTATTCTGCTATACTGCACGGTGGCGCGGAATGGTGACGGTATAACGCTTTCTGTCGTTTGCCCTTCACTTTACGTTGCTCCGTCCAGGGACCAGCCCCGTATGTTCCACACCCTGCACAGCTACAACTAACAACTACGTAGTTAATGCGAGTTGTCCCTAAACAACTGTTGCACAGGTTTTTCACAGTAGTATTTGTCTACAAACAACTAGTTGCACAACTTTTTCGATCAGTAATTGTCTGCAGACAACCAGTTGCACAGCTTTTTCAAACAGCTGACGTTTTTCAGTTTTTCAAATTTTGTGAACAAATATTTCATGAGGATCAAACATATAACACGCGCGAACGACCTTCCGTAAATTTTGTGCAATCAAGTATGTTAGGCAGTGAAATATAGATGAACCACGCAGCTAACAAAGTTGAGTTTCAATCATTCAATCGGTCGTATTCGCAGCTAGCTGGCGTTTTTTAAAATTACATTAGATCTGTGTTCCATTTATGCCCTGGATATCACCTCATTATTTTTTTAGAGCCGTCCATGCCGCTGCTGCAATTCCCACCCACCCCCGCCCCCAACGCCCCTTCCTTCCCCACCACCCGCACCATCGCCTAGACCTAGCACCACGCGTATAGCAAACCCCTACATCTATGCGACCTAAAGCCCTCCCCCCCCCCCTTCCCCCCCCCTCCCCCACAAGAAGGATTTATAGTTTCCACGCACAAATTGAGCTGCCCCACCTGTCCCCCCCCCTCCCCCCCCGCCCGCCCCCCTTTTGATCAAAATCAGGCTCCCACGTCCTTAAAAACACCGCCCTCCCCTCACCGGTTATTCGACTTACAGGATTCACTTGATAAACTGATGCATTTTCTTCCACAGCTGTCAGATTTTGTCCCCCTCAGAAACGGGTTTTATAGTTTCCGCGCACAGACTGCTTAACATCACCCTGTTGACCCTGATAGCTACACTGTAGTTGCACGGGGAGTCGCCGACTTATATCCTTAATGAGGATACACAACCCGTAATACGCGCGATCGGCGTATCACACACAGCTTGCGGCAAGATGAGTTTCGACAAAATATTCGATCTCACAGCTGGTGAAGTGTATTTTTAATTTTTTTAATATATGCATGGTGTCTGTGAATGAAACCTGGTTGTTAATACACACAGCTTCACAATTTTCACGGAAGGTCGTAAAAACAGTAGTTGCCTGAAGACAGCTGGTTGCACAATTTTTTCTCGAATAGTAGAGTTGTCTACAGGAAACTAGTTCCCAGACAACTAGTTGCACAGCTTTTTCGAACAACAGTAGTAGTTGTCTACAGACAACTAGTTGCAGACAACTAGTTGCACAACTTTTTCAAACAGCACTTTTTCCAACACTAGTTGTTGTCTGACAGACAACTAGTTGCACCACTTTTTCGAACGGCAGTTGTCTACAGACACAACTAGTTGCACAACTTTTTCAAAAGGTAGGAGTTGTCTACAGACAATTACTACTACACAGCGTAGTTGCACATCTTTTTCCAACAGCAGTGGTTGTCTACAGACAACTACACTGCAGAAAACTACTGTTCTGTCTGCAGACAACTACCCGGAGAATTCTGTGGGCGAAGATTTTTCAAGGCGCAACAACTTCTTATTTATTGAGCTGTGAAACCGCCGCCGTCAAAAAAAAGCTGAAAGCTGTTGAGGCGCGCGCCCCGAACTTTTCGTCTTCAGCTGTTGCAGCAGGGATTGCTGGTGCGCCGCCGCCACACGCCGTGCTGTTTGCACACAATACACACCCACACGGCAGTTGTCTGCACGGCTGGTCGCTACTGCCAACACGTCAGCTACCAGTAATGGCGAACCACCAAATGAGCCGGGGGTTGGCGAAGGAGCCGGCTTGTCGGCAGCAGCAGCAGCAGCAGTTACGGCGCAATCGCGAAACAGTAGAATATACTTCGAAGTATGAAATTACGTGGAAGATGCACAAAAGGTGAGTAGGAATGGTTTTCGTTTGGTGCGGCGACCGGGAGTAGCATATTGATTCGGGAGTATTCGGGAGTAGCACATATCGAACAATGTACACGTTCAGGTTGTCCGCAGACAACTAACCAGACAACTAATCTGGTTATGCGCGGCCGCAACTACTCAGCAGATGTCCTTAAACAACTAGTTGCATACCTGGGGGTACGTTTTCCACCCAGTAGATGTCTGCAGACAACTAGTTGCACGAGTTTTTGAAGCATTAGTCTAGTTGTCTACAGACAACTAGTTGCGCACTACTTTTTCAAGCAGTAGTAGTTGTCTACAGACAACTAGTTGCACATATTTTTCAAACGATAGTTTGTCTACAGACAACTACTTGCACAACTGTTTCAACCTGTAATTGTCTACAGACAACTAGTGGCACAACTTTTTCAAACAGCAGTTTGGTCTACAGACAACTACTTTCACAACTTTTTCAAACGCAGCAGTAGTTGTAATCAGACAGCTAGTTACACAACTTTTTCAAACAAAAATTGTCTGGCAGACAACTACAAGTGTAGTTGTAGTTGTACAGGGTGTGAAATGTTCCCGTGTCTACGAGTACTCGCGCCACAGCAACTCGTGCACAGATGTCTCTAGACACTGTTTTTGCAACCTTCATGTGAGCGTCGTTGTTGTGTAGTATAGAGTGTTGGGTCAATTCAGTGCATCGCTGCAGTTTCCTTATAATGTGTCTATTATTGCTGTGGATTGCTGCTGTGCTGCTGCTGCATGCATGATACAAGCCTGCCAGCTGCCAGGCAAGCCGCCAAGCAAGCCATTCGCGACAAAAACGAAAACAAGCAAACAAAGTGTATAACGCAGCCTGCAGAGATTAGTATCACCACTCAATCAACTGGGTCGAACTCACATCTGACGTATTTGAAAAAATATACTTATAAAACACTTGCACAGGGTATTCTTTCATTCTTTCGTTCTCTCTCTATCATCTGCCCCTCCTTTCCTTCCTTCCTTCTTCGCGGCGATAGTAATGCACCACACTCTTCCGGAGCCTACGCGGCACATGACAGGAAGTGATAGAAATAATTTTCACGAGAGAGAGGGTTTGAAACATTTGTTTCGTCTTGTCTCATTGCGACTAATCTTTATATATTTGTTTGTCCGTCCGTTTATGTCCCATTCCAGGAGTCCTTCTGTTTATTATCTTCATGCCTGGTAGTTCATTTGGGCTGTTTTTTCGCTGTCGTGTTATTCGTACCCGATACGCTGACATTTCATTCGCTTTCCTCTGTTTAGTTGCGATTATTTGTTTTTTGCTTCTCTGCTCACAGTCTAGATCTGTGACCACGTGACCACACAATTTGCATCCCTATGAAGGATAAATCATCGGGATGAACGCTGGGTGTTCTGCTGATCGGGATGAACGCTGGGTGTTCTGCTGATCGGGATGGACGCTGGGCGTTCTGCCGATGACGTAAAGAACCGACTTACCCCTTTTGCGGTCCGTGTACACACAATGTACAAGGAAGGGTGTGCTTATCATAGTGCGAGCATATGCAGCATACGGCAGCGTGCAAGCTGTGTGCGCGTCTTAAAAGTACTTGCATTGGAGTTCGACGGTAAAATCGTCGTTAGTTGATCCAGCAGCCCGGGTCGCGTCGCGTGAAGGAGTCTTACTACGGTAGCCCCCCCCAACTAATCTTACTACGGTAGCCCCCCCCAACTTTTCTTCAACGAAATCGCCGGTTTTGAACCCATCTCCCGGCCGTATCTCCCGGAATGCGGTACCTCTTGCCACCCCGACGCCATCGTTCGATAGTCCTTTGCCAACAAGAAATATATACGAGTGAAAGATAATTTTTCCATAGCTTCCTTCCGCGTGTCGAGCAGTCATGAAACGTTCGTTCAAGAAGAAAATCGCTGGTTTGGGGGGGGCGGCTACCGTAGAATCAGTCGAAGGATGTTGCAACCGTCCGTTTATTATCGTCAACTTTTTTCTCTGAAGCCCTGAAAGGGCTAACGTTAAGAAAACACACACTAACCTCAAGTATGAATAACAGGAACCAACATGGGTCTAGGATTTCGAGAACACGTCGGGAAAGTCGCAGAAATCATCGCCCAGCTGCGATTAAACCCTGTTGGTTATATAGCACTACCCAGCGTTCTCCGTTCCTTCATTCCTGAGCGCGCCTGCCGTCACGTCTTCGACAAGTGACATCCACACAGGGAACCTGGTAACCCGGTCCTCAAGGTTAAATTTTCACTTATTAACTGGACTGGTCCCTACAAAATCCCTGCACTTGACTCTTGCCCCTCCACCGACACCCCAGACGGTCCCCCCCTAGGGGCAACACACTCCTATCTTTGATCTGCCTTCCGACATGCCCAGCGCGGATGTCCACCGGCGAGCGCGTCTGGGCAAAACGCGGCAAGACCCGTGCCAACCCTCACGACAACGAACGGTGACATGCCGGTGCATTTGCCGTCGGGGTTGACGCAATATCCTCCCCGTACCACGTCACCCAAAAGAAGACGTTTCGACTCCCCTTCAACGAGTCGAGATGAAGTAGTGGAGAAGATCACCGGCCACCGGTCGGCCGTGTTATACCGAGTCATCCAACGCTACGGGTGCAGCAGATTCTAAGAAATTTCTGAGCGCCTAACATGGGGAGCTCAATATCATCATCATCATCATCATCATCAACATCATCACCAGAAGCATGACAAAACGAAGGCAATCGTTCGCGCAACACCCGACCAAGACTTCACTATGCGCTCAAAAGAATATCACACTTACCGATAGTTCCACACTTTTGGAGCTCAACCGCACTAAAGAGGTCAGAAAGGTTGCTTGACCCAAAAAAACGCAACCCCTACCGCACTATAGAGGGATGACTCTACCAGTAACGCTCAGGTTCTTGCCCTCTAATACCTTCACAAAATGGCGTTGTCGACAGACCATGGGTTTTGGGGTCGTGGAGCTTCGAATCTCACCTTTTCCCCCCCAGCAATACTTGTTCACGATTTTCCCCATGTCGAACTTGAAAAATTCTCTCGCCCCGGTATCCCCAGGAAAAAAGAACCGCGTGGATATTGGCACGTCCGGCCGTATACCCGGCCGACCTGCTATCCCGCCGGTCTAGGGGGGAAAGGTATTGTAAAGCTTAGTTTGGGTAGGCAACTGGTTAATCTTTTGCCAGCGGCAAACGGACTATTAACAATACCCTTCAATACCTTAACACCCCGAATCGGAAAGCCTTCAGTATGACATGCAGTACTCCTACACGAGCATGTACTGCTGTGTGCTGAAACGAAGAACTCACGAGATAGTCTACAAACTTGCGAGCGGCTGCAGCATAGGTGGACCAGTTGCCTTTGTGGCGGGGCCGCAGGTGGAGAAAGGTTGCGCAAAGCCGGGAGAGAGAGGAGCGAGATATGTTCCCCGCCGCCATTTAGCGCGTTATACATCGAAATAAAGCGAGTGTGGGGAGGAGCGCGTGGGTAGGGCGGGAATCGAAGACCAGAAGTATGTGCTCTCTCTGCCCTCTGCTTCTCCGAGACAGATGTTGTCACAGTAACAACGCAAACAAATAGCCTGTGGAGCAGAGACCAAAGTGTAGGGTTGTTGAGGAGGAGCGCGTGGGTAGGGCGGGAGTCGAAGGCCAGGAGTATGTGCTCCCTCTGCTTCTCCGAGACAGATGTTGTCACAGTAACAACGCAAACAAATAACCTGTGGAGCAGAGACCAAAGTGTAGGGTTGTTGGCAACCCGGTCTTTGCACAAAAAGGCGAGAAAAGATGCAGCAGGATAACCATGTAACAGAAGGGGATTGAGATACTCAATAGTATTCATATTAACCTGGTTGGACTTAGGCCACAGGTTTGACGTGGCCCGCTATGGTCTGCCGCAGTATCATTGCAGCCGCAGAGCAAGCAAATGAACTTGAAGCTGAGCGCCGCAGCAAGGTGGCCACCCATTCGTACCGGGGAACGCCTGGCACACGACGTTTGCCCAAGCACACAGGGGCACGAAGCGAGGAAGTTTCTACGACAAACTAACCTCCCTAGCCCCAACTCCTCCCGCTTTTCTATGGGAGGGATATCGTTCCACTACTTCACACAACGTGGGAATCACTGCCTCTACTACTTCTGGAGCCTGTCCTGACAATTCGACGTTACACCACAGGCCCGTCCTTTTTCCATGTCGGCTATCATGCTGCCACTACTGCAAAGGCGTGCAATTGATCGCCTGCTTGGTCTCTCAGGAAAGCCGTAGCGTGGAGACTTCATCCCACCTTTGCTTTCAGTCCGCCACGTGGGAGAAGGCTTCTAGCGATATCCATAGCCTTGCAAACTAGCTGCGCGTGCATCTCTCACAAGGTCGAGATCAGACTCATCGCGTGCGCTGACCACGGGCATCACACTACCCTCCAATACGGCAACACTGGTATTGGTATTGGATATCAGTCCCCGTCATCAGAACCACGAAAACATCACCTCCAAGATCACTACTGACACTACATAGGAAAGGGTAGTGAAAAACATGGAAGTGAGCCCAGGCGGCGGGCTACATTATCCATGCTTGGGTAATAAGTAGGAAGGCTTTTTTCTCCGGGACTGATTCGTCAGTGCCTCCGTTACCCTCCCTATAACGCCTTAGTGGAAACCCCGCTTGGATCCTGGTTACAAAGAATAACACTATCGTAACACCCCCCTCCCCGCTCCGACCGAATGGGCGAAGGAACACCAGCCACACGACACTCTCTAGACGGTGGACCAATTTTTTTCGACACCACGAAAGACTGAGTAGGGAAAAACCGGCCATATTTTCTAAACTTTCCACTTGGGGAAAACCCCTCTTATTGCGCACATACGTTGCAATACTCACTTATTTGGCATACGGAACGCCTCCTTCACGGAGAGCTATACTGGATGCTTGTCGCTCGATACATGTTCGTCACTTCTTACCAAATCCCACCGGGCGTTCGACTAGTCCCGGAATCTCGATCGACGGGGTGCGCTATGCGATCGAGCGCGAAACACCTTCGGCTCCCTAACTGCCATAAACTCCCGAGTCAAACCCTCGAGTTTTGCATTCGACTTTCGCCGCCGGGTGTTTGTACCATGTCTGGCACCCCAACCTTGAAAAAGCTCTACACAGTCCCCGAAACAATAGCAAGGGGGATCAGCAAACAAATCGATGCTAGAGAGGTTATGAGGGAAACGTCCGCTGGTAAATCCTATTTATCATCGGTGTGGCGCCCAGAGACCTCGAGCAGAGTGGGGAAAATACGTAGCACAAAAACAACAGCGGTAGTCCGAGGGGGCACTTCAGCCTCCGCACGGTTGGTAGAGCACACAACAACAACCACGAACTCGAGCGCTTGCACCGACAACGACCACGTTTTCGAACTATGGCGAGGGCAAGGACAACCATGCGATGCTAGCACTCCATGTCACCAGATCATGGTACTGGTGAGACGGTTTCACGCACGAATCTATGAACATATCTGAACAAAACCATTCCGCTAGCATACTGACTGGTCCCTAACAATCACCAACATAACCGCCGGGAAAAGTTTCAATAACCTAAAAAACGCAAAATTAAACGGGCTTGAATGGAAGCAACACGTGTGCCACAAATAAACACTCCTCCTGTGGCATGGAAGGCTTTGGAGGTCATCTTTCCTTCAGCTCGACACGCCACGGAGGGCTTCGACCATGTACAACAGCGCTCTAACGTATGTCACCGAATACTTACACTGGTGACATGGTTCACGCACAGTGTGCGATCACTGCCAGTCTAACACCCCACTGGCCTTTGTCGCGTCGATTTACCTCAATCTTTCCGCCAAAAATGTAACACCGGGAGTAGTTGTGACAACAACAAAAAGCTTCGCTAAAAAAACGAAACGGGCTCGAATGAGAACGGAACGTTTAGGAGATGGTACGCTGATATTACTTGGGGGACAAACGCGAATCACAGGGGAAAGTGCACAAATCGCGACTTGCGGGACACAACCCGGATCACGCCTCAGACAATAATACCTGGTGCGTTGGAACCGTTAACATTCCCAATCAACAACATCACGGACGCGCTTACGGTGCAACACTCATGCCTTACACAAACACGAGCGGCAATTTCCCCTCACTCTCCTCTCCCCTCCCTACCTCCTTCTCCTCTTCCGCCTCTGGTGCGACAATTTTGTACACCTTTTTTATTACCACCGATTGTTGTAGGTGCACAAGGCACTGCACGTCAAAGCAACGACTGCGCACTTTTTTTTAGCGGGAGTGACCGCGATGAAATTCATTCTTCCAAACAAGACGAAACGGGCTTGAATCGAACAGTCAGAAATTCGAACTATATTTCAATTCACGTTCCGCAAAAGAAAACGCAAACAACAACTCCAACATCACGCGGGACACAAACTCCAACATCACACGGGAAACGCCCCCCCCGTCCCCCTAACCGCCCCCTCTGAGCAGGCACGTACTCGACAACTTTTTGACTGGCTAGATACAAGCGTATAGGTAATAATAGCCGCTTTGGGGTCGTCGTAAAACTACTATAAAGCATAAAGTATAGGCGAAGCCCCGTCACGACCTCCTGCTCTTCTTTCTCCTCTCCTTCCTCTCCCTCTTCGTCTTTCTCCTGCTCTTCCTCTTCAGCCTTATCTTCCTCCACGTGTTCCTGCGCCTCTTCCTCCTGCTCCTGCTCCCCCTCTTCTTATTTTCCCTCTTCCTCCTTTTCTTTCTCCTCTTCCTCCTCCTCTTCTTCCTCCTTTTCCTGCACCTCCTGTTGCTGCTCCTCTTTCTCAAATTCCTCTTCCTTCTCCTCCTTCCTCTCTTCCCTCTCTTTCTCTTTTTTCCCCTCTCACTTCTGCTCCTCTTCGTCCTCTTTCTGCGGGAGCAACGAAACCCCCCACCACCAAAAACACAACAAAACAAAAACCCACCACATCACCACCATACCACGTAAGGGACTTTCTCCTCTCCCGCGTCGCCCTCGCCCGCATCTCCCTCAATGCTGCTACCGCTGGCGCTACTGCCGCTACCGCTGGCACTACCGCTGACGTTGCTGGCGCTACCGCTGGCGCTGCTGGCGCTTCTGCTGGCGCTGCTAGCGCTGCTGCCGCTGCTGCCGCTGCTTCTGGGGGCTTCTACTGCTGCCGCTGCCGCTGCTGCCAATTCCAACACCAGTGCCGGGTACCACCCGGACCAGCTTCCCCGTGAGGGCAACTACGTCGTCGATGTCGTCCCCGTCCCCTCCACAGACGCCGCCTCCCCCTGCCGGAAAGCGCCCGTGCCACCATTTGCCTCTTTCGCGATGGGTTGAACCACGTAGTAGTGCTGCTGCCCAGCGTGGTAGGCAATGTCGATGGGGATTTCGCCTCCCGCTGCGTTTCCCTTGTCGTCGCCGTGGAAGTGGTAATCGAGGGTGCCCATCTAAGACGTGTCGGGGACGAGAAGCGCAGAGTGGGGAAATGAGGAAAAGGAAGGGAAGAAAATGACGAGGGGGGGACGGAGGAGGAAAACCGGAGGAGGACGAAGACGAGAACGGTTGAGCAAGCGCAAACAAGCATGGCACTATGTGCAGGGAAAGGGGGAGGGGGTACGGTTGGCGGGGTTGGAGGGGGGGGAAGGGGGGTTATTTCATGCAGAGCCGTAGTCGTATGACCATAGACCCTTGCATCCCTACTATGCTGGAACGGAGGACGTCGGGTTTTCACCAACCACAGGCAGACATTGCTTGCACCAAGCCGGAAATGCCGTGAGGTGTTCGGCGAGTCGCATGAAGGGTGAACTGCATCCTTCCAAGAACCGCTCGTGACACGGACTTCTGTACGTTGTGCCTACTTTCTTGCTTATGGATGACAGCGCCAATCAGTTACGTTTTTTCTGGTGTGACCACTCCAGAGACAGCAATGGGTATTACTATGTACCTGCCTCGTGGGTCCCTTACCATATTCACATTTTACGTGATGCGATCACTCCCCTTGTGCGGAGTTAGGGTTCTCCAGCCCGCACAATATGATCTACTCGATAACCATCATGGTGACCGCCGAAAAAAAAAAAAAACGGTACCCTGGTTGTCTAGCTCACGCAATGATTGGCATGTTTTACAGCGTCGTTGCCAACCAACGCCAACCCCAATATACATACGGAGTACTAAGTATAATGCTTCACAGCGTCGGTGCCAACCGAGGCCAACTATTATATGCAAAATTTAAGGGGAGGGGGGATAAGAAGGGCGCGGGGGGTAGGGCAGGGTAGGGGTAGGAGAGGCGGGGTGCGGGCTGGTTCAAGTTGAGCTTCCCTAGTTTCCAACCCGTCGGAAGCTCGCGCTTTTTTTTATGAGACGGACGCTGAACGTGTTGGATACGTGTTCTATCAGCCCCTGTCGAAGCTTTACCGGGCGGCGTTCTGTTCTTACTTCGGCGGATATTTTGGCTATAGGCACACGTTTGAGTATTATTATTTCCTGGGACCATAACCTTCCGTCGAAAGAAGCTATCAATAACAGAAAAAAAAAAAAAAAAAACGCTACCGGTTTACCACCGTTTAGGTGGGGAGGAGCGCGAAGAACACGCGTGCAAAAATGAAAAAAACAGGCTGTTTGTTGTGTGTCGAAAACACGGCGTGGACATCAACGTTAGGGCTCTTTTTTACCGTGGCGGTGACGCATGGTACTATCAATAACAGCACAGCAAGGGTGCGCGCCAGCACTTTCTGAGGGTCCTCGCTTGGGGACCTCTATCATATATACCTCACATAACACAAATAGGCAAGTATGGGGGTACTCGTCCTACCGACGACGTCATATATAACATGACCAGACCTCTATATACCTCATATAACACAAATGGGCAAGTATGGGGGTACTCGTCCTACCGACGACGCCATGTATAACATGACCGGGTAGAGACCACAGAGTGTGTCCCAGTGGTTTACCAGCCTGTTGCTGGGGTCATCGTCGTTCGCTCACGTGTATTCGTGGCTTAGAAGCTCGAAGATAACGGCTATGTTTCATTTTCACGCTCCGATGAAAGACTGAGAAGGACAGCATGGGTTCATCGGAACCCGTCTGTCCTCCGTTGTTCTATCTAAGATACGCCTCCTTGCTCTGATGGAACCCTTCTAATCGCCTACTCCCAGGAACCAATTCCTGATATCTACAGGTAATTACCGGCATTCCAAGGAAAAACCGTAACGTTCACCCAAAGAAACGATGACGAGAAAACTGCAAGTGGGTGCGAATTGCAACCCCAAGGCCTAGTAGTGGAAACCACAAATGATGTTGGGTACAATACAGGCTGGTTCATGTTAAAACCCTGAAATTCCCTTCCCCCCGAATGCCGCTCGCAATACATAATCAAGGGGGAATATTTGGTACCCTACTGGCTCCTCATGACCAGTGGAAGAGGGTGACATGTCCAGTTTGTTTTTAACCGCGTCGGGCTGTCTTTAGGAGCAAAACTCGCATCGACCAATGACGGGCCTTCTTTTTTTTCAACAATGCTCAGGCTTTTTTTTCCAAACCGGGGCGAAAAACGAAATGCGCCGCATTTTGCAGGAACCGGTTGGAGGTACTACAAGGCATGTCTGCAGAATTTTCGCTTAAAAAATCGAAGAGTTGACCTGCCTATGTTCATCATTAAGCAGAATCTAGCGACAAAAAAATGGATCCGGCACTAAAACCAAGTCATTTGAAGGAAAAAAGGTATCTTGCTCATTTTTGCGCACAAAAGTCCAAGTATCCACGCCGATTTTGAGAGATAGACGCTGAAATTTTGCACACGTGTTCTAAATGCTATCCCGAGGCCTGGCCTCCGGGGGGTGTTCTTTTCGCTTTTTTTTTCGCCGAAACATTTTGATCTAAGGCCATTTCTTATACAGTCGGATTCCGCCAGTCGAAAACAGCCCCTTTCGACTGGAATCTTCCGGTCCTTCTTCTTATCATCAGTCGAGTCGATTTTATAGTTTTTGTTCTCTTTCTAGAGGCGGTTGGTGTGAGGGAGTACTGCTGCACAGCAGGCGAAATCGGTTGGCAGCTCTGTGCTTCGTGCGTTCTCCGCGAGCAACGGCTCGACGAACCCTCGTCCCAGCGAGTTGGTGGCTTTGGGCTTAGCCGAAAGCCGCCAAAGCTACGTTCGTGGAGTGGCACTCAGCCGAGACCCGCCAAAGCTACAGCAGGCGCAGCCGTTGTTGGCAGCATGGGATCGATACCGCACGCTGATGGCGTCGTGTGATACACGCTGCTGGCGAGCGGAACTAGGAATGCGCCACGCTGACATGCTGCGAGAAGCAACAGCAGTGGTAGCCACGCCAGCGTCAGCGCCTTGTATGATACTGCAGTGTGGTACCTGGTATGGGTGTGTGGCCGTGTGGCCGTGTGGGTGTGTGTTTGGTGGTGGGATGAGTGATGCGATTGGTTAAAAAAACACGTGTAAAACTTTTTCGGCTGAGTTTTTTGACTGGAGGATCCAGTCGAAAAAGTCGAGTTTTTCGACTGGGTCCGCCAGTCGGAATTCTCAGTCGAAAAAGTTGAGTCGAAAAAGCCCTTTTTCGACTGTGTAACAAAGCTCGATTTCAGCTTCAGTCGAAAAAGGCGGTTTTCGACTGACAAATCCGACTGTATCAGAAATGGTCCAAGGTGATCCAAATTTTGTCAAAAAAATCTCAACTGACGAAAAATCAGCAAAATAAAAAAGGAAAAAAAAACACGGCAGGTGAGGTCTTCGGGTGAGGTCTTCGCATGGGCACATTGAAGGCGTGTGCAAAGTTTCATGGTCTGAATCGAAAAAAACGGCGTGGATATTCGCCGTTTTTTTTTACTTGAACCAGCCTGTAGCCCGCAGCAATTCACGTTAAAATATGCACCTCACATTCAAAAGCCTTCCTACAGTTAAGGAAACACAATATGTCGGAAAGTCGGCACCTGCGTTTCACGACTGACAATTAGTCCGGCTAGTGACTAGTCGGCCACTTAAGCCGTGCCGATTCACAGGTCTAGGTTTTTAACTTGAACCAGCCTGTAGCTCCTCACTACTACATACAGTAGATGTTGATGAACCCGGCTGAACGCACACAGGTATTTCTCGCCATATACTATTGCCGCTATCGAAGCGCGAGTTCGACATGTAAGGGGGTGGCCGCGACTCACCTTAGGTTCAGCCTGCCACACCCGGACAGGGCGCCCGAGTCCGTTGGACAGCGCCACGATCTCGGCCTGCGTGCCGTATGTGCGGTCCGTCGCCATATAGGCGAGGTAGTCCTGGTAAGGCCCAGAGACAAAGGGCATGAAGTGGTCCGGGTTGGTCTGCTCGGCAAAGGGCCACCGACGGTCGCGAAAACGGACGGTCACGCGGAGAAAAGACAAGGGTTAGGCGCAGAAACACAAATAGTTGCTGTTTTATGTTATCGGTGCCGTCCGTGTTTTGGGGCTGGCTCAGCAAGTGGTTACATACGATATGTCCGATGGATAGTCGTTGAGCGGGAGCGATATTGGTACAGTGAGTACCGCCCCGATTTTAGTGAACCCCCCGCGATAAGCCGAAGCAAGCGCTCTCAAACACCAAAAGCTTTTATCTGAAATGGGCAATCTATGGCTTTTAGTGCTGCGGGACATGCCGACTATGCCGCTCTTAAGCCGCGAGCGCTCTTATCTTGGGCGCTCTAAAAGCCGGGGAACTCACTGCAACAGTTAGTGAAACGCGGGAGAGCCGGAACACGCAAAAAGACAGGCGGCAAATAAGGAAACACGCCGACGACCCGAATTACGGTAGTGTAGTGTTCCACGTCTCTTTTCACTTCGTACCGGGTTTCGGACCACGAGCGCAAGCAGCCCCTTACCTGAGCCTGTAACGGGCCCTTATACGAGTTACGGTCCAGCGTAATAGTAGGTTCCATAGCGACGCGAAACGGGAAACAAAAAAGCCCAAGGTTTGTGGACGTGCAAAACAATAGGGCAGCCAGTCGCCGACCAAAGTGGCACTCAGCCGCTGAAATACAAGACCCTTGAACATCTAAAACAAACTTCCAAAACTGCCTCAGCCTTGGTGCGATCGAGGGCAGAAGTGTGTCGTTCACGATCTGCACCGGTTGCGCGTGAGGCAACACAGTGCAGGCCTGTTCTTGTCGTTTGATTGGGCCGTCACCACAACGATCACCCAGCTCCCTGCTCTCTCTTCTTCTCCCCCGCGTTTCGCAATAAAAGTTCATGTGATCCACCAGCAGGCTGAACTCGAATGCATATTTTAATTCATATATTAATGTCTTCACAACTGGAAACCCGTTTTCTTCCCAAATTCACTTGAAGTTAGTATAGGAAGGGATTTTGGTGCTCTAAAGGGGTTAAGCCACAAAAAATATTACACACCGAGCCACCCACCCGCCCCCCAACCCACCCGCCTACCCACCCACCCACTCACCCTCATGTGATGCACCGCGCATTCACGGATTTGAGGGTACAAGTCCTCTGTTCCGGAGAACTGATAAGCCACTGCCCTGAACATGCAATTCCCGTCGCCCTTGACGTTCCTGAGTTCGTACTGACGGAGGCGCAGCTCTTGTCTGAGAATCTCCGTCTCCGATCGAGGAGGAGGCGGAGGAGGAGGAGGAGTAGGAGGAGTAGGAGTAGGGGGAGTAGGAGGAGGAGTAGGACGGGGAGGAAGACAAGGACGAGGGGGAGGAGGAGAAGGAAGAATGTAGCCTTGTTGATAGCCGCTGGCGTAGAACTTGATAGTCTCTGGTGGACGTTGGGCCGTGCGAAGGGTGACAGAGGGGGAATACAGTTAGTAAGGCAGCAGGATTACGCAGAGTTGACCAAGACGATAGCGGAACGGGGGGGGCGGGGGGGTGAAGGGAGGGGGGAGGGGAAGGGGGGGCGGAGGGGGGCAATGGGGGGGAAATGTAAATTGGTCTGATTTCAAAGATAGACAGGTAGACAGACAGACAGACAGACAGGCAGACAGACAGACAGGCAGACAGACAGACAGACAGACAGACAGACCAGACAAACAGACAGACAGACGGACCAGACTAACAAGCAGGCAACAAGCAGAAAATTGTCAAGACGGACTAGACAGACATACCCACAGTCAGAAAAAGGTCAAGACATTCCGATTGACTCACTCTCGATAGGCTTGTACGCCTTGTACAACCCGCGCATCGTCCAAAAGATAGAGAAGGTCGCGGGCCCGAGGCAGAGGACGAGAAATAAAAAGAATATGAACAGCCCGCTCGCAATTTGCGTATCCAGCTCAATGGGAGCGCGACTCTCGTGGAGCGGCACTCTAGAATCGTAGAATGGGCACTTCGTTTCTGCTGTCAGGCTGCTCCGTTTTTGGCGTCGTTGTTTTCAAACATTTGGTTTGGGACGTTTGGTGGCGTTTTTTGCAAGAACACGAAGACACGAAAGAGGAGAGCGAGAGAGAGAGCGATTGAGAGGCAAATAAAGAGAAAAGAGGCCAGGAGGATACGAAAGAGCGAGAAGAAAAAACGAGACAGTAGAGAGAGCAAAGAGAAAGCAGAGAAAGAGAAGAGAGAGAGACGGGGCAGGGGGGGGGGTTGGAATACAGTAAACAGCCGGATGGTGCTGTCATTAATAAAACGTTATCGTTGGTACAACAAGGCAGTCGGCACAACGATATTAGCTCGAAGTGAGTTCTTGTGTACGTAGCAGGTGAAAAACGCGATGCCCTGTACACTAAGTCCACGGCGTCGCCCGTGCCCCCACCTTCCCCTCACCCCTCTCCCTCAGGCTACGCGTTAAAATGAAAGTATGGGAGACACGAGTGCAGCATGGCATATAATATCACACTGCATTTTTTCCCTAATGCTACCGACGGTGGGATCGACCGACGTGCTATCACCCCGCACGTCAACCCTTGTGACGCACACTTGAAGATCTCAGGGAGGATTTATCGACACCAGCACCAACAAATGTGCCCGGGTTAAAGAGAAAGTTGGGAGACAAACTAAAGAAAACAGCTCCTAAGCTTTACCTAAATATAACCAGACGTCTTGAAAAGCCGGGGGCACAACAAAAGCTGTTTTCCAGGGGGCGCGAGGAGGACGGGAGGAAGGGCTAGCGGCGAATGAATGATCAAAAATGGTACCTACGGCGCACACTGGGGTGTCCGTTTTCACGTCGCGCTAACTTACCAGAGGTGCGGCAGTGAGGTGATTCCGGTTTCATCCCACGCGTCGGTTGCCATGACTGCTCCACAGCATCGGCTTTGCAGCGGCGTGATGCTGTTGCGAGCGGCGGCAAACCTGGACACTTTCGACAAGACACATTTCGGGGCGTTCATGGCCGTCTTCCGCACCCGCGCCGTTATCGTCACTTCAAAGTTTTATCTGCCAAGAGGCGACGGTAAAGTGATAGACGGTCAAAAGGGGGGCGGGGCGGGGGGCGGTAAGACAGGGAGGGGGGATCAAAACCGAAAAACACCACGTTGTTAAAGGGGGAAGGGAGAGGGGCGAGGGGTGCTCCTTACGCGCACAGGCAAAGTAGCAGAAGCAGTAGTGTAGTAAGTAGCAGCAGCAGCAGTAGCCATTACCTCGCTCGCCACAAACTTGATTTTCACTGCCAGCGGTCAATGCGTGGTTGCTTGCCAAAACCCAAGGGTATGATCCGCCACAGAAAACAACATGTTGCAAGTGACTCCGTTGAACAGCCCAGCTCTATCCATAGCTAAAATATGTTTTCCCGAGCCTCCAAAGATAATAACTCGGTGGCTAGTCCTTGGTGTACATATAATCAAAGGAATTCGAGTAACATAACATGCATCCCGCAGGCTTTTGGCGCATTCGGGATGGGACTGTTCCATCCCCTGTAGTTTCGCCTTTCTATATGTTGTGTGGTTGCCGTTCGCGGGAGCAGTTCTCACGTTCGGTAGAAAACAATTTCGTGCAAACGGGCGTCGTTCGAACGACTTTTGAGCCGCAACATTCATCCCTGGTAGATACCTGTTATTTCACTGGCGGTGCTCTCAGCATCAACCCGGTCAGCAGCCTCCGCAGCCGGAGCTGTCCCGACTCTACAGGGAGCAGAACAAGGTATCATATCATAGCACGATACCGCCGACGGCGGTGCATTTGATCGAGCTCGACACCAATCCAGTAAAGACAACGAACAGCCCACCGCAACGACTATAAGACCTATGGATCCATCCGTGTAAACCGTACCCCGTTGGACGTTATGTGCAACAGAGGGTAGTATACTACCATTCCACTTTGTCCGGAAATATAAGCAACATGTTATTTCAATATTAAATACCGAAGAATGATTGATTCAACTTTCGGGACGAAATATAAGCCAATTTTTCTCTCAAAATTATTGTCCAAATACTGCATATATTTCCGGGCAGAGTGGTACATAGTGACCAGAACCCACGATATAGACCAAAACCTATATATTCCCCTATTTTTACAAATCACATTTGGTTCTGATTATTATGTACTCTGTTCCCATGTACAATAGCAGTGTACTGATTATGAATAATGTGTGCTCGAAAGACGGACCAAAATACTGCGAGAGGCCTCGTACGCCCCTTCCCCCTTGCACAGTATGCGAGTAGCATCGCCCAGCAGTACAGCACAGTACAGTACAGCACAGCACAGCATAGCACAGCATAGCACAGCATAGCACAGCCCCGTATTATATTATGAAAAATGAAAATACACTCCAGCTGTGAGATCGAAGATTTTGTCGAAACTCATCTTTGCAAGCTGTGTGTGATACTCCGATCGCGCGTATTACGGGTTGTGTGTCCTCATCAAGGATATAGGTCGGCGACTCCCCTTACAACTACAGTGTAGCTATCAGGGTCAACAGGGTGATGTTAGTCAGTCTGTGCGCGGAAACTATAAAACCCGTTTCTGAGGGGGACAAAATCTGACAGCTGTGGAGGGAAATGTATCCGTTTATCAAGTGAATCCTGTAAGTCGAAGAACCGGTGAGGAGAGGGCGGAGTTTTGAAGGACGTGGGGGCCTGGTTTTGATCAAAAGCGAGCGGGGTTGGAGGGGGGGGGAAGGGGGGGGGGGGGGGGGGGACTGGGGGGGGAGGGCGACGGGCTGGCAATTTGTGCGTGGAAGCTATAAATCCTTGAAGGGGATAAATCTGACGGTTTTGGGAAAAAAAAAAAAAAAAATGCACCAGTTTATCATGGGGGGGGGGGGGTTGGGGCGGGGGTGGGGCGTGTGGGGCAGCTCAATCTGTGCGTGGAAACTATACATTATGTTGAGGGGATAAATGTGACGGTTTTGGAAAGAATGCATCAGTTTATCATGTATATCCTGGGGTAAGTCGTGCAATCAGTGAGTAGAGGGTGGAGTGTTCGAGGGGGTGGGGGCGGGATGGGGTGGGTGGGTGGGGAGGCGGGGGGTGGGGGCGGGGGGGGGTCGGGGGGGGGGGGGGAAGGGCTTTAGGTGGGATAGATGTATGGGTTTGTTATACGTGTGGTGCTAGGTTTAGGCGATGGTGCGGGTGGTGGGGAAGAAGGGGGCGTTCGGGGCGGGGGGGGGGGGGGGGGGAAGCAGCGGCATGGATGGCTCTCGAAAGATAATGAGGTGATATCCAGTGCGTGAAGTGTTTATTAATCTGGCGGATTCCGATATTAGGTGGGGCGTTTGAGCAAGGGAGAGCGATATTATATTATGAAAAATGAAAATACACTCCAGCTGTGAGATCGAAGATTTCGTCGAAACTCATCTTTGCAAGCTGTGTGTGATACTCCGATCGCGCGTATTACGAGTTGTGTGTCCTCATTAAGGATATAGGTCGGCGACTCCCCTTACAACTACAGTGTAGCTATCAGGGTCAACAGGATGATTTTAGTCAGTCTGTGCGCGGAAACTATAAAACCCGTTTCTGAGGGGGACAAAATCTGACAGCTGTGGAGGGAAATGTATCCGTTTATCAAGTGAATCCTGTAAGTCGAAGAACCGGTGAGGAGAGGGCGGAGTTTTGAAGGACGTGGGGGCCTGGTTTTGATCAAAAGCGAGCGGGGTTGGAGGGGGGGGGAAGGGGGGGGGGGGGGGACTGGGGGGGGAGGGCGACGGGCTGGCAATTTGTGCGTGGAAGCTATAAATCCTTGAAGGGGATAAATCTGACGGTTTTGGGAAAAAAAAAAAAAAAAATGCACCAGTTTATCATGGGGGGGGGGGGGTTGGGGCGGGGGTGGGGCGTGTGGGGCAGCTCAATCTGTGCGTGGAAACTATACATTATGTTGAGGGGATAAATGTGACGGTTTTGGAAAGAATGCATCAGTTTATCATGTATATCCTGGGGTAAGTCGTGCAATCAGTGAGTAGAGGGTGGAGTGTTCGAGGGGGTGGGGGCGGGATGGGGTGGGTGGGTGGGGAGGCGGGGGGTGGGGGCGGGGGGGGGTCGGGGGGGGGGGGGGGAAGGGCTTTAGGTGGGATAGATGTATGGGTTTGTTATACGTGTGGTGCTAGGTTTAGGCGATGGTGCGGGTGGTGGAGAAGAAGGGGGCGTTCGGGGCGGGGGGGGGGGGGGGGGAAGCAGCGGCATGGATGGCTCTCGAAAGATAATGAGGTGATATCCAGTGCGTGAAGTGTTTATTAATCTGGCGGATTCCGATATTAGGTGGGGCGTTTGAGCAAGGGAGAGCGATATTATATTATGAAAAATGAAAATACACTCCAGCTGTGAGATCGAAGATTTCGTCGAAACTCATCTTTGCAAGCTGTGTGTGATACTCCGATCGCGCGTATTACGAGTTGTGTGTCCTCATTAAGGATATAGGTCGGCGACTCCCCTTACAACTACAGTGTAGCTATCAGGGTCAACAGGATGATTTTAGTCAGTCTGTGCGCGGAAACTATAAAACCCGTTTCTGAGGGGGACAAAGTCTGACAGCTGTGAAGGGAAATGTAACCTTTGATCAAGTGAATCTTGTAAGTCGAATAACCGGTGAGGGGGGTGGGGCGGAGTTTTGAAGGACGTGGGGGCCTGGTTTTGATCAAAAGCGAGCGGGTTTGGAGGGGGGGGGGGGGGGGGGGGGGAAGGGGGCAATTTGTGCATGTAAGCTATAAATCTTTTCGAGGGGATAAATCTGACGGTTTTGGCATCAGTATATTATTGGGGGCGGGGGGGGGGGGTTGGGGCGGGGGGGGGGGGGGTTGGGGGGGGGGGGGGGGGGGGGGGGGGGGGCGTGTGGGGCAGCTCAATATGTGCCTGGAAACTATACATTATTTTGAGGGGATAAATGTGACGGTTTTGGAAATAATACATCAGTTTATCATGTATATCCTGGGGTAAGTCGTACAATCAGTGAGTGAAGAGAGGGTGGAGTGTTCGAGGGGGTGGGGTTGGGATGGGTTGGGGGGGAGGTGGGGGGTGTGGCGGCGGGGGGGGGGGGGGGCGGGGGGAGGAGGAAGGGCTTCAGGTGAGGGGTTTGTTATACGTGTGGTGCTAGGTCTAGGCGATGGTGCGGGTGATGGGGAAGAAGGGGGCGTTCGAGGCGGGGGGCGGGGGGGGAACACAGCGGCATGGATGGCTCTCGAAAGATAATGAGGTGATATCCTGTGCGTGAAGTGTTTATTAATGTGGCGGATTTCGATATTTGGTGGGGCGTTTGAGTAAGGGAGAGCAAGGGGAGGGGGGGGGGAGGGGGGGGGGGGGGGATTTTTAGGAGGTTTAGGTCACAAATAATATTCAAATACACTTCGGCTGATATATAACAACATAGGACAGCACAACACAACACGACACAAGCGACAACACACACACAAAAAAACTACCCAACCCAACCCCACCCAACACAACCCAGCACGACACAACACAACACAACACAACACAACTCAACACAACACAATACAACACAACACAACACAACACAACGCAACACACCACAACACAACACAACACACCACAACACACCATAACACAACACAACACAACACAACTCAACACAACACAATACAACACAACACAACACAACACAACACAACACACCACAACACAACACAACACAACACAACACAACACAACACAACACAACACAACACAACACAACTCAACACAACACAATACAACACAACACAACACAACACAACGCAACACACCATAACACAACACAACACAACACAACTCAACACAAACAAACACACACACAAAAACACAACACAACGCAACACACCACAAACAACAACAAACACAAACACAACACAACACAACACAACACAACACAACACACACAACGCAAAACACCACACACAACACAACACACCACAACACACCAACACAACACAACACAACACAAACTCAACACACACATACAACACAACACAACACAACACAACGCAACACACCACAACACAACACAACTCACCACAACACACCATAACACAACACAACACAACACAACTCAACACAACACAATACAACACAACACAACACAACACAACGCAACACGCCATAACACAACACAACACAACACAACACAACACAACACAACACAACACAACACAACACAACACAACACACCACAACACACCATAACACAACACAACACAACACAACTCAACACAACACAATACAACACAACACAACACAACACAACGCAACACACCACAACACAACACAACACAACTCAACACAACACAATACAACACAACACAACACAACACAACGCAACACACCACAACACAACACAACACACCACAACACACCATAACACAACACAACACAACACAACTCAACACAACACAATACAACACAACACAACACAACACAACACACCATAACACAACACAACACAACACAACACAACACACCATAACACAACACAACACAACACAACACAACACAACACAACACAACACAACACTATCTACACAACACAGCACAACACAACACAGCACAACACAACACAACACAACACAACACAACACAACACAACACAACACAACAACACAACACAACACAACACAACACAACACAACTCAACACAACACAACACAACACAACACAACACAACACAACACAACACTATCTACACAACACAACACTATCTACACAACACAGCACAACACAACACAGCACAGCACCGCACCGCACCGCGCACGGAAATAAACCAAGACAATACAGCAACGCACAGCGTTTTTTCCCACACGTTTTTTCCCTCACGGAAAAGGTGGTTGAGCCACACGAGGCCGGGGGAAACATTTTCGAGGAAAACCTGAGCACGACTTTTTGCGATCGTCGCCGGTCAAACCAGGCACCAAGCATCTCGGTATGCTTCGATCCACAGAAGACCGGACGAGGCGGGGCTTTGCGTCTGCGGTGCGTGCCGTCGGATTGTACTGGCACAACCCGTGTGCTTTTGCATCATGCCAGGCGAGAGAGAGACCGGGCACAACCCAGAGACCGGGCACAACCCAGGCACAGACAGGGAAGGGGGACTACCGCAAACGCAGGAGATAACATCTCATGGTTCCAACACTCGATATTCGTTCCCAGGGAGGAGGTGAAGCCGGGGGTGAGGGGGGGGTGCCTGTTCTCCGCCGGCCATAGTTGCTGCACATGGTTGCGTGGGGATCGGCTACTCTAGCAAAAAACACAACAGCATCCCTCTACCCCAAGTCAGAAAAGCAGTCAGTCACATTTTTTAGAATTTTTGCTTTTTCCCTCTCGGAGTGGGCTACTACTGCCCCTGCGGGATGGGAAAGTAACCACCAAGAACAACAAAACAAGGCGCGTTCTCGCGTTTGTCTCCGGCGGGACGCAGATAACACACCCCGCATTTCTCTTGTATCCGACCCATTGGTATAACATGGCACAACCGTTGGGAGGGCCTTCCCCTGAGGACATTACCCGCAGGGCACAGGGAAGCCACACCCGAGACCAAACTGCAGACTACATGGACAGAAAAAAGTTGGGCGAACAAAAGCAAGTCACGTAGACTATACACTTACCCCAAGGCGCGTTTGCTTGTACGAAGTAAACGATAACGTCCACCGCCTACCTGGAAGATCCTAGGTCGTGGGGAGGTGTTTTCGCCCTGCTCTCCTTGGATCGCGATAGGCCTGGGAATGGGCAACCGGCGTTTGATAACCTGGCCTGACTGAAGGATGATGGGCTACTTCTGGGAGTGGATCAGCGCACCTGCCTCTGCTGCTCCGCGCTTGATTGATGATTTTTGATGATTTTTGAGCAAAAATCAAAATGACATGAATGACATGAAATGCGGAGCAACAAGTGCTGATTCACTTTGTTTGGATTTTGAAACCCCCACAATAAAAGACGAACAGCCTACAACAGCCGACTACATACGACTACATACGACTACATACGACTACAACAGCAGCAGCAGCAGCTGGCGACGGCCGACAGCAAGAAGTCGTCTATTCGCGCAAAACAATGCACACCGAAAACAGAAAAGCTAGCGCTCTGCTCTACCACCACAGTGTCACTACATACAGCAGTAGGGACCAAAGATGGCTTCGTAATGGCGGCAGCTTAGCCGGGAGGTGACGGCCGGACAGGGGCGTGTATTAGGAAAGTATGACGATGTGGCGAACGCTTGAAAAAAATGTCGTGCAACTACTACACTAGGTTTTAGAGCGGGGAATTCGTCGGCCGTACGCCCCGGTGACCTGTGATCGTTTCTTTGTGTTCATGGGAATTGTGGTGACGGATCGGTAGACACTTGAGCTGCTACTACTGCTGTAGAGAGGAATCGGGCTAGGCCGTCCGTTGCTTGGCAAGCGACGAGGGCTTGCTCGAGCATCGTCATTCGTTCACCCGCTTGGTCCGTTTGGTTCGCTTCGAGCCCACGGGCTCTTCAGAACGTAGACTGTTTTCAGTTGATCAGACCAACACTCACTCGGTTTTATAGTCTAGTACGAAGATACACTCGTACAGAGCATATACCTGGTACCAGATATGTGATACCTGGTTCGTACGTACGTACGTACTGACATGATACAAACTAGTCTATACTATTAGACTAGTGGTAGCATGGTACCAGGTATGCTATTTCGAGTGCGTCAACTAGATTAGCAATAATAGTTGCAGCCAGCTGCTGCTTGCTGCTGTTCGTTGTGTGTTTTTTTTGTTCATTCTCCGGCGGAAGAGGACAAGTGAAGCTAAAGCTTCCCACCCTTCCACGTATTTCCATGCATTGGTGTTGACGATCCGAGGCTGTGCCGCCGGTGGAGGCACCCCCTCCCTATAGAAGGAGGAAGAGTGTTGTTGTTCTCGCAAGACGTCAACAACAACGGAATGTCAAACAGCAAGCGGTCATCATACAAACCAGTGTGTGGGGCCGTCAACGATAATATCATGTTATATCATCACATCAGGAATAAATGGTAAATAAATAACAACTATAGTCTAGTAGTCTAGTCTAAGTATTTACGAAGTAGTCTAGACGACTATCATTTTTGTAAGCATTATTAAATATTCATTATTTTTGGCTAGCCACTACACGAAGCAGCCCAAGCTAGCTGCTGAGTGAGGTGGGCGATGTGCCCTAACTACTATTAATAGGCGCAACAACTGGATGGAGGGTTACGACACGCGCGCAACAGGACAACACAGCTTCTTACACCCTACACATTTTAAACTTCTCTCCTTTGAAAAAACAAGTTTGTACGAGTAGTACATGTATGTCGACCATTAGTCTATAGTAATGCTCGATAATGTATCTGCACTGTTCTCCAGCAGCAGCTCCATCCCCTTTCGAAACTCAAATGCGGGGTCAGATGGCAGGCATTCCTTCCCCCTCCCGCCCCCTAACGTGCATGCCTTCATTTTTATCGCGAAAAAAGGTTCAGCGCACATACATGAGAACGGTTCCAACTACGAACACAGGACAGCTTGCACTCCCGTAATCACTATAATAATACCTACTTCCCATTAAAAAAACTGCCAGGGAGAAGGGTACTACAAGTACTGTAAATATATTTGAATTAATAGCATGATTAAACGAAAACAGTAGTATGTAGTAGTAGTTGTTGAAAAGCTCTCGAGAAGGGCTCCAGGTGGACAAAAAGTAAAAATCGATATCGTCTCGCCTCGCTTTCATCAGTTATTCATGCTTACCAGCCGCTACGAAGTACTTCCTTCGTTTCTTGCCTCTTGAGCCCTCTCTCTGTTCACTTCCAGAGAGTGACCTGCGGTCGGCTCCATTTTTTTTTTGCTCTTGACTCCTTACGCGAAAAAGAAAGCACAATCCGATGCAAGACACGTGACAACAACGCACCACAGACAGACGTACGTACGCACTACAAGTAGTGACCAACAGCAGTAGTATCAATCGTGCCCTTTGTGGTACACACTGCACGAGAAACAAGTAAATTGACAAGAAAAAAAAAAGACGAAAAAGATTCGACTCGTTTCTATGAATCTATCCCATTTTCAAACTCGGTATTATTGCAAACACCCACCGGAACAAATGCACTTACTACTACGACTACTACAACTACTAATAATGCTCAATGGAGTCCTCAGCAGGTAGGTCCTAAAAAAATACGTGGTGAGAGAGTACAACACGGACTTTACCGCGTGAGACAGAGATTGATTCGAAGATTACGAGTTTAATCTGAGCGCTGAGAGACAAAGAAGGGGCGCCCCCCTTGGGTGAGCACCCCCCTCATCGACATATCATCAGTCAGTCCTCGGCGGTGCGAGAAACATGTTGAATCAGGCAGTCTGGAAAAAAGTTAGCCCCCAAAAACGCCGCTAAATAATTTTCCAAGGTTTACATCATCATCATCATCATCATCACCATCATGACATGTATGTACACAGTCACAAAGTGAGACAATCAGCAGCCAACAAAAAAAAAATGCGGGATCAGGAGGGGGGGAAAATGGACGAAACACTCTCCTCGCCGCCGGCACAAAAAACATCCCAACAAGGAGGAAACGCCAAATCTCCGTCCATTTCCATGATGAGGAAACGTCGAACCCCCATCCACCTCCTTGGCGATGTCATGGGCGACGATGTGGCCTCAAACCACCGCCATCTCACAAGGCGCAAGGAAAAAACCAACACAATGTCATGATTTTAACGTAGCGCAAACTTTCTTCAACAGTCGTTTTTAACCACCCACTCACTGCAAAATTCTCCCACACTTTATAAATAATTCCAAGGATTTTCCACCAGAAAAAGAAAAAGGCGGGTCTGTGGGTAGGTACAAGTACAGTTCTCGAAAGGGTTTAACAAAAAGAAAAACTTTCGCTACGCAACAACAATCCCACACAAATTCCCCGAGTTAGTTTGTTCCACAAAAGTTTAACGCGAGTACGGTATATCCCGAAAATCGCGGGTACAACAGTTGGAAAGGAACCAAAAAACAAAAAACCCTACCCCCCCCACAGAGGCGCCAACAACACCACCATTCGTCCAACCGCATCCATACACACATTCGAGAGGGAACGAAGCAACACACCATACATATTATCGCCCCCTTCCCCCAATCCCCCCCCCCCGCCCCGTGCTCGCCATATCCTCCTACCACCGCTCTGACCAACCGAACACAACTCTCTGCAGCATGAAACGCACAAGTATTGCATCGGACAGGCCACGATCTACTACAGTAGATCTTACACATATATTTGTACAATATCCCATAGCTGCCGCTATGAGATGCTGACCAGGATCTGTGTGTGTATTGTACAGATCCAACCCCATAAACTTGTGCTACAATAGATAATAATGCAGATCGTACGGCTGCCACCCGAAAACACACGAGCTAGACCATACAGATCCTCCCTGAAATATCTACTGCTGTAGATCATGAAGCCGGTATCCGTGATCTATCCGACGCAATATTTACAGCAGCAGCGGCAAAAGCTGAGGGGCGGCGCGTTCCTCCTCAAGGAACTTCGCGCCGAAACTGTACGCCCGCCGTTGTTCGCTTCGATTTTTCCACAGATCGAAATGCAGCGCCAACGACTTGCGTTGGTGAGCTGTTCCCCACGCGCTGCTGAATCATTTACGATCCGATTTTCCATAACCTTCCTCTCGTTCGCATCAAACGCTACAAGATGCCCGCAAAAGATATAAACCTGGAGAAGAGTGAAAAAAAAGCTCCGACTAGAGAATGGCAACCCCTCAATACCACAAACTACTCCGTCATCGGAGACCACCGAACTGCCAGTCTGGACGAAAATATTGGAAACGCTGGGGAATTACCTTGCATACCAAGAAAGGTCCTTACATTTCCGCCGAGAGTGGCATATACGATGTGTGGTGTAAACCATCCTGCTCGAACAAATTTTAGGCCTCTCCTCACGCCTCAAAACTCACATCAACACGTACATGGACCATAACAAGAGCAAGATACAATAAGGACAGAACGACCCCCCCCCAAGCAAAACCCGGCAAAAAAAGCACAAAAAATCCCCGTCCTTTCGCGCCCTTCCCGTCTTCCGCCGCCGCCGCCGCCGCTACCGCAAAACGGGGAGAGAGAGTGACGCGTCTAGGTCACAACAACAACATTAGCCCCTCTTCACTCACGCCCTGCAAATTTTGTCCCAACACCACAGCAGTGGTTCCATTTAGTTTCCCTCAAAAACTGTCGATGCGGCTGCAAAGATATTTAACACCCCGCCCCCCCCCCAAAAAAAAAGAGGCTCTAACACCCCCCTTGCTAAAAAATTCAGCCCACACTTATTCAAGGTAGTTTTACCGCCCCCCCCCCCAAAACAAAACATGGATGGATGCAGTTCCGAAGGGGTACATATATATATCTAGGGCGGCGCACGCCACGACGCGGTACAGGCGCACTCTGGCTCGTTTTTGCCTTCTGAGGACTGTGGCTTGATCTCTTCAGAGCCCCAAAAACCCTCCCTGTACTAACACTTCAAGTAAAATTTGCCCCAAAAAGAGTTTCCAGTATGGAAGGCGCTAAGGAGCTTCATATACCCCACAAAAAAACGCAGTTTTTTTAGAAATACGAAAAGCGCAACCAGATTGTGAACAATTTCCACGGCTTACCAGGTAGGTATTACCATTTTTTTTTCGGGGGGGAGGAGAATACACAAACGAAAACGAGGCTATAGATTCCCCCCCACACCTCGTAATGGTGAGGCCAAAACGCTTCATTGCAACATGTACAACACTGTGAGAATGGAGCTTACAACCATGAAAAAGCTCGAGAAAGGGTGTGTCTACCTACGGTATGCCAGTATGAGTAGCGATTGCCCTTCGTGTATGAACGCGCAACCAGATTTTAAACAATCCCATTTTTGCCTGGGTACACCAAGCAAAAATCATACATGTTACATCAGATAATCTGTAACCAAAATTTGTACCGGCAGGTTGTTACATGGTATTGCCAAAAAACAAGAATGTGACATTCCGACGATTTTACGATATTTTGGATCAACACCTTTGCAACTAGAAACTCTTTTTTTGTGAAAAAAAAATACTTGACGTTAGTATAGGGAGGGGTTTGGGGGCTCTAAAGGGGGTATTAAGGAGTTCCGTCCCGAAAATTCAGTTTTTTTTTCGGCCAAAAAAGGCTACCTCTCTGTCGTACCCCGCGTCAGAGTAACGCTTTTGCTATTGCTGCAAACAGCATGTCCCACACTTTATTAAACTCCAAGTATTTCGTCCCCCAACAAGATTAATTGTGCGGTAGTTAGTTCTTAAGGGCTATAGCGATCGAAGGCTAGCTATTTGTTTTTTTTCCCCCATCCGCCAGAGGATTAAAAAACGAAAAAAAGCTAGCTACGGCAGCACCATCAACAACAGCACACGCAGCAGCACCAACACCACACACCACCACCAACAGCAGCACCAGCACAAGCAGCACAACAGCGCCATCCCGATCACGGCCGGGCCACCAAATGGGACGACGGGACAAGCCTAGGCTTAATCCTGCTAGCGCAACGCACTATCTCTAACCAAAATTGTACCGGCAGGTATTACATGAACACACTCCACTTCTTTCTTAACAGCAGCATACTTCGTATTATCTTGCACGCCATCCATAACAAATTCTGGACGCAAGAAACTCGTGATATACTCACTGCCGCGCCCGTCCCCATTTCCGCATTGCCCTATATGCGACGGGCCCTTCCCTCTTCTCCTTCCCAACCCCCGGTCAAAAATCGATGACGATTTCTCAAAGCAGTCACCATGCAAACGCCCTCACAGACTCATAACCACTGGACGCGTCAAGCAAGCGAAATCGTCGCACAAAATACATTCTCGCGGACAGAAAAGAAGACAGAAATCGGGGGATTCTACACCACAACCAGCGTTGGACTGAATCGTCCCCCCCCCCGCCCCCTTCGGGCAAGCGAGATCGTCGCACAAAATACATTCTCGCGGACAGAAAAGAGCACAAAAATCGGGGGATTCTACACCACAACCAGCGTTGGACTGAATCCTCCCCCCCCCCCGCCCCCTTCTTCCCCGGTCGTTCGGAACATAGAATGAACAAACACATGTCTCTCTGTAAGGTAGCCTCCCCCCCCCCCCTCCCCCCATTTCCCCCCCCCCCCTTCCCTCTCACCGGAACGAACAAAAACCACCTATTTTTTCTCGGTGGTCTTCCGCCCCTCCCCCTCCCCCCTCCCCCTCCACAAAACCAACAAAAACCACCTCTCTTGTCTCGTTACCCCCTCCACAGAACGAACGAAAGCCACCTCTCTTAGCTCGGTAAACAGAAACCAACAAAATCCACCTCTCTTCGGTCGGTGGCGCCCATGACAAACTTTCACGACTGACTGACTGACTGACTGACTTCACTCCGCTCCGCTCCCCCTAACGTCTATGTCCAACATTCGCGCTCCAAGAGCCCCTCGCAAAAGAGGGATCGCTTCGGGTGCTGAGGTTCCCGCTCGAGTCTCCGCTCTGTCGTTTACGGTTGGAGTCGGAGGGACAGCAATTAAATGCGGAGGGAGAGTCGTTAAAATTCGGAGGGATCTACAGCAGCGGGGGACGGGTCCCGATGGTGCCGGTATGTGCCAGCCCAATACATCGGCACTATATAGGGTACCGGCACTATTGGAAATAGGGCTACTGTAGAGAGTTACTATGCTAATAGAGAGTTCCACTCGTGCCCAGCGATTTCACCGGCACTATAAAGAACAGTGGCACTATTCAACCGGAACTATAGGGGGCACCCCACCGCTGCATAATCTTTGGGGTCAAAGGGATAGCGGTCGGTAAAATCGTCGTTAGCTAATCCAGCAGCCCGGGTCGCCGCGTGCGAAGGGCTCGTTCTACGGTAGCCCCCCCCAACTAATCTTACTACGGTAGCCCCCCCCAACTTTTCTTCAACGAAATCGCCGGTTTTGAACCCATCTCCCGGCCGCATCTCCCAAAATGCGGTACCTCTCGCCACCCCGACGTCATCGTTCGATAGTCCGTTGCCAACAAGAAATATATAGTGAAAGGTATTGTTTCCATAGCTTCCTTCCGCGTGTCGAGCAGCCAAGAAACGTTCGTTAAAAAAAAAAAAAATGATGATTTGGGGGGGGGGGGGCGGTTACCGTAGAATCAGTCGAAGGATGTTGCAACCGTCCGTTTATCATCGTCAACTTTTTTCTCTGAAGCTCCGGAAGGGCTAATGTTAAGACAACACAAACTGATCTCAATTATGAATAACAGAAACCAACATCCGTCTAGGATTTGGGGAAAACGTCAGGAAAGTCGCAGAGTTCATCGCCCAGCTGCGTTCCAGCGATTGAACCCGGACCAGCGTCCTCCGTTCCTTCGTGTCTGAGCGCGCCTGCCGTCACATCTTCGAGAAGTGGCATCCACAGGAAAACCTAGCAGCTTGGTCCTCCTCACCTCAAGGCTAAATTTGCACGCATTAATAGACGGGCCCCTACAAAATCCTTGCACTTGACTCTTGCCCCTCCACCGTTGCTCCGGACGGTTCCCCTCTAGGCGCAACACACTCCCCAACAATATCTAGACTGTGGAAAAATCCTGACTTTTTCAGCGGTTTGATCCGTGATATATGCTACAGAGTGTGGGTTGAACCGCTGCGCAGAAAAACCGCTTTGCACGGTTTCAACCGCGCAGAGTTATGATCCGCACGGAGCGGAGCGTTTTTTTTTATAACGTCACGGAGCGGATATTCGCACGTCGGGAAACTCGCGGATTATTGCGGAGTTGGGTATATTCGCCCTTGAAAATGTCACGGAGCGGAGCGGATTTTTTTAAGTGTGTTACGGAGGGGATCTGATCGGATATCTGCTGGTGGGAAAAGTCACGGATTGTCACGGAGTGGATATTCGCCGCTACAAGTGCCATGGAGCGGTGCGGTTTGATCGAACCGCTCCGTACAAAACCGCTCCGCGGGTAAATCATCACTCCGTACACATCCACCTGAAAATTACGAACATGGATGGGCTGGTTTTCGCACGCCTGATTTCACCTCCATTATTATCGTTATCGTTATCGTTGTCGTTATCGTTATCGTTATCGTTATCGTTATCGTTATCGTTATCGTTATCAACGTTTGAGTCATCCCACGGTAGGGGTTGCAGTTTTTGCGCCAAAAAGTCCCTGGGCGATTGAGTTCCTCACGTGAATAACTGCCGGTCAATGAATTAATTTCCCGAGTACATATTGTTTTAGGACTAAGGCATAGAGGCTTGGTCGGGTTGTGCGAACGAATGCCTTTCAAGACATTTTTCGGGTGAGATATTGGGTTTCTTATGTGAGGAGTGATGGGACTTTCGACTGCAACCCTACCGTGGGATGGCTCGTTTTGGGTGTTTCGGTTGGATAACAATAATTATCGATATCGATATCGTTATCGTCATCAACGTTTTGGGTTTTTCGGTTCGGTAACCATAATTATCGTTATGGTTATCGTTATCGTTATCGCTATCAACGTTTTGGGTTTTCGGTTCAGTAACAATAATTGTCGTTATCGTTATCGATATAATTTTGGCCTCATTGTACACCGAACGTTTTTAGTTTCGATATTGAACACTAAACGTAGCACTCGCCGCCTCGGTTGCAAGAGCAACAACTTTGCACGATGCGCGCAACTTTCCGAAAGATACTCGGTCTACGGAATACTCTCGATTTTTCGCCCACGAATCTTTCAGAGCCCGAATCGCTGGCCATACCAGCAGGATGCAGCCACGCACCCACAGGCCAACTATTGGCGTCTGTGTAGATGATGCTAGGCCTCCAGCTCTCACATGAAGTGCGGGTGATGAATCTTCCATCACTCGTCTTCCTCCGATAATAACCGCCTGCAAATGTGGAACTCCTTTTTTGGTCCCCAGGGGATGATCGTTTATCGCCCCCGGTGCCCCGGCCAACTTTATGTATTTTTGTATAATTCACTGCAACGAGGTTGTTACAACGATCGGCCGCCAACGTTAGCGGCATTTTTTATCTTCATACATATCTATCTCTAAACACTCGACGTTGATATCAAACCTTCGGCGTATGCGCTTGACTATCGATCCAAAGGACCAGACTGCAGCATGACTCGCGAGAGTCCTTACCCTTATGCCGACTTGATCTCGGTGCGCGTAGTAGGAGCTATTTTTGCTTGTTACTCACGACAACGGGAGGCAATTATTTTCAAGACATCACGACGGCTGACCACCACTTTTATCGTAATTACTTCTCGTCATCTATTTCTATCTGCATGCACTCGACAAAGGTTTCAAAACCTCCGGCGTACGTACGCTTGTACCAAGTCTCGGAGCTCGGTTGTAGCACTCGACACGCGCGATTATTTTCCCTTGCCCCACAACATTTACCTCGGCGCGTCGCAGGATTTTTTTGTTATATAACGCGCGAGAACGGAGCGATTACCGCTATAATTGACCACCAACGTTATCGCCATTATATAATTATGTGCCCTCTGCACGCTCGATAACTACTAAACTTCAAACCTCCGGTGTGCACCCTTGTATCGAGTCGCGGAGTCCGATTGCAGCATAACACGCGCTTAATTATGCACCCCTGCCGACATTTATCGCGGCGTCGGAGCTTTTTTCGCTTGAAGTCACGAACACGGCCATTTTATTATTTGGTCGGTCTTAACGATACGTACAGCACTTCAGACTTTGATGAGATCTCGACATTTTACCGAAATCTGCGAGGATTGAATCTTCACAAGTACGAGCCCCAGTTGGCTCGCAAAACAATCGTCCACCCGGCACAGAACCGTCACTACGGCAGCAACGCTCGCGGAAGATACCAACGTGTGGTTGTCCCCCTGGAGTCGGCCTTACTCGTCGGCAAGTGTCGGTGCCTTGGGGAGTAACATCCATCACCAACCCGTCGCGCTACAACGCCTAACGTGACAAAAGTCTAAGCTATTGCCGTCGGCGAGCTCGTTCTGGCCGGCCGCCTCGGTGCGGTGACCTTGTCAACTCGACGACGAGAGCTCAGAAGCCCGCTGCGCCTTCTGCGATTAGCCATGACGTGCCAAGATGACCTTGGGAGCGACCCTGCTTGTATCCTCGTGCGCTCGCGAGTGGTAGCACCGCTCGAACGGTGCCGCTGCCCGATCCTCTACACACTTGTACCTAATTTGTAGTTTTTTCACTTAAGAATAAAAATGAAAAAGTTATTAATGGCTAATTTTTCCGGGGGGTGATTTTTTTTTCAAGGTTTTTCCTGAAATATTCTCGGGAAAAACCGAAAGTTTCGGTAAACACCGAAATAAAATAGCTTCGTGTATACGAACGATCCTCTTACGGCAAGTTACCACCATGTATCCCTGCGCAGTCAACGGTGCCGTCAAAGCTCTGCCGTGCACGCTTGTATCGAGCCGAGGAGCCTGATTGGAGCACGGCACGCGCTCGATTCCTTATCCTTGCGAGCGTGGGGAATTTAGCCTCGACTCACGAGAACGTGATGAATGAGTACGACAATTGCCCGCAAACGTTAGCGACATTTTGTCTTCATGTATCCCTATTGTTATACGGCTTAGTTTGGGTAAGCTATTGGTTAACCTTTTGCAAGTGGTCAAACGGACTAATACCCCACTAATTCCTTAACAAATGGCGTCGTCAACAGAGCATGGGTTTTTTGGGTCGTGGGTTCGATCCCCACCATCCACAATAATAAACTTTTCAGATTTTCCCCATGTCGAACTTGAAAAAATATTCTCCCCGGTATGCCCAGGAAATGAAACGACTTGGATATAGACAGGTCCGCCGTATATCCGGCCGACCTGCTATCCCGCTGTTTCAGGGGGGGAGAGTGTTTTATAAGGCTTAGTTCGGGTAAGCTATCGGTTAACCAGTTGCAAGTGGTCAAACGGACTAATACCCCACTAATTCCTTGACACTATACACTCGACAATGATCCACCATACCTCCGGCGTGTACGCTTGTGTCGAGCCGCGGAGGAGGTCGATTGCAGCATGACACGCGCGATTCCGCGTCCTTGCCGACGACACTTATCGCGGCGTAGGAGCTTCTTCTGCCTAAACTTACGAGAAGGTGAACGGTGCGACGAGTGACCACCAATGTTTGGCCCCTTTATAACTTCATTTTTCTATCTACATTCACCCATACCGTCAAACCTCAGGCGTACACGCTTGTATCGAGCTGCGGAGCATGATTGCAGCACGGCATGCGCGATTACTTATCCTTGTATCACCAATCATCGTGGCGTGGGACCTATTGACTCAACTGACGAGAACTTCACGGGTTCGATGATTGACCACCAAAACGTTAGAGCACCTCTGTACGTTGCTCGACAATGACGTGAAACCAGAGCTCGATTGCAATAAGTTACACGCGATTCCTTATTATTTTCTGACGCGCACGCTGCGGTTAGGGCGTGGTAGGAAAGGTATATACACGCACTCAAGACTTGTATGCAGCCTCGTATGGATATAAAAATTAAAATACACTCCAGCTGTGAGATCGAATATTTTGTCGAAACTCATCTTTGCAAGCTGTGTGTGATACTCCGATCGCGCGTATTACGGGTAGTGTGTCCTCATTAAGGATATAGGTCGGCGACTCCCCTTGCAACTACAGTGTACCTGGTAGCTATCAGGGTTAACAGGGTGATGTTAGACAGTCTGTGCGCGGAAACTATAAAAAAAAACGTTTCTGAGGGGGACAAAATCTGACAAGCTGTGGAAGGAAATGCACCAGAGCAGCCATTCCGTGTTGACCTCGTCTGGTTCTTGGTACCCTCCACCGTTTTCGGCGGGAAGCTGGGAAAGCGCGGGCAGTAGTACAACATGGTATGCGCGTGTAGCTTGTCGTGAAAGCCGGGGAGCCGATCGGTGCTTCGCAATCGTCGTGGGTGGGACTACACCCACCCTGTCAGTTGTTGGAAAACTCAGTAAGGTCGACGTTTCTGATACAGCAGTAGTCTATACGTACGCAGGATGTAACGCAGGACCCCAAGAACTTTCAAACCTACAAGACGATGAAGGCAAACAGTCCGTCCAGGCCAGGCACACGAGCGCATTTCGGTTGTCGTTTGACGTACAGCAGCAGCTGTAGCGTAAAAAACACGGGGAATGTACGAGTCCAGTGTCATCGAGCGCGTATAAAAGCCGGTAGGTGGCTGTCACAAATCTACCTCAAAATAGATCATTTTACCACACAGAAAGATGCTGCAACAGGGGTTTCAGCTACCTGGTGAGCTCGATTGGCATACCGGCGTGATTACTGCGAGAAAAGAGCGTCAGGGCCGGCAACAGGCAGCGTACTCCGCACAGAGTGGCAGCGCACAGCAGCAACGCACCAACCGCCACCACCAGAAGAAATCCCGCCGCGTTGTAGGGGCTGTCAGTATATACCCCCGCGGAAAATGAGATAAATTTAGCGCTATTTAATCGAACACCCTCATATAATGCTGGAACCACACTGCCGCCACAATGACTTTCCCCGATTTCCATACTTTACTCTAGATAATAGTATAGATAGGTTGTAAAGGCGGCTTGTGGTGTTTGCCAATGACCCAATTTTAACCCTGAGTTTACTAACCTACTCGTAGTAGCTTTTGTCGTTCGACATTTTTAGTCCGCTTTTAAACTCTGCAATCTGCAACCCACAGGACCACTACTGGTACAAAAGAAAACACAAACACAAACAACAGCTCGACACAAACCACAGCAGCACAACCAACTAATCGATTCCCAAGCAGCAGTGAACTTCTGTGTCCAAATCGCGCTCCACACGGCATGTCACGAGACCCTCTTCAGCCCCCGCCTAGGGGCAGTGACGGAGATGGGCGAGGAGGGGAAAGCTCCTCTCTTTTGCCCGGCACGGCTGCCATGGCCGTCGCCGGCGCAGCAGCAGTTTCAGCGATGTCCGCTTCGACGAACGCTGCTGCTGCTGCTGCGGGACGATCATCGCGGTCGATCGGGGCCTCAGTGACAAGCGATGAAGCAACCGCCGAGAGGATCGACAAGCTGGCCGTGATGATAGGGGAGGTGGCGGACAAGATACTCAAGGACGTGAGCGACCGCATGCCGGGCCTCGAGGCGTGGACAATCAGCACTCTGGACACGATCTTCGCACCGCGGTTGGTGTTGAGGTGTGTGTGTGAAATTCGCGACATAAGTTCTCACCACACCCCAGCAGCAGCGATTTTTAGCGATCTGTGTTCCATCCACCCATGCTCGAGATCGCAGCTCTACTGTGGAAGGGGAGTATAGCCACGCTATGTGTTCGCGCGTGCGATGTGGATGGTGGGCTTCGCGGCGTGCGGGAGCAGCAGCTCGACTCACTCTGCACAATAACACCGCAGCAGCAGCGCAAAAAGTACAACAAATCAAGAAATCAAAGTTGTTGTAGTTGAACTTCGGTCCTTCTTTGCCGCTCTGCTTCTTTGTTGCAGTGTTGCAGTTAGTGCTGTAGACCACCCGACCCGAACTTGACGAGATTTCGGAATTTTGAATTTTGGTTTGTGCTGTCAAATCACGTAGACCAAGATCCTCGTTATTCTGGTTATTTTGACTCCACCAGACCCCTGGTGTAACTGAGTTGTACCGCAATCGCGCACCAGAGTATCTCACGAGTACCTCGTCCGGTACTCGTAGCATGCCATACACCTGGTACTGCTGTAGGAGACCGGTGTTTTTGGGCGTGCCGAGGCATATTTTGGTCCGATCGTAAAGCTGTTAATAATCCTGGTACTACTGTACCTGGCCCTGCTGTTGCAATACCAGTTTGTTGTAGCTTTGGTGTGGAGGGGCGTTCTCGTTTCATGCTTACGAGTAGCTGTAGTCTTACGACCATAGAGACCCTCGCACGCCTACAATGCCGGGACGGAGCCCGTCCGGTTTTCACTCACCAGGCTGACATGGCGCGCGCCAGGCGCGAAGCGCCGTGAGGCGCGGAGGGGCGGCCAGCCACGGGGCCAAACCGCGGTCTCATACCTGGCATTTACGTATCATACCAGGTACGTAGCGTCTTTCGAATACTCTTGGCAAACATCAGTCCCACATCGCATCTGTACCTCGGACACAAGATGCGCCGAATGTCGGAAGGGTACCACGACAAGAATACAGTCCTCTAGTGGTGTGAGCACGCCGTATCATACCGTACGATTTGTATCGTGCTGCTCGCGTTTTGTGCAACTCCTTGGGTTGAAGCGCGAATCGTACGTGTAGTTCATCCATCCCGTAACAGCCCAGCCGGGTTGCTGGTGCGGCCGGCGCGGTAGTCGTCACGTACTTCCCCTCTGAAGTCCCAAAGGGGTCAACGCGAGTAAAACACGCACACTTCAATCTCTGTCCTCCCCCTAGAGCGGCCTTGACGCCTGGTGGTAGCTGTGGTGGCGGTGACGGTGGCGGTGGTACTGGCGGCGGCGGTGGTGGTGGTGATGGCGGCGGCGGTGGTGATGGTGGTGGTGGCGGTGGCGGTGGTGTAGGGTATTTTTCAGTAGTCCGAATTTCGTGCGCTCCGTGAACGCGCTCGGGTGCGACGGATTGTTCTTGTCTTGTGTGCCGGAGTACCAGGTACACAGATACATCTCCCCACAACAATCGCTATCAGTACACCACAGTACACAGTAGTACCTGTAGCAGACTGCAGTACCTTCCTAGCAGGTGCATTCAAGCTGCGAGACAGGACGCAAGTCGTATGTTGATCATTTTATGTCGTGTGATTTTTTCAGATGTCGTGTGATTTCTTACAAGTTTCAACATTCAAAATCTGTTTTGATATCCTTGTTTGCCGCCCATTGCTGCCGCCATCCGCTTTCTCCCGGTACTATTGTTTAACGTACAACAGTAGCGGCAACCTACAGAGTCAACACCGTATGGACATGATAGCAGTTGCACTTAGACGAAAACACTCGGTCTCACAGCTGCTGTCTTGTTAATAGCTTGGAAAAACATCTGCGTTCGAAATTTTTCCGATACTTCCGCGGAATTTCCTTGCGCACGTGGGCCAGGCGGTGTCTCGGAGGCTTATTAACCGATTTACGACCCAACCTGTTTCCACGAAAAAATTTTGGTTCCGTACTTTACCACACAGCAGTATAGATAGGCTAAAATACGAAGGGTGGTGGTCGGGGAGGAGGCAACGCTAACCCCGACCAGAGCCCTAACCCTAACCCTAACCCTAAGGTTATAACCCCAAGGTTATGGGAACCCTAAGGTTATCCGAAGGTTATGGGGTGACCCGTGGTTGGATGCGTTGGCTTCTGAAGTGCGGCCGTCCTGGATTCTGTGTTATGGCAGTCGTGGATGCTGTGTTTTGGAAAGACACAGCACACACATAATAACCCTAAGCTTATGGGAACCCTGAGGTTATCCGAAGGTTATGGGGTGACCCGTGGTTGGATGCGTTGGCTTCTGAAGTGCGGCCGTACTGGATTCTGTGTTATGGCAGTCGTGGATGCTGTGTTTTGGAAAGACGCAGCACACACATAATTTCCTTGTCTAAAAGCGTTAACTTGTTGCTGTTTGTTGTTGTTGTTCTCACGTTAACTCGCATAATCAATTCGGTGGTCGCGGGGCTGGCTCCAGTCACTCTGTAGATATGTATTGGTGTCTCGCTTAAACGTTAGCTGGTACTAATTGCGGAGGTCCATAGCAACTAGAACCCATGACTTTTCGAAGTATACACTGTTCATAGAACCTACATACGAACATACAGTCCCCTGTTTTTAGTCACCGTAACAGTCTTGGCCCAAATATAAGCGACCTTTACATTGGCTTATAATTAGGAAAAAGTGGCGTACGTTTATGTTTAGACCCAGGCTGGTACGTATATGGTTCTGTTTACTGTTTTGTGTTCCCCCGAAGAACAGTATTTTTTCCAATCCTTCCGCGCTTTTTTATTTGTCAAGGCTGTGGTTCACTTCAACGCCGTTACTTGGGTAATTTCTCCGATGCTTCCGCGGAATTTCGTTAGTCTAGCGTCCACTTAACAAACGTGATGACAGATGCTTCAAGTTTCCTCTCAAAACGTCCGCGAAAAGCCCGGCACATGTCAACAGCTGTCATCAGGCGGAGGACACTACCTCTGTCAGCTGTCAACACCAGTCGACATTTCGGAGCTGGCCTTCCTGTCTGGTCGCGCGGATCTTTGGGGCGGTAGGCTGTTCGCGTTTTGCGGGCCAGCAAGCACTTACTGGTGGCATAAAGGTGCCTCACCCACCTTCTAACCCTAACCCTAACCGTAGGCCTGACCCCAACCTGGACCCAAAACGCACCGGAATGGGGCGAGAAACCCGGCTGCGCCGCTTTTCGCTGTAAGATTAAAGAAAAACTATTTTCGAACCATCAAATGGTCCTCGGCCAATGAGAGAGTAAAAAGTGCTCTCAAGGATCCGCGCGGCCAGATTGTTAGGCTTACTGACATTCGTTCATTCGGCTATTCGTACGTGTCAACGTTCGTCAAAATTTCATTAGACGGCTGTCAACATATGTCAACATTACATCGCATGATGTTATATGTACATTTCGTCATATCCTATAAACGTTCAGTTGGTTGACTATGCGTCGACGGCTGATGTTATACCTTTTTGGTAATGATATGTACGGAGTATGACATAGGTTATGGCGTTACGGGACGCGTGGTGTGTGGTGTGTTTGTTGCGGCAGTTAGGCCATCTCTTGAAAGAGGAGTTCGAAATCCCTCAAAAATGGCGGATTCTCGAGCCTTAAGAACCAGACGCGCGGAATAACGTTTACCAGGTACAATCTTTGCAATAAGATACCAGGTACGATTTTTTTCATTTTTATGGTTGGTTTAAGACGGTTCTCACGAATTTGATGTACAGCGGGAAGAAGACATGTGGTACGCAAAACCCCTCCTAAAAAAGGTTTTCACTCCCTCTCTCGGGACTGCTAGTGGTTGTGGAGGTGGTCCCACCGGGGCATCTCAGTCCGCGCAGAGGCGCTGTAGTCGGGACGAGGGAAAACAGGACGTGCACGCTTCTCGCCATGAGGGTTGTTTTCGCCCCTGGTCGTCTGTGCCGATCTCGTTCTTCAACAAGACGGTGGCTGTCCTCGTCCTCGACGACGCGTTGTGTCTGCGCTTGGCGAATGCCGCGATCACAGCTTCGAGAGTGGCAAAGGCCCTCGTAGTCGTCACCATCACTTGTCTGATCCCATCGGCTCGTGGTAATACGTGAGGCGTTGTGATGCCTGAGGCGAGAAAGGGTGGGTAGCCAGGCACAGCAGTGCACCCGTTGCCTGCTGGGCAGATGCGGCTTCTACCGCTGTTTTCGGTTTGTTGCGACTCTTGTTGCCTCCCAAGACGTATGGAAACCCGTCACGATGCAAATCCGGACGCAATTCACGACACCGAGCCTATTTCTGGCTGGAGGCCGCTTCGGAAACGACATCCGAAACGAGGAAAAAAACATGCTGAGAAAACACTAGTTTCGTCTCTAGAAAAGTTGCTCCCCGCGTTCGCGATCCAAAAAAGTTCATTTTCGGATTTGAAAGTCTGTTTACAGGATATGGTCTTCGTAGGTAGTGGAGGGTGCTGAAATGAAAATCTGCTTCTGCTGTAGTTGTTGCTGCTTACTGCTGCTTGCTGCTGTTTGTTGGGCCGCTGCTGTTGTTCCTGTGTTGCAACTGCTACAACTACTGCTGGTTCATGTTGTTTTCTCTGTTGATACTGCTAACTCTGCAGCTACACTGAGATCGCAACGGTATTCCTTTTGCAACTCCGCTTCATTGCACGACTTCAGCAACAGTTTACTAAACCCAGCCATGACCCCCGACCCCCCAACCCCACCCACCCCCACCCCGCCTGCCTCCCTCCAACCGCGCCCGCCCCTCGCTGCGCAGGCATCTCATGGTGGCTGTCGCGCTGCAAACGGGACTTTTAACCTGGAACGGGCTGGTGACGGCGGCCAATCGACTGCTGTCCCGACTGAGCACGCGGCACGGAGAGGCTAAGGCCTGCCGCCAGAAGATGCGCACTGCCAAGGATTACGAGGTGCGGGAATTGGGGTGCGAAATAAGCGTGGGACCTTTAGCTTCCCGCTGCCCTCTCTTGTTGCGCTCCCATCCCATGTCGAACACGCCGCACCCGAAGCAGAACGAATCTGCATGTGGGATAAGGTAAACGCCTCCTCCGTTAAATTGTATTTTTAACGGTGTGGTTGTTTTTGCCCTTCTACGGAAGCGTGTGGAAAAAGACGAACCCACGCTTACCCCACCCCCCCCCACCTCCTCCTCTTTCTCTCATAACCCCATTTCCTCCCATCGTCCCCCGCCGTTCACCCCGCACCACCCCCCTCCCCGACGGAGGTCTGCCCCCTCCACCGACCCACCTCACTTCACCCCACCTCACCCCGTCCCACCCCACCCCACCCCACCCCACCCCACCCCACCTACTCACCCAGCCTTCCACCCACTTGCCCGTGCTGCCGCGCCCCAACTCAACCCAACCCCAACCTCAACCCAACCCAATCCAACCCTACCCGACCCAACCCGACTCGACCCGACCCAACCCAACCCAACCCAACCCAACCCTCCCACTAGGATGGTTGCGATTTTCAAATTCGTTTGGGTTGGAAACAACATAGAAATAGTATTGGAATCGACGAATGCCACCAACCGACCCAACAGAAGAATAGTTTATTAGGTTGGAAAATAAAATTGTGCTATATACGAAGGACAACGTATTTGTAACTCCATGTTTCCCTGATTTTTCGCGGGGTTGGGTCATCCTTGGATTTTTTACGTTCGACGGTTTCAATACTAATATATTAATACTATTTTATGCTGGTCACTCACTTGTACTAGATGAGCTCTTGTATTAGTCCTACACACGCCACGGATATAACTGACCGTGTGCAATTTCCCCAAAGCAAATGCATCATCCCCTTTTTCCTATACGCACATGCCTTCAAAGGCATGCGAAACCCCTTTATATAATTTCCAGATCTAGATCTTACGCCCTGGTTAGACTCCTAGGGCAATACCATAACATTTTCCTACCCGGCTCCTATCCTGATCAAAGCTGGTATTATACATCGCCAAGTTGGTATTCTACATGGCAAACACACTACTGAGTGCACTGTCTGTACTCGTATCGTTGCGTGCCATGGGTAGGAGTGGAAATCATTCGCAGAGCGGGTGGACCATCTAGAAGGACACGACGAGTGGAGGAAACGCCCAGATTCTCTCCTCTACAACCATAAGGTGGGATGCGTTTTCCTGTTTCTAGGCTGTAGCAGAGCAACGTGTGTTGTTCACATTATTCCGTTCTTTTTCGTGCCCGTACACCCATCTATTTTTTGTGTCATTGCTAATTGCAATCTTTCATTCTTGAGAGATACGGGCTCTGCGGCGCTGCTGCGGTATTTGCTGTGCCAGATACCGTTTAGCGTACATGCGAGTGGGTGCTTGCTGCTGGAGTCCTTGAGGGCGCGGCGGGAGAAGTCATCGAGATCCGTCAAATGGCGTACAACTGCAATACAAGATAACACGGCGCAATACAGCGTAAACAACGCACAGGCACTCCACCCCACCCCACCCCGCCGTATCACTATAAAACCCACGAAATACGTATACACACTGAACGACTCGAGGATGCTACTATACGCGTAGTCCACATGCATCCACACTACTAAAACAATCAACCACAACAACAACCGAAAAAACGCGGCAGGTGCTTCAGCAGCAAATCAATGACCTTAACGCCATGATCAACGCGGAGGACGTGTTCGGACTGATGTTCCGACTCCGAGGCTCCCTCTCGCGGAACCAGCACGGCATGCTGCACGAAGGGCTCTTTTCCAGGGCGCACGCTGGCACCAAGGTGAGCTTGAAAAGCAGAACATGACGGAAGCAAGCGCGTCTGTTCGTCGTTGTTGTTATTTTTACGAGATAATTTAGAGGCGGTGTGTGTGGTCAAGACTTGGAAGGAAGCATAACATAACATATGCAAGCACGCATACTGCTACTACTACTACTACTACTACTACCACTACTACTATTACTACCACTACTACTACCACTGCTACTACTGCTACCACTGCTACTACTACGCCTACTACTACTATAATATTAACAGGAGTTTTGGCAGAGGCGTTTGTGCGGGGGAAGGTGGAAGAGGAGCGGGGGCAGGGGCAAATATTTTCCCTTTGACATTTTTTTGTTGATTTGTTGTCTTCTTACTACCGGATGCCGGCGGTCTGAGTAAGGCGTTTATCTCGATACAAGGCGGTCAAAATCGCTTGCCGCGACTGTGGAATTGCCTCAGACACAAGTACTACGATAGAGGCGTGCACAACACTTTTTTTTCTCAATACTACCCCTCGCTTTCGGAGGTTAAGGCATGTCCTTGTTAACCCAAAAACTGGTTTGAGAGAAAAAGTAGAACTGCTACGATGATACCGGATAAAAAAATCCCATGGCCTAGGCACACAAACGATTATCATCATCATGCAAAAAAACAAGAAAAAAAATGGCTTAATATTTTTTTTTTTTCCGACGATTTTTGGGTTAAGGAGCCTCGTCATTCAGAAACCGTTTCAGACGAAAAGGGCTAGTAATACCTCTGTCGTTGCAAGCGCCCTCGTAACCCGGAATTAATAAGGGTTTTCTTCCCAATAAGGCGGTCGTGTTTATCTGGCACACCACTACTGCCTTCCTTGGGGACCCTTTCTGTGTTTCTGATTTTCTCCATCTTCTTGTTCTCATTTTTCTTTTTTCGTTCCTCTTCTTGGTGTACTTCTCGTTCTTCTTCTGACATTCGTCCCTCTCCTGCCCCCCCCCCCCCCCCCCTCCTCCTCCTCCTGCTCCCGCGGCCCTCCTCCTCCTCGTTCGGTTGCTGCTGTCTTTGCGTGTCAGGTGCTTGTCGAGCGGTATCACGAGGTGGTGTGCGAGTCGTTGCACTACGTCTGCGCTAAAAATGCCGTTGCGCAAGACATCCCCACCGACGCCAAGCTCGCCTTCTTCAACGAAACCAGGCGAGAAGTGCATAGGCGCGCAGTGCCGTGGGGCGGGGGGCGAGTGACAGAGGCGGGAAGGAAGCATGCCCGATTTTATCGAAGCTGTCCAGGAGAAATCGCACCGAAAATATAGAGCAAAGGTCAACTGACTAGCGTGTCTCCAAACCATTTGAACTCAACATTACCAAACCGAACCCAACCAAACCTTGCCCAACCCAACCCAGCCCAACCCAACCCAACCCAACCCAACCCAACCCAACCCAACCCAACCCAACCCAACCCAACCCAACCCAACCCAACCCAACCCAATCCAACCACTGCCCCGATGATGCAGGCACGCGTACGGAAGAACGGCTTTGATGTTGTCGGGGGGAGCGGCTATGGGGGTGTACCACACGGGAGTCGTCAAGGTATTTGCACTGAACACTGACTGGATTTTCTTAAATTTATTACAAACTAAGTTAAGCTAATCTAAAACCAAACACACTTGAGCTACTAAATTGATGACCGTATTTCACTTAAATTTAATCTGCACTAACTTCAGTTAAACTAAAAAAAAAAACATAACATGCTACATGAATGACACACCTGGTACCTGGTGCCTGGCACCTGGTATGTATAACAGGCCCTTCTGGAGAGGAGGCTGCTGCCGCGGGTGGTGAGCGGGGCGTCGGCCGGCTCCATCGTGGCCGCCATGGTGGGCACCAGAACAGACGCAGAGCTCAGGCCCATGTTCGAGGGGAAAGGGGTAAATCTAGCCTTCTTCCAGCCTCTGAGGAGTTGCACAGCACCGGAACGCAGGTATGGCCCCGGGGGTGGGGTGGTGTGGGGTGGGGTGGGGGTACTTGTTATCGTGTATGGCCGTAGTCTTAGCCTACATGACCCCCGAATCCCTACAATACCACCAAGCGCGCAGCGCCGTGAGGTGTTTCGTGCGAAGGCCGAGCTTCATCCTGGTAAGAATCCTTGTAAGGCAGACTTCGGCACGCTGCGCGTAGTTTCGTGCGTGGGTCGGGTGCCGTAGGGTGGGGTAGGCTGACTCTCGTCCAAATACCTCCCCTCCCCCCCCCCCTCCCCCCTCCCTTCCCCTCGCTTTCCCTCTCCCCTCCCCCCCCTCCTATCCCATCCCGTCCCCCCCTTCCCACGCGCACACCGCCTCCATTCCATCACACGCCCCCCCGCTTCCCTGCTCATATGCCTCGGCCTCCTGCTGCGGGGGTCGTTTTTTTGTTTCCCCTCCCAAAAACAGTGATGGAAAGTACAATAAGCAGGCGTTTTGGCAGCTACTGGTTCCCCCGGGTCTTCGGTGGATGGCGACCCGTCTGTGGAATGTCCTTCTGTATAGCGACGGCTTTCTGCGGATGGACACGGACTACTTCCGGAAGGTTCTCCGGAACAATATCGGCCCCGCGACGTTCCAGGAGGTGGGGTGGGGGTGGGGTGGTGGGTGACGTAGAGTAGGGTGGGGTTGGGGGGGGGGGGGGGGGGTGAGGTGGAAGTGGTAGTTGTGATAGTACTAGCAGTAGCAGCAGTAGTGGCAGTAGTATAAGCGGTTGCAGTACCGCTACTGGCGGCAGTGGTATCAGCAGCAGTAGCAGCAGTAGCATCAACAGCAGTAGCGTCAACAGTAGTTGCATTAGCGGTAGCATTAACTTGGACTCTAGCATCAAGAGTAGTAGTTTCGATCAACTGAACATAGTATACAGCAACACTACGTGTCGTCGGTCCGATGATTTTTTTACCTAAACCTGAACATGCTTTCTCTCTTGCTGGCTGGCTGACCACGAACAACTGTTTTATTGTAGGCCTTCGACCGGACGGGGCGCATCGTGAACATCACCGTAGCCCCCCAGAACCGGACGGACCCGCCGCGGCTGCTGAACTACCTCACGGCGCCCCACGTGGTGGTGTGGAGCGCGGCGGTGTGCAGCAGCAGCGTTCCGGGTGTGTTCGAGCCTTCCATGCTCCTCGTCAAGGACGCCGACGGGAGGTATAGATACTGCTGTATGCTGGAGTGAAGTATATGTTGGGGTATCGCATTGGAAGTTACGACGTATCGAAATATCGAACTTTCCATATACGTCGTATCGATATCGATATCGATACTGCTGCTGCTCGTATGCTGGTGTCGGATATCGTATCGGGGTTTCGATCATGTGGTGGTCTCCCACGGGAGTACACGAGAAAAGAGAAAATGGAGCCACACTCCTAGAAAGGTCAAAACGAGAAAAAAAAATCGGAGCGTTGTGTGTCATTTCTGTGCGAATCGAGAAAAATGACGTTTTTTTTGCAACTTGTTTTTACTTGGTTTTAGGAACCATCCTTCCCTGTCTGACTCCTTCAAGAAAAAAAAAAACGGTGCCTAAGTATTTTTTTTGTTTTGTGCTCCCTGGGTCTCCCTACGAAGTACCGGTACGTGCCAGCAAACGATACCGGCAGCCTATCGGATACCGGTAATATATGGGTAAAGTGCCGATACTGGTACTAGGTACGTATAGCGGCTTCCAGGCGTGGCAATCGATCTCACCGGCACTGTACGGGCAGTAGGCACTATTCAACCGGCACTATAGGGAGACCTCCACCGCAGCTGTATCTACTGTATGCGTTGTATGAGCTTAATGCGCGCGTGGCTCCTTGAAAAAAATGTGTGGGTAATTTCTTTTTTTGTGCTCCCTGGGTCTCCCTATAGTGCTAGTGCTGGTATGCGCCAGTGCCAGTCAACAGTACCGGCAATATACAGGAAACTGGCACTATTGGGTACAGTAGCTCCGATACTGATACTACTACAAGAGAAGACAGGTTTCGGGCGCACCAAGCGATTTCACCTGCACTATACGGGCAATAGGCACTATTCAACGGGCACTACAGAGAGACCCCCATTGGGTATTGAATTATGAAAAGTATTGGAACTTCGATTGTACCGAACACGTTTTGCGGTCCACCCCCTCGCGATCTGCGCACTTTTTCTCTTGACCGCTCGCGCGCAGCACTCACCCAGACTCCGGGCCTGCGGAGAAGTTCGTGGACGGAAGCATGGAAGCAGACCTCCCGATGGAGCAGATCAGCGAGCTCTTCAACATCAACCACTTCATCGTCTCGCAGGCATGACATACAGGCAGTGGGCTACCCGTTGCCCCGTTTAGGACCCCCAAAGCCCCTCCTTGCACTGATTCCAAGGGATATGTCCCCAAAAACGGGTTTCCAGATATTATAGGCGTTAAGAGCATGGATACCCGCAGTAAGAGAAAACGGACATAGGGGCGGTCAAATCGTATTGTGACGCCTATACTATGACCTATAGTATACCTAATCTGTGACAAAAGCGGCACGAAGATAAGAGCCTGAGCGCTGGCCTGTTCCGAGGGTCTCTTAAATCGGATACTCCACTGTAATATATTGCAAGGCGGTATTTTGCGCTTGGTAGGGTTGTAGCATATACCTTGGTTACCAGTGAGCTCTTCAACATGAACCACCTCACCATATCCCAAGGTGTGGTATGATATGGAGGCATTTTTTGGAGACGGCTTTTGATTCCCAGTGACATAACGTATATTCCAACCGGTTACGTCTGAAGTTGTGGAAGATGCGAGGCGGGCAGGGACAGCGTGGACGTTAATCAAGCCTTAGCGTTGCCCACTTTCAGCATTGCCCTCAATCTTGATATTTTTGTTTTGTTTTTGGCATAAACAGGTTAACCCGCACGCGTCTCTGCTGTCAACCATGGCTCTTTCGAAGAGCGTCTGGAGTCCCCCGATGTATAGCTTCCTCGTGGGGCTCTGTGGCTTCCTTCAGACTCAGGTGGGTGTTGACCTCGATGTGTAAATGCAGGACAAGCGGGCCCAAAAGAACTTCCTGACGGTCGTTCATCTGTTTTGGTTGAGGCTGGCCTTTCGGCCGCCGTTTTTTTGTTGTTCTTGGCAAGACGCCTTCGAAACACGCTTCAGAGCCGATCGATCGCCCTTGCCGACTTTGAGTCCCCTAAAGGGTCGGGGTTAGGACTAGGTCTGGGGTCGGAGCCTGGGCCGACGTACAAGATTGAAATCGAGCATCAACAAATTGCACGAAGTTGTTTGCCCGCCCGTCCTGCGTTTCGCGGGGGAGCAGTTAGTGTTGGGTGCTGGTTGTTGATTATTGGGTGCTGGGTGTTGATTATTGGGCGATGGGTGTTGATTATTAGGTGCTGGGTGTTGATTATTAGGTGCTGGGTGTTGATTGTTGGGTGCTGGGTGTTGATTATTGGGCGGTGGGTGTTGATTATTAGATGCTGGGTGTTGATTATTGGGTGCTGGTTGTTGATTATTGGGTGCTGGGTGTTGATTATTGGGTGCTGGGTGTTGATTATTGGGTGCTGGATATTGATTATTGGGTGATGGGTGTTGATCATGGGGTGTTGGGTGTTGGTGTTGAGTGCCATCACTCGAACAGCTATGCCGGCACAACTCGATTAACAAAAGTAGAGCGACCCCCGCCCCCGCCCCCCCCACGCCTCCTCCCTCTCACCCTCTTCCCCCCTCCCCCCTGGCCTTTCAGATTCGCAACTGGTTCCGGAATGTGATCGAGTTCGTGTCCCACCGCCGCATGGCTCCCGTGTGGGCCTCTAAGCGGGGTGGCATTCAGCTCCTCACGCAGGAGTACGAGGGTCGGCACTGCGACGTTACCATCACGCCTTGGAAGGGGGAGGAGAACGTCCTGTCCTCGTTCGCCAAGATGCTCATGAATGTGTCCATCCCGGAGTTCCTCGTCATGGTCAAAGTGCGTTCTTGTTTTGGGGGGTGGGAGGAGAAGGGTTAGGGGAAGGGGTGGTGAGGGGTGGAGGGGGTTGGTGGGGGGGGGGGGGAAGCGTGTCTATCTGGCGCTTGCCCTAGTCACTGTGCCATTGGCCACGCATCCCTTTGAAAACCGAGGGGAGAAGGGCGGTGGTGGTGGTGACGGTGGCGATGGTGACGGTGATGGTTGGTATGATGAGTTAGACGGTGAGTGATGATTTTGAGGGTGGTGATTGTTATGGTGATTTTGATAAGTGGTGTCTGTTACGTTTATTATGTCATTGTTATGATCATGACGATTATGATTTTTATGATGGCAATATGGTAATGATGATGTCAATGGATATTTTTTTTGCCGATCAGGTGGCCGAGCGCAACACGTGGCCGAAGGTGGAGATGATCAGGAGCCACTGCGCGGTGGAGATGGGGCTCGAGCAGTGCGTACAGACCCTCCGTCGCCAGCTCATGGCTGAGAACCAGGTGAGATGCCATACAAGGAGGGATATGATTAGCCCTTCACCTATTTATTTCTACCAGAATTATCCCACCCTGAACAGAAAGTGGGTATATATGTACAGTCAGTGGCTTATAAAAAAAAATGAGAAACGTCAGCTGTGAGTACGACCGATTGAATGGTTGAAACTGGTTGAAGACCAAACCAACATTTTCACATCCATGAAAGCGAACTGGTTGAAGAACAAACCAACATTTTCACATCCATGAAAGCGAATCACACAATTTTGTGTGTGTGCGTTTTTTTTTTCATTGTCAGGTCCGCATGCTGGCGTCGGTCTCCCAGTACCCTTCGGAGAATGGACTTAAGAGGCGCGGGCGTGTGCCGAGCTTTTACACGTCAAGGTCTCTCGTGAACCTTTCGGGCCTGAGTGGTACGTGGCGCGTCAGGCAGCCGAGCGTTTGTCTGATTTCCAAATGAGAAGGCGTTTGTCGGTGGGGTAGGAATAGGGGTGGTGGTGGGTGGGGATAGGGGGAGAGGTAGTTGCAGTTGCGAGGGCGGAGGTATTTGTGGTGGTGGAGGTGGTGGTGGTGGGTGTTGTTGTTGTTGTTGGTGGTGGTGGTGGTGGTGTTGCTGTTGTTGTTGTTGTTGCTGTTGCTGTTGCTGTTGTTGTGTTGTTTTCCCTGATGGAAACCATTGTTTTGGTCCTTGCTCCTCCTTTAGAGCTTCGCTCCGCCGAGATCAGACAGCAAATCATCCGCGTTAGATATAGAGGTTACCGCTATTATTGGACTGCGCGTTCTGTCTTTGATCAGTTTTAGGTCATCCGAATACGGCCATCAACTTCGGCGATTAGCATACGCGAGTTGACCGTCCGAGCGGCGTTGCCCATCGGAATAGCCCTCAGTTTTTTTTTCTCTTAACTATCGGCTGCTGAATGAACGCCGTGCTTTTGAGGCACCCCCCCGCCCCCACCAGCATCATCGTGATGCGTGTTTTTGGTTTTTTTTTGTCTTTGTTTCGGCGTTCCGAGATGACTGACCAGAGAATAACGATGAACCCTAACTCTGCCACCTAGGTTTCTCTAGGCGGCCGGCTGCTGATCGAAGGCCGTACTTGACGCCCCCCCCCCTTCTCCCTCCACCCCCTGCCCTCCTCCCTGCCCTCTTCCCTCCCGCCCCACCGTGGTGGGTGTATCCCTTTGCTTTGGTGTGTTTGGTATTTCCGAAGTGACGGACCCGAGCATAATCATCGAGCCGACGCAAGCGTCAGCCGGAGGAGACATGCCGCCGGGCGTGCTTCCGATCCGACAGCCGGTGTTCGGATCCCGCAATTCATTTGCCAGTGAAAACGCTATCGAGGAAGAACGGGGGGGAGGGGACATCGGACTCAGCATGGAGGTAAGGGGACTGGTGGGAGGGTGTGTTGGGCGGGGGGTTAGAGGGGAGGGGGGGAGGGGGGGGGCGGGGAGGGGAGCGAAAGGAAGGGAAGGGACGTGGAGGGAAGGGGAGGGTTAAAGGAGGAAAGGATGCCAAAATTCCACTACCACCAACGCCAACACCAGCACCACACACACCATCAACCACCAACACTGAACATGCCACCACCCCAACGCAAATAAAACACTACCAACACCAACACCACCCACCCCCACCCCCACACCGTGCTTGCCTCTTTTTTTTTCTGTTGATAGGATGGTCAGCTGGCGCCAGGCACGCGACCAATGCTGAGGCAGCCTAGCGACACTGGACTCGCCGCCGCCGCCGCAGCCGCGGCCGCGGCCGTCGCAACCGCCGCAACCGCCTCTGCCGCCAACGGTGCTTCTCACGTTGGTGCTACCGGCGCCGCTGGCCCCAGCGAGGCTATTCCCAACGGGTATGAGCATGCTAACGGACAAGCCAGAGATATGTGGGACCAGGAGCCCAGAGACGGAATGGTGAGTGCGGTTGGGTGCGGCGCGGTTGGGTGGGGTGGGGTGGTGGGTTGGGTTGATTTTGGATTGGGTTGAGTTGGTTTGGGGGTGGGTTGGGTTGGGTTGGGCTCGGCTGGACTATACTGCTGTGCCGTGTGCTGTCTTTTGTGCTGTGTCTTATGTGCTGTCTTGTGTGCTGTGCTAATGCCTTGCCGTGCTCGCGATTGCGCTCGACGTCGGTGGCGGTCCAAGAACAACTTACAGTAGATGATCGAGCCCATCGATATTGTAGAACAGCATGTGCTTGCGAGGAATACCAGCTCGAGACGTATACTGACAACGCCGAAACCTTTTCCTGGCTGCCTGCCTGGCTGCCTGCAGTCCAAAAACCTTAACCGTACAACCCGCCCCTTAGCTGCCCCCCCACCACCAACCCCTTCCCCCCCCATCCACGCCTTCCTGTTCCTCTTTTTTTTTGTCTCATCTCCCAGCTTCCCCAGCCTGGTGCAAAACTGGGCGAGGATTTGTTGGACCTGCGGGGCCTAGACGACATTGGGTTTGCGGTGGAGGAGGGGGAGGCGACGGAGGAGGCGGCGGGGGAGGGGCTGGAGATGGGGGCGGAGGCGGGGATTGGGGGGAGGGAGGGGATGGAGGTGGAAGGCACCCCCGAGCGCAGGCCAAGCGTCGACAGCGACTCAAGCCAGCCGGCGTTTGGGAGCGGGGCTACGGATCTAGGGTTTCTTTCGGAGAAACAGCTGAGGTTTCTCGGCCTTATGCGTCCGGAAAACGTTGTCAAAAGCACGTCTATGGTGAGAGGGAAAGAGGGAGGAAAATCGATTTGGTTATCACCCGGGGTGCTTTCTTACATCAAATGCGGTACGAAGTATATGCCTATAGGCCATGGTAATGTTCACCGGGGTGAACCTTTTTTTGGAATTTCTCGCAGTCAGGCTTTGGGTGATGTTGAGAGCTCCTCTAGCGAGCAAACGTTAGATAATACAGGTGCACTCGTATTTCTGTAAGCATCCCGTGAGCTTGCTAAAGAAGTCCTCCCCGACTTGTTCGCGACCCACGCCGTCTCTGTACCCCAGGCTCAATTTTACTACCGGCGATCGCAAAGCGTGGAGGCTAGCATTGACAGGATGGAACAGGTACGGCAGCGGTACGGGTCATCGAGTGATCCACAGTCACGAGGGGTGTGCCGTAGTGTTGTGTTCAGCTTCGTTCTGCATTCTAGCGTGCCGGCGTGTGTGTGTGATTGCCATCTCCGGTAGGGTTGTTATATGCTTTACAGTATGCCGCGCGGCGAAAAGACGACGAAAGGACGACTCGAAGAACACTAGATCGGCGATCGATCTGTGGCAACAAATCGGAAATCGATCTGTGCTCATGTTCTCTCGCCTTCGGAATTTTCAACCGCCCCGCCGTCGAGAGCCCTTTCGACTATCCATTCAAATCCGAATACTATCTCCCCGATTCCAACAACACCTCTCCCGACGTGCCACCCGCTATATATATATATCTCGCCGGATCCAACTGCCACCCCTGCGATTCCAACCGGCATCCCTCCGAATTCGCTCGTTCTTCGACCCATTCCAACCGCTATCCCTTCGATCCCAAAGACTATGCAGCGGTGGGGTGCCCCCTATAGTTCCGGTTGAATAGTGCCACTGTTCTTTATAGTGCTGGCGAAATCGCTGGGCACGAATGGAACTCTCTATTAGCATAGTAACTCTCTACAGTAGCCCTATTTCCAATAGTGCCGGTACCCTATATAGTGCCGATATATTGGGCTGGCACATACCGGCAATGTCGGGACCCGTCCCCCGCTGCTGTAGATCCCTCCGAATTTCAACGACTCTCCCTCCGCATTTAATTGCTGTCCCTCCGACTCCAACCGTAAACGACAGAGCGGAGACTCGAGCGGGAACCTCAGCACCCGAAGCGATCCCTCCTTTGCGAGGGGCTCTTGGAGCGCGAATGTCGGACATAGACGTTAGGGGGAGCGGAGCGGAGTGAAGGCAGTCAGTCAGTCAGTCAGTCGTGAAAGTTTGTCATGGGCGCCACCGACCGAAGAGAGGTGGATTTTGTTGGTTTCTGTTTACCGAGCTAAGAGAGGTGGTTTTCGTTCGTTTTGTGGAGGGGGTACCGAGACAAGAAAGGTGGTTTTTGTTGGTTTTGTGGAGGGGGAGGGGGGGAGGGGGAGGGGCGGAAGACCACCGAGAAAAAATACGTGGTTTTTGTTCGTTCCGGTGAGAGGGAAGGGGGGGGGGGGAATGGGGGGGAGGGGGGGGGGGGGGGAGGCCACCTTACAGCGAGACATGTGTTTGTTCATTATATGTTCCAAACGACCAGGGAAGAAGGGGGCGGGGGGGGGGACGATTCAGTCCAACGCTGGTTGTGGTGTAGAATCCCCCGATTTTTGTGTTCTTTTCTGTCCGCGAGAATTTATTGTGTGCGACGATTTCGCTTGCTTGATGCGTCCAGTGGTTACGAGTCTGTAAGGGCGTTTGCATGGTGATTGCTTTGAGAATTCGTCATCGATTTTTGACCGGGGGTTGGGAAGGAGGAGAGGGAGGGCCCCGTGGCATATAGGGCAATGCTGAAAAGGGGACGGGCGCGGCAGTGAGTATATCACGAGTTTCTTGCGTCCAGAATTTGTTATGGATGGCGTGCAAGATAATACGAAGTATGCTGCTGTTAAGAAAGAAGTGGAGTGTGTTCATGTAATACCTGCCGGTACAATTTTGGTTAGAGATAGTGCGTTGCGCTAGCAAGATTAAGCCTAGGCTTGTCCCGTCGTCCCATTTGGTGGCCCGGCCGTGATCGGGATGGTGCTGTTGTGCTGCTTGTGCTGGTGCTGCTGTTGGTGGTGGTGTGTGGTGTTGGTGCTGCTGCGTGTGCTGTTGTTGATGGTGCTGCCGTAGCTAGCTTTTTTTCGTTTTTAATCCTCTGGCGGATGGGGGGAAAAAAACAAATAACTAGCCTTCGATCGCTATAGCCCTTAAGAACTAACTACCGCACAATTAATCTTGTTGGGGGACGAAATACTTGGAGTTTAATAAAGTGTGGGACATGCTGTTTGCAGCAATAGCAAAAGCGTTACTCTGACGCGGGGTACGACAGAGAGGTAGCCTTTTTTGGCCGAAAAAAAATCTGAATTTTCGGGACGGAACTCCTTAATACCCCCTTTAGAGCCCCCAAACCCCTCCCTATACTAACGTCAAGTATTTTTTTTTCACAAAAGAAGAGTTTTTAGTTGCAAAGGTGTTGATCCAAAATATCGTTAAATCGTCGGAATGTCACATTCTTGTTTTTTGGCAATACCATGTAACAACCTGCCGGTACAAATTTTGGTTACAGATTATCTGATGTAACATGTATGATTTTTGCTTGGTATACCCAGGCAAAAATGGGATTGTTTAAAATCTGGTTGCGCGTTCATACACGAAGGGCAATCGCTACTCATACTGGCATACCGTAGGTAGACACACCCTTTCTCGAGCTTTTTCATGGTTGTAAGCTCCATTCTCACAGTGTTGTACATGTTGCAATGAAGCGTTTTGGCCTCACCATTACGAGGTGTGGGGGGGAATCTATAGCCTCGTTTTCGTTTGTGTATTCTCCTCCCCCCCAAAAAAAAATGGTAATACCTACCTGGTAAGCCGTGGAAATTGTTCACAATCTGGTTGCGCTTTTCGTATTTCTAAAAAAACTGCGTTTTTTTGTGGGGTATATGAAGCTCCTTAGCGCCTTCCATACTGGAAACTCTTTTTGGGGCAAATTTTACTTGAAGTGTTAGTACAGGGAGGGTTTTTGGGGCTCTGAAGAGATCAAGCCACAGTCCTCAGAAGGCAAAAACGAGCCAGAGTGCGCCTGTACCGCGTCGTGGCGTGCGCCGCCCTAGATATATATATGTACCCCTTTGGAACTGCATCCATCCATGTTTTGTTTTTGGGGGGGGGGCGGTAAAACTACCTTGAATAAGTGTGGGCTGAATTTTTTAGCAAGGGGGGTGTTAGAGCCTCTTTTTTTTTGGGGGGGGGGCGGGGTGTTAAATATCTTTGCAGCCGCATCGACAGTTTTTGAGGGAAACTAAATGGAACCACTGCTGTGGTGTTGGGACAAAATTTGCAGGGCGTGAGTGAAGAGGGGCTAATGTTGTTGTTGTGACCTAGACGCGTCACTCTCTCTCCCCGTTTTGAGGTAGCGGCGGCGGCGGCGGCGGAAGACGGGAAGGGCGCGAAAGGACGGGGATTTTTTGTCCTTTTTTTGCCGGGTTTTGCTTGGGGGGGGGTCGTTCTGTCCTTATTGTATCTTGCTCTTGTTATGGTCCATGTACGTGTTGATGTGAGTTTTGAGGCGTGAGGAGAGGCCTAAAATTTGTTCGAGCAGGATGGTTTACACCACACATCGTATATGCCACTCTCGGCGGGAATGTAAGGACCTTTCTTGGTATGCAAGGTAATTCCCCAGCGTTTCCAATATTTTCGTCCAGACTGGCAGTTCGGTGGTCTCCGATGACGGAGTAGTTTGTGGTATTGAGGGGTTGCCATTCTCTAGTCGGAGCTTTTTTTTCACTCTTCTCCAGGTTTATATCTTTTGCGGGCATCTTGTAGCGTTTGATGCGAACGAGAGGAAGGTTATGGAAAATCGGATCGTAAATGATTCAGCAGCGCGTGGGGAACAGCTCACCAACGCAAGTCGTTGGCGCTGCATTTCGATCTGTGGAAAAATCGAAGCGAACAACGGCGGGCGTACAGTTTCGGCGCGAAGTTCCTTGAGGAGGAACGCGCCGCCCCTCAGCTTTTGCCGCTGCTGCTGTAAATATTGCGTCGGATAGATCACGGATACCGGCTTCATGATCTACAGCAGTAGATATTTCAGGGAGGATCTGTATGGTCTAGCTCGTGTGTTTTCGGGTGGCAGCCGTACGATCTGCATTATTATCTATTGTAGCACAAGTTTATGGGGTTGGATCTGTACAATACACACACAGATCCTGGTCAGCATCCCATAGCGGCAGCTATGGGATATTGTACAAATATATGTGTAAGATCTACTGTAGTAGATCGTGGCCTGTCCGATGCAATACTTGTGCGTTTCATGCTGCAGAGCGTTGTGTTCGGTTGGTCAGAGCGGTAGTAGGAGGATATGGCGAGCACGGGGCGGGGGGGGGGGATTGGGGGAAGGGGGCGATAATATGTATGGTGTGTTGCTTCGTTCCCTCTCGAATGTGTGTATGGATGCGGTTGGACGAATGGTGGTGTTGTTGGCGCCTCTGTGGGGGGGGTAGGGTTTTTTGTTTTTTGGTTCCTTTCCAACTGTTGTACCCGCGATTTTCGGGATATACCGTACTCGCGTTAAACTTTTGTGGAACAAACTAACTCGGGGAATTTGTGTGGGATTGTTGTTGCGTAGCGAAAGTTTTTCTTTTTGTTAAACCCTTTCGAGAACTGTACTTGTACCTACCCACAGACCCGCCTTTTTCTTTTTCTGGTGGAAAATCCTTGGAATTATTTATAAAGTGTGGGAGAATTTTGCAGTGAGTGGGTGGTTAAAAACGACTGTTGAAGAAAGTTTGCGCTACGTTAAAATCATGTGTTGGTTTTTTCCTTGCGCCTTGTGAGATGGCGGTGGTTTGAGGCCACATCGTCGCCCATGACATCGCCAAGGAGGTGGATGGGGGTTCGACGTTTCCTCATCATGGAAATGGACGGAGATTTGGCGTTTCCTCCTTGTTGGGATGTTTTTTGTGCCGGCGGCGAGGAGAGTGTTTCGTCCATTTTCCCCCCCTCCTGATCCCGCATTTTTTTTTTGTTGGCTGCTGATTGTCTCACTTTGTGACTGTGTACATACATGTCATGATGGTGATGATGATGATGATGATGATGTAAACCTTGGAAAATTATTTAGCGGCGTTTTTGGGGGCTAACTTTTTTCCAGACTGCCTGATTCAACATGTTTCTCGCACCGCCGAGGACTGACTGATGATATGTCGATGAGGGGGGTGCTCACCCAAGGGGGGCGCCCCTTCTTTGTCTCTCAGCGCTCAGATTAAACTCGTAATCTTCGAATCAATCTCTGTCTCACGCGGTAAAGTCCGTGTTGTACTCTCTCACCACGTATTTTTTTAGGACCTACCTGCTGAGGACTCCATTGAGCATTATTAGTAGTTGTAGTAGTCGTAGTAGTAAGTGCATTTGTTCCGGTGGGTGTTTGCAATAATACCGAGTTTGAAAATGGGATAGATTCATAGAAACGAGTCGAATCTTTTTCGTCTTTTTTTTTTCTTGTCAATTTACTTGTTTCTCGTGCAGTGTGTACCACAAAGGGCACGATTGATACTACTGCTGTTGGTCACTACTTGTAGTGCGTACGTACGTCTGTCTGTGGTGCGTTGTTGTCACGTGTCTTGCATCGGATTGTGCTTTCTTTTTCGCGTAAGGAGTCAAGAGCAAAAAAAAATGGAGCCGACCGCAGGTCACTCTCTGGAAGTGAACAGAGAGAGGGCTCAAGAGGCAAGAAACGAAGGAAGTACTTCGTAGCGGCTGGTAAGCATGAATAACTGATGAAAGCGAGGCGAGACGATATCGATTTTTACTTTTTGTCCACCTGGAGCCCTTCTCGAGAGCTTTTCAACAACTACTACTACATACTACTGTTTTCGTTTAATCATGCTATTAATTCAAATATATTTACAGTACTTGTAGTACCCTTCTCCCTGGCAGTTTTTTTAATGGGAAGTAGGTATTATTATAGTGATTACGGGAGTGCAAGCTGTCCTGTGTTCGTAGTTGGAACCGTTCTCATGTATGTGCGCTGAACCTTTTTTCGCGATAAAAATGAAGGCATGCACGTTAGTGGGGGGGAGGGGGAAGGAATGCCTGCCATCTGACCCCGCATTTGAGTTTCGAAAGGGGATGGAGCTGCTGCTGGAGAACAGTGCAGATACATTATCGAGCATTACTATAGACTAATGGTCGACATACATGTACTACTCGTACAAACTTGTTTTTTCAAAGGAGAGAAGTTTAAAATGTGTAGGGTGTAAGAAGCTGTGTTGTCCTGTTGCGCGCGTGTCGTAACCCTCCATCCAGTTGTTGCGCCTATTAATAGTAGTTAGGGCACATCGCCCACCTCACTCAGCAGCTAGCTTGGGCTGCTTCGTGTAGTGGCTAGCCAAAAATAATGAATATTTAATAATGCTTACAAAAATGATAGTCGTCTAGACTACTTCGTAAATACTTAGACTAGACTACTAGACTATAGTTGTTATTTATTTACCATTTATTCCTGATGTGATGATATAACATGATATTATCGTTGACGGCCCCACACACTGGTTTGTATGATGACCGCTTGCTGTTTGACATTCCGTTGTTGTTGACGTCTTGCGAGAACAACAACACTCTTCCTCCTTCTATAGGGAGGGGGTGCCTCCACCGGCGGCACAGCCTCGGATCGTCAACACCAATGCATGGAAATACGTGGAAGGGTGGGAAGCTTTAGCTTCACTTGTCCTCTTCCGCCGGAGAATGAACAAAAAAAACACACAACGAACAGCAGCAAGCAGCAGCTGGCTGCAACTATTATTGCTAATCTAGTTGACGCACTCGAAATAGCATACCTGGTACCATGCTACCACTAGTCTAATAGTATAGACTAGTTTGTATCATGTCAGTACGTACGTACGTACGAACCAGGTATCACATATCTGGTACCAGGTATATGCTCTGTACGAGTGTATCTTCGTACTAGACTATAAAACCGAGTGAGTGTTGGTCTGATCAACTGAAAACAGTCTACGTTCTGAAGAGCCCGTGGGCTCGAAGCGAACCAAACGGACCAAGCGGGTGAACGAATGACGATGCTCGAGCAAGCCCTCGTCGCTTGCCAAGCAACGGACGGCCTAGCCCGATTCCTCTCTACAGCAGTAGTAGCAGCTCAAGTGTCTACCGATCCGTCACCACAATTCCCATGAACACAAAGAAACGATCACAGGTCACCGGGGCGTACGGCCGACGAATTCCCCGCTCTAAAACCTAGTGTAGTAGTTGCACGACATTTTTTTCAAGCGTTCGCCACATCGTCATACTTTCCTAATACACGCCCCTGTCCGGCCGTCACCTCCCGGCTAAGCTGCCGCCATTACGAAGCCATCTTTGGTCCCTACTGCTGTATGTAGTGACACTGTGGTGGTAGAGCAGAGCGCTAGCTTTTCTGTTTTCGGTGTGCATTGTTTTGCGCGAATAGACGACTTCTTGCTGTCGGCCGTCGCCAGCTGCTGCTGCTGCTGCTGCTGCTGCTGCTGTTGTAGTCGTATGTAGTCGTATGTAGTCGGCTGTTGTAGGCTGTTCGTCTTTTATTGTGGGGGTTTCAAAATCCAAACAAAGTGAATCAGCACTTGTTGCTCCGCATTTCATGTCATTCATGTCATTTTGATTTTTGCTCAAAAATCATCAAAAATCATCAATCAAGCGCGGAGCAGCAGAGGCAGGTGCGCTGATCCACTCCCAGAAGTAGCCCATCATCCTTCAGTCAGGCCAGGTTATCAGACGCCGGTTGCCCATTCCCAGGCCTATCGCGATCCAAGGAGAGCAGGGCGAAAACACCTCCCCACGACCTAGGATCTTCCAGGTAGGCGGTGGACGTTATCGTTTACTTCGTACAAGCAAACGCGCCTTGGGGCAAGTGTATAGTCTACGTGACTTGCTTTTGTTCGCCCAACTTTTTTCTGTCCATGTAGTCTGCAGTTTGGTCTCGGGTGTGGCTTCCCTGTGCCCTGCGGGTAATGTCCTCAGGGGAAGGCCCTCCCAACGGTTGTGCCATGTTATACCAATGGGTCGGATACAAGAGAAATGCGGGGTGTGTTATCTGCGTCCCGCCGGAGACAAACGCGAGAACGCGCCTTGTTTTGTTGTTCTTGGTAGTTACTTTCCCATCCCGCAGGGGCAGTAGTAGCCCACTCCGAGAGGGAAAAAGCAAAAATTCTAAAAAATGTGACTGACTGCTTTTCTGACTTGGGGTAGAGGGATGCTGTTGTGTTTTTTGCTAGAGTAGCCGATCCCCACGCAACCATGTGCAGCAACTATGGCCGGCGGAGAACAGGCACCCCCCCCTCACCCCCGGCTTCACCTCCTCCCTGGGAACGAATATCGAGTGTTGGAACCATGAGATGTTATCTCCTGCGTTTGCGGTAGTCCCCCTTCCCTGTCTGTGCCTGGGTTGTGCCCGGTCTCTGGGTTGTGCCCGGTCTCTCTCTCTCGCCTGACATGATGCAAAAGCACACGGGTTGTGCCAGTACAATCCGACGGCACGCACCGCAGACGCAAAGCCCCGCCTCGTCCGGTCTTCTGTGGATCGAAGCATACCGAGATGCTTGGTGCCTGGTTTGACCGGCGACGATCGCAAAAAGTCGTGCTCAGGTTTTCCTCGAAAATGTTTCCCCCGGCCTCGTGTGGCTCAACCACCTTTTCCGTGAAGGAAAAAACGTGTGGGAAAAAACGCTGTGCGTTGCTGTATTGTCTTGGTTTATTTCCGTGCGCGGTGCGGTGCGGTGCTGTGCTGTGTTGTGTTGTGCTGTGTTGTGTAGATAGTGTTGTGTTGTGTTGTGCTGTGTTGTGTTGTGTTGTGTTGTGTTGTGTTGTGTTGCGTTGTGTTGTGTTGTGTTGTGTTGTGTTGTGTTGTGTTGTGTTGTGTTGTGTTGTTGTGTTGTGTTGTGTTGTGTTGTGTTGTGTTATGGTGTGTTGTGTTGTGTTGTGTTGTGGTGTGTTGCGTTGTGTTGTGTTGTGTTGTGTTGTATTGCGTTGTGTTGTGTTGTGCTGTGTTGTGTTGTGTTGTGTTGTGTTGTGTTGTGTTGTGTTGTGTTGTGTTGTGTTGTGTGCTGTGTTGTGTTGTGTTGTGTTGTGTTGTGTTGTGTTATGTTGTGTTGTGTTGTGTTGTGTTGTGTTGTGCTGTCCTATGTTGTTATATATCAGCCGAAGTGTATTTGAATATTATTTGTGACCTAAACCTCCTAAAAATCCCCCCCCCCCCCCCCCCCCCCCCTCCCCTTGCTCTCCCTTACTCAAACGCCCCACCAAATATCGAAATCCGCCACATTAATAAACACTTCACGCACAGGATATCACCTCATTATCTTTCGAGAGCCATCCATGCCGCTGTGTTCCCCCACCGCCCCCCGCCTCGAACGCCCCCTTCTTCCCCATCACCCGCACCATCGCCTAGACCTAGCACCACACGTATAACAAACCCCTCACCTGAAGCCCTTCCTCCCCCCCCCGCCCCCCCCCCCCCGCCGCCACACCCCCCACCTCCCCCCCAACCCATCCCAACCCCACCCCCTCGAACACTCCACCCTCTCTTCACTCACTGATTGTACGACTTACCCCAGGATATACATGATAAACTGATGTATTATTTCCAAAACCGTCACATTTATCCCCTCAAAATAATGTATAGTTTCCAGGCACATATTGAGCTGCCCCACACGCCCCCCCCCCCCCCCCCCCCGCCCCAACCCCCCCCCCCCCCGCCCCAACCCCCCCCCCCGACGCCAATAATATACTGATGCCAAAACCGTCAGATTTATCCCCTCGAAAAGATTTATAGCTTACATGCACAAATTGCCCCCTTCCCCCCCCCCCTTCCCCCCCCCTCCAACCCCGCTCGCTTTTGATCAAAACCAGGCCCCCACGTCCTTCAAAACTCCGCCCTCTCCTCACCGGTTCTTCGACTTACAGGATTCACTTGATCAAAGGTTACATTTCCCTTCACAGCTGTCAGATTTTGTCCCCCTCAGAAACGGGTTTTATAGTTTCCGCGCACAGACTGACTAAAATCATCCTGTTGACCCTGATAGCTACACTGTAGTTGTAAGGGGAGTCGCCGACCTATATCCTCAATGAGGACACACAACTCGTAATACGCGCGATCGGAGTATCACACACAGCTTGCAAAGATGAGTTTCGACGAAATCTTCGATCTCACAGCTGGAGTGTATTTTCATTTTTCATAATATAATATCGCTCTCCCTTGCTCAAACGCCCCACCTAATATCGAAATCCGCCAGATTAATAAACACTTCACGCACTGGATATCACCTCATTATCTTTCGAGAGCCATCCATGCCGCTGCTTCCCCCCCCCCCCCCCCCGCCCCGAACGCCCCCTTCTTCCCCACCACCCGCACCATCGCCTAAACCTAGCACCACACGTATAACAAACCCATACATCTATCCCACCTAAAGCCCTTCCCCCCCCCCCCCCGACCCCCCCCCGCCCCCACCCCCCGCCTCCCCACCCACCCACCCCATCCCGTCCCCACCCCCTCGAACACTCCACCCTCTACTCACTGATTGCACGACTTACCCCAGGATATACATGATAAACTGATGCATTCTTTCCAAAACCGTCACATTTATCCCCTCAACATAATGTATAGTTTCCACGCACAGATTGAGCTGCCCCACACGCCCCACCCCCGCCCCAACCCCCCCCCCCCATGATAAACTGGTGCATTTTTTTTTTTTTTTTCCCAAAACCGTCAAATTTATCCCCTTCAAGGATTTATAGCTTCCACGCACAAATTGCCAGCCCGTCGCCCTCCCCCCCCAGTCCCCCCCCCCCCCCCCTTCCCCCCCCCTCCAACCCCGCTCGCTTTTGATCAAAACCAGGCCCCCACGTCCTTCAAAACTCCGCCCTCTCCTCACCGGTTCTTCGACTTACAGGATTCACTTGATAAACGGATACATTTCCCTCCACAGCTGTCAGATTTTGTCCCCCTCAGAAACGGGTTTTATAGTTTCCGCGCACAGACTGACTAACATCACCCTGTTGACCCTGATAGCTACACTGTAGTTGTAAGGGGAGTCGCCGACCTATATCCTTAATGAGGACACACAACCCGTAATACGCGCGATCGGAGTATCACACACAGCTCGCAAAGATGAGTTTCGACAAAATCTTCGATCTCACAGCTGGAGTGTATTTTCATTTTTCATAATATAATACGGGGCTGTGCTATGCTGTGCTATGCTGTGCTATGCTGTGCTGTGCTGTACTGTACTGTGCTGTACTGCTGGGCGATGCTACTCGCATACTGTGCAAGGGAGAAGGGGCGTACGAGGCCTCTCGCAGTATTTTGGTCCGTCTTTCGAGCACACATTATTCATAATCAGTACACTGCTATTGTACATGGGAACAGAGTACATAATAATCAGAACCAAATGTGATTTGTAAAAATGGGGGAATATATAGGTTTTGGTCTATATCGTGGGTTCTGGTCACTATGTACCACTCTGCCCGGAAATATATGCAGTATTTGGACAATAATTTTGAGAGAAAAATTGGCTTATATTTCGTCCCGAAAGTTGAATCAATCATTCTTCGGTATTTAATATTGAAATAACATGCTGCTTATATTTCCGGACAAAGTGGAATGGTAGTATACTACCCTCTGTTGCACATAACGTCCAACGGGGTACGGTTTACACGGATGGATCCATAGGTCTTATAGTCGTTGCGGTGGGCTGTTCGTTGTCTTTACTGGATTGGTGTCGAGCTCGATCAAATGCACCGCCGTCGGCGGTATCGTGCTATGATATGATACCTTGTTCTGCTCCCTGTAGAGTCGGGACAGCTCCGGCTGCGGAGGCTGCTGACCGGGTTGATGCTGAGAGCACCGCCAGTGAAATAACAGGTATCTACCGAACGTGAGAACTGCTCCCGCGAACGGCAACCACACAACATATAGAAAGGCGAAACTACAGGGGATGGAACAGTCCCATCCCCTTCTGTGGCGAATGCGCCAAAAGCCTGCGGGATGCATGTTATGTTACTCGAACCCCTTTGATTATATGTACACCAAGGACTAACCACCGAGCTCCTATCTTTGGAGGCTCGGCAAAACATATCTTAGTTATGGATAGAGTTGGGCTGTTTAACGGAGTCACTTGCAACATGTTGTTTTCTGTGGTGGATCATACCCTTGGGTTTTGGCAAGCAACCACGCATTGACCGCTGGCAGTGAAAATCAAGTTTGTGGCGAGCAAGGTAATGGCTACTGCTGCTGCTGCTACTTACTGCACTACTGCTTCTGCTACTTTGCCTGTGCGCGTAAGGAGCACCCCTCGCCCCTCTCCCTTCCCCCTTTAACAGCGTGGTGTTTTTCGGTTTTGATCCCTCCTCCCTGTCTTACCGTCCCCCGCCCGCTCCCCTTTTGATCGGCTATCACTTTACCGTCGCCTCCTGGAAGATACAACTTTTAAGTGACGATAACGGCGCGGGTGCGGAAGATGGCCATGAACGCCCCGAAATGTGTCTTGTCGAAAGTGTCCGGGTTTGCCGCCGCTCGCAACAGCATCACGCCGCTGCAAAGCCGATGCTGTGGAGCAGTCATGGCAACCGACGCTTGGGATGAAACCGGAATCACCTCACTGCCGCACCTCTGGTAAGTTAGCGCGACGTGAAAACGGACACCCCAGTGTGCGCCGTAGGTACCATTTTTGATCATTCATTCGCCGCTAGCCCTTCCTCCCGTCCTCCTCGCGCCCCCTGGAAAACAGCTTTTGTTGTGCCCCCGGCTTTTCAAGACGTCTGGTTATATTTAGGTAAAGCTTAGGAGCTGTTTTCTTTAGTTTGTCTCCCAACTTTCTCTTTAACCCGGGCACATTTGTTGGTGCTGGTGTCGATAAATCCTCCCTGAGATCTTCAAGTGTGCGTCACAAGGGTTGACGTGCGGGGTGATAGCACGTCGGTCGATCCCACCGTCGGTAGCATTAGGGAGAAAATGCAGTGTGATATTATATGCCATGCTGCACTCGTGTCTCCCATACTTTCATTTTAACGCGTAGCCTGAGGGAGAGGGGTGAGGGGAAGGCGGGGGCACGGGCGACGCCGTGGACTTAGTGTACAGGGCATCGCGTTTTTCACCTGCTACGTACACAAGAACTCACTTCGAGCTAATATCGTTGTGCCGACTGCCTCGTTGTACCAACGATAACGTTTTATTAATGACAGCACCATCCGGCTGTTTACTGTATTCCAACCCCCCCCCCTGCCCCGTCTCTCTCTCTTCTCTTTCTCTGCTTTCTCTTTGCTCTCTCTATTGTCTCGTTTTTTCTTCTCGCTCTTTCGTATCCTGCTGGCCTCTTTTCTGTTTATTTGCCTCTCAATCGCTCTCTCTCTCGCTCTCCTCTTTCGTGTCTTCGTGTTCTTGCAAAAAACGCCACCAAACGTCCCAAACCAAATGTTTGAAAACAACGACGCCAAAAACGGAGCAGCCTGACAGCAGAAACGAAGTGCCCATTCTACGATTCTAGAGTGCCGCTCCACGAGAGTCGCGCTCCCATTGAGCTGGATACGCAAATTGCGAGCGGGCTGTTCATATTCTTTTTATTTCTCGTCCTCTGCCTCGGGCCCGCGACCTTCTCTATCTTTTGGACGATGCGCGGGTTGTACAAGGCGTACAAGCCTATCGAGAGTGAGTCAATCGGAATGTCTTGACCTTTTTCTGACTGTGGGTATGTCTGTCTAGTCCGTCTTGACAATTTTCTGCTTGTTGCCTGCTTGTTAGTCTGGTCCGTCTGTCTGTCTGTTTGTCTGGTCTGTCTGTCTGTCTGTCTGTCTGTCTGTCTGTCTGTCTGTCTGCCTGTCTGTCTGTCTGCCTGTCTGTCTGTCTGTCTGTCTACCTGTCTATCTTTGAAATCAGACCAATTTACATTTCCCCCCCATTGCCCCCCTCCGCCCCCCCTTCCCCTCCCCCCTCCCTTCACCCCCCCGCCCCCCCCCGTTCCGCTATCGTCTTGGTCAACTCTGCGTAATCCTGCTGCCTTACCAACTGTATTCCCCCTCTGTCACCCTTCGCACGGCCCAACGTCCACCAGAGACTATCAAGTTCTACGCCAGCGGCTATCAACAAGGCTACATTCTTCCTTCTCCTCCTCCCCCTCGTCCTTGTCTTCCTCCCCGTCCTACTCCTCCTCCTACTCCCCCTACTCCTACTCCTCCTACTCCTCCTCCTCCTCCGCCTCCTCCTCGATCGGAGACGGAGATTCTCAGACAAGAGCTGCGCCTCCGTCAGTACGAACTCAGGAACGTCAAGGGCGACGGGAATTGCATGTTCAGGGCAGTGGCTTATCAGTTCTCCGGAACAGAGGACTTGTACCCTCAAATCCGTGAATGCGCGGTGCATCACATGAGGGTGAGTGGGTGGGTGGGTAGGCGGGTGGGTTGGGGGGCGGGTGGGTGGCTCGGTGTGTAATATTTTTTGTGGCTTAACCCCTTTAGAGCACCAAAATCCCTTCCTATACTAACTTCAAGTGAATTTGGGAAGAAAACGGGTTTCCAGTTGTGAAGACATTAATATATGAATTAAAATATGCATTCGAGTTCAGCCTGCTGGTGGATCACATGAACTTTTATTGCGAAACGCGGGGGAGAAGAAGAGAGAGCAGGGAGCTGGGTGATCGTTGTGGTGACGGCCCAATCAAACGACAAGAACAGGCCTGCACTGTGTTGCCTCACGCGCAACCGGTGCAGATCGTGAACGACACACTTCTGCCCTCTATCGGACCAAGGCTGAGGCAGTTTTTGGAAGTCTGTTTTAGATGTTCAAGGGTCTTGTATTTCAGCGGCTGAGTGCCACTTTGGTCGGCGACTGGCTGCCCTATTGTTTTGCACGTCCACAAACCTTGGGCTTTTTTGTTTCCCGTTTCGCGTCGCTATGGAACCTACTATTACGCTGGACCGTAACTCGTATAAGGGCCCGTTACAGGCTCAGGTAAGGGGCTGCTTGCGCTCGTGGTCCGAAACCCGGTACGAAGTGAAAAGAGACGTGGAACACTACACTACCGTAATTCGGGTCGTCGGCGTGTTTCCTTATTTGCCGCCTGTCTTTTTGCGTGTTCCGGCTCTCTCGCATTTCACTAATTGTTGCAATGGGTTTCCCGGCTTTTAGAACGTTCAAGATAAGAGCATTCGAGGCTTAAGAGTGGCATAGTCGGCATGTCCCGCAGCACTAAAAGCCATAGATTGCCCATTTCTGATAAGAGCTTTTGGTGTTTGAGAGCGCCTGCTTCGGCTTATCACGGGGGGTTCACTTAAATCGGGGCGGTACTCACTGTACCAATATCGCTCCCGCTCAACGACTATCCATCGGACATATCGTATATAACCACTCGCTGCGCCAGCCCCAAAACACGGACGGCACCGATAACATAAAACAGCAACTATTTGTGTTTCTGCGCCTAACCCTTGTCTTTTCTCCGCGTGACCGTCCGTTTTCGCGACCGTCGGTGGCCCTTTGCCGAGCAGACCAACCCGGACCACTTCATGCCCTTCGTCTCTGGGCCTTACCAGGACTACCTCGCCTATATGGCGACGGACCGCACATACGGCACGCAGGCCGAGATCGTGGCGCTGTCCAACGGACTCGGGCGCCCTGTCCGGGTGTGGCAGGCAGAACCCAAGGTGAGTCGCGGCCACCCCCTTACATGTCGAACTCGCGCTTCGATAGCGGCAATACTATATGGCGAGGAATACCTGTGCTCAGCCGGGTTCATCAACATCTACTGTATGCAGTAGTAAGGAACTACAGGCTGGTTCAAGTATAAGACCTAGGGCTGTGAATCGGCACGACTTATGTGGCCGACTAGTTACTAGCCGGGCTAATTGTCAGTCGTGAAACGCAGGTGCCGACTTTCCGACATACTGTGTTTCCTTAACTGTAGGAAGGCTTTTTGTGTGTGGGGTGCATATTTTAACGTGAATTGCTGCGGGCTACAGGCTGGTTCAAGTAAAAAAAAAACGGCGAATATCCACGCCGTTTTTTCGATTCAGACCATGAAATTTTGCACACGCCTTCAATGTGCCCATGGGAAGACCTCACCCGAAGACCTCACCTGCCGTGTTTTTTTTCCTTTTATTTTTTGCCGATTTTTCGTCGGTTAAGATTTTTTTGGCAAAATTTGGATCACCTTGGACCATTTCTGATACAGTCGGATTTGTCAGTCGAAAACCGCCTTTTTCGACTGAAGCTGAAATCGAGCTTTGTTACACAGTCGAAAAAGGGCTTTTTCAACTCAACTTTTTCGACTGAGAATTCCGACTGGCGGACCCAGTCGAAAAACTCGACTTTTTCGACTGGATCCTCCAGTCGAAAAACTCAGCCGAAAAAGTTTTACACGTGCTTTTTTAACCAATCGCATCATTCATCCCACCACCAAACACACACCCACACGGCCACACGGCCACACACCCATACCAGGTACCACACTGCAGTATCATACAAGGCGCTGACGCTGGCGTGGCTACCACTGCTGTTGCCTCTCGCAGCATGTCAGCGTGGCGCATTCCTAGTTCCGCTCGCCAGCAGCGTGTATCACACGACGCCATCAGCGTGCGGTATCGATCCCATGCTGCCAACAACGGCTGCGCCTGCTGTAGCTTTGGCGGGTCTCGGCTGAGTGCCACTCCACGAACGTAGCTTTGGCGGCTTTCGGCTAAGCCCAAAGCCACCAACTCGCTGGGACGAGGGTTCGTCGAGCCGTTGCTCGCGGAGAACGCACGAAGCACAGAGCTGCCAACCGATTTCGCCTGCAGTACTCCCTCACACCAACCGCCTCTAGAAAGAGCACAAAAACTACAAAATCGACTCGACTGACGATAAGAAGAAGGACCGGAAGATTCCAGTCGGAAAGGGCTGTTTTCGACTGGCGGAATCCGACTGTATAAGAAATGGCCTTAGACCAAAATGTTTCGGTGAAAAAAAAAGCGAAAAGAACACCCCCCGGAGGCCAGGCCTCGGGATAGCATTTAGAACACGTGTGCAAAATTTCAGCGTCTATCTCTCAAAATCGGCGTGGATACTTGGGCTTTTGTGCGCAAAAATGAGCAAGATACTTTTTTTCCTTCAAATGACTTGGTTTTAGTGCCGGATCCATTTTTTTCGCTAGATTCTGCTTAATGATGAACATAGGCAGGTCAACTCTTCGATTTTTTAAGCGAACATTTCTGCAGACATGCCTTGGAGTACCTCCAACCGGTTCCTGCAAAATGCGGCGCATTTCGTTTTTCGCCCCGGTTTGGAAAAAAAAGCCTGAGCATTGTTGAAAAAAAAGAAGGCCCGTCATTGGTCGATGCGAGTTTTGCTCCTAAAGACAGCCCGACGCGGTTAAAAACAAATTGGACATGTCACCCTCTTCCACTGGTCATGGGGGGTCAGTATGGTACCAAATATTCCCCCTTGATTGGATATTGCGAGCGGCATTCGGGGGGGAATTCCGGGGTTTTAACATGAACCAGCCTGTATTGTACCCAACATCATTTGTGGTTTCCACTACTAGGCCTTGGGGTTGCAATTCGCACCCATTTGCAGTTTTCTCGTCATCGTTTCTTTGGGTGAGCGTTACGGTTTTTCGTTTTCCTTGGAATGCCGGTAATCACCTGTAGATATCAGGAATTGGTTCCTGGGAGTAGGCGATTAGAAGGGTTCCACAGGAGCAAGGAGGCGTATCTTAGATAGAACAACGGAGGACAAACGGGTTCTGATGAACCCATGCTGTCCTTCTCAGTCTTTCATCGGAGCGTGAAAATGAAACATAGCCGTTATCTTCGAGCTTCTAAGCCACGAATACACGTGAGCGAACGACGATGACCCCAGCAACAGGCTAGTAAACCACTGGGACACACTCTGTGGTCTCTACCCGGTCATGTTATACATAGCGTCGTCGGTAGGACGAGTACCCCCATACTTGCCCATTTGTGTTATATGAGGTATATAGAGGTCTGGTCATGTTATACATGGCGTCGTCGGTAGGACGAGTACCCCCATACTTGCCTATTTGTGTTATGTGAGGTATATAGAGGTCCCCAAGCGAGGACCCTCAGAAAGTGCTGGCGCGCACCCTTGCTGTGCTGTTATTGATAGTACCATGCGTCACCGCCACGGTAAAAAAGAGCCCTAACGTTGATGTCCACGCCGTGTTTTCGACACACAACAAACAGCCTGTTTTTTTCATTTTTGCACGCGTGTTCTTCGCGCTCCTCCCCACCTAAACGGTGGTGAACCGGTAGCGTTTTTTTTTTTTTTTTTTTCTGTTATTGATAGCTTCTTTCGACGGAAGGTTATGGTCCCAGGAAATAATAATACTCAAACGTGTGCCTATAGCCAAAATATCCGCCGAAGTAAGAACAGAACGCCGCCCGGTAAAGCTTCGACAGGGGCTGATAGAACACGTATCCAACACGTTCAGCGTCCGTCTCAAAAAAAAAAGCGCGAGCTTCCGACGGGTTGGAAACTAGGGAAGCTCAACTTGAACCAGCCCGCACCCCGCCTCTCCTACCCCTACCCTGCCCTACCCCCCGCGCCCTTCTTATCCCCCCTCCCCTTAAATTTTGCATATAATAGTTGGCCTCGGTTGGCACCGACGCTGTGAAGCATTATACTTAGTACTCCGTATGTATATTGGGGTTGGCGTTGGTTGGCAACGACGCTGTAAAACATGCCAATCATTGCGTGAGCTAGACAACCAGGGTACCGTTTTTTTTTTTTTTTCGGCGGTCACCATGATGGTTATCGAGTAGATCATATTGTGCGGGCTGGAGAACCCTAACTCCGCACAAGGGGAGTTATCGCATCACGTAAAATGTGAATATGGTAAGGGACCCACGAGGCAGGTACATAGTAATACCCATTGCTGTCTCTGGAGTGGTCACACCAGAAAAAACGTAACTGATTGGCGCTGTCATCCATAAGCAAGAAAGTAGGCACAACGTACAGAAGTCCGTGTCACGAGCGGTTCTTGGAAGGATGCAGTTCACCCTTCATGCGACTCGCCGAACACCTCACGGCATTCCCGGCTTGGTGCAAGCAATGTCTGCCTGTGGTTGGTGAAAACCCGACGTCCTCCGTTCCAGCATAGTAGGGATGCAAGGGTCTATGGTCATACGACTACGGCTCTGCATGAAATAACCCCCCTTCCCCCCCCTCCAACCCCGCCAACCGTACCCCCTCCCCCTTTCCCTGCACATAGTGCCATGCTTGTTTGCGCTTGCTCAACCGTTCTCGTCTTCGTCCTCCTCCGGTTTTCCTCCCCCGTCCCCCCCTCGTCATTTTCTTCCCTTCCTTTTCCTCATTTCCCCACTCTGCGCTTCTCGTCCCCGACACGTCTTAGATGGGCACCCTCGATTACCACTTCCACGGCGACGACAAGGGAAACGCAGCGGGAGGCGAAATCCCCATCGACATTGCCTACCACGCTGGGCAGCAGCACTACTACGTGGTTCAACCCATCGCGAAAGAGGCAAATGGTGGCACGGGCGCTTTCCGGCAGGGGGAGGCGGCGTCTGTGGAGGGGACGGGGACGACATCGACGACGTAGTTGCCCTCACGGGGAAGCTGGTCCGGGTGGTACCCGGCACTGGTGTTGGAATTGGCAGCAGCGGCAGCGGCAGCAGTAGAAGCCCCCAGAAGCAGCGGCAGCAGCGGCAGCAGCGCTAGCAGCGCCAGCAGAAGCGCCAGCAGCGCCAGCGGTAGCGCCAGCAACGTCAGCGGTAGTGCCAGCGGTAGCGGCAGTAGCGCCAGCGGTAGCAGCATTGAGGGAGATGCGGGCGAGGACGACGCGGGAGAGGAGGAAGTCCCTTACGTGGTATGGTGGTGATGTGGTGGGTTTTTGTTTTGTTGTGTTTTTGGTGGTGGGGGGTTTCGTTGCTCCCGCAGAAAGAGGACGAAGAGGAGCAGAAGTGAGAGGGGAGAAAAGAGAAAGAGAGGGAAGAGAGGAAGGAGGAGAAGGAAGAGGAATTCGAGAAAGAGGAGCAGCAACAGGAGGTGCAGGAAAAGGAGGAAGAAGAGGAGGAGGAAGAGGAGAAAGAAAAGGAGGAAGAGGGAAAATAAGAAGAGGGGGGGCAGGAGCAGGAGGAAGAGGCGCAGGAACACGTGGAGGAAGATAAGGCTGAAGAGGAAGAGCAGGAGAAAGACGAAGAGGGAGAGGAGGGAGAGGAGAAAGAAGAGCAGGAGGTCGTGACGGGGCTTCGCCTATACTTTATGCTATGTAATAGTTTTACGACGACCCCAAAGCGGCTATTATTACCTATACGCTTGTATCTAGCCAGTCAAAAAGTTGTCGAGTACGTGCCTGCTCAGAGGGGGCGGTTAGGGGGACGGGGGTGGCATTTCCCGTGTGATGTTGGAGTTTGTGTCCCGCGTGATGTTGGAGTTGTTGTTTGCGTTTTCTTTTGCGGAACGTGAATTGAAATATAGTTCGAATTTCTGACTGTTCGATTCAAGCCCGTTTCGTCTTGTTTGGAAGAATGAATTTCATCGCGGTCACTCCCGCTAAAAAAAAGTGCGCAGTCGTTGCTTTGACGTGCAGTGCCTTGTGCACCTACAACAATCGGTGGTAATAAAAAAGGTGTACAAAGTTGTCGCACCAGAGGCGGAAGAGGAGAAGGAGGTAGGGAGGGGAGAGGTGAATGAGGGGAAATTGCCGCTCGTGTTTGTGTAAGGCGTGAGTGTTGCACCGTAAGCGCGTCCGTGATGTTGTTGATTGGGAATGTTAACGGTTCAACGCACCAGGTATTATTGTCTGAGGCGTGATCCGGGTTGTGTCCCGCAAGTCGCGATTTGTGCACTTTCCCCTGTGATTCGCGTTTGTCCCCCAAGTAATATCAGCGTACCATCTCCTAAACGTTCCGTTCTCATTCGAGCCCGTTTCGTTTTTTTAGTGAAGCTTTTTGTTGTTGTCACAACTACTCCCGGTGTTACATTTTTGGCGGGAAGATTGAGGTAAATCGACGCGACAAAGGCCAGTGGGGTGTTAGACTGGCAGTGATCGCACACTGTGCGTGAACCATGTCACCAGTGTAAGTATTCGGTGACATACGTTAGAGCGCTGTTGTATATGGTCGAAGCCCTCCGTGGCGTGTCGAGCTGAAGGAAAGATGACCTCCAAAGCCTTCCATGCCAGAGGAGGAGTGTTTGTTTGTGGCACACGTGTTGCTTCCATTCAAGCCCGTTTATTTTTGCGTTCTTTAGGTTATTGAAACTTTTCCCGGCGGTTATGTTGGTGATTGTTAGGGACCAGTCAGTATGCTAGCGGAATGGTTTTGTTTAGATATGTTCATAGATTCGTGCGTGAAACCGTCTCACCAGTACCATGATCTGGTGACATGGAGTGCTAGCATCGCATGGTTGTCCTCGCCCTCGCCATAGTTCGAAAACGTGGTCGTTGTCGGTGCAAGCGCTCGAGTTCGTGGTTGTTGTTGTGTGCTCTACCAACCGTGCGGAGGCTGAAGTGCCCCCTCGGACTACCGCTGTTGTTTTTGTGCTACGTATTTTCCTCACTCTGCTCGAGGTCTCTGGGCGCCACACCGATGATAAATAGAATTTACCAGCGGACTTCTCCCTTGTAACCTCTCTAGCATCGATTTGTTTGCTGATCCCTCTTGCTATTTTTTCAGAAACGGTGTAGAGCTTTTTCAAGGTTGGGGTGCCAGACATGGTACAAACACCCGGCGGCGAAAGTCGAATGCAAAATTCGAGGGTTTGACTCGGGAGTTTATGGCAGTTAGGGAGCCGAAGGTGTTTCGCGCTCGATCGCATAGCGCACCTCGTCGATCGAGATTCCGGGACTAGTCGAACGCCCGGTGGGATTTGGTAAGAAGTGACGAACATGTATCGAGCGACAAGCATCCAGTATAGCTCTCCGTGAAGGAGGCGTTCCGTATGCCAAATTAGTGAGTATTGCGACGTATGTGCGCAATAAGAGGGGTTTTCCCCAAGTGGAAAGTTTAGAAAATATGGCGGGTTTTCCCTACTCAGTCTTCCGTGGTGTCGAAAAAAAATGGTCCACCGTCTAGAGATTGTCGTGTGGCTGGTGTTCCTTCGCCCATTCGGTCGGAGCGGGGAGGGGGGTGTTACGATAGTGTTATTCTTTGTAACCAGGATCCAAGCGGGGTTTCCACTAAGGCGTTACAGGTAAGGTAACGGAGGCACTGACGAATCAGTTCCGGAGAAAAAAGCCTTCCTACTTAATACCCAAGCATGGATAATGTAGCCCGCCGCCTGGGCTTGCTTCCATGTTTTTCACTACTTTTTCCTATGTAGTGTCAGTAGTGATCGTGGAGGTGATGTTTTCGTGGTTCTGATGACGGGGACTGATATCCAATACCAATACCAGTGTTGCCGTATTGGAGGGTAGTGTGATGCCCGTGGTCAGCGCACGCGATGAGTCTGATCTCGACCTTGTGAGAGATGCACGCGCAGCTAGTTTGCAAGGCTATGGATATCGCTAGAAGCCTTCTCCCACGTGGCGGACTGAAAGCAAAGGTGGGATGAAGTCTCCACGCTACGGCTTTCCTGAGAGACCAAGCAGGCGATCAATTGCACGCCTTTGCAGTAGTGGCAGCATGATAGCCGACATGGAAAAAGGACGGGCCTGTGGTGTAACGTCGAATTGTCAGGACAGGCTCCAGAAGTAGTAGAGGCAGTGATTCCCACGTTGTGTGAAGTAATGGAACGATATCCCTCCCATAGAAAAGCGGGAGGAGTTGGGGCTAGGGAGGTTAGTTTGTCGTAGAAACTTCCTCGTTTCGTGCCTCTGTGTGCTTGTACAAACGTCGTGTGCCAGGCGTTCCCCCGTACGAATGGATGGCCACCTTGCTGCGGCGCTCAGCTTCAAGTTCATTTGCTTGCTCTGCGGCTGCAATGATATACTGCGGCAGATCATAGCCAGATCTGTGGCCCAAGTCCAACCAGGTTAATATAAATACTATTGAGTATCTCAATCCTCTTCTGTTACGTGGTTATCCTGCGGCGTATTTTCTCGACGCTTTGCGCAAAGACCGGGTTGCCAACAACCCTACCCTTTGATCTCTGCTCCACAGGCCATTTGTTTGCGTTGTTACTGTGACAACATCTGTCTCGGAGAAGCAGAAGGAGCACATACTCCTGGTCTCCAATTCCCGCCCTGCCCACGCGCTCCTCCCCACACTCGCTTCATTTCGATGCGAAACGCGCTAAATGGCGGCGGGGAACATATCTCGCTCCTCTCTCCCGGCTTTGCGCAACCTTTCCCCACCTGCGGCCCCGCCACAAAGGCAACTGGTCCGCCTATGCTGCAGCCGCTCGCAAGTTTGTAGACTACTTCGTGAGTTCGTCGGTTCAGCACACAGCAGTACATGCTCGTGTAGGAGTACTGCATGTCATACTGAAGGCCTTCCGATGCGGGGTGTTAAGGTATTGAAGGGTATATTAATAGTCCGTTTGCCGCTGGCAAAAGATTAACCAGTCGCCTACCCAAACTAAGCCTTACAATACCTTTCCCCCCTAGACCGGCGGGATAGCAGGTCGGCCGGGTATACGGCCGGACGTGCCAATATCCACGCGGTTTTTTTTTCCTGGGGATACCGGGGGAAAAGTATTTTTTCAAGTTCGACATGGGGAGAATCGTGAACAAGTATTGCTGGGTGGAGAAAGGTGAGATTCGAAGCTCCACGACCCAAAAACCCATGGTTTGCCGACAACGCCATTTTGTTAGGGTATTAGAGGGCATTCTTCACCCGTTTGACCGAACAACACGGGGTGACCATTCATCCCTCCCTTCCCTCCCCCCCTCCCGTGTTCGCGGAAGGGCCACGAGAAGCGTAAATCGCGACAAACTATATCACCAGAATGATAGTCACATCGTGACAAAACGATACCATCAAAAAGGCCAAACCTTATAGCGTGTTGATTGTATGCTTGGATATGATACGGATGTGATGACGGTTGAGTATAGTAGAGGTTTCCAATGATAGATTGGCTACATGGTAGCGGGATATCTGGATGACGGGATATGTCCCGGGATATTTGGCCGTCACTCCTCCTTCTCTCCTCCTTGTTCTTCTTCTACCCGTGTGAGCCTTCTTCTCTCCACGTTGCGCCCCGGCATGGAGCCGAGATGATAAAATATGTTCATGCATTTATGTACCTGCTGCTGACCCACCACCCCACGGCTGCTTGCGCAATGGGTAAGCCCTCTACGCTTCGTAGGGATTAACAAACACGATAATTATTGCGTATCGTACGCGGTACTATTCCTGTTCGAAGCAAAAGGGTGTTGCACAAAAAGAGCCCTTATGGTGAAAGGGAGCAAGCTGGGTGTCTCATTTGAACCATGCCTGAGCGGGAGGTCAAAATGGGCGTTGTGGACGTGAAAGCTTTGGCAGAGACAGCGGGGAGCTAGCTCTCAGCGGGCCAAGATGCAGGGAGCTGGAAGCGCTGCTCGCAAGAAGGGACCAACTCGAGGAATAAATCGAGGGTGGTTTCCGTTATGGTTTCCGGACCATCGACCAGATTTCGACAGGATGGGACGAGTTCTACCGAATCGATGGTCACCTTGACGAAAGCAAACTTATCATTTGCGTGCACTCGCAAGTACTCTAGTGTTATAAGAAATATGTGGTGGAAGTATCGGGATGTGTTCTTCTCGTTAAACAGAATATCCCACCCTGATCTTGTGCCTGTTATGCCTCCTGCAGTAGTATGAATATGATATTATAGTCTGACACGCTTTGCTTGACACTGATTGATGGTAGGATTATGTCCAAGCCCCCTTTTGATAGATCGCCCCCCCAACTCCTCCCGCCCTTATCATGCGCGCGTGCAGAGCGCTATGGTATGCGGTATCTATACCCTACCAAAAATAATGAGCAGGGGCAATGGGGTAGATTATAAGGCTTACAAGGGCTCCAGGGCAGCACTTCGACTTGTTCGATTCATTAATCGATAGAGAGTTAAAACCGTTACCCCACAAGCCATAGTCTACGATTGTAGAGTGTAAAGTAATGCCAAGATATCGATAAAGACTATCAGTGGACTAATTACTTCTTCTGCCGTTTCTTGCGTGAATCCGATTCCGAGCTTCATCATATTTCGATCGGATAAATCCGAGCCCACACGCAGACCGACCCTCTAGTCTGGCCTCGAAGAGACGTTTCGAGTGCGTTTCTTGATGTTTAGACTAAACGAAGCATCAAGGGCCAGCAAGGGGGTGGCCATGTATGCTGCATGTTCTCCACGTAGCCACCGAGAGGCGCGCACTGAGCCACACAGCTTCTGCTACATACACCGTGCATGATAGTATGTAGATCCGAGGCTCGCTGACCGACTGTCTTTGTGTGTATAGTCTGATCGTGGGGGAGACTTGCTGACGGTATTCTAGGCGTGAAACACGGTGCCGATGCCTTCGTCATTCAATTCCTCGAAGACTATTATAATGCTTCTAATTGTTGCTGCAGATCACTCTTATCTGGTAGATAGAGTATTAGTAGTACGCGATAGCACACTGAGCTAGGAATTTGGCAGTTAAGATTCAGGAGTTAAGGTTCAGGAGTTAAGGTTCAGGAGCATTTGTACGGTATCTACCGTTGGGGTCTCGGGCTTATCCGCATAGGCTCCATATTGTGTTCTCCAGGGACCCTAGCTAGTAGTACGGAAGGGAAGGCTGGACTTAACAGACGTAAAAGCTAACAAAAGGGGGTGCTACGTCGCCCTTCGTTACACGTTGGAAGTAGAGCTTTCCCTCCTGATCACAAGAGTAAACTAATGACATGGCATATTGGAAGATATGCATAAATCAGGCAATGTTGACGAGTTTTAGACGAAAATATATAAACATATACCTGGTGTATGGCCTTTACGTCTGATCGCTGGTGGCTCATTGGCCAGGGATCGTACATGAAGTTTCCGTCATCCGGGGACGATAGGGTCCCACCCCAGGATCATAATCCATCCACACATAATATACAACTGCGACAACCCGCGAACGAACACGGATGGATATCACCAGGATTGATATCTCCCCGCACAGTGTGGAAATCCCCAACTCCACCGACCGGTCGATCTCTAGTTGGCTGAGGGTCGTATATTATAGAGCCAGCTCCACCCGGGAACGACAGGGTCCCATCCCCAGTCCAGAGGTCATTCTATCCTCTAAAAGTTAGACAAATCGGGGAATAAAACCGAGTTCTCTCGTGGTCGCCACCGCCAATCACGGTGCGGAAGCCCCAATTCCGTTGGCTAAAATCGCTGATTGGTTCGAGCTCCACAGCGCCGCCCCACCCTAGGAGGACAATAGAGGCTTGCCAACCAATGGGTGGCAGTTCCGTCGCACACGGGGGAGATAGGGCCCCATGCCCCGTTGATAAATCCTCCGAATCTCTACAGCTCCAACAACGCGGGAACTATGACGATGACCTCTCGAGTCGATACCTCCCCGCACGGCGTGTCAACCCCGACCCCATTGGCTTATTCGTGATCGGCTGGTAGGGCTTGACCCAATATAAGCTCACAGTTAATTCGACCGACTCGTTTCCTCGCATACTTCTCGCACACGGCAAACATTCGCAACGCGAGCGCGACTCGGCCAGTTATTGTTTGCATGATAGGTCGCACAAAAAATCGATTTTGATATTATATCAGGTTGGCGTCCCTAGCAAGCACGCTCAAAATGAGGACGGGAAACACTTGTCAACAATAACAGCACCAAACTCAATATAAATGGACGAATTAGAGAGATTTTCTGGTATCCAGGATTTGGGGGCCTCCGATTATAAGCACAGTTTCACACAAAAATGGGGTGTTCAAAGAAAAACGACATGACAAAAAGTGAAACTAACACAGGCACAACTCGAGCATAATAACCGTGGAAAAAAGCCTGAAAGGAGACCAAAATAGTGCGTTATTTGACTCGCATAATGGTCGAATAATGACGGAATACTTGCCTGCACACAATCATTCTTTGTCGCTTATGTTGTGACCCCGAAAACATTCGCTGAAGACCAAGGCTACGGTAGGGGGGGTACCCCCATTTTCACTGGTGTGTTTGAGCCACTCGTACGAGTAGCTCTGTACCCTACGGATGAAGATGGTTGAGGAACTTGGTTTGCCGCAGCTTAGATCACCTTTGCATTGCGGATTGATTTCGTCAATGTAAAACATAAAGAAAACGTAGGATTGCATAGGAACAAAGGGGTTACTCGCGCGAGTGACCCCTAGCCACTGAAATAAAAGGCCCAAAAGGGGACCCCCCTACCGTAGCCTGGGTCTGAAAATCTTGATTTCATTCGCTTATTATGGTCAAAACCTAACTAAGCTCGCTCATATTTTCGCGGGTTTTCTTGCATACTACTCTCGCGTAGGGCAAAGATTCGTCGTGCGACCGCAATTCTTTTAAAACGCTCGACCTCAAGACGAATCTATACCAGTTGGTACCCAGAGCGTCACAGATAAAATGATTCGGGACATAGGAGCGGTCAAATCGCCATGTCCTGGCATACTAACAGCCATATATTGCCCACAACAAATAAGAGCAATGAGCGCCTGCTTCGGCTTGTCACAGAGTGAACTTGAATCGGAATACCCCCACTGCATCCTGATGTAATCACTTGTCGGTGTAGCTTGTCTGAAAAGCTGTTCTCATACTGTATCAGTTTTTTTTCTTATCCCTTTTATTTTCCTTGCACAACTCTCGCCCTCCCTCCCAGTAATATAACCAAGATCCGGGGTCACATAGCGGGCCTTCCTGCCCCCTCCCCACCACGGTACATGCCTAAACTTTTATCGCGAGAATCCACCATTTTTCTTCCCTCGTCGATTCGCGTCAAATAGTACCTACCCACGCTGCTAGGCGTTCTCAGCAGTTGATAGTGGGTCCTTTTTCTGCATTTGTGAAAATAGAAAAGTCAATCTCTCACCATGGTGGGAATTGAACTCAAGGACCAACGCCAGTAGTATTCAAGGGTAACCACTAGACCACCGGGGCGACCGGCTCTATATAACTCGCTTGAGATGATCAATCAGCAATCAGCAGCAAGGGGCACGTCAAGTAGGAAGCAACACAAAATTATTTTATAAATGTATTCATACGACGTCGGCTACGAGTTAGACGAAGTTAGGGTCGATACTCATATTATGCAAGCTGCGTACAATGATATCGATCGCCCGGCTTCATTTGTCAGGTACGTGCCAACACGACCGCTTCAGCAACGGAGACAGGCGCCACAGCAACAACAACAAAGCACGCCTTCTACACCGCTTATACTTCTCCCAAGAGTCTTCGCGGGGAAGAGAACCACCCGCCGATGCGATACCGGGACGAATGCATGCCACCGGTTTGTTCTGTTGATACCGTCTACCACTACGTACGACCTTCGCGTGACGCAGCTTAATAACAGAAACGATTTTTCCCCTAGTTGTTTATGTCGAAAAAGTATTCCCTGTTTTTACACACCCTCCCTATACCTCAAGTCAGACAAAGAGCGTGTGTGTGACATAGCATCATCAGTGTGTGTGCTCTTACGCGTGCCTATGTTACTTGCACGAGTACGAACTATGTCGATGTGCCCGACCTAGTATAATACCACCCTCGAGGCCGGGGATGCAGCCACTCGTAATAATGCTGATGTGTGGCTTTTTCTGGCGTAGTGATCGTAATCACTATTTCCTCGTTTTAGTCATGCGTGCGCTTGCCTCATCTATCCATGTACGTACGTGTCACCGAAATTCAGTAAATGAATGCACTAATATGATACCTACCACGGTAACCTGGTGATTTTTTTCTCAGTAGGTATTCTTTGTTTGGGGACAAATTATGACGCCAATTTGGAAATCGTTTAATGCCAAGTTTTATTTTATCAACCTCTCCATACATCAAGATCCGATTACTAACTGGAGACTACCGTTCAAAATACCAAATTTTGCGCATTTCTCGCTTGTCTCGCTCAACGTCTATCCGCGTTCACGTCGAGGTGCAGAAGGGGTAAGGCAGGGCGACGGGCGTTGGAGCCGCCCCCCGAAGACGACGCTCGAACGAAGCGATTCGACCGAGAAATTCCAGTTCCGAGAATCCCACACTGAGGCCGATACCAAAAAAACTCCTGACCAAATCCGTGTCCCCTCAAAAAAATACCAAATCATCATATATATATATATATATATGTGTATACCCACCCACAGGTGCTCAAATATTTCATGCACGTAGTATATGAGCATTTTGAGTACAGTCGATACGGGCCAATTTTCCTGGGTTTGTTATGGAGTTTACCTGATACCGTACTCTATATACGCGTTTTTGTCAAGGTTCCCAAACAGTTTGAAGGATCGTTATTTCTTTATCACAGTAGCTTATCAAGTAGCAGCATGGACTAACACTTTTGCAGCACTGTGGCACTACGTGTACGCTCTTCCGGGAAGGAGCATGCGGAATAACTTGACCCTCGAAAGAACAACCCCGTGACGTGTAGCGAGGCGTTCGCGCTCTGATGTATCGGCACTCTGAAACAGAAACAAAAACGCGGTTGAATTCGTGCTATACTGTATACCGGCATCAAACAGGTGCCGAGTCAGCTCCGAAATATAATGACTAATTGCGGCATTTGCGGTGAATCGTGATACATGCGTTAGTTCGGGTAGGAGAAACCCGCCCGAGAAAGGTCTCGACGAGTTCGATGAGTCTGGACCCGAGGGCAACTGGCGTTTTTCGCGAGCTGGTCAGATGCTTGTGGCTTGCTAACCAGAGGCGTCCGGACATTGCGAAAGCTGTGAGAGCGGTGGCTGGGTACACGAATTGGCCTCGAGGAAAGTACAATGGAAGACTGCAGTTTGCCATTTTTGCTTTCACCGGGATTTTATCATGAATACTTGATTTTTGAGAGTGTTGAAATATCTCATGATTTAGTACGCTAGGTTTGCTGTTTCTACACTTTGATGATATTTGAGATTTTTTGTTTCCCTTTCAGCATCTGATCGCTGATGATGGGCGATACGGCGCATACTATGAGCTGGGAGTATGACATTTGTGGGCTTGGGGACGGCAAGGGTCTTGGTAAACTACCCGGGGCCAGCCCTGCGTAATTAGTCTATGGTTTTCTCAACCCAGCCCAGTAGGGAGATCCCACTGAGCCAAATCGTTTAGTTTATATCCTGCATGGAGGGGTCACGCCCTCCTGTTACTGCTTGTGCGGGGTAGGATTCACTTGACCACTTATTAGATTCGGGGAGGCTCGTTAATCTCGAAAAAGGTCTCAAACTCGACGAGGTCGATACGTCTGAACCCGAGGGCAACTAACTTTTTGGCGAGCTGATTAGAATTTTGATGTTTCTTGACTTTTGAAAGCGGATGATAATTAAGGCTCGTTAATTTCGAAAAGGGTCTCAAACTCGACGATACGTCTGAACCCGTGGGCGACTAGCTTTTTCGCGAGCTGGTTGGAATTTTGATGTTTCTTGACCTTTGAAAGCGGATGAGGATTCTGCATATATTAGCTAGATTTTGGTACTTTTAAGAGTGCGTGGTATTTTGGGAGGCGAGTAACTGTTTCTTGATGTTTAAAGTGATATTTTTTCACGATTGCGTTTTGTCTAGTGTGGCGTTATTTTGCTCTGGATTTGAGCATTTGGAATCTAAACGGATTTTTGGTATGTACCCAGCCGGGAGGCACTTATCTAATTCGAAAACGAGTTTTGAGACTGCTGTTCGATCACACTTGTTGGCAGCCCTATGATATGGAGCTGATACACCGTTTTATAAGGAACGCTGAGTGCTGATTATAGGGACGATGTTTGAGTTTTCGGATTTTGGAAGTTGGATTTCAGAAGTGAGTTTTCGGTCTACGGATTTCAGATTTGAGATTTTTGTTTTTGTACTTAGGATTCGACAACTTATATCTTAGGTTCGCGAAGATTGATGTTGGATACTATCCCTGATATGTGTCTCTAGATTTATGGAGTGCTTTTCAAGGACTATGGTGCTACAATATTTTTTTCTTGTCCCAGAGGTACTGGGAGGATATTGATTGACCGAATTTTTCATTGAATCGTTTTACCCTGAGGATATTATAATAGTATAGCATTATGCCGTATAATTTACGAAGCAGGGAGGCTGTTGATTGTATCGGGTACCTTGTGGGTGTTATAGTAGTAGTCATGCCTACCGTATCATTCCCCATAGTAGCCACATTAAACGTCGACTGACGAGCGAGATACATTACATGCAATTGCTGGCGCACGCCAAGGTCGGGGAGGCGTCATGTGGAATGCCCAAAGACGCAAACGAAAAACAAACACATACAACGCGAAACCATCTCGAGAACGTTGATCGACGCCTCGACCCCATTTGGTTGAAATCAATGTATGCAACTAAAGCTCGAACTGAGTTTTTTTTCTTTTTGAACACATGATTTGAATATAATATCCAGCAATTGCTTTTGTCATTAAGCAACCCATTGAACGACATAACAGGTTCTGTCCGGGACGAACCACACGAAAATCTAACGTTTCCCTGTTGCCCCTTGTGTCCTGTTTGGCAACATAGCTCGTGGCCACACCCAAAATAGACTTAACAATTCCCTCGCGCTTTTTTTTTTTGTATTTCTCTCGCGGTCCTTGCCTTGGGTTTCGTGTATGCTCCCTGTCTCCTTGTCGTGCAGCACTGGCTTGACCACACGATAGTCGCTTCTAGACGACGAGGATTCCGCGTTCGATTGCAAGTGTAAACACGCGCCCAAGTCGTTCTCCAATCCGACGGGACGAGCTTCGACCCAAATATCAAGGGCGCTACTCCTGTGGTGTTCGGCGAGGGAGGGGTTGTTAATACTTGTCGACATCGTATGACTAAATACGGGGTGCTGGTCAAAAACAACGCGGTAATGATCCCCACTTTGGCAGAGGATGGCGCAGCAAATGATGCAGTGCTTGCGGTGCAGATTGGTAACACTGGGGCGTTCGCCGTGCGCAACGACTGGCATTGATCAATTCCGGGGTGGTTGGGTACACGTCCAGACGAGAGGTGTGGAGGCAGAGGTTGGGTCCGAGGCGCCGGTGTCACGCCTTCGGAGGAGCACCCCCATCAACGCCCACTTCCTATTCAAGGTAGAGATCGTGCTAATGTGAACTGTTGTTGAGGTACAAGAAAAAACTATTCTCGAGTGTGCATGAGTATCGGCTGTCTGCCAGTGGTGGCGTGAGCGAAGAGATTTACATAGTCAAGTACTTTTTCCTTCTTGCGACGACGGAGGGTCCACACGAACCCATCCTCCCGTGTGACCCCACGCCCGACCCGTCGTAGCCGGGACGGATACCACGTATGCTAGCATGCTGAATTGTGGAGTCGTTGTGCACCCAAGCTTTGAAGCCATCTTCCATGGTCATCATTAACCTGTTGGGCGTACTTCTGTGTAACGGCGGAAAAGCAGTTGATACAGTAATGTGGCTCTTCCTGGCGAAAATCGTTGACTGTCTACAACACGTCGCTCTACGTATTGTTTATCTAGAACGCATCGCAAAAATTGATTCCACAACACCCGATTGTGCGTGCGCTGTTTGTAGCCCGCACATCAACGTAATACTCGTTACTTTACTCTGTGGTTTGGCAGGAAAAGAGCCGTTGTTCGACTTGTGGCGTCTGGGGTACCACCTCCGTACACTAATGATAAGCCTTTACGGGTCAACATACACACGCATCCGTATACAACGGCAGCTTGCGCTGCCGGGGTTGTAACGAAGACCACTGATAGGGAAAGCTTACGCTATACCTACAATGGGACCCGAAGGGTGCGCCAGCTAGCGTTGGGCTGCGAAAGCAACTGAGTTAAATCGACACACGACGCGTATGAAAATACGTGGAAGTGTGGTGAGCTAAAGCTTTATTTTTCCCCATCCGCCGGAGGATAAAAAAAAATAAAATAAAATAATGACACACCGGCACTTGGCTTGGCACCTACGAAATGGGCTTGGTTGCGTGTCCTCGACTGTTGTTTGTTCGCACGGGGGGTGGTGGAGGGCCATGCAACACTTGGCATTGCCTTGATTCTTAACGTACGCACCTATGTGTCCGATATCGAAACTGAAACACGAGCGAGCGCCATCACAGTGCATCTAACACACCTCTCCTTATTCAGAGAACACCAAAAACGAACGACGGGTTGATATTTTTCCGAGACCGACTGAGAAAGCGAACTGAACTCCAACACTTGGCATTTTTTCCTTCGTCCTGCAACACATGGCATTGCCCTGATTGTTATACGTGTTGTTATGCGTCGGATATCGAAACACGAGCGAGCGACATCACATTGTCGTACATAATAAGGATGGTACCACATAAATATTATGTCTATTTTCCTATCCGACGCATGGGTGCCGGCGAATGCCGGCACCCATGCGGAGCTCTGGTATCTATTGCAATGCGACAAATACAGGGTGGCAGCGGGCGAGGATGGTGGGTTGGCGGAAAATTCGGAGAGCCAGAGTCTGCAGGATACGATGGAGATGCTGGACCTGGGGTAGCCATACAACGTATGCCTGTCCAAGGAAACGCTGACAACCATCGGAGAGCAGCGACCATCCTTGGAGTACTTTGAAACGTGGGGGGGGTTGCCGTACAGAGATATACAACCACACTGCAGGTCGGTCAACTGGAGGGGTCGGGAGTGACAGGGCCACTGAACCAGTCGGTCAACTGGGAGGATCGGAAGTTACAGAGCAAGCATTCTGCAGGTTCACGGGGGGGGGAGTTACCGGACAGCGACAGTAGTATAGTAAGAGTATTGGAGAGGAAAAATTACGTTGCACAAGGGAGCATTTTTGCCCTGCTATGCAAATGCAAGCACGTTCTGCTAGTTTTTTTCGTTTCACGTCAAGTGAAAGTACTGGAAAGAATATTTATTTCAAGAAGAAGGAAGCATTTTTGCCCTATGCAAAGAGAAACATCGCCCGGTAGATTTTGTTTTGGTGATTTTTCCCCCCGGTTTTCCATAGCAGTAATTTAGCTTTTCTTTTATTTTTTCATGACCAGCAACCTCACGTAACAGTACGGACTATTGTTCCGTTGGTTGCTCTTGTATGACGACGACGGACCAGGGTGGGCTAATGTGGTGAAATTTGGTTTCGACACTAATGCGAGGCAGTTTGACCCTTGGGACATAAGGGAGAACTATCCCAAGAATAGCGTTGGAGCCGCCTCGCACACGATGATGCCTCAACGCTCATGCGCGGTAAGAACGACGGACGGACGTAGCAGGATTGTCACCTGAGAAGACGTGCTGGGCGAAGTAAAGCAGTATACAGAGGACTTGATCGGGCAAGCGTAAAATAGTCCTGGGCTTCGTTGAGTGAAAGTACATCGGAGAGGTGTACTGTCTACTTGGGGTAGGTAGGTTGTGGCTTCAGGGGGAGTCTGAGCGCAGCAGAGAGTAGTGTGGTGCGGGTGGTTGTCGCCCAGAACACGCTCGCCAGAGTTACTCTTGTGGTCTACAAGACCGGCAGTCGTGCTTCTGCACCGTTGGGGCGTACGTACGTAGTCTCAGACGGAGCAGCCATCACGGCCTTTGACTACTTTTGGCCGTAGTTGGTGCAAAAGACACTTGTTTTCTACTTCTTCCTTGACGGGGGACACTGCCTTGCTTCTCCGAGCCAACTAAGCTCTAAAGGCCTCCCCTTCGGCCTGTCAGCGAGCGAGACCCCCGAGGTTCTGATTCCTGCAGTTCTCGTTGTGGTTTTCTGCACTCTCCGAAGGCGTGCCGCAAGTAGGGGGTGGCGTCATTTTTCTCACAAAAAACAAAAAAAAATCCAAACCGTCGGACAGAGCATGATTTGCCCGTGACATACCACCGTACTACTGCTGTAGACATATCGTAAAATACAGATCAGTGGGTTGGGGGACGTACCAGGTGGGACATACCAGGTGCCAGGTATGTGTCAGATCGTGCATACCCTACAGAGTTCGTCACGTGGAAATGTGAATAGACCGTCACAGATCAGAGCGCATTGCTGCTGTGCTTCCTATGTACCACATTGGACGTGAATCTGAGGATCCTTACGTAGGGTTTAGTTCCTGTTGTTTTTGTTCCTCGGACGGCTATCTTTTCTTCAAAGCGTTTATTTTTGCCGCGGCTGATAACTTCCGCCTCAGGGCCCCGGCACCCACGCGCTCGCGGCGATGGCTCCGCACGTGTCACCCGCCGCCATCTGGGAAGTCTGGCGGCCCTGCTCGCCGAGCTCGCCGAGAAATCTCGGGAAAAGTCCCAAAAAGTTTACATCACTTGCTCAAAGCCGAAAGTCCCTGTATTCAAGATAAACATGCCTGATGCAGTTCAGTAAATACTGGTGGCTGTCGTCTAATCTCGACGTAAAACAAACAAAAAAAACATATCGAAACAGTATACTGATCGCTTGACCAAGTCTCTATTTTCAAGTCGAAAAATAATCAACACATACCTGGTAGGAACACTGCAATCATCGAGGTCATGGTGATTCGATGACACGATTATGCAGCTGGTCATGGTTGATCAACATCTGCTTAATCCCAAACGCTCAAAGCTAGGTGGCACAAATGTAGACGTCTCAGACGGTCGCGCTTGCCGGCAGGAGGTCTTTGAAGCGACCATACCCTCCGGCCGGAACCAAAATGTTCAAAAAAATAATCAAAAGGACGAATAGGGTTAACGCATCTGTGACGGGGCCAGGGGGCCAAGGCTCAACCGCAGACCCCTTGCAATTTCTCACCTCGAGCGCGACACTACCGCATGTTCAAGGTAGCATATAGCAACCGGCGAGAGATGCTCTGTACTGAAAGCGTCCACCTGTCACCACACCTGACGGATTTCGTGCGGAAAAAAGGCCTAGTTTTTTTTTTCAGGCACCAACGTAGAATGCATACGCCGGTGGCCGAAGGTCGTTATTTACATCACCAAAAATAACAGAAAGGGGTCGTAGACTATGGATACCACGCAGGCAATCTCTACTTTTTTAACACACGTTGTGGTCGCCCCTGCTCCAAGAAAAAATACACAGATCACCCCTTCGTGTCGATGGCGACAATACAATGGTGCGGCAGCGAGGACGAGGAAAAACACAACCAAGGGACGCTGGTCGCTCGTGGGTTAGGCGGACCATTCAGCGGGGAGTGGCGGCTATGTATCCTGGTTGCTGCTCAAACTCCGGCGTCCACCTTCTCCTCCAGCGGGCGTCTCCTGTGGAGTAGCAGGTGAATTTCGTTCCTACTCAAGGCAACGGTGCTGGTTCGAACCCTCCTTAGTGAGTACTCGTGCTCGTAGGGATGTTTTTTCTTGGGGTAAAAATGACTTACGTAGCGGACAGCACGCGAGCGCGAGTTAGCAAAATTCGATGAAATTCGATCAGCGCAAAAAGCTGAAAAGTGGGAATGCTGACCCTCTGCCCGTACCGGGAAGGGGGAAAGAAGACTCCCGTGACCACGTCTTTATCCAGAATGTCGCTGAGGAGGAAACGTTATGACTAAAAAAAAATAAAAGGAAATCACACGGCCCTGGCGGCCGCTCTAGCCATATGGCCCTAGCGGCCACTCTACCACACAGCTCTATTAATAGCTGTCGCTCTATTATACAGCCTTAACGGCCGCAGTTCCGACGGGAATCTTATCGTCAGTACGTTGTCCTTCGTGCACTTCTCCGGGAACCACGAGCACCGACACCGTTTTAGTCGCTTTACGGTACCACCACAAGCACTTGAAGGCCGGCGGGGCTAAGAAACAAGCTATATCAACGACGAGGAAGAATATTCCCCACGCCAAGGTGGCCGAACTGCAAGACGCCCTGGGGTTGGCTTCGTCGCGGCTCCCGACGTAATCGACGCCGGCGATGGCTGCCAACAGGCCCACCACGAGGGCTACGTGCGCGAGGAAAGCAGCGAGCAGCATCGGAAAGAACCACGTCACCGCTAGCGCACTAAAACGATGCTGGTTGACCTTAAAGCCGCCCCCGAACAACACCACCAAAAACAGCAGCAGACCGTCCAACAAAATAACGGTCGCCACAGGCTGCTCGCATGAGCTGTCGGAACCAACGCGCTTGCCCCCAACCACCAACATGAAGAAGGGGGGGACGCTCAGCAAAATTACAATGACGTTGCTGCGGATGACCTCCAACGTTGGCGGCCCCGGCCGATTTCGAAAAGGTATTGGCGGGGCGAGCTCGTCAGCCTCGAGGTCATCCCTTTCCGCGTCTGGCGGGGCGGCCGTCTCCCCCGCTAGCTGCTTGAGCACGGAAGGCCTCCACAGTCCTGGCAGGGGCGGAATTCTGGTTCGGTAGCGTCGAAACTGCGAGAGAAGCTCGGGCGGGAATTCGCGCGATCCTCCGCTTATCTCTCGCATAAGAGCCTGCGCCGGGGTCGCGGCCTCGACGTGTACGACCAGGCAGTAAAAGAAGGCGCGGGTGTTGAGCACGTCCTCGTGCAGAGCGGCCTGCTGCCCGACGTAAAGCTTCGCCAGGAGATCCAGGAGGATCTGAAATGTTTTTCAGGGGTCGGAGGAGACAGACAACAAGGGAGCGTCGACAGATCGGAGGTTAGGATCGCCTTTTGCGAGCCAGGGGTGTATGGGATGGCAGCCTATAACGTGACAAGTGCAGTCAGTCGTGTTAACGTTTCAGGAAGATATTTCAACAAAGAAAAGTTATCATCGTATCCCGTGCTCGTGTCGTACTGCATAATCTCCTTCCGCGTGTGTGTTGCATACCGCACGCATCCGCTGACCCAAGCAAAAACCGGGATGGTTTGTGTGGCGGACGCTGTTGTCTTACGATTGAGGTGCACCTTTATTTGCCGCAAAAAACTGTTTGGGTGGGGGGGGGGGGAGACAAAACGTGCTACACGGTGAGCAATCCCACGGCCTAGGTACTCGGCGAAAATTACTGTTTTTTTTCTTGTTTTCGAAATTCCGACGATTTTGGGTCAAGGAGCCCCGCCGTTCGGAACGAAAAAAAATGCCCAAAAAATGTTACGTCTATCGTAGCACCCAGTGAGTGGCCTTATGAACCAAGGGTCGGAAAGAAACACGCTGCAAAAAAATGGAAATCATTCCCAGGTTCAGCAGGCAGGTATATCAATGTGTATCTGACGCCCACGGACGAAGATCAACAGTGAGTGGGTGGACATGCGCGTTCACTTCGCCCGCGTGATTTTTCGCCGTGGGTGCGGCGATGATTGATACGTGCTTGAGTGCATCAAGGTTCGGTTGAAAAGAAGAAGCAATGCGACCCTTGCTGACCCGAAATTCGCAGAGCGTCCACCGTTCTTCCGTCTTACAGGTCGGTCGCCATCGGCAGTCGGTTCGTATCGACGTTGAAATTCCGTTGGTACGAGCCCGTTTTCGTCGGCCGTCCTCTCTTCGCGGGTGGCACACGCCACACCTAGCACGGCTACAACAAAGACAGCAGCCCCGACGTTCCGCGGCGTTGACCTATATATATATATATATCGGTCAGTCCCTATGCCCCGTCTTCATACGTTTTTTATCATGCCCACCTGTTCGTGCCCAATGTTCGCGCGCAAACAACGCACAACCACAACGGCAGGCGAGAGCCGCAATACGTGCTGCTGAAGCCTGCGGTGAAGGCCCGGCCCGGCCGCGGCACCTGCCGCGCCGCGCCCCAGCGTCACCAGCCCACCGAGCAAGCGGCACGCGTCCTCGAGAAACGCCGGGTCGGACAGCACCCACACGGCGGCTTCTGGTGCCCGCGCTCGCACGAGAGCCTCCTTGGCCCTCGCGGCCCCTTCGATGTTGGAGGGTTGTCTATTCGCGGCGAGGGAAAGCTCCTGTGGGTTCCGATCGGGAGCGGTGATGCGCGTAAGCCGGGTGTGATTGTAAATTCGACAGCAGTTTCACTTCTTCGGATACCTGAACGGCGCTTGTTTTGGCACATATAGCGTGAATTTTACCGGTTTCCGGGACAACGCAAGTCTTGGCGACAGGACGGGGGTATTTTTCTTTGTGTATGTGCGCCAACCGGACTCTTATCTCCTTTCACGGCTTCTTCTCGATACATACTACCTGGTAGTAAACAAGGGTGGAGGGTTCACCAACAAATTATTTGTTTTCCACCACCACCGCCGTCGAGAGCTTAAGCGACGGTTTTGGCCGGTCGCTCCCTCATTTACTGCTCCTCTCCCCCGACCCCCCCCTTTGCAATATCCCTCGGTCTATACCTTCTAATGCCAACGCGCGTGGCAGCCTCTCGCTCTCTGCCTTGAAATGCTGGCGTGTCTGTACCTACCTTCAGCGCCTTGAGGCGCGCTGACAGAGGACTCTCTTCGTCTTGAAGAGTCTGCACCAGCTTCCCTTCCGGCTTTGCAGAGTCTTCGGGCCACCACACCTGCAACGCTAGCGCTAGGAGCGTTGGGGGCTCAGCGGCGGTCACCGCGTCGAAGCCAGCGGCAGAACGTCGAAAGCGCGCCGCATAACCTTGGGGGTCCTCCGAGGCGGCGGCGCCGCCGCCGCCGCCGCCGGCTCCATCCTTGACGACCGCGTGGTCCATTCGATGGGGGGGCGCTGTCGCCAGCTCTCGATTCGTCAAGCGCGCCCCACCTGAAAGAAGCATTTGTTGCCCATCGTTGCGTGACGTAGCATTGCGTTGCGTAGCACAAAGTATAGGTGTAAGTCTACGTTAACCTGGAGAGCAGTCCTAACGGGGAGGGGTAGCTACTAATTAAAATGCGGGGCGGAAGAGATTTTTTTTCTTCAGTCCTTAGTTTTTTCATATCGTGACGGCACAGGGACGCCGTGGAGCATACCGACAGAGAGAGAAGATGAGAACTGCATCAAATTTTTTCACGAAAAGGAGAGCTGCATCAAAGTTTTTCACGAAAACTATCTGGTGAAGCTCATGGACAATAGGGGGGGGCGGGGACGGTGATATGTTCCAGCTCATACGCGCCGGGTCGACCAAGACATTTGCGAAACATCACATCATCCGGAAATCCTGAGGTCTTACTCACATTCTCAATGAATATCGTCTCGCTCGGACGTGGATGTCAAATTAATATCTTGAAGTGGTGTAACTTAGCTAGAGTCGTCGACAGAGTCGTCGACAGATAAGTCTCTTGAAAAAAACAATTACGCGATTGTTTTTTCGTCCTCTCCTGAAAAAAAAAAAGTTACCTCCCGAAAAAAAACAGTTTCATCTCGCCTGAAAACAACATTTTTTCGTACACGAAGTAGTGCTGTTTTGTTCGTCTCCCTCGGCGAGGAAGTTTTTCGATCTTCACCGCAATCCAACACCCTAAGCTGACCTAGACGTACCCAGGTAATCTCCGTTCCCGTGGACGTTGTGGTCCCATAACTCGAAGCGCAGGCCGCCGCCGCCGTCAACGCCTCCGCCGGCGTGGAGCGACAAATTAAAGGTCTCATCCCAGGAGGGCGACAGGGTCATCGGGATAACCTTCGTACGACACGCCTCCGCGTCGCCAACGAACACCTTTCCAGCGACAGAACACAGCAAGTAGCACGAAAAGTGAGTTGGACAGATCCCTCACCCCCCCCCCCCTCCTTTATCGAAAGGGATGCATGGTCAATGTTGAAGTAACTAAGGCAAGAGGAAAGTGAGTACTCCACCCTCTCCTGACCTCTCCCCGATCATGGATTCCCATAGAAGGAGATCAGGTGTACGGGAATGGCGCCGGGCGGGCGACGCGGTTTGCGTGGTGTTGCTGCCACGGGAATTGAGTGGCATTAGTAAGCCTGCACGGGGGCAGCGGCTTTGCTGCCGGTAGATCAATCGATTGTACTTAGGCGACCCTTCGTGCCCGAAGCCCGTGTGCCGGTCCGTCCGCTATAACAGGCCCCTGACTCGTGCATCACAAAGTGAAACCGTCTAATCGGCTCCGTCCTACGATACCCCCCCTGCTACGATAACTTGAAAAATGTTCGCGCAAACAAAAAATACCGGTCTGAGGCTAAAACAGAAAAACGTAAAATGTCCGACTTTACGCCGACCCTCAATTGATAACGTGAGATATTAGCCCAGGCTGGGTTTCGAAGAAACACATCTTAACGTCAAAGTAGGCAGAGAAGTCGTGGCGGAGGCGAAACAACCAATTCATTAGCTAGTTAATGAAATAATTAATTAATTAGCTAGTCGACACTAAGTCAAGACATTAATTAAGTTGCCGCCACTTTCGAACGAGGCGATATCGAGGCCCACCTTGACGAAAGGGTCGGACGGGCCACCGGCGTCTGCCGCTTTGACGTTGCATGCGGACTCCACGCGGACTTGCACCTACACTCGGGAGGGCGTGCGTTCATCGGAGCATCGAAAACCGGCTTCCTGTGTCAGCTGTTCGTGCACAGTAGTAAGGACCTTTCGTGCCCGCAGTATGGTCCTCCTTAGTAGTGGTACCAACCTCGAGAAATCTTGGGGTTTAGGGTGCTTACTGGGTTCGGTGTAGCGCTCACCGCTGAGCGTGATTTCGTAATCCAAGCATCTTAAGCATCTCCTACAAAAGTGAGCCTGATGTTCATGTTTTTTTTTTTTCTTCTTTGTTCGTCGGCCTACGTGGTATGCCATCGACGAGGGGGTCCGATTGGAGATCTCACGAGTGACGTACTCAACAGCACAGCACGGTGTTTTCCGCCCCGTCACGCCGAAAAACTAGAATCGTACTCGCATTGCAGTAGCTTTCTTTGAATTTTCCGCTCTCTCCTTCCGTCCAGCCGCCACGACGAAGCCGGCAAATGCGCTTCAATGAGTTTTCCTTCTGACATCGGCAGATATAGAGATGTATATAGAGATGTGCCTGCAGGCACGCACTGAACCCCCTCCCTCCCCCCCCCCTCCCCCCCCCCTTCTCCTTACGAAGGGAACGCTCGACTCGCTCGCCCCCCCCCAGCCCGTCCCTCTTGACTGTTTCGCCGTCACGTCTCTCCCTTCCACAACCCAAACGAAGTGTTCCCTTCTACTAATTCAACAACACGATACCAGTCGCGGGCATGGTTGCGATCACACGCACCTTCAGAGGCGTCGATCTCGGATCGTTCATCGCGTCGTAGATGGAAGAGACGGCGCGCTCCGCCGGCGTCGGCCCCCCGTGGAAAAGTTCCACCTTGTCCACGTAGATGTTGCCCTGGTAGGCACCTCCCGTGTGTACGGCGATCCGCAGATGCTCGCTACGAGAAGGCACTATCTGGCATTCCAGAGGCTAAAAAATGATGGACGCGCCGGTTAAAGAACGGAGACGAAGCGCACGGGCGGGAGCTATTAAGGGCGTGGGGAGTTTGTACCCGTATCATGCATGGTCATAGTCTTAAGACTATAGACCTTCGTGCGGTCTGTGACAAGGTAGAACGTGTTAGTGCTTAGCTGATGCGCTGCTGAGCTACTGCTGCCGATGCCGATGCCGCTGCCGTTACTTCCACTTCTAATTATATACCTATCGTTAAGATGATAACTCCTGCCCCCCTCACCCCTCTTCCAGAGTAGTCGTACTCCTGCAATTCTCGACGGTCGTCTCGCCGAGCAAACAGCTCTCTCACAACTACTGTGTACCACTAGACAAGAACACACTCTGGGAACGATGATTCCCAAACCCTCACCCCCCCTGTACGACAACAAGGCCCTCCCGCATGAAAACGACATCGCATGTCTCGATCGTGGGAACTAAATTAGTTTGATCACCTCCAGACTACTGTTAATACCTACCAGGTATTACATACCCTACAAATAGTAATAAATGAATCATTTCACCTCTTGATTGGCCCTTTGTATTGACGCTATTTCAACCCTGCGGCATGGCAAAAAGGGCCTGCCCCTGCCGCCCCATATTTCCACCTCATCCCACCCTCCATTCCCTCATATTTTCCCCACCTGAGCGCCATGCTCCTGTTCATACCCTCACCCATACCCTCACCCTGCCCTTGCCTTTATCCTACCCCATAATACGCGATATCACCTCCCGCTCCCCCAATTTTCGTCGCCGGAACCCCACTATCCACACCATTACCTACCTCGACTCGTAGCCCGACCCACACCCCGACCCATACCCTTACCATTGTCCTAATCCATACGCGATAGCACCTCCCACTCCGCCATCCTCGTCAACCGGACCCCATACCCTTACCCATATCCTTGCGCGTACCCTGGCCCATATCCTTGCCTTTTTTTCTAACCCATAAGATACGCAGTCGTGCCTCCCAGTCCCCCGTCTTCGTCGGGTAGATCAAACACCCTTTCGCGTACCCTCAATCATAACCTTATCCATGACCTTCCCTTGACCGCAACCCATACGTACGCAATCGCACCTCCAATTTTCTCCAATCTTCGTCACCGTGATCCCATGCTTCACCCATTACGCTCACCCATACCCTTACCAGTTTCCGTACCCATCCTTGCTTTTATTCGAATCCATATGTACCCGATCGCACCTCCCAATTCCCCATCTCCGTTTCGGGGGCCCCGTACCTTTACCCATCCCCTGACCCATAACCTGGACCATACCTTATACCCATACCCTGGCCCATACCCGTGCCTTTGCTCTAACCAAAACGCGAAACGCACCTCCCACTCCCCCATCTTCGTCGCCGGAACGGAGGTCTCCTTCCCGTCTCGCATGTCCCACAGCACCAGCCTCGTCCCGGCCTCCGGCTGTTCCGCCGAGCTGCTGGGAGGAGCTTCCTCGTGAAAAATCCTCGCCCGCGCCACGTACAACCACCCTTCCCTCGCGGGCGCGTCGACGAATGCACCGCCCGTGAGCCCCGGGGGGACAACGATGCACAGGCTCTGGATCCCGCTGTAGCAACGGACGGGCGAGGGGAAGCACCTGCACTGACGATGTTGGGACGATGTCGCGTTACGGCAGGCGCGGGGGTGCGAGGGTGTAGTCATTATCATGCTTGGTTGTGAAATTCAGACGATAGACCCTCGCATCCATACAATGCCCGGGGCGGAGCACGTCGGGTTTTCACCGGCTAGGCAGGCATTGCTTGCACCACGGGGGGGGGGGGGTCTCGATATGCATGCGTGGCCGTAGTGGTATGATCATATGGTATAGTAACTATTAGTAGCTATTTGTAGGTATTAGACCCTCGCACCCCCAGAATGCGGGGATGGAGCATGTCGGGTTTTCACCGACCAGGCAGACATTTCTCGCACCAAGCGCGAAGCGCCGTGAGGTGTTCGGCGAGTGGCATGATTGTTGGTGAGCTGCATATTACTAAGAACCGCTTAGTGAGGCGGACTTGCCTATGGATAGCAGGTTCTTCAATGAGTTAATTTCATTCCCGGTACGGCCACTTCCAGATGCAGTAATACATAGTACCAGTACCAGTACCAGTACCAGTACCAGTACCAGTACTATGTCACTGCCTCTTGAGGGTGCCTGACCATAAAGAAACACTGCCAGGTACGTGATACGATCATTCCCCTTGTAGTGCGGAGTAAAAGTTATCCACCCCGCACAAATGATCTATAACTCGACCGCCAGCTGTGATCGACCGCCAAAAAAAAACGGTACCTTGGTGGTCTATCAATAGCTCATGTAGCGAGCGGCATATTTTACAATACCGTTGCCAACCGACGCCAACCCAACCTATATACAATATAGGGGGGGGGTGAACGTTATCACGAGTCAGGCTTTACGACACAGTAGGGTAACCGATTTAAGAGACCCTCGGAAGAGGCCAGTGCTACCGCTCTTATTTCCGAGCCGGTCTTGTCTCAGATTAGGTATCAAGTAGGTATTATTTCAGGCGTTACAATCATGTAGGGTTTGGTATAGGCATCGCAAGGCATGCCAAGCCGATTTGGCCGCCGACTCGTTCTACGGTAGCCCCCCCAGATTTGCTTTCATGAAATCGCCGGTTTGGAGACCAGCTCCCGGCCGGCCGTACCTCCTGCAACACGGTGCCCCTTGCCACCCGGACGGCCATTATTCGATAGTCCTTTCCAAGCAACAAAACACGTGGAGAACATTTTTTAGCAGCGCTCTTTCTCTAGATCGAGCAGCCATGAAACGTTCGTGAAAGAAAACCACTGGTTTTGGGGGAGGGCTATCGTAGAATCAGTCCGTCCTTGAGCAAACATGTCGGGGTTGACGGCACTCTTGCCCCTTGGCAGGAACTCCACACACTTAAACTAATATGATAAGTCCCAACACGTCTTGACGGATCAAAACTAGAATTCTTAAGCCCATTGCCGATTCTTGGAATGATCCTAGTCTAACTCCAAGTGTTCTGTCCCCGTGTCGGGACTGGGGCGCTAAAAGGCGCTAAAAGCGTTAAATCGGGTAACCCACTGTAGTCCAACACGTTTGGATCCCGCCGCAGCGACAGGAGGGGAGAGCGATAACACAACTGCGGCGGATGTCGCGACGATGCCGCGTTCCGGCAGTAGGGGAGGGGGGAGTGAAAGCTATCAGGCTTGCTTCGTGTTTCAACACCACTCTATAAACGTGAATGAGTTTGTTTTTTTTCCTTGGTTATTTTCCACTCCAGAAGGACCGGAGCCTGTCCTGTGACCACGGACTTGGTTATGCGAGTTAATGTGAAAGAAAAGGAACTAACAACCACAACCACACCGGACGGAAATGTTGACATCGTTGGGGTGTTAATGTGTAATAAAAACAGTTTTTACATTAACGCCTAAGTGATGCATTTTTCGCGTTCGATGTGCGGTGCGGGAAATATATTTTCTCCAGCTATTTTTTTCAATGTGGCAAAATATGGTTGCCGGCACGTGTAACTGTGAGCGTTCTGTTTGGGCCGAGGTGCCGACGACGTCTCTCGCTCGTGCGCGTGTACCGTGCAAAAGTAACAAAAACTCCTTTCATCCCGATTGCCGTTAATACCTGATGTTTTCCTCTCTGACTTGAGATTTTCTGCCTTGATCTGCTTCTATCTCCTCTGATCTACCTGCTCTGGCCTATCTGCTCTGACCTGATACTATCCGCTTTAACCTGGTATAATCCGCTCGGACCTGATATTTTCCGCTTTAATCTGATACAGTCCGCTCTGACCTGATATAATCCATAGCGGAAAAAGCAGCAGCAACGTCGCTGTCCTCGACCGCCCCGGTCGATTCGACGCACTCAGGCCCGAGCCCTTCGAAAGCGGTCCATTTCCCACCATCCCCGCCCCCCTCCTCGAAAAACCACGCTACCTCATACTCCGCCTCCGGCAGCCTGACCGCGTCCGAGACTATGGAGGAGCCGGGCACGAGCAGTCTCTCCGCGGACACAGAGGCGACGAGGAACTGGTAGAGCTTGCCGGGGTGGAGTCCGACGACGACGCAGTCCGATGCGAAAGAGGGTACCTCGCCGTAGGTAACCTATATGCATGTTTTTCCGTTTTTTTGATTTTTTGGTAGAAAAAAGACTGGGCGTTAGTGTGTGGGTTTCCATCATCAGATGCATACCACAGTAGGGGTAGGGCGCCCCTAACGGTTTCCGAGTCTCCTCATTACCTGAGAAAACCCCCCGCCCCTCGACCACAAAAAGACTAGCCGTGAAACAAACTGAAAGTGGAAAAATCCGATGCACAATCCCCATGGCCCATGGCCTCGGTAGGTCGTAAAATCCTAAAATTGCTTAGGTATATTGGGTAGGTCGATCCTCGGTTGAAGAGAAGCTGGCTGCTAAGGTCAGAAACACTTTCCCCCTAAAAATAGTACTTTTATCGTAGCACACGTTGTAAGCAACTATTTTTTCCATTTTTCGCTGAAAAGGGCTTGGGGCGAAGGAGGGGTATGGGTGGGCTGATCCAGCACGGTGGTGTGTGCGCCTGCGGCGGACGGAGAGGGGGCGGGAGTGGGGGGGGGGGTACAAGGGGTGCCGGTGTGTAAGAGCGTTTACCGTACTGGAAAGCTTCAAAACGGATACGTACATGTATACCTATCTTGTATGCAATTGTCTTCTCTCCGATAGTGACGAAAACGTTCGGGTGGGCTAACCTATGTTCAGCGCGGGAGAAAGGAGTGTGTTTGTACTGTAGTGGTGTGCAGAAATTTCACACTTCGCTTACGAGACGAAACAAAGGACGTTTGCTGTCCCACGAAGGGGCGTATTTGCCCGCCCGTCGTTCCAAGGCACTGCATTTGACTGCCTTCGGGAAGACATTCGTTTCATTCCAGGAGTTACTGTTTCAAAAGCAAAAGCCAAACGCCTTGAACTGCTGTGTCACCTCAAACCCGCTGCCGACCTCCGCGGTGCACACACGGTAGCTGTGCACCGGGTACTTCTTGTCCGTAGGCTTGGGCCAAGCTACCCGGACGCTAGTGGTCGTAACATCGTGACATAACAGGTTGCCGACCTGAAAAGCAGGCGCCATCACTCTCCCGTCCTTCAAGACCATGGTATCACCACCAACATCTGGTGGAGGTTGGCATCATCAGCAAGCGATCAGGGAAAGCACGAGTTTTGCAGCGACGAGAGTTTTATTTAGTTAGTTTTTAGCGGCCACTTTCTGGCAGAGAAGAAAGAAGAGGAGGAGGGCGAGGAGGAGAACACGTGACACAGGAAGCGGCAAGCTGTTGAGGGCGAGGAGGAGAACACGTGACACAGGAAGCGGCAAGCTGTTGGTTTTGTGGATGTAGATTTACCGTGCCCTGTTTTGCTTTTCCTTCGCCTGCAACCCACGGAATGGCGCTCTTCATACAGAGGAGTTCGTTATTCCGCCAGAGACATTTTTACTTCTGGAACATCGATCCACCAAGTACGTTCGATGCATCAAGAGCTAAGAGAGGGGCTACGAGCACCACAAACGTCTCATGGGTACAGTTCTTTCAGATGAACTTACAAGGGGCACACGAAACAGTGTAGACAAACGCGCCGACCAGAACCTTGTCGATGTCATGCGTCGCTTTCCTTTCCCTCCAGTGGCGACCTGACCGCATCATGTGGACCTCAAGGCCTCCTACGTTGACGTCTCAGATCCAACCTTCTAAATCGATATTCTAGAGGTCATACCTTTCGCTTCCTCGTTTCCGATTTCCTTGGCGTCGTCGGTTTGGTTCCACCCCGTCGCTGCGTCCCCAAGCGTTGCCCCATGCTGCTCTTGTTCCCTGCCAACTGTTGTAGCAGCAGCAGCAGCGACGCCGTCCTTTGCGATGGCTTGGTCGTTTGACGCTTTTCGCACATTTACGTCGAATAACTTGTCGCTACTGCTCTTGCGGCGTTTACTGTTTCCGGTGGTTTCGTGGGGCGTTGCTGGGCCGCGGAACGTGGAGGGAATACCAGTAGTCGCAAATGCTCGTCTCATTGCCGATTCTCCCGCTTGTTCCTAATAGTCTTCCACCCTGCACGGGTGGCAGGTTCGGCGACATGCAGTAGGCTAATATATATGCCGCATTTCGTGGCTCGTTACAGGTGCTTCGTTTTACTCTCTCGTGAATTTTGCGCAACTTGCGGACCGTGGTCACCCTGAGTTCACCCCCGGGTTTCCCATAGGTGCATGTTGGATGTTTGGATATTGCGGGGGTGCAACGGATTGCTGGTCTGCTGGGAACAGTGCACATGGCAATCACTTTTCTGAGCTGTGTGTCTAACCACCGAAGACCATAGGACGGAGTCTGCTATGAACGTCGATGCCCTATTATTTCTTGGCGTCAAGCTTTGCATTGTTAAAACCCCTTCAAAACTTAAAACTGCCCCCACGTTTTTTCGGGACGAAGTACTTGGATTATGTGTACAGTAGAACAAGTCTTGCAGCACAGTGAAAGGGTAATACGTACGTACACGTTGCAACATATGGTACGCAATCCTGCAGCCTCCGTCTATCCCCCGGTGTCACAGCATGCTAAGAGGACGATTTTTACTTGTGCGGTGCGTATGACACACAGCATTGTGCGCTCCCACGAACGGGTGCGGTGTATGTGCGTCGATACTTCGGTCTATCGGGGCTCGTCTCGACGACTGCGAACCAACCAACACGACTTTAAGCGAAGGGCCCTTTGCTGGCTTGAAAATCTCCCGCTGCAGGAGCATGCTCCACGATACGTGTGCATACATACGTTCAACTGTAAGCCGTAGTCTACCAGTAGCAGGTAGATGTGTACTTCACTGATTGTTCGTCATTTTTTAGCGGGCGGAGAATGACGAACGGCGGTCTTGTTTTCCCTGCTCGATTTCACCGAACAAAACTACAGCATGAATAAACACAATTATACCCATGTCGGTTTCAAGCTCAATCCACAGGGCAGCCACGCTGACGAGTACGTACTACGTACGGCTGTGTCGTACAGTGCAACAGTCTCTTCGGAAGTTGAGACCCACGCGCGTGTATGGAAAACGAAAAACGAGGAGTGCTGCGCGACTGATACGACGCATGTACGAGGTGTGCGCAACATTGTCCGACGACACAGAGCTGCAGCCTGCAGCAACAGACCTCATGTCGAAGCCTTCCGTTTAGTTGCATCCCCTCCGCCGACTCGGTGGCACGAACGTCGGAAAATGGTATCCCTCGTGGCCAATAGAAAGCTTCACGTACGACGTACTCACTGCTGCGTGCTCACGTCTCATCTCAACGCTCAACCACAGGTTCGGCTAGTCGATCCGCTCGGTAAAATTCTAATTATTTGACGGTTTCAAATACACAACATCCCTCCCCCAGGTTTGGAACTCCGTTTTCCGGCTCGTTCGACCGTTCGACCGGGCCTCGCAGCAACGTACTCCTCGTGTACTCGTACCGTGTACTCGTATCTCTGTACCACTGTTTTCGTACTGGACGTGTAAACTACATAGGAGTGGACAAGGTAGGTGGCATCAGATTTCCACTCCACGACGTACTTTAGGTACTAGGTTTCATCTCTTCTTCAGCGTTCTTTTCCTGAGTTGACCTTCACCGCACGTGTCAGGTTCCGCCGCATTACGGCTTACGGCAGCCAGATCACAGCAACCAACAGCGGCAGCAGCATCAAGAGCAGCAACATCACTACCACCACTACCAGTACCAGAAAGAGCAGCAACATCACTACCACCACTACCAGTACCAGAAAAAGAACCAGCAGGTCCAGCAGGACCAGCAGGACCAGCAGCAACAGCAGCAACAGAAACAACAACGACAACAACGACAACGGCAGCGGCAACAGCAGCAGCAGTACCAGCAGCAACACCAACACCAACACCAACACGCCAACAGCAGCAACAGCAGCAGTAGCAGTAGCAGCGACAGCAGCATGGCACTGCGAGAAGCAAGACGAGGAGGGCGAGTACTCGTAGGGAAAGCACGAATAACACCATCGCGGCTGTTCTCCTTCTCTATGGTGTCAACCGCAGGGCTCTTTTTAGCGGGCCTGGGAAGCCGCGCCCCTCTCCCCGTCCCAGGCCCGTGGCACCGACGAACGAGCGACGAGACACCGACCTTCTCCGGGGGACTCGCTTCAGCGTCCGCTGCCAGTATGGCCGCAGAAATACAAGGGAACGGCGAGATAAAGGAAGTTCCTGTACAAGCCGCAAAAGAGGGAGATGTTGGAGAAGGAGGAGGGGGTGTCCGTCTAGATGTTGGTGTTGGTGACGGCGGGGAGGGGAAGAAGGCTCGACGGGTGAGCTCGGACGTTAGGGTGCGGTATCCGGTGACCACGGTGGAGAAGCAGCCGGCCAGGATGGTTGTCATCGGCGACATCCACGGAGATCTAGGTGAAGCCTCTTCTTTGGTGGATATCGACTCAGTATGATTTGGAGAATGCTGCATAGTAAGGATGTCTAAAGACAAAGATAGTCTCGATAACTGTCATGTGGAGGCTTGGCTAGGCAAGGTCAGGAAGCTTGTCGGAAGCTAGCCGAAGCTGGCTGAAGCTTTCGACTCCGAGGTCCCAGTGCTGCAGACTTGAAGTTGACAGTGTCAAGTGGACGCTCGGTTGGATAGGCAAGCTTGGGTAACTCGGGTAAGCATACGTAAGCTCACGTGAGCTAAGCGCGCGTAAGCTTACGCAAGCTCGCGTAAGCTCGCGGAAGCTCGCGTAAGCTCGCGTAAGCTCGCGTAAGCTAGCGTAAGCTAGCGTAAGCTAGCGTAAGCTGGTGTCAACTCCCGAAAGCTTAATAGCGTCATCATGCATGAGCTACCGGTAGCGACACCGATCGATGCATTATCGATATCGTACTTGCGGAGTAACGATGCGGATCGATGCATTGTCGATATAATACTTGCGGGGTAAAGACACCGATCGGCGCATTATCGACACGTACCAGGCATTGCACTTGCCGTGTAACGACACCGACCGATGCGTTACCTACCAGAGATGCTAGAAGGTATTTTTTGACGCGTCAAGGCCTCTTTTGAACTTGTTTGTTGTATTGAGTCGAATCCAGGGGGCGGTCAATCAAGGTGTTTTTGGACGTGTCAAGGCCTCTTTTGGACTTGTTGGTTGTACTGAGCCTAATTCAGGGGGCGGTCAGTCAAGGGGTCAACCCGCGGTCTCCTCTAATTTAATATTAGTCTTTGCTATCGATACTTACCAGATCCCACACCAGCAAATTTAAGTTGTTGCAGATCGTGCAGATCGTGTATATCGGGGATATATCTTTCCGGAAGATATCGGAAGATATAGATGATAAGATGGGCATCTGATCTCTCCGGTGTGTGGAGGTGTTGATATTCGCAAGCGTTCTGTTTGCCGCGGATTGTCTGCTCTTACTCCAGGCGCTTTCGCGGAGACTCTTCGTGCGGCGGGGCTCGTTGATGATGCTGGAGACTGGGCGGGGGGCGAGACCGTGCTGGTTCAGGCGGGCGACGTTTTTGACAGGTGGATTTTGGCTTTCAGACAGAGGCGGGGGGGGGAGGGCTCTGACATTGTACGAGTAGAAGCATCCTTATCGTCGAAAAGCAAACTCCCGTTTTTTTTCAGCGAACGTTGGTTGGTTTTGTGTACTGTTGGTTTGATTTGGGCCTACTCCATCACCAGGTATCCATCATGCAAATATAACTTTGTATGATGTGGTGCCTGTTCCCGGACATGTACCTGGTACTCGGTGTTGATTGTCCTGGCAAGGTTAGGTAACACTTGGCTATTAATATCTTGATTACCAGGTTTTTTGTGAAGGCGGTTTCATTTTGATGACGATGTATGCTAAGTGCTGTATGTTGCGTGCACTCATACCCAGCATCGGAGGAAGTGCTTGGCAAGGTGTACGAAGTACAACATGAGGGTGTATGGTACAAGACTATTTCCTCTTTCGGGAGGGACGATATGTATGTATGTATGTATGTATGTGTAAGTTTTTCCTGCTTAATGTTCTTCTTGCACGACACGTCGCGCGGCGCGGCTTGCCCCCCGTCTCCTGCCACATGCCTCGATTGACGGCACTTTCCCCCATGACGGGCGGCCTTGACGGACAGCCGCCAAGGAGCACCCTACACTAAAATGGGTATACTAAGTATGAAAAGGCCTTGACGGGTCACAACTAGACCGTCAACTAACGTCTTTGGACCGTGCCCTCCTCCTTAGGGGTGACTCCGATCTCGAAGTGGAGGAATGGCTCTGGACCTTGCAGGAGCAGGCGGAGGCGAGCGGGGGAGCCGTCTACCATCTCCTCGGCAACCACGAGGTGAAGCTCCATGAAACGCAGAACGTTTAGTCTACTCTTTTACTACTGCAAACATTATGCACACTAATTAAGTAGTTTTTACACAATATGTGGATACAGAGTTGCTGTTCTATGGTGGTAATCTTCGATTATTGCCCTTTCGAAGTACTTTTTCTTTGTGGTGGTGGCGGTAGTGGTGGTGATGGTGCTGGTTTTGGTGGTGTTGATGGTGGTGGTGGTGGTGGTGGTGGTGGTAGTGCTGCTGCTGATAATCGAGTGTTGCTTTCGTCTCTCTTGCTTTGGTGGTAGTGATGGTTTCTGTCTTACGTATTATCTCGTCTCTAGTGCTGCTGTGAGTGCTGCTGATATTTGGCGTTGGCGTTGGTGTATGTGGTGTTGGTGTCGGTGGCACATGTGATGGTGGTATTGGTGGCGTTTATGATGTTGATGGTCGTGTTGGTGTTGGCGGCGCTGATGTTGCTGCTGCTGCTACTACAGGTGCTGATGTTGCTCCTGTTACCGATGCTTCCGTTGCATTCGCGCGCAGATAATGAACGCCATGGGGGACCACTCGACGGCCTCACAGAAGTCGTTCACGCCTTTCTTGGACCTCGACGTCAACCTCGAGGTGGGAAACGCACACCAACGCTGCAGTGGTGTTTGATGTTCGTATCGGAAAAGTGTTGGATAGCGTATGAAAAGGTTCTGTATATCGAAACATTGAACTCCGTTATATATCGAATATCGATTTTCGCTATCTCGTATATATGATGTGTATATCGAAATATCGAACTTCGCTGTATCGTATCGAACGTGTTGTGCCCTCCATCCCCTGGCATGCCCGTATTGCTTATGCTGATACTGAACGATTTTGTTCGACTCATCGAACATCGACTGCGTACTGATTCGATATTTCGTTTATCGATATCGTATCCAACTCGATTCTGGCTCGATACCCACCACTAATCATCACCCCTACAACGCCAACAGCCCTTCAAGGAAAACCTTTTTTTATTTCTCATGAAGACCTTTGAAAATGGCAATTGGCCCTGAAAACCAGTGATACAAGGAAAACACCTTTTTTTATGAAAGACCCCACCCATCCCGCTGGAGATATATGATTAGGTTCCCACCGGAGTAAGCATGCTAGGATGGGGGTTGTAGGTGAAAGAGCCCAGTCCTCTAGGGACCAAGTGTTCAACCGAAAATGGCGTGTTGGGATGGGAGGGAAGGGGGTTGGGGGGGGGGGGGGTCCTGGGTGATGGACGTGCGAGCGTCGCGCTCATGCGTGCTTGTTGTTTGTTTTGTCTTTTTGTTCTTTGTATTGATTCTTATTTCGCGTTTATTTCGTTATTTCGTTTGTTGTTCTTATTAATAGTAGGCCCTCTGTTGCTATTGTTTTAGTTTTTTTTGTTGTTTTCGTTCTGTATTTTTTTCGTGTGTGTGTCGGCGCTAATGTTGCTTGCCGGGCGCCGCGCCGTTGCGGTTGCCCTCATTTCTTGCTTGCTTGCCCTCTTATTTGCTTGTTTGCCTGTTCGCCTGTTTGCGATATTTCTTGTTTTACTTGCATTCTTGCTTGTTTGGTTTTGCGTGTTCGCGTGCTTGCTTACCTTTTTGCTTGCTTATTTGTTTGTTCGTTTGTTTGTTTGTTTGTTTGTTTGTTTGTTTGTTTGTTTGCTTGTTCGTTTGTTTGTTTGTTTGTTTGTTTGTTTGTTTGTTTGTTTGTTTGTTTGTTTGTTTGTTTGTTTGTTTGTTTGTTTGTTTGTTTGTTTGTTTGTTTGTTTGTTTGTTTGTTTGTTTGTTTGTTTGTTTGTTTGTTTGTTTGTTTGTTTTTTTGTTTTGTTTGGCAGTTTGTTTGGTAGTTTGTTTGGCAGTTTGTTTGTTTGTTTGTTTGTTTGTTTGTTTGTTTGTTTGTTTGTTTGTTTGTTTGTTTGTCCGCTTGCTCGCTTGTTGGTTTGGCAGTTTGTTTGCTTGTTTGCATGTTTGCTTGTTTGCTTGTTTGCTTGTTTGCATGTTTGCTTGTTGGCTTGTTGGCTTGTTTGCTTGTTTGTCTGCTTTGATGTCTTGCTTGTTATTCTACTTTTTGTTTACCTGCTCGATGCTTGCTTGCTCGCTTGCTTGCGTGCTTTCTTGTTTGCTTGCTTGCTCTAGCCCTTTGGCGACCGGCTGGACAAGTTTCCGGACTGGGTTAAAAGTAGGCTGGTGGCCATGGCACCTACGGGTCCTGTGGCCAAGATGCTGGCGGCTCACTCTGTCGTCATGAAGGTGAGTGGGGGGTCGGTGGGTGGGGGGTCGGTGGGTGGGGGGTCGGTGGGTGGGGGGTCGGTGGGTGGGGGGTCGGTGGGTGGGTTGGTGGGTGGGAGGAGGTGGGTAGGTGGGTTGGTGGGTGGGGGGAGGCGGGGGCGTGTGGTTTGTTTCCAGTCTTGCCTTGGCTGAAACCGAATTGCTGCCGTCGTTGGGGCTCCGGTGTTGTTATCTATATGTTTATTTGTCTCTCTGACGTCTGTGTTACTAATGAGCGTGTTACCCTTCGGCGAACAGCCGCCAAGGAACCCCCCACACTAAGACTAATGCGTAAAGTCTAAAAAGGATTTTTGTCAAGGAAATCTCCACCACTAAACCTTGGTATATATTGTGAAGAGGCTATCCGCCAAGAAAATCTTCACTACGTCACCTAACATCCTAACCCTTTTAGTATCAAACGACAAAATGTACTATTCTAATTCCAAGTAGTTTGTATCCAAAACGCGGGTGGAGCTATCAAAGGGCTGAGTCTGATGAGCCGTTGGCGGGCCTAAACGATGAATAGACCGTTAACCGACATTTTTGGCGGTCGTCGCAGATCGAAGACGGCCTCTCCGTGCACGGCGGCCTGAGGCCGACTAAGCCGTCAAGGAAGTCCCCACACTTAACCTAGCATGTTCAAGTATACTAAGGAGGCTTTTTGATGAGGAAATATTCTCGCGAGACCTGTTTTATTTCTAATGTAAGGCCAATGAGGCCTTTCGTCAAGGAAGTACCCATTGCCAAACCTAGTATACTTAGCTGAAGAGGCCTTGACGGGCCAAATCTATAAATAGATCGTCTCCCAATCCCGAATTCAGTTAGCAAATACCAGGTGCGTTGAGTCTATCCCCTATATGTCATTTACTGCTCTACTATAATACGTGATATACTGTGCACGGAGGGATATCATGTACCGCTCTACTATTAATATAATACATGATAGGCTGTGCACGGAGGGATATCATGTACCGCTCTACTCTAGTACATGATAGACTGTGAACGGAGGGGTAGAGGCCGCGCACTGTTCCCCATGAGTTTTTTTTTCCCACCTTTAGTACTAGTAATTGGTTAGACTAGACTAAGCATCCGCGATATATATATACTCCGCACCAGGTATCATTTACGGCTCTACTAGTAGTTGGTTAGACGAAGTATCCCCGATATATATATACTTCGTACAAGGTATAATTTCCCGCTCCGCCTCGGCTAGAATTTGGTTGGACTAAGTATCCCGATTGGTATGTTTATCTGCTGCTTACCAGGTACCTTTTACCGCTGTACCGCTGTACCAATTAATAGTAATTCCAGTAGTTGCTGAATTTATTTGGGTTGGTTAAGTTCAGCATTTTTACGTTTTTGCTGGTAACGACAGATCGGAGACAGCCTGTTCGTGCACGGTGGCCTGAAGCCGGTTAACCTAGACCCGAAGTATTGCAGGGGTGCAGCGGGTATAGCTTGCCTGGAGAATATCAACCGGTGAGACGAGGGGCAGGGGAGGGGTGGGCTGGGCTGGGCTGGGCTGGGATGGGGTAGGGTGGGGTGGGGCGGGGTGGGCTGGGCTGGGCTGGGCTGGGATGGGGTAGGGTGGGGTGGGGCGGGGTGAGGTGGGGTGGGGTGGGGTGGGGTGGGGTAGGGTGGGGTGGGGTGGGGTGGGGTGGGGTGGGGTGGGGTGGGAGGGCGAGAAGGGGGGGAGGGGGGTAGAGGAGGAGGACGAGGAGGAGGAAATGGAGGTGAAGGAGATGAGGGAGGAAGAAGAGAAGCTATCGGTGAATGCTGGAGGACCGATGTGGGCGTGCTGCTGAGGGCGTGTTGCCCTTGGCGTGTTGTTTTCCTTTCTCCGTCATTTCGTGCTTCGTCTGCACCTCTCCCTACTCGCCTGCCTCCCGTCTGTCGTGATGTACACCTCTTCCCCCTTCCCCCCGCCCCCCCCCCCGCCCAAGACTACGGTCACGCATGCTTCTGAGTAACCCCCCTATCCCCATTTGGTGCAAGCGATGTCTGCCTGATCGGTGAAAACCCGACGTGCCCCGCCCCGGTATTGTCTGGATGCGAGGGTCAATGGTCGTAATACTATGGCTATGCATGAGATGAGTGCACCACCCCCCCCCCCGTCCCCACCATGCAATTCGCCGCCTCTCTTGGAATGAAACGTTCCACATGACAATAAAAGCTGGACACACGATTGGCTCATGGGCAAGGGTGAGATGCCGCAACAGGAGCTGTGGGTGCGTGAGAGCCCCGTGTGGTCTCGGTACTACAGCTCTCCGGGAGGGATAGAATTGAGTGCGGCAGCGCTGGCGGACCTCGAGAAGGTAAGGAGGCGGTTGCATTTGGACGCCGACGCCGCATGTAGCGCGCACTTCACTTAGGGCACCCGTTCGTTTTGTTTGTTTTGTCTTTGTTTGGTTGTGTGTTTTATCGGGAGGGGGGGGGGGGGGGGTATGTTCTTTTTCTAATCGTTTGTTTGAATTTGTTTGGTTGTTTGGTTGTTTGGTTATTTTTTTGCTCTTTTTTGCTCTTTTTTGTTCTTTCTTGCTTGGTTTTGATTGACTTTGTTTTGTTTTGTTTTGTTTTGTGCTTGTTAGAATGGTTTCTTTTGGTTCATTTTTCGTTTTTCGTTTTTCGTTTTTCTGTCTCTCTTTCTGTGTTTTTTGGGGGGGGAGGCGAGCTGTGTGTGTTTTCTTTTTTTTCTTCTGCTTGTTCGTTCACGGGTATTTGTCCCTACCCCCCCCCCCCCCGCCCCCCCACCTTCAGCCTTCTACTCTCTGTTATATTTGCATGATAAATGAACCCTGTAGTCCTATCGGTGCCAAAAACGTCGCGGTTAGCTCCTGTTCCATCGGCTTGCTATGTGTACCACCACCACCTCACCATCACCACCACCACCACCTCCACCACCACCACCACCACCACCTCCATCACCACCACCACCACCACCTCCACCACCACCACCACCACCACCACCACCACCACCACCACCACCACCACCACCACCACCACCACCACCACCACCACCACCACCACCACCACCACCACCACCACCACCACCACCACCACCACCACCACTACCACCACCACCACCACCACCACCACCACCAACATTGACGCTGCCTCGCTGTCCGGCCTTCGGCGCGTTTTTATATTGGGATCAGGTGCTAGAGCTTACGGGAACCGTCCGAATGATCGTGGGACATACCCCACAGGAGGCTGGGATAAACAGCGCCGCGGGGGGGAAGCTCTGGCGCACCGACACCGGAATGACGGCCATGATCGGAGGTCAACCCGAGGCAAGGACGTACTATTGTATCTACGTAGGGGGGTTTCTTTTTGTACGTTGTACAATAAACAACACGTACTAATGTATTGTTGAGGGTCTTTTTTTTTTTTTTTTCATGCTGTACAACATTTGTATACATGTTTGGGTTAGTTAAGCAAGGACGTACTAAGGTATAAGTTGAGGAAATGTTTTTTTTTATGCTGTACGATACAAAAAAAACTTACTATTACTAGTTATGGGGAGGTATTGTCAACAGGGGTAAAATGCGTTTGGGTTGATAACTCTAGAATTTTTTTGACGAAACGGTAAACGATGGCTTGAACTGTTCGCATGGGCCTGGCGGTCACGGCGCAGAAAAATGAAGTAAGAAATAAGAGAATGAGATGTTTTTAATAAGAAAACTGAAAATTTATGAGAAAATTTACAGGGCTGTTCACGGGTCAAGTCTTTTTTTTTTTCTTAGTCCTGCCGACGACGCCATTTCTTGAGGTATTGGGCGGGGACACAAGAGTGTCCCCTGCATGTCTGCCTATTGAGCAGGTCGTCGGTGAGTACTCACTTTCTTAGCCGTAGCAGAGAAGCAGCTTTATTATTCCACAAAGCCCCGGATAGCATCTGAGAACCGAGGCATGCGCCTCGGTTTCATTTCCTAACTACCCCGAATAGATAACGCCAACCTATCATATACGAAAACGGCCAATTACCTATCAGATCAGATAGGTGCAGGCCTTTCAAGGCCGTACCTTAACATCAGGTCAAACTTCACGGGTCGGGTTGGGCCAACCCGCAAAAATTTCGAGACGTCTTGACCCGACCCGACCCGACCCGACCCGACCCGACCCGACCCGACGCATTGCGAGCGACCCGTGAGGTGCGAGTTTCATGCGGGTCGGGTCGACTGGACTCGTGATGTATCTCACGGGGTCAAAGTCGAAAGTCACGGGTCAAGCCATGTGTGGATATATACGTATACCTTGGTCGGTTTGTTGGTCCTTGGTCCCTCGTAACATTCCCAGGATGTCGTGCTCTCTGTTTTTTTACCGGTATTGTTTGCAACGTTTTGCGGTGTGCGCGGGAAAATGACAGTGAGCGCAACCCACACGTCCGTAGGCGTGCCCGTAGCGCTAGGCCCCCGGGTCGACCCGACAGCTCTAACCCGATGGCTTCTGCTTCCACCCCGACGAGCTAGCTAGCTATGCGGTCCAGTCTCCGGCCCTGGCAAGCAGCCTAGCTGAGCCGCCTCTGGCAGCAAGCCCACAACTGGGGCGGTGGATCTGTCAGCAGGAGCTGCGATCCGCGAGGATCCGGGGTGTGCTGCTGCCGTTGCTGCTGCCGCTGCTGCTGCCGCTGCTGCTGCTGCGTCGGCGACCGTTCTTGCTTTTTTACGTTTGGTCATATTCAGTACTGGTACAGCAGTATGATAATGCTTGCCGGGTACGTACGTCGTACATGGGTTCTTACGCTGCCATGTGTCGTGTTTATTGTTGTACCCTGCAATGCAGTGTGTGGCCTGGCGTTTTGTAGCAGATTTGGATGGGATGACAATATATCTGAATAATACCTACGGCTTCATCCGGCTCGGGATTCGCGTAATGCGTCATGCCTGGTACGATAAGTCACTGCCTGGTGTGATTATGCTGGACTCTTATGATAGCATACGATCGGAGTATCTACACGAGAGGCCTTTGTTCAGGAAGCGGCAAATTTTGTTGTTATCATTTTCGGACCGGCGGGTTGGATACGCGGGTCCGGCCCGCGGGGCGCCGGCACGACAAGGGCCCTCCGGCAGGCAGCTGTAAGTTTTATAAAAAAATGAAAAACGTCAGCTGTGAGTACGACCGATTGAATGGTTGAAACTCAACTTTGCAAGCTGCGTGGTACATCTATATTTCATGTATGATACCCGTGTGGTGTTTAAGGTTGAAAATGGCGAATCCGCAGGCCACATCCGCGGGTTCGACCCGCGGGTCAGCCAAAAATAGCCCGCGGGTCATGATGGCTTGACCCGCGAGTTAACCGTATCTCGCGGATCATGACCCAACCCGGCCCGCGAGATTTCCAAGCTTCTTGACCCGACCCAACCCGACCCGCGAGATTTTAAAACCTCTTGACCCGACCCGACCCGACACGACACGACCCGACCCGACCCGACCCGACCCGACCCGACCCGACCCGACCCGACCCGCGAGATTTTGAAGCCCCTCTGACCCGACCCGCTGGTCGGGTCATGACCCGTGAAAAACCCTGGAAAATTCCAGATACCTGGTTCTATTTTGCCAATATTTCTGGTGTTGATAAGGTCCGGTGCCAAACAAGCCATATCTCCGTCAATTCTTAGTCAAAAACTGCGCGCGATAGCTTGGATTGATCGCATAGCCCATGCGCTTGCGCTGAGAAAAACGAAATAAGAAAATCGCACTTTTGGGCGAGATATGGACAAAAGTATGTATGAGAAATTTCTGCTGAAATTTTTGAAACCGTTCCTGGTGTGGATGCAGTTCGGTAACGAAACAAGCGACAACTATGGCAATTTTTCGTAAGAAACGGCGAACGATAGCTGGCACTGGTCGCATAGTCCATGCGCTCTCGCTGCAAAAAATTGAAAAAGAAACTCACACTCTCGGCGAGTTATGGAGAAAATTATGAGAAATTTCCGCTGAAATTCTTCAAACCGTTTCTAGAGTGGATGCAGTTCGGCAACGAAACAGCGTCAACCCTGGCAATTTTTCGTGAAAAATGGCGAACGATAGCTGGGACTGAGTGCATAGTCCATGCGCTCTAGCTGAATCAAAAATAAGAAGAATCTCCTACACTCTCGGAGAGTGATAGAGAATAGTATGAGATTTTTCCGCTGAAATTATTCAAACCGTTCCTGGTGTGGATGCAGTTCGGTAACAAAACAAGCGACAACCGTGGCAATTTTTCGCTGGAAAGCGGCGAACGATTGCTGGGACTGACCGCATAGTCCATGCGCTCTCGCTGCTAAAAAATAAAAGAGAAACTCTCACACTCTCGGCGAGTAATGACAAAGCATTCCTGGTATTATGCTGAACATTCCAGGCCGTCACCACAGCATGCCAAGAGCCCGCGGCAGGTCGTTTTTTCCGGAACTCGCAATCGTAATCATACATGAACAAACAAAAAAAAAACACCCGAGGATCCCCCCCCCCCCCCCCCCCGACCCCTCCTCCTCCCTATTTCACATAAGTTCCAAAGAAAAACCTCACTCGTGATACTGACTCCCTACACCTCAAGGTTTTCTTCGCTTTGGTCATGAAGGTCTGCGAGGCCCTCCAACTCGTCACTCTCCATCTGGGCCTGTACCCCGTCGTCCTCAAGAATCGTCTTGTCGGGTACGTCGTCTTTGTCGTACCCTTCAGGCGTCTCGAGTTTGCGGATGCTACCCTTGAGAACAGAATCGTTGGCTATCCACTTATCCATCTCCCCGCCGGCATGCGTGACCAAGTTGCCGCAGTTGGCCGGCTTCCATCCATCCGGGTGTCCCGCCAAACTGGGATCCCCGTACCAACCCAACCGAACCTGCTCCCACACTTGCTTGATCGTGCGACATGTCTCGAACTTGAAGCTTACATACTGCTTACCCTGCTGCCAGAACAGCTCGATGGGCTGAAAACTCGGCATGTATGGGGGGGTCAGATCAACTCCCCCCCCTCCCCCTGCATGGTACCTCTCCACCTTTTCAGATAGCTTGTCAGGGTGGTAAGTCTGAAGGCTTGTCCGAGTGGTCAACGCTATCTTCTCCCTGCTTACACCAATGCCGCAGTTCGAGTTCGCTTGGGAAAACTTCGAGCCAGGGTCTGGTACCTCGATACTACGAGTCGTTCCCTTGTTGGTAACCTTGATCGATCCAACACCGTACTTCTGCAAAAGTACTGTGCTGAAGGCCTTCGCGTCCGTTTCGGGCACCTTAACCTCTTCGTCGTACCCGTGGTGGTACGAGGTGTTGTCGAAAAAAGCACGCAACGGGCGATTGCCACGACGCCATGACCGATGTGATGTTCCAGAGATGGTGCTCAGACCGCCTAACGCCAGATTTTGGGGCGCGCTTCAAAAAATACATGAACATTATTCCTGTTCTGGACAACACCTCGTACCATCACGGGTACGACGAAGAGGTTAAGGTGCCCGAAACGAACGCGAAGGCCTTCAGCACAGTACTTTTGCAGAAGTACGGTGTTGGATCGATCAAGGTTACCCACAAGGGAACGACTCGTAGTATCGAGGTACCAGACCCTGGCTCGAAGTTTTCCCAAGCGAACTCGAACTGCGGCATTGGTGTAAGCAGGGAGGAGATAGCGTTGACTGCTCGGACAAGCCTTCAGACTTACCACCCTGACAAGCTATCTGAAAAGGTGGAGAGGTACCATGCAGGGGGAGGGGGGGGAGTTGATCTGACCCCCCCATACATGCCGAGTTTTCAGCCCATCGAGCTGTTCTGGCAGCAGGGTAAGCAGTATGTAAGCTTCAAGTTCGAGACATGTCGCACGATCAAGCAAGTGTGGGAGCAGGTTCGGTTGGGTTGGTACGGGGATCCCAGTTTGGCGGGACACCCGGATGGATGGAAGCCGGCCAACTGCGGCAACTTGGTCACGCATGCCGGCGGGGAGATGGATAAGTGGATAGCCAACGATTCTGTTCTCAAGGGTAGCATCCGCAAACTCGAGACGCCTGAAGGGTACGACAAAGACGACGTACCCGACAAGACGATTCTTGAGGACGACGGGGTACAGGCCCAGATGGAGAGTGACGAGTTGGAGGGCCTCGCAGACCTTCATGACCAAAGCGAAGAAAACCTTGAGGTGTAGGGAGTCAGTATCACGAGTGAGGTTTTTCTTTGGAACTTATGTGAAATAGGGAGGAGGAGGGGTCGGGGGGGGGGGGGGGGGGGGGGGGGGATCCTCGGGTGTTTTTTTTTTGTTTGTTTATGTATGATTACGATTGCGAGTTCCGGAAAACACGACCTGCCGCGGGCTCTTGGCATGCTGTGGTGACGGCCTGGAATGTTCAGCATAATACCAGGAATGCTTTGTCATTACTCGCCGAGAGTGTGAGAGTTTCTCTTTTATTTTTTAGCAGCGAGAGCGCATGGACTCTGCGGTCAGTCCCAGCAATCGTTCGCCGTTTTCCACGAAGAATTGCCACGGTTGTCGCTTGTTTTGTTACCGAACTGCATCCACACCAGAAACGGTTTGAAGAATTTCAGCGGAAACTTCTCATGTTTTTCTCTATAACTCGCCGAGAGTGTGCGATTTCTCATTCGTTTTTTGCGGCGAGAACGCATGGACTATGCGATCAATCCAAGCTATCATGCGCGGTTTTTGACTAAGAATTGACGGAGATATGGCTTGTTTGGCACCGGACCTCATCTACACCAGAAATAGTGACGAAATTGTAACTGGAATTTTCTCAATTTTGTTCCCAGTTTATTCTTCAAAACATACTATTTCTTATGTTTTAGTTTCGCGCCGTGACCGTGAGGCCCATGCGAACAGTTCAAGCTATCGTTTACCGCTTTCGGCTGATAATTTGTAGACTTATCAACCCAAAGGCTTTTTTTGTTAATACTAGGTCTCCGTAAAATTGTGTAGTTAGTTTTTTTTTTGTTTTATGCTGTACAAATATATATATATATATATATCTACAAGGGCTCCGCATGGGCGCCGGCATTCGCCGGCGCCCATGCTTCGGGTTGGGCAGGGCAGCACTTCGACAACTTGAGGTGTAGCTGTCCGATTTGGCATGCATTGAACTTTAAAGTAATGCCAAAAGTTTAATACGAACATGGGATTATGAAAGTCATGATTTGACAGAAAAAAAACGTAATATTATACAACAAAGAAGGCAAGGATAGGCGAAACACACTATCTATGTTAAATAAGCCGTCAGGTAAAGTTGGCGTCTATCAAACAAAAATACCGAAAATAGTATTATTGAGAACCTGCGTCGCCTCTAGGCGAAACAAAAGAGGCCTTGGCATTAATGAAGAGACTGCACTGCTGTCCCCGTTGCAATGGAGGTTCGAAGTCGACAGGATGCAAAGTCGGTTTGCATCAAACGTCGACATGGGGCCATGTCAGCCGGCGAGGTTTTGGAAGAAGATTGCTTTGTTTGTTACGTGAACGCTGTCGCATTGATTGGTCTGCGTGGTTGCGGGCGAGGAGAAAAACGAAGAAGAGGAGGGCGATCTCTCGTTGAGGCGGCGTTGTCTAAGATAGGTGCGGGGGTGGCTTTGCTCGTACGGGAGGTTGGCGTAGCGCTTCTTCTCTGTTTTTTTCTCGAGAAGGCGGGATATGTATGTCTGCTATCTTTTCTTCGTGGGTGCTTTCACGTTGTCCAAAACGGACGCGTCCCCTCAATACATAATATCCGGAGTGTCTCTACCATGACGACTGCTGATGGTGCCGTGCGTATTTCCCAGAGACTGACATATTATTTACTGGTAGAAATAATCATATACCTTTCTTTGCAACATTTTTTTTTCTTCATCAAATTTATCATCCCCGCACCATTCTCGCGCTCCCTCCCAGTAGTAACTCAGATCCGGGGTCACATAGCGGGCCCTCCTCCTCCCTCCCCACTTCGGCACGTGCCTTCATTTTTACCGCGAGGAGAATTGAGCATTTTCTTCCCTCGTCGACTCGCGTCGAATTGTACCTAGCAGGCGCTCTCAGCAGTTGATCTCTTTTTTTTATTGCATTTTTGCAAATTAGGTCATATTTCATCGTGGTGGGTGTCGAACTCAAGGACAACCAAACGTTGGAGGTATTCGAGGGTAAAACCACTAGACCACGGGGGCGGCCGGCTGACAATTGATTCAAACAAAACAGGATCTTTGCATAGAGATTACATTCCATCCCCCATATTGTATGATATTCCGATGGTTGACGCGACATAGAATAAAGCGCCAAATACCTAAATATCAGCCTACGCGGAGTTTTAGATATCATGCCAAACGCAAAAAAATATAAAAGCCGAATTATTAGAGCGATCTACTACTGCTATAAAACCAGAAGAAAAGATCTATTCATTATTTGCGCGGTCGCAATTCGGCTGGTCATTTGCGTCATGTACGTTGTCTAGCAGATATTTTATTTGTCCGTGAAGGGTGTCCGTCTATTTTTGCTTCCTAATAAAGTTGTATTCCCGTTTTCGTTGCCAGCCGTAGGTACCCTTGCGCAGATAGATGTCGTATTATGCACATTCGTCTACAAAAAGCACGCCATCGTTAACGCGTTATTTGTTTAGTTCTTTTTGTAGGTTGTCCGTCGTTGTTGTACTAATAATACCTTATCAGACTGTAAGTAGATGTAATTTCTTCATGTATGTGCGAATTCACCCGACGAAGTTATTTCATGCACATTCTTCATACAGTTAGTAACTCCTCCTCCAGAATGTTTTTGCGTAAGGTCGTGCAAAGGAACGGTTTTGAGCCAATCTGTCCTGCAGACCAAGCAATCTCAAAATGATGGAACACTCCAACAACAAACAGCACCAAACGCAATAGTATAAAAAGCCGCATTATTTGAGCGATCTACTACTGGTATAACACGCGTTCTTCTGGACGTATCGTGTGTCGTCTTGCAGCCACACCTTCAGCCACATGGCCTGCACGCACACTGCAGTACATGACAGCCCAACAGCACACACGCAACCAACCGCTGCACGTATGAAGCCTACAGCGCGGCACCATGAATAACGAATGACCGCGACGGCTTGATTAGCACCCTCTTGCAAAGTTGTATTTGCGGAAACATTATCAAGTACCGTTTGTATATATATGATGCCAATTTTGTAAATCATCCAGGCGCGTGCAATTAAATGCCTGGTGCACAATCTGTAACCAAACATCGAAAAGTTGCACCATGCACCGCAAAATTCCGAACGTTATCAAGTACCTATTTCTTGGAAACATTATTACGTACGGTTTGGAAATGATGCCAATTTCGTAAATCATGCAGGCGCGTGCAATTAAACACACCTGGTGCACAATCTGTGACCAAACAATAGAAAGTTGCACATGCCACCGCGAAATTCCAAACATTATCACGTACCGTTTGGAAATGATGCCAATTTTGTAAATCATTCAGGCGTTGCAGCCATTAAGATTCAACAATTTTTCCAAAATTCCTCCTCGACACTCGCTCGTCTCGCTCGGCGCCCGTCCGCGTTCACGTCGATGTGCGGAACGGACACGGCAGGGCGAGGGGCGTTGGAGCCGCCCCCCGAAGGCGGCGCTCGAACCAAGCCATATTCGACCGAGAAATCCAGTTCCGCGAATCGCATACTTAGGCCGAGACAAAAAACTCCGGACCAAAGTCCATGACACCAAGGAATGATTTTATATATGTTTATATTTATATTTGTTATATTTGTGTTAGTTGGGAGGTTAACCCGAGGCAAGGACGAATTGCTTTTCTCCCTTGAGACTCGAGAGGGGGAAACGACGGAGAAAAAATGACGATTGCAAGTATGTAGTACGTTAAGCAGCCAGCGCTTCTGGGGCAGTGGGGGTGTCGGAAGTGCAAAGGAAAGAGATGTTCGATACGCGGGCGGCATTGCAATTCCATGCGAGTCGACGATAGGAAGCAAGGGCTGCAGTCTTGTCGCGATAAAGGGCGGGGGGGGGGGGGGACATACGCGGCACAAGAAATTGAAGGCGCGTACCGTAGTGGGGGCTGGGGGAAAAAAAGCCTACTGTACTTGGTGACCCCGGATCTGATATTCTACTACAGTGAGGGAGAAGGAAAAACAAAAGGCGCGAAGATAATGGATGGGATGAGCAAAAACTGCATAATAAATGCTGTTTTCTAACACTTGAGTCATGCGTAGTAAGTATTGGAATACAATGTCGTCTTGTATTAGATTATGACTCATGAAGACTTACTTGAAAACGAGCGACCGGTGTAGTACGCAGCTTGCATGAAGTACAGTATCGACCCTAAATTCGTCGAACTCACAGCTGACGTTATTGGAAAATATTTTTTATTGAATACATGCGATGGGATACTGGTGTACTACCGCACGCGCTTTCTAGACGCCCGATTAGATCGCATGGATCGCACTCGTCGCTTGTTGGGTCCCAAGAACGTTTCAATCGAGGACTCCGTTTTGTTTATGCTGCATGCAAGACAGTAACAGTTCGCGTTTTGTTGTTTGGGAGGACAACGCCGAGGCTAAGGACATATTGGTATGTATCCGGCAGAGGATGTTGGTGTGAGTATGCTGCACATGGTATACTACCATCACGGTTTGGTAGTTGGGAGGTCAACCCGAGGCAAGGAAGTCATTAACAGAGGGTTCGTTTCGTGACAAACTGACTGAATCTATCCCTCCCTTCTCATCTCCCCCCGCTTCCCCCCCCCCTTCGTCCGTCTTACGAGCGGTTCTAGGATGGATGTAGGTCACCCTTTATGCGACTTGCCGAACACCTCACGGCGCTTCGCGCTTGGTGCAAGCAATGTCTGCCTGATTGGTGAAAACCCGACGTACTCCGTCCCCGCATAGTAGGGATGCGAGGGCCCATGGTCATACGATTACGGTCACGCACAAACTGAGTACCCCCCCCCCCCCCCTTTCCTTTCCCCCCCTTCCCTTCCCCCCCCCACCCCCCCTCACGGCCCGCCTGTATGTCACGCCCGTCACTAAAACCGCCTCGCCTTGAATCTTCCAGGCTCTCGAGATCGTGGACGGCGTCGCCACGATCATCTCCGCCAACGGTCGGATCCCCGGAGAGGATCGAGCTTGTTCGGCGGGTAGAGCCCTGCCACATCTGCCGGCAGTCCCGCCGAGCGTGCGGAATGCCCGGGTAGGGCGCATCGCCGTAGCAGCGGCAGCGTAGTATTACTGTTCAACCCCCCCCCCCCCCCGGAGTACGCGTTAGGCTAGGATTAGGATTAGGGCTAGAGTTAGCGCCGCGGAACGGTCTTCTTAATCTTTCTTCTGTTCCCGGCAAAGGCGCTGGGTTCGAGTTGCGGTTAGGGTCAGGGTTAGGGTTGGACCGCCGCCGCCGCCGCTGCGTGATCGTCGAGTGACTTGTCATGTGCCTGTGGATGGCTTGTGACGGTTCGTAGATGGTTTGTGATGGGCACCTCCTGAGGGTTTTATACGGAGGGTGTTCCACAACCAGCTCGAAATTATTTTTCTTTCTTTTCTTCTTATTTTACGGTCTGCTTGGTATTTCCCCCAAGCTCGTTGGATCTTCCTTGCCACACTGCCATTGGATGTTTCTGTCTACACGGTCACTGGACGTTTTCGCTCGCTCATCGGATCTTTCCACGCTCGTTGAATCTGCCAACGGTATTTGGATATTTCCACGGTAGTTGGATTTTTCCGCTCTCTCGTTGGATCTTTCTATCCACACGCTTGCTGGAAGGGCAGGAAACGTAATATGTTGAAGAGGGGCACGCAAATAGTACGTTGCTCACTTTTCAGTTTTCATCATACATACTGGGAGACCGCGGTTTGTCCTCTTGATTGACCGTCCCTTACACTAAAAATTGTGTGCTTAGGCCAAAGGAAGCCTTGGCGCGCCCCGACCGAGCAAATGTGCTAGGAGACCGCGGTTTGACCCCCTTGACGGACCGCCCCCAACACTAAAAATAGTATGTTTAGGCCGAACTAGGCATTGACGCGTCCCAATCGAGCACATATGCTAGGAGACGGTGGGTTTGACTCCCACCGCCCCCATCACACTCAAACGAGTACGATAAGACCAAAAGAGGCCTCGACGCGCCTCGACCGAAAAAATATGCTAGGATACCGCGGTTTGACACCGTTGACTGACCGCCCCCGTACACTAACACTAGTATGTTTAGGCCGGAACAGCCCTTGACACGTCCCGACCGATCACAGATGCCAGAGGCCGCAGTTTGACCCCTTGACTTGTCGCCCCTACACTAAAACTAGTATATTTTGGGCTGAAGGGGTCTTAGTGCGGCCGAAAGGCCGGTCTCCTATCGAGGCAAAAGGCATATTCGTAACGTGTCATAGCATAGCTCCCCGTCACTTTGGTGACGCTGGGCTTGTTTTGTGCGGATTTGGAGCTCCACTATCTGTCGCTGAAGTTTTGACAGTCTACATGTTTGCGCACAGTGTGACACAGCGTGGGCGCCGTTCGGGGCCGACTAAGCAAACGCTTTTCGGGGCCGACGAAGCAAACGTTTTCCTGCCTCTAAACCACGACAAAACACTCACAAGGCTCGGACCCTGCAATTTTATGAAAACCCCTGTTATTGTGCATCTCTCAAATGTATGCTGTGCCGACGCTGCCCCCACTCGGATCTTGGCTTCCAAGTCGGACTGATTCTACGATACTCCGACTCCAAAACATCAGCGATTTTCTTTAACGAGAAACGTTTCGTGGCTGCTCGACACGACACGAGATAGGGTGCTGTGAAAAATACATCTTCGTGCATTATATGTATAATTCTTGTTCGCGACTATCGAACGATGGCGTCGGGGTGGCAAGGGTCACCGTCTTTCAAGGGATACAGCCGGGAGCTGGTTTCAAAACCAGCGATTTTCGTGAACGAAACGTTGGGGGGGCCGGGTTACCGTAGAACCAGAGCCCTCGCTCGTACCAAGATGGAAACGAGCACATGTATTTCGCATACATCGGACACATACGTCATGACGATCTAAATCATATGGATCATGTAGACCATATAGCTCACATAGACCATATAGATCTCATACATCTGTCGTCATGGTACATGCACAATGTAGTACAGGATGTGTGAGACGTAGTGCAGATCCAACCCGGAAAAACCTGCGCTAGTAATAATATGAATAATATTAATACACCATTCAGATCAGATCATCCGGCTCCCCGCCTCTAGGCATTAATATTGTATTAATAGTCCCTCTTTGAAGGCGCTTCGCATTACCAAACCCCAATCTTATCTCCAAAACGTTTTTTTTTTGTAAAAAAACCCTTGTGAACCCCAGTGATCGCAACCAATCAGCCGTCTATAAGTAGTGACGCTTGCTACGGCAGAGGTATTGTTAGCACTTTTCGTCCGAAATGCTTTCTGAAAAAATGACGGGACTCACCTTAGCCCAAAATCGTCGGAAATGGGCTATTTTTGTTTCACGGTTCTCGTTGCGTACCCTAGGCCGTGTGGGATTTTTCATCCGGTTGGCAGCAGTGTGTCTCGTTTTTTCTCAAAATCAGTTTTTGGGTTAAGAATGACATCTCTTAACCTCCGAAAGTAAGTGAGGGGTAGTATTAAGAAAAATAAGTGGTGTTGTGCACGCCTCTATCGTAGCTCGCATCTATCTAAGTGTGAGGAGCGAGGAGCGCGCCTCAACGCCTGTATAGCTGGACCCTCATCTTGGGGATACATTACTTGGAATTAGTATAGACTGGTTCTACGATAGCCCCCCCCCCAAAACCAGCGATTTTCTTTACTCGAACGTTTTGTGGTTGCTCGACACAAGGAAGGATACTATTGGAAAAAGAGTACTCATATGCTTTCTAGGGTGCAAAGGCCTATCGATCGATGACGTCGGGGAGGGTGTCGAGGGACAACCTATTCCAGGAGATACGACTGGGAGCTGTTTCAAAACCGGCGATTTCGTTTAAGAAAAGTTGGGGGGGGCTACCGTAGAACGACTCTATAGGGAAAGGTTTCGGGGCTCTTTTAAAGGCTGATTCTACGATAGCCCTCCCCAAAACAAGCGATTTTTTTCAACAAAAATGTTTAATGGCTGCTCGACAAGAGACGAAGGAATGCTACGATGAACAAAATTTCCTCATGTTCTCTTGCTATTAATAGCGAACGACTGTGGAACGATGGCGTCGGGGTGGCAAGGGGCACCGTATTTCAGGAGATACGGCCGGGAGCTGGTTTCAAAACCGGCGATTTCGTTAAAGAAAAGTTGGGGGGGGCTACACCGTAGAACGACTCTGAAGGGGTACAATATGCCTGGTATGCCTCCTGCGCTCCTTCCCCTCTCCCATCTCACTGCTATTGTGCGTTTTGTGAACAGCGGCTTCACCACACGATTATGAACGACACAAAGCTTATACTGCTGCAGTAGCAGTCCATTCTATTTCCTATTTCCGCTGTCATACGTTGCCAAGGCCAGGATCTGGGCGGCGCCGTAGAAACGTACGAGTAGGAACATGAAACTTTTAACTTTACTTTAGGTCATACGACAGGAAGCGGTGTACCGCCACCGTTCCGCGCTACCGTGCAGTATATCAGAATGCACCTAGGTTTTTGACCCCGATCCGCGACGCTGACTTGTCAACTCAGCCTCATACCGGTTTTTGACACCAATTCCTTGCGGTACATCGTACCGCGGCTTCTCAGCTCGGCCGTCACCTGTTTCCTGACAGCAGTTTTTTTTTCTCTCTCTCTCTGAGGCCCCTCAGTTTCAAGAAGAGCTACAAAAAACGATTTTTTGGGGTAAAACTGCATGTCCAACCCGATGAACAGCAATCAAAATCCCATGGCCTAGACTGAATCTTACTACGATAGCCCCTCCCAAAACCATCGATTTTCTTAAACGAACGTTTCATGGCTGCTCGACATGAGGAAGGTTGCGATTAAATCAAGGTCTTCATATATTTTCTTGTTTGCAATGGACTATCGAACAATGACCTCGGGGTGGCAAGGGGCATCATCGTATTTCAGGAGGTATGGCGGGGAGCTGGTTTCAAAACCGGCGATTTCGTTAAAGAAAAGTTGGGGGGGCTACCGTAGAACGACTCCCTAGATACATAAAAAAAATATATCTGGTACACGTGTGTATTTTGAAGCAAGAATGACATTCCGACGGTTTTCAGAGCCCCCAAATCCCTCCCTACACTAACTTCGAGTATTTTTTTTTCCAAAAGGGCTTGCAGTGGTGAAGGCCTTAAGGAGCCCGGTCATTTCAAAAAAAGAAAATGCCAAAAAGCCCTACCAGATATCGTAGCACGGCTCCCGAGTCATATCGTATCCTCTGCGACTCCTTGCGTTGTGTTGTCTGGACTATGGACACCAACTGAATCACCACCCAACCAGGCAGTGGCCGATACCGCTGTTGTAATCGCCTGTTTTTCTTTCCCCTTTTCCCGTTTAAGTCCCCAAAAGGGCAATCAATAGCAATCCGAGTAGAGCTAGACAAAGCCGAGCTTGTCGTTTGCACAAAACGCAAGAAAACCCACCACTATATACTGAAGATACGGTAGAGTGTAGAACACATCCTGTCTCACTCCTCACTCAAGGGCTTGAGCCTGCTTTCGCAAGTGACCAAACGGACTACAGTTATACCCTCTAATTCCTTCAACACGTAACACCTGGCCCAAAGCACTCCATAATATGCACTTGCATGTGCAGCAATACTACTTTAGCTCTTGCTTTAGCTGTTCACCAGCGGCGGTGTTTCATGTTGCAGGCATGAGGAAGCACGTGCCTGTGACCTGTGACACACCAGGCACAATTTTCGACCATTTTTTTGCTGTTTATCTTACTCCCGTCAACCATCGCACGGGAGCTAGACCACACTATGATCGATACGAGTACTACTCACCGTTATCGGTCTAATTATTCACAATGCTGCGGCACCACGTCGTCAAACTACGGACGTTTTCGTTTTTAGTCCACTACGCATTCAAAGTATCATCACGGGTTGAATCATATCATGGTGGACTACACTGCGAGGGTAGTATTATACCTGGTAAACGTCTTCACTTGCCTTGCCGATAAAATCAAAACAAAAATACGAAAACGAAAAGGTTCGAACCTATCTGCTTCATCATTTCTCTACCCGTCACCAATGCCTTCGCCGCCGCGGCAGCCTCCTCATCCATTGCCAGAGTCCAGCTCTCTCTGCCCAACATAACACAAAAACAACAAACTTAAAAAACCCTTCTCCATCCACTCTTCTGACTGCCGCCGATGCCAGCGCCACTACGGCAGCCACCAACGCCACCGCCTCATCTGTCTCAGAAGCCCAACCCTCTTTGCCCATCCGCCGGAGGATAAAAACGAAAACAAAAACGAAAAACAAAAAAACCAACTTCGATCCCTTGTCCAAGCGCCGCTTCCGCCGCAGCCATCGCATCATCTGTTACAAAAGTCTAGCCCTCTTTGCGACTGCTCCCTTATGGCGGCCGCGATGTCCCTCTCGATGGCCGAGGTGCTCTCGCACAACTCGTCGGACACGGCCCTACGAAACATTTCCGCCGCGCCTCGCTTGTCCCCGCACGCCAGGCGCCCAAGGCCGACGTAATAGGCGTTCCGTCGGCTTCGCCCGTTCACCTATTCTTGAAGCACAGCGAAACACAAAAGAGAAATCGACAGCATAAGCTGCGCGAACCAATCTTTAATAATTTTTGTGGAACAACAGTTTTTCAAGACAAGAACAAACCAATGAGACCGACCAATGCGGACCCATAGACGAAACAAAATGGAACGAACGAACGAACGAACGAACGAATGAAAGAAACTATCAACCCCACGGCAGCACATAAGGAGGGTACTACCAGAGCCCATAGCACCGTTTCCTCACGAATATAGCACTGTGGTACGAACCATCCACCCTATGTTGTATGAGGATGCTACTATCACAGCCCGTAGTACCTTTCCTTATGCACCTGGTATATGGTACTGTGGTACGTGCCATTAAGTTCTTGCCTTCTTTCCAACGGGAGATTTTTAGCCTGTTTTCGATACGACGTGGTACAGTAGTGGCATATTTCAGGGAGATGCGAGGTGATGTGAGTCATGATCACCGCCATTATCTATCATTACCACCATCCCCCTCACCGTCAGCATCCTCATCAACATCAACTATCACCGTCATCACCACCATCACAGATCTGTGTGCCATAAAAATCATATAAGAAAATCGTGCTCAAATCGAATCGACGGACAAGACCAAACCGTGCCCTTCTTCCCGACATTATGAGCATCGCTCTTGGTCTTCACTTACTACTGTACGTATACGTAGGGTCTATGTGCGAGCAGGCGTGTTTTACCCTTCAACGCCTGGGACTCACAAGACACACAATTTGCGGCGAGCTATAACGCTAACACAACGGGGGAGAAGAGGGAGAGACCCGGGAAGATGAGGGGAAGGAGAACGACGACGAGGAGGAGGAGGAATAGGAAAAGGAAGAAGAAGGGGGTGGCGCGAAAAGCAGCAGAATATCACCACAAATCAACCAAGGCATACTGCATGTTGCACCGATTTTTTTCGCTCACCCCCAGCCCCCTTCCCACTCCCTCTTGTTCCCTCTCCCCGGGTTTCCACGCACCTTTAACGCCTTCTCGAAGTTATCTCGCGCCTTTTTCGGGCTGCGGATGGGCCAGGGTGCGGCGAGGTAGTAGGACCCCTGAAATATGAAGGCCACACCATTGTCTTGCTCGGGAAACTTTTTCACGAGCACGCCCATCGCTGATGTGAAAGCCAGCGCTCTGCCTGTGGCGGGGAGGGGGGGCGTGTATCGTAGCATGACCTCATCAGTAACATTAATGTTGGTGTGGCCTATGTATTACCACCAAGATATACGTACCTGGTACTACATTAGACGAGCCAATACAGACGGATGTAAGCAGCAGCAGCGGCGGCAGCATGACAGCGGCGGAAACGAAACGAAACCAGGAACTTGGAACGTAGGAAAACAATCGCGAAACGACAAAATAAAACGAAAATCAAGTGTAAAACCAAAGCAAAGCAAAGCAAACGCCTGCCACCATGCACATATGTATCCCTAGAAAGCCAGTTGACGGCGGCTATCGCGATATCGCGCACATACGCGGGCACACGCACACTCACACACAGGTAATTTCTTCCGCTCCAGACTTTTTGGAGCACGTCCTGCGGCCACAGACTAGATATACTGTGGCGATGATTTCGTGTGAGTGAGAACAACAACAACGACTACAATAACAACAACAACAACAACAGCAACAACAGCAACAACAGCAGCAACAGCAACAACAGCAGCAACAGCAGCAACAGCAGCAACAACAACAGCAACAGCAGCAACAGCAGCAGCAACAACAACAACAACAACAACAACAGCAACAACAGCAACAACAGCAACAACGGCAGCAACAACAACAACAACAGCAACAGCAACAACAGCAACAGCAACAGCAACAGCAACAACAACAGCAACAGCAACAGCAACAACAACAACAACAACAACAACATCAACAGCAGCAGCAGCAACAGCAACAGCAACAGCAGCAGCAACAGCAGCAGCAACAGCAACAGCAACAACAGCAACAGCAACAGCAACAGCAACAGCAACAGCAACAGCAACAGCAACAACAACAGCAACAACAACAGCAACAGCAACAACAACAACAGCAACAACAACAGCAACAACAACAACAACAACAACAACAACAACAACAACAACAACAACAACAACAACAACAACAACAACAACAACAACAACAACAACAACAACAACAACAACAACAACAACAACAACAGCAGCAACAACAACAACAACAACAACAAAACAACAACAAAACAACAACAGCAACAACAACAACAACAACAACAACAACAACAACAACAACAACAACAACAACAACAACAACAAGCATAAGGACGCAATCTTTCTCGGGCAAGCGCAAGGTTGGGTCGTTGTGATGCGCACCCTGCCTCACCACTCACGAAGGCTTCAACGATTCCCTGGGAAGCCACGGAGTACATGACGGCTTCTGTGTAAACCTGCTGTAACTGTTTTGTCGAGGGGGTCGCACAGCACGGAAGGCAGGGAGGGAGGTAGGGAGGGAGGGGGCACGGGAAAGCGGGGGAGCGAGAGGATGGACAGGGAAAGAAGGCGGGGAGGAGGAAGGGGGATGAGGGGGGAGGCGTAGGGACGAGGGAAGGGGAGCGGAGATCGGAGATTTTTTTCGTCGACGTGTGGCGTTAAAAATAAAAGCCAGTGCTTGTTATTGAGAGTTGGCTTTGGCTCCAGCACACAACTTCCAACTACCCATCAAGTCCAGGCAGCTCACAGCCCTAATAAGCCCCTGCACCTGGAAGCGGAGAGCTTGCCGAATCAACACGACAACAGGGAAAAAAAAAAACAGACAGCCACCTCGAGCGAAAAAGAGCTGAGCAGCTGCCACACACCATTTTGGGCTCAGGTGCTTTTCGTAAACATGTACTGCTGTCTGTGTGGCTACGGTAACTACCTGCTGCATGGCTTCATGGTTTCGCTCTGCCCGCTTTCTCTCCCCAGCACGAACGGCATGAACGATCCCGTGAAAACCCACAAAACAAGGAGAAGCTAAGCAAGTTTGACAGAAATTTGGTCGGCTGAACTAATTCTAGTCAGATTGACAGCACTTTACGACAGGAAAGAGTTAGTGGTCATAAAAAATATGGTACATACCTGGTACACCGTAAAATCCTTGGAGGACACCCCCTTCCATGAGAACGCCCCCTCCGAAACAAATGCCGGCGGTGAAGCCCAAATAAATTGAGAACGCCCCCCCGGGGGGCGAACATTATTTTTTTTTTTTTTTCGCCCCCCTTACTCTAAGTTTGCCCCGGGGTGTTTTTTTTTCGCCCACCTTTTTTTTTATTCGCCCCAGGGGCGTTCACAGAAAAATCCAAGGCATTCATTCCGACAGCAATGTCGTTGTTATTGTTGATGAACGCCCCGGGGTATTCTTCTTTTTTTGTTTTTTTCGTCCCCCTAACTCTAATCTTGCCCCGGGGTGTCCTTTCTTCTCTTACCAGTATTTTTTGGAAGCCCCAGGGGCGTTCACAGAAAAATCCAAGGCAATCATTCCGGCAACAGTGTTGCTATTGTTGTTGAACGCCCCGGAGTATCTTCTTTTTTTTGTGTGTTTTTTCGCCCCCCTAACTCTAATCTTGCCCCGGGGTGTTCTTTTTTATCTTATCAGTATTTTTTGGTAGCCCCAGGGGCGTTCACAGAAAAAAAATCCAAGGCATTCATTCCGGCAACAATATTGTTGCAATTGTTGTTGTCGTTGTTGCTGGCGTTGTTGTGGTGTTTTGCATAAAAACCTTTCCATCAACGTAAGACCGAGCACCACCTCGGTATTCTCGTTTCGCCCAACCGTTTTTGGCGTCGGGAGGGGGGTTCATCCCCCGGCGGCGAACGCCTCAAGATTCTCCAATCGCCCGTCTTCTGTTTGTCAAATGCTTTCTCGCAGGTGTCATTTAGGCCTGGTATCGTAGGTTCCCGCGCGAGACAGAGTTTCGCGGTATTTGTGTGTGTGTGCGGCGGGTGCCCCGAACAGAAAAAAAAAGATCAGCCCGGGGGACTCTTCGCCCCGGGCTTTGTTTTTTTGGTGGAAACATCACCCCTCTACTTCGCTGAGCACCCCCCCTTGAATAAATATACCAAGTACCTGCTATACATTCAAAAAAATGAAAAAATACAGTTCATTCAGCTGTGAGATCGACCAAAAAAGTGTTTGATCAGAACTCAGCTTTTCAAGCTGCTTGTGATACTTCGTAAATAATAGTTGGCCTCGGGTGGCATCGACTCTGTAAAACATTGTATGTACGTATATTGGGGTCGGCGTTCGTTGGCAACAACGCTTGTAAAACATGCCAAGCATGCGTGAGCTAGACAACCAGGGAACCTTTTTCTTTTTTTCGTTTTTGCGGTCACCAGGATGGTTATCGAGTAGATCATATTGCGGGGAGGAGAACCCTAACTCCGCACAAGGGAAATGATCGCATCACGTAGTGTGAATATGGTGAGGCTCTCACGAGGCGGCTACATAGTAATACCAGTTGCTGTCTCTGGAGTGGCCACACCAGAAAACAAAGCAACTGATTGGCGCTGTCATCCATAAACAAGAAAGTAGGCACAAGGTGCCGAAGTCTGTCTTACGAGCGGTTCTTGGAAGGATGCAGTTCACCCTTCATGCGACTCGCCGAACACCTCACGGCGCTTCGCGCTTTGTGCAAGCATTATCTGCCTGGTTGTTGAAAACCCGACGTGCTCCGTCCCGGCATAGTAGGGATGCGAGGGTCTATGGCCATACGACTGCGGCCACGCACAAACTGAGTACACCCCCACCCCCCCTACCTCTGAGAACGCCCACGGGGTGTTATTTTCCATCAAAAATATGTACGCGCCCCGGGGGGCGTTCTCAAAGGGTAATACGGTATCAAACACCAAGGTATGTGCGCAGGAAGAGAGTTGGGTACCAGGTCATGCTGTACCTGGTGTTTTGGTTGGACATATTGAAATTATTCTGCTATGCACCGCTGCTCACTGCTCACGCCCACCAGCGCATGCCGAGCATAGCCGTATGTAAAGCATAGTACAAACGGCCACAATGTCATTGCACGATTAATAGGACTGTGAGTTGGCTGAATTAAAGTCGCCAACTACAGCAGTAGTTATTAGTTGGCTGGATATTACAGAGTGAGTTGCGGCGGTGCCCACTGTCCAACAATTTCTTGACTTGCTTGCAGAAAGGCTTGCTTGGTACGGGGTACGTATTTCCCGCGGTCTCCAACTAGTAGTACCACGCTGCGAGCACACAGAAACGTTTCATGCATCCCATGGTACATCAACCCATCGCCATCGACTGTGCCGGCACCAATTATGTCTCTCTCGCTTGTATGTTCAGTGTACACTGGGTGGTGAGCACCTCTCACTCGGGTGTTTGAGCGATGCTCGCCCTGAGCTGCGTGTTTATTCAGCGAAGACCACAAGACTCAGAAATGGAGCCTCGTAGAGCACAGATTGGTTTGGTGTGTTAGATGGTAACTTATCTCCTATAACGCGGAAGGTACACATGACATTTAAACCGTCCATGAATCGCCGACATTGAATAATCTACCAGGTATTATCTGCAGTGCGATTCTGTCGTACTGGTAGAAGAGATCCCAGTCTGTTTTCAATGCTATTTTCCTGTTTTCTATGCTATTTTTTCTTGTATTATTTTGATGGCGTTGTGCTACTGCGTGCCACACGACTATTTACCATTACGACCCAATGTAGTAACACCAGTGAGAGAACCCGAAACGGGGGCGGCATGTCAAATTTCTGGTACCTCCCTACAAAGTCTGATAAACTGAGACGAGGTACCTGTTTCGTGACCAAACCCAGAGCTCAACATGGCCGATTAACCATACTTGTTTGAGCGTAAAACGATGCCAAATCTTGTCCGTTTTGCCTCCTGCGGGGCCTTCAGCGGGATTCTTCGGATGCGCCTCCGGCGGGCCCCCCAGGGGCGCCTCCGGGAGGGGGATTTTTGGCTCGGTTCACTCGCCTGACTCGAGTCAACTAGTTGGGTTTTGGTTAACGCCAACCAACTAATAACTAGGCGGAAACTCCAGCAAACTCACAGATCTAACAATTAGGGTATGTGATACAACTGCACCATTACGATTTCATGGTCAACGTTTAACGTTCCACGGACGGGTCGTGGAGAAGAAAGCAAACACAAGAACGCAAAACGGAACCCAACAACCAATCCAACCATACGAGTACCGGCGGCGACTTCGACTCACCTCCGCGTCCAGCGCTGGCTTCTTGCCGGTTTCCTTGACCAGCTGCAAGACCCTGGGCGCGTGCTCCGCCCACAGCTTCCGTCTTTCCAGTGTGTCCGACGTCGCCACTTGCCCGTCGTCTGCAACGACAAGCCCGTTGCCCGACGTCGAGCACCGTATCCAGGAGAGCAAAGCTTCAGCGGCCGGTTGGATCAGGACGTGATGAGCCGGCCCTCCGGAAATAGCGGCGGCGGCACCGGCGGAGGCGGTGATAGCGGCGGTGGTAGAAGTAGCGGTGGTGGTGGTGGTGGTGGGGGTGGTGGTGGTGGCGGCGGCGGCGGTGGCGGCGGTATTGGCGGTAGTGTTGGTTGCGGCGAGCTCGGCGTCCAGCAAGGCGTAGGCGCGGCGACCCGCAACGGCGTCGCTCTCTCCCCTTGTGGCCATTAGCTCAGCGGCGTCGGCCAGGACGTGGCTGAGGCTTTGTCTTCGACGCGGAGAGTCGTCGACTGGACGATCGTCGTCTTCTTCGGTGTCTGTACGACGAGTAGCAGACTGACTTTGCACCGTGCCAGCAGCGGCGGTGGTGGCGGTGGTGGTGCCGGCGGCGGCGGTTGATATTGTCGGAGACTGCTGCGGTGAAGAGGCGTCGGTGTCTGTAGTAGTAGCAGCAGCAACAGTAGAAGCAGGAACAGCAGGAGCAGCAGCAGTGGCAGCAGCAGCGTCAGGAGCATCAGCTTGAAGTCGGTTATTTTCGTCGCCCGTGTTCGTCCGGGCGGCCCCCGGAGGTTGTGCCTCTCGCTTCTCGCGGGGTTCCCCATCGGGCGGCGGCGGCGTCGTTGCTGCTGCAGGTGCTACTGCTGCCGCTGCTGTTGCTGCTTCCTCCTCCTGGTCTTTGCTACCTGCTGCTGAAAACAGTTCTCCCAGCTCCTGCTGCTGCCGCTGCTGCTGCTGCTGCTGAGTCAACCCGTCCTCTGTCGCTGCACGCGACGTCGATGCCGGTGACGACATACCAATGGCAGCAGCAGCAGCAGCAGGAGCAGAAGTAGTAATAGTACTATCAATGGTAGTAGTAGCAGAAACACCCGTAGTAGCAGTTGCAGCGCTCCACGGATCCCCCGCGTCGTTCAAAAGAGAAGCAAAGTCGTCCTGCCACGACCACAACCCCACTCCTGCTGCTGACGGCGATTCTTCCTCACCTGCACTGGTGACACCTCGGTCTGCACGCGCGACACAGTGGGCAATCATCATGGTGGACCTTGCACTCGATGGCGGAGGAAGACAAACAGCAGCAGCAGCAGTAGTAACAGTAGCAGCGGCTCTGCTATGCATAGCTTCGCTCGTCGCTCTGCTGCTCGTTGCTCTGCTCGTCATTGTTATCACCGGCGATATCTGTTCATTCCCTCGCCGTAGCCGCGTATCAGCAGCACTACTACCTGTACAGCAGCGATGCCACTTGTCAGCAGTAGTACAACTGGGGTAGCAGTAGCGATGGAACTCATGATCGAGATCATGATGACAGGTCCGAGCCCGGCTCTTACCCACTCCCGCCTGCCAGGTCCCGCCTCCCAGTAGGTTGGGCGGTGAAACCAGCCATGCATCGGAGAAAGAGCGACTAGGAATCAGGGCGGTCAGGGTAAGGGCATACAGGAACGGGTGCAGAGATGCGCGAGTGTTGTGGTCCACCATGATGGCGACCGACCGCGACGATGTCCTGGTTGCTTCCACGTTGTGGCGAGGAACATCATGTTGCATACTCACGCCTGGCGCAAGAGTACCTGGCATCTACGAACGATGCGTAGATTTGCGTAGATCGGCACAAGAAGATAAACTTCTTTTCTTCTTTTTACGGCGCCCGGGAATCTGCCAACATTGGCAGGAAGGGAAAGCCTGCCAACACCAAAAACGCCTGTGAACCTACTCTATAGAACCAGATTTCAATTTGAAAAAGACCACGAAGTAGGGCCTTATATACCCAATAAGCTAGCATATCTTTTAGCATATATTGGCTTTTTGAGCTTATGGGAAAGCTTATGCCCGACCGAGCATAGCCACCATGCCAAATAGCTTATGTGGCAGCATAACAAGGGAAATCGAGCATAAAAGGTGGTGATGCCCGCCTCCATTCTAGGTGTATATGCTCGAATGGTTGTCTGGGAGCACGGTGGAGACGCCAAATGGGTGGCCGCACGGTAATAATGCAATTTACGAGGCTTAATTACACCCATTGTCGGCTCTGTTTATCGCGATATTGGACGGTTCTACATATTATGTAGAACACTTAAACACGCACACACACGCGCGCGCGCCCACGCGCCCACGCGAGCACAAAAAAAGCGGAGAGCGCACGGGACGCTGCCGATCTTCCGATCTTCCGATCTTGCAGTGATGGCAACCGCTCTTCTCAAGTACAACAGGGGGCGGGGAAGGTAGCATTGCGTCGTGCGGGGTGCGGGGGTACTGGGTAGTCGGCTGTGTTTGGCTAGCTCGCTAGCTCTGTTTTTTTTGCTGTCGAGTTTCGAGTAGAGAGTTCAAGCAAGTTTTCCAATTGACATGGTGGGCAGGTCATGGTGGGCGGTGGTATGGAAAAGACAGCAGGGCACTGACTGACTGCTGTGCGCACTGTGCTGTATATGGACACAACACAATAACACACGACAACATCAATCAGTAGTAGTAGTATGATATACGTAAACATACGAGTATACACTTTCGAAGTATATAGGAACATAGACTATGTATAGACTATACGAATCGTATAGTCTATATTTTTACTTTTTCAGCACTGACACACCTACCTGCACCTGCCATGTGGCTTGTAGAAAAAAAAACAAATAGCCTTAGAACCCACGTTTCACGAGCATATCGACGACAAGCAGGGATGCCCAACGAGTGTTAGACGAGCAAACACGCTTTTATCGAACAAAAATCAAGCTAGAGATGCAACAAAGAGCGAGCATAGGTCGAGCTTATCCGTGCAAAACTGGCATAAATCGCGAGCTTATTTCCAGTTTTTAAGCCTATGCCCGCTAAAAACATAAAGCATATATTCCGAAAAAAAAAAGCTTATTGGGTAAGGCCCTACCACGAAGTACGGCACGGCGTCTAGTCTATGCCTGGGGATTTTTGTTGTAAGGATAGAGACTGCAAGCGGGACCGCGCGCAGCGCAGACACCAGACAACCGACACCACAGCCGGCTCCCCAGCACCATGCTGGTGTGGCGGCTATGTACGCTTTGGTATGTCTAATTGCGGCTCTCCTAGCCTACGACCACCGGGCTCGTTTCCGTGGTCCCGAGCCAAGGAGCCTGCCTCCCTGTAGCAGCAGTTGTAGTGTGACTAGTTTCGTTTCTTGGAGCCTGCCATCTGTCGATGCGACGAGGTGGGTATTGATGGCGGAGGCAGCGGTGGGGGCATTGGAAGCAGCACCGGCGGAGATCGTGACGGTGGAGGTAGCGATGGAAGTAACGGTGGAGGCAGCGGTGATGGATCCGCTCGGGAGAGCGAACCACAACAAAGTGCAACTTCATCTACTTTGACAGCAGGGCACTCATCGACATCACGAGCACTATTCTGTCAAAGCCAGCACGTCAAGAAAAAAGCAAGCGGGTGGGGTAGTTTCCTTACAGCCCTCTACCTACGCTACACAAGGCCGGATGTGAGTGGTTCTTTCGTAGACTTCTGTTTGTTACCTGCTGCTGTACGGACGAATCTTACACAGCAGTATCTGGTACCATGGTAAAGCTAATAAAGCAGTAGACTACAGGACACCAGATAAGAAACATACTTACCTGGTACCTGCGGTAAGCTGGCTTTCTTATTTATGAGGGGGTACGTTCCACACTGACTTCAATATAACAGCTCCCGAGCTTCTTTTTTTCCTGAAAATGTCAACTTGACTTTTTTATTACTGCACCTTTAATATTACAGGTAGGTGTCTTGTACTGCTGTAGTACCGCTGCATATCGTAAGGCACGGAAATACTGACCTACAGTAGCAGTAGGTTGGCTTTCGTATTTGGCAGAGGGTTTGTTCTTACAGGTAACTTCAGTATGTTGTTTTTTTTCTCACATTGACTCTTGTCAAAAATCTAGAGTCCGTGGTCACATAAAGGTATATTGACTTCCGAGGTTCTTACACCGGTAGCTAAATATCACCCTGGCTTTCTTACTACCAGGTTTATTTTTTCGTGTTCTGTACTGCTGTACACCAGCAGTTTGTCTTCGGCAATGTTATTTGGATACGAGGTACGAGTCGTACCAGGTCATTGTAGGCTACTGCTCTTGCTGCTTGTGCGCTGCTGGTTGTACGCGAATCTACCTGGTACCAGGTATCATAGCTCTGAGCATGCGATACCTGGTACCTGGTACGAAGTAAATACCATACCTGACCTCTGATTAATCGCATGCCAGATACCAGATGCAGTAGTACAGGACACCTAAAAGATACCAGGCACATAAAATAGCGACCTAGGCTGGTTTTCTTATTTGGTAGAGGGCGCACTCTACCTTATTGTACATTAACTTCAGTACAAAGTATCCCGAGTTTCTTATTTTCGTGTCAATAACAGCCTGGCTAATTACGCCATCTATTTTGAAACTATTACTTCTGCTGAAGCTTGTTTGCTGTCGTAGCTTCTACACTCGTACACGTGATGTATAGCTCTGAGCATATGATGACTGGTACATGATAACTGGCACCTGGTACAATTGCGGCAGTCGTGTTTTCTTGGTTCGGCAGTTCGCAGCTGGCACAAGGCGTATTCAAATCGAAAATTCTCGCTTGCGTTTCCAAAGGTGAAAAACCAGCGTGATTTGGTACCAGGACATGATGGTAGACTTGGCGTCAACACCAAGTTAAACGCGACGTATTTGGATGAGGTCAAAGCCGCGAACACTGTGGGCGCGCTGACTCACGCGAAAGCTTGTTGGGTGCAGACGCCATCTCTTTCGCTGGCGGGTATAGTGTCTAGTTTGGTTGGGAAAGAGGTGCCCATAGACCCAATCTTCCCCTTGTCTCGCCGGAGTTCTCCCCTCAACGCCCAACTGGTGATACTACTCTAGTTAGCTGTGCGCGTGTCCTATTCACGCTCGTTGTAGGTTATCGAACGTTTCTTGTTGCCAGCTAGATTGTTGGCACCATGCTCTTGAATCTGCTGGTATGTGGAATGTTAATGATGCCTCCCTTTTAAAATCCTTACGGTGCCGTCACGGGTAGAATATGCCTGCTTGGATGATTACGCGTCCGTTCTCGTTCACGAGGAGATCGAGGCATTGAAGGATCCCATGCGCGGCCCGGTTCCGACCATTTTGCCGCCGGGAACACAGATGCGATTGGGATGTTCTGTACCACATTCATCGAGACCTTATTTCTCGCATCATCTAAACCAACAACATACACGGCACATCCGCATCACAAGCGACTAAACCTGGTATCACCCCCCAAACCTGGTCTATTTTGCGATGGAACTCTAGGTGCGACTCCACAGCAACAACCATGCCAGTTGTGTTGGCGTTGGGAACGTACAGGGCCATGAGACTACCGCTGAATCTTTGCTTCGGTGGCCTCCTCGATCACGTCAATCTGGCGGCCAGAAGAACGTCGTAGTCAAAGTGAGCGACGCGGTCAAGCCTACTACGTACGCAGCACACAAGGAGGCACCTTCCTCCGCGGGTGTGGGTCGTGTGACGATGAAGGAAATCTGCGGCGGCGGCGGTGACAGGCTTGTTCTGTGGGACGTTACCCATGTTCGCCTTGCGGCCGATTGGACACCCCCCCCTGCGACACCAGCACCGTCGCCAAACCCGAATGCAAGTGCTGCTTACAACGATGACCCCGACTTGTTCGCCACCGAAGCACCTTGCCACGTGGTGGGCTCGAGAGGTAAAGCCTTACACCGTCCTTGGAAAAAAATGAGCTGAGTTGTCTGACGCCCTGCCCGCATTGGCGTTCCTCATTCTCTTGCTGACGTTTGTATTCGCCCAACAAACCAAACTTTTTCGTTTTGTTTTTTTTCTAGATGATACGGACTCGGACGAGGGCGAAAAGGACGGTGGCGACGGGTATGACTTTGATGCTGGTCACGACCGCGCTTGCGACCTAAGAGGCGGAGACGAGATCGGTGGCAATGTTTACCAGGATGACGTGAGTGCTGCAGAGGTGGCAAATATGTGCTGTTTGTTTTTGAAATCTGCTCGGCGTCAACGTGCGCTTTGTATACGATTTTTTTCTGTTCGAGTGTTCTCAATTCATGTTGGTTGTTACCCAACTGCATCAGGGGGGTGGCCCAAACATGGTCAAGGGTCGCCTGGATACCTTCCACGCGCTTCCACGTATCTCGTGCCTGGTGAAGAAGAGTCACGGCGCCTTCAAGCCCTCCATGGCTTGGTTGAAAGATGCTTGCTATATCGTTGATCTGGAAGACATCAAGGAGGCAATTGGTTTTGACGTCACTTGTGTCTTTGTTCGGATCAGTGATATGGGGAGACTTTAGCTGTCGTCGAAAACAATGCCTGTACTGGGTCATGTGTCGTGACCATTACGCTCCTGCCGATCTTGCTTCCAACTGCAGGTAGAAAGTGCTCTTCAAGCGCAAAAAGGCCGTCGGAATAGGTGGCAGAGTAGACAGAGATAGAGATGAACTGTGTTTCTTGCGGAATTGTCGGCGGTTGGCGCCCGAGCGTACACGATTGTTGACTCGCTCTGATTCAGTGATTAATCGGTTCTGCGACGTGATCGATGCGAAATCGGGATAAATTCTCCTGCGCCCGAAAGCACTGGAAGTCGTGAAGCTGCTCCGCAAGCACATCGAAGCTGGTTGTCTAAGCAAGCCTGACGGCGTGCCGCTGTACTACGCATCAGGGAAAAGTAAAGCGGGGATCACCACTCGTCGTTGTGTCAGAGATTCCAGCAGTACAGGGGCTTGGTGTGTGTGTTTGCAGTGCAGGGGCTTGGTGTGTGTGTTTTGCGTGACTTTTCTATAACTAGCAGGTACAGCAACCATTTCCACCCATAACATTGGCCTCACGGCGTAACCCGATGCTCATAGTATTTGCCGTCAAGTATACCGCACGGTTTCGTTTGTTGCAGTGCTTGTAACATGTTGAGTTTTTTCTTCGGCTTGGTGGTCAACCAGGTAATGCGTGTTATGATGGATCTGACGTACACACCTGTTCAATATGTTTTCCGCCTGCTGTAACTGTTTGTCCTTTTTTTAAGGGTTTTCATCGTTACCTCCGCAGGCTACTATTGCGCTTCTCCTGCGCTGGACCCACTCGATCTGCTGGAGTTCAATTATCGCTGGGACATTTGGATGGCTGCGAAGAACCGCGGACTGCCGAAGTAGATTGGAGCGTGCTACGAACAGTTTGAGTTTGATATTATCTAAAGCGACACGGCCAGCTGGTCACCGGATAGCCCGATGTTTCCTGGGTGGGTCTCTGCTCTCGACGTGGCAGACACTGGTGAAAGAAGCGAGCTTTCTCAGAGATTGTGGGGACCTGATGCTCGGGGTGAGGGGCCGGTTAATCTTGTCGACCTCCCAACAACTTCAGAATCGCTATGATCAAATCAAAGGGCACGCCAACGTTAGGAATACGATGATCTCTATTTGTCAACGACATACTGCATTGCGTGCTAGGTTGCAGGAAGCTGACGGGGGCGCGATGATTGCGGGTGTTGTCGGTAGCGCTGTTTCCCCTGCTGTTTCGCGGAGTTGGTATGGGGCAGGTATTGTTGGCGTTCGTGGCGGCAGCGAAGGGGGGGGCGCAGCGGAAGGTGCAGACGTGTCGGCGTCAGCTGCAAAGATGTTCGATTTTGGCGGCGGCGGGGATGAGGCAGGGTAGTTTGGCGCCGCCAACAGACGCCCAAGAAGCCCAAGGGCCCATTCCGGGGCCCTCAGATTTTCTTTCACCGCGGCCACAGTCGGCAAGAAGGCGCGTACCAGGAGGCTCACCCTGCCCCGCGTGGGAGGGAGGGGCGGCCCCAACGCACTGTGCCGCCAGAAAAGCACCGGCCCAAGGCCTGCAGAACTGGGAAAAAACTAGATCAGGCGGGAAGCGGTGGTGGTCATGGTTTGAATGTGAAAAGTGCACTTGGGCCCATCTTGGTGTGGTAGGTTAGCGTCTGCAGTGTCGGGTCAAGTTTGCCTTTTGTTAATTCACAAAGAATAAATATCGTACGAGTTTAAGTTTTTGCTTCGCTTGCGAGCCGGCCGTTTCGTTTTGTGTGGCCCTGGGTTTGATTGCCTGTTTCATCTCTGGGGGAGGGGCAACAGCGATACTACCACCGTTGTCGAAAAAAATTGTGGTCCCTTTTTGTTTAGTTTTCCCTTTCCCATGTTTTCCTTTTTATCCATCCCTGGGGAGAGGGAAAGAAGAAGGGGGGGGGGGGTTACCTGGTCCCTACCCGTAGCTATTCCCCACCCCCCTGATATTTCTCTTCCTTCGCCTGGCATGATGGGGGTGCTGGATGTCGCCGGGCGGCAAGAACGATTCAGTGCCAAGATATACACCACACAAAAGTGTCTGTATTGGAAGAAGAATTTTTCAGAAGCATCGCCACTCATTTGGTTGAACTAGAGTTACGTCGGTCCTGTTATTTGTGGTGTTCGTGTCGTCTATTTTGGCGGAACCACCCGCATCGCTTCCCAGTCGAATATTGTCACCGAAAGCCCTACTTCATCCATTCGATACACACCAAGGAGTTCAACGCACAAAGAAACGCGTTATATAGCAACAACATTTTATAACTAATTTTCAAGGACGTCAGCCGTGAGTTCGACGAATTTCAGGTCAATACTCATCTTTGCAAGCTGCGTTGTTGGTACTCGTAATATACTATATGGGTGATTTTATATTGGGAGGTGTTCATTTTTGGTCCACTATAATGGTAAGTGTTGGTATTTATACTTTATTTAGGTGAACATTTGTATCACAAACGCATGAAAAAAACATTTTGTTGCGGCTGGTTGGTGATGCTTGCCGTTGTACATATTATGGGATACAGCACTACACTACTTGTAGTAGTAGTGCACAATAGTGCACGACATAAATGTAAAAAAAACACCCAGGGATATGAATAGGAAAGCAAGGCTCATACGAGTACTTGTACCTTACCAGGAAAGGAAGATAATTGAGAGGCGCTGTGCTGAAGATAGTGTGTAGAACTCACCCTGTCTCAAATAAGAAATTCAGCCTCGGCCAGAATTATTCCGGTTTCTTCCTTTTTTTCCTATTAATATTTAGTTTCTGCTACTACTGCGGTATGAGCAGCATTGTGCCTAGAATAATCTATCTGCACTACACCTGCTTGTACAAGTATCAGGTACTTATTTGATAGCGAGAAACAGGAATCCTGGCTGGGGCTGCGGGTTACTTATTTGGGAGGGTGTCATCTGCACTGCCTTGAGCTCCCGGATTTCTTGTCTTTCTAGAAGTAAGTATCAGCTTGCCATTTTTACGTCCTGTACTATCGTGCCGCCGGCCCTCTGATAAGCGGCGCCAGGGAATCTGCGTCTTGCTGCTGAGTTGTCGTTGTAAGGAGCTGCCTGGTCATCTACCACCATAGGCTCCTCGTTAATCCACGTCAAGCCTAGCGAGGTCGTGGATGCATGTCTTTCATCCGAGACTGCACTCCACGCCGTGCCTAGCGAGGAGGAAACCGGTGCATCACTTTCGTCCGACTCGCAAGGCGGCAAGGAAAAGCCGAGCTCGCAAGACTGGCAGCAGCACTTGCAGCAGCCTCCATGCTGCTGGCGGTTCTCAGCCCCGTAGATACCTTGGGGTTAATCACTGCGGGTCCGCCGCAACGTGCTGCTATGTGCTGCTACGTGTGTTAGCTCTGCGGGCAGAGTGTGCGGGCAGGTGTACTTCGTGGTCTTTTCAAATTGAAATCTAGTTCTGTAGAGTAGGTAGACTGGCGTTTTTGGTGTTGGCAGGCTTTTCCTTCCTGCCGATGTTGGCAGATTCCCGGGCGCCGTTCTTTTTACTCTTCACTCTTCACACACGTCATACCTTGTACCTGGTAAACAGGATCTGGCTGGACAGATCTCAGATCTGGGAGACGCGTGACTCGGGTTTTTGAAAGACGTACCACCAGGTAACTCTCTCTGTCTGTGTTGCAGCATTGATTGACCACACGAAGAAGCCCGGACTGCTGGGGTACCATAGCAAGGGTGCCCCAGCAACGCCCGTTGCAATTGCAAGGGGATGCACGACAGGGGCTGCATAACGCCGCTACTAACTACTCGTATTGCTGCATGCTCGACGGTTTGATAACAAAAAAACACGTTTTTAGGGCGAACACGGACAATGTCCTCGAGGCACCGTGACAAAAAAACGTGTATACCATTGAGGCACGGGCTTTTGTATGTACGCAAGAAGTTTGGGGTTACTGCACGTTGACCAATGAGATCAACGCGGGTGGTTACTTGTACTTGTCCTGGTATAGCAAAGGAAACCTTGGATCAGTCTGTCTGGTTGCTGACTAGGAAGCGAAGCACGTCTGCGAGAAGAGAGAAGCATCACACGCATCCGTATACAACGGCAGCTTGCGCTGCCGGGGTTGTAACGAATACCACTGATAGGGACAGCTTACGCTATACCTACAATGGGACCCGAAGGGTGCGCCAGCTAGCGTTGGGCTGCGAAAGCAACTGAGTTAAATCGACACACGACGCGTATGAAAATACGTGGAAGTGTGGTGAGCTAATAAAGCTTTATTTTTCCCCATCCGCCGGAGGATGAAAAAAAAAAAAAAAAATCGTCAGCGAGGCAGGTTCAAGGTGTGATAGACTAGCTGATTTGTGCTGTGAGCTTCGCTGCAAAGCGACATTATTTTCAAGAATCGCGATATTTGTCAAGAATCCGGAACTTGAATCGTTTTGTTTTTTTGAACATTTTTCATCAAAAAATGATTAATAATAAAAAAATGTGTCAGGATCCTGGGATTCCTGACAAAAAAACGAGATTATTTGTTTTTTGGAAACGTGACATTTAAGAAATTTAAAATATCAGGAATCGTGGCATGTCGTCAGGATTCGTGACTTTTTTTGCGTTCGTTAGGAACGACCCTTACTCGCTTTATTACTTGACGACATTGATTGTCTTCGTGCCTGTACGACCCGGATCCGGTCTGTTTCAAATCCCCCAGATACTAACCTAGGGTCTTTGTGCCGGAAACTCCAAATGTGTCCGATTTCCAGTTGTATTGTATGCGCGATGAAAAAACAAACAAACGCAATACTCTGTACCCAAGTACCAGTTATGTATTACTTCGAAGTATGTGGTAATGGTCACGAAAATAGCAATACTGCAAGCAGCAAGCGGTCATGGCCATGACAACAGCAACAAAACTGCTGTTTGCACATATATACGTACGAGCACGCAATAAGTCGCTCTCTAATAAAAAATCAACACGCTACTCTTATGATTACTTCCACATCCATCCATCAGTGAAACTTCGCCATCAAACAGGGAAAAAGGCAGAAGACACGTTTTTTGCTGACACGACGGTGAATCTTGTTGCAGCTAAAAAACCGCGTGAAAAATGCTCGGCCCCGATCGATCGAGTGTGCATCATATACTTGTACGGCGGTACACGTTGAAAAACAAATCGACGATCGACGGGTTCCTTGCGGCGCTGCCGTTGGGTGGTTCCCGTGTAATACTATGACTTCAATATTCAACGCGTGTATTATGCGCCACACAGACCCTCCCCCCCCTCCTCCTCCTCCTCCTCCCCCTCTTCCTCCTCCTCATAAAAAACCTTGGACCGTTTCGATGGAAGACTACAGCAAGACTAAGTTGGGAGACCTCGCTTACGCCATCTCGACGGATGTAAAAACTACAGGGTCCATTGTTCATTCACCCGCAAGAGAATGCTCACGATAATATCCTGTCAGCGATTTGTAACTCGGCTTTCATCCTCTCCTTCGATTAATCGCTCCACCAAGCCACTATTCCTGTAGCGCCGCTGCCTCGCCAACACACAAACAACGATAGGTTCGTCCCGAAAAAAGTAACCCCCCCCCCCCCCGCCCCCTTCCCCCCTCGCCGCCGCCTCCACGCTCGTCCGAACACCTCGGCTCGGCCAACAGACGCACCAGCCTGCCTGTCCACACACAAGCGCGAATCACATGCCCCTCACCCGGTTCTCAAACCGCTACCTACCCAACACATGCCTTCTGGTTGGCAATGCAGCACGGGACGTTCCATGAGCCCGGCAACCAAGCCATCAAATTTCTTCGCATCACAAAAAAAAGCGGTGCCATCATGCCCAACGGTGGTATTGGATCGATGGTTCGCGCACACCAAGAGCGCAGAAAAGAAAGCCCAAGGAGCTACCCGGTAATCTACGCTACCTACCTAACCACCCATGTCATCTAGTCGCGATGGTTCCAACACCCGAAGCGAAGAAAAAAAGAGCCCAAAGAGCAATCCGGCAATCAAACCTGCCGCTTTCAACTACGAGAAAAAGCCGCCACGGCTAGGTGCACCACTACCTTCCTCCCGGCCCGCCGCCACCAGCCCTATACACCTGACCTCCAGTGCGAGACTCTGTCCCTCCGTTGACACCACTACCCGCGACCGGGCCCGGGGCGAAGCGGGGGATTTCCTTATTCCCGGCGCTCGCGAGCTCCGCGAAAAACGGCCGGAACGCGTTATCGGCGATCAAGGTCTTGAGCAGCGGGAAAGGCTCGATCGGCGTGGCCACTATCTGGGGGGGTGACTCTTGTTGCTGTTGCTGCTGCTGCTGCTGTTGCAGCTGCTGTTGCTGTTGCTGCGATTGCTTCGGGTCCTGAGGCTGTTGTTGCTGCTGTAGAGGCTGCTGCTGCTGTTGCGCGTACTGTTGCTGATGCTGCTGCTGGTATTGTTGGTGTTGCTGCTGCTGCGGCTGTTGTTGGTGAAGCGGCTGGTTTTGCAGCTGCGGCTGCTGCTGCTGGTTTGGCTGCTGCTGGTAGTGTTGTAGGTGCTGCATTTGGTGTGGCTGCGGCTGTTGGTGATGGTTCTGCTGATGTTCTTGGCGCTGCAGCTCGCGCTGCTGCTGCAGGTGCTGCCGCAGGTGCTGCTGCAGATGATGCTCCTGTGGCTTTTGTTGCTGCTGGTGCAGCTGTTGTTTCTGCTGCTGCGGCTGCGGCTGGTGTTGGTTTTGCTGCTGGTGCTGCTGCGTTTGGTTTTGTTGCTGCTGCAGCTGGGGTTGGTTTGGCTGCTGCGACTGCTGGTGCTGGTATTGCTGCTGCGGCTGCTGGTATTGGTTTTGCTGCTGCTGCTGTTGCGCAAGTGGAAGCTGCAGAGGAAGCGACAGGGCGGCGCCCGGAGCAGCAGCGGCCCCGTTACCGTTCATGATGCCGCCGCCTCTCACCGACACTTCGTTCGGCACAAAGCGCTGCTCCTGATCCTGGTGGCCAGGCCCGTTGTTGAAGCGTCTCCAGCCCCCTCCCGATCTTTGCCAGTCTTGCTGTTGGGGCTGCGACTGCGGCTGCCCCTGCTGTTGCGGCTGCTGCTGCTGGTGTTGCTGTAGCTGCTGCTGAGAGAGCATCGCTCCTGGCCCGGGCTGGGTCGCCGCTGACGCCGTAGGTGCAGCCGCCGCAGGCTGCGGCGGCGACGGTCCCCAGACCACGACCTTACCGTTTCGCTCGGTACAGGCGCGGAGCAGGTCGGCCGCGCTGACCCAGTGCAGCGCCAGCATGGAGGTGTCGCTCTTATCGACGCTACCGCCGCCCCAGGTGTACTTGTGGGGGAGGTCGATGAATGCGGGGCTGCTGACTTCGCACGCGAGCACCGCCATTTTGGCGCCCTGAACCCACAGCGCCTTCGCGCGGCCCTCAAAGTACGCCGTCAAGAAGGTGACACGTTCGTAGTCGCCGAGAACCTGGTGCGTTATTGCGTCGGTTGTTGCGTGAACATGCATGGGGGAGAGAGGCAAGGGGTTAGGGGGAGGGAGGGGGGGGGGGGGATATTGACATGCAAGGCTGCAGCCTGTCAGACCATAGACCCTCGCACCGCTACAATGCCGGGACGGAGCACGTCGGGCTTTCATCGACCGGGGAGACATTTCTTGCTTCAAGCGCGAAACGCAATGAGGTGTTGGGCGAGTCGTGTGGAAGGTAAGCTGCATCCTCTACCAAGAACCGCGTGACACGGACTTCGGCACAATGTGCGTCTTGCGTATAGATGACAGCATCGAATGAGTTTGTTTCAATTTCCGGTGTGGCCGCTTTCAGAACAGCAATGGATATATTATGTAACTGCCTCGTGGGTGCCGCACCATCTACACACTACGTGATACGATAATTTCCCTTGTTCGGCGATAAGGTTCTTGACCCCGCAAAAGAAAATCAAACTCGACCACCATCATGTTTACCGCTAAAAACAAAAAAACGGTGCCCCCGTTGTCTAGCTCACGCAGTGAGCGGCGTGTTGTGAGGCGCAGGCGCCGGAAAATGGAAGATTACCTCGTACTCTGAGCTAAGCGGTCGACTCGTACACTACAACTGCACAGCACCCTATAATACAAAAGCACAGCACAGCACAGCACAAGCGGTACGTACCTTTCCCGACTCCTCCCAGAATTCGCGCCACGCCGTGTGCTCGGGTCCGGCGTCGCGGTCCTCCCTCTTTCCTGCCAAGCAGCTGAGAACCAACTCGTTTTTGCGCATCTCGCTCCCGACAAGAATCGAGATAGTGCCCGTTGCGGGGTCGCGGCTACCGTAGCAAGACATGGCAAGGCAAGGCAAGGCAGGACAAGGCGGGCAGGGCAGGGCAGTGCAGGGTAAGGCGCGGTACAACAGGTTAGCGACAAACAGGAACGCTAGCTCAGTGCATGGGAGTGAGCCGGGGGGGACATTACGTCATTACATCACGCTTCTGTGACCCGGTACCCAGAAAAAACGGAGTCAAAATCGGCACCTGCAGGCGTACAAGAGGCAACACCATCCCAAGTGCGCAATCAACCAATGGACCAACAAGTCCACCAGTATTAAACGAAAACCCATTAAAAACCGTGAAAAGGAAAACACAACAGTCGAGAGTTAAGGTAAGACATGACCGTGAGCCACGAAGTGGTGCCATTCGCGAACCCGTGATACGAGCAGAGCAACAGCAGGGGCCAAATAAAAACCGTCCCCTCCCCAACCGACGGGGGCTAACGACGACGGCAACAGCTACACATATAGGGAGCGCAAGAGCGATTCACCTCCAACCTTTTGACCGCGGGCACGAAAAAAATAAACCTATAATGAAAACGACGCAAGACGGACCGCGGACCGCGCAAGTTCCATCCTGCACTCCTCAAATCTAAACAAGCTCTTTCACGCGGCGCAGAGATGAGCCACCCCCTGCGGGGAGCTCGCAGGGCGAAGCGGTCCCGCCTAACCCTAACCCCTCCGCCACATCGGAGGCAGAGCACTTCACGTGCAGGCTCTCAACAGCCGGCCCCCGATTTCAGTCTCGACCCTGCTCCTACATACCCGCGCCGTCCTCCTGCGCTATGTATTCAAAGACCTTGAACCCGGCTCGCGCCTACCCATGTAATACTGTGGCTGCCTGTGTAGGCTGGAGCAATAAAGCTGTTTACATAACTGCGTAGGTAGGACGCAAGACAACGGACGCGTGCACACAGTCAAGAACGAAATACGTCGTCTTCGTTGCTCGCTGGGTCACTCACTAGTACGGAAGGACCCCCGCCGATTTGTAGAACTGGCGCTCTTTTTCCCGCACGAAGTAGTCCATGTAGTCGGGGGCGAGCGATTCCACAGACATGCTCCGACGCCAGTCAACGACGGCGCCACCGCCATCACCACCACCCCTTCCCCCGACCCACGCCGCCTGTCCTGTTCCAGCCCCGCCCCCCCACCCACCGCCCGCCGCCATATTCGGCTGAGCTCCCCCGCCTGCGTGACCTACCACCATAGCACCGCCGGCGACGGGGGCGCTGGCCATCTGTGTCGGGGCAGGCTGCTCTTCCTTCTTCCGTTTCTTATCATGCACCACCTGCGCCGTGTCATTACCCGCAAAGCCTCCTGCAAAGCCTCCCGCCGCTACCGGCGCCGTCACCATCACCCCGGGCATGGGTTGTTGCTGCGGAGGCCAGGGCCCGCCTCTACTCGTACCACCACCTCTACCTCCTCCTCCTCCTCCCCTTCCGCCCATGCCAAACCCTGCCTCGCCGTTGCCACTACCGCCACCCCCTGTGTAGGCGCCAGGGGGCATCCCCGACGAGTGGCCAGTAGGCACCCCCGACGAGGGGCCCACCGGGAGCGCATCACGACGGACGCCTTCATGGTTTCCCGTGGCTCCCCACACCTGGGTTGTAACACCACCTCTGCCACCTCCTCCTCTTCCTCCTCCTCTTCCTCCTCCTCGTCCTCCTCCTCCGCCTACCCCGCCGCTGCCACTGCCGCCGCCGGCTACATAAGCGCCAGGAAGCACGCCCGACGTCGGTTCGACCTGGCCTCCATCATGACGGACGCCTGCATAATTGCCCGGAGCTCCCCACGACGGCGTCGCAACACCACCTCTGCCTCCTCCCCCCCCTCTGCCTCCTCCTTCTCCCCTCCCTCCTCCTCCTCCTCTGCCCCCTCCTCCACCTCTTCCTCCTCCCCTACCACCCACCGCAGCCCCCGCTCCGCTGCTGCCACTGCCGCCGCCGGCTATATAAGTGCCGGGGGGCATCCCCATCGAGGGCTCGGTCGGGAGTCCATCGGGACGAACACCTGCATAGTTGCCCGTAGCTCCCCACACCTGGGTCGTAACACCGCCTCCGCCTCCGCCTCTACCTCCTCCTCCGCCCGGCCCGCCGACGCCACTAACCCCGCCGGCTGTGTAGCCACCAGGAGGCACCCCCGTCGTGGGCGCGACCTGTTGCCCATCGCGACGGGCGGCGTCGCCGGTAGCCGACCATACCGCAGTCATGGCACCACCTCTGCCTCCTCCTCCTCCCCTCCCTCCGTCTCCACCTCCTCTCCCTCCTCCTCCCCTTCCGCCCATCCCAACCATCGCTCCATCACCGCCAGCTATATAGGTTCCCGGGGGCACTGCCGACGTGGGCGCGACCTGACTCTGGACATTGTCACCCGCAGCTGTCCACACCTGGGTCGAAACACCACCTCTGCCTCCTCCTCCTCCTCCCCTCCCTCCTCCGCCTCTTCCCCCCCCAACCCCCGGCCCGCCGCCGGCTACATAGGCACCAGGAGGCACCCCCGGCGTGAGCATGACCGGGAGAGCGACCTGGGGCTCATCGCGACGAACGCCGTCGCCGGGAGCTGGCCACATCTGGTTCGTAAAACCACCTCTGCCCCCGCCTCCTTCTCCTCCTCCCCTCCCGTCCACATTAACTCCCGGCCCGCCGCCGCCATTAACCCCACCGGCAAGGAAGGCACCTGGGTGCATCCCCGGCGTGGGCCCGGCCTGGGCCTGGATGCCGTCACCCGCAGCTGTCCACACCGGGGTCGTAACACCACCACTGCCTCCTCCTCCTCCGCCCACAACCCCCCCCGGCCCGCCGCCACCGGTTATGTAGGTACCAGGGGGCATCCCCGACGTGGGCTGAACCGGGAACTCATCGCGGCGGACGCCACCGCCCGCAGTTCCGTGCACCGGGGTCGTAGGACCCTGCACCGGGGTCGCAACACCCTGCACCGGGGTCGCAACACCCTGCACCGGGGTCGCAACACCCTGCACCGGGGTCGCAACACCCTGCACCGGGGTCGCAAAACCATGCATCGGGATCGGAACACCGTGCACCGGGGCCATACCACCATGCACCTGGGTCGTAACAACATGCATCGGGGTCGTAACACCCTGCACCTGGGTCGAAACACCATGCATCGGGCTCGTAACACCCTGCACCTGGGTCGAAACACCATGCACCGGGCTCGTAACACCCTGCACCGGGGTCGGAACACCCTGCATCGGGGCCGTACCACCCTGCATCGGGGTCGAAACACCCTGCACCGGGGCCGTACCACCCTGCATCGGGGTCGAAACACCCTGCACCGGAGCCGTACCACCCTGCACCGGGGCCGTACCACCTTGCACCGGGGTCGCAACACCCTGCACCGGGGTCGTAACACCCTGCACCGAGGTTGCAACACCCTGCACCGGGGTCGTAACAACCTGCATCGGGGTCGCAACACCCTGCATCGGGGTCGTAATCCCCTGCATCGGGGGCGTAATCCCCTGCATCGGGGTCGTAACCCCCTGCACCGGGGTCGCAACACTCTGCGCCGTGGTCGTACCACCCTGCATCGGGGTCGCAACACTCTGCGCCGGGGTCGTACCACCCATCGGGGTCGCAACACTCTGCGCCGGGGTCGTACCACCCTGCATGGGGGTCGCAACACTCTGCGCCGGGGTCGTACCACCCTGCGCCGGGGTCGTACCACCCTGCATCGGGGTCGTAACACCCTGCACCGAGGTCGCAACACCCTGCACCGTGGCCGTCGCACCCTGCATCGGGGACGCAACACTCTGCACCGTGGCCGTCGCACCTTGCATTGGGCTCGCAACACTCTGCACCGTGGCCGTCGCACCCTGCATCGGGGTCGTAACACTCTGCGCCGGGGCCGAACTACCCTGCATCGGGGTCGTAACACTCTGCGCCGGGGCCGAACTACCCTGCATCGGGGTCGAAACACTCTGCGCCGGGGCCGCATTACCCTGCACCGGGGTCGTAACACTCTGCGCCGGGGCCGCACTACCCTGCACCGGGGTCGCAACACCACCGCCGTCTTCTCCTCCTCCTCCTGCTGCTCCTCCGGCTCCTCCTACTATCCCTGCTCCCCCTCCGTTCGCCCCAACCCCCACCCCGGCGCCGACACTACCGCCAGCGGGTCTGAAGGTGCTAGACATTGCGCCCCCCGCCGAGGGATCGACCGGGAGCTCATCATGACGGACGCCTTCATAGGCGCCCGTGGCTCCCCACACCGGGGTGACCCGAGAGGTCACGGGCATGGGCACGCCGATGCACACAAGGCACCGCACGCACTGCGCAAGGTTTGTCACCGCGTTGACGCCGCGCCGCGTCCGCTGCGTCGCGGTCGGGTCCTTTGGGCACCCCAAAAACTTGAGCATGCCAGCTAGGCCCGACTGGGGAAGGGAATGCTGCTTCGACTTGCGCTTCTTAGACTGCTGCTGGTTGCCCCTGCCCCCGCGGCCACCGCCACGTCCACCGACACCACCGCTGCCGGCCGGGACCGCCCCAGCCTTAGCAGCCTGCAGGTCTGCTTCATGAGCACACACTCGCGCCGCGTCCGTCCAGGAGCGCAGGTGGTCCGGTATCTGGTGGCCCCCGACCAAGTCCGAGAGGGAGCCAAGGGTTGCCGTGCCGGTGGTGACCCACCTGGCATTCCAGAGCGAGCGGTAGGTGGTATGAACAGCACGGCAAAAAAACAGTGGAGTTTGTGAGTTCGTGTCTGGTGTTTTCAGACCTCAAAACATACTAAATTGATGTTGACAAAATAGATCAAAACCCCCAAAATACTACCATGTTGAGGTGGTTCGCGTATTCTTCATAGATGAGATCCAAAACGCGCGGCGCCGTTGACCTCGGGACGGAGCGTAAGCCTGGGTTAGCGTTGGGATTAGCGTTGGGGTAGGTGGGCACCCCCTCTTGATTTTGAGAAAAAACAAACAAACCCAAAAACACGACAAAAACTCAAGAACGGTACTACTTTGGTACTTTCTCTGGCAGGTTTTGATTGCCAAAACTGGCGAAGAAGCGACATCCCGAAAAAAGGGCAGACATCACGGCGCAAGAACGGCGCGGGGAGCACTGGCGCGATCAAGTCAGTCCGTCAGCCGATCGGTCCCTAGGAAATAGCACTACACAAATAGGGTCTGCGATTTGGCCAAGCTTCGCCATGGTTGACAGTCCACGCAAACTTGTCATTATATCTTCCTTCCCAGATTGTTTCAGGCGGTTGGGGGGGTCTACATTATCGTGTTTTTCACAACCATGGAAATAACCCTAACCCTAACCCATACAAAATTCCGCTCGGAGTGCCCCCTACCGTATAACACGAAAGAAAGCACACCCCCCTGCATGAGCACACCCGGTGATATATACAGTTTGTTTCGTTTTTCGACCATCACTTCATCACCGGGGGTACGTCGAATACCACACCCCTTACGGGGAATGCCTGAAAATAGTACCAAACTCCAAAATTATCACATCGTCTGGAGGATACCATTCACCCGCAACGGGCACCGGTTAGGACACCAGCATGGAGGCCACAGCTGTGCCCCATCACAGTGATCCGAACGAGTCTGCGGCCCCAACCCCACCGGTACCTGCTGCTGCCGCGCCTCGAGCGACAATCACGTGTTTTTTCTCCGGGATCAGCCCGCTTACCGGTACCGGTGCTGGCGCTACCGATACCCCGTTCACGCTCCTTAGCAATCGTTAATAACGCTAGCACATCCCCTCTTTGCTACACCCTCTAGCTGCGCGGCTACCGTGCATGGTTGCCATCACCGGGGATACGCTAGATACCACACACCCCTACAACAGCACACCCGGTGATATTATCTCGAAAACGCCAAATTGTCATCACCGGCGTGTGCTTTCTTCCGTGTTATACGGTGATGACGTCACTGGGGTGAACTGGTTGAAAAAAACGTAGTACCAGTAATGTGGATCACTGCGATCGGGGTGAGGTATAAGGCTAATAAAAGTCTTCAAAATACAAGTACAATGCAACCATGTCGTTCATGCAACCATGTTGTTCATGCAACCATGTTGTTCAAACTAGGCCAAAATCTATACGGCCCCTCGGAGGCCGGCGACACACACGCGAAAATGGTCGAATGGAACCGTCGACAGCGGCGTGGCCGCTGCAAGGGCGACATCCGTCTCCGTGCATTAGATATAAATCGAGGCAAAGGCGACATTCCGCTCGTGGTCAACAACAGCATTTTTCAGGGCAAAACAGAGGGAAACGGGACAAACGGAAAGCACACTCCGTGTCTGTCCGCACGGACCAATAATACACACGCACTGCCCCCGCCCCCTCACCCCCATAGCTTGGGTACCTGCATGTACAACAAAATATTGCAAAGGTCGTCAAAGTACCAGTACCAGTCACGGGTACTCGGTCAATTACACCCGAGTACCAGCCATTTTGAATGACTCAGTGCCTTGAGTACTTCGAGCTGAAATGACCGAGTACTCGCGAGTCCGTGGAGTGCTTCGACCTGAAACGACTGAGTACTCGCGAGTCCCTGGGGAGCACTTCAGCCTGAAATGACTGAGTACTTGCGAGTCCCTGGAGCACTTCAGCCTGAAATGACTGAGTACTCGCGAGTCCCTGGAGTACTTGAGCCTGAAACGACCGAGTACTCGCGAGTGCCTGGAGTACTTTCACCTCACATGACTGAGTACTCGCGATTGAGTAGTTGCGAGTTACAAACGCGCCAGGTATTTTTCTTCTATACGTACCTCGCACTAATTGAGTAGTAATTGGTAATTTTAGTCTGCGCGAAACAAGCATTTTATTCATTTTCACTTTTGTTAATTGTTGGTAAACAAAGAATCCTTTTTAGCATTCATATATACCTCAAGTTGGGTAGTAATTTTAGTCTACGCAAAAAAAGCAGGTCATTCATTACTATATTTCATTTGTTGGTATACACAGAAGAGGATCATACGTACTATTAATAATGCGTCCCAAAAAAAAAGTCAAAGTGAAAAAAATACTTGTTTTGTGCAGGCTAAAATTACTACCCAATTAGTGCGAGGTATATATATATATATATATCAAAAAGTCGCAACACCTTGGTAGATTTAAAGGTCGTCAGAGTACCAGTGCCAGCCATTGGTACTAAGATTACCCCCGAGCACCAGTCATTTTGAATGACTCAAGTGCCTGGAGTACTTCGGCCTAATTTGAGTGAGTACTCGCGAGTGCCCGGAGTACTTCAACCTAAATTGACTGAGTACTTGCGAGTGCCTGGAGTACTTCGAGCTGAAATGACTGAGTACTCGCGAGTGCCTGGAGTACTTCGAGCTGAAGTTACTGAGTACTCGCGAGTGCCTGGAGTACTTCGAGCTAAAATGACTGAGTGCTTGCGAGTCCCTGCAGTACTTCGACCTGAAATGGCTGCGTGCTCGAGGGTCCCTGGAGTATTTCGACTTGATATGACTGAGTACTTGTGAGTGCCTGGCGTACTTCAACCTGAAATGACCGAGTACTCGCGAGTGCTTGGAGTACTTCGGCCTGAAATGACTGGTACTGGGTGGCACTGGTACTCTGACGACCTTTGAAACCTTGTACATAGGTACCGGTCGCCCCGGTGGCGTATCAGGTTATCCTCGAGCCTGGTCTGACGAGCTTTGAAACCTTGTACATAGGTACCGGTCGCCCCGGTGGCGTATCAGGTTATCCTCAAGCCTGGAATAGGTCAGTTTCGTGAGTTCGAGCCCCACCGAGTGTATTCGTATAAATTCGTTGGGACTTTTTCTTGAGCACAAATTGACTTGCGGAAAGCGCGAGAGCGTGAGTTAGCAACACTCGATGAAAAATCGACGAGCAGTGGGATTGCTGAACCCCATGCGCGTTAACAATTGAAGGCAAGAACCGGGGGGGAGGAGGGACGACACCTGTGACCACGGCTTGTCCAGAAGCTGGAAAGTACAAGTGTGAAAAAAAAAAACATAACTCGAGCAACACGTTTTGGCCAAACTCTATTTTGCACGTCAATCCAGACTACAGAGGTGGGCACCGTTGAAAAAAAAAATGGTTTTAACCGGTTTTTGGAAACCCAGCAGGCGTGTACGAGTGAACGGTTTCTGAAAAAAAAACGTGGTTTATTTGGCCGATTTAAACCAGTTAACCGAGAACCGGATAAAACCGGGAAAAACCGCATAAAACTGGAAAACCGAAAAAACCGGCAGAACCGGACAATTTCTGCACAGATTATTTACCGAATAAAACCATCACCAATACTAATAATACACACGTCGTCAGTTGCCGTCTGTGGTCAGTAGGCTATAGAATTAGACTCTTGACTTGCAATAAGGGAGTGTTATAATTGACATCTTGCAATAGACACTTCTTTAATTCTTCTTTCTTTTATCTTGTTTCCTATTTCTTCTTTTTTTCAACATATGTATGAGGATTGAATCTGTGTCGGTTTTGTGATCACAGCTTGTCCAGCAGCACGTTACCAGCGGCTCGGAGTCCACATAATAAACACGTTTTCGACCCCAACATGCCGTTCTGTTCAATGATTTCGAGGCGTTTCACTATACCATTTGGTTTAAACCGGTTTTCTCCGGTTTTTATTCTTGATAATAACGCCTCATTCTCCGGTTTCTTTTTTCTTTTTTCTTGTGCCCACCTCCAATCCAGACCCAACCCGACCCCAACCCTGCGCAGGGCTGGAGATCGGCAGGGGCGGTCACGCGGCTCCGGCGAGTGTTTCGGTGGCGTTAAAAAGAAGGTGCGGTCGACATGACAGCCTCCACCGATCAGATAGTGGCGTTGAACGAGTTAATGTACAAGGTGGTGTTGTTGTATATCTAGGGTACCTCCCCCAATCTACCCCATTCGCACCCTTTCTTCCCAAATATCACCCAGGCGAAACAGCGCAACAGCAATACCACTGTCGCCGCCTCTCCATCTCCAAAACTCCCCCTTGCCACGCACCACTCATCACACTGCGTACCTGAAGTTGCCGCGCTCAGCGAACCCCGACTCGTCGCGCGGGCCCGGGCCCAGCCCGAGGGAAACCATCCACTGCTGCAGCTCCTGCAGCAGCTCCGGCAGCGGGAGGGCCGTCGACTTGACGTTCAAGCTACCTTCGGTGCCACCACCGCTGAAAGGGGCTTGGAAAGGCTGCTGCTGCTGTTGCTTTTGCGTCGGTGGGTCGACCCGGGCATAGCGGAAGAAACGGCCGATCTGCCGCCCCGTGGACGTCTCTATGGCCAGGCACACCACCTCCATCACATCGTTTTTGGTGGGTAAGTCTGCGGAGATAGGGTAGCGTGAGACAGGGCAGGATCGGGTAGGGGGGGAGAAGGATAGCGGAGCAGAGTGGAGGGGCGGGGAGTAGGGGAGGGGAAGGGAAGGGAGGGGTGTACGGGAGGGCAGGGGGGGGGAGGGCAGGGAAGGAAAGGGGAGGGGAGGGGAGGGGGGGGGAAGAAGGGGAGGAGCGGGGAGTGGACGCGAGGGGAGTGGACGCGAGGGGAGGGGAAGGGATACGAGGGCAAAACGTTCAGGATGTCATCTTGCATCTACAGCTCTCAATGACAAAGAATGCTAAATGCTCGTACGGCTAGGGCCTTCGATTTATAGCACCTGGTACTTGTTATTTATACATGCTTTATGACATCCAAGCAAGCACAGCTGTGCACTAAGGCGGGAAACGGGGTAGATTGGCTAAATCTAAAACATTGATTGGGTCGCTGCATCGTAGCTCAACGCTCGACGACAAAGAAAAAAAAAGCGGCAATAATTGTTCCCGCGCGAAATATTGCCACTGCAGCCGGTCGCTCCGGTGGTCTAGTGATGACCCTCGAATGCTACTGAGATAGAGTTGGTCCTGGAGTTCGAATCGGACGGTTGGGTTTGTTCGCAGAAAGTAAAAAATACAACTGCTTACGTAGAGCGCTTACTTTATTTATTCATTTTCACAGTTCTACTTTGCAGCTTCTGGACAAGCCGTGGTCACAGGTGTCGTGCCTTCTCCCCCCCGGTTCTTGCCTTCAATTTTTATCGCGCATAGGGTTCAGCAATCCCACTGCTCGTCGATTTTTCATTGAGTGTTGCTAACTCACGCTCTCGAGCCTTCCGCAAGTCAATTTGTGCACAAGAAAAAGTCCCAACGAATTTATACGAGTATGCACTCGGCGGGGCTCGAACTCACGAAACTGACCTAAACCAGGCTCGAGGATAACCTGATACGCCACTGGGGCGACCGAGCGCTTAATATAGCAGCGTGGGTAGGCGCAATTCGATGCTAGTCGACAAGGGAAGAAAGGGCCAAGTCTGTTTGCGATAGGCGCCTACCGTGGTGGGGTGGGGTGAGAGGAGCTGCTTGGTGACCCCAGATGTGAGTTGCGAGTGACAACGAGAAAGATAAGGTGCACAACTATTTTATAGTAAATTAAGGGACGAGCAAAAATTAAAAAAAATACTGTTAAAACACTTTTTTGTCCGTGGCGGTGACCCGGTACGAACAATTATTAGCTGCTGACCCTTGCTGTAGACTTGTTCAGCAGTATGACAGGCAGCACGTATACGCTCACTTCCCCGCAACAGCAACAGCAACAGCAGCAACAAAAACATCGAATCAATGCCGAAAAACACAACAACAACAACAACAACAACAACAACAACAACAACAACAACAACGACAAGGACAAGGACCAGGATCTAATGCATCTGTTACAACCCAATCCTCTGCATATGCCCGACAAGAGGAACAACAAAACACCACACACTGCCTGCTGCGCACAACAAAAATAAACAAAAAAAAATCGTACGCGCGTTGTAGTTCACCAGTGAAGAGCAGCAGTCCGCACTGGTTTGGGGTTTGAACACTGCTGTATTCAAAGGTCATCCATGTCTGTGGCCTGCTGTTACCCGCACTACGCGCAGCGGCAGTCAACACCCCGTCTACCCCCCCCCCCACAAGCTTCTTGGTGAGTGGGCTCTACAGACAGCAGCCGTATATACCGGCATATCGTTCCGTTCCCGTCAGTTGGTTCCACGTGTGCATATCCCATGATACGAATCTCTTCTACCTGGTACTCCAAGCACACTTCGTCCTCCCAATCCCAGTTTCATACGAATACACCGCACAAAAAAAAACTAATAATATTTCATGCCTTTCACCACCCAAAATGTCGCTGTCTTATTATGTCGTACTGGTACATATGAGAGGATCGGGACGCCATGGGCTACTGCACGAATCAGTCTACACCCACCCACCTGCAATCAACAGCACGGGTGGAACACCAGGCGCAGCCCCCGGCAGCATCCCACCGCTCCCCGGCCTCGCAATGGCCGCCTCCATCTGCCCCCAGCCGACCACGTTGGGGAGGTTCCCGGCCAGCCACGAGGCACGCTCCTCTTCTGCCCGGTTAGCATCGTGGATAAGCTTGGTGTCGCCTGCTCCTGCTTGAGAGGCACCCGCGGGATGGGCTGGCGAAGCGGCAGCAGCGGCGGTGGGGCCTGCAGCGCCTGTCGGAGAGAACGGTACTGATGAGGGCGCTGCCACTGCTGGCGCTGCTGGGGAAGATGCTGGCGGCAATCGGGCAGATTGCGATCCAGGCGATTGGGCTGCTGGTCTGTTGGAAGGAGGTGCTTGACCGTCGCCGGGAGGGGGGCTGGATTGAATGGGCTTCTGTTGGCGTTGCCCGTTTTGGGACTTCCGCTCCTGTTGATGCTGCTCCTGCTCCTGCTGCGGAGGCTTCGGCTGCTGCTGCTGAGGCTGCGGCTGCTGCTGCTGCTGCGGCTGCTGCTGCTGCGTCTGCTGGGGCTGAGGCTGCGTCTGCTGGGGCTGAGGCTGCGTCTGCTGGGGCTGCGTTTGCGTCTGCTGCTGCTGAGGCTGCGTCTGCTGCTGCTGAGGCTGCGGCTGCAACTGCTGAGGCTGCGGCTGCGGCTGCGGCTGCTGAGGCTGCTGCCGCGGCTGTGGCTGCTGCTGAAGCTGTTGCGGAAGCTGTGGTTGTTGCTGCTGCTGCTGCTGCTGTGGCTGCTGCTGCGGCTGAGGCTGCTGCTGCGGCTGAGGCTGCTGCTGCGGCTGAGGCTGCTGCTGCGGCTGCGGCTGCTGCTGCTGCTGCTGCTGCTGCTGCTGCTGCGGCAGCGGCAGCGGCGGCTGCTGCTGTAGGTGCTGCGGCGGCGGTTGCTGCTGCTGCGGCGGGGGATACTGCTGCGGCGGGGGATACTGCTGCTGCTGCTGCGGTGACTGCTGCTGCAGCGGCTGCTGCTGCTGCTGCTGCGGTTGCTGCTGCTGCTGCTGCTGCGGGGGCTGCTGCTGCTGCTGCTGCTGCTGCGGGGGCTGCTGCTGCTGCTGCTGCTGCGGGGGTTGCTGCTGCTGCTGCTGCTGCTGCTGCGGTTGTTGTTGTTGCTGCTGCGGCGGCTGCTGCTGCGGCGGATACTGCTGCGGCTGCGGATACTGCTGCGGCTGCGGATACTGCTGCGGCTGCGGATACTGCTGCGGCTGCTGGTTCAGCTGTTGCTGCGGCTGCGGATACTGCTGTGGCTGCTGGTTCAGCTGTTGCTGCGGCTGCGGATACTGCTGTGGCTGCTGATTCGGTGGCTGCTGTTGCGGATACTGCTGTGGCTGTTGCTGCGGTTGTGGCTGCAGCTGCGGCTGCGGCTGCGGCTGCGGCTGCTGGTGTTGATACTGCTGGGGCTGCTGGTTCAGCTGCTGCTGTTGCGGGGGCTGTTGCTGCTGCGGGTACTGGTGTGGCTGCTGGTTCATCAGCAGCTGCTGCTGCGGCTGCGGCGGCTGCTGCTGCGGATACTGCTGCGGCTGCTGCTGCGGCTGCGGATACTGCTGCGGCTGCTGCTGCTGCGCATACTGCTGCGGCTGCGGCGATTGATACAGCACTTGTTGTTGTGGTGGTAGATATAGTTGGGTCTTCGTGGGAGAAGCGAATGCCTGAGCATGAAAGGGCGCCTGCTGCTGGTGGTGGTGCTGTTGCGGGGGCATGCGACTGACGGGTACCCCCGTCGCATCGTGCTGCGCGACGGGAAGATCACCCCAACCTTCACCGTCCGGGGCAACTTGCCGGAAGTCTCGCTTGTGATGCTGCATGTTGATTGCCCCCCCCTCCGTTCCCTGTTTGCCCTCTCTCCTCTCTGCTCTCTCTCCCGCCTCCAACCTCCCACCGCCGCGCGTCCCATACAAGGGTTTCCATTGTAATGGATGTCGACATAAAATGGGTCTACGGGGACACGAGGGACTCACACCACCATATCTGGTATGCTAGTGCACAGAGTACAACCAAACGCAGAACGCTGAACGCAGGCCAGGATACATCCATTCAAAGTCCAGTTATGGTGCGCAGAAGGAGCGTTTGCATGGTGGCAGTAGTTGCTTCGTGGCCGGAGCTCGATGGTATAGATGCGTTCTTGAGCTTCGGTGGTAGCAGCGTGGCATGGCGGTCGTGTTCGTTGAGAGCATCTTCATCTTTGTCCTCGCATTGTTCGGATATTTATTGCTCCCCACTGCAACGGCGTCGCTCAAGAGGGTTGCCGCTTCCCGACTCGAGCGGCAGCCCATTGGCAGCCAGGCCGTCTCGACGGAGCGTCTGCATGTCAGCAGGTCAGGTGGGGAGTCAAGGCTGGGAAAGTATGTAGTGCAAAATTGGGTTCGTTTTCGAAAAGGAGAACTTGACACGCGGACGATTCAACATGTGAACGGGCTCTCGTCGCTCCCTCGGCTTTCTTATTGTCAGTTGCTGCACGTCCTTGGACTGCTGTCATACGATTGTTGCTGCCTGTACTGCTACTACCGTACGAGTAGCTGTATGAAAACACTTACCAGGTAGATAGACAGAACGTTCTTTCTGCTGCTGCGATGCTGTGATTCTCTTGTGGCGCACTTGTCGGCGCCCGCACCGTTGGGTGCCTACGGCAGTTGTTGCGGAGGTAGAAGAGGTATGATATGATACTACAGCAGCACCTGTAAGTACACAACCAATACGACTAAGTTTTAAATGTGATGACGTACACCAGCGTTCACGCCACGACGTCGTTTGTTGCATCACATGATCACGCAAGGCGCAAAACCTTGCAGGTAGGGCTGGGCCCTGGTCCAGTATGTACTGGCAGTGCTATTGTACTGGCTGAAGGGGCTGCCAGGGTGCCAGCACGTTGACTAGGTGCGTCCTACTATACAATTACGACAGCGAAAACCCATCAAAATTCAAGGCGTAGGAGAAGAGAGGGCACGCACAAGAGCTAGACAGGGGAGAGCAAGAACTAAATAGTTCAACGTTTCGCGCTGCATCTCGTGTTTTGTTCGGTTTATTATTTCTACAAGTAATGCTTGTTTTTTGGTGTGCTGCACTCGTAGTGCAGGAGGGAGTCTACTACTGTCAAGGTATCCGGAGGGGGATGCAGGGCTGTCGGTGTTGGGAAGGAGTTTTCTCATGGTTCCGGTGTCTTGCTTCATCTCTCCAAAGGCTCGCTGTCTAGTCTATACGCAAAGGCTTGGACTACATTATTACTACTCTGAAAATAACGCTTAAGGACAGAGCAGAGCAGTGCGAGTAGAGCAGGAAGGCAGCAGTGAGGGGGGGTGTCTTGACTCCCCTCAAAAGGTTCGTGGAACCTGGAACGGCAATTATTTTTTCTTGCTGTTGATTTATCGAACAGATTCCCAGCGTTTCCACCCTGACCGTAATTTTCGGATGAGGAAGAAAATCTCCCAGAGTAGTTAATGTTGTGCAGTAAAACCGAACCGCCCACTTGGAACGAGATTACGCCAACTGATTGGTGCTGGGAGTAGTTCTTGGTACGCTGGGGGCCCACGAGGGTATGGGTGCACATGTGGGATGTCTTAGGACTCACAGGGTGGAGCGTGTGTGGACGCCGTAGGGCTCGCCCGCGCAGGAGCCGCGCGGTACCCCACGGTCTGACCAGGAGGCTCACGAGACAAAGGACTGGATTGCGAACGAGGCGCTGGCGATATATATTCTAGCAAAAGTATAGCACCGATGTTCGTAGAAGTTTCAGTAGCCTTCGTCGAGCCACGAGGGCAATATCACAACTTCTTGATCTGTCTCGACGGCGCCACTTGGATGGCTAGCACCGTCTTCTTTGAGGCTAGGCTTGCGATATGTTTGCGTGTGAAGCTGTCATGTGTGTCAGGGGCAATCGCTGCCCACGTGACGATACCCCTACCCTGGAGTCATGCTGCACGGTCCCGCCGCAAAAGTCAGTTGAGCTACAAGTATTATATAGACTATATATATTTTTTTTCAAAATATTTGTTCGGGTCGGTTGCCCAGAATTCACCATTTCACATCGGACACAAACAGGTTGGTCGGTTGCCCAGAGTTCACCATTTCACATCGGACACAAACAGGTTGGAATGGAAGGAACGAATACGAACAGCCCTCGTGCCATTCCAACCCTTCCAACAAGGTCGAAATAAGTTAAAACGCACCCTGACAGATTTGGGCTGTCCTGCCTTGACCACCACCGTCACTTACATTCTTGCCCATCTATGATGGCCTTGACGTGAATGTGACACCTACTTTCACCTGGTTTCACCCCAACCATGACATGGTTTCATGTCGGATATTTTAACTATCCGTCTATGGAGGGCACTCCATAACATTAGGCCACCCCGAACAGCCGTAGATGCAGATCACATGGTAATCAAAGGATGTAAACAAAACATCCAAAAATTGGAAAGGAGATCGAAGATTAGATGCGACTATTCGAAACAAACGAAAATGAGGCTATATATAGATTCCCCCACGCCGCGTAATAATGAGACTAACATGCCTCATTGCAAGAGATACAATCCTGTGATGGAGCTCACAACCGTGAGAGCTCGAGAGAGGGTATGTATCTACGATGCTCCAGTAGCAATCGTCCTATGAAAAAACGAAGCACGGAGTGCACTCCATAACGCTACCCTGTGTTTAGGCGTTTGAACAATGGGCTGCCCGAATTGTTACGTGGTATGTGTTGCCATCAGCGCCGAGCCCAAGAAACCTGAAGTATAACATTGACTCGACGACTCGGGTTTTTTTGTCTTGTTTTGATTGCGGTTTTCGGCGGGGAATCTGAGTAAATATCATGTTTGGAACAACATAAATGGGTTTGCACGTGAATGTTCACGTCTCTGCGGCCGCGATTTCGCGTATGTTGTAGCCGTTCGGTTTGGCACACTCAAGCACGTTTTTGAACCCGTGTCCCACGTTTGCGGTACCTTGTATCTAGGCTGCGTGGTGCAGTGTGCCGTATTTCCGCACACTCCTGTCCATCATACGCTTTGCTCGCTTTTGCTCTTCTTGATTTTTTCTCAGTCAAGCTACATGCCACCAAATTGCCTTTACAATATGGATCAAAAACCGACGTATTTTGTAGCTCTAGTGAAGCCAAAACGCGAAGTGAAGCCAAAACGCGCAAAAACGTGCCTCCGGCAGGGCGCCTTCAGCGGGGCCCTCCGGTGACCCCCTCTTACAACCGGGGGGGGCAGGGGTTGCGGCTACCAGTGCACTGGTCGGGTCCAGTGTACTGGCATATGACGCAGCCAGTACACACTTTACTGGCTAGAGCTACCAGGGCCCAGCCCTACCTGCAGGGCTTGCGAAATACTGGTAGTCTCAAGAACTTGTAGAGTGTAGAGCCTACCGCTGTTGGGCCTTGTTTCTTTATCCTACTGTAGAATCGTGGCGGGCTTACCCGCTGAACGGGCAACGCTGAGGTGGTTTGGGTTACCAGCCGATGGTCGCCAAAAGCATCCTGCACCAGGTACTGGTGTATATTGAGCTCCCATCAAATGGCATCCATGTAGCCATCAAGCATGTACCATAGATAAGCAGGGTAGTAGAGTGCGGCTACACCAGCATTATAGAAAAGCCGCCTAACCGGGGATATATATATATATATATATTCCACAATAATTATCCCACGACGTACAATAATGGTAAGCCCCTACAATACTCAACAATCGCCATTGCTCAATCAGATCCAAGAGCAATCAACAGCTTCCTTGCTTTGTAATTGATATGGTATGACACCATATAATCACTTCCTCGAGGTAAAACGCGTCAGTGAAAAAAAAGTCAATCCAATGTCCTCCCTGCACTGCTGTGACAGAAATAATAACATTATAAAATAAATTCTGCAGTACGTCAGTCTCTGAGAGTCACTCCCAAAACCAAGAGTTACAATCCAGAGACAACATCCAGAATTAATTTTTAAAACCTAAGATTTCAAATCCAAAGTCCAAAGTCCAAAACCCAGAATCCAAAGTCCGAAGACCAAAATCCGAAAACCAAACTCCAAAATGCTAAATCCAAAATCCGAGAACCAAAATCCGAAGTCCGAAAACTCCAACTTCAACCCGGTAATCCGCGCTCAGCAGCCGTAACTAGTGGTTTTAGTCCACACTAATCAAACGGACATCAGCTGGTGAAATAGGGTTGAAACGAGCGAACTATCACGGCAGTCCCAAAAACGACAAATCTCCAACGTTGGTAGACAGCACTCAGCTGCCGTGAAGTAATCAAACGGACATCAGCTAGATGGTGGAATGAGGTTCAACCAAGTGTACTACTCGTAGCACCGGAGTCCCCAAATCTCCAATATCAACCTCAGCCCCGGCATTAACCCCTTTAGAGCCCCCAAATCCCTCCCTATAAAATTCAAGTAATTTAGTCCCCAGAAAAGCTTTCCAGTTGTAAAGGCGTTAGACTAAGCACTCAGCTGGTGAAGCGGTTTTAAAACGAATGTGCTAGCACGGCAGTCCCAAAACTACAGTCCTACAACATCCGCATCCCTTGTAGCCTTTCCGCTTTCTCTGTCATCGCTACCAACTCCATTCTGACCTCTTCGATCTTGCCATTCGGCATGATTCAAACAGAGCACTCGGCTTGCTCCCTTCCCGGGGGGGTCCTTTGTGCACAACACCTTGGCATGTAGTCAGATCGTAGTACTTTGATCGGCTAATAGTGTTTCTTGATCCTGGAAACGTGACAGGCTTACCCGCTGTGCGGGCAGAGCTGAGGTGGTGGGGTTACGCGCCGATGGCCAAATGCACAAAGTATCCGGAATATATTAAGAACGCAAGAACAAACAGAACAAGAGACACAAAGTCTGCGTTCTGCAGATGGACGATTACTGGTACACAAACGAAAGTGTATGGAGCTCGAGCTTTTTTTACCCGGATCCCCAGGATCTAAAAAAAAAAAAAAAAAAAAAACAAGAGACGGGGTAATTGCAGCAGCGCTTATCATTATAGCATTCGCCCACCACATCACCTCCTTTGCAATTGGTTTTGGGCATCAGCGAACTGGGTCCAACGCATGCCCGTAGTGTTTTAGGTGGAGTGAGGAGCGGTAGAAAAAATGAAATGCGCTACTCGATAACCTGTTCCTGACCGTCGGTATATTAAACAATCTCCGGGCCGCGTCAACTCTGTATCAGGTGTGTGAGGAATTTTATTTGTCGTTTTCAAGCAAGCGGTTGCGTTGACATATACTACCTGGCTTGATGTAAAGGAAAGGAACACCACTCAGCGATCATCTACTACACACTAGGGCATGTTTTCATGAGCACCACTAACAAGAGCACCAGACATGGACGCGACATCTATAGGACCACAACATCTTCGACGACAGTGAGGAGAAAAAAGGGCGTATAATCGTACACTAGATGACAATAATGTAAAAAAGAAGTACAGACAGATATGTTAACACTGCGGTAGACCACACTACCAACCTATTACGCAGGGTATTTCGTGCCTCCGGCCGTTTGCATGATCGCCTGACAACCTCTACCAAACGCAGAAGCATATGCCTAACGAAGTAAAGTTACCCTCGCGTTCAATAGTGGTGACATCGCATGCCCACGCCACCTCGCTTGGTGTATTTGTAAGATGTATCTCTGTCTTAGAATTGGCGACCTCAGAGCCCCACATCGGCACGGTAAAAATCATGGGCGTAAAATCGTATATTTGAGACATAATGATGTGAAAATGAGGTACAGACAGATATGTTAAAATTGCGGTAAACCATACTGCCAACTTATTACGTAGGGTATTCCGTACATACCGTCTGAATGATCGCCTCCCAACCTATGCCAAGCGAAGTATGACTAACGAAGTAACGTAATTGAGCGCGTGTACATTAAGCGTTCCTTTCAAAACACTAATGATTTGCATTTCTCCCTTTCGTGCTCAATGGCGGTGACATTGCATGAACACATCACCTCGCCTGTTGTATTTGGCAATATGTATATCTTTCTTATAACTAGCGATGTCACAAAATAATGGTATCTACATGATTGTACCTATCGATTGAACTATTCTATCTTTCGATCCATGTACAATAACAAATTATGAAGCTTTTAACACGTTGTTTACTACACCTAAGAACTGGGTTGCATACTAAATGTAACATCAAACCTTCTAGAAAAATAAACATCACCAGGCGGGTGATATAAAGGGGGGTCTTCTTGCTGCAACCGTCAGATTCGTCCCCTTCAAGGGTTTATAGTTTCCGCGCACATATTGAATTGTCCCCCCCCCCCGATCCCTCTTGTTCTAACGCCCCACCTAAAATCAAAATCTACCGGAGTAGTAAACACTACCAGCCAGCTGATATCATCTCATTATCCTTCTAGTTCAATATTATTGTGACCAAAACCTCTTGAAAACCCTTTCCTCCCCCCCCCCCCTTTTTTTTTCCCCGCTTTCTCTTGCTTAAACGCCCCACCTAATATCGAAATCCGCCAGAATAATGAAACACTTCCACGCCCTGGATATCACCTCATTATCTTTTTAGAGCCGTCCATGCCGCTGCTGCAATTCCTACCCCCCCGCGCCCCCAACGCCCCCTCCTTCCCCACCACCCGCACCATCGCCTAGACCTAGCACCACGCGTATAGCAAACCCCTACATCTATGCGACCTAAAGCCCCCCCCCCCACCTTCCCCCCCCCTCCCCCACAAGAAGGATTTATAGTTTCCACGCACAAATTGAGCTGCCCCACCTGTCCCCCCCCTCCCCCCTTTTGATCAAAATCAGGCCCCCACGTCCTTGAAAACTCCGCCCTCCCCTCACCGGTTATTCGACTTACAGGATTCACTTGATAATCTGATGCATTTCCTTCCACAGCTGTCAGATTTTGTCCCCCTCAGAAACGGGTTTTATAGTTTCTGCGCACAGACTGCCTAACATCACCCTGTTGACCCTGATAGCTACACTATAGTTGCATGGGGAGTCGCAGACCTATATCCTTAATGAGGACACACAACCCGTCGTACGCACGATCGGAGTATCACAAACAGCTTGCAAAGATGAGTTTCGACAAAATATTCGATCTCACAGCTAGAGTGTAATATATTTTATATAATTTCTTTTATAATATCAAGCTCCCCTGTCGGTCACCCATGTCGACACCAAGTAGGTGGACAAGTAGAGAGATAGAGCAGTAGCGTGCGGCTACACCAGCAGAATAGAACAGCCGCTCAACCGAGGATATTCCGCCACGAAATTCCCACTCCCATAATATTATTGAAACTCTTACTATAGTCAACCATCGTCGTTGCTGTATCAGAACCAAACGCAATCAACAGGCCCACTGCAGTTCCTACTGCAGATATGTGGCAGTGTACTGTGTAAATCTACTTCCCCAAACCTAGGATAAAGCATACTAGGTACCTGGTACGGTAGGGCCTACTTCTACGCCTACTGTAGGACCTACTGTAGAGGCTACGGCAAAGCCTGTAGACTGTACGGTAGATCTTACGGTAGGTATTGCCTGTTTCAAGGCCTACTGCAGAGCGTACTGTAGAGCCTACCAGATCCTAGTAGGTTCTACAGCAGGGCCTCCTGCAGACCTGCTCCTAGATCCTGCTGTAGCGCGTAGTGAGGAATCTACTGCAGAGCCTTTATATCCTACCACATCCTACCTACTGTAAAGTCTACTCTAGGGTCTGCTGTAGAGCCTGCTGCAGAGGCTACTCTGGATCCTACTATAGAACCCACTGCAGAACCTCCTGGAAAACCTACCGTAGAGCCTCCAGAGCGGAACTTACTGCAGCGCCTAATGGAAAGCCTACTGTGCAGCCTGAGACTGCTGAATGTATCGCAGGGCCTTCCGTAGGGCCTACAGTAGACATTCTTACAAATATTTCGGCAAGTAATTCGTCTTAGAATCACTTGATTATAAGGCCCTGCTTCGCTCTCAGCGCTCCCAGCCGGAACACGCCTGCCTAAACCCCCTCTCGGAGAACCTTCCCGGCGGATTTCTTGGCGTTCGTTGCCTTCTTCGCCTTCTTCGCGCTCTTCGGAACCGCCCCAACACTAGCTTCAAGACAACATATCCAGCATTGCTTCAAGATAAATATCCTCACACGGACTTCAATACCTGGTACGGAGTATATTTTTTCCTCAGTAAAAAATCAAGATTTTTTCCAAAAGTCGAAAATAAGTAAAAAAATAGACTTCAAAACTCAGTCAGAATTGAAAAAAAAAATGAAAAATGAGCAACATAGCCATTCCGACACCAAATTCAACAAAAAAAAGTGCCGATAAACCAAATCAAGCTCAAAAAGTTTGTCCGAACACGTACGTGCACGTTTATTTTGCACGTATCATATCGTATGACACGTTGTTGTAAACTACAAGACACGTTTATTTTGCATCTGTTTGTTCTGCTTAAGTCACAATAAAAACACACCCACCGGCAGCTTAAAGCTTCAGCAGTAGTAGCATGTTGCTCTCAAGCATGTGCCACAAGGACAGAACATCACAGCGTACTCAGCCCTTAAAGCCTCATATTATATACCGGTATGTACGTGTGTGCTGCTGTGTACTCATCTTTTTGTTTTCTTCATTGATTGTCCTCTCTTGGTCCTCCTCGTGTTTTTTGTTGTTTCGCAAATTACACCCGTACTGCCGATCAGAACGTGAGATCGCCAGCAAGCACACGGCACAGCACAGGGTAACAAGTTCTGCACAAGTAGCTCTTTGCACTATTATATCGCTAGTTGCACCAAGTCATTGGCCTCTTCTTTATGCTCCCTTCACACTTTGTTGTAATCTTCCGTGCGCGAGCGTAGCGGGCGGCGTCAGTCGCCCGCAGAGCGGAGCCCTTGTATAACTTACTATGGAGCTACTGGGTGTAGTCAACTGCAGAGCTGTTCGCACCGCCGTAGATCGTGTCGAAGAACGTACCACTGCTGTAGAGCCTACCGAATGGCTATTGCAGAGCCTACTACGAGTACCCACCTTGTGTAAATGACCCCTCTCCATTGAAATTGAAGCTCAAGCGAGTCGAGTCCCGCTACTTTCAAGCACCTCCTATGCCCTCAACGCTGACGAAAACAATAAAAATGACGATGCCCTTGCTGTTTCTAGGAACTAGGATTTCGCGCAGCAGGATGTATGCAATTGTCGTAAACTTGTGCACATTAATTGGGGAGTTTGGAGTTTGGAGAATCGTACATCCCGCCCGGCGGTCATGGAATCGCGGTGGAACGGCTTCAGCGAGCTCGAAAGGAGTCCCTGTTGCTGGGCGCAGTGAATTACAAACTCGCCTAACAATGGTAATCAAAAACCACCTTGTCGTATAAAACCCCCAGGTGCGGAAAACGCGCAAGACTACGTAGGCAAAGATGACGACGAGAACGCCGGCAACAACAACAGCAACGACGACAACAACAACAACAACAACGAAGATGAACGCGGCAGGAACGACGGCAATAACAATGACGACGATATGGACAACAACAGCGGTCGCGGTGAAGCCGTAGCCGGGCAGTTGAGCGGGTCTGATGATAGATTCGCGAGCGGGGGCATGGACGAGCTAGCGGCGGCGGCGGCGGCGCAGCGAAATAGTCCAGAGAAGGAGGAACAGGAGGATGAAGAGGAGGGGGGACGTGGAGGGCACGGGCAGGAGGGCATTAAAGCCGATTCGCTGACGGTACAGGGAATGGGAGTGGGTGAATCGTCGATTGGGGGGGTGATTGACGACCACTTGAGCGGGCTCTATAGCCGCATTTCAGCGATGCGGGAGAAGGAGGTTGAGGTGTGTTAGATCTCGTGGTCGATGCATCCTGGTGCAGTGTTGCAGTCTGTGGTTGCGCGCTGGTTATGCTTGGATCGGCCGTGTACGTGAACCATAAAGAAGGCCGGCAGTGCTGAGGGTTAGTAACGATGCACCCTGTTTTCGCTAGTCAGAACTGGTGTCTCTCTTCGCCCGGTCAGCCCTTGACCATGTAGGATGAAACAGGCACCGCGTGAGCATTATCGTGATGCCCCGACATCACATTGTTGTGGTGCTCCGACATTACATCGTCGGTAGCCCCCCGCGCGGCGCACGGAACCCAAAAGAGGAAGAGTCGACCACCGGAGACTTAAGAGCTCCTGATTCTCCTTCTTTTTATCTTTTCCTCACCCTTTCTATTTCTCTTTCCTTTGGCCTCGTTGTTTCCTTCTCTCTCTCACCCACCCCCCACCTCTTGCTCCGTCTCGAAAGGGATGCGTGGTCAATGGTCAAATGACGAAGGCAAGCAACACATGAGTACCCCCTCCCCCCCACCTCTCTCTCCGCCCCTTCCTTTTCCCCCTCTGTCGAGGCTCGACCTAACGAGACGGAAAAATAATGGTTGCACACGGTCCCCGCTTTCCCCTCCCCGCTACCCCCTCACCCCCCCCCCCCCCCTGAATCAGATCGATAGGTTGTGCGCATACAATTGGCGGCAGGGCACGTGCTCCCACGACCTCCTCTTCCAGGCAGCCGACCCCATCCAGCACTTGGCGTGGGTAGGCGACCAGCTCGCCTTCGGAACGAGCGGGGGAGGCACGTGGATCATCGACCGGAACACGGGTTTCGTCACGAACGTCTTCGAAGGACACTCCGGCGATGTCACGGGTGAGGCCCTACCCCCCCCTCAACCCCCCCCCCCCCCCCCCGCCCACCCCACCCCTACCCTTATCCCCATCCTCACCCGTCGATTCTTTTTGTGCCAGGATTTTTTCGTTTGGCACGCTGTTTTTATTATTTCTCGATTCGGTACGTGGAAGACACATGGTTGTATAGGGGCGCTGGGACGGAGGGTAAAGGGGGGTGGGAGCCGTGGGGGTGGTGGGGCGGTTGCATATAGACTCGTACGTATCGGAACGAGCCCCCCCCCCCCCGCCCCCCCCCGCGCGTGCACTCGTGCCATGTTGTCGAAACCCAACCCAGCAGCGTGGTGAGATTGGGTGGGCACAATGGTGCATTCCTTCACAGTAGCAACAATCGACTGGTTTGGTATGTGCAACCTATAAATGCACTTTTTTTCGTGTCCGGTATTCACGGCTGCACTCCAGCTTTCGAGGATGAAGTGCTGAAGTTGGAATCAGACTCGGAATAGCGTTTTGCCATACTTTCGTTGAAGAGTTAAAGCGATCAATTTTTGCACAAAAACCCTCCTAGCAGTTCTCATATATGTCGTATTGTATGTGTTTTGTTTTATTTGTCGCAGCGTTGTACTTCGACGGGGAACTGCTGGTGACAGGAGGTAACGACAAGACCGTGCGCGTGCAGCGAAACAGCCGAGACGCTCTGGAGCAGGTGAGAAGTACTCCGAGCGCTTGACAGTTCGGGTCAATGCGGGGCGTAGGAGCTAGACGGGGAAGGGTGGGGTCGGGTCGGGTCGAGGGAGAAGTCAGTCGGTTGTGTTTCCCTCCGACGTAAACCGTTTTTGTATTAGAATGGCAGTTGGTGTCGTACCTGGGGGTACCCTTTTCTTAATGTGTCTGGCCATCGTGCCGGGAGGCGCGAAACTTGTGAAAGGGTTCGGGTGTGAACCGGCGGTGGCAGCCGGGGGGGAAACGGCGACAAAAAGGGTCAGCAGGTTTTCCTTTCCCGGCCTCTGCTGCACACGGAAGACAGCATGGGGAAGATAGAAATACGAGGAGAGAATAGAACGCGCCCGCCGATATCGACCAGCCACAAACTACGCACTACCCCAACCCACCCACCCATCCACCCGTCCACCTACCCACCCACCCAACCACCCACCCCACCCCACCCCACCTCACCCTACCCACACCTCACCTCACCCCACCCCACCCCCGTCCTACCCCAACCCTTACACAATGCCCAGGAAAAGCTAGGGGAGTGCGTACACGTTCTAGAGGGGCACTCGGAACGGGTTTCCGGTGTGGCTCGATTGGACGGCTCGCGACTGGCGAGCTGTTCCGTCGACGGGAGCCTGAGAGTGTGGGACGTGAGGACGGGTGAAGGGCTGCACGTGCTGACGCTGCCCTCCCCGGCTTACTGCCTTGGTGCGGCAGGTGAGGGCCGCAGCAAATGATACAGATAAGGAAGGGGGCGGGGAGGGCAGCAAATGGTAGCTGCGTAGGGAAGGAGCGAGGAAAGAGGCAAGGGTGGTAACGTTTTTCGACCGGGGCCCAGCTTTGACAATATGGTTTGATAGTTCACACTAACTGCTCATTGCATGTTCATTCAGAGATTTCTTCACAGGCGGTTGGGGTTTAGGTCTTGGCGGTTAGGGTTTAGGTCTTCGTATGGCGCCCTCGTCCAACAAAAGCGTGCCACACCGCGTGCCGTGTGCTGTACTTCGTGCCGTCACTGGTGTCGGTCTGACGATTACTTTTATTTCGGTTTTGTTCGCATTGCAAACAGCCTATGTGCATTTATGTTCTTTGCAAAAACGTACGCCATCTTTCCATCTTAATTTTTCATGGTTGTCACCGCCGCCGCCCTGCCGCCGTAGAGGGCTATCTAGTCGCGGGCCTGATGAACGGACGCGTGGTGGCGTGGGAGGCGAAGCACGCAGGCAACGCCCCGACTGAAATTTTGGCGCTCGACGCGCACGCTGGGGCGGTGACGTCTCTCAGCTTTCCCAAACAGGTGTGGTTCTGCCTTTTTTTCAAGTTTGGCCGAAACTTCTGATATATGATCGTCTCCTCAAACACGGAAAATAAGCATTGAACTCCCCCCCAAAATCAACATCCCATCCTTTTTTTATAAACTACATAATTTTCCACCTCAACGTGCTAAGTGCTTGGTGCACGCAAGTCGGCCTGGTAAGTTGATACGCGACGTAGTCCATCCCGGAACTGCGGGGATGCAAGGGTCCATGGTTCTATGGACTATGGCCGTGCATGACAAGATGACAATACCCCACCCCCCTTTATATCGCTTGTTGTTGGTGTTGCCCTTTTTTTTGCATCGTTTTGTGGTGTTATGTTTGCATGTTCCATCACTTCAGTTTTCTAGTTTTTGTGGTGGTTTTGTTGTTAATAATAGTTTGCCTGGGCGATGGAAACGACGGCGGGGTAAGCATGAGTCATCCCACCGTAGGGGTTGCAGTTGTAAGATTGCGCCAAAAAGTCCCTGGCCAATTCAGCCTCTCATATGAGGAACTACCGGTTAGTGAAGCAATTTCACGAGTACATATTGTTTTAGGAATAAGGCATAGAAGCTTGGTCGGGCTGTGTGAACGAATGCCTTCCAAGTCATTTTTCAGGTGAGATATTCAGTTCCTCATGTGAGGACCATAGGGACTGATGCTGCACCATTCCCGTGGGATGGCTCTCATGGCGTCCTGTGATTATCCAGCTGTCCCCCTCCGTCGGCTGTCACGTGCCCTGGTGGCGTTAGCAGCCCCCCGCCGCCGCCACCACCACCACCACCACCACCACCACCGCGCTCTCAAACGATTTTCGTCTTTTTTTTTCGCGTTTCTCGCCTCTTCTGTCATCTTTTCTGCTTGTTTGTTTTCAAGTTTGACTGTCGGTTGTTGTTTTTTCATAATTCGTTGTATTTGTTGTCGTTGTTTCTCTTGTTTGTCCTTCTTGGTCGTCTTTTTTATGCCCGTACCCACTCATGCTCGTCCCCGCATGGAATGTCACATTACACGTGCAGGATGTTTTGCTGACGGGGGGTGGAGATGGGCGCGTGAAGTTCTGGGACCTGGGCAACGGAGGGGCCGCCGTCGGCAACCGCTATGACGTGGGAGGAGACAGCTTCATCCACGCCTTCAAGGTGGGCTGTTACCGTCCACTGCTGTGTAAAAAAATGACGAAAGGAGTCAGCTGTGAGATCCTTTTTCGGAACTTCATGTTTGCAAGCTGTGTGTAGCAACGTTTCGATCGCGCGTACTACGTAGGGTGGCGGTGGTAGTGGTGGTGGATGCTGTACGGGTGCTTGCCTTTTCTTGCACTAGCCGCTGGCAAGCAACTTGTTTGTTTTCTTTACATGTTGAGGTTGTTGAGCTTCCGCTTGGTTCGAGAAAAACAAGGTTATCGGAGGAGCAGAGCAGGGCAGTGCCGCGCCGTGCCGCAACGCAAATCCTTGCGCCGTAAGCGCCGTCTGCGCGCCGCTCAGCGAGCGGGGCTTGACACCACGATTTACCCTTATACCGACATGTCGGCCGATGGAACGACCGGTGGGTCCACCAACTAACCGCAGGCACTGCCCACCGCTGCATTCATGAAGTATAGTATGTGTACCGTCCTCTCACGCTGACAACATGGGGAGCAGGGTGCGAAAGGAATCCGTCCTCTTCTCAGCTTGCCCGTTTTTTTATGTGTTTCTGCGTGTACCTACGAGTGTTGATTTTGATTGTTGCTGTTGCTGTTTTTATCACACTAGTTCATCGCCACAATATAGTCCGTGGTCATCAGATAGGCTCCGACCATTCTGGAGTTAACCTGTCTTGTCTTTTTGTTAATCTTTTGATCCGCCCATCTTTCTGTATAAGCGTCTTCTTCGTGTTCCGCTGTCTGTCTGTGTGTCTACCTTTTGATCCTTCCATCTTCTATCTATCTTCCTGTCCCACCGCTCAGCCTGCCGTTCTTCTCCACCCTTTCGCTTTCCGTCCGTCCAATTATCCATCCGTCGGCCTGCCCGTATGTCCGTATTACATTTTCCGCTATCCCCGACAACCCTCCGTGTTACCCGTCCATCTACCGCCCATCACCTCGCCGGGGTTTGTATGTGTTTCCGGGGGGGGGGGACACTCCTGGGCACAAACGTAACGCCTCTTCTTGCACGCAACCGCGGCACCGCTTAGGGCCACGCGGCACCTGTGACCGCGGTCCAGTGCGACGAGAACCGGGTAGTGTCCGCGGCCGGAGACGGTACGGTTTCCGTGTGGGATATCCGAAGTGGGAAAGAGCTATTCCAGATATACGGCCACTACGGCGGAATACGCTCGCTTCAGTTCGACAGGGAGCAGCTCATCACTGATGGTGGGCCATGCATGATAGACTAGACTTTGTTGAGCTGGGGGGTGGACCAGGGTAGCGTAGAGTAATGCAGGCAAACTTATCGGGTTGTGGGCCGAGAGCGTACGATACGTCGCGGCTTGCTGTGCTGTGCAGGTGCCGCGGTGTGGGTACGTGTCGGGCGCGATACAAATAAAGTTCGGGGGGGTCCAATTAGATCATAAACTTGATGGCATTTTTCAGCTAATCGTGTAAAAAATTGTCTCTGCCTCTCGTCTACGCGCGCGAGCTAGCTTATAATCAACTCCTGACGCCAAGTTCAACCTTCCCCGCCTTTTCCTCCTGCTCTTGGCCACCCGCCCCTCCCGTCCCCGCATGTGTCTGCTAACTTTCAAGTGCCATTGTTCACACACGACTGCAGCACATTCGTACACGCGGTAGCACCCCACCTCGTCCCCACTCCCCCTCCCTCTATTGCCCCCACCCCTTCCGCCGTTTCCCCCCCCTCTAAACCTTCCTCTCTCCCATTCATGCCCTCCTTCGTTCCCTACCCTGGGAACACCACTGACGTTCACTCGTATTTGGCCAGGCACGGAAGAGAGCCTATTCCTGCATGACTTCACGGGAAGAAGAGGAGCACCCGCGGTCGTCGGCTCTGGCGACCCGTTCGGTGGCCCCGACGATAGCGATGGCATCGGTGGGGGCGGTAGTTTTAGGGTCGAAGGTCGGGATGATGGTAACAGTGGCGGTAGCGGTAGTGGTAGCGATGGTGGTGGTGGTGGTGGTGGTGATAAGGGTGACAACAGCAGTGGTGGAGGAGACGATGGTGAGAGGGGGAGAGAGGTGGGAGGGGTTTCTTGACAATATCTAGCCAGGGTGTGGGCGACCAGGGTGAGGGCGACCAGGGTGTGAGTGACGCGTGTGGGGGCAGAATTGGAGTAATGTAGGTTTCATCGCTGCCCGGAAGGATTCGGCGTGTCGACGGGGAGCACTGTTCGGGGTCAGAGTGAGTTCGAAAGATAGCCGCTAGCCGCAAGAAATGCTTTCGCGTTCCACGATCGTTTTATAAATACTGTATCGTATTTTCAGGTATGAAGGATTGAACACAAAAACATGAAATTCTTGTTTATCGGTCAACGGCGACCCAAAATACATGACGTAGGGTTGAGAAATTTACCTCGTAGACTGTCGCCGCTTCTGGCTGATTTTCGCGAGTGTGAACCACGGTGAAACACCTTCGGTCGCAGGAAGCGCCCGCGAGAGCATGAAAATGCCAAATTTTAAAATTCAATGAAAATCGACGAGCCGAGGGAATGCTGAGCCCTATATATGCGCGATAAAATCAGGGCATGTACGAGGGAGAAGGGGAGATACCTGCTACCATAAGGATTCACGCGGGTTGCGCTGGACAGTAAGTGACGGCTACACAAAAAAAAAAGGCACTGCCCTGGCACTGTCAAGCCGAGAGGCCTGCTCAGTCACACGTAGAGTCCTCAAAGCACCAGCAGCACGAGCCGAGAAGACATGCCCTTTCCCTGCTCCGCGCTGCTTCCACCACGCTCATCCGCGCTTTTGTCTCCCGCGTGTGCTTCTCCTCCGTCGCAAGGGCTACTTCTGGCCTTCGCATGGACTGGTTCTGATGCACGCATGTCTTGACTGTTGTTCACGCAACCGTTACACGCGTCCGTTGTACTTGTCCGCTTACAGCGTCAATTCGGACACGTGCCTTTCATATGACAACGGCCAGCATCGGTTGCAAGCGTCTTCTAGACGTGCTTCGCGCGTCTGTCATACGCGCCCGTTTCACATGTCTGCTACACGCATCCGTTTCAGAGCCGCCTTTACCGCAATTCTGGATTATAATATATGATAAAGTATAGAAATCGGGGAAATTGGTTTGGCCCAGGTGTGCTTCCAGTATTATGAGACGGAAAATATCAAAATCTGCCCAAAGCACTACTTTAGACCGTAACCTCAACCCCAACCCTACCCGTAGAACTTTGTCCAGAAAAAATCTGACTTTGTTTTTTAATGAAAATTTGGTCGACCACATTACAACCAGAAAACTATTCAAAATATTCTCTGATTTCCATATTTTATCCTGGACAGGCACGTGCTACGAGAGAGGTATCACTTTTCGCCTGAAACGGTTTCCGAATGACGGGGCTTCTTACCCCAAAATCCTCGGAAATAGGCCATTTTATTTTTGCATGTTGGTTCTCGTTGTATACCTAGGCCATGGAATTTTTCATCCGGTGGCGGTTTTATTTTTCTCTAGACCATGGGATTTTTCATCCGGTAGCGGTTTTATTTTTGTCCAAATCAGTTTTTGGGTTAATAATGACATGTGTTACCCTCTTAAAGTGAGGGGTAGTATTAAGAAAAAAAAAGTGGTCCACCTCTATCGTAGCACGAGTCGATGATAATATAGACGTGTCGTGAAGGCTACTGCTGTTTCGCGTCTGTGTCGCTTGTTAAATCACGGTGTCATTTCCGAGCGACGTTTTCATATGGCCGATGCCCGTGTTTGCTACCCGGGTGTGTTGCACGTGTCCGTTCCACGTGTCTTGTTTTACTTGCCCGTTGCACCGTATCGATTTGACGAGCGCGGTTCACATGTTGATGGTCAGCATCGGTTGCACGTGTCTTCTGGACGTGTTTCACGTGTCTGTTATGCGCATTCGTTACACGCGCCCGTTTTACTTGTTTGACTAGGCGTGTCAATTATAAGCGTGTTGCTGTTACATGGCCGCTGTCAGCCGTTGTTGCACGCCTCTTCTCCACGTACCCGTTTTGACGCATCCGCTACATGTGTCCGAATTACGTGCCCGACTACCATGTCAATGTGACGCGTGCCTTTCATATGCCGATGGCCTGAATCGGTTGCACGCGTCTCTTGGAACTACCCTTTTCGCACGTTGTGCGGTACACGAGTACGTTGCCCGTATCCGCTACTCGCCTCCATTAGGCGCTTGCGTTGTACTCGTCCGTTTACCATGTAAAGTCGACCTAGGCCTTTCACAAGCCGATGGTGATACAGTTATCGGTTCCACGCACCTCTTGGACGCGGCTGTTTCACGTGTCCATTGCTCGCGTCGGTTGCATGTGTCCATCCGTTGCACGCACCCGTACACGAGCCCGTCTTACGTGTATCATTTTCCGCGTCAAGTTCACGCGCTTGCTACCCGCTTGTGTTTCACGTGTCCATTTTGCACATCCGTTTCACGTCACGCAATACATTTCGGCAGCGTATAGTGTCGGTTGGGACCTCGCCAAAGGACATTTGTTTCCGGTAGTTTTGCCAGGTGGGGGTCGGGGAGACGTCGCGCTGACTGCGCCGCGCATGGTCACAGCGCTGCAGGGGCACCTGCGAGCGGCCGGGCTGCCTAGCAAGTTTACAATGCATTCATTTCGCTCAGGCGGTTCCCTGAGTAAGTCGCTAGCAGGAACCCCAATGGACGAGATCATGCACATGGGCGGCTGGAAGACGGAGAGCATGGCACGATACTATATTGGGTCTACCTTTAGTACGAGAGTAGCAGGGGCTAAGCGGCAACGGGAGCAGGCTTGTGCCGATGCCTCCGACTTACCACTGTCACCGGCCTTTGCGGAAGATTGTGCGGAATGTTCGCCGAAGTTCCATTTTAAGTAATGTAAGTTTGGGTGGGTTGAGGTAACATGGCTCCAGGCTGGTGGTCAGAAGAGAGAGAAGTTCGGGTGGGACCACCGGCGGGAGCAGGAGGCCTCATCCAATCCAATACTTGAATGGAATGATCGGTAACAGAGTTAAAGAATACCGCAGTAATATCGTCAACCAACTTCATCAGGTTCCCACGGTTGGCACAAAAGTTTGAATCATGTGTCTGCTACCAATTACTAGGACTGTCTATAAAGCGAGCTCACTCGTGTTATAGTCCCCGAAATCCTCGACGAGATACCAGCGAGGAGCGGAAAAAGTCAAGACCATCTCACCCACCCTACACTGGGTATTATTGTAATTGTCCGTTGCACGGTGTCGATGTAACGTGTCCATGTCATATGTCATGGTTGCCATCCGTCGCACGCGTGTTATGAACGTGTTTCGCGTGTCAGTTGCACGCGTCCGTTGCGACAGCACCTATTTGTACTATCGGTGTGAAAATAACATGGCTGCACACCGTGCATGTGTCTGATTGGTTGAGGCCTGTCTTTCGGCCCACTGATTATTTAAGGAAAAACGCCCACGAAACACGCGTCGGAGCTGCGGAACCGCCCCTGCCGGCCTCGAGCCCCCCAAAGGGCCCCAAAGGGTTGGGGTTACGGTTACGGTTGGGGTCTGGTTGACTCTGGACCGACGCGTGCAAAATAAGAATTGACGAAGGCGGTGCAGTCATGTTTTTTGCACACCGATAATGCAAATAGGGGTTGCCGTCCGTTGCACGCGTCCGTTGTGCTTGTCCGTCTACGGTGAGCGTAAATTCGACAACGTTACTTCTCGCGAGTCTGTTGCAGACTGTTCACGGCGCGCTGGGCGAACGGTTCTCTAAGAGTATTTTTCACGAGGCGCTTCGCTCCGGGGCGGCATTCACCGTCCGCTATGCTCGCTCAGGAACGAAAAATGCAACGAATTACAATTTTGTGAAGCGGACAGCGGTACAAGATTGATGGCAGGTGCATCCCTCATATGCGTCTCCTGGAAGTGTTTCGGGCGTCTGTTACAGACTATTCACGGCGCGCTGGGCGAACGGTTTCCTGAGAGTATTTCTTAAGAGGCACTTCGCTCCGGGGCGGCATTCGCCGTCCGCTATGCTCGCTCAGGAATGAAAAACACAACAAATTATGCGAAGCGGATAGCGGTTCAAGATTGATGGCAGGTGCAAGCTGGCAACCTTGATAATGCCAAGAGTTCTGCCGCCATGCTCAAGGAATGAAGCCCAGACGCCACATGCATGAGTATACCGTATGCACCTGACAGCTTGCTTTAAGCTCTCGCTAAATGTCTGCCTCGAAGTTTGACTACAAGTACAAAGCTTTTTGTTGTCTCTGTAACATGACGAGTCGGCGCGGACACTGGGTGTGCTGGATGTTGATGGGTGGAAAAATCAGTTTGACCAAAAACACACGTCAGTCACAAATCATTTTTCACACTAAAAAACTATATTGCATTTAGACGGCCGTCCGTCACAGGGCCAAATGTCACGACACTTCGAAAAATTAGTTGGTGTGTCTTTACTCATATTACGCATGCAAAGGACAGCAAAGAAGAAAAAAGGACACAAAAAATACTCGTACGTACTGCTATGAAAAAAAGAAATCCAAATCCAAATCAATTCCGAAAGAACAACAGAGGAAAGCAAATTTAATACCTGGTACCTGGTATCAACGCACCGGGGACGAATAACACGGTACGAATAACAGCAGCATCCAAGCTAAAGAAGAAAATAAGAACTATTAATACATACTCGTTTTTTTTATTGGAAATGGAGAACCGAAGAGTAAACTTTTACGAATACACGTCCGTTTAACGCGTCCGTTACACACACGTGTCCATTATAATTGTAAGTTTACCGCGTCAACTCCAAGCGGCCGTTTAACATGGACGCTGTCCACTTTTGTTACACGTATCTGTTCCATGTGTCCGTTAGACGCATCCGCTACACCTTTCTGTTCTCCGTGTCCGATACAACATGTAATATGACGTGTGCACTCTACATGTCGATGGTCAGCATCGGTGGCGCGCGACTTCTGGACGTGTATTGCGTGTCTGTTACACGCGCCTGTTTCACGTACCTGGTATTCTTTACACGCACCCGTTATACGCGTTCGTTGTACTTGTCAATTTATGACGCCGGACACGCACTTTACACATGAGAATGTTTAGCATCGGCTACGCGTGCCTCGTGGACGCGCCGGTTCCAAGCGTCCGTTGTCCTTGTTACAGTTCGCCTTGTCAATTCCAACCACCCTTTTCGCATGGTCGCTGTCCCATTTGATGCGCGTAATACGTATCTGTTCTGCGCATCCGCTACTCGCATCCCTTACGCGTTTCCAATGTACGTACCCGGTCATCTTGTCAATTTGATGCGTGCCTTTTAAATGTCGGTTATCTGAGTAGATTGTATACGTCCCTTGCCGTGTCTGCGTCGCGCATTGCCTCTAATTTGCATCCGTTGCACGTGTCCATTACACGCTCCCATTGCCCAGTGCCAATTTGATCCACGCCTTCACAGCATCGATTGTACGCCTCTTCTGGACGTGTTTCGCGTGTCTACACGCACCCCTTTCACGCGTCCGTCTCACGCACCCGGTACTACACGCGTCGATTTCACACCTTCCTTCACCTTGTCGATTGCAATCGCCTTGCTCACATGGTTGTGGTCCGCGTTTGTTGCATGTGTCTGTTTCACGCATCCGGTACACACGTCCGTTTAACTTTGTCCGTTTATCGTCATCTCTAGACGAGGGCATGTTTTACGTCGATCTCCAGCATCGGGTGTACGCGCATCTTGGACGTGTCTGTTCCACGTGTCTTTCGCGCAAGTCGGTTTCATGTGTCAATTTACACGCATCTTGCGCACGTCTATTTTGTTTGTCTGTGCACTGTGTCCAATTGGCGCGTGTCTGCTTCATGTCGATTGTCAGAATCGATTGCACTCGTCGTCTGGACGTGTCTTCTTCGCGGGCTTCGTTTGAAGCGTGTCTGTTGTGCGTGTCCGCAATATGCATCCGCTGTACGCGTCCGTTCAACGTCTTTCGTTTTGCATGTCAATTTCAACCGTCCTTTGCCCATGGTCGTTGCCTGCGTTTGTTTCACGCGTCGGTTCCACGTGAGCGTTACACGGGTCGGTTGCACGTGCCCATTACCTGCATCCGTCAAACGTGTCAATTCTACTTCCATTTACCTTGTGAAATTGCAGCAGGTCGATGGCCAGGATCGAGTGAACGCGTTTTCTTGGGACGTGTCTGTTTCACGCGCCCATTACACGCATCTATTGCGCGTGTCCGATACACGCACTTGACACACGTGTCCGTTTTACTTGTCCGTTTACCGTGTCAAGTTAACGCCTTTTTTCAACATGGCAATGACCAACATTGGTCGCGCCGGGTTTTTGTAACGCTTTTCTTTGGGTCTTTTCCCATCAGCTTTTCTCTTGGGCGTCTATGCTTCCCGTGACTGTTGCACGCGTTCATTGCACGCGTCCATTTCATGCACCCGCTACACGCGTTCGTGCTTTCTTGCAGCTTTGTGCGTCAATTTCAAGCGGCTTTTTGACATGGTCCGTGTCCGCGTCTGTTGCACGTCGGTACGTTGGTCTGTACGCACGCTACCTGTGTGTATCTGCCAGTACGGAGGGGTCCACATGGCGGAGCAGATTAGACGTCTGGGAAAGTGCGGGTTATACCACAGAAGCAGTTTAACAGGGTAGGGACTGATGCGCGTTAATACAGGATGTCTTGGGGTATTCACTTCATTTTACAGCAAACTAAACCCGAAAATACCGGTGGTGACGCTCGTCCTGTGTCATTGCTGTAGAGCCGACACGGTAAACCAGACGCTGTAACCAAGGAAAGGTAGACGAAGCACGTCGACATCAAAGGGCAGGCGGACATAATCATGACCGTATTCGTAAATATCTGGTAAATACGTTAATAAATAAATAGAAAAACTTTACCCCCATAGTATATTACAAGTGTTGTACCAACAAGCAGCTTAAAAATATGAGTATTGACCCGAAATTCGTCGAACTCACAGCTGACGTCCGTTTTTTTTTTTTTTTTTTTCATGTTGGAGTGACAGCGTATCAATTTGGAACCGTGAGTTCGAGTCCCACAGTCTTTTTTTTTTTTTTTTTTTTTGGGGGGGGGGGGGGAGTAGCCGACTTTTACTCTCGAATGCTGTATTATTATTAACATATTAGATAACTAGTAATACTCTGTATTTGTACTCCTCCCGATAATAAAGCCGGGGGGAAAAACAAAATAAACCACCTACCATAATATGATAGAGCAGTATAGTGGAAACTACAGTAATAAAATTATAAAATAGATGTTAGATCTAGCTCAAAATTCCCCACTAAAAGTAAAAATACACCAACCATTATAGTGCAGAAAAACAAAACATACATATATACAAGGGCTCCGCATGAGCGCCGGCATTCGCCGGCGCCCATGCTTCGGGTAAGGCAGGGCAGCACTTCGACAACTTAAGGTGTAGCTGTCCGATTTGGCATGCATCGAACTTTAAAGTAATGCCAAGAGTTTAACACGAGCATGGGATTATGAAAGTCATACTTTGACAGAAGAAAAACGTAATATTATACAACAAAGAAGGCAAGGATAGGCGAAACACACTATGTTAAATGCGCCGTCAAGTAAAAGTTGGCGTCTATCAAAGCAAAATACCGAAAAGAGTATTGAGAACCTGCGTCGCCTCTAGGCGGAACGAAAGAGGCCTTGGCATCAATGAAGAGACTGCACTGCTGTCCCCGTGGCAATGGAGGTTCGAAGTCGACAGGATGCACAGTCGGTTTGCATCAAACGTCGGCATGGGGCCATGTCAGCCGGCGAGGTTTTGGAAGAAGATTGCTTTGTTTGTTACGTGAAGGCTGTCGCATTGATTGGTCTGCGTGGTCGCGGGCGAGGAGGAAAACGAAGAAGAGGAGGGCGATCTCTCGTTGCGGCGGCGTTGTCTAAGATAGGTGCGGGGGTGGCTTTCCTCGTACGGGAGGTTGGCGTAGCGCTTCTTCTCTGTTTTTTCTCGGGAAGGCGGGATATGTGTGTCTGCTGTCTTTGCTTCGTGGGTGCTTTCACGTTGTCGAAATCGGACGCGTCCCCTCAATACATAATATCCGGAGTGTCTCTACCATGACGACTGCTGATAGTGCCGTGCGTATTTCCTAGAGACTGACATATTATTTACTGGTAGTAATAATAATATACCTTTGCAACATTTTTTTTTCTTCATCCATTTACTATCCCCGCACCACTCTCGCGCTCCCTCCCAGTAGTAACTCAGATCCGGGGTCACATAGCGGGCCCTCCTCCTCCCTCCCCACTTCGGCACGTGCCTTCATTTTTACCGCGAGGAGAATCGAGCATTTTCTTCCCTCGTCGACTCGCGTCAAATTGTACCTACCCACGCTGCTAGGCGCTCTCAGCAGTTGATCCCTTTCTTTTTCTTGCATTTTTGCAAATAAAGTCAAACCTCATCGTGGTGGGTGTCGAACTCAAGGACAACCAAACGTTAGTAGTATTCGAGGGTAAAACCATTAGACCACCGGGGCGGCACAATTGATTAAAACAAAACAGGGTCTTTGCATAGAGATTGCATTCCCTCCCCCATATTGTATGATATTACGATGGTTGACGCCGCGTTACGTACCCAGAGAGGTGTTGCCTAGGTGTCAGTCAACATTATTATTTACTGATGGAGCCTGTATCCTGTGACCACGGACTTGATTATGCGAGTTAATGTGAGAACAACAACAACAACAACTACAACAACTACTACTACTGCTGCTCTTGAAGCTCGGAATTTGAAAACAGCGTACCTAAGGTATATATCGTTGACTACTACTATACTTTAGATTGCTGCTGTGTCATTGGTTAGTACGCCACGCGTTGACCCGTTCTCGCAAAAATAATTGCCCAGGAATCCAAAATCCAAAACCGTCCCCGCTTTTCTCGGATGTGTTTCTTACCTCCCGTACGTAGTACGCGTTCACGATCAGGTATACCTGGCAAATAATGGGGGACGGATATGGAAGGCGTTGGACAGCGCCCTTCGAACAAAGTGACTTGAACGAGAAATCCTACAGCACTGCCCACTGAGCTACTTAATCACTTGACTCAGTCAGTGGGTAGTGCTACATGACATGTTAAACTACCAAAATAACCATTGATAACGTCATCAGCGCGCACGCTCGAAAACGACAAATATGAAGCCGGTGAGAATCGAACTCACGACACAGCACTACCCACTGTTACGTGACTCAGTGACTCAGTAGTGGGTTATTCTAAAATATCAACCAAATACATTCGCGAGTTCGTTAATTAATTTTCACCGACTTCTTAAGAGGGATCTCCGGGGCTTTCACCTCTCCACGTACTACAGTTAGTAATACTCAGAAGAACACTAACAGCTCTTCGAGGCCGCCATGAAAAAAGCGACGCCGGGAAAAAAAATAGATTCAAATTTGGAAACGATGCCAATTTGGAAATGTTGTCCCCTTTTTATTCGTTCAAGCTCTACATATGCCAAGATCCAAGAACAGCCCGGGCGTATACCGCCCAAATACAAAAAGAAGCGCACTTCTCGCTTGTTCCGCTCAGCGTCCGTCCGCGCGTTTATACTGCTGTGGCGGGCAGTTGTTGCAGGCATCGTTAACTGGCCCATGCCGTGCATGCCTCGTCTCACACCCCTGGCAGCTGGTGCCCTACGCTGCTCTGGGTCTCGGACGGGACGGGGCAAATAACCTTGCTTCGTCTCGTCTCGAGTCTTGGGCCCTTGATGACTCGAGTGTGGAAATAACAAACAACGCCATGTTCAGTTTTAGACAGCACAAAGTGCCCACACGAATATCGCGATATGGAATAAAGCGCCAAATATCTAAATATCAGCGTACGCGGAGTTTTAGATATCATGAATAACGAACGACCGCGACGGCAGAGCACGGCAAAGCATAGCGCTTTGCTCTGCTGAGCTAGCGCTGCGCTGCGGCGCGCTGCTGAGCTAGCGCTGCGCTGCGGTGCGCTGCTGAGCTGAGCCGCAGGGCATCGCAGGGCACTGCACGGCGCTTCGTTGCTGTGAGCTATAGCACTGCGATGGGGTGCTGGGCGGTTTGGAGCTGATGAGCCAAGCCCAGATCTCAGCCGATGAAGCTTCGTCAAGTACAAAACAAATGGTGGGAATCAAAGAAAAGCTAAAGCTGGACCGTTCCGCAACTAATGCACAGGCGGCAAATTAGCGGCAAATGGTAGGAACTTCAACTTACTAGACAAAAAGGAAGAAAAAAACGCGAAAAAGTTCAAAATCGTGTTGGCAGAAAAACCAAATTTGCAGGAAGCAGCTGAAAGGTCAAGAAACAGGCAATATTTCAGTTGTTGTTGTTGTTCTCACATTAACTCGCATAATCAAGTCCGTGGTCACAGGACAGGCTCCAGTCACTCTGAACTGAGGCATACCCTAGGGAAAAACACAAACAACCCAAGGTGGTACACGCATAAATCACAGCTGACGCAATTCATGCCTCCACCAGAAACATATAAAAGTGAAATCGGGAGTCAGTCTACGATGTGCCAGGTCCATATTGGTGCATACGTCTCATTACTCGCGCCTGGAAAAATCGACTATACCGCTTGCCACCCAAGAAAGACTACCACGTATATATTGCACGTAGTACCTATCACTACGCATACGCACAACAGACGCAAGTCAATTGGACAAAAGAAACAAAGAACAAAGAAGAGAAAGGAAAGGAAATGGGTGCATGGGGCCAAGAAAAAGAAGAGAAAAATAATTTTTGGGGGGTCTACTGGCGAGTCTGCCACCAGAACGGGATGCCACGTGGCTTTTCGACGGTCTACAGCAGTACTACGAACGACTTCCGATACACCCACCGAAGCACGGACTACCGGCCAATTACGCGATCGACAGCTGGCCGTGGTTGTCACGTGTCTCTGTGTTGGGGGCCCCTGTGCCCTGCCTCTTGTTGGCTATTGTTTGGGTAAAACATGCGGTGTGCTCGATGATCTCACGGCAGCAGCACACCAGAACGTCCGCTCGTACGACGTATCATTCTTACAGGAAATGTAATATTTTTTCTTCATCAATATGAACATAAAACGGTTGTTACATATTGGACAGGGTGATGCGTGTACGACTGGACTTGCCAACGGCACTCGTACTGAACTTTGAGCTATCTGCTGTGGTTCTGGTTGCTACTAGTTGCAGCAGTATGTGCTAGAAGTTTCGCCCTTCGGCTACTGCTGCTACACCTGATGTTGTGTGTTTGCCAATGTCGTCAGTTGGCGTTCATGCTCGTCGTACATACTGCTGTTCTCACCCAGTACGTACGGGTTTCCTCGTACCTCAACCGTCGACGACGAGCTCAACACAGAAGGACGGTGACATGAAATGGCATGGACAACGGCCACATAAAAGCGAGCACAGCGGGATAGTTCGCTGCGAATCAACCGCACTCGTTCATGCCTACAGCAGAGGCTGCCTGGAGTGTCAGCGGCCGTGCTAAAGCCAGGGCCAAAGGCCGAAGAGACGGCTCTTCTACCTGCTTGGTTTTGTCTCCAGATTCTGTTATATACTGGACAGAGTGATGCGTGTCGACTAAACTTGCCAACGGCACTCGTACTGCACTTTGAGCTATCTGCTGTGGTTCTGGTTACTACTAGTTGCTGCAGTATGTGCTAGAAGTTTCGCCCTTCGGCTACTGCTGCTACACCTGATGTTGTGTGTTTGCCAATGTCGTCAGTTGGCGTTCATGCTCGTCGTACATACTGCTGTTCTCACCCAGTACGTACGGGTTTCCTCGCACCTCAACCGTACGACGACGAGCTCAACACAGAAGGAAGGTGACATGAAATGGCATGGACAATGGCCACATAGAAGCGAGCACAGCGGGATAGTTCGCTGCGAATCAACCGCACTCGTTCATGCCTACTACAGGAGAGGCTGCCTGGAGTGTCAGTGGCCGTGCTAAAGCCAGGGCCAAAGGCCGAAGAGACGGCTCTTCTACCTGCATGGTTTTGTCTCGAGATTCTGTTACGTGAAAATGTCATGATTTGGGAGTTATTTTGTCACGAAACGTCTTGCCGTCGGTAATTTGTGTCACGAAGTTGTTGGATATCGTCGGTAATTTTTGTCACGCTTTAGGAGAACTTACACTAAAAAAATGAATTTCCAACTGGCGAAACGAGCAGAACCAAAAACAATAAAGGCCGAGCAAGAAACCAAACGAACTAGTAAAAAAGTACATCAAAGAAACTAACGCTCGAGAGTATGCCACCGCAAAATTCCAAACAAAATTTCAAACATTATCAAGTACCGTTTGGAAATGATGCCAATTTTGTAAATCATCCAGGCGTTGCAGACATGAAGATTCAACCAAAATTTCCGAACTTCCTCCTCGACATGCGGTATTTTTGCAACTTCTCGCTTGTCTCGCTTTGCATCCGTCCGCGTTCACGTCGATGTGCGGAACGGACACGGCAGGGCAAGGGGCGTTGGAGCCGCCCCCCGAAGGCGGCGCTCGAACGAAGCTATATTCGACCGAGAATTCCAGTTCCGCGAATCGCATACTTCGGCCGAGACGAAAAAACTCCTGACCCAATCCCTGACACCAAAGAAGGATTTTATATATATATATATATATATATTTGAAATAGGTCCCCTCCCAATAAAAAACTCACCCATATAGTATATTATAAGTACCAACAACGCAGCTTGCAAAGATGAGTATTGACCCGAAATTTGTCGAACTCGCGGCTGACGTCCCTAATTTTTTTCATCAACTATATATATTTTATAAATTATATATATATCTTCTTTTAAAACAAAAGAATAGGACCCCTCCCATGGAGAAAAAACTCACCCACATAGTATATTACAAGTACCAACAACGCAGCTTGCAAAGATGAGTATTGACCCGAAATTCGTCGAACTCACGGCTGACGTCCTAAAATATTTTTATTAAATATGGTCCACCGTCCAACCTGAGCCAAATGCGGCGAAATCTGAGTCAATGAGCTTCAGCACATATAGAAAACACGTTTAAGCGTGTCATCCGACAAGCCACAAGCTGGATAGGACCGCTCAATGGGTAAACCACAGAACCTATGATAGTTTAGCACAGTAGTTACGTAACACACGTCTGAATCGCAGATGTAAAAATGACCATGAACAAAGTTCCCAGCGAGCACCCGACAACGCAAGGCATCACAACGAAGTTGTTATCATGTGAACGACGGTTGTTTCGTTTGAAACTCTTCCTTCCTCTTACTGAAGAAATGCCGTCTGCACACATCCGGTTACGGTTTTATTCAAGACCAAGACATTCGTAATGGTCAACATTCAGGATAATTGCGTGCGTTCAAATGTAGCCGTGAACAGACAACCTGGATAGATTACAAGGAGAAATTGGATGACGTTCTGTTTTTCAACGACAGTACTTTCCAGGATACCAGTAGGTTGCAGGGACAAGCATGGTCAGAAAAGTACAATAAAAGTACGTGCTCATGCCAAGGGACGCAACAGCAATCCATACATAATAAAGAGTTCCCATGTCCAATTTTCGGAGCAAAGATGCCCTCGAGAATGGAGAGGGGCTCATACCGAGAGAGACCAAGTGGACTATTGCTCAGGTTACAGAGCGAGCAGCAGCAGCATAAAGCGCAGGACCAATAACGCCTGCTGTGCCGATTGCAGGTTCTGCGACCTTTCCTTATTTAATTAGGGGTCGAAGGTAGGTTTACACTAACACAGGGCGCACGGCAGGAAGCAGCATCTTGGCGAATCCTGCATGTGAACTGTTGGGTCGTCAAAACGGCGAACCAAGCCGCGTATGTTGGTTTGGGACACACCATTCTCGCACGTAAGGTATACAATCCGGAAGAGGTCGTCGTTTTGACAATCCCACAGAGTTCACATAGAGCATGTCTTCCTCAATAAATAGACCTAACAATGTATTCGCGGATCTTGGAGGGTATTTTGTACCCTCTCTCATTCGCCGAGAACCGTGTGGTGGCCCCCGCAGATCGGAACAATAAAACAATGTCGAAAACGGCGCAACCGCGTTTCTCTCCCTGTTTCTGGCCCGTTTTTGGTCCCGGTTAGGGTCAGCGGTTGGGTTGGGTCTACGCCGGTACCTTGATCCCACCAGGAAGTTCTTCCTGGCTCACAAAAGCGAACAGCCTACCACCCAAAGATCCGTGCGACCAGATCGTAAGGCGAGCTTGAAAATGTTCCTGACCAAAATTTCTGCCATGGCCTGAAGTTTTTCTTTGAACTCAAAGGAATTGGGCAAGGGTAGGCCCGCATGTCCAATAACATAGCCTACAATCGGCGAATCAGATGTTGCTAGCCCTGCGAGTTTTTCTGATGCTCGCGCTACATCCTGAGCAAAACAGTCAACTTGGTCTCTCCTTCGGTCTTCCCTCTCCATTGCTCGGAGGTAGGTTTTGTCGTGGAGGGCACGTAGGAACTACTGTCACGCCATTTGGAACAAGCACCTGCTTCTCTGGCTGCGCTTGCCTATACCATATATCGCGGAGAGAACTGCTGCGGAAAAGGACTCCATCCAACTTTCCTTGTAACCTACCCAGTTGCCTATTCGCGGCTAACTTTGGGTGCATCCGCAAGAGTATGCGTTAGACCAAAATCCGTCGATTTGCCAGCCGTTTTGTAATAGCAAAGAACAAGAGAGTATACAAAAATACGCAGGCCCCCGCGGAATATGAGGCTCATGACCTGTCGGGATAATGTGGATCTGTATGCTACTTTTACCTGGTATGCAGCTGCCAGCAACAATGGGTTCACGTGCCGCAGTACATCAGACATCTGCGTATATGCGCGTGATGCCACAACCGCAGGTCAACAGAGTAGGGCCTGATGCTCGTCGAGCACCATGTCATGCCTGTATTTTCAAATTACTTCACACTAAATAACACTTGATACTGGCGGCGATGCTCGCCTTGCCTCAACACAGCATCATGGAGCCGCTTTAGACCGTAGAGCTAGAAGTCGGAGACGAGCAAGGAAACCGAACGAAAAACTGAGGTCGACATCCAACTAAGAGCTGTACTCGCAAATATCTGGTAGATACGCTAAACAAAAAGAATTCGGTCAAACCTGAGCCAAACGCGGCGCAGGTTGAATCAATGAACTTCATCAAATGCAGAAAGTCGGTTAAAGCGTAATACCCCCGAGCTGAGCAGAATCGCTGAACGGGTTATCACCTACACCAGGAACAACGTATAAATATATACAGAGTAACCATAACAAAAACGAGTCTAAATCGTACAAGTGAAAATAATAGCATCGACCAAAAGCAGGTTTACCTGGCAGCTTTTGACCCAAACACGGGTATATACCCAAATCATGTGGAAAGGCCGCAACACGAACCACTCGATTGGTCGAAAGGACGTCATGCCTGTTTTGAGGTGAAATGATCCAGGTGCGCCTGTCTACGGTCATGCTGGGTTTCAACTGTTTTTAGCTTGGAGTGTTAAGCTTCATCACTTGCCTATAGTGCGCATTTCGTTTCATCGTTGCTCGCATAATCATTTCACTCTATCGTTCTTACAGCGTACCAAGTATTTCGCTACGTATTTGTCCGTTGGTTGTCACTTCCACGAAAGATGCTTGTATTAAATGCCCCCAGACCAAGGGCGGGGAAGGGGCCAAGCTGCCCCTATCCCCGGCGTGCATACGCTTCCCTTACACCTGAACCGAAACAGCAAAAGGGAGGGGAAAGGGGTCGCAGCGCCCCCTTTTCTCGCATGTATACGCCTCTCTTAACCCCTTTAGAGCCCCCGAACCCCTCCCTATGCTGAATCTAAGTAATTTTGTCCCGAAAACGGGTTTCCAGTTGTAAAGGGAACGCGGCCGACCTCCTCCGGTCGTGCTACGCGAGCGGAGCACCCCCCCCTTCCCCCCCCCGCCCCCTCCCCCCCTTTTTCGTGTGCAGCCCGGAGAAACCGCTTCTGCCCATACTCTGAAACTGCTAAAACAGCCACGTAGTTCCGTTTCTAACCGCCCGTGCGATCGGGAACCCATTCGACCCGCAACTACTTGTGTGTGCTTTCGGGTGGCTTTGCGTTTGTAACGGCCCGCTCATATCGGGAACACACCACGATTGCCAAGCGATAATTTTTTTGAGATGATTCCGTTTCTAGCGGCAAGTGTGCTCGGGAAATACTGCACGCGTGCTGATAGTAGGCGATGGTGGGGGCTGTTTTGCTCGTCGTATTTGACCATCATAGTACCGGCATGTACATCGATAAAAAAGGCGTATATAAAACAAGACGAGATACCTCCGGTGTCCGTGTGATCGGGAAAACCAGTGTTTGTCGGCCACGTCCCTGCGCGTGTTTTCGGGCGATCTTTCCGTTTCATACGGCCCATTCATGTCGAGAGCTCGCCGCGATTGCGAAACGAGTATTGAATGTAGTGATTCCGTTTCTAACGGCCCGTGCGATCGGGATTCTGCCACCACTGATCGACCACAATGTGTTTGTGCTTTCGGGTGGCTGGCTGTCGTTCTTACAGCGTACGAGGTATTTCGCTACGTATACCTCCATTTTTCTCACAACGCAACCATTGCTTACGGGGTACCTGGTAGATAATAACGGAACACGAATTATTACACTCATGAAAATATCAAGGAGAAAAATGCGCAATCTCTGTAGAGAAGTGGTTTTGGCAAATCGAAGGGTTTGTGGGGTGCGCTTGTTTGCTTGGTGTCAGCCTGTGCCTGATTTTGACCACAAGACGAACAGGTGTACCTTTTTTTGGTTATTCTCCTGAAAAATGACAACGGACGAAGCCCCCAGCGAGCGCTCGATATCACCAGACATCTATACTCCCTCGTTTCGTCTCGGGGTTGCCATCATGCAACCGACCTGTCGTTTCGCGTATACCTCCTCATTCGTCATACTCTGAAAAATGCATTATGTACATCCGTTCACCAGTAAGTCGTCAGAGGTACCGGTAGGCATTTTCAAGACCAAGCCATTCCTGTGACCAAATTAAGCTAGACTTCCATGCGTTCAAATTTTGAGCGGCGAACAGGCACTCCGCGTAGACTTAGATTACCCAAAGGAAGAATTGAACGTACTGTTTCCCACAGCAGTATTCTCGGTAATAAAATAATAATGCAGCGGCAGACGCGGCCAGAGAACGAAGGGCTGCTTCCTAACGACGCAACCATAACTTCTACGTATGAAGAGTTCCCACGACCGATTCTTCAAGCAAGACCTATCCCTGAGCAATTGAGGGGAACATGGACAGAGAGACCAAGGGGACCGCTGCTCGTGCTCGTCCTGAGCAACGGTCCACTTGGCCTCTCTCTCGGCATCCCTTATCCATTGCTCGGGGAAAAGCTTTTGCCTCGAAAATCGGTCTTTGGAACTCTACGCACGTAGGAAGCACTGTTGCGTCGCTTGAAATAGGCAAGTTACTATCTGGCCCCGCATGCTCCTTCAAACATCCCGGAAATATCTGCTGTAGAAAAGCAGGACGTCATCCATTCGATCGTTGTGATTTACCCACGGTGTACCTGTTCGCTGCGAAATTTGGGCGCATCTCGCAGGATGCGTTCTTTGGATTCGAGCCCGTCGACTTTCCAACCATTTCGTGGAAATACAAAGAACAAGAGAGGGGACACATAGACGTAGGGCCTCGGGTGACACGAGGCTCATAACCTGCCGGTATAACGCGGATCTGTATGGTACCTGTCTGTAGCTACCAGCAAGGACGGGTCCAAACGCTGCAGTAGAACAGATATCTGCGTGTGTACGGGTGATACCACAGCTGCAGTTCAGTTGAGCGAGAACTGATGCTCGTTAAGCACGATGTCTTGGTGTCTTCACTTCACATCAATCCACACCAAATACGAAGTTGATACAAGCGGTGTTGTTGATCCTGGGTCCATGCAGTATCATGGAGCCGCTACCGTAGAGCTCGACGTCGCAGCCAAGGAAGGAAGACGGACGACGAACTGTGGTCGATATCCAAGACCAAGAACTCGATACTCATAAATATCTGGTATATAGTTACCTTACACACGCAAATGCGGTGCAACCTGAGCCAAACGCGGTACAACTCGAGTCAATGAGCTTCAACGCGTGGATAACCCATTAAAGCGTAACATCTAACAGGGGGCGGGGGAGGGGAAGGGGGTTCCGTAGAGCGACGAGCCAGGGCTCGGGCGACCAGGATAGGGCGTGCGTGACGCGTGTGAAGGCGAGATCTATTGTTTGGTTAGTCGTCGTTGACTGGACGGTCACCGTTTTTTTTTGGGGTCAGCTCGGCAGATGCCTCGGACGTACGCATGCGACGATAAGGATGCACCTAACATTAATGTGGCTTCTCAAGTGAAGAGCTCTATACCTCAATAAAAAAACTGAATTTGAGAAAAATAAAAATAAAGCGTGCAACCCGAACACAATTTTTCAATACCGTACGGATCAAGAAGAATTTTCGGGAGCTGCTCAAGACCGGGTAAACCGGCTTAGTCACGAAACAAAACTACTTGGAATTAGTGATGCTGTAATTATTTTTACAGTTACTAATGATGGAAGTATAACACCATACCGTAAGTAAAGAAAAACTACATTTGCTTGTCACAGGATTGTGTTAAAATGGGTACACTACTGTGTAAGTATCGAACAATATCGTATCGAACGCCTGCCAGGTATTAATACCTGCTACGATATTTCAACGATGTTGGGTATATTAGTAGCTGTGGTAACAACATCAACAATGCTACAACACCAATAAACTCTCCTCAGCTGATATCGGGCAGTCTCTCAGTTGAATAGCCCCGTCAGTCGTGAACAGTTTGGCGAAGAAGTGCTAATCCTACCGTACCACGCGTCGTTGATTGATCGAGACAAGGGAAAACATTGGGGAGAGTTTATATGGGAGCGTGAGAGACGAAGCTGCTGTCGAAACAACGGCGACAAGCGAACGACAGATTTAGGCCGCGGCGAAACGCCAAGTACACGATTCGCGAGCATGACTTCAAGGGCGAAGTTACGCTAGAATACCCCACACACACCCCATCAAACCCTTGACTCAAAACACAAAGTTAAGATCAAGCAACTCCAGAACACGTCTATACGAGAACCAGCAAGAAGGCGTCATGCGCACCTCCAGAATCGCTGCATTTTGGTTCCCTTCCGCCACCGCTGCGACACCAACAAAGAGACATCCTCGGCAGCTGCGCTACCCCCCGCCCCGACCCCGCCCAAGCCACCTTTCGCTTCTGCGCTGTTAGCTCCTGCACTTCCACCATGCAACACATTATCGCCATCTTGCTCGCCGGTAACAAGGGCTGCACAGGTCCTCCGGGAGCCGTCTGTTCCCGCCTCGGCGGTAATCACCTGCCCCCCTACGTGCGCTGCGGCGGGAGGGAGTTCATCCCAAACTATCTCCCGAAGCAAGCCAAACTCCGCACACGCTTGGTCGATAGCTCTCTCGGTTTCGGGGTCGTAGCCGAAGCTCTGGGACATTACGAAGACTGGCACGGGCGCTTCGCCCCCGCCGCCCGTACTATGTTTGCCAACACAGGCAGAAGCGTTATCGCTTTTGGGGAATACGACAGCTGCAGTTGCCGAAGCGGCGGCGGCGGCAGAGCCGACACCGTCAGGTAGCAAGTCAACGCCGGGAATGTCGCCTCCACGCCGTGAAGAAGGGCCCGCTGTCACCGCGCCCGACGCAATAGTACTGTCATTGCCGTTGTCATCGCACCTCGCCGCGGAGCACTCTGCCGTCGGCGCCCGCCCCTCCTTTGGCTTTTCTCCAGAGAAGAGACTTCTCCGGCGTCCTGTCGGCCCCTCTCCCCGCGAGAGAACGCTGCTCACGGTGTGGAAAAGCGGCGCCACCACGGAAACGGAGTAGATGACGTCGCTTGCTATCAGCAACTCAAAAACAGCGCGATGTTCTTCTGACTCCGCCGTTTTCCCCGCCCTCGCATGCACCCCCGCTTCCCCCATCGCCTCTTCCAATTCCGTCGAAGACGTACGGGAACTCTCGCCACATGCTACTGAAAGGTTGTCGGTGGCATCCTCGCACGTGTCGGTGGGTTCTCTGCTCGATGAGGAGGCGATATCGGCAAGGGCGCCCGCTAGCGACGCACGCTCGGCGTCCCCTGGTAGTATCGGCGAACATGGACAGCAGAGGATAATAATAAGACGGCGCAATGATGGCGGGAGCGGGAGCAAGAGCGGGCACGGATCTTTCTACTTCTTCGGGGCATGTGGACACATGAAGAATTTAAGCTAAAGCTCACCACACTTCCAGAATGTGTCGTGGGTCAATCACCTCGGTTGCCGAGAGGTCGAGGAGATGTCAGGGCAACGGCATTTTGTCAAGCTGGCTGGCTGGCAGGCTGGGTTTTCATGGTCCGCGCTACCGTTGCGGCGGCAAAACCAGAGCAAGCGGCGAAGAAATCTACGTACTCTCGTGCTGTCCTTTGCAGACGCTGTTAATTATTACCGGTTGACGACAAAGGGGCCGGCTGCGAGGGGGCGGGGCAGACAATTGTCGCCTTTTGTTTTTTTCTCTCAAACTGAAAAAAACACGAAGTGCTTTACTGCTCGTATCCTCCCACACCATGCTTCGCCTCAACCAGAGATTGGCAGTGGCTTCTGTTCCACGCCGCAGGGTTCAAAACCCGCACACACGTGTCCATGAAGTACTCTAGTCGCCATAAGGGATAAAAATCAGTGCGAGGCCGCCATTTTTTTGCAGGCCTCCTCACCGTCACTCCTGGCCCGTGGGTAAAACGACATCACACACAAACAGTACATTGGTGTGTGTATCGATCTTGGAATTCCTTGTCAGCATCATGCCGACCACATCCATATATCGCAGAAATCGTCACCTTCTCTGTCCTACACCTTTTAGCTTGTGCACCTTCAAGAGCCGCCGACGCAGCGGCTGGATGAGTGGTGAGAGGGGCCCTGCGATATGATAACGATAACCTCTCTTGCGCTTTTCCGCGGCAAGGGGTAAACAAAATTAAAACCGACCCTTACTACCCCTCGCAGTCGGACCGATGTCTCGCTCCTCCCGGAGGCGGGCACCTAACACTGAAAACGGCCGGTTGTGCTCTCTCACCAACAGGTCCCCAACGGAGCGGCACGCAGCGGGAGATTGATGCCGCCGTGCTCGCTCCCTTTTCAGGACCCTGCTCCTGCTCCTGCTCCTGTTCGGCGATGCTATCCCTGATCATGTCGAGGACACCTGTGTAGCAAAGGGTGTTCCCCCGCGACGGGTTACAAAACATAAAAATTGATGCAAGTTGCGCAGTGGGAGTCGGAGCCGGCCTCGGTTAGGCATCGGTCGTGACATTCGTGATTGGCACAGTGGTAAGCGGAGATAAAACCACTAGTAGTGCTTCGAAACGTTAAGAAGCACGGGGGGGGGGGCAGGGCACCCCCCACCCCCACCCCCCCCCACACTCCCTCTCTAGCTCACGAACTGCACCGCAAGACTACTGCTCCCCCCGGCTAGTCACCCACTCGATCGTCCCAACCAATAGGTGCTTCCTCTCCTTCCCCTCCCCCGCCTCAACCTCCCGCCCCTTCAAGTATCTACTATCCATAGGAGCAGGAACGGTGGTCCGTCTCAAAAGGAATGTGTGGTCAATGGGCAAATGACTACGGCAAGCCACAAACGAGTGCCCCCCCCCCCCCCCCACCCCACCGCCTCCCCCCACACACCTGGGTCATGATCAGAGAAAATTATGGCTGTTGTTCCCGGAAGCTGAGCGGCAACCAGGCCAGCTAATCCGCAGCCCGCGCCGAGCTCCAGCACCGCCCCCCTGGGCAGCGCCAGACTTTTGTCGACTAGGTAGGCGGCAAGCGCAGGGGCCGCCGGCCAGACGTAGTGGCCAGACTGGTACGAAGGGGAGCATAGGAGTTAGATGCTGCATTGATCAAGTTGTGTTTACGTTCGTTTTTACGTTCGCTTTACGTTCGTTTTAGCGTTCGCTTTACGTTCGTTTTAGGTTCGGTTTACGCGCGTTATACTTTCGGTTACGTTCGTTTCTACGTTCGTTATTACGTTTTATTACTTTCGTGTTACGTTCGTGTTACGTGCGTTTTTACGTTCGTTTTTACGTTCGTTTTTACGTTCGTTTTTACGTTCGTTGTTTCGTTTGTTTTACGTTCGTTTCTGTTCTACAACGCATACCAGGTGCCTGGAAACAGTTGCGATGTTTCAAACTCGTCCGTTTGACGATCTTTAGTTTACGTTCGCTCCACGTCAATCCGTTCGACGTTGGGTCGTGCAACCGTTGTTCATCTCACGATTGGTTGTTCTATGTATGTATATGTACTTGGTTCGTTTCACCCTCGTCCGTCATACATGAGTTCGTTATATCATGCTTTTTTACATTTGCCCCTTTTACGATTGTCTGCTGTAGGTGTACATGTAACCGTTCGGCGTTCGTTCGGTTTACGTTTGGTTGGCATCCGTCGGTTTTTTGTTAGTTGGTTTACGATGACGTGGTCAACGTTCGTCCGTGTTGCTCTTGTTTCTTGTACGCTCGTTCGTTTTACGTTAGTTTATATTACGTTGGTTCGTCTCTGTCTCGCATATAGAAACTCGTTCGTTTCACGTTTAGACGATTAGCGTACACTAGTTTGGTTCAAGGGAGCACGTCTCTGTCTCGCATATAGAAACTCGTTCGTCTCACGTTTAGACGTTTAGCGTACACTGGTTTGGTTTAAGGGAGCACGTCTTACAGCAGTGGGTTTTCTAGGAACTTTCTTTGCTTTTCGTGTCGTGTTTCGTAAAAATCACGCGGAAAGTCTGCTGTAAATCGCGAAACGACCGAAATAATCTTGCAGCGCTATCTTTTTCGATATAACATAATACAGCACCAATAATACAGGGCACTTTTACCGGTATTGGAACGGCGCATATCAGGTGCTGCCACGTAGATGATACCAGGTCTGCCTGACAACACTTTGGATGCTGACCCCCTACATTGTGGTTTACGTCGCACAACCCACTTCGGTGTGCATCCACACCTAATCCTGCCCAAAGAGGTCTACCTGGTGCGGGATTACCGTTCCACACAACCCACAGATAGCCCATATAGCACCACAACCGTTCTACGTGCCAACAATGGAATGGCCGGGGTCTACTTTCGACGACAAGGGGGTGGGCCCCCTCCACTCGTCGGCTAACGCTCTTGTTGAAGGGGTGTAGTGAGTGACTACTGGCAGTTCACTGTAACCGTCGCTAGCTAAGCGCGGAGTTAGGGGTGGTGTGACTGACAGCTTTCGGTGACCTTCACTTGAAGTATCTCCCTTAAATACGCGGGGTTAATCTCAAGCATGTGGCTTGCTCTAAGGACGAGGAGGCATGTAACCAAATCATCCCCGGTTCATCATTGGACCCACCAGCGGGAAATGTTGGCCTACTGAGCATGGATCCCTTCGGACATTTTCTGCGAATCGGATAGCACTTGTTGGTCAAATTGTTGCTGACTGGCAGGGCTCATCGAGTGAAAAATATGTATACACCCCTACCGGTGCGTGTAAGCCATCCTCCCCTTCCCAAAGTACTGTACTTTTTATGCACACCTTGATCCCACCCCCTGTGATGGTCGAGCTAGGTCAGGGCTTAGGCTTCTGGTCGGGTTGGAACTAGAGATGGGCACCGGATGGAAAAAAAAACGGTTGACCGCGGTTTTTGGAAACCCAGCAGGCATGTGTGATTACTCGGCTTTTCAAAACAATAACTGGCAGTTTTTAAGGTCCGGTTAACCGGTTAAACCGGAAAACCTGTTGACTTATTGTACACTAAAACATGCCTGCAGCAGCGAATAGCGTACCATATCATAAACGTGACAACGTGAAGGTTGGTTGATCCAATGCCACTTGTGCCTATCAAATAGTCTAGGACATGAATACAACCTGAAACAAAGTGGATTGTGCGGGATAATCGACGTTGGATCACCCCCCACACACCCCACTAGGGTTATAACTAGAAGAGCTGTGAGTCGACAGGAGTTTACCACTAATAACTAATATGTAGGTGCTGTTAGCCGACTAACTGACTTTAGTCGGCAAGTCGACTGGTGAACCCAGTTGATGGCCAGCCGACTCGCCGACTTAAGTCAGGCGAGCGAAGTGAGCCAATTAGCTTCCCCCGGCCGGGAGGGGGGGCGCCCAAAAAAGAAAAAATACGTCGCACATCATACAATCCCTCCTACATGTATGGCAACAAAATAAGTCGGATAGTTGGCACCTTCGGGACACGACTAGTTACTAGTTCGACTAATAAGTAGTTGGTGACTTATGTCGTAACGACTCACAGCTCTAGTTATAACACAAGTATACAGTGTGGTCGCTGTTTTGGCGTTCACAGTATAAGCTGAAATAACTGCTTGCAGGAGTAGCCGTTGCACAGCTGTAGTGGTAAAGAAATATATCTCAATACTGGTCACTTCATCGCAGGAGGACATTGATCACGTTGTTGTTGGCAAGGGCGAAGGTATTCAGAGTGTGCATTCGGGTGGTTACATAAGATTGTTCTTGCAGATACGTTTTGGAGTTATTAGTTAGTCACGGTTGTTGGAGAATTTGTACAACGCAGTCTGTGTTTTTTGTTTCGTCCTGTTTCCTTCCCGGCTTAACTCGCGGAGGTTATTTTACATTTAACGGTTTCCTTCTTCGTAAACACAGCCTGTGTACACAGGTATCTTCCGTTCTCTCCCCGGCGCATGCCTCCAGTTCCAGTACGCAGGATTGACAGTTTAGATTTTAGCGGAGGTTTCAAGTCGTGTCGTGTGGCTCAACAAGCAGGGCGACTGCTGTTGCTTGTACTCGTCGCACGATGGCAGCCATGGCGGTGATTTGAGGAGCTTCGGGGGCATGGGGTGTGCGAGTCTCTGGTTGTGGTGTTTTTTATGCAGCCTGACGTCGTGCCTTACCATAACAAGGATACTTATCATCTACGTAATTAAAACGCGAGACAATCCATCTCGAAGAGACGCATTATTTGCGAACGGAACCAAACACGCACTTGTGAGTACACCACAAGGTGCCACTTGATAAAAAACGAACCTGGTTTTCAATGTTATGGATGATTTACCTCTAAAAACCCGGTATAACCGGTTCTCGATTAACCGGTTAAAACCGGCTGGGAAAACCCCGTTAACCCAGTTCTGTTTTTCAAGAAGAGGGCGCCTCCTATTCGGTTTTCGGTTCTTCGAAAATGCCGTCCGGTGCCCATCTCTAGTTGGAACCTGGTACCAGGTATGAAGGCATACAACTACTAGTTCACTTTCAAAGATCGGTGGGTGGATCCCCTCCACTCGTCGACTAACGCTCTTGTTTAAGGGGTGTAGTGAGTGACTACTGGCAGCTTATTGCAACCTTCACTAGCTACGCGGAGTTAGGGGTGGAGTGACTGGCAGCTTTCGGCGACCTTCATTAAAAGTATCTCCCTAAAATACACACGGTTAATCCGCAGCATGTGGTTTGCTTTAAGAACGAGAAGGCACGCAACTAACTCATACATCACCAGACCCACCAGCGGGAAATCTTGGGCCTACTGAGCATGATCCCTTCAGACGTGTTCTACGATACAGCGAGCACGTGTTGGTCACACTGGTGCTGACAGGCTGGGCTTCTCAGTTGAAAAAACAAATATACACTCCTACACACCCCCAGGGGTGTGTATAAGCCATGCACCCCTCCCCAAAGACCTGTTTTTTTCGTGCACACCCTGATTCCACCCCATGTGATTGTCGCGCTAGGTTAGGGCTTAGGCTTCTGGTCGGGTTGGAACCTGGTACCAGCTATATCAGGCACCGGTCGCCCGGGTGGCGTATCAGGTTGTCCTCGAGCCTGGTATAGGTCAGTTTCGTGAGTTCGAGCCCCGCCGAGTGCATACTCGTATAAATTCGTTGGGACTTTTTCTTGTGCGCAAATTGACTTGCGGAAAGCGCGAGAGCGTCAGTTAGCAACACTAGATAAAAAACCGACGAGCAGTGGGATTGCTGAACCCTATGCGCGATAAAAGTTGAAGGCAAGAACCGGGGGGGAGAAGGGACGACACCTTTGACCACGGCTTATCCAGAAGCTGGAAAGTAGAAGTGTGAGAAAAAAAAAATGGTATATATTCTACAAGTATATAGAATAGGCGTACATGGCTTGTATACGCCGCTAGGGGTGCATATATATAAAGGGTGCATATATATATTTTGCTTCTCATAGGATGGATTAGCCAATGCCCTCGGAAAACGTGCTTACTATACTTACATGGTAGTCGTTATGTATCTAGGCCATGATTTTTCTAATCAGACTGCACTTTCATGATCTATCACAAAGTCAGCTCTTGGGTGGGTGTTAGAGCTCCTCAAAGTGAACGAGAAGACCTCAAAAGGCAAACGGTGAACCTCCGCCGTGGCAGTGGTGTAGCGGTTTCGCCTCGGATCAGATAGCTGCGAGCTACGACGCCATAGCTATTTTCTTGGCTAAAAAAAGTGCGTCTAACTGAGAATCATCCCACGCTAGAGATGCAGCAGATTCTAATAATTTTCTGAGCTCCCAACACGAGGAGCTCAACATCTCATCATCACCCTAAACGTTGCAGCAGAGACATTTGTCGTTCGCGCATCCTCACCACCATTTGTATGCGCTACTACTGTATCATACTCGTAATCCTAAAAACAAACATACGTTAGCTCCACATCTCGCCCGACGCATGCCTTCCAGGACATGATCCGTTCGCGCAACTTGACCAACAACACTTCTACGCGCTACCAAGTCCTAAAACAAAATATTTTCCCGCAAAATTGTCACACTCGCGAATAGCTCAACACTTGAGGAGCTCGACCGCAAAACAAAACAAAACTTGCCCCCAAAAGTGCAACCCCTAGCGCACTATAGAGGCATGACTTCGAGAGCGTCTCAACTGAGGACCAGGCCCAGCGTTGCAGGAATACCATTTACGGCTTACAACGTTCTTGGCGAGACTTCATACCTAGGCCATGGGATTGTTCATCGGGTTGCAACTTCAATTTTTCCTTAACGCCTGCAGTGCTGGAAACCCTTTTTCGGGACAATTTTACTTGAAATTGGTATAGGGAGGGAATGTTGGGGCTCTTAAGGGGTTAAAGTGCTTCTCTTGTAGGTAGATATAGCTCCTCAAAAGAAGAGCCTCAGACAAACTAGCTGCTACAGTAACCGTCTCTCTACAGTGCCGGTTGAGTAGTGCCGGTTTGCTCGTTATAGTGCCTGTGAATTTGCACGGCACAGACGGGAACAGCCAGTAGTGGCAGTAGGCGGAGTAGTGCCGGTTGCTGCTAAAGTGCCGATACTCCCGGCTGACACATACCGGCACTACAGAGGGACTACTACAGTACCGGTTTATCTTAGCCAGCGCCGATACCAACCCTAAACCTGTCAGACCCCCCCTCGATACGTACCTAGCCCATGGCGGAGACTGCCGCCGTAGAATCCGTATTACTAAGAGCGAGTGCGAGTTTCAAGTTTACGCCGTGCCCCAATAAATGAACGACGGACCCTTTTTTCGGTCGCTGGAACCGGGTTATACGTCCGGCGCCGCCCACCGAAGCACGCACGCAAGGAGACGAGAGTTGCAAAACATCCTCCTGCCCGAGTTCCTACTAGTATTGACAACTACTGTACACCATCTTAATGAAAAGCATCACCCCTTGCCACGCAGGCTTTGCTATAAACGATGCAGCACCAATTGGTGGAAAAACGCAAAGATCTCCACCCCACACCACAGATTATCCATGGACGGTATAGCCTACTATTAATAGTGGTCACAGATGAGTGCTGACGGAAGAGGCTTGCCTTCGTATGAGTGCGTGAATGTGCTGGCCGCGGCAAAAGCCCAGTTGTAGAGGTACGACCATGCGGAGATCGTGTGTATTTTCGCGTTTACGAGGAACTTCTCCAATCCTTACCCCCTTCTTGCCTGCCCCAATTACTCGCCCCTTTAATTCCTGTTTTAGCCGTGCATTGAGTTTGGCGCTCTCAGCTCCCACCGACCTGCGGCGACCTGCACATCTCCGCTACTGCAGCTCTTTTTTTATTGAGCCCCATGATGCGGAGGAGCCCTCAAACAGGATCGGGAATCGTTGCACACATCGAACAGACTACGATTTGGACATGTGACGCATGCTAGGATAGAGGGAGCACTTTTCGTCTGAAATATTTTCTGAATGACGGGACTCCTTAACCCCAAATCGTCGTCGGAAATGGTGTCATTCTGTTTTTGGCATGATTCTCGCTGTGTACCTAGGCCATGGGATTTCTCATCCGGCATCAGTTTTATTTTTCTCCAAATCAGTCTTTGGAAGAGAGGTCTTAAGCTCCAAAATTGAGGAACCTCCTCCGAAAAAACGTGGTGGACTTCTATCGTAGCACGCGTCAAATCATAATCCTATACCCGTCGTTGTGACATGTTGTACAGGATATGTGCAGTGCGTATCCGGAAACATGTGCCAGATAGCGCAGATCATCTGGCTGTCACCCGTCAACAGCATCTATAGGTCACGCAGATGATATCCCATCAGGGAGGTTATCTGCCACATCATGAACAGGGATCTCATCCGTTCGACGTGTAAACGCGTACCACGGCGGTTAAGGGTGTATCATACCTCGGTTTTCCTTCGTGGCAGCGCGTAACAACTGCTGGCTGCTACAAAAGAAGACATATCGTGCCCGCAGCTTTCTGACTCCTCAGCAATCAATCATCTGCACCATCCATGTCCTTCCTTGGCGAATTCACCTTGTTTGCCTGTGAGAGGACCTAGTTTCTGCCCGCCCTGATATTAGCCTATACCATAGTAACTCCGTCACCAATAATCTTACCGAAGTAGGTGAAAAAAAAGACAAACCGGATATGCTATATACATTTCGCCGAAAAAAAAAAAAAAAAAGAACGGGAGCATCTTACCGAATTTATCCACAAAAACAAAAACTGGCTACATGAGGACGACATGCCAGACCCGTCCCCTTGAGTTTGTTCGTATTAAATTCGTCGTTTTATCTTTTGTTGTTCCAAATTTGTTTTAGGCTTTCGCTTTTACGTTGGTGATTAGTTGTACGTTAGAGCGTGTGTACCCTGGTTTGCGTTGGTTTCAGGTTGGTTTCACGTGAGTTAGCTTAGTTTGGCGTTGGCTTCACCTTCGTTCCAATTTCGTTTGTTTTTATGTTCGATTTCCGTTCGGTGTACGTTCGTTGCAAGTTCGCTGTACTGCTGCTGTACTGTTTTCGTATTTCCTGACGAATGTTCGTTGCGCGCATTTTGTGTTCGTTTCACGCCCGTCTGATGTTTGGTTCAAATTTTTCTTGAGCGCTGCCAGTATTCTATACCTGTCGCTTGTTCTGCCTTCGCTGCACGTCAGCCCGCAACGCGCCAAAAAAAATGCAACAGACTGATCGGCGGAAAAACAAATATGTATCCTTACAAAAAAAGCAGAAAATCCTCCGGCGGATGGGGAAAAATAAAGCTTGAGCTTACCACACTTCCACGCTTTTTCATACATCTCGTGTATCAATTTAACTCGATTATATTCGCAATCCAGCGCTATCGCTGGGGCATCCTTCAGTTCCCGTGGCAGCGACAGAGCGAGCTGTCCCTACCGGCGGTCCCTGTTACTATTCCGGCAACGCAAGCTGCCGCCGTTGTATACGGATGCGTGAGTACCGGTATGTCGATCCGATTTGATCCCTGGGGACCAGGTGCGGTGGCGATAGCCACCCTGAAAGTCATCTTTGCGGGTAGCGTGGTCTTGCGCAAGCCCCCCGGCCAAGAGAAAACAGCCTTACGCCGGACTTGGTCAAGCTACGGTCCACCCTACCCACTCGGGCATTGGTCATTGGACTATTTTTATCATCACTTCGCCCACTACCCCTACAGAAGGGGGGTGCGACATAACAAAAACCATGTACAGACCATGTAACACCTTGCTCATATGTGTGCAGTCTTCACACTAAACCGTTCTTTCTACCTATCCACATCCGTTACATCTAGTGTCCGTACCGATTCTTCCTCAGAGAGGGTTACAAGAAGTACCAGGGTAAGATGGCAAAACTAAAACGAGGCCAGATGAGGGAAATCCGAGGTTTTCGGGTGGGCGGGTGGGAGCGCTGCTGCTGCTGCTGCGGTAGCGCGCGTGCCCCATCATGTATCATCCCAGCGCTCCTTGCTCCCCCCACCCCTGGACTACGCGAAAAAGCTGAAACTACGATTTTGCGCAGGGGACCTGGACCTACCAAAAAGAAGAAAGAGATATACCAGTAGTCGGGAGGAGGAGGACGTGGACGCACATATGTGCCCGTGTGGCACAACAATAGAGAGTAGGACTCACATAGCTGGATAATGTGAAATACACAAGGAAGAACGGGATGTGTTAGAGGAGGAGATGAACACAATTAGACGAACGTGACATGGAAGACTTTGGTAGACTACGGAGTAGCGAGAAAACGACCGCTATCCCAAGAGATAGATGGTGGCCGCAGACGGCGAAACAGGAAAGGGATAGGACAAGCAAACAGTTTCTATGTAATATATGGGAAAAGCATCATGAGCGCCCCAATGTGGGAGGTGCCTCTATTAGGAGTAGGAACGGTGCTCCGTCTCGAAAGGGATGCGTGGTCAATGGTCAAATGACTATGGCAAGCAACAAATGAGTACGCCCCCCCCCCCCCCCCTCGCTCCGCCCCCGTTTCTCTCTATGCAAGCGCCTTCTAGGCCTCTAGCTCGTGCTCCGATTCCAATGACACGACTCGCTTAAACCGTTCCACGGAATCTGATCCAAAAATGAAGGTCTGACAGAGAGGCTGTTCAACTTCCCGGCACGACAAATAACTGCTGTGAGCTCGAAGAGCATGCCGCACATACATACCGCTCCGACCACGACGCAACAACAATTCCAACAATAAACACCATACGAAGTATAACATAGCTGTCGATAAAAGCTCGCGCGGCAGGATAACTGCAAATGTCTTAAACTTGGGGCGCATTGGTGGGTATATAGACTCTCCAGGAAACCCGAGAGGGGTCTCTATCTTTTGGCGTGTCAAAATGAGAAACTCGCAGTGTTGGTCGTAAATAATACCAGGTAGCCATGAATCTCTAGTGATACTTACTGCAGTATATATTGGTGCATTGATAGCGGTTATCCAAAATACTGGAATTATACAAATACTGGAATTATACCAAGTACTGGAATTATTCCAAATACTGAAAACATATGCACTACTGCTTTGCGCATGGATAGCGGTATTCCCCGAAAGCTGGAACCACGTGTCGGGACGGCAGTTTTCCCACCTGCACTGCTCCCGGGTCGTCGTCCACCAATCGGACGGCCGCTTTGACGTCTCCGAACTGAAAACAGCGCCGCGTTTTGGGAAGAGCGTTGTCGAACATGAAGCCCACCTGACAAACACCGGGTCGCGGGAGCAGGAAAGCTTATCACATTATTCCTGAAACCCATTTTCATTGGTCAACTATTGATATTTCGGGATATTTCATTGGTCAACACACGCATACACACTAATTTGCTTGGCACCCCTGACCCCACTCACGGGCCTGACCCCACCCGGACCGAGTCCTCCAAACTGAGGCCCAGGTATAGACGGTGCCGCAGACAGGGCCCACCCAGCAACCTGATCTCACGCCGACCAAAGTCGTGGGCCGGCCGCAGCAAAAATCAAGGGCGGCTGCACAACCAGCAGGCAATTTCTCGAACAAGTGGCTAGTAAGGTACCCTGTCGCGGAGAGTGGAGGTAATGTAACTGGTGACGAACGGCTACGGCCTTAAAACCCAATTAGAGGTGCACACAACTATTTGGGGGACAAACCGCTCGGAATATTTTAGGGATTTTGTTTTTAGAAAACGCTACAGCGCGGCACATGACACACGCCCCAGGATGTCCACCCGATGACTGTATGTGCGTCATGTGACGGGGAAACGCATCTTGAGAAACCAAGGGGATGCATTAAGGTTGTCCCCTGGCGACCGTGTCAGGCGCGACACATGACGCCCACTCAACGACCGCATGTCCTGTGACGGGGAAAAGACATGTTGAGAAACCCGGGAACGGATCGAGAATGTCCCCTGGCCACTATGTGAGATACGACACACCACACCAACCCGATGACTGTTCTGTGATCGTAAAAAAAAACTCGGGAAACCCGGGGATGCATTCATGCTGTCCCCTGGCGACCACCTCAGGCGCGACACACGACGCCCACCTGACGGCTGTATGTCCTGTGACGAGAAAAAACATATTGAGAAACCTGGGGACGGATCGAGAATGTCCCCTGGCCACCATGTGAGGCGCATAACCATGTGAGGCGCAACACACAACACCCACCCGATGACTGTTCTGCGATGGTAAAAATATCAAGGGAAACCCGGGGATGTATTCAAGTTTTCCCCTGGCGACCATGTGGGGCGCGACACACGACACCCACCCGGCGACTGTATGTCCTGTATCGGGAAAAAGTATATTGAGAAACATGGGGAAGGACCGAGAATGTCATCTGATCACCATGTGAGGCGCGACACACCACACCAACCCGATGACTGTTCTGCGATAGGAAACATACATATATATATCGGGAAACCCGGGGATGTATTAAGGTTTTCCCCTGGCGACCATGTCAGGCGCGACACACGCCGCCCACCCGACGACTGTATGTCTTGTGACGGGAAAATGTTTCAAGAGAAACCTGGGGACGGATCGAGAATGTCCCCTGGCCACCATGCGAGGCGCGACACACGACACCCACCCGATGACCGTTCTGCGATGGGGAAAAAAAATCTCGGGAAACCCGAGGATGAATTCAGGTTGTCCCCTTGCGACCATGTGAGGCACGATCCACGACACCCACCCGGCGACTGTATGCCCCGTGACGGGAAAAAAGCGTCTTGAGAAACCGCGGGACGGATCGAGAATATCCTCTGGCCACCATGCGAGGCGTGACATATGACACCGATCCGATGGTTGTACTTCGTATGTCCTGTGATGGGAAAAAAATAAATCTTGGGAAACCCCGGGATGGATTCAGGTTGTCCCCTGGCGACCATATCAGGTACGACACACACCCGCCGACTGTACGTCTTGTGATGGGAAAAACTGTCTTGGGAAACCTGGGGACGGATCCAGAATATCCTCTGCGGCCATGTAAGGCGCGACACACGACACTCGCCCGACGATGATATGTCGTGTGATGGGAAACAAATATCTTGGGAAACCCGGGGATGGATTCAGGTTGTCCGCTGGTGAACCATATGAGGCGCGACACACAACACGCACCCGACGACTGTATGTCCTGTGACGGGAAATGCTGTATTGGGAAACCCGGGACTTGGGAAACCCGGGACAGATCCAGAATTTCCCCTGACGCCCGTGCCAGGCGCGACACACGGTACTCAAGAGACGATTGTGTGTCTCTGTGGTGGGAAAGGATCTTCGGAAACCCGGAGACGGATCTAGGATGTCGCTTGATGACCACGTTTCCCACTGCTACTATTGCTGCTGCACTCGTGTACTATCGTGCGGACGGCTGTGCGTCTGAACCCTGCTACGTGGTGAATCGGCGCCTGCAATGGGTTGGCTTTACGTACGACGTGGGGAGGGGGGGTGAGTGCTTACCATGTGACCCACGATCTGAGTGATGATTGGGAGCGAGTTAGAGAAAGCGAGGCAAAAATAATAGACGAGATGAACTAAAAGTACAATTTTGTACCGGTAGGATGGGTGTCAGTGAACGCGGGAGGTCCGAGCGATGCCCTCCGTAACGCGCGCTAAAGAGCCCTCTCTCGCACACCATACGCGAACCGCTGGAGTTGCTGGTTGGATCAACATCAATGAAGTAAATGAAGCAACGGGGTGGAAACGCAGTGTGGATTTATCCGTGAGAGGCACCCCTCGAATGCGTATTGCTGCTGTGGCGGTGCTGCTGTTGCTTCCGTCGCGGGTACTGCTTTGGTTTGTAGTGCTTTTCCCCCGAGATATCTTCCACTTCAGAGATACTGAAACCCGTTGTTGCTCCTACGCATTCGATTTTCGCGACGACTTAACACGAGAACAGACAAACAGTATATACCGCAGAAGAAGTGGCACGCGTGGCACCACCTGCCTGCGCGAATCGACGGCTGAATTGTGCGGCGGAGAAAGTCAGACGGGTGAAAGCTCACGCAAATAATAGTCAAGAGAGTGATTAGCCAGTCAGTGATCTCCCGTCCACCCGCCGCTCGATCTGATGGCAATAATACAACTTACAGCGGCCATATATTCAAAAGAACAGCTGTAATACTAATAGTTGCCTTATCCCCTCTAGAGCTCCAAAATCCCTCCCTACACCAATTCCATGTAAACTGTCCCCCCCAGAAGGGTTTTCAGTTGTAGAAGCGTTATATCCTTTCGAACCGCTACCATTTTTTTTGGGAATCAACTCCTTGTGATTAAGCGTGGAATAATTTTCGCAGTTCTGGCAGAGGTGACTCCGCTCGCACCGCGAGCGCGTGTGTGAAAAATTACTTGGAATCAGAGACGGGAAATTCTTCACAGCAGTGGCTCATGCGTCGCTCTTGAATATTGAAGAGCGCGGGTGCGAAGCGCCATGTTTCCTACCGAAACCCGCATGTACTCGTGCCAGGTGCGTGGGTTTGTTTGGGGCGTCATTGTCAATCCCTCCGCCTCCGACAAGGCTGTCAGTGACAGAACATCTCGGGGGGATCGCGTGGTGCAAGTACAACCATGAGTAGGCCCACACGTCTCGCACAATCGTCGTACACAGTGCCAACGTCCCGGCTGATAAGGCGCTTCGGGAAAACAAAACAGAACTTGGCTGGTTCTACAAGTTCGAGAAATTTGTAAGAAACGGAATGCACTTATCTGGGAGTATCTACACTTCGGGGATATCTAGACCATTCGGGTATCCATAGTACCGGTCTGGGCCTAAATGTAAGCCACGTGTACATTGGATTATAGTCCGTAAAAGTGGCTTATATTTGAACTCAGCCAAAAGGTCTTCACCTGTCCGGACAGAGTGGCAGGCCATAGTAGTGCAGCCCGTTACCCGTTACACTGCTCGCTGCTGCTGTACTGCTGTGTACGTTTGCTGGTTTGTGTTTCTTTCCGCTTTTCGTATCCAGCACGTGTGGCATTGCATGTCCAACGCTTCTTGCTGCTGTAGACGTATGCTACGACAAAGAGTAACACTTTTTGGCAAATATTTTTCTGCATGACGGGGCTCCTTAACCCCTCTGAGCCCCCAAAACCTCTCCCTATACAAATTCCAAGTAATTTCCCCCCAAAAACTACGGGTTTCCAGTTGTAATAGCGTTAATCCAAAAACATGTTCGGAATATCGTTCTTGTTTTTTTACCAAATTAAACTCGAACGATCCCAAACCGCAACACAGGGGGTTCTAAATCTTGCGAGGGGGGCTCTTTGGTTGAAGTTGATCCTTAATCCTGCAAGCAGCAAGCCAGTTTTCATTGATTGCCTCCCACACCCCACCCGCCCCACACAACGATATCACCTCCCCCTCCAAACGCTCTACATCAATCACCACCCAGCCCTGTAGGGCACGGACACGAGGTAGATGCGGCTGCGCCACCATAGCTAGGCCGGGAGGGCCCTCTCTCGGCTGTGCTGTGGTGGGCTACTACTACTACAGCTGCAGCTGCTGTCTCTTCTTCGCGTTTGTCGCCATACACATCCGTGCTCTTGTCTTTGGTTGTGTCTGTCGCCACACGCCCGCCCTTGTTTTACTCATCATGTATGTGTCTCGCGTTTTCCGTTACAGTTACAATCGTGCGTAGCCGCGTCCTAGCGGCAGATGGCAACCACGTGTGAAAGGCTGCCGGACAGCAGCACGGGTGAAGTTCTGTGAGGGTGCGCGCACGTGCGTGCGCACACGGTGGCACTACTCCAAAATGCATCTCGAGGACTGCTCACACACAAGACGAATGCCGTCTGTCCCCCAGTTTTTAGGACACGACACCCCGATCTACGAAGAAGGCGCATTGATTTCTGCTGTCACAGCAGTTATGCGAGAATGTTGCCGGAAATTTCCGCCAAGAATTTTCCCAGAAATTCATGGTGGGCATACTTTTATAGTGATGGAAAAAAAAAGGTTTCCTATTACATCGCAGGTATTATTCCTCTCGGACCTGAAAGGCGTTATACACTCTCGATTTACTCTACAACCACCCCAAAATTGTTATTATTAGATTCCTATTAATCTTTTTAATACCTACGCCATATGGGGTTCGGTCATCGGACTGCACTTACTTTCAGTTTACTTGCAAAGGGTTTTGGGGTGTTGGCGTTTTTTTTTTTTTTTTTGCACACTTCTACTCTCCAGCTTCTGGACAAGCTAAGCCGTGGTCACAGGTGTCATCCCTTCTCCCCCCCGCTTCTTGCCTCCAACTTTTATCGCGCATAGGGTTCAGCAATCCCGATACTTGTCGATGTTACATCGAGTGTTGCTAACTCACGCTCTCGCGCTTTCCGCAAGTCAATTTGTGCACAAGAAAAAGTCCCCACGAATTTACACGAGTACGTATGCACTCGGGGGGATTCGAGCTCACGAAACTGACCTGAACCAGGCTCGAGGATAACCTGATACGCCACCGGGGCGACCGGCCATAGAGATGCTTGAGTGAGGAGCACCTTGGCCGTACCATATATACCTGTAGTTGTATCATACGGAGTACCACAGGTATACCAGAGGATACCAGGTTTATACCTGGTATCGACACCAGGCTTACACCTGGTGTCGACACCAGGTTTAGACGTGGTATCTCATAGTTTGTGGCCACAGAGCTTTGGAGCTTTTGTACCGATATTTCTCTAGGATGAAGAATCGACACGGACACTAGATTTGCCAATAACAGATGGCGACGGATAGAAATTAGCGCAGCATACGTACACACGTTCTCGTACCGTACCACGCTTGATTTTTCCCTGGTGAGGCGGCCGGCTGAAGCGCCAGTACGCATCGGCACATGACACCGGGTACCTGCCTGCGAAGACATCGGCAGCGTTGCGCCTTCGCCAACGTAAGGCATATACTGTATACCAACGGCATATACCTCCCACAGCTACCGCCGCGTCACTGATTACTGCTGTACCTGAAAATGGTTCACTGGACAACTAAATAGTGCCTGCTCCATCGCTACGGAATCTTGATCTGCGGCGATATCTACCGTACGCAATAGGGATCTGGGGCATGTTTAATAAAACTACTCGTAGTGTAACGACGTCAGCTGTGACTTCGATTTTTTCACCGTTGTTTTCGGCATGGTGTGTCGTGACGGCTGCTCTCTGCAACAGCAGTAAGATAATACGAAAACAGCACGAGGGAACTTGCGGGTCGTTCAATACATCGAAGCCCAAGGGCAGCCCTGGGGGTTGCTGCCGCCTCTTCAAACATGTGCTAGGGCACACACGACGATCGCAAACCTCGCGAATGAGATGCCCGCAGTGACTGAGATGCCTGCACGGTCTGGGCGTCTGGGCTGCTGCGACATGCTTGTTCCACTTGGGCTTGGGGATGGTGCGGCGAGCTATAATACAAGCGGTACATAACTTGATTGAGAAGAAACAGCACGTATGGTTCATTATATACCGGCATGCACAACAGCACAGCCACACGGCGGCCAGAAGCCGCGAAATTGAGATGCCCGCAGCGACCGCGATGCTCGCACAAACGGTCTGGGCGTTTGGGCTGCTGCAGCATGCTTGCTCGACTCGCTGCGCTTTGCGTATGGTGCCGTCTAATCTGATCTTGGTTATACAAGCACTACAAGCTACACACAAGCAAGCATTGCACTCTGCTGTGAGAACAAACAGCACGTCCACGGCAGTCCATTTTAGCACACCCTCCCGCGGCAAATGTCTAACATCGGAACCGGCACAAACTTCTCACATCCCCGAAGCACTCGTCGCTGCTGCTGTCATCGTCCTCAAGTTCGCCTGCCGTCATGTGATGCTAGGCTTCACAGGTACCAGGTATAGAGGTGTACGTGTGTACCACACCACAGAAAGACTACCCAATACAACGTTGTGTACCGTAAAACGTAAAACGAAAAAAATGGGGTTTGCACGAGTAAAAAACTGTTTTAGACGGGGATGGTATCAACAGTCCTGCAACCCGTTTCCAGCTTTCGTGCGGGTCATGCGTCATGCGGCTAGGCTTTAGCTGCACGGCCTGCAATTCCTATCTTACCTGCGTGCGCCGCAGACCCTCTTGCCATAACGGACGAGCCTTGCGCTGCTACCAATGATCTTGAATAGGGGTGGCAGATATGCAGCAGCATCACTCTTTCACTCAGCGAATACCAACAAAGCAACGGCGATTACCCGTCGAACTTGATGCATAGTCTATACCTCGCAGCACGCTCGTCAGCACAGAGAGAGATGGACGTACGGTAACGCTACTTGCTGTGCTTTCTAGCTGCTGATGCTGCCGCAACTGCCGTGATTTTTTCTTTGCATCGAATTTTTCCCCATCCGCCGGAGGATAAAAAAAAAAAAAAAATTGCATCGAATGCATGTAGTCTAGCTCCTCTAAGAGGAGCCGCTTCAGAGGCGGAGTGGAACAACTGGTTGACGCGGTGGCACGAGCAGTTCTAACACCACAGCAGGACGCCAAAATGTCAGAATGTTTCACTCCCTCTTGATGGACCAAAAGGAGGAATATCAATCGTGGTCCGCATCGCAAGACCGTGAAGTTCGGAATTTGATTGCTCATGGCCAAAGCGGGGCAGCCGCGTTTCTTGCTTTTAATGTCAGTTCGTTTTACATGCGGGTTATCTCACGTTTTTATTTTTAGGGATTGGGTCTGAGCCCTTACCTTGCTACCAGAAATAGCCCAAAATCGCCAAATCGTGCGAAAAGTTCGACCCCTGGAAGATTTGTCCAGGCGTGTTGTTTATCATATCCTCTCCGGTTCCGTTTGCGTACGGTAAATTGCTTCCTGTTGTTGGAAGTTGTATCAGCTTTATTAATCGTCTGTTGTCCGAAAAAGTCAAAAAGCGCCTCGAGTGCTCGAGTTGAACCTCATCATGTCGGGCGACGTTCTCGAGGGCTCGAGGTGAGGGTCACATGTCGGACAACGTTCTCGAGCGACGGTAAGATTTGCAGACGTTATCCCCGCTACTGCTGCTGCTGCTGTCCCCGTACAAAGGAGTGTGGTCAACGGCCTACATTCCATTTCCCATTTCTTCTTTACCATTCATCTACTACAGCTATCAGCACTGCAGGCAAGTTACCCCCCCCCCCGTCGACGAAACATGTGTTGCCGTAGAGTAGTCAGTGGTAGATGATATACGAGCATTGGTGGGCGGTCCAGTGTAATCAACGCCAATTAATATAACACATGCGAGCAGGCACGGCTGTTATGTTGCTGTGTGCACGTTATTATCTGTTGTTAATCGTTTGCTTCTCCTTGCGTCAATGACAATAGGTAGATGACCACATAAACCTAGTATTAATAGTAACCACCGCCAAGGGTAGTTAGCACAGTCAAAATAAACAAATTGACGGTGATGTCAACACATCGTGGTCGTTTAGCTACTGGCGGTTGTGTCCGCGTTGCGACTAAGAAAAAAAAACGCCATGCCCTGGTGGCACTTGCTTGGCCTGGCACTGGCTGTGCGCGTAGTCCCACCGAAGCACACCAACAACACGACACGGCGCTGCCCCACCCCTGCCCCAAATTACGCGCTGTCACAACGAACTGCGAATGAAAGAAGCTTGACAATCACCACTATAGAATGATCGCCCCTCCCCTAGAAACAAGCTAGCGAACGAGCAAGCCAGTCAACAGACCAGAGTTAGCAAGCAAGCCCGCCAGCAAGGCAGGCCAGCACCCCGATCTTGCCCCTCCCGTCTTCATGAAAAAACAACATCAACACAAAGGGTACAAAACGAAAACACTCCGTTCACTGTGGTCTCCCTCTTCCTACCTAAAGCAAAAAACGCCTCATACGGCGAGGTAATCCCCGTGGAGGTGCATCAGGGCGACCGCTGAAACAAAAAACACAAGGTTTCGCGACCCCCACGCAAACTCTCCCGCGTTCTTAGCCTTGCCGCACGCGCTCCCAATGGCCGCCGACACCGCGCTCACGACCGCCCCCTTTCTCTTTCTCGCGTCGGACTTGACTGCCCTTGTCCCTCCTGCCCCCTTGCCCTTCTTGAGCGCCGACTTGCGGCCTCCTGCACCCCCGGGTGATTTCTTGCGGCTGCTGGTCCCGGCTCCGGCGGGCGCTGGCTGCAACTTCTTGATCTGCATTGTAAGGGCGTGGTGCGTATGTAAGGTGTTTGCAGAAGGAGGTTAACAGAAACACGGTGGTTGTGCCGGCGGTGGTGATGATGGGGTGGTTATGGTGGTGTTGGCGGCGAAATTAGTGGTGGTGCGGTGGTGATGGTGGTGGTGGTGGGCGGGGGGGGGGGGGGAAGGGGAGAAAAATGGTGGGATGAATACCGTCTTAATCAGGAGACGACAGACTGGGGGCAGTAAGGGCACCGCGATGTTCACGTGTTTGCTGAACATAGTAAAAAAAGCATGAACAAAAACAGGCGACAGCTCGCAGCCAAATGCTGGCCAAGCCGCCGGCGCCGAACATCAGACAAAGAGTAGGGGGGGGAGGGGGGGGTAGACTCGTAGAGACTCACCATGGCCTCCGCGGAACGGGCGCGCTGCTCGGCCTCGTCAAGTTTGATTGCCAGCTGCACGACGCGGTTCTGGTGCAAGAGTAAGGGACAGTTTCGCGGAGACGAGGCATACGAGAAGGGCGGGCATGGGCTATAGGTTAGTCTGGGTGCACAACGAACTCCGTTGGTCCTGCAAACTTATTTCTATAGCAGTAGGGCCGCCTGTATGACCGGCCGTGTATCTCATTCGCGGCGCTGAAGGTGGCCATTAAAGAAAACACTTGCCGTCGTGTCCTTGAGAGGGGAGAGCGAATCGTGCGGGGGCGCCGGTGCCACCGCCACCACGGCACCGACGAAAGCGGACCAAGGAGGGTAGCGCGCACGCGTGGACGCGGGTGGGTTGGCGTGTTGTTTCGCCGCGTGGAGCATTCTACAGGAAAACACAACACTCGTGCTACGCCTCAGCACTCCTATGATGCGTACGAGCTTAGGTTATCATCCGCTGCCTCTATTGGCTAGGACAGCGTCTCGTGAGGTCGGCGGGCAATCTTGACATCGAACCCAATCCTTTGCCGAGGCGGCGGTATTCTTCACTCAACAAAATTGGTAGGCAGTACTACAGTACGTCCCGTCCTTCGGTTTCGTACTCGTTACCCGGGGCCTTCGTAACCCTTAACCCCTTCAGAACCGCACCCATGTTGTTGTGAATAAACTACTTGGTATTAGCGTGGGATCATTTTCTCAGTGGTAAAAGGGGTTACGTGCGGAATCACGCTCCAGGATGTCTCCCCGTTTCCCGTACGTCAACGCCCTTCCACGTTCATCTATCGCTGTGCGAGGCTGGTCTAACGGGATGCGAGACGTCGTCAGGGCACACCGCTGACGCGGAGAAGGCATTGCCTTTGTAGTTCCAAAGAAAAGATTTTTGCAAACCGCAAACCAGTCGACGACAGACAATGCGACCTTACTCCGAGCCCGAGCGTATCACAACCTCGCAACACAAACGGCCGACCCCAACCTGCAACCAAGCTCAACTCAAATCCAACCCAATCCCACACCACTTTCAGCAGAACAGACAGAAAAAAAAAGTCAAGTCAACCCAATCCCACAGCACCCCCAGAATAACTGACCATACACAAACGAATCATACCTCGTCCTCCTTTCGGTCCAAGCTTTCCAGGGTTGTCGAAAACCTGACGCCTTTCGTGACCTCCACAGCGCTGTCTCCGTGCACGGGCGTCGAGTCCGCCTCAAGGTAGCGCCACTGTCCGTGGCTCGATTTAAGGTCAAGCTCGGAGGAGGGTACCACCACCTCGGTAGTGGCGGTGCTGCAGCCCAACACCGCCGCCACTGCGGGGCTGGAAATATCCTGGTTAGCGGTCTCCAACAGGGCCGTCTCCGCCACCGCCTCCGCCGTCATCGTCGTCATCACCATCGCCGCCGTCGCCGTTGCCATCGCACCGTCCCCACCAGCAGCATCTTCCGCGCCTGCTGTCCCTCCTTCCTCTGCACCGCTTGCGCCAGCTCCCGCAGCTGTTCCTTCTCCCCCTTCGTCGACCGCCGGCGCCTCTACTTCCGGCGCGGCAGCCTCTGGTCCTATCGAGGTCGCCGCCACAGGCGATGTTTCGGGCTCACCGGCACCTGCGACATCCGACGCCGCGGCTCCTTCTCTCTCCTCATCTCCATCGCCTCCTCCTTCCGGCGCTACGGCCTCCTCCTCTACCGCTGCTTCTGTTGACGCCGGTTCCTCCCCTCCCGCGGCTTGTTCCGTGTCTGCTACTTCTGCCTCGCCCGCGCTAGGTATCCCGTCCGCGGAATGTTCCGTGGGCTCTGTCACGTCTGCGATCTCATCCGCCCCTGCTCCATCAGCAGCAGCAACAGCGGCAGGTTCGGCTGGCTCCTCTGCGGTGGCCATTTCGTCCGCCCCAGCTCCAGTAGCACCGCCGTCGGTCGCGGCCGCGGTTTCTATCCCATCCTTAACTGCTTCAGCCTCGGTAGCGCCAACCGCTTCCGTCTCCCTTACGACTGATGCCTGCTCGGCGGTGGAGGCTTCCGCGAGATCAGCCGCGCTCGTGTCGTGATCACCGACGGCGTCAACAGCGGCGGCGGCGGCGGCGGCTTGCACCGTCTCCTCCACAGCCCCAGCTTCATCTTCGATGGGGGCGGCGGGGGCAGCCGTCGATTCAGCCTCTACAGTGTCCGCAGCATCCGCCGCGCTGATGACCACCTCATCCGTTTCGTCCGTCACGTTTCCTTCCTCGATCGGCGACAGGGGGCACCCTGCAGCTGCCAACGGTTCTTCTGCTGCTGCTGCTGCTGCTGCCGATGGCTGTCCGTTGGTGGGCGCCGAGACAGTTGTGTGCTCCGCCATGAGTACGAGGTCAAATTTGTCTGTCCCCGCGTCAATGATGAACTTGCACGGGATGGCCTCAGCGACAACCTACGGGAGAGGCAAGGCGGCGGAGGCGGAGGGCAGCGAGGACGAATTTGCCCAGCTAAACACGGCAACACACTCAGTCTAATGTCTAAAATTGCGCCTAACCAAATATATTATCAGCGATGTGTACGAAGAACCGCTCCGCGGAGCGGTTTTATTTCAGAAAAAAAAACGCGGAGCGGATATCCGCCCTTGAAAATGTCACGGAGCGGAGCGTATTCTTCGAGTGTGTTACGGAGCGGATATCCGCTTGCGGGAAAAGTCGCGGATTGTCTCGGAGCGGATATCAGCCGCTACAAATGTCGGCTTTATTGCGGGGCGGATATCCGTCGCACGTTTTTTTTTTCACGGAGCGGTTTATCTCAACTCCGTCGAGTAAACCGTACAAAACCGCGGCATTTCCCCACGGTGCACCGTAGCAATTATCCGTTAAAACGATACGGTTGACCGTGAAAATGATCCGGATATTCGCGATTAAATACCGATAAGCACGAAAGGATACGCTGTACTGGCGGATGAAATGGGCATTTTTGTTCGCGCAACCTTGCGGTGCCCAACGCCCAGCACCAAAGGAGAAACGTGCACATGTAAACGTTGCGTCCCTCGAGAAAACAAACAAAAACAAGAATATTAATATTGATACCTTGAACATTTGCTGATCATACTGCAGAGTGACGGGGGCCGGGGCAGCAGACCGCAACAGCAGCAGCGTCACCCAGGACCGCGGCTCTCCACGATAAAAAAAAGGCAACATCAGCAGTGAAACTTGAAACCCACTAAACCAACAGTGAACAGTGAAGACAAAAAAACGACCACCTGTTACCTGTTCATGTTACGTTGTTTACGCGGGGCGGGGGATGGATGCCGTCGTCATGGGCGCCATACAAGGAATACACTGGTTGTATCAAGTCGTTCCACGGTAGGTTATTCAGCATTCTGAACTATTTCGACCGTGGAAAACCCCGTGACTTTCAGCGGTTTGATCCGTACGATATACCACGGAGTACATACGGAGTACCGACGGAGTGGGTCGAATCGCTCTGCAGCAAAACCGCTTTGCACGGTTTCAACCGCGCAGTTATAATCCGTACGGAGAGGAGTGTTTTCTTAAGGTTAAGGAGGGGAGCGGAGCGGATATCCGCACGTCCGGAAACTCACGGATAATTGCGAGTGGACATCCGCCCTTGAAGATGTCACGAAGCGGATCGGATAACCGCTTGTGGGAAAAGTCACGGATTGCCACGGAGCGGATATCCGCCGCCACAAATGTCACGGAGCGGTGCGGTTCAATCGAGCCGCCCTGTAAAAAACCGCTCCGCGGATATATTCTCACTCCGTACACATCCCTCAATATTATTAATGTCTGATCAAATATCTATACACAACCTCCTCTCCCCCTCGAGGACTCGTGCTGATGTCCTTTTCTAAGCTGAAGAAGACACCTAGCTGCAAGATCGAGAAGTTCGTTGAGAGTTTTTGTAGACACTATTTTTTGCAAGCAGCGTACAGGGCACGCAGCGGTGAAAAAGCGTGCCGTTCTCCTACACCAAGTAGAACACGTTTGCTGTAAATAGTATCTCCTTCTAGTTTCGCGGAACCGTCCCGTGCCGTATCCACTTCGTAGTGATTGCCCTTCACGCGATAAATCAAACAATGCCACCTTGCTGCCCATCAAGGTTAATAGGTCAACCTCAGAAGCTGACCCAAAACGCCTGAGTCATAGCAACCACGAAGTATTCTTGTCGATTCCCGATTTCGCAAATAAGTATCTCCTTCATCACCGCAACGAAGGAATATCAAGAGAGTATTCGTGAAACATACCAGGTATACATTACATAACGGACGACAAGGTGGAAAACAAAAATTCATCAGAAAAATATAACATCAACGGATGTCGCTGAAAATAAAATAACGGCCATCAGAAAACGCCCGTGAACGAAAACAACGGATGCCGCTTTGCGCCGGGCTCTCCATTTCGCTTGATGTCATCAACGTGAGTGGATTACATCCGGTGCAGCATCGCGCATCGCTCCCATGCACGACACCGACGTTGTGATCTCATCGCATGCACTGAGTTCGTCAGTGCCACCGTGTTAACAGCACGCTCACGGCAGCCGGCGAAGAAGCATAACCCAAACCGCGTCATGCACACCCCACAAAAACATCGACATGGACGGCATCTGAGGACACGGGATACAGCTGCAGTGCAGGACTTTAGCTGACTATAACGCAAACGGCAGCACTCGTTCCTATCAGTCTCCAACGGGCCTCGTACCTTCTCTTGCGCTGGCGCATTGGGGGGGCGCACGGCCACCCTATCCACCGTGATCGCGCCGAAAACCTCTCTCACGGTTACCTTCTCGCAGAAAAGTAGGGCAAGATAAGGCAAGACAGGGCAACAAGGCAAGACAGGGCAGCAAGGCAAGACGGGGAAGCAAGGAAAGACAGGGCAGCAAGGCAAGACAGGGCAGCAAGGCAAGACAGGGCAGCAAGGCAAGACAGAGCAAGACGTAGGTTAAGACAGAGCAAGGCAGGGCAAGGCTAGCACGCAGGGGGGGGGGGGGGTCATCATCGTATCATGCATGGCCGTAGTCCGTAGGACCACGCAGGGGGGCGGGATAAGGGCGTCGTATCACGGGGCACCACGTAATTTGCAGCCCGTGTCGCGTGAGCGGCATGTGGCAGGACGTTGTGGTGAGCAAGCCAAACAAAAAGACGGGCGAAAAACGCTGCTGGCGTTCAACACGCTGCTGGCGTTCGCCTGTTGCGGTGCAACTTGCTTTGCGTTTGTTTTGCACCAAATATAGATCAGCTGTCCCGCGCTAAGAGCACGAGCGTTTCCCGTCCTTTCGAAGGCACTCCGTGCTGTCATTCCTCTGTTGTTGTTCGGACTTTCAATACTTGGGGGTGTTGCTGTTTTTGCCCTGGCCGGGCTTGTTTTCATGTACGTAAGGAGCACTCGGGGTCTTATCATACTTTTAAAGAAACAGGAAGCTTCGGTGTTTATCGCACATACGCCGGTAGGGGTGTGGGCTACTATAAAACATCAGTTGTACCTTACGTTTTTATGTTTCTGGTTGTGTCCCAAAGGCCAATCTTACGACACTTGTAGGTCAGGTTTCCAGCGCTGAAGGCTTTCCTTGTTTGTGTGCTTATTGTTCGCCTGTCTGTACGGAAGGTTCGTGCAAAAATACAGTGTCAGGGAGGATGCTCGTGCTAGCATGTCTTGTGTCTAATCGTTCGAGTTTGTACCCGTGCTCGCACAACTGTTCACCTTGCTCGTCCGCGGGCGAGAGTAACACGCCAGCACCTACCAGTACACAAACGGCGATACTTCGGGACTTTTGCACCTGTGCGTTCAAAATCAGACGTTGATCCTCGAACCGTGTTCAAGGCAGATTGGTTCAGGAAACGGGTCCTAAAAACGTACTGGTACCAGGTACAACACACCGGGTAAGAAAGACGTTGAAATTGTTACTCGCAATGTTGTCGATTATGCGATTGTTTACTGTTTGCCTACCAACCTGCATACTCTTCTAACCCCCCCATCGTAACGTACTTACGGTCAGGATTCATGAGTAAATGCTTACCTGGTGCCCGGTATAGTTACGGGTAGATAAAGATTGTTTACCAGACATGTACCAGGTGCTGCTGTATAACGTACTTGCTACTGGTATGTGTTTCCTTTCTTGCCAGATAATTCTAGGTATATCATGGCTTACTACCTACCACCACGACCACCCCACAACCATCCCTTTCCGGTATATAAGTATTGTTAATCTCTTTGGCCCCCGGGAATTCGACCTAAAAAGCAGAAGTGCAGCCGTATCAACTTTATCGGAAAGGCGTGCAGCAGTCCGAGCTCGATCATGCTGCGCGCGCGCCGTACACCTTCCGACTACGCTGCGCCTGTGGTTTAACAAATGGGGCCAGAGCTGTGGTTTCAACCATACTCCCTTGCACATCACAAGTTCCTGCGTTGAAAGATGGAAATGTTCATTGGATTCCCCATATAACGTTTTCAATCGTTGCATGGCAAGGTGTGGACGTCAAGCGTGCGCTTTCCCCTTCGTCTGTGTTTCGCTGTTACTGCCCACCCTAGTCAAGGCCGGACGTTGGACCGAGTCGTCTTTGATTTGCGCAGGGGTGTCTTCATGCGCGGCTGCCTCTATGTCGGGTTATCTAGAGTTTGCAATTCCGCGAACATTGTAGTCTTGACAAACGACGATAGGATGCGCCCCTGCAATCTCTGTGCTAAGACTCGGACACGCCTCTTACTCCAGCAGAACGGGCCTCTTCACATAGCCGACGCTATCATCGTCGGTCCCTTTCCACAGCTCCCCCCTCTGAAGCCCCAAAGGGATTCATAGTGCTACTATGTACTGCTGTGAGGAGTGGTGTGCACCTATCTTTCGTTCCTTCTTTTGCCCTTTCTCTTTGGTAATTTGCTTGATTAACTGGCTGCTGTTTCTTCTGTTTTTCGTATCCGAGTACGTTTGTCGTTGCATTGCCACAATCTCCTTACCAAATCTGTACGACAATCGCGGTGTACATTCTCTTGTCTCGTAGCTTTGTGACTGCAGAGCTAATACAAAGTATCCCTATATGATAGGATGAGAAACGAGGACGCACAACTTGGTGGGCTGGACGCCCACGGGTATAAATACATGGAGGATTATACGGAGGTTGCACGAGAGTAGCCGAAGGGTCCGTTTTACAGTACGTTTTGAGCCGTCTTCGAAATAACTCGAGCTGAGCTCCACCTTTCGGCGCGCTGTTTCCTGGACGTGTTTCACCCTGCTCGCCCTTCCCGACTCCGCCGGGGGCGGCCTCGGCCGTTCTCGCTTCGTGTCGTGACGACCCTGCTACATCACGTTTTTGGCCAAATTTCGGTTCCGAAATGTCATGTGGGTAGTCGTACTATACGCATAAAAACACAAACCTCTGCCCGACAAGTGAGCCATTATTTGTCGTACAGTACCTGGTAGTTCGACGGTTAGACACTACCTGGTAAGCTACAAGGCCAAACGTCGCGTGCTCGAGCCTCGCGGTCAATGCTCTATTTTTTTTGCAGTTTTTAATCTATTTTATTTTTTTCTGCCCTTTTGTGTTCGAGCCTCGGTGTGTATCTGGTATTCTTACACTTTTTTTGTTTATTTATCTTTTCATCCCTCTCTTTTTTTTATCTATACGTACCGTCTCAAAGTGAAAATGTTGTTATTTATGCGTATTATACTGGGTATTTCTTGCTGTTTATCGTACTACTGGTGCTGCCGCTGGTGCTGCTGTGGTTGAATTTACGACTTTTCACGCACGTAAGAGTTACGCGGAGGCTGCTGTTGTTGCGAACGAGTATTAATACTAGACAACGGCACCTTCATCAAGTAGATCCAAGAGGTTGAAACGGAAAGCGGACTAACTGGGGGAAAGCAACAGTAACAAAAGCTGCGAAAACAGCGGTGAGCAATGCGAGTGTCTTGTGTTTCTATATATTCCGCGTTCTGTCCCCGCACTTCACCATGATCAACACATTATGCAGCCCTCTTGGCAGTCATACAGCACTTGCAGCCTCTGCCAATGACATCCTTGAACATAACTTGCATGCGCGAAGCCGCAGGCGTGCGTCATGCATACAAGGACGCTGTTGTTGGAGGTGTGCCCTGAGCGTTCCTCGGCGATATTTTTAGGAAGATTTTGCGTTTGTGGCGCTAGATCGCCATGAGGGAGTTTCGGACCGAGAGGTCAACCGACCCCTACTGCGCCGGGGGCGGCCTCGGCCAATGTCGCGTCATGCCCTCGGAAGCTGGTGCTGAAATCGTTTTTTTTTTGCCCCAACAGAAGGTACGTATATATACATATAAAGATCGGACGTCACAACAAATTTGGCACTCTACAATCTAGGCAAACCTTCGAGAAAAAAAGACTCATGATCCTGACAAATCCTGGCATGCCCTCCGTTTCCCTTTTTGTTTTACGAGTACGTACACTTTTTTTCCACTTCTTTTTTTTTTTGCGAGTCTGATGTCCGGAGTAAGAACCCCGGCATGCCCTCGATCTCGCTTTTTTTCTCAACATTGCTACATACTTCGAAGTACATTGTTGCGTAGTGTATGTCGACACAACGAAGTAGCTCTCGGATGCGTGCTTACCTACTGCCAATAGCACTCGGACTAGATTCGGTATTTCCTGGATTCTGCTTGCTGCTGCTGCAAAACGTAGCATCATATGTATGCTGTATTGGTATGCACGGCTTTTCGTTTGCCGTTATACTGCCGCTGCTACTGCTTGCTTTGGGTGCATTTATACGTACGAGAAGTGCGGCTGCTGTTGCATATACTTCTACTGCTGCTGCTGCTGCCATACGATGAGTAGTGTATACCGCTGCTGCTGTACGAACAGCTGTATGCGATAAACGAGAGTGTGTGTGGTTCTTGACGTTCGGCGTTCTTTCTCTGTACTCAACCATGATAAATTGCTGCACCCCTTGGTAGTATGTAATATCGCATTTAAGGCGTCTGTCTGTCTATAACATTGACCGTTACGGGCATGCGCGGAGCGGCAGGCGGGCGTCAGCCCGCCGCGGCGAAGCACCCCTTGCATATAATAGAATTAACGATTTCATGTGAGGGACACACAATACGGCATGAGGTTGTATGGTACCACTATCCCCAGATCAACCCTTTTGGAACTTGTAATGGGAAAAATCAGGGCATGCCATGGGCCGAAGTGCGGGCCGGGCCGGACCGATGGGAAAATTGTCATGGGCCGGGCCGGGCCAAGAGCTTTGAAAAATTGACGGGTGGGGCCGGGCCGCGGCACATGAGATGTAGGCTCTTCAAGGGTCGCTCTGCCCAGCCCATGAGGTGGCCAACGTGTTTTCAGGGGTCGGCCGGGGCCACCGCCCATGATAAAAGGCGTACTGATGCTACGACGATGACGACGTCCACCCGGCCCATGAGACGGCCCATGCATTTTCACGGGCCAGCTCGGGCCACGGACCAAGATATGTGGTGTACTGAAATACAAAACGATTCATTTTTGCGTTTTTGTATTTTGCATTTGGCCGAGCGAACGAACAGCAGCAAGCAGCAGCGAGCAGCAGCAGGCAGCTAGCTAGCTACACAGCTAACCATCCTATCTGTGCCACGATGCACGCAGCAGTAGCAGCAGGGCGTAGGACCTACGTACCCGAGGTCGGGTCGGACATACAAGGCAGTGGCTCTGTGTTAGTGGTTGTTAGCAATCAAAATCAACCCCCATATAGCCACACAGCCGTGTGCGCGAATTCGCGTACCAGGTACCCGGTTTTCCATGTTTTGAACTACACGTACGCTTGGTCGCGAAATCTACGACCCAGCTTACCACCGGCTCGTGCCGAAGCTGCCAGAGCAACAAATCACACAGCAGCAGTGGGCAGCGAGTACGTACGACTCCCGCAGGTTCGATGGCTTTTGTGCGTCTTGGTCGCTATAGCTGGCCATCTCGGCGAGCCTCTCCCCCCAGCACCAAGCACCACCCCATCTCCCAGCTCCTTTAGCCTTTGCCGATGTGGCATGCTAGCACCGATTCGAACTTCGAAGAGAGGACCCACATCCTTGTGGCCGTCTGCTGCCGCATGCGTGTCTCGCTGCTGCAGCTGTTGCCGTGGCTAGCTGCTGGTATGGGGTGTACTTTGCTTCGTGGTCGGAGCCCTGTGTGTTTGGGGGTGTGTGTAATTCACATCAGATCGCTCTCCACAGTGAAACACTGATACCAGGTACATAACATCGTGGGCCCTATTCATTCTGGTTTTTTGGTTTTGAACCGGATGTTGGGATTCCAGGACGAGAGCCCCCAAAACTCCTCTGGTTATGGGTTTTGGGAGCTAAACCTAAGCGCAACGCTTTTGTTTCCCGTGATTCTGGAAATATTTTCATTCTGGAAAGAAAAACGTTTTCCGAAATTGCCTGATAATCAATAACAATACTAGAAACGTGAGGGTGCACCTTACGGGGTAAAACATGGGCCGGCCATGTAAATCCACGAGCCGGCCCACAGAGATGGCGGCTCATATAGAGCCCGTATCTCATGGCGCTCGCTGGGAATGTCATGGGCCGGGCCGGGCTGACAAATCAAAAAAAAATCTTGAGTCGGACTGGGCCAGGCCAAGTTGAAACTTCGATGGGCCGCGACCCATCTACTGAAAATATGACGGGCCCCCCGGCTCGCGGCCCATCTTTTGAAAATATGACGGGCCGGGCCGGGCCGGGCCGCGGCCCATCGTCTGAAAAATAATGGGCCGGGCCGGGCCGCGGCTCACGACATGAAAAAATGATGGCCGTGCCCGGCCCAACCCCGGGCCGGCCAACCAGCGCCGGCCCATGACATGCCCTGGAAAAAACGACGAAAACAAAATGATCAGTCGTACAACAGTATCGGCCAAACGAAGGAACGTATGATAGGCTGACGGGTTAGGGAATGGTCGGTTTGCTTTCCGAACTACTTCGTATAATATATTAGCTTCATGTTTACGACATTAACGCGGCATGATACTTAGCATGTTCTGCTGCGCGCAGACGTTAGACGCTTGATAAAGGCCGCACATCTCGATTGTTTTTTTTTATTGTTTTCATCGCGTTTTTCCGGCCCACAAATATTCAAGTTCCTCTTCGGAATGCCGCTGATTTGAAATATCGGGGGCGTCGCGAGTTGACTTATCGAATAAAAAAGGGAACGCAGGCGTCCCGTAGTATATGAGCCTGTGCGAGGTTCGACGACGTGTTTGTGGTGGCTGCATTGGATGAAAAGGTGGTCGTGATTGGATCTCCAGTCAAGCCCTGCATACACGCACACGAAAGCACCGTGGCTATCACAAAAGATCATAACTTGAAGCGCGACGGCTGCTGTTGGTACTGCTACGACTGTGCTACTACTGCTGTCGGACCATTGTACTGCTATGGCTGCGCGGGTGCTTTTGAAATTAAGAGGGAGTAGAAGCATGGGTTGGGCTTCGTAATCGTCCAAATTGTGTTTCTTAGGATGGTACACATACACAGAGAAACATCGTCTGTGGTTGTCACAAAGCGAGTAGCTTGGCGCACGGCTATTGTTATACCGTGCTTGCCACAAAGTACGGAGCATGAAGGGTGGCGCGTGGTGTAATACAGATAAAACAAACCAGTGAACAGCAGACAAAAAAAAAACAAGAGTGTGAGCGGGTTTCGATTGTCCTGCGCGGCTTGGCGAGGCGGCAAGCAATCAAGCAGTCCCTCTTGGAAAAGAGCCAGCTCGGGCGACTTCGGACGCCGAGAGCACGCGCCACGGAGCCCGGCCGAGGCCCAAACGTGCGCCGTCATATACAGACGGGACTCGTGCATGCCCGACAGCCGGTAGCGCGAGGAAAGAGCTACGGCAAGCGGGCAAGTGCTGTGTTTGCCTGGGGACAGAAAAGGGGGAGTTTGAATATCGGTACCAGAGCTTCAGTATACGTTGTGCTTGCTCTTTGATGTTCTCGTCGGAGTAACGCATTTGAAAAACAGAGAAGGGCGACATCGGAATGCTGGGGCGCAAGCTGGCAACTCAAACACAAACGTTGTGCCGCGGCACCACACCCGTCGTACCTTGTAGCTGTGTGGCAAGCGCTTTCGGTCATGTGTCTAGTCTATAGCCTTTAGCGTTGAGCATCAGAACTACCAAGGTATACCAGGTTCGTATGTAGGTACGCTGTCTGCACCAAAAAACAACCGACCCCTTTCGATGGGCTTCGTACGAGAACCGGTACCTCAGCACCAGGAACCAAAGAGCGAAAACTAGCGAAAATTAGCGAAAACACAGCAGTAGTGCCGTGAGCGGTGAGCGGTCACACGCGTACAAGTCGTCCTGTCAACCCAAAGAGACAAGCGGATGGTACAGGCATTTTCTGCGTCAAGGATCCAGCCCCTCCCCCCCCCGCCGCGTAGAACGGGAGAGGCCTGAATCAGTGCAGCTTCAACTGCTGTAGTTTGCAGCCGGTAGGCCCAACTCATGACACACCTGTTCTTCTATAAGCACAAGCACTCCCGGACCTGTGAAGGAGAATGCATGCACTGCTGCTGTACCACAGCCATAAGGCGGGATGTATTCGCGAAACGGGAGTCCGTCAGTGACACCTCACATCTCACACCGATGGCCCCAAACCAACCAATAAAGCAAATATACATTGCGGTCAGACAGCAAACGTGTTGCGCACAGCGAAGGACTCACCAAGAAACAACAACCCCCATCAACACGACATCGCATACCAATGCACGAGTGATTGCACAAGCTATCGACATCAAGGCCAGCTTAGGAAGAGGCATCACGCTCGCTCGCTCACCGTGAGAGTCTTGGGGCCGGTTCCGCCAGCGGCCATGACCTCTTGAGCCGCTTTCAACTCCGCCGTGAACAAGTTAACTTCATCTTGACGCTCAGCCAACTCTCGCCGGGCAGTTGCAAGGTTAACGCGGGATTGAGACATGGTCCCTTGCACGCCAAAACAAGCTGAACGTGGTGTTTTCCTCAGTGCTACCATCACACAAGAGAGCACAACCTTCGGCATCACGAGGGTTTCTACGAAACTTTGCGGCATTATAAGTAGTTGGACTCATGACGAATTGTCCCCTGTCGATTCTTCAAAATCTACGTATAGAATTGAGCAAAAAATGACATATCGATACGCGTCACACTTTTCCTTCTCTCAAAAACTTCATTGAGAGTTCCGCTGTCAATGCCAAAGGCCCTCAGACGAATACCAACACGAGCACCAGCGCCAGCCGCGGAAGCTATTGCAGTCAGCAGCAGCAGTCGGAAAGATACCGGAGCGTGAGCAACACGGTCGTCGGTTCTGCGCGGAATTTCGACGCCACTCGCCGAGTGCATATCGTTAGCCTCAAACTCGCAAGTGATAATTACTCATCATGACGGCGGCGGAGAAAGGAGCGCTTGGTATAGGACGAGAACAGCCAACTTCGGGGGAACAAACTATTTCGACTGCGAGACCGATACCATCGCCGGCAACAACGATGAGGCACACGCGAGTGTCCGACTCACGGAAGCGACCGGTGGTGGCCGTGGATGTAGACGAAGTGCTGGGAAGATTTGCGCTCCAGCTGTGCGCGTTCCACAACGGCACCTACGGCACTTCGCTTACGCCTGAGAACTTCTGTTGTTACAATTTTCATGAGGTGTGGGGGGGGACACGGGAGGAAGCGGACACCAAGGTGCGGATGTTCTTGAGCTCCCCGTATTTCCTCAAGGGGAACTCGGGGCGAGGCATCCCCATCATAGAGGGTGCCGCGGAGGTGCTACGCAAGAACTCGCAGAGGTTCGAGCTGCACGTGGTGACGTCCCGGCAGCACGTCATCGAGGAGCACACTAGGGCCTGGATCGACGCGTACTACCCTGGAATTTTCGAGGAGCTGCATTTTGGAAACCATTTTTCTGACGAGGGAGAGGTTCGCTCGAAGTCCGACCTCTGCCATTCCATAGGCGCCGTTGCAATCATCGACGACAACCTCATCTACGCCACCGAGTGCGCCGCCGCGGGCATCCGCACTTTCCTATTCGGTGAGTCGAGTAGGCCGCTCCCCGGCACGCACGAACAACCTCTTCTCTTTCTCGCAGATCCCCACCTCATCATACATGACCAGCAAACATCACATAGGCACTCATACATGAGATATAAGACACTCGTTTAGTTTCCCGATAAAAATGTTTTTTTTTATCGATGATTTGGAGTATGGAAACGAAACTTTTCATGAAGGTTTTCGCCGGGGTTTGGTTTTTGAGGTATTTCGATTCCGACCAGAAAAATTTCGCACGAGACAGCGCTTTCCGAAAAGAAAAAACCGGCCACGTTGCGACCCATTCCGTCTCCTTCTCGGGCCCGTGCCACATGACACATGCCACGTATTCACATAATGTCATCTGAGGATGACTGCGCACCCGTGCTGCTGATCTGCTGTGTGTCTCTCCGTCGCGATTCTCGTTAGAAAAGGCAACCAAGCCTGCTTTTTATACCAGTTACAGAGCTGGCAGCAATGGTAGCAAGAACATCACCTGACTGAAATATTCCCCACTGACTTTCTTGTATACCACAATTAATTACTACCTATTAATAGACTAAATAGGTGAGTAGGCCAACACCGATACAAGTATACCTATCTCCGAATGGAAAATGAATGGCCTGCGTCTCCTTCACAGCAAGTTCAAAATACCTTTCTTTTGGAGGTACAACACTTTGTGAGATCGATTGTCTAAATTATTGATAAGGGCCCGTCCAAACAACAACGAAAGAAAAGCATCATGCTCGTGTTTTATTTATGCTACATGTAAAACGTACTGGTGGTTCTCATGTTCATTTTTCTAATTTAAAATGTAGTTGGTGAAAAACACATCGTGCATTTTGTATTTTGTCGAGCTGTTTTATCCCAATATGTCCCGAACTACGAGTACAAATACCGACAAAGCAGCTTGCAAAGATGATTGTTGACCTGAAATTCGTCGAACTCACGGCTGACGTCCTTAAAACTTTTTTTATAAAATACCGCTTTGGTATTGATATCAACATTAAACGACCCTTATATTTACGTTTTTAGCACGGGTATCCGTCTCCTTTTTTTTTCCCAGCTCTCTGTACGACACTTATGTGCGTTTCATTCATCGATTGCATTTTGTTCATGTTCTCGTAACACGTGGATCGGATTCCCGGCCGCCCCACTGACCGCACCCTGCCCCTCTTGTTTTTTCCAACGCCCGTGGTACTGACAGCATGCTTGAATCATACCATGTACGCATAGCGAGTAAGTTGGCTATTGGTGTACCAGCTCTCTCATGTGAATGATTTCTTATCAACGGCAAGGTTGCTTTCTGGTTTTGAATTCTCATCACGCTACTCGTACTGCTGTTTTCCGCTCTTCTCGCAGTACGCAGTTCACGCAGTACCAGTACGAGTAGTATTTTATTGAAAGCGGCTGTATTGTTTATTCTTGAAAATACTTGGAATAAGCAAGCAAACATAACCAACCCTGCTCTACAGATCAACAAGCACGCAAGGCCGCACGCACCCAGAACCTTTTTTACTTGCTTGACCGCGAACATTCGAGCCAGTTCTTCTGACTTGCGCATACACTGCTGTACAGCAGCAGTAATGATATACAGCACCCTCTCGCCTGTTGCTGTGGAGCTGGATTTTGATTCCTTTGTAGCTCTACGGCGTGAGTGGGTAGGTTACCCCGGGACCCGAGAGCAAACGAGCAAATTAGCAAATATGGGACGCATACCCGTTCCCTTGAGATATTTCCAAAGTTCGACTTCACGTACGTATCACGCTATCTTTTAACGGACATATCTTGATTTTCAGCAAGCACTACCCGTTTGACCGACGTATGATATGAGTACGTACGGTATGCATGTGAAAATGGTATCGCCTCGGTCCTCCCTGCTTTCCCCGGCCTCCGGGCATTCTTTTTTTCTTGTGGTCTTCCCACGTATACCACGTACCTGCTCTGGTCCTTGTCGTAGAATACATACCAGGTACAAGTATCAGATACCAGACACGAGAGGTATTTTCTTTTTTCGATGGACAAAGAAAAGCGTGGAAAATGCTGCACGACTCGTTCTGGCTGGAATCATATACCTTCGGGTTCATTCCAACGTATTCTCGCTCATCACATCCCGCATCAGAACACACGCACGCGCGCGCGTTGTCTCTCATATTATTAGGAACACCCTGATCGCAACATCGCACTCGTGGTAGGAAAGTGTCAAGTCATCGAAGCATAACAATACCTGGTACACTTTCAACATTAGCTGTCAGCCCACGCGTACTGCTGTATGCGTGTGGACGCCTTCTGCTGCGCAGGCTTCGTTTCATGGTTGCGCGTGCAAAGGCGCCGTTATCCAAACTACTTGCGCTTCGCTGAACTCAGCAGGAGTTCGGGACCAGCATCGCTGCACAACCAGCCAGATAGATGGCGGACCCTCAGAACTCAGAAGCACGTTTTTTTTGGGTAGACATTTTACACCAAAAGACGGAGTGATGAGTGAGTGAAATGTTAAGTAGAGTAACAATTTGTGCGCCGTTGTCAGTAACCTGTTCCCAGGTCCCTGTGTCGGTTGCGTGTCACGGTTCGAGTTCGACGTAGCAAAAAGCGTTTGCTTTAGGATCAGCAGTAAAGGTAGAAAAGCCGAGGATGGGCGACCCAATCTAACTGCGCAACGGGCATGCACATTTTTTTCTGCCGGTCGTTGGTACTTACTGGCCGAGGCTGGCCGTTCAGCCAGCCGCCCGACGTGTTTTGGAGAAACGCCACCATAACACATCGCCGCCGCGCGAGTGGCTACCCTTAACCCTCCTCATGGTCAAGGTTAGGTATGGGGTAGGGTTGGTCTGGGACGTGCAAGATTAAAATTGACCACGACCGACCGACAGGTAGTATGTTGCATGCCCGTCCTGCGCTTACTCCTGTAGTTCTTATCGTTCTCATGCATAATATGCTTGGTAGCGTCGCTACCCCCCCCACGCCCCCCTTCCCCTGAAGGAGGCTGAGTGTGCACACATTCGATCCGTGCATATCGAACAACAGGCACGGCTTGTTTTGCGTTTGTAATGTACGGGGTACCCTCTGGTGTCACATGATGGATAGGACACCTTCGTCCCTGAAACGTTCACAGCAGTCACATATTGAGTAACCTCGTACAACCCACACCTGTTCCACTCTGACGGTGTATCCGGTGCCTGGTATGCACGAGAGGGTCACGGATAGCCGCTTTTTACAAGTAGTTAACCAGTTTTTTTGTTCGTCATGCCCGTCATGCCTTCTATTATCTTACGTACCACTTTTTATTTCTCGTTCTCCCTCCCTAGACGTAACTCAGACCCGGGGTCACAGAGCAGGCACTTCTCCCCCTTCCCCATTTCGGTACGCGCCTTCGTTATTAGTATTGGATCGAACCCATTCATGGGTCAATTACGGAGTACTGACGTTTCGGGACTTTTCGTTGGCTGTTGGACACCAATCATACTTGCTCATTAACGCCCTGCTCCCGCTTGGCACCCTGATCCCACCCAGACCTCATCCCGCCCAGACCTCATCCCACCCAGATCTCATAGACCTCATCTCACCTCATCCGAACCAGACCTGTTCCCACCCAGACGTCATCCCACCCAGACCTCTTCTCACCCGCACGTGGCCCCTGGGCCTCCCAAACTGACCCTGGTACGTACACAGTCTAGTTAGCCGCCGGCTGGGCCGACCAAGCACCCTGATCCGACGCCGATCAAAATCTTACAAAACGTCGAAGTTTAATTCTTGGTGCTTCGTTTCCAAATCACGCGCTTGGGAGAAAGGTTAAGGTTTGGTATACGTTGTACATGTGATTCAGGTGCGAGAGTTGAAGGTGATTCACACCTGGTACAATACACCCGCACCTTCGCCTAGACCTAGCACCACACGTATAACAAACCCCTCACCTAAAGCCCTCCCCCCCCCCCCCCCCCCCTCCCCCCACCCCCGCCCCCACCCCCCACCCTCCCCCCCCCAACCCATCTCAACCCCACCCTCTCTTTCCTCACTGATTGTACGACTTACCCCAGGATATACACGATAAACTGATGTATTATTTCCAAAAATGTCACATTTATCCCCTCGAAATAATGTATAGTTTCCAGGCACATATCGAGCTGCCCCCCCCCCCCCCCCCCCCCCCCCCGCCCCCAATAATATACTGGTGCCAAAACCGTCAAATTTATCCCCTCGAAAGGATTTATAGCTTACATGCACAAATCGCCCTTTCCCCCCCCCCCCTTCCCCCCCCGCCCCCCTCCAAACCCGCTCGCTTCTGATCAAAACCAGGCCCCCCCTTTCCCTTCACAGCTGTCAGATTTTGTCCCCCTCAGAAACGGGTTTTATAGTTTCCGCGCACAGACTGACTAAAATCATCCTGTTGACCCTGATAGCTACACTGTAGCTGTAAGGGGAGTCGCCGACCTATATCCTTAATGAGGACACACAACTCGTAATGCGCGCGATCGTAGTATCACACACAGCTTGCAAAGATGAGTTTCGACGAAATCTTCGATCTCACAGCTGGAGTGTATTTTAATTTTTAAAATACGATGTACGCGTATATGCGATTTTTTGTTCTTGGCTATTTTTTTTTTTTTTTCTTTTTCATCCTCCGGCGGATGGGGAAAAATAAAGCTTTAGCTCACTACACTTCCACGTATTTTCATACGCGTCGTGTGTCGATTTAACTCAGTTGCTTTCGCAGCCCAACGCTAGCTGGCGCACCCTTCGGGTCTCATTGTAGGTACTGTATAGCGTAAGCTTCCCCTATCAGTGGTCTTCGTTACAACCCCGGCAGCGCAAGCTGCCGTTGTATACGGGTGCGTGCTATTTTGGTGTTTCTTGAAAGAACGGTGGGGTATCATACGATAGGTAAGAGTTGGCGATCTCCGCGCTCCGAGGTTAAGCTCCGGCGGAGGCCACGAGGTCAAATGGCAATATTTTTCAACGTTTCATCATATTATGCATGATGCAACCATGATGCGGTTCACGTTCGGGCCGTGTTACCTTTCGCTACAATTCTTGGACGGTATGTTTCAAGATATTTTTGGTTGTTCGATTCCTCGCAACTTGGACATTTTATAAAAAATGAATAACGTCAGCTGTGAGTATGACCGATTGAAAGGTTGAAACTACCTTTGCAAGCTGCGTGGTACATACTCGTATATCTTTCCAAATTTGAAAAAACAAGCATGCTTTTCACAACGCGAAATCGTCACAAAATGAAACCCATTCTTTCACATATCGTACACCAGGCATCATCTACAAAATCGTGCAATACATGCCGAATCGATTGCTGGTGGAGAGGAGAGGTTGTCGAATTTTACGCAGCAATTGTACCTGGTGCATCAAGTACCTGGTACCAGATACCAGGTATATTGGATCATCAGTACGCGTTATTCCTGCTGTTGTAATGGCTCTCTTGGTTGCCTCTTCGCCAATTCTTTCTAATACGCAACGAGTTTCGATTAAGTCCTCGAATTCACAGCTGTAGTGTTTTTTGTATTGGGTTTTGTACGGGGACGATGGTGACGGCATGGGCACCACTGCAGTCGTAATCAGAAACAGCAGTGCTCAGGTGATAAACCTTGCGGCTATTAGGCTATGCTCCCACTCCTACAGCAGCAGGTCATGCGAAACCCAATATGGTTGCTGGGTCCGACGTTGGCTTCATCTACTCGTAGCTATTAATTTTGCTTGCTGGCTGCTGTGCTTTCTTTTTCATCTTTCTTGTGCCGTCCTGTTTCCTTTTTTGTTTTCAATGTTTTTTTCTGTTGTTTTTTCTTGTTTCTTAGGCCATTTCTTACACAACAGTCGGATTTGTCAGTCGAAAGTATGTTGTCCTCACGTTAAGGTTAGGGTTGAGCTGTGTATATACTACTCATGCGGCCGTCCTGTTTCCCTCTTTCTTTCGAATGTTTTCATTTTTTCATTTTTTTTTCTGTTTCCTTACTCCCTTCTCTTTTTTTTTCTCCTTGTGTTGCAAATAGGCTGGTGTGTGTTTTGCCTGCGTGTTCGCGGTTAGCATGGCATGGCCAAAACACCTTTGCTGCAATTGCAATGATGTGTGTACCTCTGCCTCGTGGTTCGTGACCACACCAGTTAAAAAATATTCTCGTAGAAGGCGTCGGCACGCACTACTGTTTGTGCTGGATGTATTTTGGCGGAAATATCGCTTGAACGTGAAGAACACGCACGCACGCGCGCACTGTACGTCTTGTGCCAAGTTGTCTATCCCCAAAACTTGTATCGCGAGCAGACTCCATGGCTTTTCTTCCCTTGTCGACTGGCATTGCGCCTACCCACGCTGCTAGGCGCTCTCAGCAGTTGATTCCTCCTGTGTGCTGTTATTGCTATTATACTCAGAAGTTCAGCCCACGTGGGATTCGAACCCCAGACCAGCTATGTTAGTAGCGGGATTCAAGGGTAACCACTAGACCACCGGGGCGGCCGACAATCGACACAAACACATTGAATGCCAAGCGTGTAGGAATAGAAAGGCAGCCCAACAGCAGTACGTTTGTCTATAAATTTGATACAAAACAACTACAGCCCGTACCAGAGGTGTTTTTGTGCTGATCACGTTCGTTCTACCCTTCGATATCCAGCGCACCCAGAGTCCGTCCTGATTCTTCATCTTGTGACAGGATTACAAGCTCTGTGGTCACAAACGAGGAACGACAGGAAACTACTACCAATATACACCAGGTAAATGGTTTGAAAAAATATACAGAAAATACAGGAAACCACTTTTACAGCACTACGGGGGTCCTCCAGTGTAGCGGTGGTGTGCCAGAACAGTATGGCCGCCTTATAGAAGGAAGCCCCCTTACTCATTCCATGTTATGAGTGCAATTCCCCAGACGCGGCAAGCAATTTTGACCGCCTTATATCGGCATACCGCCTTACCCAGACCGACTTATTGGGGTATACCCGTACTGCAACCCGTTTGGTGCTTGAGAGGAAGACATTGACGAAATTCAATGACGATTCCAGAATCGGTTACACGAAGCAGCCCTTTCTGCCGGGTAAACGGTGTGTTGACAAGTGCGTTCCACTGGTACGTTCAATGCGCAACGGTAGGAACTACGATGTACGATACACGCACCGCATTGTTATGCTGGTGCTGCGGCAGGCTATTTCCTATTAACAGGCGGTTGATAAGATTGCACATTTCTTGTTGGTCGGTATAAACATGCCTGGTACGATGTTGTTAACCCCTGTGGAGCTTTAAGAGGGGGGGGGGGGGGGGATGAAAATAATGTGACGCATTCGCCACACGAAGCAGCCACGGCTGCTGCCGGAGAGGGATTGGCCGAACTGCATTGTCATGGGCTGTTGTTATGCACGACAGGCGCCGGGCATGGCAACACTCGTCTGCTGGAGCTTCTGCACCCTCTTCGTGGGATATTGGCAGTATGATGCCGCATTTGTCGCTATGCCGGGGCGCTGTACCCTGGTTAGGGTTAGGGTTACCCCTTTTGGGACCCATATACAGCGTTGAAAGAAAGTGTAAGCGCGTTCTTATCATCATGGCGCGAGCATGCAGCACGCGACAGCAGTGCAAGGTGTGCGCGTGTCTTCAGGAGCCCGGGAGTGGAGTTCGACTGGAAAATTTGTCGTCGCCGAAGCTTACAGCCCGGGTTGCTTCGTGTGAAGTTCGCTGCAATCGTCGGTTTTGTTGGTGCTTTTTTGGCTCGGAAGTCCCAAAAGAGTTTAGAGCAAAAAGGCATCGCAATCACCGCCGTACAAAGGAGGTTTGGTGATGCAATGCCAAACGAACGGTACTATTGTTGCACTCACTGCTGTTATCTCAGGACTACAGCTGTAGCTACCGTATCCAAATTCACACTCTGTACTGCTGCTGTAGTTGTGTTGATGCGAGCAGGGTTGGCTCTGCGCACGGGTCTCGAGCGTAAAGCGAAGATCGCTTTAACACGCCAAAGTCCTTTAACCCCGGCCGAAACTTTTGGAAAGTTGTCATGAACTAAAATAAAATGATCTCAAGTTTCAACATTTCGCGAGGAGTTCAGGAAAGTTTCATGAATATAAAAAATATATGCCACCCATAGTAGAACATATTACGTACGCTTTTACATTATGTAGTATACTACTAATAATACAAATGCTGCGGTAGTTCATGGGCTTCGATTATGTGACAAGTACTGAAAATGCTCTTTTGTTTGTCAAATATGACACTCAAGGCAGCACCCCCTTGGACCGTTTTCGACGATTTTTGAAAATCCATTTTCTCGATTTTTCCACGATTTTTGAAGTTGACTTTCTCGATACCACGGGGAGCGTGCAAGCACCACCCGCGGTGCGTACATACTCTGTGAAGGCCTCGACTATCTGTAGATATTTCCGAAGCCACCGAATTCATTGTGTGTTAGCTACCGGTATTGTTGTGTATACCCCCCCCCTTATTTAAGGGAAAGTCGGCTCGAAAATGCATCTGAGGAAGTGTTCTCTTGCGTGCTATGCTGGTACACACACCAGGGCATTGATCGTGAGGTCTTCGGCGCGTGTTGTGTCAAAGGCGTGTCATGCCCCCCGCATCACGTGCCACAGGCGCATTGCGGCGCTCCCCCCGATGGGACGCCGGAGGGCATACCCCGCGCAGGAACAGCCGGAGGTGAACAATTGCAATGTATGCTTGCGTTGATGGGATATAGGCCCAATAATCATTTGGCAGAGTGCGTCTAGACCAAGTTGCGCTGGCGCAACAACGCAACAAGTAGAATGCACCCTTTCGCTGATTTAGGCACCTTTTGGACCTCGAAATGGCGTAACATGGTGCTCACTAGAGAAAGGCTAAACCGCCTGCGGAAGAAAACACACCCGCAACTCTGTTTTTGCCTCGTGAGGCGAAAAAAGTTGCGGCGATCCAATTCCAAGTTATGCGGTAATCCGTACATGGCTCCGGTGACTGTTGATATGAAACTGAAAACTGCACCAGCGCAACAGCTAAGTAATTCCTTGGTACCTGGACACACCTATATGGGCTATCACCGTGAGAAAAAAGGATGGCCCGTAGGCACAAATTGCTCATGGATGGATGGCAGCCGTTTCCTGGTTTCTTGTTTTTTTCTCCGCGAGAGGTCTCTCTAGACTGTAGCGTCACAGGACGCTGGGACCTTTCGGGACACGCATGTCGGCCGCACATCTGTTGACCCACTTAGGCAACTCGTATCACGACGATAAAGTTGCGGTAGAATGCTACGTAGACCAAAGATGATCTGTGGGAGTCCGCCGTTCGACTCAGTGACCGACCGCCCCCGCTGCGCTAAAAGTAATATATTTAGGACATGAGAGGCCTTTACGCGCCCAGGAAGACCTGCCCCCTATGAGAGCATATTTTGTGTAGAATTGCACAAGTACAGGGGCTCCACGAACGCATGCAAGCTTACGTGCGCTCTGATGGCGGTGAGTACTCACCGAAGGAATGCGGCAACGTTGTGTGCAAGCACCGCTCATTTTCAACTTATTCGCCGCAGCGATACATGCTGTGCTTTTTTTAGTACGCTTCAGTGATGATGCAGACATTCTAAGGCGTTTTGTTTGGTTCACCTGGATAACGACGAGGTGGGGGAAAACGCTGGGCCACTAGCTCGTGTACGAACAGCAGTCTGGGGTTTGCTCGACGCCGACGATTCAGGCATTGTCTATAGTCAGCGGAAGGCTTTGCGATTTTCGTGACGGTCGTTGTGAAGGTTTTCGAAGCGGCAGGTTTCACTGTGTCGGAGAAGAAGGCGGAAACCATGCTGCTGCGGACACCGAACTAGACATCCCTTACCTCGCCACTTCGCCACTAATCATGGCAGCAGCAGGCCAGAGGTGCAGACAAGACAGCGGATTTTTTATACATGGGCGGCCTTATCAACGAGACCGCCGGCATTTATGCCAGAGATCGAACGACGGGTACGACTCGCTTGGGTGTGCCGGGTGTGACGTGAACTCTCGGCATGCAGCACATCGCTGTGCTCCAAAGCGCGCATGGCGAGCTCCTTCGGATTATTGGCTTCCACCGTCGATAACGCACCGACCGCCGCATGTCGTGTGCCAAGACCCTCAAGAAGGCACATTGCGAGAGCGTTGAGACGATGTGTCCGTAAACAGCGTCTCTTTTTTGCGGGGGCCGCACATGGGGCAAAACCTGAGCGACTTCCCCACGGGTTGGTATTCGGGACGATGGACGTTGGCGCGAACCCGGGAATTGCGCCGGGTGGGAAAAACATGGGGCCCGATGCCTGGTAGACGATATCGTCGTGTTGAAAGCACTGGAGGGATCGACGCAAACCTCGCCTTTGTTGAGCGTTAGATGCGGTGCTATGGCCCACGACGGCTGAACAGTCTGGCAAGCGTTACGGGGGCATCGCCAAAGCGGCGGATGGTTTCGTGGCTAAGTGGCACAGGGCCGAGGTGGGAAAGAGCTGGTTACGGCATGCAAACCCTAACTCAAGAAGACCGAGAAGGAGAAGTGGGGGCGTTGGGGCGGGGTGCGGTGCAGCCGTAGTGATACCGCTGTCGGTGAAAGTAGAAGGTAATTGGCAGACGGTGTAGCAAGGCACCAATGTGTACAACACATGGAACCTGTGCTATCTGATTGCTGACCCGAAGTTAGCGTTTTTTTTTTTTTTGTCATTTGTAGTTGGGGGTGCGACAGCGGCAGCACTGAAATCGGAGGCCGATGTCTTCGGGAATAAGCAGGAGGTGGCAGACCGCGTGGCTGATTTTCCCGGCTAGTTGAGGTAGCAGAGAGCCGGAAAAGGATGTAGCTCAGGCTCTCTGAGGTACGCGAATACGGTAGTTTGTTTTTGCTTGTCATTTTTCTTTTTTGTTTAGTTAGCCCGTTCTCTCTTGTCTTCCTCTCTTTTCCTTCCTTCTTGGCGTTGATGTGATGGTGAGGCGCCGCACTCTTCCAGAGTCTTGGCGGCACATGAGAGAAACGACATCCACGAGAGGGGGTTTATTTGTTTCGTCTTGCTTCCTTGCGTCTTGGTTCATTATTTGCTGTGTATGTCCCATTCTGGGAGTCCTGCTGGCTTTTTTTGTTCTAGCGTTTGAGTTTGCTTTCTAGTTTCTTCTTTGGCTTTTTTTTTTTGCGGTGTTAGTCGTATTCGGCACGCTGACGTTTCACTTGCTTTCCTCTGCTCATATGCGATTGTTTTTTTGTTCATCTGTTTCAGTCTGTGACCACGTAATTTGGGTCTCCTAGGATAAATAATTGGGATGGACACTGGGTGTTACTTCTGACCTGACGACCTTGGGTGGAAATAACCGATTTCATGTGACAATACACATAGCGATGAGCACGTAAACAGATATGTATTTTCAGACAAGCACACGATAATGACACAAACATGTAAACTACACAGCTGTTACTTCGTATGCACCTGTAGTTTACAGCCAGTGGTGGATGTAACTTCGAGCACGACTGGTATCGCTGCTGCTGTTGTATGACGGAGCAAGGTGCACTTTGTTTTACGAGTAGTCTGGTGCTTTTGCTGCCTTTATTTTTTCAACGGGGTCTTTAGGTAAGGTGAAGGTGGCCTTTTCTGTTTTTCTTTGTGATGATATGATATACTCCCGAGTATATACCAAGCAGAGCCATACGACAAAAGAGAAAAGAAATGACACCACGTTCGCCACCAGATCTAAACCAAAAACGAAGTAGTGTCTTTTTTTTTGCTTGCATGGTTTTGTATCCTTCCCCCCCCCCCCCTGTCTGGCTCTCGGAATTACCTTCGGTTTGCGGAGTTTCGTGTATTCTCCATACCAGCTGGTACGTACTCCTAATGATGTATTCGTTGAATAAAACACAACAGATTTCCAGGGTACGTGGTACTGGGGACGGTACGTACGATGTTTTTGGATTAGTTGCGGTTCCTCAAAATTTGGTAGCAGCCGCTAGATATAAATGCCTCCATTTGCAAGTTGGAAACCTCCCCTTCTACGCATTCTCGCAAGGGGATGATGGCAATCCATCCCCTACCACGAGATTTTCGCGGTAGCGGATCTAGAGTGCGGCTCTCGTAATCGCTCATTTTTGCATATGCATGTGCGGTATTATCGATAGATTCGCGCTTTAACCTGCGGTTGACACTCGTTCGTCCTGAGAGACTTCACGTCTTCTACATGTAACATATGATCGTTGAAATTTGTAATCATCATGCATCATACCCATCATTTGATCATACATGATGCATGACAACTACGTAGTGCGTGATGATGCTGGTGTCGATTGTATATAGAATAGTGGAAATCGTGATATTATTAAGACATGTTACATCGCGTCATCATAGCGATCCGTTATACAATAGTAGAAATCGTAGTCAAGATATCATTGAGATATCTTGCATCGCGTCATCATCGCGATCCGTTGCTTTTATTTTGGTGCTTTGTTTTGTGACATAGCGACCCCTTAGATGTGTTTTTTTTGTCGCGTCGTTAGCCTTTGATCTGGGGGCGTTTCTTCTGTCGTCGTGATGTCTTGGCTACCCTGCTATACTCGTACCAGAGATGTCGTATGCACACACTCGCAATTACCAGCTACCGGTACACATTAGTAAATACTCCGAGTACCTGGTAGTAACAGTAAATGGCTGGTATCAATAGTGAACACCTGGTATAAAACGTCAGTGTAAACCATACTAAATGTACCATGGAATGTATGACGTTTTTCGGTATGTTGTTGTTGTTGTTGTTGTTGTTGTTCTCACATTAACTCGCATAATAAGTCCGTGGTCACAGGACAGGCTCCAGTCACTCTGGAGCTGAGGAATACCCCACGGAAAAACACGAACAACCCAAGGTGGTACACGCATATATTACAGCTGACGCAATTCATGCCTCCGCCAGAAACATAAAGAAGTGAAATCTGGAGGCAGTCCACGATGTGCCAGGTTCATATCGGTGCATACGTCTCATTACTCACGCCTGGAGAAACCGACGATATGATATCAATTGAATACCGGGTACCCAGTGAGCTTGTCGACCCTGGTCTAGTGGTTACCCTCGAATTCTACAAAAGAAAAAATAACAGAGCTGAGCTTGTCGACCCTGGTCTAGTGGTTACCCTCGAATTCTACAAAAGAAAAAATAACAGAGCTGGTTCCGGGGTTCGAGTCCCACGTGGGTCGGACTTTTGAGTTTATGTGCAAAAAAAATAAAAGCATGGATCATGAGCTTGTCGACCCTGGTCCAGTGGTTACCCTCGAATTCTACAAAAGAAAAAATAACAGAGCTGGTTCCGGGGTTCGAGTCCCACGTGGGTCGGACTTTTGAGTTTATGTGCAAAAAAAATAAAAGCATGGATCAATTGCTGAGAGCGCCTAGCAGCGTGGGTAGACGCAATTCGATGCGAGCCGACGAGGGAAGAAAGGCCTGGAAAGGCCTTGCTTCTCGCGATGAAAATGAAGGCACGTACACGTGCGCCGTTGTGGGAAGAAGGGAGAAAGATGATGCTTTTGTGACCGTGGGCTACCTCTGAGGAGGGAGAAATAGAAAGCAAAGGCTATTCAAGCGCGAAGATAGTAGATGGGATGAGCAAACAAAAACAAACATTAACCATATGCCTGTTTGTAGTGTCCTATCGTAGTTGTTGGTTTTTGCCCGGTACCCTGCTACCAGTACAACGTACGACATTTCGATATTTTATCGTACAGGGGAGGCTACGATTTTACGCGGGGGGCGGCGGGCGTGTTCTAGCCAAGTGGACGTAAACCCGATGTTGGTTGGATGGCGTCATTCTGTGTCGCTACATACGATGACAGTAATAGGTGCTGGTTGGTTATGAGACCACAGAGCTCGTCTCTCTATGTTGTTGTTGTTGTTCTCACATTAACTCGCAAAACTCTCTATGGGGCATATCGGCACGGACACACTGGTTGTGCTGGTTGTAGATGGGTGGAAGGATCGGTTAATTATTAGTGTGAGGGAGGCACACAGACCTCTCTTAAACCGGCACTTCTGTTTGCTCGGAATGGGTGTTGCCGGTATGTGTAGCTTTCAGCATAACCGCCGTGCCAAGCCATTTTCTTGTGTATCATGCATTGGGGTTTGTCTTGAATCGAGCTCTGTCAAGTCGTAACCCCCCCCCGGTAATATCATGCCCGTCTTTGTGCTCTTGGCGAGCCGATGCATGGGATTACTTGCTGTGACGTGACTGGCAGATGCCTACCTGCCCCCCCCCCCCCCCCCCCCCCCAACCCCCTCTCCTGCTGCTGCTGTGGTTGCTGCTGCTGCTGCTGCTGAATTATTTGGCTGTATCATCCCTCACGTTTCCGCACTTTTTGTGGCTGCGAGTGCTCGCACATGAAAATGTTACTCGAGCCTTGTACACCGTGCACCAAATGTTGTTCCTGTAAATGCTGTTGATGTTGCTGTTGCTGTTGCTTGAGCATATTGCGGTGCGACTAGCTGCCACTAACTGCTGCTTCTGTTGCTGGTGTTTTTTACCCCATGTACTGAAGAGTGGCGCCCTATCGGTTAAGTTTCTGTTGGGTTTTTTTTTGGGGGGGGGCGTAGATTGGGATGGTAGTAGGATTTGTTTTGGAGTTCTTGGGGGATTCAGTATGCGTGCTGCTGTTGTTGCCGTGCATGGCAATACATTTGCCGTGGTAACCAACCTACAGGGCAACAGCGCAACAGCACGGATCCGATTTACCGCAGTAGGTTGAACGACGATGGTGATGAATGATGCTGGTGCATGCTGCCCCCAAACAATGAGGTCGTGTGCGTGCGCTGCCCCATCACCATTTTTTGTTTTTTTAGCTGAGCCTCAACCGTCGACTATAAGAGATGGTTGGTCGTAGACGCGTAGTACCTCTATAACGCCAGTACATTGTTGAAAGTGTGTCCCGTTAATGGTAGGGTACAGAGTAGTAGTCCTCTTTAGTGCCGGTTTGTGCCAGCTGGAAATACTGGCACTATAGCGACAACCGGCACTACTCCGCATATACTGCTACTACTGGCGTACTGCTACTGCCGTTTCCCATCTGTGCCAAGTGATTTTACGGGCACTATAGAGGGTAACCGGCACTGCTGACGAATCCCTACTGTACAAGGTTGCAAGGGTGTCCTTAGGCTTTATATACTCTGGCGTACCCGGGTAAAGTCGTGGTCCCTCGTGCGTGCGATGCCGTGCCAGATGGTGATGCCCGCACTATTAGTGGGACCCCGCACTATCCCGATATAGTGCAGTACAGCACTACTCTGTGGGACTACAGTGGAAAAATCATGGCGAGGGATTCGGGTACCGCACTAACTGGAGACCCTGACTGTGTACAATATGTACCAGGTACCATGTTAAAAGTTGCCCTTGCAAGGTTGTTTGACCACAGAAGCGAGGGCCACGTGGGATAGAGGTACACCTCGACACGATACGGGTGTGCCCAATCGAACCCCCTGATGTGTTACACCATGACGCCAGCCGACAAATGCAGGTGATACATGTAGGCTTGTTTCTAGGAGGTGCAGATCTACCGGTCCTTGGGTATCAAATCACTGAAAGGTTTTGGTCTTGATTTCGGCTTGAAGCCGAGATGAAATTAACCACCACACATCAAAATAGGTCTTCGGTCATTTGGGTATTGGTTGCGGCTTTTTCTGACAAGATCCATCAAGTCCGAACCACCTACGCACCAAAACAGCAATTCGATTATTGCTGCCTGCCCACTGCCGACGACGGGTGATTTTAGCATAGCAATCCTCTCACCACGCAAAATACTATTACGGGGGACCATAGTAAATAGGACCTACGGTACACACAAAAACCAATATATTTCCCTATTTTGACTAACAATATTTGGTCCTATTTACTATGGTCCCCCGTAATACTGCTGTGCTCCGCTTCGTGGCCTTTGGGTTATGTCTCTTGGTCCAGTTTAGCCAAGTGCAGTCGAGTCATCATGACCTGGATGGTTTTGAAACAAGCTTGACACGTGCGTGTCTCTCCGTCCCTTTGCTGTTGCTTTTGTCAAGCTCCGACCTCGAGTCACACAACTATTTGACACTTAACCCTGTCGCACGTGGATGCAGTCTCCCTTGCGTCGTGTGGAATGCGATAAGAGGTCCATGTACGTGCAGCGCCGGTCAAGTAGGGGCGGTTGCCCGATTTTTTTTTTTTTTATATTTTTATCCTCCGGCGGATGGGGAAAAATATAGCTCAAGCTCACCACACTTCCACGTATTTTCATACGCGTCGTGTGTCGATTCGCCCGATGTAGTGCCTGTGAAGTCGGTTGCCACAGATGTGAACAAGTAGCGGCAGTACCCGGAGTAGTATCGGTTGTCGCTGTAGCTTCGACCTTGAGCCACACACCTATTCTCTATTCTCTGGCTCACCAATGTGTGGATGGGTTTTGTGTACGTTAGATGGCTTGCAAGAGTACCAACGCCGATCTAGGCGACATTGATACGCAATATATTTCTTCAAAATGTCAGTTTAGTTCAAAGCCGGCAAATGCAATACTTGGTGCGGTTGAAGCTGGGGGTCCCACCGACGGACGGACGTTAACCCCTTTACAACTGGAAACCCGTTTTTGGGGACAAAATTACTTGGATTTAGTATAGGGAGGGGTTCGGGGGCTCTAAAGGGGTTAAGGATCGGATGTCACGGAAAGCAGCAGCGACGACCACTCTCGAGGCATTATGCGTCTCACGTGCATAGCTCCTGCGACTAAAACGGAGCACACGCATGCACGAGCGGAACGACAGTTGCCTTGCCGAATTGGTAGGCCTACAGCAGTCTATACTACTATTAGTACTGCTACTACGATTACTAACAACTGCTACTACTACTATTATTAACAATGATAATAATCATCATAATCATAATAATCATAATAATCATGATCATAATGATCAAAATTCCCCCACCTAAAAGTAAAAATATCAACACTTACCATTATAGTGGACAAAAAAATAGGACCCCTCCCAATGAAAACTCACCCACATGGTATATTACAAGTACCAACAAGGCAGCTTGCAAAGATGATTATTGACCTGGAATTCGTCGAACTCACGGCTGACGTCCTTGAAATATTTTTTACAAAAAAATGATGATGATGGTGATGATGATGATAATTGTGGAGTACATACGCCAACCAGGTCGACGTTCATGAGCGTTCTCTTTCGTTTTTTGTGCTTTTTTCGTTTCGATGTTTTTTGGCCGATTAGGAAACACACACACACAGCTCGCTTCTACCCCACCGAAAAGCCGAACAACCATCCCATACTTTAAAATGTTGGTTAAGAACAGCGGGGATTGGGGGGAAATAAGCCCACTCTATCATCGTAACAATCTAAAAATCCTGTCTGGAATATTTCGCTAGACCTTGGTTGAACATGAATTTGTGGAAAAGTAAAAAATAAGCCCACTTTTAAACCCGCCTGGTATCTTTTGCAAAGCCCTGGTTGAAAATGGCGGGGATTGGGGGGAAATAAACCCACTCTTAAACCTCCGTGGTAGTATGATACCTGGTGTGATATTATTCTGGTACAAGTATTTGTTTTGCAAATAGTCTCAAACTAAGGGGATGGGGAAAAGCCGATCCGCCCCGCGGCCTTGCATGCTTGGCCCTCTTGAAAGTTCCCCCCGCCCGCACTATTTCGAAGTAGTTTTTCCCCGAAAACATACGTGCAATTCTATAGGGGTCAACTGTTTTACTGCTTGAAAAATGTAATTCACCCTCTATTCGAGTATTGTGCCGGACAAAATCGTGGGTTCGGTTTAAGAGATGAAATAACAAGCGGTGGGACACAAAGACATCGATTCTAACAACGAGAAGTGGGGCGTTAACAAACCGACGGGAAGAGCGTGCAGCACTGCACCCACTATGGCCATCCTGCGCACGTGACCGTACGCGTGATGTTTCCCCACGCTTTGGTGTCCCCCATCCCTTGATAAATAACGCCTACCAGTACAATACACGCTTGGGACAAACCCCTACTCCAGCGGCCAGTCTGGATTGGTTTGTGTGGCAGGCGCTGTTATTTTGATTTTTGCGACACTTTTGGCCACGGCCGCGTGGAATTCCCAGAGAGTTTCTGTTAGCCGTTTGGATACTTCCAAAATTTCCCCCCACTTCGGGTGTATTATAAAAATAAACACACTCCAGCTGTAAGATCGAAGATTTTGTGGAAACTCATCTCTGCAAGCTGTTTGTGATACTCCGACCGCGCGTATTACGGGTTGCGTGTCCTCATTGAGGATATAGGTCGGCGACTCCACTTGGAACTACAGTGTAGCTATCAGGTGGTTGTGTTACGAGTTGTGTGTCCTCATTAAGGATATAGGTCGGCGACTCCACTTGGAACTACAGTGTAGCTATCAGGGTCGACAGGGTGATGTTTGTCTGTGCGCGGAAACTATATAACCCGTTTTTGAGGCGGACAGAATCTGACAGCTGTGGATATGTATGACAGCTTTAGTTTGTATCCAAATTCGTACCAGGTAGGTAGGTGCAGATTAGCTACGTATATAGTGCAGTTGCGACCTGTTGTTGAAGCCCTGTCGCTGCTTCGAAACTTGTCCGAGCCTAATTTCAAGTAGTTCTTATCCGAAAACTTGGATGCGGGTTAGCTGTTGTTTATAGTAGTGCGACCTACCACTACGTGCTGTAGTAAAATGTACGTTTGTTGATGTTTTTCGTTTGTTCGTGTTGTCGTGCCAGAGAGAAAAAACGGGGCGGGGCAAAGGCTGTCGTAATGTTCGGTGTAATAATTCGGAACGGATTTTGGTACTTGAGGTACTTCGCTGTTGACGTAACAGCTCAGAATCGATTCGTACTTGTATTCGTACTGCGTATTTCCGAAGAGATTTCAACGTATTGGTCTATTTTCAGAACCGTCACGCGTGTGATTATTAATACCTGAAATACCTTCCTGTGATGTACCGTATTTGTGTGTGTACAACACGCAAGGTAACCACCCCCTCAGATTATAGCCACGCAAGGTGGTTTTCTTGATAGCGGGGAGACGAGCGCATTCATTTGCTGTATGGAGCGATGCGTCTCTGTACGGAACATCTCCACGAGAGGTATATACCTGCAACACCGTTTTCCTTTTTCGTGTTTGTCCTTGTTGTGTTGAAGGATTTGCTCTCTTCCCTGGAAGGTGGATGTGCTCTCTTGCGTGTGTTCGAGGTCTCTCCAACACCGCCGCTTTCTTTTATGTTTGCCTTTGTTGTTTTGGAGGAACGGTATCGAAAATCTTCGTTTTTGGTGTGTGTGTTCTCTATTAATAGTGCTCTCTAGGGCTCTCTTGCGTGTTTTCGAGACCTCGCCATGGACGCACATCGCTTGCTTATATCAAACCTTGTATAATACCTGCCTGGTACGATCCGTACCTGGTATAATACGTGGTGAACCTCTTCTCGTCGATGAAGTCAACTTGGAAGTTGGTGCAACGGGGTGTGTGCTATGACATCCTGCATGTTATGTCGTATATGTTTTATAGTTTCCGCGCACAGACTGACTAAAATCATCCTGTTGACCCTGATAGCTACACTGTAGTTGTAAGGGGAGTCGCCGACCTATCTCCTTAATGAGGACACACAACTCGTAATGCGCGCGATCGGAGTATCACACACAGCTTGCAAAGATGAGTTTCGACGAAATCTTCGATCTCACAGCTGGAGTGTATTTTCATTTTTTATAACATACGACGATACCTGCTGTCCACGTGGTTGGTACCTGTGCAAGACTCAGCGTGGAAATTCGAGGACTGGCGCATCTGGCCCCGACGGACTTGGTAATTTTTTGTTTGTTTAAGCACAGTTTTTACTTTCCGGCTCAGCTCGTGAGGCTTCATGATATACTATACCTTCGTTCATTTCTATGTAGCATACACGTAGCGTTCAGCTCTTCCCTTTTTTCGTTCTTCAGCTTTTAATGCTCGTCGGTTTTGGTCAATTTTTGGTAGCTCATGCTCTCGCGCTTTCCGCTTGCCAATTTTGAACGAAATCAATAGTCCCCACGAGCTCGCGGGGGGGATTCGAAGCCGCGTCAGTGACTTCACTTGGTAGGAACGAGATCCGCCTACCGTTCTACAGATGATGCCTTCCTTGCTGTAGAATGCTATGTACAACCTGGTACGTCAGATTACGTTGTAGTACGTCAGTATGTGCAAGCTATCAGCTCGGAGTTGGACGAAGTTGGTCGATACTGTACTCACTCATTGGTCGCGCATTGGTCGCGCATGAGTGTAAAAAACAAGTGTTGAGTAGTTGTGCACTGGATGACACCACCCAGCCGGCGTAGGCGCGGCACCGAGACTGTGTTCCGAATGCAAGTACTGGAGGGTTAGGAGCAGTGCTGCCTGGTATGTTCTCTTCCTCCTGCATCTCCGACGGCGGTGTTCGCACCGACACCCAAAAGGAAACAGAAAGGTCCAAGCTAAGGGGAATACTGAAAAAATGAAACCATCTAAAATAAAAATAGAGGGGCGAAGAAAGGGGAAATAGGGATGAAAGGGAAAAGGGGAAAACCGGTTGAGCAATAACCCGCACACCGCTGGCGGTAGTGCGACAGCAGTATCGGCTGACACAGCACCCCTGAGGGGGATGAAGCAGGCAATCTAAAGAACAAAAACGAACACAAGGTAGTCGCAGCAGTTGCTGAAGGTTACGTAGACAGGTTCTACCTACTATGATAGTCGGCCTGGCGCGTTGCTACCCTGTCTGCCGTCTGCTTCTTGCTTTCTTCAACAGCGATTTCCCTACTCCCCTAACTCCCGTTTTGGCCCTGTGCGTCACGCATCTGAGCTGCGCGGCGCTCCGAGCTCTTATTTTACTCCTCTACGTGCCACCTGGTCATGAACCGTTCGGCTTCGAGGACCCCCCGATACATCTTGCCCGCCTTCTTTGCCGCATGAACCCCCCGTACGGTTTCAACTCCAAACTGACTTGGCGAGGCTTCCGTGGAGCCTTGGGTGGACCGAAAAACGGCGAGGTCGCCTCCAAGGGTTCTGAGTAGGCAGTTGTTCGGTGGCCCTCCTGTTATCTGGGCAAACATGATGAAAGTAAAAAATGGTGATAAAAGAAAAAAAAAAAGTAAATTGAAGACGGTCGCCTCGGTGGCGTATCAGGTCATCCTCGAGCCTGGTATAGGTCAGGTTCGCGAGTTCAAGCCCCGCCGAGTGCATACTCGTGTAAATCCGTGGGGACTTTTTCTTGTGCACAAATTGACTTGTGGAAAGCGCGAGAGCGTGATTTAGCAACACTCGATGATTGCTGAATCCTATGCGCGATAAAAATTGAGGCAAGAACGCGGGGGGAGAAGGGACGACACCTGTGACCACGGCTTGTCCAGAAGCTGGAAAGTAGATGTGTGTGAAGGAAAAAGTGACATGTAAGGCCATTTCTTACCCAGAAGTATTCCGCCAGTCGAAAACGGCCCTTTTCGACTGGACTTTTTTTCTACTGGATTATTTTGGTCCTTACTATCAGTCGAGTCGATTTTATAGTTGTTGTGCTCTTCCTAGTGGCGGTTGCTGTGAGGGGGTACTGCTGTATGGCAGTCGGAAATCTCTGGCAGCTCTATGCTTCGCGCGTTTTTCGCGAGCAGTGCGTGCTTCGCGCGCGACGAACTTTCGTCCAAGCGGGTTGGTGCCGTTGGGCTTAGCCAAAAGCCGCCAAAGCTACGTTCGTGGCGTTGCACTCAGCCAATAGCCGCCAAAGCTACAGCAGGCGAAGCCGTTGTTGGCAAAATTTCATCGATATCGCCCACTGCTGCCGTGGTGTGATACACGCTGCTGGCGAGCGGAGCTAGGAGTTCGCCACGCTGACTCGCGGCGAGAAGCAACAGCAGTGATAGCCAAGGCAGCATCGGCGCTGTTTTATGATATTGCTGTGTGGTACCTGGTATGGGTGTGCGGGCGTGTGGGTGTGTGTGTTTGTGGTGGCATGAACGATGCGATGGGTTCAAGCACAGGTGTAAAACTTTTTCGACTGAGTTTTTCCACTGGATCCCCCAGTCGGAGAACTCAGTCGAAGAAAGTTGAGTCGATAAAGCCCTTTTTCGACTGCTGTGTAAGAAAGCCCGATTTGGGCTTCAGTCCAAACAGGCCGTTTTCGACTGACAAATCCGACTGGGTAAGAAATGGCCTAAGATCCCCTGGTGGGATTCATAATTTGGACGGGCACGTGTGGTGTTCCTCTGGCAACTGCAGCCTTTACTTTCCTTTCCGTTTTTGTTGCATCACATTGTTCGGAACACGTGTTGTTTTGCTTTTGTGTTCTTTTTTCTTGTTTTTCTTTTTTTTCTTTTTTTCCTTTTTTTTTTTTCTCTTGTATGGTCTGGCTTGTTTTCTTGTGTTCTTGTACTGGGTACGCTAGCACTGCCTTTGCTGTACCTTGCTGAATTGCGACTGTTTGGTTTACTCTGTTTGACAGTCTGTGACCACATTGAATAATTTGTGTCTCAGCACGGACTCTGGGTGTACTGATGTCGTATGGGTTTACAAAAATAATGATTCACTGTGAAGGCAAGACACACACTGGGACCCGAGATCCGAAGCGACTGCTGTGTAATGAGAAACGGACCTACAACGTGAGATCATGCCAGTTCATGCTCTGTGGCGGCGTAAGTAACCTATATGGTCAACGCCAACCAGCCCCGCCCCCGCCCCGGTGATGACTAGAAACGTTGATCCGGGCCTGCTGCTCTTGCTGCTGCTGCTGCTGTTGCCGCTGGTGGTGGTCTCGGGCTTTTACCAATATCAGTGGTCGTATGGTACGTCTGGTGCACGCCCAACAAGGCAGGAAGACGATTGCAGTGCAGTGCATATTTTTGTGGTTTTTCTTTTTTTTTTTTCCAATAGAAACGTCGCTACGATAATCCCTTGAACAGCGACGACCCTCGCATGTACATTCGTGGTACTCTAGTGTAGATGTTTTGCCCTCCTCGTGTTCGTTTGAATCCCCAATGCATGGCCAAATAAACTTGCTGTATTTTCGGTATGTGTCTCTGTCTTTAGTCTGTGACCACAGAGCTTGTCTCTCCAGGAAGCATCTCGGCGCGAAGTCATCGGCACGGACACTGATCGTGCTGGGTACAGATGGGTGCAAATATCGGTTTAATGTGAACACATATAATCTAGAGCCACATGTCGGGGTCGCGAGAGCAGCTGGCAGCAGCGGCATTTTTTTTTTCTCTTTTTCACCTCCGGCGGGTGGGCAAACATGAAGCTCAACCCTTGTCGAACTCCAAATTGATCCTTCCCTAATTCCAAGTGTTTTTGGTCCCCGAAAACATGGCTGCGAATCCAACAAAAGATTGAGCTCACCACCCAGTCACGTAGGATGTAATACGTGTGTGGTTCGTCGCGTTAAAGTGATATTTCCACGCATCTACATCTGGCACAAGCGGTGTCCTTGCCGATGCCTCCTCCGATGGAAACGAGCTCTGTGAGTAGGGCTGCTGCTGTCACGCAAGGATGCTGCGTATGTACGAGGGGACCGCAGTTTGACCCGTGACTGACCTAGAGAGGTGGCACGTTTGGCTATGTTCGTATGTAGCAGACCGCCGTTTGACTGCTTGACTGCCCCCGTCCTGCACTTTTAACTACAATAGCACATTTAGGCAACTAGCATATATGACGAAATCTTCGATCTCACAGCTGGAGTGTATTTTTATTCTTGTGTTATACATTGTCGAAAATTGAAAATAGTTCCCAGGTATGGTCATATATAACACGAGACAGCACTCAGTGACTCGTTTGTCCTCTTGTCCTCTCACACCGTCCTCTCAACACAACGTTGGTTCCTTTGGTGAATCTGTTTTGCTTTTCTCGAAACGCATGCTACACCAGATGTAAACGAACCGACTCTTTTTTTTTTCGAGGTATCAACAAGCAATCTGTTTCCCTTCCCCTACCCCCCCCCCCCCCCCCCCCCCCGCTCCCCCGCTTAAAATACAACTACAACCAATCATGCCAACCTGACGTGACGGCCAAAAAACTCACGCCAGCAAAAGTTTGACATGCCTCCCCTCTCCTCCCCCACATACAATCTCTCGACGGTTACACTCTGGACGCAACGAAACAAAATATGACAACCTCCCCCCCCCCCCCCCCTCCTCCCTCCTCCACACTCTCGACGAAACAAACCTAAAATTAGGCGACTACGCTTGGAACCGGACGTCAAAACCTTTGTCGGATAACATTTGCCGCACGGTGGACTGGGCGGAGCTCGACGCAGCCCTGGACCTCGTCGCCAGCGAGAACCAATGCCACGAGCAACACGGGTCTTCCCTGCCACAAGCGGTAGCCGGGGTGAGGGAGGCGGTACCGGTAGCGGGGAGGGGGGAGGCGGTAGCGGGGGCAGAGGTGGTGGAGGAGGTCGGGGTGGTGCAGGAGGTGGGGGTGGTGGAGGAGGCGGGGGAGGTGGGGGTGGTGAAGGAGGCAGGGGATGTGGGGGTGGTGGAAGAGGCAGGGGATGTGGAGGTGGTGGAGGAGGCGGTGGGGGCGGGGGCAGCGTTCGTTGTGAGAGGCAACGCCGTGGGCCCTAGAAAGAAGCGGGGACAGCGGGCGCAGAAATGGGGGCTCCAGAAAGAGGCGGACGAGGGAAGGGGAGGGGGGAGGGGAGCGGGAGCAGAAGAAGTACTCGCTCCTGAGGTGACCTTTAGCAACGACCGATGTGCCTTCTTCAGGGTTTTTTGGGGAAGAGTTTCGCCTGCGTGTAGAGCGAGCCCCGCTGGTGTCGCCTCCGTTGAGCCGCGTATATATGCGAAATACGTACGGCAATGTATATGATATAGTACGCAAAACGCCAACATTTTTGCCTGCAAAGAGAGGGGCAAAGCATGCTAGGTACAAGGTAAACAGCATAAGTGGTGTTTATGCTAAATACTGTGTGACCCGTGGGGCGCGCATGTGGTTCCAGTATTGTGAAAAGGTGGTGTCTACGCTACGTTTATGTGACCCCCCCCCCATCGCCACCTTCTGTTGTGCAAAACCACACAAACGCTTTTTACGCAGGCCGCATCCGCCTGCGATTCAGATCCCGTCGTTACCGGCAAGCGCAACTCTTGCTGTCTGGAAACCTCTACCATTGACGCCGACACCAACATCAACACCAGCAACACTGACACCGACGCGACGAACGTTAGCAGCGGGGGTGGCGGCGGGGTCGACGCTGTTGCCCCCCCCTCCGCCCCTTCAACCCCTCCAGCCCTGCCAATGAACGTCGTCGTTGCGGACCGCAACCCCCACTGTGATGCGGGAGGGGGGGGCTTGGCGCGGTCGGCTTCTGCCCGCGAACGCTCCGGCTCACAGCAGTCCGCTATTGTTGTGGAGGGGGTTCTTTCTTGTGCGTGAAGAAAGACAACAAGAAGTGAAGTGAAGAGAAACGTGTACTACTTGGATGATGCGAATCGTTTGGATTTGGTAGAGAGCTATATACAAGCGCATTTTACGGGGGGGCGGTGGGGGGGGGGTACGGGTAAAGGGAAGGAGTGATACGGGAAACAGGGGTGAAATGAATAGGGGCAAGGGGAGAGAGGGCGGGGGTTGGGCGGGAAGTGGCCAAGGATGCTCGAGAACATTTATGAGTCGAAGGCATGTATAGGAGGTCTGCTTGTTCCTACCTCTGCCGTCTTTTTTTTTTTTCTTCCTATTTTGGCACGAGCTGGGTGTGTCGTTGAAAGTGGAGGGCTGGAGCGATTATCATGTTGGAGCTGTTGTATTTTTTCTTCTTCTTTTGTAAGTTTTCGCTCTTGTTCTTTGTCCTTGTTTGTTGCTGCGTCTGTTCATGCTACCGTTGCCGCTGCTGCTGCCGTAGAGCTTTTTTTCGTGTAGTATCAACGCAGCCCGAGCGAGCATAAGCTCCTGTCGTTGAGACCTTCACGTGTGGGTTTCCTCTTTCCCCGTTATGTTGATGTATCCGGCAAAGAGACAAGCCTAACAGGCGGAGCAGCTTCTGTCGTTACGTTTCGCTTGTCGCCTTCTATTTTGCCTCTTAGTTTCCCAGACTTTTGTTTCCCCTTTTCTTTTTGTTTTTCCCCTCCCCCCCCTCCCCGCCCCCCACTTTTTTTTGCCCGTGTCACTTCCTTTTTTTTTTTGCCTTTTTTTGCCTGTTTTTTCATACCCCCCCCTCCCCCCCTTTCGTACATGTTCTTACTCTCTTATACGAGGATGGGCAGAACCTTTTGTTTCTACTGTATATGCGTTCGCTGTCTTTCCCCTCTTTTTAGGTTTTCGTTTCCGTCGGTTTCCCTCTCCGTCGGCAGACTATATATACTATATTAATATATATGTTTTTACACCAGGCGGTATTATACCCCCCCCCCCCCCCCCCCCCCCATCTATAATAATCTCACTTTTCCGGAGTCCTGATTCGGCCATAAACATATTTTCAAACTGAACTACTATATACAAACCCCCCCGAGGGAGTTGATGGAGAAGGTGGGACTGGGTGTGGGGGGGTGCTTACTATATATTATAACCCCCCGAGATAGTTGCTAGCGGACCGGGGGGAGGGGGGAGGAGGCGAAGACGATATAACGCTACCCAATCACTGGTAAAAGCAATTTGCGGTTGACGGGTAAAACACAAGGCCCGGGTGAAAGGTATATAACGAGACCCGGGCCCAAGGGTAAACAACGAGGCCCCAGGTCTTGGGGTAAAAAACGAAGCCGTCGTTTGTTTCTGTGGTGTGGTGTGGTTCGGTGTTCCTGCTGATTGGGGATGGGACGTTGTTGTGTTATAATTACGAAGCCAGTTTCCAGTTTCGGCTATTATAGCTAGCGGTTGTTGTTTTTTTTTGTTGGCTTTGGTGATGTTTGGTTTGTGCTCTTGAACGCACAGGAACCCCCCTCCCCGAGTGTATTTTGGTGTTTTTTTGTTACCGTGGTTTTGGGTGGTTGTGGTTGTTACCTTGTCCGACACACTCGCTTTATCTTGCGTCGATCGATCGATGAACTCTCTCGATCTCGTCTTGTAATGTTGATGCGTGTCCCCCCCTCCCCTCCCGCCCTATATATACCGCCTCCATGCAGATGACAGGAAGGGTGGTGGTGTGCGCAATTTTTGCGCTTTTTTTTTGCCCCCGAGCAGCTTTGCGTTGGGACGAAAAACCTGTTTATTTTAGTCGGCAGCTCTAGTTGTTTTTGCTTTGTTTTATCCGGTTAGTTTTTGCTCCGCCGTGTTGTGTGTTGGTTGGGTGGTCGAAGTTGATTGGTTGGTTGAAATTGATGGCTTTGACGGGTTGGAATTGATTGGTTGCTTGAGGGACTGAATGATGATAGGGACTGATTGACTGACTACGTGAACCTTGTATACCCCGACCGCACGTGGGCTTTTGAGTGCGTTTCTTTTTCTTTTTGGTGGTGGTGGTACATACATGCCTGGCTGTTTGATTTTTTTTTCCGTTTTGTTTTCACCGAGGATCAGACTTTGACGACAAGACAACGCGTACTAATAGAGGGCCGAGCGCGCTCGCTCGCTGTTCAACGCAGCTGGGTTTTCGCTTTGTTGTGTTGGCGTTTTTTGGTTGTTTCTCGGGACACAAAATGTGATGAAAAAGCCTTTTTATTGCTGCGGAAAATATCCTACGCTAATTCCAAGTAGTTTGTCCCTAAAAACGTGGGTTGCAGTTATTAAAGGGTTAGATAGGAAGGAAGGATGGAGGAACAACGAGGGGGAGGGAGCAGAACAGGGGGGGAGGGGAGAATGGGAAAGGAAGGAAAGGGGGTGGGGAGAGAGGGACGGAGAGGACGGGGGGGGGGTTAAGGAAGGCCGGAGAGGAGGTAGGCGGGGGGGGGTTAGGGAAGGCCGGAGATGAGGTAGGCAGGGGGGGGGGGGGGGGGGAGAAATGACGCGCAATATTGCAGCAATCGCCTTGAGGGTCATTTACACCCCAAGGTCAATTCAGCGCGGAGAAATTGATCGGTTTTGAAAGCTAGGGGAGAGGCGTTTTGGTTATAGGAGGTAGGGAGACAATAGCAGTTCGGTGTTGCTACGAGTACAACCAGCCAACCGTACAGCTGTGTGCGAGCGATGGTTGGAGACATCGCCGCCAAGCAGATGGGCTGGCTGGGCTTTTACAGGTTTTGGAGTTTTTTCAGGGTGGCGGTGGAAGGACGTGGTCGATTTTTCAATAGTAGAAGGAGTAACGCATCTCATTTAAGATTATCATTACTGCGGCGGCGGCGACGGGTCGTGCGTGCGTGTCTCACAGCTTTTGTCTGCTGTTCAAATTATAGTACATGTTGGAATTGACTCACAGTGGTTGTTTTATCGATGGTGCGTGTTTTTGATGCTGCCGTGTTTCGGCTGCGGCCCAGAAGAGAAATGGTCGGCGTGTGGTGATTATTTTTTCTCCACCGCGTGTGCTGCTGCTGCAGCTTCGGCAGCAGTAGCAGGCAGGTATTGGTACGTGTGCTTTCCACTGTTGCTCGGGCTACTCGTACTACTGTAGTGCGTGCAGGTTTTTGTGTTACTACGAAAAGTACATTCTGCGCTTGTGGTGCATATTTCTACCTCTGGTAGCATAGTCTAAGAAGTGCGTATTTATGCGCACAACCTGTTCTGTTGGCTGTTGACTGCATGCGGTATTTTGTTTTGTTGTTTTTGCTGTTGTTTCTTGTTTTTTTTATTGTCTTGTTTTTTGCGCATTTCTCTAGGATGTAGGGCGACGAGGACGACAACACCGCTGTGGTCGATGAGAAAGCCTTCCATGTTTTATGTTAGCGAGTCGGTGGAGCAGTCCATCCTGACGCCAGGTATTACATTATTATGTTCGGACGATGGCGCGAGTGAGATGATTGAGTGAAGTGAGTATTAAGGTGCTAGGTGCTGGTTTCGTTCTTCTGTTTGTTCTTGTTTTGTTCTTTTTCGTGGCCCATCCGACCCTGACAACTACAGATTGAGATAATTGAGAGCTGGTTCGTGAAGAAGGGAGGAAGCCCCCCCCAACAACGTCTCTGTGTGTATTATACGATTGATTATTAATAATAAAATACCGATTCCTACGGTACACGGCTTCGCGCGCAAAGTTTTTACGGTTTCCCACGAGACCCAAATTTTCTTTCGTCTTGAAATAATCCCAGTCAGTGTCACCTGAGTGGTGCCTGTTTTTAGGAAACTCGTTTTCCGTCTGTCGGTCTGTCTGGCCCGCAGCCAGACACATTGAATGACGTGCGCATGAGAACAGCAGCTGCAGGAGACTAAAATTAAATAGTAGAGGAGGAAGTGAAATACTATTTATAGCCGTGTTACGATATACGGCAGGTATAGTAGTTTTTGTCCCGTGAGAAAACGGTTTCTGATGAGTGACGGTTCTTCTTAACGCCAAACAATCTTCGGAATTTCACGCTGCTTTTTGGAAAACGTCGAACTTTCGTACTTTTTTATTTTCACGATTTTCGCGGTATACCCCTAAGGCCGTGTGGTAGAGGGTTCGTCGGTTATTGGTATCAGTTTTTCGTACTTTTCCCAACTAATCAGTTCTTTTGGGGGAAATTCAGGTCTTCAGCTCCTTCAGCGGGGATTCCTCCAAAAAAAGAAAAAATGGTGCACCTACATCGTAGCGTGCGTTCTGCACTCGTGAGGCGTAGGTGCTGTAAAGATAGGCGTGTAACGGTCAATGTATGGGATAGGCGCGTGTGTAACGGTCAGAACTTGTCCTGCACGGTTCGGTCGACGAGCCCGCTGTTACGCTCTGTTTTGTTGTTTCTCTGCAGCATTTCTCGATCAGAGGCATTCTATTCAAGCTAGAAGACTGCGTGGCAGTCATGACCAACCATCCGGAGGCTGCTGACAACGGCATTAACTGCCAAGTACTCAAGCTACAAGAGGACAACGAGTCCTGCGAAGGAGCCAGGCCGACACTCACAGCGAAAAAAAGAAAACTGGATGTGGGCATAGTCTAGTTCATGTGAAGAGAGAAAAAAAACTGGTACCAACCAGGTATTATTTAGACTAATTAATAAAAATAGCTGTTGAAACATTGAAGCTGCCATAAAGAATGCACTTTTTGCTATCAGGTACTGCCAGGGATGCAGTAAGAACCCCCCCCTGCCTGGGCCCCAACTTTCGCTTTGCGGTGTGCATTACAGTGGGTCTCTCCTGTAGTACTGTTTTTTGTATTATCATAGTTTTATTATTCGTATTCACTTGGCTTGTACCTGGTAGAGGGCTAGACTAGGCTTTTCAAAGGCCTCAACCACCAACCACCACATTGATAATGATGCTTCACAATCTCCCCAAGTGATCTGTATCCCCAACAATATTGAATGGGAAGGGCGTGCTACGATTTTAGACTCTTGAGGGTATATACTTGTATGGGAGTTTGTAACCCTTTTAGCAGAGGTAGCACTTATTCTGGCTACAACTTTTTTTTTTTTTTTTATCCTCCGGCGGATGGGGAAAAATAAAGCTTTAGCTCACCACACTTCCACGTATTGTCATACGCGTCGTGTGTCGATTTAACTCAGTTGCTTTCGCAGCCCAACGCTAGCTGGCGCACCCTTCGAGTCCCGTTGTAGGTATAGCGTAAGCTGTCCCTATCAGTGGTCTTCGTTACAACCCCGGCAGCGCAAGCTGCCGTTGTATACGGGTGCGTGTGTATGTCGACCCGGCCTGTCCCCTGAGGGTCAGTTTCGGTGGAGATAGCCACCCGGAATGTCATCTTTCCGGGTAGTAGTGTGGGACTTGCGCAAGCTCACCCACTAACAAAACCCCTGGCCATGGGAGATGGCCTTCCGCCGGACTTGGTCCAGTTACGGTCCACCCTACCCATTCGGGCGTTGGTCCTCGGGTACAACGTTTTCCGGATGACTGACAGTGCGCTACTTGACCCCAACAAAAAAATCGTCGGAGGAGGCGTCGTTCTACCAAGGTAGGTAGTAGCCCCCCCAACTTTTTTTCTTTATTATTTAACGAAATCGCCGGTTTCAAAAACCAGCTATTATTAATAGCTCCCGGCCGCATCTCCTTATTATGTACGGTGTCCCTCGATACCCCGACGTCGTCGATCGCTAGAGACCGCTGCACACGAGAAAGTATATGGATACTTGTTTCTCAACAGTACCCTTCCTTGTGTCGAGCAGCCATGAAACGTCCGCTATAAAGAAAATCGCTGGTTTTGGGGGGGGGCTATCGTAGAATCAGTCGGAGATTGCATTATTTTTTCGCATTTTTTTTTTGGGGGGGGGGGGTCATATCTCTACTAGGCCATGGGGGATGGCTGTCCATCGGGTTAACCCCTTTACAACTGGAAACCCGTTTTTGGGGGCTATAATGGATATTGTGGTATATCCCAGCACGGTGGCAGAGAGGCTGTGTCCCCGACGCTAGTCGGGTTGGTGACACTGTGCAGTGGATAGCCTGGAAGAAGACTCGAGTGTTTCCGTGTTGAGAAGATGTAAAGATGTTGTAAACACTGGCGCTTATGTGGCCAACACACACAGATAAACCGCAGACTATGCAGGAGTCCAGAAGTTGGCTGGGTACTGGAGATGACCAGGATGGCTACGATGCTAGACAATCCGGAAGGATCCACACGAGAGACTTGATTGAGCTACTCGTCAAGGCAACAGAGAATCCTACAGGAGGAGTAATTCCTCCGCATATTCATACGCACGTTACATACCAACCGACACATAACAGATCTACGATGATCCACGACTTACACGTAAGTGCAGTGCTACTGAGCATTGACTCATACTACTGGCTATGTGCTAACATTTCCATTACAGGGACAAAATTACTTGGATTTAGTGTAGTAGGGAGGGGTTCGGGGCCTCTAAAAAAGGGGTCAAGACACTTTTTCGTTTTTCTCAAAAATCAATTTTTGAGTCATCCCACGGTAGTAAAGGTTGCGGTTGTTGGATTCGCTGATAATAATGTATCTGTCCGATTGAGCTCCTCACGCGAGGAACTAGCGGTTGGTCATCAGTCTAGAGTAGTAACTTACGAATAAGTACACGTTTTTTTAGGACTCAGGGCATAAAAGCTTTGGTCGGTTTGTGCGAACGAATAATACCTTCGAAATAATGTTCTCGGTGTGCGATATTATTGAGCTCCTCCATGCGAGGAGCTCAAGTCAGGGACTTTTTGCTGCACCCCCACCGTGGGATGGCTCTTTAATTTAGAGAGTGCGGGGAATCGTCAATATATCCCGAAATTATTTGGTGAGGTGCGCTTATAAGAAAAAAAAAGGATGCGCACATCTATTAATAATTATCTCTATATATCGTACCGCGTAGCATGGATGCACTTACTACTTGGAGTTCGACTCTAGGATCATGTTATAGGAGTTGTTGTGGAAACGGGTTCATACTAAAGTATTATCACTTTTTTTTTTGGATAAAACAAGGGTTTCTGCATTTGACGGGGGCGTTTCGGAGTCATCCCACACCGGCAAGGGTTGCACGTTTTGGACCAAAACGTTTCTGGCCTCTCTATCTTTTGATTGGTCGAGCTCTTCTTGTCCTCAACTGAGGTCCTACCGGTTTTATTAAGTCTACTATAATATGATTCGATCCATGTACAATAACAAATTATGAAGCTTTTAACACGTTGTTTACTACACCTAAGAACTGGGTTGCATACTACATGTAACATCAAACCTTCTAGAAAAATAAACATTACCAGGCGGGTGATATAAAGGGGTGACTTCTTGCTGCAACCGTCAGATTCGTCCCCTTCAAGGGTTTATAGTTTCCGCGCACATATTGAAATGCTCGCCCCCCCGCCCGCCCCTCCCCCCCCGATCCCTCTTGTTCAAACGCACCACCTGAAATCAAAATCTGCCAGAGTAGTAAACACTACCAGCCAGCTGATATCATCTCATTATCCATCTAGCCATCCATGCCGTAGCTCCAACTCATCTCCCCCCCCCCCCCTTTGTTCCCCGCCCAGTTCGTTCAAACGCCCCACTTACAATCGAAATCGGCCAGAGTAATAAGCACTAATAAGCCGTTGATATCACGTCATTATCTTTCTAGCCATCCATGACGTAGCTTTCATTCATCCCCCCTCCCCCCCTCCAACGCCCCCTCCTTCCCCACACCCCGCACGATCGCCTAGACCCAGCACCGCGCGTATAGTAGGCCCCTACATATATGATTAATACGCGCGATCGGAGGATCACACACAATGTTGCGAACATCATTGTCGACCAAATCCTTGATTTTAATATTATATGTGACCTAAACCTTTTGAAAACCCTCCCCCCCCCCCCCCCCCCCCCCCTCCCCGCTTTTTTTTTCTTTTTTTTTTTTTTCTCCCTCGCTTTCTCTTGCTTAAACGCCCCACCTACTATCGAAATCCGCCAGAGTAATAAACACTTCCACGCCCTGGATATCGCCTCGTTACCGTTTCAGAGCCGTCCATGCCGCTGCTGCAATTCCCACCCACCCCCGTCCCCAACGCCCCCTCCTTCACCCACCACCCGCACCATCGCCTAGACCTAGCACCACGCGTATAGCCAACCCCTACATCTATGCGACCCAAAGGCCTCCCCCCCCGCCCCCGGCCCCCCCCGCCACATTCCTCCCCTCCCCCACAAGAAATATTTATAGTTTCAACGCACAAATAGACCTGCCCCACCCGTCCCCTCCCCCCCCTTCCCCCCCTCCCGCCCCCCTTTTGATCAAAATCAGGCCCCCACGTCCTTAAAAACTCCGCCCTCCCCACACCGGATATTCGACTTACAGGATTCACTTGATAAACTGATGCATTTCCTTCCACGTCAGATTTTGTCCCCCTCAGAAACGGGTTTTATAGTTTCCGCGCACAGACTGCCTAACATCACCCTGTTGACCCTGATAGCTACACTGTAGTTGTAAGGGGAGTCGCCGACCTATATCCTTAATGAGGACACACAACTCGTAATACGCGCGATCGTAGTATCACACACAGCTTGCAAAGATGAGTGTCGACAAAATATTCGATCTCACAGCTGGAGTGTATTTGAATTTTTAAAATATGATACCAGACACGTGCTACGATAGAGGGTGTGCACACCATTTTTTTTCTGAGGTTTCCTCTATTGAACTTTAGGTGGCGGTGCGTAGCGTGTGTCAGCCCGTAGCTGGCATACGCTTACGTAGGCTCGCTTGCGGATGACCCGATCAAGACACAGCCTATATAATTTGTAGAGGCTAATGCAGGCTCACGGTCAAGTAGTGTGCCTGTTGGACAGCTTCACAGATTCTGAAGAGAAGATGGTTGGCGACCCCGAGCCGATTATTTGATTGATGATTTAGTTGCTCAGCAGATGAGAGCAGCTGATGGTGAGCAAAGAGGAGTGATGGAGGTGGGCCTGATCATCACCTGATGGAGACGGTACAACGCCCACTGATTCTACGATAGCCCCCCGCCCAAAACTAGCGTTTTTCTTTAACGAACGTTTCATGGCTGCTCGACACCAGAAAGGATACCATTGGAAACAAGGTATCCATATATTTTCTTGAGCGCAAAGGTCTATCGATCGATGACGTCGGGGTGTCGAGCGACACCGCATTTCAGGAGAAGATACGGCCGGGAGCTGGTTTTGAAACCGGCGATTTGGTTAAAGAAAAGTTGGGGGGGCTAACGTAGAACGACTCCGGCGGCCTTAATCTACGGACAGATGTACTCTACGGGTCTGGTTGTCTGATCTACCTACAGCAACGTTTCCTGAGGTTTGCTCGTGGTCTATCGTACGTACCTATGGGCAACGTTCCCTGAGGTTTGCTTCTGGGAGCTTAGCTGCATCAACGTCTCGACAGTCAACCTAAAATAATATTCCGTGATGTTGCTACCAGGTACGTTGTTCCGCCGCATTTACTTGATCACACCGCATTGCTCGTACGTACTATATGCGCCAGCTTTTGGATACGACTTAACCACTACTAGTCTAAGCTGCTGTGCATCATGTATCCAAGTTGTTACTGCTGAGACTTCTGCATGCTAAATACCGCATCGATAAACGGCATCTGATATCTAACAGACTTACTATAACTGTCTGTTGTACGAACAAGTCGCAGTGTATACCAGATGACTCAGTTAAGTGTTATCAAGAAACGACACGATGGTTGCTGACAAGTAGCATCCCTAATATCCTCAACTTGGGAGCCTTAGACCTCTCCCCAAAAACTGATTTTTGTTGGAGAAAAACAAAACTCTGCTAGATGATTCCAGATGATGAATAGTCCCAATCAATGCCCTAGGTACACGACGATAATCTCACACACACAAAAAAAAATCTGGCCTGCATTTTTTCCGACGATTGTTGGGTCAAGGAGCCCCGCCATTCAGAAACCATTTTCGCCTAAAAAAGGTATATATATATACTTCTATCCTAGCACGCGTCACCAGGTATGACTGATTATAAACCGTCGATGAGGCGGGTAAGGGGAGACGCCATGACCTGCGGATACCCGAGAGCCTTTCGGAAGCATTTATGGAGAGTTCTGTGCCATCCCTTAACCCACGGGGGTGATGTGTCAAATGATTGCTTTCCGGACTCGTCGCAGATCGTGAGGATCTCCCTCATCGCCAGCGTCAACGATAGCCCCCCCCAAAAAAACCCAACGATTTTCTTTAAAGAACGTTTCGTGGCTGCCCGATACGAGGAAGGATGACTATGAAAAGTATATCTCCACAAATTTTCTTTGTTCGCAAAGGATATATCGACCGATGACGTCGGGGTGGCAAGAAGCACCGTATGTCAGGGGACACGGTCGTGGACTGGTTTCAGAACCGGCGATTTCGTTACAAGAAAAGGGTGTTGGGGGGGCTACGGCAGAACGACTCGTATGTTTACACGAGGAGTGTTCATAATTTGTTTTAGGACACTAGGAGGGCGTAGACGCTTGGCCGGGTTGCGCGAACGGATATGTGCCTACGATATACGAAATATACGAAGTTGTATTTCGGCTGAGATAATGAGCTCCTACTCGCACGTTAGGAGCTCGGGGAACTTCTCTGCTGCTGCTGCTGCTGCTGCTGCTGCTGCACCGCTGCCACGACCACCGTGGGATGGCTGTTATAATCAGTGTAATCCTCAACTCTAAACAATGGTCGGACAGTCGTCGTTCTTGCTTTGTTTTGGCGAGATGTGATGGCATGTGATGAAGCTTTTTCTGGACCCTTTTAGCACCGCAGTCCCGTGTGGTCATAAGGACAAACCACTTGGGAGTTAGACTAGGATCATTTTTCGGAGTTGTAAGTGCGGGTTAAACCTATCCTAGACCTCAACCCAAACATGGTCGGAATGTCGTCGCTCCTTGCTTTGTTTCTTGCGAGATGTAATGACATGTGAAGCTTTTTTTTTAACCCTTTTAGCACCGCAGTTCCGTGTGGCTATAGGGTCAAACCACTTGGAGTTAGACTAGGATCATCTTTCGAAGTTGGAAGTAGATTAAACCTATTATTATTATTGCCCTCCGGCAATATAGCGTGGATGCATTTTCGATGAAAATCGAATATCCTTCCATAAAGCAGCAGTAGTACCTAATACGAAGTCGAATGATCGCACAATAATGCAATAAATAGTATCTTCCGCCAACCATTTGCCCATTTTCTTTCCCCGCATCTTCTCCTTTTATCAAGTATTTCCTTTCCCTCTATATGTTTTAGCTGAGAACCTACCTTAATCCTCATCAACATTGCCACCCCAGGCCAGTGGCCGTAGTCCTCCCGATTCTTCCTCCCTTCCCCTCGCGGCCTGACGATCCCTCAGAGATAGCCTATATCGATGAACTCTGCGCGAAATCGCGACCTGAGTGGTCACAGAGATTATAAATTTGGAATAGTCGCTCCTTGCACACGCCTTTCCGCGCTAGGGACGATGCGTCCGCCCCTCCAACGATGCTTGCCGCCACCTGATCTATCAGGTCGCTGCCTTCTTTACCGAGGCGCCCAAAGCTCTCCACCGCGAGGGTGGCGAGTTTGTAGCTGCGCTCGTCGAAAGACACCTGTCCCGGACGAGCGTAGTGGTTGCGTTTGCGCGCCTCGGAAGTGGAAGCCGCTGATCCGTTTCGACCCGCGCTTCCTGCCCGCATGTGAACCCTGATTGTGGGTCCGCATACGTGACGTCGAGGAGTATCGACTTGTCGCGATACTCCGATGCCGTAGCATCTCTTAGTCCACCTGCCTCAACCACGATATCCATTCGCAAATCTCTGTCTGCGTGGAACGGGGCTCCGCTTTCCACCTGGTGGCGGATGGCCATGCTCTTAAGGGTGCGGGAGAGCGCGTGTACAAGGGGTTGGTGATGGTTCACTTGCGCACCCGCTCGGTGACACAATCGTGCATGCCACGTATTAACTTCCACTTCACCGCAGCATGGGCACCTCGCCGCCAGGAATTCCTCTATCTCCAGAAATCTCTTCCCCGCAGTCACGAACTCTGATGCAGGGATGGTTCTAGCTGAGTCTACAGGCCTCGCCCTTAGGAAGGCGGTAGCCCCTGATCCCGATTGACTCCGTTGCCGGGCCTTGGCCAAGTCTCGCGTCTCCTTCTCACCTTGAGATTCGCTTGTGTCTCGCTGCGGCCTCATCTCGGGGAGATGGTCCAGCGAAGAGACGTACCTATCATAATGTACTCGGTTTACTAGTTCACCCAGCCTATGCTTCGCTTTGCTGGAGCTGATAGTTTCGGCGTCGTGTGTAGGCAACACGTCTGCAATTGATTGCCCTGAGGCACCTTGCTCTCCTGCTCTAAAGGCTCAGTCCCGCCATGGCCTCCTCTGAAACCCCATGCACATCGCGCAGATCCCTGACGCTGTTCCAAATGCGCCGCACGAGGTCAGAATCGGGCAGCTCCCTCCGGACTTTGTTCCTTGTTGCGCCATACAGATCAGCAAGCACGTCTGACACCGTCACCACCAAGCTCCCAACGGATGCTGACATCCTCCGGGCTTCAGCCGACGATAGCCCAAACCCATCGGCCCCCGTGGACAAGCTCGCCTGCGCCTGTTGATGGGGTTGCAGGGTCAACATATTCGTCGGGCACCCGTCCGCGAAGAACGAGGATTCTTCTGCTGCCCCCGGGAGATCGAGCAATTTCTCCAGCATCCACAAGGCGTTGCCATCTGCTTTTTTGCATGCGGCCAGCGATAGTTCTGGGTCAATCACGCGTTCAAGGTAGGAGGTCCGTTGAATCATAGAGCCGGTGGCAATCAGGTTGGCTGATTTCTTGTCCGGCATGCGCGACAACATCCGCGCGAGTTGCTCCGCTCCCCCGTTTCGGACTATCTCCATTGCGCTCTACTCATCTGTGCCGATGGGCACCCCCACCACCTTAACCCCACCACGTTCGGCAATGCTGACGCCAATGCCTTCAAGAAGGCCGATTTGTTCCGGCGTAGGTACGTGCCCCTTTGAGGGCAGGGCAACCGTTTTGCTCGGGTTGATCCCAATTCCGATGTTGGACAGCTCACGCTGGAGAAAGGGTACAACTTCCACAGTATCGGGTGTAACTTCCATCATTCCGATGCTAATATCATCTAGGTAGGCGAATGCCTCTGCACCTCTTGGCTCAAACTCCGCCCGTGTCCGCTTCAGCACCGGCAGGAGCGGCATGCAGAACAACGCCGGCCCCATGGCATCCCCTTGTTGCACCCCGCTGGAGCAGACGTTCTTCCGCATTTCTCCCGATTCCATCTGAAAGAACACGGGCGCAGACATCTCGCCGTAACATTTTGTCACGAACGGCGTAAGCGCCGGCACGCAAATGGCTGCTTCCGCTAGCATAGCAGTCCGCTTCACTGTGTTGAATGCGTTGGAGCAATCGGTGAGGATCAGCCAGTTTTTTGCCTCGTGATGTACTCTTGCGCGTAGCGCTACCTGTTCCACCCCCCCTCGTACTCCGACTCCAAACTGTCTCGCTTCGCGGTTCGCCTCCTCCAGCCGTGGTCGCCACTGCCGCATGGTTTCGGCCGCAATAAGCCGCCTCCACGTCATCCCCACGCACATGGGGCGGCATTATTCACTCAGGGCAGTAAGGTTGGATTGCAGGAGGAGCTGCCGGAATTCAGGCGGGAAGGCGTTTGGATCATTCATCGATAATTCTTCTCCAGAAAGCTTCAATGCCAGCTCCGAATTTTTCGCGCCCAAAACAAGTCCTGATTATTGACTGCAAGTGCGAGAATCGCAGACCGTCGCTTCCCGCGCCTGATAAGATGTTGTGAGAATTGATGACCTCGAGGGCCACCTGTGGGTCGAACTCTTCCTCCGGGCGCCAGTTGGGTACACTACCTTCCTCCTGGTCGGAGGAACTTGCTGCCACCGCTGCCGCTGCAGCTTCGGAGACGCAGGCCTGGTTCTCCTCCGGGAACTTTGCTTTTACGCGCTCCCACGTTTCCTCGTTCCCCGGCGCGCGCGGTTTCGCGAGGAGGCTGCGTGCTGCCACAGTCACCCCCCCTCGATGGCGGCATGCTGATGATGCCCTCTTGAACATATCAGCGTCCGTCTCTTCTCGGGCTTGGCCGATTTGCCTCGTCGATGTTCGACGGGGGTACTCCATTAACCACGGGAGCAAGAGGGTGAGGTCACCGCGTTCGGCAGACGCAAACCTCTCACGCCGTTTCATTCGTCCATCCTGCGAGTGCAGTAGAGCTGGGAGGATGTACCACAACTTGATTGACCTCAGGAGTGATTGCGGCGTCTCCGATTGTGTGGATTGGCGATGCTCTCCCAAGGCGTGATTGAGGAGGCCAAGCACATGGATGATAAGCTTGGCGTGGGCAGTAGGCAGCCTCGGCTGCACTTTGACAACAGTGACGAAGCGTTGTTGGAGGTCCTCAAGGGGGACATCATCGAGCGGTCCTGCAATTCCCAATGTGTTTTGGTCCGAGGGATAGTAGAGGCCATTCCGGCGCTCTTCCTCGCCATCGTCACGTGTCCCCCTAAGTCCCGCTGCCGTCATGCGTAGTCCAGGGTCGGCCTGAACTGCTGCTTCTATTGCTTCCCGTCTTCCATGGCGGACTGTGCATCCCCTTGCTCCGACGCCTGCGCCCTGCCTCGTCTGACCGCATTCACCACGCACCGCGCATGCATTGCATGTTGACGTCCACAGGACAACCCCACCACTCGGTGTCCCCGAGCAATCGTTGCTCTACAGCCCCCACAGCTCGTACCGCTATGGTCGTCTGCAATGAAAGCGAGAAGTTGCGTTACGCTTCCTGGTGCTGACCCTCCTCACTCTCCGTCCCCGCCTTCCCTCTCTCCACCGCCAACCCTTCCTTCGGCAGGAGCCGAGGGAACCTCGCCGTTTCCATGTCGAGGGATTCGGCCCCGGTTCGTGGTGGCTCCTCTCCCAGTTCTCGTCGCTCGTGTTCTTCTTCCGGATCCGCGCGGTCGACCTCGTGTGCCTCTTGTGCTTCTCCCACCCTCTACTACACCAGTGGACATAGACGCAGTCGCTCTCGATGTTGCTGGGGTGACGCTGGGCTGTGTTGGAGGCGCGCGCGAGTGTCCCGGCGCCGTCGCCTCCCTGTTTTTGGCAGTTGAGGAGTTTCCCGTGGCAACAGATACAGCACCTCTTGGCTCCGTCTGCTCCCTCCTCCCTGCGTCACCTTCTGACGCTAGAGTTGCACCTTCCGGTGGTGTCACGCCCGCTGCGAAAGGGTCGCTCTCCCGTGCCGGGACCGTTCCTTCCGCCGTGCCCCTCACCGCCGCTGGGTTGGCGCTGGGCTGACTCAGAGGGGGGGGTTAGGATCCCGCCACCGTGACATCCCGTTGTTCGGCCATGAGGGTGTCCTCCACGGCTACATAACCTGGCTCCGCCTGCCCCCTTACCCTCGAGTCACCTTCACACGCCGGGGCTGCTCCTTCTGGTTGTGTTACTCCCGCTGCTAACGAGTCGCTTTCCAGCGCCGGGTTTGTTTCTTCCGGTGTTACCCCCGGTGCCGTCGGGGAGAGAGGCAACTCGTTCCCTGCCTCAAACTCGTTTTGGGACCCGAGGGTCCACGCTACCGTCGGGAACGGCGGAAGCGCCTCCCCCTCTTCCAACGCATTTCGGACCCCGAGGGTCCACTTCGTTAGGCGGTCCTCCCACGCCGAGTCGAGGCTCGCCAAGAACTCTTGGAAATGAGGTAGGATGTAGATCCTTCGATTCGAGAGTCGGAGTACAGTATCCTGCGGGCGGATGCCGTACGCGGCGAAAATCTCACGATAGTGACCGGCTGCCGCTCTACATTCTCTCGGTCGAGGGAAGTCAAGGTAGGCGCCTTGGGGCAGGCCCAGAGCATCGCCGAACAGGGAGCACAACAGGAACGAGGAGGTTGGGCTACACCCATGGGTCCTCACCATGTCCTCAAAAGTATCGTGGGAACTAGTCGTGACGTAACTAGCTGGATCTAACCGGGGGCCGTCCTCCTCCAAGGGTTCGGCGAACTGCAAGGCTCCCGCTACTGCCGGCCACCTTTCCCCCGGGCGTGGCCTTGGAAGGTCCTCAGCCAGCTCAGCCGGATGAAGAGGCCGATTTCTTGCCGGCCATTCCGAGCAACACGCGACGCATGGTTGTGGGTCTGTATGCCCACTCGCGAGGCATTCCGCACGGTCTAGCATGCAGCGGGCATGTACTTGTTCTCCGTGGGGACACGGAATAACCGCCCATAAAGAGTCCACCGCCGAATCCCCAGTAGGCTCCTCTAGTACCCGCCCGCAGTAGGCGCAGGGAGATGCACCCCTGCTTCCCGCGGCATGACGCCTCTCTGCTGCACTCCTAGCAGCGCCTCCTTGTTCAGTTGGTCCCGTGTGTAAAGGGTCGTTCTCCGGCGTCCGGTCCGTTTTCTCCGGTGTCGCTACCATCGCTGTTGAGAAGGAAGGAAGAGCATCACCCGATTCCAACGCGCTTCGGACCCCGAGGGTCCACCTCGTTAGTTGCTATTCGCATTCGGCGTCGAGGCCTACTAGATATTGTTGGACGTGAGGTGCGATGTAGATTCTTTGATTTTGGAATCGGAGTAAAATATCCTGCGATTGGATGGCGTACGCAGCGAACAGCGTACGGTATTGGCCTGCCGCCATTTCCCATTCCCTCGGTCAGGGAAAATCGAGGTATGCCCCTTGAGACAGGTCCAGCGCATCGCAAAATAGGGAGCATATCAAAGACGAGGAGGTTGAGCTCCTTCCGTGTGCATGTAACATGAGCTCAAACGTACCGTAAATGCCAGTCGTCACGTAGCTGGCTGACTCCAGTCCGGATATGTGCCGCTGAACGCGGGTGGCGAACTGCAGGGCACCTTTCACCGCCCTCCACCTTCCCTCATGTTCGTCCATGGACATCCCTCTGGCCAGCTCCGCCGGGTGGGGAGTTCGGCTTCCTCCCGGCCACGCCGAGCGACACGCGATGGAGGGCCTAGGATCTGCATGTCCTCTCGCGAGGTTTTCCGCGCGGTCCAGCATGCAGCGGGTGTGCACGAAACCTCCACGGGCGCACGGAATGGGTACTCGAGCGTCGTCTTCCCCCGACTGCCCACTAGAGTTATCGAGAGGCCAACCGCAGTACGTGCACCGAAATTCCTCGGACACCTCCAATCCCCTTTCAACGTCTTGACCACCTTCACCTTGACTCGCGGCCTCCTCTACACCCGAGGTCAGTGATCGCCACAATATCTCTAACTGTCGTTGATGGTGAGCGCCATCCGGGGTAGTGCGATCGTGTCTCATGTGGATTCTGGGCACTATTGCCGTGAGTCGGAACATTCTCCGACGCGACACTTCTGTCCCGTCTCGGATAGCTACCCCAAATCGGTCGTCCCCCCTGCCGTTTGTTCCTGCTATGCTTTCTACGGCACACTTCTGTGGACGAGCCAGCCACCAAAAGCGAACCTCTGGTCATCCTCCAAGTGCCTGCCACAGACCGCACACGGCGCTCGCACTTGTTGCTGGGGGATCGTGCCCCGCCATTTTCCGCGGTGGTCCTCCTCATCTCCCTCTGTGAGATTCCGCGACAAGTCAACCATTTCCGGGGTAATGTGCGCTCTTCTCCGGAGGCGCTGTTCAGCTGCAGTTACCCTGGCTCTGATCTCGCGTCTCCGTCGTGTGCACTGACCTGCCAGGAGCCCGAATCTGTTGGAGGAGGGGGTTTAGATCGACCTCTCGATGCTCCTTGTGCAGAGCCGGGTTCGGGCACGTGACTCTAGGGGTACCCCTCCGAAAGTCCTAGCTCGGGAAATTGCATCTTCGCAGAAGCCTAAAGCACAACGGCGGTGTACGTCGCACGAGCAGGACATTTGTACGCAACTAGTCCCCTCAACCAGACCATGGCAAACGCTGCATATCGCTCGCCGCCTCCTGCCTCCTCTTGTGGCCCCTGTTGTTAGCCTTGCTTTCGCGTCAGCTGGCATCTCTTGCCGCGCAACCGTCAACACCTCCACCATGACCTCATTGCTGTGCTGACGGAGCGCCATCCCGTCGGCCTCGTTGACTGTTACGGTCGCCCGACATGCCGGACACCGTAGATCGACCTCCGTTCTGACTCGGAGTGCGGCGTAGCACGACAGGTGCAGTTGATGGGAGCAGCTATCCAAATATACCAAAGGAGAGGCCAATGCCTCATAGCATACACAGCAGTCTTCCGGGGGTTCCTCCCGGAGCTGGTTTTCTGTAGGCGTCGGCGATGGTGTCCGTGGCGGAGACGGAGCCAGTTCGGGCGTCGGTACGGGTGCCGGACCCCTTCCCTCCGCCGTCCGCGTAGGCGTCGTCCGTGACGGCCTTGGCGATGCTGCCTCTGCCCTCCTGACCACTGTCTGCGATGGCGTTTCGAGCGCAAGGACCACACTCGGTGTCAAGATAGGTGTCGATGTCGAGGGATGGCCAGTTGTGGGCAGCTGCGATGGCGGCGGCAGTGACGTTGACGGACTTGGCGATGACGTTGTGGGTGGCCTGGCGGATGGAGAGGTAGCTGACGGCAGTTGCGGTGTCGTCGGAGGGGTCGAGGCGGGCACCGATATCGCTAGGGAGGGCTGTATCGATGATTGAGACTTCCCCCTTGATGCAGGCTGTGGTGGGCGTGACTCGCAGATCGGTGCCTGTGGAGACCCTGATGTCTGGGGTGGTGTCTCTCCTATTAGCGGCGCACCTTCTATGACGGGTGTGCTTGAACCCCCAAGTGGAAATGGTGGATCTCCCGTTAGCGACGCACCTTCTATGACGGGTGTGCTCGAATCCCTAAGTGTATAGAGTGCAGTTAGGGGAGGTACCAACTCCGTTGTCGGCGGCTGTGATGCACCTGGCGTGTCCGGAGGTTTTTCCGGCGACGACTGTGCTGGTTGGGAATGTGTTGCCGACGACTCCATCCGCGCTATCGTTGGCTGGTGAGGCGACACTCCGCGGAATAGCCCAGTGAAAAGCTGCCTCCCCCTTTCTCCGTCCGATGATCGCGTGCTGATGGTGGCAGCTAAACGGGTGCGCGCCCTCGTCCTGGAGGAAATGAGGCCCTCCGCAGGTGTACTGTTCGTGGCCCGTCGCCCTTCACCTGCGGCCGTTCCCGGAGATGTGGACGATCCTAGTCGCGGCGTTGCCCCGTCGGAACCTCTTTCCGGTGCGTTACCACTGTTGGGTTGGCAGTCACCTCTTCCCGCCCCTGTCCTACGTCTCTCCCTACGGGACGGATTATCCTCTCGAGGTGTACTCCCTTGAACAGGGTCAACTTCCATCTGATCGATGCTCTCTTGACGTCGCCCCCCACATGTTTCTCTCTCGGCGGGGGTGGGGAGGGGCGTTCTTGAGACCCGGGAACCCGCTGTCGCGCCCGGTGGTGGCGGGGGAGAAGACCCAGACCCTATTCCGCCATGAGCTTCGCCGCCGCCGAGCGTCGTCCGACACTCCTGCTGACTGCTAAGAGCTGTTTGGCCCCGCAACGGTCCCATTCGCAAAAGGCTTCCGCCGGCAAGACGAGCGTCTGGAGGCGTCGCTCTGGAGTGCCGGACGGTCGGTGCTGCGCCTAATGGCCGAAAGTGGGGAGACATTGCCTCACTCTGATTGCCATCGCCAGCGAAGGTCGCGTGGTACCCCTGCTGACTGCGCGTAGGCGTAGACTCCCCAGCCCCCCCTCTCCGGAAGGAAGTACTTATTGCGCATCGAGCATCTTGATACCTGTGACTTGAGTCCCGAGAGCCCGGTGTCGCGCCCGGTGGCACGGGGGGAGGATTGCTTGCTCTCCTACCAGTCCTCGAGATGTTCCCGCCCCTAAAAGACCCCCCCGAACAAACACTGTTCACTCCACGACGTGCATCCTGGGAGTAAAACCTCGAATCACGAAACCTTAGTGCCGTGTCCGATGGTATACTATGGACACCGTCGCTGGAAGGGAAAGCCCGATAACCCTGCTCGGTCCTCTCAGGTGTGGACCCGCATAGAATCCTCGGCTGGTCCGAGCTTCCGGCTGCACGACGGGTATTTTGAGGTGCGGGAACTGCTTCATTCATCAACAAAGGGGAGTGGGAGGATCCATCGCTTGTCCTCCCGTTCTCCGTGGGCGCTACCTCGTCTCCTCGACCTCTCCTGACACGGGAAGGGATCGAACCCCTCCTCCTACCCAAACCAATGTCTCCGGTGACACAAGTATGACAACGACGCGGTGTTCTACGTTGCGAAATATGGATGTGCCCACCTTTGACCTCCATTGGCGAAGGGCTCCGTCTCCGTGTAGTCCCTCTCCCAGCACGTTGACAAGTGCTAGGAAGGCAATGTCTCCCACCAAGCCCATTTAACACTTGGGGCCTAATACCAACTGCGCACCGGCCACCTTCGCCTCTGCTCTGTTGCTCCACGCTCGGGATTGGCTATAATCTTGGAAATGGTAGGCACATTCTCGGATGGGCGCGGGCTACGGCCTTGGACGGCTGGATTGTCTCTGCGAGGCACCAAGGCCCTCTGGTTCTGTGTGTTTTCGGTAAAAGTGAACCGAAGCCGCTAGTGCAGGCGCACCGGTGTTCCTGCGATGCGAGGGGAGATGAACCGCTGCCGGCGCCCCGAGATTCCTGGTAGGAGCGAAGCCGTAGTGACTATGTGATATTCCCTCCACAGGGCGATGGCGAGCGGTGCCTCGGCCGCGTTGTCGGTCGTGGCGAGGGCCGATCACATAATGCTGCCCCTGTCCCTCCGAGTCCCAATGCTGCGGGGCGATGGGGGAGCGTTCCCACCCGTCGTTGGCAGCGACCAACGCGACGTCAATTGCTGGGGCCCGCTTGATACTACACCTGGGCCTTGTGTCGCTGCGTCCATACTCTCGCGTTCCACCAGCGGCGATACCTGCGATGGACACCTTCCTACTGTCGCGGACGCCCAATCCCTGTCTTGCTGCGCTCCACTCGATGCTTGATGCTGCAACTCCCCTACCGTCTTCGCGTGCATCCATGCCGGGGTAGTCGTCCACCTCCAACGCGCCACCGGCCGTGGCACCATCGCTGGGTCCACCGCAGCTGGCGATGGAGAACGGCGCCTTTGCCGCAACGTCGGTCGAGGTGAGGGTCGATTGCCTGATGCTGCCCTATTCTGCGGAGCCCCGTTGATGTGGGGAGACGGAGGAACGTTCCTATCACTCGTCGCCATCAGTCGGCGCGACGAGAGCTGCTGAACCCCTCCTGGTGTAACACCTGGTACTCTTGTCTCTGTGTTAGCCCTTGCCGGGAGAGTCGTCCGCCTCGCGCGCTCCATCGCCAGCCGTCCCTCCGTTATACATCTCCAGTTTTCCGTAGACGTCTGGTTCCCCTCCGGTTAAGCCCCACTCGGCGTTTGATGCCGGAGGACCCCTCCTGCAAGGGCCAACCCCCCTGTCCGGGCTCGTGTCCATGCCGGGGCCGTCGTCTGCTGTACGTCCCCTACCGGCAGTGGCACTATCGCCGGTAATGCACTTGTCGACGCACCCGCTGTAAAATCTGTGGCCTCTGCTATGGTTCTTCTTCCTTGCGGCCTGAGACTACCGGTTTCTGACTCCTCCCCATTTGCTGTCTGTTGTTGTAACCCTCCCGGTTCGGGGATTGTTTCCATGACTCTAGACTGCATCCATGCCGGGAGGGTCCTCCCCCGTCCTCGCCCAGCTGGCAATGGGCATAATGATTAGGCTGTTGCCGTAACTGCTGGTTGTGCTGTAGTCTTTATGGTGCGGTTAACCGGTCTCTGTTGGGTCCGGGTGTCCGCGGGCGCCGCCATAGGGGGGAAATAGACCTGTACCCCGCCTAGCCTTTGTGACCGTCCTGCTAGCCACGATGGTAAGGTTCTTCATCGCCCTCGCCCTGCTGACAGTAGTTCCCCCGACGGACCCTGTACGTTAGGCGGTAACGTTTTCCTCCCGCTCTTGAAGACCTATTCCCCTTTTAGCTCCCGTAGGCGTGCTTGCAGACACTCTAACATTCTCGGGACGCATAGGTACTGGTGTGCCTTCCCCCTTCCCTCTAATAGTTTGTCCTTGGCGGTTGCCCTCGCCTGGCATTATGGGCATCCTCGCGTCTGCGAGGGTGCCCGCACTTTCGCAACCCTAAACCATCCTCCCTACGGTGAGCGTTAAACACCCTTCCTTATGCTTTTTCGCGACAATGGTGACTGTAGCTTCGAGTCCCTCTTTCTCCCCCTGCGGGACGTCCTTTTCCTAGGATCCTCGTATAGTAACCCCTCCCTGACTTCCAGGATCGTCGTTCCGAGTTTCCTCCCCCTGCGGAAAGTCTAATCCAGCGGGAAAGCCTCGTCGATGTGATGCCCCTCCCAAGAGGTCCGCCCGACGGCGTTTGATGTCCCACGCAAAGGTCCTTCCAACGGCGTTCGACTAGGCTCGTGGATTGGTCGCGGCTCGTACAGCAGTACGCCAACCGCGGCCTCCGAGGCGTGTACAGCAGTATGTCCCTTGCGCTTCCGAAACAGACAATTACCGCCTGTCAGGGCCCGCAGGCCACCAAATGAGAGGTACTATAGACGACGCCTGGTACGATAGAGGTATAGCACATTTCGCCTCAAAAAAATCGTCAGAAATTAGTTAACTTCTTCTGCGTGGTTCTCGTCGTGTACGTCGGCCATGGGACTTTTCATCCCACGTAGTTTTATTTTCCTCCACAGATCAGTTTTTGGGAAAGGTCTTACGCTCCCAAATTGAGGGGTAGTATTAGAAAAAAAGTGATGTACCTCTATCATCGCGGAACGCGTCAGACCTCAACCCAAAAATGATCGGAATGTCGTCGTTCTTCTTGCTTTGTTTTTCGCGAGATGATGACATATGAAGCTTTTTTTCTGAACCCTTTACCGTACAGCAGTAAGTTAGTAGTGTGCGTATTCCACCAGTGCAGTAGTAGAGAAAAGGGGTTGAACATTTCTCCTCCCAGGCGTTCTACGGTAGCTCCCCTAACTCTTCTTCAACGATATCGCCGGTTTGAAACCAGCTAGCTCTCGGCCGTGTCGCCTGAACTACGGGGCCCTTTGCCACCCCGACGTCGTCGTGTCGATAGTCTCCTCCGCGCGAACAAAAGAACGTACAGGGAGATGTATTTTTCGAAGCGTCCTTCCTCGTGTCGAGCAGCCGCGAAACAACGTTCGTTCAAAGAAAATCGTTGGTTTTGAGGGGGGGGGCTATTATCGTGGAATCAATCAGGGCCGATGGTCAAAAAAACGTGTCCCCCGTGCTGTGTTTGTGTGTGTACGTGTCCCCGCTTCTTCTTCTACTACTCTTGTACCACAAGAGATCGAGAGGTCGAGAGGGGTAACCCCTCTCAATGTTCGATTAACAAGACTCCTCTTCTTTTGTCTTGTAGCACGCCCACACCGAGGCGCCGCACAGGCCCTCTGCGTTTATTCATCCCCTTGCCGACGCGGCTCACGAAGTTTCAGTTTATTTTCTGGCGCCACGCCACGCCGCCTGTCTCTTATATAGACTAGTTGATGGCGTGGTGTCTGCAGCGTGTGACCCTTCTCATGTTCGGAAATAGGGTCGGAGAGATATTCGGAGAGATCAATTTCACGCTTTAGTAAACCCTGTTTTCATCGATCTCGCATCAAATGCCCCATACGAGTACAAATTCCAAGTTGTTGTGTTGTCTCCGAAACGTGTGAGGAGGTGCAGTTCTACAGTTTTTTTTTTTGAGAAAAACGCACCCACCCACGCAGGCAATACTACGTGCGATGGTCATAACAGGCACCACAGTTTACACACATCATTATGGTCATGATCGCATCTTCATCTGATGATCTTCTTTATCAACACCACTAAAACATCACCACGAAATCACATCGTATAGTATATAGCCCCCTTCCCCGAGCAAATCGGGCGTGTGCGTGCAGACTTATTGTGAGCATTATGACCTTCTAGTTATGGAGAGAGGCCGCCTTGTTCATTCCAGGTTTTCAAGAGTGTAATGAGGCGTTCTACGGTGGTAGCCCCCCCAACATTTTATTAACGAAATCACCGGCTGTGAAGGCGGCTCCCGGCTGTATCTCCTGGAATACGGTGTGACTCATGCCATCCCGACGGTGGTGGGTCGATGTACCAGGTAGTCCTTTGCAAACAAGAAAATATGTGAAGATTACGTTTTCATACCATTCTTCCTCATGCCGAGCAGTCACAGTCCTGAAACCTTCGTTAGAGAAAATTGCTTGTTTTGGGGGGGGGCTATCGTAGAATCAGTCCAATGTACTCTTCTCATTTGGGCCAAAGCGATTTTGACCGCCTTATATCGGCATATTAAATTAATATACCGCCTGACTCAGACCGCCGCATTGGGGTATACCCGTACATACTGCACTGTAACAGGTTTTGGGTGGGGACACAGAGTGCCCCCTGCAGGTCTGCCAATTGAGCAGGTCCTCAGAGAGCACTCACTTTCTTTGCCTTGGTAGAGACGTGGCTTTATTCGATTCCACCAGAGCCCCGGGAAGCTTCTCGTGCCTCCGATCTATTTCCCAACTGTCCCGAATATAAAAAGCCAACCTTATCGTACAAAACTCATCCAAATTATATCAAATTTGGAAAATTGCAGGCCTTTCGAGGCCGTATCTTAACACTAGCCCACCCTGATGAGCCGCATATGCAGAAATATGGGGGATTCGGGGAAAATCCGGTTCCACGAACTAGACCATGAGTCGAAGATGTGGCTCCTCAAAACCCACTCCCACACCTCTAGCGGTCTGGCCATGGAGCCAGGAACACGCGAAGAATAGCAGTTGAAGGAAACGCAGACCCTACAACAAGGCAAAAGTCACCCATCAAAACCCTGTCGCGTGTTGTTGGTGTGGCGGGGGGGGGCAGAAAAGGCTCTAGAACCTGCCGCATATCGCCGGTGTGGCGGGGGGGGGCAGGACAGGCTCTACGGCAGACCAACCACAGAAAAGGTACTATGGCGAGGCGAGCCCTCGTCGATATGGAGGGGAACACAGGCGCGAACACAACGGAGAAGTCATGCGAAAAACCTCCCGCGGGCCATCGGCATGGCGGGGGGTTAGACGAGGAAACGACAAATACCCGGGATGGAAGGTGGCAACACCTACAGCCCCGCTAGGGGGGAAGCGTTTAGTCGAAAAAACGAATTAGAACAAAAACAACATACAAAAGATAAAATATTACACACAGACCCATACATAGCCCTGTACCACGTTACGCGCGAACAGGGTATCCTGGTCGCCCCCCGGCTCTGGGTTGAGGAGGGCATCGGCGGGGCGAAATTGAACAATGACGAAAAAAGCGACAGCCTTGCGCCTCAGATAGCGGCGTTTCACCCAAACCCTGGCCCGGCACTGAGCAGGGGGTTCGGCAGGACAAAAATAAAAAAATAATGGAAAGAACCGCCCCAAAACCCGACGAAGACCCTCAGGACACTACGAACAACCCAAAGACAAAGACTCAAATCTCATAACCCCAAAAAATGAAGAACTATCGAGGAGCGATGGTGGCTTGGAAGTCAACTAGCCACGGCCGCGCCTCGAGATTCGTCTGCGTTACGTTGAATTCCCCGTGGAAACGCACTGTCGATGCGAACTTGCAAGCACCAAGAGCTTCGTACGGCTCCCGTCGAAGTCGTGTAGCGCGCCGGGGGAAGAGGAAGTTCAATCGGTCCCGGGTCGTCCAGAAAGCGGACCAGCTATACCTTGTCCTCGGTAGTGCTCGCGCTGATTTTTCCAAGCCACCTTAACCCATCGTCTCCCTTGTACCGAAAGTGGGCTTCCTTAGGAAGCACTATGTCGTGGTAGCGACGGAGCCAATCGGCGCGGGAAACACAGGCGTAGTCCGGCGCTAGGAAACGTTCCCCGTTGTTGCGGGAGAGCTCACGCTGTGCCGCCCCGATCCGCATTCGGCGGTACAGGCGGTTGGTTTGGCGGTGCTGGTACGGGTTTCCGGCCCAATAACGCAAGATGAGGGAGCGGGAGAGATGGAGGTCCATTTCCCGCTCCCAGGAAAGTTCGGAGAGTCCCGCCCAATGCGTCTTGTATAACACCGCGATGACTCCACCTCGCCCCCGTACCAGCTGATGACCAGTGATCTGCTCCACCTCCAGCCGTTGGAGGGGAGTCGAAACGTCGTCTTGAGTGACGTGGTACGGCGGGGACTTCCTGGAAAAATTGTTGAGCACGTACTGCGTCAGCCCCGCCGGTAGGTATTTGGGCATGTCCCCGCTGTCGCGGGGGTTGGCACAGGGTTTGCAGCGCGCGATGGCTACACGCCGACCAGAGTCCGAACCGGGCAGCTCTGAAGCGAGATCCAAATGGAGGAGGTTGCTCCCGATCGGCGAGCTGTACGGGGTCTCGGCGGCGGAGCAGGGATCGACGGCCAGGACCTTGTACGGGCCCGTCCAGTTAAGCGCGAGCTTGGCCTTGAGTACCTTGGCGTCGGTGTTCGCCTTCACACCCTGGCGGATGGTAGAGGCAGAATTGTCCACCCATGTCCAACCACCCACAGCGAAGTTAGGTGCTGGACGCAGCGCGTCGGCGAGGGCGGAGTTTCTGCGGTTAACACGGGAAACGGTGAGGGCGTGGTGTGCGCGGACAATGTCGTTCGCGCGCTTTTGCCGGTCGGTGGCCAAGTTCGCAATAGGCCAGGTGGTCACGGGCCAGATTCTGGTGTCCCACGACACCAGCGCGGTCGAAAACCGTCAGGGGGAGCCGTGGGAGTCTGCCCATGTGGACCTCGTTGGGCGCCAGACCCGTCGCCGCGCTGACGGAATTGTTGTAAGCGAATTTTACATGGGGCAGATGCAAGTCCCAATCGTCTTGTCGCTCGTTGACGACCATAGCCGGCATTTGGGCCATAGTTAGTGTGGTTCACCCGCTCAACGCCCCCGTTACAGTTGGGATGATGAGAGCTTTTAGCAAGCTTGTGCACACCCACCAGCTGATATACAGCTTGTGAAAGCTTGGAGCAGAACTACAGTCTGTTGTCCGAGAGTTTGGTGCGCGGGCACCCCCACAAGGGAATGTATTGGTTCACCAGGATATTGGCTGTACGCTCCGCTGTGAACCCAGCGGCAGTAACGGGGAACATGTCGGTCCGACGACTGAATGAAGCGATCGGTGAACAGTAGGATGTAGGTGTTGCCTCGTGGTGTGGCCGGAAGGGGGCCGAAGTAGTCAACACTGACGGCGACACCTGGACCTTCCGGCAGAGGCATTGTGATGATGGGCCAGCGGACAGTCAGCCGTGGGATTTTCCGCGCTTGGCACTTCAAGCAGTGGCGAAGCCACCACCGGGTGCACACATTCATGCCAATCCACCAATAAAAACGCTCCAGCATGCGCAACCTGCGCGTGGTGCCAAGGTTACAAGATCGAGGCCGTATCTTAACAGCACTCACTGTATTTCAACGCACGCGGGTGGACGGGACACCCCCCCCCCCGTCCAGGAACAGAAATGACAAGGTGTGTGCCCCCAATGAAAGCCATCTCACAGTAGAGGGGTGCAGCAGTAATTTTCTGATCTCTCGTAACATGTGTCATGTATGTGTGGAGCTCAATACCTCACCCTTTCGCGGGAAGCATGTGACTTCGAAGGCATTATTTCGTTAGCGCAACTCAACCACAGCAACAAGCTTCCTTCTACGCCCTAGACCCAAAACAAACTACTAATATTATATGTACACTCGTGGATTTTTTCTTTACTCAAGCGGTAGTTCCTAGCTCAACCAGCCAGACAAAATATTGTCGCTCGAAAAATGCAGCCCTTACTGAACTATAGCGAGGGATGATGAAACGTTTGTTTTTCGCCGGACAACAAGCTGTGCTTGCGATTGCGCGTCTCCTCGACATTGTACAACGCGCGCGAGGAAAAACGCGCCCGACATTTCGCAAATAAGTAGACGGCGACGTCGACGTGGCTTCTTCTTCTTGTTTGTGGAATGCGGCGGGGTTACGTATATATTTTATAAAAATATTTCAAAGACGTCAGCAGCGGTGAGTTGGACGATTTTCGGGTCAATACTCATCTTTGCAAGCTACGTTTATATATATATATAGCTGGCCTTTCGCAAACGCGGGGATTCGAACCCTGCTAAATTGTGCCTTTTCATGCGCAGTTTCGCTTCCTGTCGACGACGCCGTTTGTTGCGGTGTTAGAGGGTAGTAGTAGTCCTCCGTTTGGCCACTGCAAAAATGTTGACTAATATTAAGCCTTACAACGCACACGACAACGTGGCTGTGTGGGAGGAATGCGAGAGGGTTAACCTGATATTATTTCGGAAACAAACGTGGTCGACAAACATGGTCTTCTTTTGTGGAATGCGACCGGGTGTGACCCGACCGTTCTCAACACGGGCGACGGCGTGACGTTTTGCGATGTGGTGGTGGGGGGGGTGACCTGACCTTTCGAAAGACGCGTGCTACGATAGAGGTCACACTTTTTGCAAAATCGTGTTCTGAATATGACGGGGGATGCTTAATTAACCCAAAATTGTTGTTATTGTTGTTGTTGTTGTTGTTGTTGTTGTTGTTGCTGTTGTTGTTCTCGCATCAACTTGCCTAATAATCAATCAAGTCCGTGCTCACAGAACAGGCTCCAACCACACTGGAGCTGAGGAACACCCCGGGGAAGCAACACAAACAAACTAACAACGTGGTACACGCATATTATACTGTATAATATCATGCATTCCTGGACCACGCACGGGTTCCGTTCCGTCATCCGATTGCACTCAATTTCAGCTTGCTCAAAATCAGCGTTTTGGGCGAGGTATAAGGCTACTTAACTCAGGTGAAAAAGACCCAGAAATGAAAGGATGAACCCCTACCACCGCGCATATATATAATGATATCACGTCATTATCTTTCTGACCATCCATGACGTAGTTTTCAATTAATTTCCCCCCAACCCCCCCCCCCCCCCCCCCTCCAACGCCCCCTCTTTTCCGACCACCTAAACGATCGCCTAGACCTAGCACCACGCGTATAACAAGCTGCTACATATCTTTGATCTCACAGCCGAAGTGTATTTGAATATTATTTGTGACCTAAACCTCCTAAAAAATCCCCCCCCCACCCCCACCCCCCCCCCTCTTGCTCTCCCTTACTCAAACGCCCCACCAAATATCGAAATCCGCCACATTAATAAACACTTCACGCACAGGATATCACCTCATTATCTTTCGAGAGCCATCCATGCCGCTGTGTTCCCCCCCCCCCCCCCCCCTCCAACGCCCCCTCTTTCCCGACCACCTGCACGATCGCCTAGACCTAGCACCACGCGTATAACAAGCTGATACATATCTTTGATCTCACAGCCGAAGTGTATTTGAATATTATTTGTGACCTAAACCTCCTAAAAAATCTGCCCCCCCCCCCCCTCTTGCTCTCCCTTACTCAAACGCCCCACCAAATATCGAAATCCGCCACATTAATAAACACTTCACGCACAGGATATCACCTCATTATCTTTCGAGAGCCATCCATGCCGCTGTGTCCCCCCCCCCCCCCCCCCCCCCCGCCTCGAACGCCCCCTTCTTCCCCATCACCCGCACCTTCGCCTAGACCTAGCACCACACGTATAACAAACCCCTCACCTAAAGCCCTTCCCCCCCCCCCCCCCCCCCGCCCCCACCCCCCCCCCCCCCCCCCCAACCCATCCCAACCCCACCCCCTCGAACACTCCACCCTCTCTTTACTCACTGATTGTACGACTTACCCCAGGATATACATGATAAACTGATGTATTATTTCCAAAACTGTCACATTTATCCCCTCAAAATAATGTATAGTTTCCAGGCACATATTGAGCTGCCCCCCCCCCCCCCCCCCCCCCCCCCCCCGCCCAAACCCCCCCCCCCCGCCCAACCCCCCCCCCCCCGCCCCAACCCCCCCCCCCCCCCCCCGCCCCCAATACGGTCGCCCCGGTGGCGTATCAGGTTATCCTCGAGCCTGGTAGAGGTCAGTTTCGTGAGTTCGAGCCCCGCCGAGTGCATACTCGTGTAAATTCGTTGGGACTTTTTCTTGTGGACAAATTGACTTGCGGAAAGCGCGAGAGCGTGAGTTAGCAACATTCGATGAACAATCGACGAGCAGTGGGATTGCTGAACCCTATGCGCGATAAAAATTGAAGGCAAGAACCGGGGAGGAGAAGGGATGACACCTGTGACCACGGCTTGTCCAGAAGCTGGAAAGTGAAAGTGTGCTGAAAAAAAAAATATATATATATATATACTGGTGCCAAAACCGTCAGATTTATCCCCTCGAAAGGATTTATAGCTTACATGCACAAATTGCCCCTTTCCCCCCCCCCCCCCCGCCCCCCTCCAAACCCGCTCGCTTTTGATCAAAACCAGGCCCCCCTTTCCCTTCACAGCTGTCAGATTTTGTCCCCCTCAGAAACGGGTTTTATAGTTTCCGCGCACAGACTGACTAAAATCATCCTGTTGACCCTGATAGCTACACTGTAGTTGTAAGGGGAGTCGCCGACCTAAATCCTTAATGAGGACACACAACTCGTAATGCGCGCGATCGGAGTATCACACACAGCTTGCAAAGATGAGTTTCGACGAAATCTTCGATCTCACAGCTGGAGTGTATTTTAATTTTTATAATACAATATGTCGCAAAGCGGGCGACGGTTTGATTTTTTTTTTTTTTTTCCTCAAGCGGATGAGGAAAAATAAAGCTCAAGCTCACCACACTTCCAATTATTTTCATACGCGTCGTGTGTCGATTTAACTCAGTTGCTTTCGCAACCCAACGCTAGCTGGCGCACCCTTCGGATCCCACTGTAGGGATAGCGTGAGCTGCCCCTATCAGTGGTCCTCGTTACAACCACGGCAGCGCACGCCGTGACGTTTTGCAATGCGTGTGGGGGGTAAGCTACGCAACGCGGGGGGCAGAACGAACGTGGCTTCTTTGTGGAACACGACGGGCGGGGTGAACGGACCTTTTGGCGAAGCGGGTGACGATGTAACGTTTTTCAATGTTGGCGGGTGACCTGGCGTTTCGCAACGTGAGCGACAAAGTGGCCTCGTGGGAAGTGGGGGAGACATACCTTGACTTTTGGAGACTGCGGCGGGTAGCATCGGCCTTCAGCAAAGTGGGCGGCGGCGTGTCTTGATGGCATTCGAATCGGGGGCGCCCGAGCCTCCCGCAAAGTCGGCAACGCGGCGTGATACTTAGCAATGCGAGGAGGAGCTCACACGTTCGACCTATTACCTACTGCTGTTGCCAGCTTTTTTCAGGCATTTATTTGGCGAAGCCGTAGTTTTCGTTTGTTTCATGCTGTCGTGCCTTCAACGTCTTGCACGCCGTTTTCATGTTGCTGTTGGAGCGCCCGATAGGTTCTTGGGGGCGTTGCGCAGTTGACGACCATGCGAACTGCGCGCTTAGAAAGAAAGTTCGTTTTTACTGCACGTTATACAAGGACCCTGATGCCGAGGGCGTCGCAATGTGGGTCCCGCCTACGATGCGTGCTACGATAGCTACGTGAACCACATTTTTTCTTGGGTTTTCTCACGTTGGAAGCTTCCAAGACCTATTATTCCTAGAACAGATTTGGAAAGAAATAAAACTGCTACCGGGTGAAAAATTCAATGGCCTAGTCTAGGTACGCAACAACAATCATGCAAAAAAAATGTTTTATTCCCGACGATTTTGGGTTAAGGAGCAGTCATTTTACAGAAACCAAAATAGCCAAAAAAAGGTATGCCTCAATCGTATTAATAGCACTCGTCCTACCCGTGTATTCACGCCTCTCCAGGGAGGCGCACTTCGGCACAAAGAACCCCCGTATCTCACCGCTTCCAAAGGGGGACGCCCCCAGAAAAAACTCGTAACATACCCGGTACCATCTAACACAACATAACGTCACTACACCAGAAAAATAATAATTATCACATCCCTTCCTGGTGGTGTATTTCGGCGCAAAAAGAGCAAAAACATTCGGTCAGTGTTCAGTTTAGTCCAGTTCAGTTCAGTTCACTTTTATCTCGTTCGCGTTGCCTTGTTTCGTCCTTCTCCCCTCGTCGGAGATGTCAACCATAGATGTCAACCACGGCTTCCACCGATGACGACGATGATGCCACCGCCGCCCCCGCCGCTTCCCCCCCCCCCCCCTCCGTTCTTTTACGTCGAATCAAGCTGGATGTACACTTTTGTCTCGGTCGACAAAAAAAAATTGTTGTTTCGAAAAAAACACACGAGCGTCAAGCGTCCCCTAGTAATATCATCCCTCCTGCCGCCCCCCTCCCCCCCGACCCGCACCCTCCCCTTATTATCTCCAACAACGCCGAAGTTTGACGGTGCCGCGGCGGGTCACAGTCATGCGCCGCTGTAGCAGTAGCACTATTAGGGTAAAAAACCACGAAGGTGGGAAGGAAGAAGAAACACCAGAAAAAGGAAGAAAAAAAGAAGAAAAAAGATGAAAGGGACTAAAACGAGGAAACGAACGAAGGGAAGATAACAAGAGAAGCGGGCGCTGCAACGTCAAGCGCTCGAGACATCATCCTAGCCAGAAGGACAGGAGACAGAAAATAGCGGCAAAAAAACAACTCTAAGAGATTCAGTCCATAGAAAGATAGCAAACCAAAAAAAAAAAAGAGCAAAAAAAACACACTCACAAAACACACACACCTTCTACTACTGACCAATCACCATTGCTGTAGAAAAAGGAACGGCGGACCAAACGACCCGCCACAGGGTCGTCATCACATTATTACTAACCACGGCAGTCGGGAACAACAGCACATAATATCTCCTTTCCTCGATCCGCCAATAACCTTCAGCCCCCCCCCCCCCCCCCCGCCAAATTAATGCCTCCAGCGCAGTCACGCCAGGGGACAAAAAAATTACACCCCTCCCCCCAAACAAGACAAAAAACGATGCATCCAATCCCGACGACTCTTCTCTTCTCTCTCTGACTACCCCACAACAACACTTCTGTATAACATCCTCCCTGTTTGTTCGTTCTCTTCGTTCTCCCCGTAAATACCCCTCTCAACTTCTTCCGCTTTCGCTGCTATAGAGGCCGACCCATTGACAGCAGTCTCGACCCATATGATTGGCAGAAAATACCAGAGAGGGATAACCCCCCGCCACCTCCCCGTGTCCAACCCGGATACACCACCCCGAAACCCTCCCTTCCATCTCAAAAGAAGGGGAAATCTTACTTCAACCCCCCACGTCCGCCCGATAGAGAAGGGAACCGGAGATGGACGACAAGAGGTACAGAGAAAAGAGAGATGGGGCGGGGGGGGGGGGGGTCACAAACATAACCGTTCCGTTTTTACCCACGGAGCAACCGCCGTGATCGGCGGCAAATTTTTCGCCGCCTTTGGCCATCACCTCGAGGACAGCCAGATCCACCCCGAGCGCGCGCGTAAACTCCCCCCGCCCCCCGTCCCTCCCCCTTCCATGGTGTCGAAACCCTTCATGCGCTTTTGCCCCGGCTGCGTCCGTGTGAAAAAAATACTACAGTAATGCTCAAAACGAAACTTGATTTCCCTTCCACAGGAAGCCCTTGTGCTGGGGCCTCGTCTATTATGGCTCAGCGCGGGAGGTCCTGCAAGGGTGGCCGGGGGCCTTCGATTACCCCCCCCCCCCCCGCGCAACCAAAACCCCCCACCCCTCGTCCCCGCCCAGCTAGGCAAACTCGGGAAGGGCGCAGTTTTCTCCCCCCTCCCCGCTCACGTTCGGCACGAAAACAGAGAGAAAAAAAAAGAGCAAACAAAGAAAAATCACGAAAGATGAAACAATAACAAGCACGAAAGCACGCACGCACACACAGGACACCGCGGAGGAAAGAGGCTAAATATCCCCTTCCTCTTTTGTTCTTTCGCTTTTTCGAGTGTTTTTTTCGGTCTCGCCTCCTCCATTCTACCAGGAGAAGCAAAAAAAAAAAAGCACCGCTATCAGGTGGGGGTATGATAGAAGAAACAAAATCCTACCCATAACAAAAAGCGAGAACAAAACGAAAACGGTGTGAGAAAATAACGAGAAAAACAGAAGAACGAACCAAATACCGGTAGAGAAAACAGAAGAACGAACCAAATACCGGTAGAGAATAAGCAAGCAAAATAATGAGCAGGAAAATCAAGCACGCATGCAAGTACGAAAAAAAAAACAGCGGCGGGCGTTTCGCGTTTCGATCAAACACGGGCAGAAGAGAGAGGAGAGCGAAAGAAGGGGAAAAAGGACGGGAGCGCCAGAGAGCTCTGACACCCCCTATATCCCGGCCAATCCCAGCACAAAAAAGAAACTACGTACGGGAAACCCACGTCCGAGGCCTCGCCGTGGGACGGACCGACCTTTCCGTGAAGGTATCAACCAATCAACCACCGAGCATTCCGTGAAGGGACCAATCAATCAATCAATCCAGCCAGACACAACTTGTTTCATGTTGTTAGACTTTCTCTAGCGACCGTTGCCCCAGGTCTCGCCGTTACTCGTCCCGCCGTACCCATACTGCTGAGACTGCATGCTGCCTCCGGGCGGCGGCGGGCTCTGCTGTCAAGCGCAAGCGCATGTTATAACATCAGCCATAGCATCAGCGATAACATCCCATTCATCCAAATCGCATCGCGTCGCCATCATCATGACCGTGGTCATCGTCGCCGACACGCGTGAGAGCCGCAAGAAGTGGCGTGTTGGAGGAGGCGCAACACCGCAAATGCAGGGGGACGAGGGAGGGCAGATAGGCAGGCAGCGGGGTGGGGTAAAAAGTGAAAGGGAGGAAGACAGGAAAAGACACACAATAAAAACAAAGACTGACTGCGTCGAGCGGGGGTGGGAGGGTGAAAGAAAGAACACACAGATTACGGACAAGGTGGTGACGCCGGCGGTATAAACGGCAGCACCACGAAAAACCGACCACGCGACGCGCCCGGCACCCTCCCTCGACAGAGGTTAGTCCAGCATACTTTACCGTAATCATGCGAAGGTTGGCACCCATCGGAAGGTTGGCACCCATTGGAGAGATAGCACCGGGGTGCGATAAAAAACACAACGTAGAAACATTTAATCGTGTTTTCGCACCCCCATCGGAGAGATCGCACCCGGGTGCGATCTCTCCGACATGAATAGAAAATGAGGGCCACCGCAGCGGGTCTGTGGTAGGTAATATTCTCATTATTTCATACTCCGATGATATATCACCAGTGCGCCACTCCTCTCAAACGTACTTTACCAACGCAGCTTCGGTCAAGTCCTTTTAGGTAGCTTTGAGTCGTTTAATTTGTATCCGGGGTGCATGTACGCAGTACCGTTGCCCCAGTACGGCGCGGTGTATTTCGATTCAGCAGCGCACCCATCGAAGAGATCGCACCGGGGTGCGCCAAAATTGAAGAGCAGCATGATTTAATTGCATTTCCGCACCCCCATCGGAAGGTTGGCACCCATCGGAGAGATAGCACCGGGGTGCGATAAAAAACACAACGTACAAACATTTAAATATCGATCGCACCCCGGTGCCAACCTTCGCATGATTACGGTAGTCTTAGTACACGAGGAATAAATCTAAATCAGGTAAGAATCACGACGAGAAACGACGTAACTGCTCTACGAAGTACCGGTATAACAATCAATATAACAAACGAACGAACGAAAAGGTTTTCACGAACCTGCTGGTAGTGGTGCTGAGGGCCTCCCTGCGGCATCATTCCACCCCACCCGCCTGCATTAGACGAGTGGTGGCCCGGGTACCCGGATTGCCCCTGCCACCCGTGACCACTCTGGCTGTCCGCCTGGGGGGGAGAGAGAGATGCAGATGAGAGGGAGAAGAGAGAGGGAGAAGAGGGAGGGGGGGAGGGAGGGAGGGGAGGAAAACAAGGGGTGCGCGCGACAGAAGAAAGATGGATTGAGAATTACATGGATGTGCGGGCGATTGGGTAGTGAGTGGACGGGCAGGCTTCATTCGATGCGCGAGCACGGCGACAAAACGAACGGGGGTGCGCGAGAGCAGGAGCACGAGACACGATATCAGAAACGGTGCATCAAGGCATCACGTGCGATCGGGTCCTGCAGCGTCAAGGCCCGCGGCGAGTCGGGCGTCAGAGCCAAAAGTGGGCAACAACCGTTGGAGAGAGCGCCAGACACGATGCGATGCGCCCAAGGGGTATCACCCTCAACCGTAGACCAAGACAGGAAAAACCTGCGCAATATCGCAAAAACAAAACGGAACTGTGTTCTGCAGAAGAAGGAAAAAAAGCAACAAACACGCACATATAGCCCCCTCAACGGCCACGTATGTACGCACCGTGCACGTTAATACCAAAAACATCAAAACACCTGCCCAGCGAAACGCAAAAAACATTCATCACATCTCTGCCGAGGAGGAAGGAGATAAAAAAAACAAAAAAACGGGCCGACACAAGAGAAAAACAACAACAACAACAACAACAACAACAACAACAACAACAACAACAACAACAACAACAACAACAACAACAACAACAATACAAAACTCTTGAGCAACGAACGCGACGGAAGAAAAAAAATAACATGTAAACAACAATCACCTGCTGAGGAACGCTCCCCTGGCCAGCGCCGTACATGCCCTGCGCTTGACGGCTCCCCTGGCTGTGGCCGCCACCACCACCTCCGCCACCACCTCCGCCACCACCACCACCGCCGTAGTGGCTGTTGATGCCGCTGCCGCCACCGCCACCACCCGCACCGCCGCCACCACCCGCCGCAGACGACAGAGGCGTGCCTGAGCCCTTGTCCGAGGCCGCGCCAACTCCGACGCCCACACCGCTGCCGCCGACACCGCTGCCGCCGCCAGCCGAGGCGGAAGAAGAAGCCCCGCCAGGGCCACCGCCACCACCGCCGCCTCCGGCGCCGCCGGCACCGCTCGCGCCCGCGCCGGAAGAACCGCCGCCCTGTGCGCCCATCTGCTGCGGCATTACGAACTGGTCCTGAAGAAATGAAGAAAAAAAGGACGGATAAAGAGGGAGGAGGGCACGAAAGTTGGAGGAAGGCCATACGATTGTAACACTGCGTTGCATACAATCAGGTACTTCGGGGTATCAACCAAAAACCTGAAGACTATACCGCGCGGCGCATGAACAATGATAAGTGCGTTTAGGTAGACACATTCAAATACAGATAAGCATGGACAAGTGCAGTTAGACTCAGGTGAAACAGAATAATGATAAGTGCGTTTAGGTGGACACATGCAAACACAGATAAGCATGAACAAGTGTAGTTACTCAGGTAAAACAATGGCAAAATATAAGCACACACCAGGTACCAGATACCAGGTATATTATAAAAATAAACAATACACTCCCAGCTGTGAGATCGAAGATTTTGTCGAAACTCATCTTTGCAAGTTGTGTGTGATACTCCGATCTCGCGTATCACGGGTTGTGTGTCCTCATCAAGGATATAGGTTGGCGACTCCCCTTGCAACTACAGTGTAGCTATTAGGGTCAACAAGATGATCTTAATCAGCCTGTGCGCGGAAACTAAAAAACCCATTTCTGTTTCTGAGGGGGACAAAATCTGACAGCTGTGGAAGGAAATGCATCAGTTTATCAAGTGTATCCTGTAAGTTGTATAACCGGTGAAGAGAGGGCTGAGATTTCAAGGACGTGGGGGCCTGGTTTTGATCAAAAGGGAGCGGGGGTGGGGGGGGGGAGGGGGGGGGGACGGGTGGGGCAGCTTAATTTGTGCGTGGAAACTATAAATCCTTTAAGGGGATAAATGTGACGGTTTTGGAAATAATGCACCAGTTTATCATGGGGGTGGGGTGGGGGCGGGACGGGCGGGGCAGCTCAATCTGTGCGTGGAAACTATACGTCCTTTAAGGGGATAAATGTGACGGTTTGGAAAGAATGCATCAGTTTATCATGTACATCCTGTAAGTCGTACAACCAATGAGTAGAGGGCGGAGTGTTCGAGGGGGTGGGGGGTGGGGGAGGGGGGGGGCGAAAGGGCTTTAGGTCGCATAGATGTAGGAGTTTGCTATACGCGTGGTGCTACGTCTGTGCGATGGTGCGGGTGGTGGGGACGGAGTGGGCGTTGGGGGCGGGCGGGGTGTGTGTGGGAATTGCAGCAGCGGCATGGATGGCTCTAGAAAGATAATGAGGTGATATCCAGTGCGCGGAAGTGTTTATTACTCTGGCGCATTTCGATATTAGGTGGGGCGTTTGAGCAAGAGAGAGCGGGGAAAAAAAAAAGGGGGGGGGGGGGGGGAAGGGTTTTTCAAGAGGTTTAGGTCACATAGAATATTGAAATACACCAGCTGTGAGAACAAATATTTGGTCGAGACTCATCTTCGCAAGATTGTGTGTGATACTCCGATCGCGCGTGTTAGCCATATATGTAGGGGCTTGTTAAACGCGTGGTGCTAGGTCTAGGCGATCGTGCGGGTGGTGGGGAAGGAGGGGGCGTTGGAGGGGGGGGGGGTGTGAATGAAAGCTACGTCATGGATGGCTAGAGAGATAATGACGTGATATCAATTGCGTAGAAGTGTTTATTACTCTGGCCCATTTCGATTGTAAGTGGGGCGTTCGAACAACGTGTTAAAGCTTCATAATTTGTCTTTGTACATGGATCGAAAGATACAGTATTTCAATCGATAGGTACAATCATGTAATTACCATTATTTTCTGACATCGCTAATTATAAGAAAGATAACCATATTGCCAAATTGCCAAATACAACAGACACGAGGTGATGTGGTCATGCAATGTCACCGCCATTGAGCACGAGATGGAGAAATGCGAATCGGCAGTGTTTTGAAAGGAACGCTTGGTGTACACGCGCTAAACTACGTTACTTCGTTAGTCATACTTCGCCTGGCATAGGTTGGGAGGCGATCATGCAGACGGTAAGTACGAAATACCTTACGTAATAGGTTGGTAGTGTGGTGTACCGCAACTTTAACATATCTGCCTGTACTTCTTCTCAACATTATTATTGTCTCAAACATACGATTTTTGTACTATCTGTATCTTGACCGTTATCAAGATGCGATGGCGTTTCAATTGCGGGCGATCGGACAAAAAAAAAAAAAACTCAGTTACTTGACTACAGTATACGTCCACGGCTGATGGTATACCTTTCCTATTATACCTGGTACTCTCCAACGTACACGAGAACTACCAGTAACAATGCGCAGTTTTTTGTGGCCTCGTACCAAAGTTTATCAGCTATCATACCGCGTACGAGTATTACAAAAAAAAAAAAAAGTTTGCAGCACTAGGTTACCACGCACCTGACCGAAGTCACCATATGGTTCTTTCGCGACGTCGCCCATGTACCCGTTCCCATTGGGCTAGTGCAAGCAGACACACCAACGCGCCACGAGGAGTGAGGGAGTGGGAGCGGGGGGGGGGGGGGAGAAAGTTATGGACACAGCCATCACTCCACACAATACAATGAATCATGCATCCACACATACCAAATATGAACAAGCATATTTTTACCAACCAGTCTGTGGCCCTCGAATACCAACAAAACAAAGATAACTTTTACAAAGGCTTGCGCGCTCGTAGCATTTACTTCCTTCCGTCGTAACTGAGATCCCGGGAAGGACCTTAAAGCATCCCCTCCCTCTTCCCCGCCACGGTCTACGCCTTCATGCCACCACAAATCCTCAAATACACTTTTCGATTCAACTTTAGCTACAGCTACAGATGAGAGCAATGCAAAGTATACGAGTATATACTAAAAGCTATTTTATTCCCACTAGATAGGACCAATGCGTAGATAACCCTTTTTTAGCCCTTTCGTGTACAAATTCCAAGTCATGTGTCTCCGAAAATGGGTTTTCACTAGTAAACAGGCTTGTTAGTCACGGGGTGCTCGTAAATCGGGGTACACACTATAAATAGTTTTCTCACCGGCACACCGTACTGGGTGCTTGCAGAGTAGTCCATCTGCCCGTACCCCATGCCCATGCCCTGGCTCCCGTACTCCGTTGCCGGGTATCTATCACGGCCCGCACGGCAGAGAGGCAAAACAGCGGGGGGACAAAGTTCCGTCGAAACGTCGACACACACACGTGTTGAGCTCGGGGTTGAATTGGGCGGTGGAAACACTACTGGTGCAGCACGTCGCGAGAAGACGGGACGGGTGGAGTCTGGGATTCGGTAGGATTACCGGCCGGCGGGGTCCCCCGTCCCTCTCATGCGAAGCTTCCTAGCTAGCGTGGAAACCGTTGAAACCCTGGAATGGGGGGGGGGGGGGGGGTACTCATTTGATGCTTGCCTTAGTCATTTGACCATGCATCCCTTTCGAGACGGAGCCCGGTTCCTAGTCCTAATAGAGACACCTCCAACATTTGGGCGATCATTACACTATTTCCATATATTACATGAAAAAAAGGGTTTGCACATCCTATCCCCGTCCTGTTTCGCCGTCTACGTCCACCATCTATATCTCCTAGGATAGCGGTCGTTTTCTCGCTACTCTCTCGTCTTCCTAACTCTTCCATGTGAAATCCGTCTAATTCCTCATCTCCAACACACCCCGTTCCTCCTTGTATACTTCACATTCTCCTACCCACCTGTGCCCACTTTCTTGCTTATGGATGACAGCGCCAATGAGTTACTTCGTTTTCTGGTGTGGCCACTCCAGAGAAAGCAATGGGTATTACTATGTAACTGCCCCGTGGTTCCCTTACCATATCCACACTAAGCGATGCGATCATTCCCCTTGTGCGGAGTTAGGGTTTTTGACCCTGCACAACATGATGTACACTAACTCGATGAACATCATGGTGACCGTCAAAAAAAAAAGAAAGAACGGTAACCTGGTTGTCTAGCTCACACAGAGTGACTGGCATGTTTTATAGCGTCGTGGCCAACCAACACCAACCCCAATATACATATTTTGTTTTACGGCGTCGGTGCCAACCGAGGCCAACTATAACATAATATATATGTTAAGGGGGGTTCAAGGGGCCGGGGGGGAGGGGGGGGGGGGGAGGGGGGGAAAGGTAACCAAGAGATGTCGGTTCGCGGCTAACGCACTGCGCCATGGGGGTCAACCTTAGGGCAAACCGCAGAAAAGCAGGCAGTGCAATTTTAAGCGACCGTTTGGGTCAGCCATCACCGCCGCCACCGCGGCCACGCAACAACCACCTCCAAAAAGGAGAGGAAGCAGGAGGAGGAGGAAGAGGGGAGGGGGAGGACACCACTTAAATATTGCCACCGTTTCTGGAATGAGGAGCATGGGAGATCGCGCGCTCAAACAAACGATATAGATGGCGGGTGGGGTGGTCGACTCGTGGATTGTGGGGGTCTGGTCCAACCTGCGGGCTAATGTAACAGGCCGTAGTCTTCCCCATTATTGTACAACCGAACGAACACGAGGGGGGGGGGCTAAATCTGTGCTACTGCTGTAGTACTGGAGTAAAGCGACCACCATTCCCTATCGTCACAAAAAACATAACACCATAACACCAAAACATCCACGAGAAACAAAAATCAACCCAAGCGCCAAACAACAACAAAACTCCACGAACCCCTTCCAACAAAAACGCATCCCTTCCCCCCGACAAAAAAAAATCACCCGTTTCTCACCCGCGAGGCATGTTCGAGAAGCGCTGCCCCCCACCCCCCTGGAACTGGCTCGTGCTCGGTGGGAACTGGTGGGGAGGGTAGCCGTACTGGTAGGGGTTCGACTGTACCGGTCCCTGCTGTCCGTAGTAGCTGCATAAAATAAGGAACAATTATCCCAACGTATCATGTGATGTGGGCAAAATGACGATAAAAATGGGGGCGGGGGGGGGGGGGGGGGAATATGGGACGGGGGGGGGGAGGGAGAGGAAAAGGGGACAGAGGGAGGGGCGAGGGACCAGTGGAGGGGGGAATAGGGGGGGGGCGAGGGGATGGGCAGTGTTCACGCGAAGCAAGAGTAATAAAAAGGCGACCCTTTGACAAAACGCGCGGCGATGTGACACCAGCGGCGCAGAATTCCGCCTCCTTCTCCAACGCAGCTGCAACAACAACATAGACAATGCCAACACACACCCACAACGACCACAATGGCAGCGGTATCAACAGAAACAACAACGTCACCATCACCACCACCACCAACGACCACAACAAAAACGACACCATAACTCACACACTCCCATAAGCCTGTCCCGAAGGGTTGTATTGATAGCTGACTTGCGCTGGGATGCCCGATTGAGCCGGCGCGTAACCCTGCTGCTGCTGTTGCTGCTGCGATGGCGGTGCCTGAACAAAATGAAACAAACCAGCAACAACGTTAAAACATCGAAGGGCATATGATGGAACGCACAACATTCTCGACGGACAACATTGTCAACTTGATGCGAGTCGACGAGGGACAAAAGGGTTGAACTACTTTCGCGGTAAAAATGAAGGCGCGTACGGCAGCGGGGAGGGAGGACAAGCGCCCGCTTAGTGGCCCTGGATCTAAGTTACGGCTATTATAGGAAGGGAGAGGGAGATAAAAAAAGCGCGCAGATATTAGATGGGATAGGCAAAAAATATATAAATATAGAATTGCCTCCACGAACGCTCTTGCGAACGCTCCTACTCATTCAAACCAAATTTCGATCAAGGCTGCGATAGGTAGGGGGGAGGGGGAGGGGTGTCGCAACTTCATGCATGGTCGTAGTCGTTTATGTAAGACCCTAGACCCTTGCATGATGCTGGGACGGAGCACGTACTGGGTTTTTCGGTAGGGGGTGGGTGGGTGGGTGGGTGGGTCACTTGTAGGGCTTCGTTTTTGATCGACGCGCGATAGAGGCCACCAATTGCGTTGCGGTCTTGCCTTGCTCGTGCTACGACAGAGGAGGCCCGTCTTGGTCATTTTGGTTTCTCAAACACCTGGCAACTCAAAATCGTCGGCATAAATGTCGTTCTTGGGTTGCAAAATGATTGTTTTTGTATATCTAGACCACGGGATTGATTGCTCATCGGATTTCACTTTCAGTTTTCTCACACTCAAGTCCTTGGGTGTCGACTCGAGCTCAAATGGGGAAGTCCTCGTGAAACCTATGGTTCAACTTCACGGTATCACAGCAGGTAAGTCGTTGTGGTGTTCGGTGCCACGCTGCTTCTTACGCTGCGCTAACGACGTACCAACGGTGTATGCTGCGCCAGTTTCTGAGTCATTTACACTCGGCATTACAGCGAAATTTGAGGTACCTTCCCTACCGCAGCCTTCATCTCAACCCCCCCCCCTCCGTGCTACCGCACTGCACAAGGAGGAATGTACTGCACTGTGCTAAGAGGAGATGAGGAAAAAGACAGATGTGACATAGACAAGTTTGGTACAGCAGATAGCGAGAAAACGATCGCTGTCGTAGGAGCTGGATGGTGGCCACAGACGGCCAAACAGAAAGGAGACAAGATGAGAAAATGCTGTTTACGTAGCATATGGAAGAAACGTAACGAGCGCCCAAACGTAGGAGGTGTCTCTGTCAAGAGTAGGAACGGTGCTCCGCCTTCAAAGGAATGCGTCGTCAATGGTCAAAACGACTAAGGCAAGCAACAAACGAGTGTTCGTTGGCCGTTTACTCCATGAGACGAGGATTCCACCTCTCCTTCACCATGGGATCACACGTTCTGCGACTGCCCGAGTCGGCACGTTGGCATTTCAGGAAGACAATGCGGGAGTCCGTAGAAGCAGCGGGCGGTTTTGGCAGACGCATGAAACCTGCAGACTTGCGCGTTTCGTCGTGTCACCGAGTACATCTCAGCGGCTCTTGTGATCGGTTGGCATTCAACCGCGGGCTACTTGTTCCCCATGGTGGAACGTAACGGTGAAAGGGGAAAGATGGAGATCACTACTGCCCCCCGCATGACCGCCGCCTTGCAGGCACATCTACGCGCAGGGGGTTGCCCAACCATTTGAGAACGCACCCGTTTAGGGCAGGAGGATCGCTTAGCAAGTCGCTCGCAGGTTCAGCGGTAGGCGAGATTATGAATATCGGAGGTTGGAAGACGGAGCGCATCGCGCGGTGCTACATTGGAGCGGCCACAAGCGCGGTGGCGACTTAAAGGGGGAAACGCCGGGGGGCGTTCTCAGCGAGCGCGGGACAATAGCTATGCGACAGCCATGCACTTCCCTCTGTCTCAGGGTTTTCAGGACGATTTTGCCGCGTGTAAGCAGCGGTAAGCGATAGATACAGAAAGTGTGGGTGAGATGATGTGCGACCTAGCCCAAACGCCAACGACGACCACGTACAACGACACAAGGAAGTATGGTTAAGACCACGGGCTGGGGCAGGAGCTCTCATCTAATCCAATACTTAAAATGATAAGCGAAAAAGCAGAAGAAAAATACAGCAAAATCGGAGAGCTGATTCAACCAAGCCAGGCACGTTTCCATTATTTGAGATCCGATTATGAAAGCAGCATGACATCGCCCTTCCGAAGCGTTATTCTCGCCACCGGGCCAAAAGCGAGAAACCTTGAGGCCGTCATACATAATCTGACCATCCCTCCCAGCATAGTGAGCAATCCTCAGAATATGTATCGCCACCTTAATATGTCTCGCTCGGTCCGGTGACGAAAAAAAAATGCTTCGAAGGAGCGATGTCACGCTCGTCTTATTATAAAAATAAACAATACACTCCAGCTGTGAGATTGAAGATTTCGTCGAAACTCATTTTTGCAAGCTGTGTGTGATACTCCGATCGCGCGTATTACGGGTTGTGTGTCCTCATTAAGAATATAGGTCGGCGACTCCCCTTGGAACTACAGTGTAGCTATCAGGGTCAACAGGGTGATGTTAGTCAGCCTGTGCGCGGAAACTATAAAATCCGTTTTTGAGGGGGACAAAATTTGACAGCTGTGGAAGGAAATGCATCAGTTTATCAAGTGTATCCCGTAAGTCGTATAACCGGTGAGGGGAGGGCGGAGATTTTAAGGGCGTGGGGGCATGGGTTTGAACAAGAGGGAGCGGGGCGGGGGGGGGGGGATGGGCGGGGCAACTCGATCTGTGCGCGGACTCTATAAATCTTTCAAGGGAATGAATCTGAAGGTTTTGTAAGAAATGTACCAGTTTATCATGTATATCCTGTGAGTCGTACAACCAGTGAGGAGAGGGCGGAGTGTTCGAGGGGGTGGGTGAGTGGGTGGGTGGGGGGAGGGGAGGTTGGGGCAAACGGGTTTTTAACAGCTTTAGGTCGCATAGATGTAGGGGTTTGCTATACGCGTGGTGCTAGGTCTAGGCCCAGGTGGGGGTGGTGAGAAAGGAGGGGACGTTGGGGGGGGGGGGGATGAATTGGAGCAGCGGCATGGATGGCTCTAGAAAAATGAGGTGATTTCGATGTTAGGTGGGGCGTTTAAGCAAAAGGAAGCGGAGAAAAAGAAAAAAAAGGGGGGGAGGGGGGGGGGGGGGGGGTGAAAGGGTTTTTAACAGGTTTAAGTCGCATATATGTTGGGGCTTGCTGTACGCGCGGTGCTAGGCCTAGGCGGTCGTGCGGGTGGCGGGGAAGGAGGGGGTGTTGGGTGTGTGTGTTGGGGGGGGGGATGAATTAAAGCTACGGCATGGACGGCTAGAAAGATAATGACGTGATATCAATTGCGTACAAGTGTTTATTACTTTGGCCGATTTCGATTTTAGGTGGGTCGTTTGAACAAGAGGGAACGGGGGAAAAAAAAGGGGGGGGGTGGAAATGAATTGGAGCTACGGCATGGATGGCTAGAAATACAATGAGGTGATATCAGCTGGCTGGTAGTGTTTACTACTCTGGCAGATTTTGATTTTAGGTGGGGCGTTTGAACAAAAGGGATTGGGGGGGGGGGGGGGGGGGGGGACACTTAAATATGTGCGCGCAAACTATAAATCCTCGAAGGGGACAAATCTGACGGTTGTAGCAGGTATACATCCCTTTATATCACTTGCCTAGTATTGTTTATTATTCTAGCAGATTTGGTGTTATTATTATAGCTAAGTAATTTGTTGTTGTACATAATGGGTTGCAAGATAGAATATTTCAATCGAAAGGTACAACCATTTAATTTCCATGATTTTACCGTGCCGGTGTGGGGCTCTGACATCGCTAACTGTAAGAAAGAGATACATATTGCAAAATTATCGGATCTCAAATAATGGAAACATGTCTGATTCGGTTTAATTCGCTCTCCGATTTCACTGTTGTCCCTCGCCTTATCTCGTTCAAGGGCACCCCCCCCCCTCCTCTCCCCCCCTCACCTGCTGAGGCTGCTGTTGCCCCCCCTGCTGCATTCCCGCCATACCCCCCGGCCCCCCGCTCCCAGACACCCCTGCGCCACTTGAAACTCCTGCCGCCGCCGCCGCTGCCGCTGCCGCCGCCTGCTGCGCGGCGTACAATGGCTTGGAGGCCGTCGTTCCCGGGGATCCGTGGGAACTGCTCCCGTGACCCCCGCCCCCCCCGCCCGCACCGCCTCCACCACCGCCGCTGCCGTGAGAGGAGGGTGGTGTCGGCGCCGAGTAGACGCCTCCCGGCGCCGGCTTCGCGGCGCTGGATAGGCTCGAGCTGTTGCTGCCGTAGTAGTTGCCCTGCAGGGGGGTTGGGGTTTGGTAAGGTTGGGGTGGCGTTCGGCGTTTCGGGGTGCGCGCTCACACAACTAATGTAGCATAGTGTCAATAGACCGTGGTTCTCACGTTTTTATATCGATGGAATACCAGCGCCTGAAAGGGATAAGCAACCCTTTTCCACCTCTTTTCTTTCCAATACTCCCTCTAATTCCAAGCAGTTTGACATCAAAGGGCGAAAATCAAACGCAAAAAACGGGCGTGCATTTTCAAGGGGTTGAACCTTTCCCCCCTACTATGTGTGTGTGTTCTTCACTATATATATCCTTAATGAGGACACACAACTCGTAATGCGCGCGATCGGAGTATCACACACAGCTTGCAAAGATGAGTTTCGACGAAATCTTCGATCTCACAGCTGGAGTGTATTTTCATTTTTTATAATATATATATTTTCCCAATACTAACTCTAATTTTAAGGGCTTTGATGTCAAAACGCAAAACCGAGCGCGCATTTTTGAGGGAATCAACCTTTCCCCCGTAGTATATTTTTCATTCCGAGTAATGACTAGATTTTTAAGTACTTTGATATCAAGGCGTAAAACGTGCATGCAGCTCTGAGGGGTTGAGCCATTCACCTACTATTTTTCCCCAACACCAACAATTCAAATTCCATGTAGTTTGATTTCAAAACGCAAAAACTTGAGTGCAGTTTTGGGGGTTTGGAACCTCCTGCAAGCAAGCATCCAATACAAATTTCAAGTAATCCCCCCCCCCCCGAAAAATGGGTGCAGTGATACAGGGGGGTACGCTGTCTGACTTGCCACTTCCTGTTTGTCAGCCTTGGTCGGAATAATACCTGCTGCTGTAGCGTTGAGCTACCGGAGTACTGCGGCTTGTTGTAACCTCGCCCCGCCGATTGTCGCTGCTGCCGCTGTAAAATAGACGAATCGACAAAAAAAAAGGAACGATGACAAACGAAGAGTACGACAGCGGCGGTGATTTACGTTGTGCAAGAATCATCCAGATTCACAGCTTTTACATTATTTTGATCTGGTACCTGGCACGTTTTACACCACCCCCTCGGCAAAGACAAGAAAAAAAAAAAAAAAAAGGAAGATACGCCTTCCCCGTACGAGGAACCATCACATAAACACTCAGCTACACTCCCCGCCGCCTGCCCGTCACCCTAGTCCTCCTTCGGTCATGTGTCATACCTGCGGTGCCTGGTGTGGCTGCTGCTGGCTGTGTTGGCTGCTGCTGTGCGACTGGGACGGGTGGTGTTGCTGGTGGTGCTGTTGCGGCTGCTGCTGAGGCGTCTGCGGCTGCGGCGGCTGGGCGGCGGCCGGCGTTGAAGCCGACACCGACGACGTCGACGACTGCTGGTGCTGCTGCGAGGAAGAAGAACCCTGGTGCCCACCAAGTCCTGATTGCACCTGCTGCGCCTGCGCCTGCGCTTGCGCTTGTGCCTGTGCCTGTGCCTGTGCTTGTGCCTGTGCCTGTGCCTGTGCCTGTGCCTGTGCTTGTGCCTGTGCCTGTGCCTGTGCCTGCGCCTGCGCCTGCGCCTGTGCCTGCGCCTGTGCCTGCGCCTGCGCTTGCGCCTGCGCTTGCGCTTGCGCCTGCGCTTGCTGCTGCTGCTGTTGCTGCTGCTGCTGAGCCGATGTTTGCGTTGGTGTCTGCGTCTGCTGGGGCGGGGGAGGCTGCTGGGATGGTGGTGGTGGTTGCTGCTGCTGCGTCTGCTGTGCACCTGCTGACGCTGTAGTCGTCGCCGGCTGCTGCTGGGCCTGCTGCTGCGATGGCTGTTGTCGTGACTGTTGCTGCGGTAGCTCGCGGGCAGTCCTTTGCCGTGACGCCGGCTGCGTGTGTGATGGTTGGGATACCTGAAGCACCAGGGCCATCATGAAGGTTGGGTTGGGTTTGGTTGGGAAGGTCTCGGTTAAAATACAACATGGTACAAATGTACAAATCTTTTTGTATAGAATTGAGTTCTACCAGGGTTATGGAGTGGGTGGTAATTAGTGGGGCACGTAGGGCAACGATAAAGGCAGGAATACGCAACAATACAGCTAGGGGTGAATGGGCTCGTGGGGCAACGGGGAGGAAGACAGGGAGGACGCAACAACACATGCAGAAAACCATCGTCTCCACGTTGACGCGAACAAAACATTTTGACACCAACGTCATCAACATCAACATCAACAACATTGGCATCCTCACATCGAAATTAACAACAAAAAATGTCACAAAAGTAATGCAAAAATAAAGAAAAATAAGCCAAAAAAGAGACAACATGCGTGCAAAGCGCTGCCACAAGCAGTGTTTGATAAACATATGTAACGCACGAACGAAAAAATGAGGCGTTATTCATACCCATTTGACTTTCTCCAGTGGGGCGATGCATCCATAAAAAAAAAAAACACTAGCGCGAGCGCGCGAGGCACCACCCATTGCTGAGCGCATGTCACAAGTCAATCAACGATTTGGCAGACCAACCAACCAACCAACCAATCCAACCAACCAATAAACAAACCAACCCCCCACGTACAAATACCCAACCAAGCAAACCAACCAACCATCAAGTCAACAAATCGCACCTGCTGCTGAACCTGTTGTTGCTGCGGCTGCTGCTGAGCCGCAGAGAGCTTGCTCTGCGCCTTGGGCGCCTGCTGGGGAGGACATGGAGAATGTGGGGGTGGGGGGGGGGCGTGATCATTCATCGGCGGCAGTCTGTAAGACCGCAGAGGGGGGAGGGAGGGGAGGGGCGTACTCATTTGTGGCTGCCCTAGTCATTTGACCATTAACCACGCATCTCTTTCGTGACAGAGTGGGGGGGGGCGAAACCATCACCAAGCGCGCGTCTTCCCCGCACCGTCCGTGAAGAACCCAAAACCCCACCAGTCGTGGGATCAATATGTAGGGAGCACCCCGATAAACACACCTTGAAACTACAGATACCCATGGAATACTAAACAGTACTCACACAACTTAAGAGCCTGTAGATTGCCACCATACGTACAGCAAACGAATGCAACGCCAGGCTACAGACTGCAGCAGAAGGAAAGGTACACATAAGGAGGCGCCGAGGTTGAGACAAGTAAGATGCAAGGGATCATAAATCGGCCAATGTTTTACCCAATCGCCAGCTCTTAGTTGTCTGCCCGTAGTACTCGCACCGTTTTGTACTCGTGTTTTGTGCTGGAACGTGCTACACTGTACGGTACGGCATACCTGGTAGATGGTATGGTATGGTATGGTATGATATGATATGGTATGGTATGGTATGGCATGGTATGGTGCTATGGCATGGTATGGTATGGTATCAACAATATGCACCTGGGAAAATTGCTGGTGCGGCTTGTTAAGGCTGTCCATCTCTGCCTCAAGTTCATGCACCTGCTCGAAACGATGGGTCGGTTGGGGGGGGGGCAGAGAGTCAGCACTGTAAGCAATAAACTCTTTACGCTCAAACTGGTTTCAAAGTGGTGAATAAAACCTCATCCCCTGTATCATATGAAGCGCCCCTGTTCCAGGAGACAGTCTCAAGTCACGTGACAGCGGGGACTTTTTATTTCATTTATTTCTTACGTGTGACGTAGGGCAAGGAGAAAGCCCCCTGACGTTATCGTCAAAGGACGAGAGAGTGTCGAGGGGTTGGCGGTTGTCGGTGTTGCTCTTGGGCTTGCGCGAAGGGATCGTGGCACGTTCCCTACTATTACCGTGAAGAACGTTGCAGTTTCCAACGAAAAATCCAACGATAAAAGTAGGGGACGATCCATGGCCCGTTCGCGCAAAACCCAAAATCCAACTCCAACGCTAACAACAAACGCAGCAGCAGCAACGCCAACACCACCACGCCTGCTGTCTACAACAAAACACAAAAACAAGAAAAACAGACGCTAAAATATACCAGGTACCAAGTACATGATATAGCCGAAAAACGAACGAATACGGGAAAAAAGCCGACCTTTAGGGGGGGAAACGCGTTACACTAGAATCAAGAAACAAAATGAATCCTTTAAAACTACTCCAAATGACCCCATGTTCTCGAAGTCAAAGTACTAGCAAATAGAGTGGAAAAGTAGAAGTTGTCCAGTACGTAATAAACGAATACGGGGGCTAGTGTAAGGGGGTATATTTAATAGTCAGAAAGGACCCAAGCGAAAACAGGGAAGCCTCAAAAACAAAAACGACAAAACACCCGACGAAAAAAGGGACAACAAAAAGCAACAAACAGCGGAACAACGGCGCCCACCTGCTTCACGTTGCTGAGGGGGGGGAGGCCCGGCGGGGGTCCCGTGCCGACCGGTACAGGTACCGACGGAGACGCCGTCACCGATGACGAGAACCCCGGCGGCTTGGAACCCTGCCATATCGCCATTTCGTGTTTTGTTGCCAAGCGTGTTGCCAATCGCAGCAGTAGCAAGAGAAAATTATGCACGAACCACAAACGTCGGGCGGGGGGGAGGGGGGAAGTCGCGGTTGGAGGCGTGAGAAGAGCACAGGTAGAGACCGGGAGGGCGAAAAGGGAGCGAGGGGCAGGTATGGTTGATTACCTACCTGATATATCTACAAAAATATCATTAAGGTACACGCTATGCTGGTATACCGGTACCACCCAACAGCAAGCACCTAATGCACGCCGCCAAATCACTACCACTCTGTCCCAGAAAACATAAGGCGCGTTTTGAAAACGATGTGGATACCAGGCCCCATCCCCTACATCGTACCGCGTCAATGTCATTATAATCCTGTAAGGCCATCCTGGCTCCTCGAGGGCACGCTGAGGTTATCCTCATTGCTCACCCTCGAGCATGCGTTTACGCGTACAACCCACCTCGGCGTGTCTCCACAACATCCATATTAAGGAAGAGATCTACCTTGCCGCGGGACTACCGCCCCATACTGACACAAGAGAAAAAACTGAAATGGTTAGCTTGCAAAGATGGGTATGGACCCTTAAAATGATCGAACTTACAGCTGACGCACTTTAAAGTAATTTTATCCAATCATGAACGGTGGGTAAATTTTCGGATAGAGTGGTAAGGTATTAAGTACCATGATGCTAAACCGCGATAAACAAATACCAGGTACCAGGCACTACCCAACCACAGCAGGCAACGCACGCTTCTCCTCCAGCTGTTCCGGCCGGCCTACCTATCGACTGCCCGCCTCCAATTCAACTAACCCACTATTAACAGTGGGTTTCATATCGAGCAAAATTCGCCATGTTTATCCCAGTATAAAAAAATCGAGCGTTCGACATATCGTGTTGACCAAATCCATATGTTTTTTTGCTGAGTGAAAGTTTCCATTTACATATGACATCGAACATCGTTATCGTTTCGTCGTTTTCCTAAAACCGTTGTCATTTCCAACCCCAATTTCGTGCGATATCTGATATCAACACCAGAACCTACAGTAATCTACACAACCAACAAACCAAACCCAATCACCAACTCCACCTAATTCTACACAACCAACAAACCAAACCCAATCACCAACTCCACCTAATTCTACACAACCAACAAACCAAACCCAATCACCAACTCCACCTAATTCTACAAAACCCAACGAACAAAACCCAATCATCAACTCCACCCAAACCCCTGACCTCGACCCTCCCTATCCACCAACGCACCTGAGTATCCCTACCCACCGACGCACCTGAGTATCTACTGGGGATGTGGCAGTGTCTTTCGTGCCCCAGCCCATGTTCGAGCCGGACCAGCCGTTTCCTCCGCCAGTGCCGACCGATGCCGTTGTCTGCCAAAGAAATCAGTACAAAAGTTAGAACAGGTTCCAACAGTACGACATAACAGCACATTGCAACAACAGGTTGTATCAATGGGTTACACTACTAGATTACCTGGTAGGGAATAACAGTAGCTTGCAACAATAGGTTACAACCCTACAGTAGGTCGAAACAGCAGCTCGAAACCGTAGTATCATGTACAACAGTAGATTCAGCAAGATACAGCAGGAAGTAATGAAAGCAGGTTGCAACAGCAGGGTACACCAGCAGTAGAGATTTGCACCAGTAGATTTCCAAGTAGGAAACAATAAGAAACGTTAGCTTACATAATTAGGCTAATTCCGTACGTCGTAACAGTAGGCTAACCCCCCCCCCTCCAGGTCTAGCGCTCACCTGTGGTTGCTCGTCCGCCCCTCTCACGTCCGGCACGCCGAACGACAGCTGTCCGAAGCTCAAGAACGACTCGTCGTTCGCGATCGTGTCGCTCAATCCCCACTTGCCCATCTTCAGGCCTTCGCCGGGGGCGGAACCGCTCGAATTCTGTCAATGCGTGGATGGGGTGGTGGTGACAACATTATGGTGGTGGTTTGGCATTGTTACATTAGTTTTGTTTTGAACGACACCAGACAAAGCCAGTTATTATTATCGAACGGCCGCATTTAAAAAAAAAAACAATAACACTTAGACGAACACACATTGCACACGGATAAACCCCGGACGTGTACAAGACAAACGCACATAGACGTACACCAACAGATATGCAACTACACGACGTACACAATACCCGGTCATTTACGCGACCCTTGATATATAAATATGTTAGGCATGAACACAGACAAACACCAACAGACACATGATACATACGTATGTAAGGTACGGACGTATATGCGACAAAGAGCTAACGTATATCAGGTACCGTTCACGGACAAAAGACATCATACTACATAAAACAGGTGTAGCGGCGACTGCCACTGCGGCGGCGACAAAAACATTTTTTCTCACCACCACAGAGGTAGACTTCGAGACCACCTCCTGTTGCTGTTGCTGCTGCTGATGCTGCTGCGCTTTCTGCATGTGTAGCTGAGCGCCCGGCGCCGCGGTCGTCGTTGTCGCTGCCGGCGCCGGTGACGCGGGCACCGAGGAAGGCGTCGCCACCGGCGCCGCCGAAGCCACTGCTGCCGCCGCCGAAGCGGCAGTGGAAGACGCCGCGGCCGCGGCCGCGGCCGCCACTCCCGCGTCGCTCGTCGGCTGCGCCGGCGGCGCCGCGGTAGCTGCCGCTGCCGCTGCTGCTGCTGCTGCCGCCGTTGCTGCCGCCGTTGGGCGCGCCACGGGCGACGGCGAGCTCATCGCGCTCACAGCCTGCGACACTGACGGAGACACGGCAGCAGGCGACGACGCCGCCACTTCCGCCGATATTGAGTTCTGCTGTCGGGGGGTCAATGGCGGCGTAGCTGCTACCACCGCCGCCGCCGACACTCCTCCTGCCGCCGTCGCTTCTGACATCGGCGACGGCTCGCCGGCAGCAAGTGGAGCCGGCTCCGCCGCTTCAGGCTCTGCGGGGGGGGAGGGCGCCGGGGCGGGCGCCGGAGGCGCCGGTGGTGCCGGCGCCGGCTTCGGCTTAGGGTTGATGATTGTCGACGCTCCGCGGCTCCACGCCGACGTCGCTGGCAGGTTTGACTGTGCCCACGCCGCCGGGTCCTCCTCCGTTGGAGGTTGGACTTCAGTGCCGCCGCCTACGGGCGTCGGAGCCACTGGGTCCTGCGCGTTACTGGACCAACCATTGTGCTGACCCATCGAGCTCGCCGCTGCAGATCCACTTCCACCACCGCCGCCACCCCAGCCTCCTCCAGAGGAGTCGCCCATCCCTGCTGCCGGTGCGCCAGGGTTTGCGGACGACGTGGGCGCGCTTCCGCCCACGGCCGCCGCCCAGCCGCCCCCACTAGACACGGCCGGAGTAGTCGGGCTGGTGTCTTCTGCCGGGTCAGCTGCAACCGCCGCAACCGAGGGCCCGTCGCCATTCCAAGCGCCACCGCCACCGGTGGTCGGTGGCTTTGAGGAATCCGGCGCGCCCCAGCCGCCCGAGTTAGCCGATGCGTTAGCCGACGGCGGCGCCTGCTGCATGCAACACAGTGGCGGATTGGACGGAGATAAGCAGAGAAAGACAAGAGAGAAAGCGAGAGACAGAGAAATGTGGTGTTTTACATTTTAGGTCGCGATACCTGGCTCTTAGGTCGCCAGGCATACCTGGTTCCACCCAAAAGAGTAAAGCACAGCACAAGCATTGCCAACCCCCCCCGCCCCCCCCACGCAAAAAAAAAAAAAAAAACAACAACACACCTGTCGGGGAATTGAACTCGACCTGCCACCGCCTCCCCACGCGCCGCCACCTCCGCCGCCGCCGCCACCACCGCCAGAATAGGGAGCTCCCCAGCTCCCCTGCGACGGCCCTCCAGCCCCGCGACCACCACCTCCGCCGCGACCACCAGGAGGGGGGGCACTGCGACCCCTACCCCTTCCGCCGCCGACTCCACGATAACCGCCGCCATCGTGGTAGGAGCCACCGCCGCGGTCACCGCCACCACGGTCGTCGAGGCGGACCTGTGTGCACGAAAATAGTAGTAAGAAACTTAGAATATTAGGGGGGACCAACTTTTATAAAATATAAACAAAACTATACAAATAATTAGATTTTTTTTCATGTTGGGGGACGAATACCGACCAATCAACCGACCAACCGACTAAATCACCACCCCCAACCAATCAATCAACAAACCGACCAGACAGTACCAACCAACAAACGTGTCTGCAGACAGACATTTTGACCCCTTGACACAAGTCCGTCGAGGCAAACGCCATTAAAAACAGCCTTGAAAGCAAAACCCGGGGACACGATGATAGAATCCTTGTGTTCGGGAAAACGCCTTGCCATATTTTTAAAAACGCATGTACAAATATATTAGGTTTTGACTCATGAAAACTTACCAAAAACGGACCACCGGTGTAGTACGCAGCTTGCAAACATGAGTATCGACCCTAAATTCATCGAACTCACAGCTGACGTCGTTAGAATGTTTTTACAAAATAAGGGGTTTCCACACATGACATTTTTCGCCCTTTATGATATGGCGCGTCACAAAAAATGACAGGCACGTTAAGGTCGACACATGCAGATGCAGATAATTATAGACAAGGTACATACAGATTCAGGTAATCAGTGGCAAACATAAGTGCATACCAGGCACCAGATACAACGTATATTGTAGATGTATCTTCACCACGACTTGAGCGAAACCCTACCCACTATTAAGATGTGATCACGTTCCTTGTTGCGGGCGGTCTGATAATAAACCCTCAGTAGGTTGACAATGCGTCGACGGCTGATTTTTTATTATACCTTTTTCATCATAACATGGAAGGTTCTTTTATCAGGGGAATAAGGACAACAATCCGTGTAGACCGATGGAAACGCCTTGACAGAGACGGCCATGACCGACTGACGGACCGCTTGACACGTGCCCGTCTCCTGACGTTTTTCGCGAACCAACGAATACCAAGCTATGGGAAGACGGTAAACGCTTTCGTTCTCACCGCCCAAAGAATCAGCGCCAACCAACACACAAAAACACGAAACAACCACTCGTATTTCTCACCCCCCGCATCTTATCGGCGATGCCTCCGCGCCCGCCGCCCCTCCGATCGTCCATGCCTCTGCCCCCATTAGCGTATCCACCGGGGCCGTTGCCGTATCCACCGGGACCGCCGCCGCCGCGTGGGTGATGCTGGGAGGTCTGCTTCTTTTTCTTCGTCGTGGCTGTCGCCCACTCGCCCTGGTCGTCTGCGGGGGGTGGAGGGGGAGGGGTTGCGGGGTTTTGATCTTGTTAGGCTGGCCTGTTTTTGGGTTTTTGGGTGTTAGGAATCACTGCTGATACTGAGCCGTCCGTTTTACAGCTTTTATTAGTCTTGTTTATTTTCTTCGTCGTGCCTGTCGCCCACTCACTCGCCCTGGTTGTATGCGGGGAAACGGTTCATAGAGGTTTCGACGATAGGGCGGCGCGTCTTGTAGCGGTATTGATAATGTAACGGCGGCGTGATTTTTTTTGTTTTTATCCTCCGGCGGATGGGGAAAAATAAAGCTTAAGCTCACCACACTTCCACGTATCACGGCGGCGTGATGTTTTTTTTTTTTTGGGGGGGGGGTGAGGGGGGTAGAGGACTCAAGTTGCTCAGCTCTGTGCCGATTTTTTGTCGTGGCTGACGCCCATTCGCCCTGGCCGTCTGGGGAGGGAAATGTGAAATATAGCAAGAGTTTTCGACGTTGTTAGGACGCGTGTTTGTTGGATTTTTGGGGTGTCTTGTACGGTAATGATGACAAGTGATTAGCTACTTATACACAACAAGAAAGGGTGTGGTGTACCTGGTAGCTTTTTATTGGCCAATTTTCTACGGTACTACCCAACCCCTCGACAGGTCTTGTCTACACACACGTTTCCGAGACGAAGTGGTGGTATTTGGCATTAGAGACCGATCAAGATAGTATAGCTACCAAGATAGTATAGCTACCACCATAAGAAAAAGGAAATCTCGCAGCAGCTTTCGAAACATCCCATATAATACTGGACCTACACTCAACACCAATTTCCGCCATTTCCATATTTGATCCTATTAATAAACAATAACGAAACGGTGTGGAAAAGGCGGCTATTAATATATAGCAGTCACGTACGACTAAAACTATATGATACAAAAAGTACTATAATACGAGCATACATCAAGTACCTACGAGCAAGAGATGTGCATGCATCGATGAATTCTTGGTCAAATGTTGACGCCGAAAAAAAACTGTATGATCGCACAGGTGTACATAATAAAATGAATTGCTTTTTTGGTTTTAGGGGAGACGAAAAATAGGCTACAGGTGCAACTTACAAGTACTGTAGTACAGATCATATATACCATGAATTTCCCCATCCGCCGGAGGATGAAAAAAAAAACAAAAAAAAACATGAAACTCATCCGAATATCCGGAGCCAAAGCCCGCATCCCCCCGCCAAGGGAAAAAAAGGCTGGGGTCGTGTGGGAAAAAACAGCAGCTCAGGCCCTCAACGCAGCTGAACACAATAAATGACGGAGAAAATAAATAATCCGTCAAAAAAGGCGATCAGGAGGGAGGTGTTGCTCTTCGAGAAATGCTTGGACGTCCAAAAGGCCATGGTTCATGGCTCGAGGCCGGCTCAGAGACGGAAGATGAATAGCTCTCGAGTGCTTTCGCAGGGGGGGGGGCAGAGGACAGATCGAAAGATACCTGACATCATTCGACCGTTGCAGGTTTTAAGCAAACAGGACTCGCGCCAAGAGTTTACACGATAGCCTTCGACTTCCATACGTTAAATATAAACTACACAATACTCTTGTTTGGCCGGTCGGTGCTACTTGCCGGTTTACTCATGCCGTGGTCAACTTTTTTTTCCCCATTTTTTTTCCAAGATTTTTCCCTCTACCAAACTTGCGACACCCCCGGGATTGCAAACCAAGCACGTCCCGAAGGGGAACTTGTAACCAACTACAGCGGGCATCCCGATTTAAGAGCGCCCCCCGTGGCAAGCCGAAACATGGCGCTCTTAACTAAAAATCGCTCTTATTTGTAGTGGGCAATATCTAGCCTGTAGTGCGGCGGGACATGCCGAGCTGGCCACTCTTAACTCCCGAATGCGCTTAACTCGGGTGCCCTTGAATCGGGATACCCACTGCACCAGTTTACTTTGTAGACGACACACAACTTTTACTTGTACACCGGAGGATGACGACAATAGACACAAGCAGAGTGGGGGTCAAGTAGTAAACTATTTTCCACACACTCTTGAGATAGAGGTGCTGTTATTTGCGGGGAAGGGAGTGCTGCGTCTCTGCGTCTGACTGACGCGTCTGTGGCTCGACTTGTGGCAATATTCATGAAACACCCTGGTAGTAGCCTACCAGCTTTCCCCTTCGGAACGTGGTTTGCATGAAATTCCGGGGGTGTCGCAAGTTGAAGAGTGGGACAAAACTTTAGCAAAAACTGAAGAGAAAACAATTAGCCGCCACCCAAGTAACCGGGCAAGAAACAACGACCAGCCAGGACGGGCTTTTAGTTTAGTCTATACATCTAAGTCAGTTAGCGGCTGCAACTCTGCCGTCGAACTAGCAACTTAGCCGTGACCTCCACAGCAAACTGACAGATTTACTATCCGCAGAGATGGCAAGCGCTGTCGAAAACCGCTGCTGAAACGGACATCGAGAACCAAGCGTAAAAAGCCAACGACGAACAACGTTGAGAAAAGGGTCCGCTGCTGCTGTTCATTGAGCGTGACTGATTGAACCATCGATTCAAAATTATCTAGAATAAAAAAACGTTTCGGGGCTTGTGAGCGTCGAAAACAACAAAAAATATATCAATTGCAGCACTGAACGGTCCAATCAAAATCGTCGCATAAACACATGCCCCCCCCCCCGTCGAGCTTCTTGAATTTTGAAATATACGAGCGAAAACAAAATAAAGTTTGCAGCATTGAATGATGGACGAAAAATAAACGTCTCATGAAAATGAATTTCTTTCAGGAAAAAACTACAAATTCCTTCTAGAATGTACTTTAGGATTTCAAAGCAGTAGCAGTATGGGTTAGGGGAGATGGTATGCTCCGTACCGGAACTAAACCGCAACGAGATGCACCGTGAGCTCGCAGCATCATCACACCACGAATCTCTTCTCATGCAGATCGCTCACCCTATATATGACGGTTGGTGAGATCGGGCTTCAAAACGATTTGGCCGTCGTGTCTGTGTGTCCCAACGCGGTTATATAAAAAAAAACGTTTGGGAACCCCACATATAGACCAACAACGTGAAAAACAAAAGCCAACCGTTCACGAGCAGTGAGAGCGCGCAGCAGTACGGGTAAGATCATGCCGCGTGTGTGTCGTACGGTTAATTCACACGCGGGACAGATCAGCTCCCGTATCATAAGATCTTGCCTTGCAGGGCATATAGATCCCTCGTCTACGGTATGATCTGCATGGCCTATAGATTATGTCGAACGGTAAGCGCCGGAAGATCCGAGATGCTCTAGCACCATGTTTCCTTGGGTAGATACGTACTACAAAGATCCTGTACAGCATCATAACGACGAATTCGGCATCTAGATATCTAGATGAACTAGATCACGCTCATGCTCCGCCTGATGTGTAAAATATTTACGTTGTACTTTAGACACAAAAAAATGTCATCTCCAATCACGTAGCGGTGGATACTGTAATCGTCGATTTTTCTCGCCAAGTTTTCCCTCTCAAGACGCACACGGGCCATAACCTCTTCAAAACTGCACCCATTTTGAGGTGCTTACTACGTACCTGCAATAGTACGATTGAAAATGGATATATATCACCGCTGAGCTACATGCTGTCAGCTAGTCACCGAGCTATATATACAGCGAGCGCTGACTGCTAGCTCAGTGGGTATCGTATAAACCTAGCATTTTAAGAGGCGAAACCAACATGCAATGGTGAAAGGATCGTGGCCGTCCTTACATAACTCGCGTTTTCTCGCGTTAGTTCGAAGCCCTTTCGTGCGGTGGGAATCGCTTGTCACAACCTATTTCGTCCTGTTGAGTAGCTCCGTACTGCACCATCTCGGGATTGTCGCCCCCACCCCTGCGAAGTGGCTTTGCGAGATTGCGAATAAGAGATATCACGAAAAAAGGGGCAGTGATCAATAATAATCAACAATGGAGGACTCGTCCAACAACTTAAGTTACCCGTCAGAGTTAGCTAGAGATGGCTGTCTGGGGATGCCTAGAGCTGTTTAGAGTTGTTTTATGTACATTCGTCTAGATCGGTCTGGATCAGTCCAGGGCTGTCTCGACCCGTCTAAAACTTGGCAAAGCCGGAAAAAGCGACGGTACAGCAAGCGCGGGAGGCAACGATCTACACACAACAAGCTGTCGATCCGCCACCCGACTGTTCAACCACCAAGTGACACAGTCGTCGCACGACGTCACCATTTGACGGAAAAGCTGGTCGGTGATGGTGACCATGATATGTTCGGTTTACGTTGGATATCGTATCGAGCCTTTTGAACTTTCCTGTGTACCGAAATGATCGCGTTACAAAACGATCACATTATGCGACGTCATATTTGACGTCCAGGGTACTCGGAGATGGTGTTAATGATGAATATTATAAAACAATACAGTTTTACATACAGCAGGAGTGACATAAACACGTTTTGCCCTCCCTCCCTCCCCGGGCATCCCCTCGTTTGTGACGCTCATAGCGAAGGAAGCTTGCGCGTATCGAACATCGATTTCGTATCGTTCGTGTATGGACATCACATCCTATTGAACCCGATTCTTGTTCGATAATCAACACTACCTGGTATACACGATTGTTGACCCACATTCAGCACTACCTGGTACGGTATTTTACACCTCAAACCAACCAGTTTATCTAGATATTTGGGGGCAGACATATCCATCGAACATTATCTCCACGATCTAGATCATGCTTGCCGGGTGGGGATCTGTTGGACACGGCTCTTGCGCACATGACTGCCGGGTGGGATCTGCAGGACATGCCTCTGGCGAAATACCTGGATATCCGTAACGGCAACTCTAGGATCTAGACGATCTAGATCGTCATCTTTCCGAGGTGTGCCTACTACTGTAGTGCAACTACAAAAATCTCGACCCCAACAACGTTACGTGGTGTAAGATTATCGCGCGAGTGTCGACGCCAAGTGGGTATAGCACGGCAAGGTGCCGGCGGGCTCGTAGAACACGCTGATAAACAGCAGTGCCGCATCTATTCTTTACTCGCTGTTCTTAGTATTGTAGTGGTCGTCGTACAAAGGGCGGTATTGGTTCTCACAATTCCCGGGGGTTTACTAATCTTACTGCTTAACCCTCCGCACTACAAAATACTGCTTTATAATATAATGCCAACCTACACGTACCTGGAATACACCGTACACAGCAGTGTGGTGTACATGTGCAGCCTACACGAAGAGCACCCAACACACTAATAATGGGAGTAAGAGCCAACACACAGACAGAAAAGAGCAAGAACGGAATGGGGACGAAAAATAGGAGGACTCCGTATAAGGGTCGCGTAGACACCAATAAAAAAAAGACGTATTGCGTACTCGCGTAAATCCTATTATTAGCACAGCAGTACAAAACCGTTAAACTACTCTCCAGGTTAAGCCCGTTAGAAGAGCAACGACAAAAACACACTACCAGGTACCATGGAGACGATTACATGGTACAAATAAGAGTACTCTCCGGTTTACCGTCCAATCCCATCCCATCATCTCACAACAGCCCACCGATGTGTCAACAGGAAAAATACACCATGTAACGGCAACGCAACATTTTCGAGACCCCATGGGATAACGGGGAAACATATGACAAGTTTGGACTCGCTACGTAATTTTCTCAACCTTGACCCCGGTAGAACTGCATAACTGCACCGACGTTCATGGGGTAAATTACTTGGAATTAGTGTGACGTGTTATTGGAAGGAGTTTCTGGGACTGTGAAGGGATAATGTGACGAAAACTACGAATCGGCTCGTACACGATCTAGCTCGGGACCCTGGGTTTCAAGTGTCCCTACCACAATCCAAATAACAGTTGTATTATCGTACCAGGTATGATGTATCATGCGGCGCGCGCGCAGCAACGCATTGCGCGTAATAATTGGTGATAATTGCCCTCAGTACCTAGACGGTTGACGAATAAGCTCGGGACCCTGGGCTTCGTAAAGTTTCCCAAACACAATCCACATACAGTAGTAGTTGCATCACACCACACGCGCACAGCAACGTACGGCTTGAAATACTTGCGCTCACAATACCTGTTATAATATATAGACGGTTTGTTTATTTTAGTCGCTTAACCTTGGTCCCAAAAGCGTGAGGGTTATGTTTATTGATGAAATAACATGGCAAGCAAGTAGAGGAAAACAGCTAGGATCATACCAGCCGAAGCAGCTTGGACCACTGGGATTGGGGATGTGCCTCAAGTTCAACGTCAGGAGATGTACGATACGTATGCTCCTACGTAAATACCTGTATATACACTGGGGTACCCGGTTTAAGAGCCTTTCGGAACAGACAGGTGGCACCGGTCCAATCTCCATACGGCTCTTATCTCAGATTGGGCATCGCGTCGGCAAGTGGTACACCAGTTTAATCTCCATACCGCTTTTATCTCAGATTGGGCATTATTTAGGTTTTAGTATAGGATTCACAAGACAATATAAGTGTAATTAGTTACTGCTCTTAACCCATTCAGAACCGCAAATACAAATACACACATAATCCAAGCAAGTTGTCCCCAAAATCGTAGTTGCAATTCTGTTTTTTTTTTCCATCTTGTTATGGATGCTCTTCAGCCGAGTACCCCACTGTTCTACGGTATGTTGCATGCGCTTCCTTGCAGGCTCATAACACCTCCATTCTCGCGTTTTAGGTGTGCATACCTGGTATGGTGCTAGCAAACGTCGGACAGTTCAGCAAACGTCGGACACTTCAAGTTACTGTAAGACACACCGATCACAGATCAGCGTGATCTGTACAAGTTTCCACGGGGCCGATCTACGGGACCCATGCGGAAACGTGCACAGACCTAAAGGATGCGGTCACGCTATCATGCACGTGTCCGGGTTTGTTCGTATGCACAATGTACTCTGATCAGGTAGCATCTGTGTGATCTGGATACGATTCCACGTGATGGTCCGTCCGTAGGACGTGCGTGATCCATACGTACATCCAAATCAGCAGATTGGTACGATCTAGGTCACGCATATGATTAGTCCGACGTGTGAAATACTTCAATACTCATCACGTAGGGTATCGGGCCGTACCCCGCGACGAAGCTGGGTTCACCCGCCACATTTACCAACACCAGGCACATAATCACCAGCGAAGCGAGCAGCCAATTTTTGCCCCTTCAATCGAAAAAGTAGGGACCCCTGTTGAGCTGGGTGAAGCCGGAGATCTTACGAAAAGTCTGAGGCCGGAGGTGCACGCCATCCAACCGAACATGTCCGTAATATTTAAAGTTTTACGCCACACAGCAATCATTGACGACGGGCACACATATCCACCAGCACGAGTCCCTACAGAGAGCTACCCCTATGAATAATACATACGCAACGGCAACAAGCTAACGAGCCACTGCTTTATAACGCGGGTCGCCCCGGTGGCGCATCAGGTTATCCTCGAGCCTGGTATATAGGTCAGTTTCGTGAGTTTGAATCCCCCCGAGTGCATACTCGTATAAGTTTGTGAGGACTTTTTCTTGCGCACAAACTGACTTGCGGAAAACGCGAGAGCGTGAGTTAGCAACACTCGATGAAAAATCGACGGTTGCTGAGTCCTATGCGCGATAAATATTGAAGGCAAGAACCGGGGGGAAGACGGGGCGAGACCTGTGACCACGGCTTGTCCAAATGCTGGAAAGTAGAAGTGTGCGAGAAAAAACAACAAAAACATACCTGGTATAAACTACACCTGGTAAACAAGGAAAAGTTCCCCACGCTCGAAAGTTATAATACGAAAATGTAGAGAATAAGCGTCTCAAGGAATTGACGATTACGGCATATACTAGGTATAGGCCGAGATGGGAATGCGGGTCGCTGGGTTACCGGGTGGTAACCTTAGTGTCCATCACATACCAGTATAACTACAAAGCGAGGCGTCGCACAAATCGGATGCAGTATGATACGATGAACCTACTGCTCGTTCTGCTGTGCGCTCGCACCGGAGGGTCAGAAAACACCGACCGCATTTGCTAGTTCTCGAGTCGCTGTACATGGACCCCAAAATGAATACAATAACTCGTGGCTGATTGGCTTCCTACCACGACAACCTCAGGCGACTGGCTGTAGGGGGATCCCCCGATCTCCCCTTTCTATCATTGAATAGGCGGGGCGGGTAAATGCACATACTATTAATATGCTCAGCCAGTACCGGTAGGTGCTACGTCTGTACATATCGCGTTACATACACCGCGAAATAACATGTTCCTTCGTTCGCAAATCTATAGTTCAGCCTAGACGCTAAGGCCTCTTCTGCATATGCAGGGGCGCAACAACAGCGGTGGTAATATTTGCGTTATGGGCCCAAGACTGAGGGAGAAAACCACAACAATCTATGCTCTATGCACCAAACAGCATATACTGGTTTTCCGGTTTAAGCGTAATTTCGTTTGGGGGGGAAGGGGTGGAATATATCCCCAACCCTACTAAAACCGAACTAAAAACAGTTTGGGCTGCGGTTTTTTCCTCAAGCCTGGGCTAGACTTATGTCTTCCAGGTACACACCAGGGTTTAGACTACAGTAGTATATAGGGGTATGCTACGAGAATATCACTAACTGCTGTTAGCAGTTAAGTATAACAATATCTAGCTTGTGTTGAGTATCACAATATCTGCCTTGTGTAACACAGCTGGCAACCTTCATTTTTGCATGTTCGCACGGCTGTTTAGCACCGGGCATCCCGTATTAATCCTTTGGAGTTCTCAGCACCAGGTATCCCGCGTTAAAAACCTTCGCGGTTTTGGGGTTTTTAGGGTTATCACAGACATTAAATCACCCCTCCCCTCCCCTAATCGAAAACAACAGTAAAACCGGGTAGGGTTAGAAAAAACGGCATTCTCAAGTCCCAGGTACATATTAATAGCAAATACATCCTTCGGAAACAACGTCGACAGGGAGTGACGATTGCAGCATCGGACACACCGAGCAGCCCGGGCTGCAGAGGGGCTGCTGTGGTAAGGGGCGCCCCTCGAACTGCAATGGAGACCTCAGACGCGTGCGCTGCATGGTACCAGTTGCCCTGCTGCGCGTCCACCATAGCACGCGGTTGGCAAGACCGGACCTGACCAATTTTTGGCAGGTGTAGATGGCTCCCAAAAGGGGACAAAATATGGTACTACTACAGCCGTACGTGATAATGATCTCGGTTGTGCCAGCTTTACCCAGTTTCAAGAGGGCACAAAACAACCAAGAAGCGCCACGACACATGCCTCCGTACGGAGCAAAGAAAAATTGCAGTCGTTTTGAACTGCACTCATTCTGATATTTATGTTGACATCACGACACCAACGCTTTGTCAAACGACCCTCCTCGAGTCTACAGCGGTAGGTCTGCAGTAGACAGTAGACTACCAGGTACAACAGTACGACTCAGTACTCGTATCATGCACCATATGAATGGAAAGATGGTACTCGTACAATGTACGAGTATCAACAGCAAAGAACATGCTACATCATGACATAAAACAGCCGACCCAGACCGATTACAACAAGGTTGGGGAAGAGGAGAGGGAGGGGAGGGAAGGGGAGAATTGCACGTGTGCATGGTGCATTATGCACGCTTGCGTCGAGAGGATGAAAGCGACCAAATATACGTACTCCGTACCCACTGCGAGTACGAATGTAGATATTCGTTGCCATACTCGCTCGCACGAGTATTCACTCGCACGAGATATCGTACCTTGGCGCTCTTTCCTCTCCCTCTCCCCTCGTCCTCCCTTCACCATGCTTCTTCCACCACACACCACTAGAACCGAACAACTCTCACCATAGCTACTGTACGTCCCGGTACTCTGGTACAAGGTACCATAGACTATACAGTACCATGATTATGCGAGTTGATGTGAGAACAACAGCACCAGGCAGACCGTACCTGGTACAGCACCAACAGCAGCCGACAGCAGCAGCGCATATCCACCTCATAGGCGTACACCCAGGCAAATCACGTGTACCCAGCAGGTACCAACCCATCTATTGACAGGGATGTTAATAGTTGCATAGATTAGGTAGACCTATCAATAACACGTCAATTCCAATAGGGGGTAGACGGTACCTGGTGGTTTTCCTCTACTACTAATGCTGCTGTAGTAGTCCGAGTTATTTCTTATTTCATGCCAGGCATCCGTACCACCTGGAGTAAAAATCACGAGACATAACTACAAGCCCTCTCAGACCATCCGACGATTTCAAACCACAGGTATCCAGCTACCAGATCTATTCCAAGTCAGCAGTACGAACAAACAGGTATCACCAGTGCTCGCCCCAAGTACTTTTGAGATTCTCACTTTGCCACCAGTCGTCAAGGGCGCTCTGGATCTTGACCTCATCACCTCCCATCCTCTTCACTAACTCCAGGAGTTCGGTATCCGACCTACTGGCGGGGCAGGCGCCACGATACTGCAAAAGGAGGGGAAGAGGCGGGGGGGGGAACGAGGGGGGATAGGGATGAGGGGAGCCAGTGACGAAGAAAGGTCTGGGTACGGTGGTGAGGTAAGGGGGGCAGGCACCAGGGCAAGCCAGTCGCGAATCTCGCGGGGTGGGGAGGGGGAGCTGTTGCAACAAGCACTGGTCCCATTAGGCCACCAGGACAGCATTAGTCTCGAAAATTTGTACACTACCAAGTATTGTTTACACTTGGCACGTCCTGTGCTACCAGGGGTATATAAGGGTATCTCCTTATACTTTCTTGCGTAGTGATGCTGCTGCTGTGCTGCTGTGTTCGTCGAACTTCCAATTTCCTTCCGGTGGCTGTGCATTGTTTTCCTATTACACACCCCCAAATATAGACGGCTGGTGTGCCGTATTTTAAAACCTATACATTTCACGTGGTATATCTCGTCTGATCAAAACCACCAGGATTTTGCAAAGGAGTTGAGCTCTCTGTGGGTGGGTGGCGACTGTTATAGATCAAGGGCAAACTGGTCAGAGAGCGGGCTCTACAGGAGACACCACCGGGCATCTACCGAGGACTAATATCGTGGACCTCGGATCGTCGCCGAGAATATGACTGGGAGAAGATAGGCCAGCGTAATCTCACGGCGGCCGCGGAGAGGGCGAAACGCGAGGGGCGGCCCGCCGGACGAGGTGGGAGGCGCGCCCTATTTTCCGCGGGGAGAGTAATCTCGTATAATGTCATGGGGAGGCTGCCTTTTTGACTGGACTCGGAGCCACGCAGCCCGGGCCGGAGGACAAGGCGTGGCAACGGAGCCACGGCCGAGATCGACGCATCGCAGGCTCACCTTGGCGACTTCGGAGTTACCCTTGCCGGAATGCCCTCCTCCATTCGCGTGCCGCGATCTCGACATATTATAGGCTTTTCTTTCGTTCAAAGGTGTTCCTGCGCGATTCAAGCGTTCAGCCGGTTCCTGTGGCACAGCGGCGTAGAGACAACGGCAGACCCCCCTCGCGATCGGCGAGCAGGCGGATAGCCACGTTCTGTGGCTCCCCTCTTTTTGGTTAGCTCTGTTTCCGTCCGCTGTCTTTTTGGGTCTCCTGGATTTACTCTCTCCCCCAGGGTTTTGCGTAGCTCCAATGAATAATTGAAATTTTAGGTGCATTTTTTTTGGGGGGTGAAATAATGATGCGCCCCTCAATCGTCACGGAAAAGCATATAGTACGAAAACCTCGATTTCGTTTTTCCGCGTTGTGTGTTGTGTACGGTCGCAGGTTCGTGTTGATGGCGGCTGTGGCTGACTGCTAACATAGCATCTCGCGATGTTGCAGCCCGACACCCAGGGTCATCGGAGCTACCGTGAGTCGTTTACCAGGCGCCGGAACCTGACGCCAGAAGTGCTGACGAGAGAGAATCTTCTCACAGACCGCGGAGCGTATCTGAATTTCTTGGAGGTGCAGCTGGAGCGTGTGAGCGCGGCATGCCTCGCTGCTCAGGACGTTAGCGCAAAGATCGAAGTCGTCGCCGGTCAGACTTCTGCCGTGGATGAAAAGGTGAGAACGAGGGGAAGACAAGGCGAAATCCAATTGGATTGTAGCGACGTGTTTGCAAAATGGCACTATACTAGCCGTTTGGATATCAGATACAAACAACGAGCAACGAAACATCTTCCACGGCGCAGGCTCGATACGTGCCTAACAGCTAAACGAAGCAGCAAGCAGCAGAGCCAACGCCCGATTCTGACACGCGGCCGTTCCCGACACCACAACGCACTGCAGTTGCAAGCAGGGGTACGTACAAACGACAAACCGCACACGACGTGAACAGTGGAAGAGTTCCGGGATATGCGTATAAAGTTAAACTCCCGCCTTCTCCCGCATGATTTGAACCGACCGATCCGCCGACCCAGCACATTTGCACAAAAATAACCACCACCTGGTACCTGGTACTGCTGTACTACGGCACCGATCCACCAACAACCCAGCACATTTTTCCACAAAAGGAACTGCTTGTACCGGCACCATAAACCAGGTGCCACTGCTACCTGTTGTACAAGGTGCTTTACCCAGGATTGAACGAACTATGTGAAGCGGACAGAGCTTCACGATTGATGGCAGCACAAACCGGCGACTTTGGTAATGCCAAGAACCCCGCCGCCATGCTCCAGGAAAACAGCCCGCCGCCACATGCACGAGTATATACGTATATACCAAGGCTTTTCACGGGTCATGACCCGACCCGCGGGTCGGGTCGAGGGGGTTTCAAAATCTCGCGGGTCGGGTCAAGAGGTTTCAAAATCTAGCGGGTCGGGCCGGGTCGGATGAGGAGGTCTTTAAAATCTCGCGGGTCGGGTCGGGTTGGGTCGGATCGGGTCAGGTCAAGAGGTTTCAAAATCTCGCGGGTCCGGTCGGGTCGGGTCAAGAGGTTTTCAAAAGATTTCACCTAACAAGTTGTCCGCCCGGATCTTTGGAACGGTGGGCTGTTCGCGTTTGCGAGCAGAAAGCACTTCCTGGTCAGATAGAGGTACGGGCGTAGACCCAACCCACCCCCTAGCCCTAACCCTAACCCTAACCCTGACCCTAACCCTGACCCCAACCAGGACACAAAACGGGCCATAAATGGGCAAGGAACGCGGCAGCGCCGCTTTTGGATTTTTTTTTATTATTCCGATCTGCGGATCACCACATAGCCCCCGGCCAATAAGAGCGTAAAAAGTACCCTCCAAGATCCGGGCGGCCACATTGTTAGGTCTCCTGTTTCAATATCTCGCGGGTCGGGTCGGGTCATGACCCGCGAGACACGGGTCACTCGCGAGTCAAGCCGCCATGACCCGCGAGTTGTTTTCGGTTGATCCGCGGGACGAACCCGCAGATCTGGCCTGCGGATTCGCCTTTTTTTTCAAACTTATACATGGCTGCCTGACGAGGGATCCTTGTTGTGCCGGCGCCTCGCGGGTCGGACCCGCGGGTCCGAAAATTATACAACAAAACTTGCCGCTTCCTGCATGAAAGCCTCTCTCGTCCACATACTCCAATCGTGTGTTATCATCATAGCGTCCAGGAACATCAATCAACCAGACAGCAACTTCTCGTACCAGGCATAAAGCATTAGTACGCGAATCCCCGTGTCGGATGAAGCCGCAAGTATGTTTCAGGTATATTGTCATTCATCCAAGTCCACTAAAACAAGCCAGGCCACACACTCTTTTTGCTGCATTGCAGGGTGCAACAATAAAGACGACAAATGGCAATATAAGAACCTATGTACGACGTATACGTACACATTGGATACCCGGTAAGAAAATTTCATCATACCAGTACCAGGTACAAAATGTGACCAAACAGTAAATGGTTGTCGAAGCAGCAGCAGTACTGGCGGCAGCAAGCACCAGCAGCAGACCCCGGATCCTCGCGGATCGCAGCCCCTGCTGACAGATCCACCGCCCCAGTTATGGGCTTGCTTGCTGCCGGAGGCAGCTCAGCTAAGCTGCTCTCCCGGGGTCGGAGACCGCATAGATAACTAGCTCGCTCGTCGGGTCGGTCGTTGGGTCGACCCGGTGGTCTAGCGCTTCGGGCGTGGCTAATTGCCCATGCGTGGGTTGCGGCCTCTTTATCGTTTTCGCGCGCACACCGCATAATGCTGCAGACCATGCCGGTAAAAAAAACAGAGAGCACGACACCCTGGGAAAAGTACGAGGGACTAAGGACCAGCCAACCGACCAAGGCCATATCCAGACATTTTTGACCCGTGACTTTTCGGCTCTGACCCGTCAGATATGTTACGGGCCCCGCCGACCATGACCCGCATGAAAACCGCGCCTCACGGGTCACCCGGAGTGTGGCGGGTCGGGTCGGGTTGGGTCGGGTCGGGTCAGAAGGCTTTCAAAATCTCGCGGGTCGGGTCGGGTCGGGTCAGGAGGTTTTCAAAATCTCACGGGTCGGGTCGGGTCGGGTCGGGTCGGGTCGGGTCGGGTCGGGTCGGGTCGGGTCAAGACGTCTCGAAATTCTCGCGGGTCGGGTCGCTAACCCGACCCGACCCGACCCGACCCGACCCGACCCGCGATGTTTGACCCGACCCGTGAAACGCGTTGGTATATGCCATATGCGCATGGTAGCTTCTCGCGATGTTTATGTCTGCCTCGAAGATGTGACTACGATCGTGAGCACAGAGTGTTTTGTTGTCTCTCTAGGAGAACGAGTCGGCACGGACACTGGGTGTGCTGGATGTCAATGGGTGGAAAGCAGTTTCATCAAAAACACGCGCGTCAGCCACACCTTATATTCCATACTACAAAAGGTATACGTCTAGAGAGCTGTCCGTCACCGGGATACGTGTTAAGGAATTAGTGGGGTATTAGTCCGTTTGACCACTTGAAAAAGGTTAACCAATTGCGTACCCAAACTAAGCCTTATAACTCAAGTATCAGCGATAGTTTAAAAACATCAAAATTAGTTGGTGTGGCTTTATTGTTACTACGCACTCAGCGAACAACAACGGGGGAAAAATAACAAAAAAATAATCGTACTGCAAAGTAATGTGGAAACGATGATTCCAACCGTAATCAACTCCAGATGAACGGCAGAGGAAAGCAAATGAAATACCTGGTACTTGGTATCAGCGTGCCGGGTCCAAATAACACAGTACGAATAACACCGCGAAAGCCAAGCCAAAGAAGAAATAGGAACTACAGTTGTAGAAAACAAAACTAAAACCAGAAAACCAGATGGAGATTCCTGCCTGGAATGAGAAAAAAAAAACGAAAACTAGGCAGAAAGAGGCAAAAAAAAGGCAAAAGATTAATAATTAAAAAAAATGCAAATCTGCCTGACTCTGCGAAGGTCGAACTCACGTCCTCAATCTCAAAGTCTGTCATCCTGACCATTTAACCCTAATACCAATGATCCATACACGGATTGATCCGGAAAAATATGTTTCCCGTCGGCAATTAGGAGCTGAGGATGGCTGAGATGTGTGAAAATATGCCAAGGGCGACCTCCGGAGTGCCCGACATCACAGTATGTGGCTCTATACCTACGAGTGCGCCCATTCAAAATGAAGCCGTGCATGTGTGCCTGTGGACACAAAGGAAGTCCTCCGCCCCGCCCCACAGTCCCACGATCCACGATCCACGATAATACCGTTGTGCATCAAATATAGAAATATAGGTATTGTCGTGTGGGATAGAGCATATCACTAAACAGATTTCACTTCCCGTGAGGAACGGGTGATTTTCTGGCAATCCAGAATCCAGACTACCTGATACAGGTCGGTATAGATACGTACAGCTTTCAACTTCGATAAAATATCACACGTGCTTGATATTTTTCTTGCTGCGCGGTCTCAGGTGTTGGGCGCCACCAGGCTGGTCCGACTGGCGCAGACATACAGCGAAGAGCAGGGGCGAGACCAAGCGAGAATCAACGAGGCCTTGGAAGAGCGTCTGGCGACCCTGGAACAACGAGCCAGACTGGCCGACGCCGACGCCGCTAACGCGGAAGCAGAAGCCAAGGCTGCTTCTCAGTCCTCCCCTTTAGCCGCTGCTGCGATGCCTAAAGATGGGGGCGTTGTTTACGGATTACGTCGAGTACCCACGTCTTGCCCTAGCCGCGCCGCTTCGCCTTCGCCGCCCATCACCGACGAAGCTAGCCTCTCCCGCTGGATAGCCGATGTAGACAAACGGCTAGATGATCTACGAAAAGATGTAGCCGCAATCCGGTCGCCAGGTGACGAGATTGGCGACGCGCTTGCACCGCGACCGCACGTCGGGGCCCCCGTCTGCGGAGAGAGTGTAATACCAGAGGAAGACGAAGAGGAGGAGGAGGGCGTGGAGGACGAGGCGGACGAGGAGAAGCACAGGGGAGAGCACGCACAAAGGCGAGAGGAAAAAGAAGAAGAGAAGGTTAAGGTGGATCGGTCTTCCGTGGCGGCAGAAGCAGCGAAGTCCGCAGCAGCGGCAGCAGCGGCGGCGGTGGCGGCATCGGCGGCAGCGCAGCTTGCAGAAAAGGGATTGGCTAACGTGGAAGAGAGGGTACGCCATCTCGAAGCCAGTTTTGATCACCCGATGATCGGTGAAGCTCGGGTCAACAAGAAAACTTCGCGCTCGCCGAGAGTCGCAGAAAGTGGCCGCGGGCGAAGCCCAAGACGCGGCACCAAGCTCGATTTTTGCAACCGTAGCCGTAGCCCAGGCCGAAGCGGTAGTCGGAGCCGTAACCGGAGTCCACCGCTGCTTCCGCTTGCTCCCCCGGACGCCTCCAGCGATTCAAGGTCTACAAGCAAGGTTGTGCTAGACGCCGTGGAGGAAGGTAATGCGGTCGCTCGAAGAGCCGGTGAGGTGGCGCAAGAGGCCCTTATGTTGGGCAAGGAAGCCGCTGAGCGCTCCGAGAGAGCCGGTGAGTCCACGCAGACCGAAGGGAGTGCGCGGCATGTCCGGTACTTCATCGTTGGTTCATCGTCTCTGTGTCCCCGTTTGCCGCCGTTACTTCCTGAAAAGTTCGATTTTATATTATTTGCGCCAAGATTTGTGCCTCCCGTCCCTCCTTCCATGTTTTTTATTTAGAAGGGCGAGCGATATGCGTGCATCGGACGAAGCGGTAGAACTTCCTTATAAGCACGCCAGTTGATTCAAGTATTGATACAACGGTATTACAGCATCATATGTGGTTTGACGGCAGGAAATCGTCAAGGCTAAGTCATGTTTTTCTTGTAAAAGGGCAATTTCATTTAAGCCGGTAGCTCTAATATTACCAGCGGCTGGCTTTTGTATGGCGTGTGACCCTTCTGGTGACGATCGCCCAGAGAGTCACAACTCTACGGTATCGCCAGCACGCCACGCGGTCAAACCGCCCTTCGGCGGCACTACTGTAAAGGCTTCGCCGTGTGTTCTGGCTCGTGGCCGCCTTCGCTTGAAGTCGATTAAAAGCATGGCAGTGAAATGTCCGACAGTGAACGTTAACTCTTTTACCACTGCAAGATTATCCCATACTATTTCCAACAAATTTTTCCATACACAAAAAGTTGGTGCAGCTCAAGAAGGGTTAAAACGGCGACAATAGGCCTTGTCTCTCCCTTGCCCCACCACCCACCAACAGAGAGCTTGGCCAGAAGCCTTGCAGTCCATCCGATCACACCAGCAGACGATGAGAAGAGTGGGGAAATCACCCACCGGCTGGATCACACGGTGAGATTTACGCATCCCTTGCCGACGCGCTCGTTCCCTTGCCCCCTGGACCCCTGGGGGCGCTTAGTTGAGTCTATCCTGTGACCACGGACTTGATTATGCGAGTTAATGTGAGAACAACAACAATAAGTTCTCTTCGTGGCCTTGCTGGAGATAAACAAATTGCCGCAAATCCTCGGGCGTTCGTGTTGTGTTTTGTTCGCCAGAACTTCTCCTGCGTATATACATATAGTGGCTGTACTTCCACGGGCGAAGGGCGCGCCTTCATCCCACTCGGCCACCTTTTTTTCAACCTCCTTTGCTTGAGTAATTTTAGGTTCTTCCTCGCTAAATGAAACCTCATGCACGCGGCTGGGGCCGGGGCGGAGACGGGGTCGTGGCAAGCCTCCACCATCCCCTCTTGTGCCACCTTCTGGCCGTGCGGTGCCGCGCCGTACCACCACAAACGTAACTCAACGCAAAACAACGTAACCAATCACAACAAATCATAACACAACCGCACACAACGCCACGCTTCGATGCCCCGAAAAAAGGAAGCAAAAGAAACACGACGAAAGAGCGGACGCGGGGTTGACTCGGCCGGCGTGGGCGGCACCGACACGATGCCAGCGGTGGCTGCTGCTCCTCCCGTCGCGGAGAGTCGCAGGGAGTGCCGCCTCCGTGCCGTCAACGCTATCCTGGGGGAAGCTGGACGGACAAGGGGGTCGACAGGACCCACCTCTGGTGCCGGGAATGCCGGCGGGCAAGAAGGGCGCGGTAGGTGGCGAGCGCCGCACACTGCCGAAGAAATCAGGGTGCGTAGGGGGGTTGAATCTATGCTTGCCGGTACCTGACGATCTCCCCCGAAAGGCTGTCTACTCTGCACGTTGTTTAAAATATACGAAGCTTTTGTTGTAACGTATCGAGTTGTTACCGGTTTATTTTGTGGCTCTATTAAAAGATCAAGCGACGCCCGTGGTAATCACAGATACCTGCTGCAATTTAGAAGCTGCGGCCGAGGAACCCGAGGAAGATGGTGGGAACGCCCGTTGACGGGGGCTGACAATATGCGGTAGTTATATGGCGTTGCGGCGATATTTTGATATTTGACCCTCACGTGCTTGGGTTCTGCAAAAGGACGGAGCGCACTGCTGCCAGGAAACACTGCTCCCCTGTGTTTTGTGTTGTTTTGCCTTGAGATGGTTACACGGGAACCAGTGGAAGGCATCAGCGCGTGCACTCAACGCGATCGGAATCGGCCACGAATCGAAGCCTCCCTCCCGGCCCTTGGCCTCGCTTGACCCCTGCATTCTCAATGTTATGCGGCCAAACAACATCGCAGGCCATAAGCTCAGGAGTCGGCGAGGGTTCCACCAGCTCGGGCACCCTAGCTGCTGCGGAGGGCGGCGAGACCGACTGTCGCCCCGTGTGCGAGATCCGCAATATTCTCGAGCGTTTGCCGACTGACGGCGAGAACGAGCGCCGGATAGCCCTCAGAGCTGTTCAGACGGCACTCAAATCAATAACGAGCGAGGCATCTGCTGGGCAGCCCGACCGGAGAGCGGAGGGCGAGAAAAGTGGGAGAGCACCAGTGGGAAAAAGTGACGATATCCGAAAGGTGGCTGAGCTGCGAGAGGCGGTTTGGGGAGCGGTCGGCATCCTGTCTGGGATAAGCGGGTGAGCATTACATGTGCGTACAGTCCGCGACACCACTAAATAAGTCTTGATTTGGGCCAGGCTCACATTCCTGTGTAGGTCAGAGTGTGTCGTGTACCAATTTAAGTGTAAACATGGTTTTCTTAGGTTCCGTGCACATTTCGGACCTAAATCCCTTAGCTCCCAATTTCTTCGGTGGTGTCGCGCACGACTGTACAGCCTAGCAGTATTTTCGGGAGGCATGAGCATTCATGAAAAAAGCATCCAGTTGTATGAAGTTTAAACTCGTTTCGAGAAAACTGCGATAGGCGGCAGGACGGGACGTAATTGTCAAGTGCTAAAAAGGCGGTCGAGCTGCAACTACGTGGAGAGATCGACGCGGCATGCGCGCGGGATGCTGATTGCCGCCTGAAAGTCAGAGAGGATTGAAGCGATTACTTTTTCTTCAGTTTTTTTTTTGTGAGGGTGATTGCATTCCTCGCTTTGTTTTCACCCGTGAGATTTGCTGATTTTGGTGAGCTGCATTGCACACCGCCATGTTTTCTGAACACCCTCCTTTTTTTTTCACCTCCCCCCACTCCCTTCGCCCCCGCACACCTTTCCCGGACACCCTGGCATTCCATGATATAGCTCGCACCTTGCAGAAAAGCAGCGTCGATCCTCGAGCGTCTCGCGGCGGGGAAAACGTCCCGGGCTACGTGTGTCACGATCGCGAGATCTTGCAAGTGGCGTACCTCGCGAAGAACGTGTGGGGCGGCACGTCGGAGGGTGCTGGGTACCGCCTGGAAACATCCCTTCCAAAGTCGGACAGCGGAGGGGGGGCGTGGGCCTCACGCGCGCCCCTTGGGGTTCGGACGGCGATGGCCGAGTTGTAGAGGAAAGTCGTTTTGGGTGATGGTCGTTACACCAGGAGGCCAGGGGGGGGGGCTGCTGAATGTCTGCCCGCCCCACGCGTTATCGTGTGTTGTTTCTGTTGGGGAGCTGTGGTGCGGTGGTGTGGTCGGGTTTTGTGATGTTTGGGGTAGAAAGTTGGCACGGGGTGACGGGGGCGGGATGGAGCCGCGAAGACGTTGCCGTCGACCTTGCACCCTTGATTGTATTCGGCTATTATAGAAACTCAACCGTATGTATCCTCTGGGTATGCAAGCTGTTGGTGTTGCCAAGTGTGTGGTGCTTCGGGGGTTGCCACAGGTGTGCTAAACAGTTACTGTTGGGCAAGGCAGTGGTAAGGTGCCCATGCCCCCCCCCCGCATCTTATCTGGCACGTGCTGGCAGTCGACTCCCATGCATATGCTTGCTGATCAAGGGGTGAAATATAGATAAACCCTGTTGCCTTCGTCACATTTACCTGAGTGCTTCATCCCGGATGTACAAAACCCTTGTACCCTTTGTAAGCTCGTTATATGGTACCTGGTATTAACTGCAGCAGCAACCAATGCTCCACTTGCTACTCTGTGCATGCATGCATGTAAGCAGCGCTCTCTTCGACGCGGATTGCAAATGCCATGGCGCCGCCACGCATGCAGTGTTTGTTGACGTGGTAACCTGATGGATGGGGTAAAACAAGAAAATCCACCATAAAGGGGTGGGGGGCGAAATCAAGCACAAAGAAAGATCATGCGCATGCCCACTGCGCGTGTGACGCCTGGTCGTGAGCACCCATTGCTAGATAGAATAGGGCCTACATATACCAGGCATTGAATACAAACTGAATTAGACATATTGGGTCCGTCGCCACTCATGCTATATCGTCCAGCATTGACTTGGTGCGAAATATTTCTCTCTAGATTCTTCTTCGACGGGAGCTTTGTGGCTGGATCGCCCGAACGTCTCGGTTCAACAATCAGTGGTCACAACAAAATCCGAAACACTAACGAATCCACACCCTTTCACAGCAGTCGAGACTTTTCCCCTCTTCTTGCACACCGTTCTCCTTAGGGGTACACTACAACGGCAGTATACGCACGGTGTGTTCGTGCGTCGTGTGCTACCGGAGGCAACTGTTAGGGAAACCCGCTACTCAACACGCAAGGCGACTACGACCGTTGTTGATGTGTTGTTGTGTGTACCTGGTACTATTGATACGATTATTTATTTCTTGTTTTAATTACGAGCATACTTCTACTCTGTGCTCGTTTCGCGAATGATCTGTGTGTCTACGGTAGTTAGTGTGTACTACTTGCCGTGTATTTTTGAACTGGGTATCAGCAGTACTAAGCAGCATCGGCCGCACGAAACAGTCCGAGCGGCGAGGATAGGGTGTGTGTCCGACATGCAATCGCGCGCAGCACGGTGAATACTCGTATACTGGCTGCACGCTCACGCTATGATATTGGCTCTCAATAAGATATAAGATGTGGTGCTGCAAAGGCGCGAAGATCGTCTACGACCTCCGACTCGTCTACTCGTCCACAAAATCCGAAATCGGAAGTTGTTTCCCGCCTTTTTTACTCGCGAATAAACACCTCATTATTTTCAAGATATTCACGTATTCCATCCACAACAGGCCTCCCAGGTTATACAAAACATTTTTGAATTTTGTTTTGCCAACTTTCTCCTTCCGCGGCTTTCGTTGTACTCGGCAGGATCAACTGCGCCACCCTAGTCACCGCCGTGCGAGCTACTATAGGTAACGGCAACGCAGGTTTTATCTCTCGACGTTTTTTGTTCACCTACGAACCGCGATCTCGATTGCTCCGCTGTGTGGTGGTGGCGTGAGCGCGTGGGAAGGTTGCCTACTACGGTTGCTGGAGTGAGCTATGCCGCCAGCTAAGCGCGGGCCCGGACGTCTCAAGAATGGTGCAACTAGCGGGGCCACCTGCGTGGCAGGGTCTAGAAAGAAGGACAAGATGGAGGTGGGTGATGGGTGCCTAGCCCCGGCCCATGATCTCGTCGTGGTGGAGTGGAGAACACGCCGTTTGCGGTTCTTCTCTCGGTGTCTGTTTGCACGCCGATTCGGATTCGCAAGCCGTGTGTGGTGGATCCGTCCTTTCGTGTCGCATGCATGCAACTTGCGAGTGAAATACGTCGTTTTTTTTTTTGAATCGATGTGATGGGATTGCGACATAGCCACCCCAACCACGAGTACAAACAGCTCTCAGAGTGACCATGGTTTGTGGACCACAGCAGCCGTCCCGTCTAGCTTGTCTAGTCAGGATTCGCGTCCGAGCATCCAGGAACGATAACCGAACGATGTTGTCTCCTTCTGCATGCCTCGAGCCTTTCGGTTTTACCGCCTATTCCCTACCAGGTTTTCGGTCGTCGCAAATACCAGGTAGGAATGGCCTCAAAACGTGTTTCGTGACCCAGTCATCGGTTATGCTGAGGTTGTGTTGTCTCGCCGGCATTCGCGTATCAGCAGCAGCAGCAGCAGCAGCAGCAGTGCCTGCAGCAGCAGTAGCGGGTCGCAAGTCGCAAAAGAAACACTGGCTGGGTTAGTTCGGGTATGACGCAAACAGAAACCGACGAGCTGCTTATTTTTTGTTCGTTTTTTCGTACAAGAGGATCGGAAAAATACGCACGAGTACTTGTGGGGGGATGTTCAAGTGCGAAGTTTGGACTTGGACGCCCGGACACGTGATCACCCAGTAGTGTGGAGCATCAACGTGACGTACGCTCTCACTTGGTGCCGCACGCTCGTGTTACGATATACATTGAACTCTACGTCTGTCTACCGGTGGGCTGCTCGTCCTACGGCAGCAGCAGCTCTAATGGCGTAAACATGTGCTGCTGCTGTGCGGTTGCGCATCGACCTTTTGTACCTGGTACGAGGTATGGACTGTGGACAATCGATCTTATGCGGGCTTTGGACTGCTGGGGACGCTCTCGCTCTCGAACATTTAACAATACAGCAGCGCGATGATAACTCAAACGTAACGTTTGCCCGTACACGAACCGGTATGCGGTACGGGGTATGGATGATAAACAGCAACTCTCGTACCCGCGTAAACGTGCATATGATATTGTTGATGCTGCTACGCGTCGCGAGCGAGAGCGGCTGCCTCTGCCACCGCATGTAAATATAGCATTGATTGGCAAGAAAATGAAAGCCGGGAGCCTTATGCCCAACATAAATAGCACTGGAAGCTTCGTCGGTTGCTCTGTCGGACGCCCCCTTCCCCCGCGTTTTGTTTTTTGTTGTAGCGCGCGCTCGAGTTACCCGGGGTTGCACACCCCAGGTGAATATATCCGGTACCAGGTGCTATCTTGTGCACGAACGAACCATGCGACTAGAGCCGGCAACACGAACGACCGCCTCTTAAAATCGAGACCCGGGCGGAAATTAATGTCCCACGTACGCACCGCAACTCGAATGCCGCACCGCCGATGTGATGATTTATGGTCGGATGAACAATGAAAGGTATTTCACTTCTCTGCTCTGTACACTCGGCACGAGGGCGCACAAAAATGAAGGGGCTCCTTTTCGAAACCCAAACGGCTCGTATTTGTTTACAGGAAGACGTGATATCGTACTTCCATTGGTTGTCGTCCTGTTCCTCCTGCTCCTGCTCCTGCTCCTGCTCCTGCTCCTCCTCCTTCTCCCCTCTCCCCCCCCCCCCCCCTCCTCCTTTTCCTCCTCTTCTTCCCTCCCCGCCCCCGCTCTTCCTTCTCGTCCTCCTCTGTATTTTGTCCATATGATAATCATAGTCGTCGTGGTCGACAGCAGTAGTCGAGGGCGCAGGCGCGGTGATCGACCCCCTTGCGCCGTGAGCGCGTCGATAAAGTCGCGTGCGAGAGAAATCCGCATCAGCATGTAGGTAGTTCGTGGTGCGATCACGATGGATACTTTGATGGTGGATGCCGCCGTTAGACGCGTATCGGACCCCATAGTGCTCTATACGCTTGCAGTCCCCGCCAGCATTGCGTCCTAGAGTCGTACGTGGGAACCAAATATAGTTCTCGTTACCAATGCAGCAGTAGACTGCAACACTCGTACCGGTGGTACCCGAGCGTTTTAATTAATATTTGAATTTTCTTAGGTATATACTACTATTACTGCTGTGCAGATAGACTTGAGACTGTAGACTAGCTCAGCAGCCGACTTGCTTCGTGTGGCCGCTGCGGCAATCGCCTTTCCCCCTAACGCGTCAAGACTCAATACTAAGACTGAATGTTTTCAACGATACACTACCTTGTACCGGTATCATATTCTGGTACAAATATACTAAATGCATGACGCACAGCACGTATGTTGTTCTCATCGTTAAACTCGCGTTGGTGATCCTTCCCTCTGGCTCGTGCCCTTGTCCTGCAGGCAAGCAAGGCTCAACCGACCCTAGCCAGCTTCTTCACGACCCCCAAGACCAAGCCCGGCGACCTCGTGCCCCCCGCCGGTCCTCAAGCAAAGAAGGGTGGCGGCGGTGGAATGCACGCTCGGAACGGACGAGAGGGCGAAGGAGAGGGGGGGGAGAAGGCCTCGAATGCAGCCAAGGAGGTGATAATTTTAGAAATGATGTTAGTGTGCTCGGAATTATCTCGCTATTTCGCTTTTTCCTTTTTCTCTCACAATCTGTTTATCGTCTTCTATCTCGCTCTCGTCCCCCCCGCCTCTGTGAATTGACGTCCCCCGCGATCGGCGAGTCCAGCAAGTGGGATTCTCTCGCTCTGGTCCTCTTCGTCTTTCCCTATCTGTGCTCCTCTTTGCGTCTGTCTGTTTATTTTATTATAAAAATTAAAATACACTCCAGCTGTGAGATCGAAGATTTCGTCGAAACTCATCTTTGCAAGCTGTGTGTGATACTCCGATCGCGCGCATTACGAGTTGTGTGTCCTCATTAAGGATATAGGTCGGCGACTCCCCTTACAGCTACAGTGTAGCTATCAGGGTCAACAGGATGATTTTAGTCAGTCTGTGCGCGGAAACTATAAAACCCGTTTCTGAGGGGGACAAAATCTGACAGCTGTGTACAAAAAAAAAAAAAAAAAAAAAAAAAAAAAAAAAAAAAGAAAAGAAAAAGGGGGGGGCCCCGGTTTTGATCAAAAGCGAGCGGGTTTGGAGGGGGGCGGGAGGGGGGGGGGGGGGGGGGGGGGGGGAAGGGGCAATTTGTGCATGTAAGCTATAAATCCTTTCGAGGGGATAAATCTGACGGTTTTGGCACCAGTATATTATTGGGGGCGGGGGGGGGGGAGGGGGGTTGGGGCGGGGGGGGGGGAGGGGGGTTGGGGCGGGGGGGCGGGGGGGGGGGGGGGGAGCTCGATGTTTATTTTGTATCATGTGTACTAGTACGTATCTCCTGCTGTTTTTAGCGCCGTGCAAGAGACCACCACCATCATGAGAGCAGCACTGATGACAACCCCGATAGGATACAAGCACCAATACCATCATGCCAACATTAACACCAACACCATCACGCCAACATCAACACCAACACAACACCAATACCACCAATGCTACCACAAATCTGAGACTGGTGCTACTGCTGTCTTTTTTGTTGATGTTACTGCTGCTGTTGCCGCTCCTGTTATTGCCGCGGTTCGCTGGCTCCCGGACTCTCGGCCCCTTTGGCGCCCCCCATGGCCGCTGGATGGCGAATTACCCTTCAACGCCACATACCTTTTATGGCTCGCGCACTAAAAATAATAGCCGCCGGCGATGGTCGATATCTCGGACTCCATTGGATCGGCTTTCGACGACAATGGCAACAGCGGTGGTGGTGGTGACGGCGTTGGTGGTGGTAAAGCGGAAGGTTCGCCGTCCGGCTCCGGCGATTCTGTCCGATTCACGCTATCTCGCGAAGCCGACGCGAGCAACGGGGTCAGCAGCGGCAGTGGCGTCGCCTCAACACGTGGGAAGGTGTGTGTGACATGTGATGCGCGTTTCATTTTTTTTTTTTTTGCACGTCTGTCATCCTCCTTTTTGTTTTATGGTGGTTGTAGACGAATATGCTTGACGCCTTTGCAGCTGGAAACCCCGTTTCTTTGGGATAAGTACTTGGATGTAGTATACGGAGCAGTTTTGGGGCTGTATAGGGGTTATAACCCCTTTCGGAACTGCACCCGCGCTTGTGGGATAACCTAATTTTTTCGAATTCGTGTGGGGCCATTTTTTGCAGTTATTGTGAAAAGGCTTGTTTTGATTATCTTCGCCCCCTCCCCCTCCTTCCTCGTTCCCTTACCCCCCCTCCCACCCGGACCCATTTCCTCCCCCCCCCCCCCGTTAGGCGGATGTGAAGAACTCCGGGCGTGGCACGAAACGCGCTAGACAGGGCCAAGGCCAGGACGCCACCGCCGCCGAAGGTGAGCGAAGGAGTGCTAAGAGAGAGGAAGGCTTTATTTTTTGGAGTGGTAGGGGTTGGGGAATGAGGCATGAAGTGGGGGGGGGGGGGGGGGGGGAGGGAGGGAGGTGATGGCGGGGATGTTGCTGTCGTGTCCTTTTTTTGTTTTTGAGTCACGTGGTAGGGGCAGTTGATGTCGACGGGAATGCGGGTCCCGGTCTGCGCACGGGACGATTTGTCAATGTTCGTTTTTTTCGTGACGGCAGCGAGCCTTTTTCTCCCCGTGCGACCAAACAAAATGTACCAGATAAGGGTTTGGTATGTTCTGTCATTTGCCCGCGTTGAGCGCGTCCGTTCTGTTCACCTCGCCCGTCCCGATTTTCCCTTATTTTGTTCAACTCTCTCGCCCAAGTCATTGTTGATCGACCTCATGTAATTGGGACGCCCCCCGCCCCCACCCCCCCACGCTGCTCCCTCTCTCGTTTCAGCACAAGCAGCGGTAACACCGGCGTCGGCGGTGGCGGGTCGAGGCGATGGTGATCTTGGCGTGCTCTTGCCGGAGCGAGCGGTGAAGTCGAGCCCGTTTTCGTCCTCCCCTTCTTCGTTCGTCGCTAACACCCGGGCGGGTGCCGAAAAGGCGCCAGCACCAGCACCAGCATCATCCTCAGCCGCCGCCACTATCGCCGCCGTCGCCACTGCCAGCACCGCGGGTGGCCCGGCGGATGGTGATGGGGGTGGCGATGAGTTAGAAGCGGTCCAGCATCAGCAGAAGAAGAAGCAACATCAGCTGCGGATGCTGACGCAGCTAGAGGGTTACTTGACGCCGTCGAGGGTGGTGGCGCCTCCTTCCCCGACCGCTCCCGGTGGCGGGACGCGTGATTCCGCTGGCTCCTTGGCGGGGCCTGAGTGCGAGAACAACGGCGCAGCTGCAGGGGAAAATGAGAAGGATGTGCTGACGGTGCCTCAAGCGGCGGCGGTAGTGGCTGCGGGAGGGGCAGGGGTTAAGGAGCTCGCGAAGGTGGGGGCTTTTTGGAGGCTGTTTGGGGGTTTTGCCGCTGTTCGTGCTTCCTGGGTCTTGGGTGTATCGGTTGTGGCGGTTGTGGCGGCTGTGCCTTTGTGTCTTGCGCGTCGTAGTGCCCTTGTTCTTGTGTTTGTGTTGTTGTATGTTGAACTATGCTGCGTGCTTGTGGGTTTGCCAGTATGTCTTGTTTTTTACGTGTATGCGTAGAAATGTGTCTTACTTTGTGGACCCCACCCAACCCGACCCCATCCAATCTCATCCCACTCCATCCCATCCCGTCATGTCAAACACAGGAAGCGGAGAAAGGAACACCGCACGCAGCTTCGAATGGCATTAGCAAGTCCACGAGCAAGACTGCCTGGGCGAATAGGGGCGGCGCCGGCAACGGCAGCGGTGGCGGCAAGGGTAAGAAAGGGGCGGGAGCGGAAGCTGTGGTGATGGCAGCGAAGCCGCCCCCGCCCCCACCGCACCCCCTCCTCGGCAAATATCGCCAGCAGCTGGCCACGGTGGTTGCCAGCATGGACTTGAGCGGCGGCGGTGGTGGGGGGGAGGGTGACGGGTGGCAGGATCGGCGGATGGGTCTGAAAGAGGCGGTGGACAGTGCGGTGGCCTGGAAGGAGGTGGAGGAGGGAGGGGACGGGAATGGGGGAAAGGAATCTGGGGAGGGAGAGGGTGCCGCCACGGGGGTGTCGGCGATGGCGGTTGTTAATGTGAGAAGAGATACATATACCGTAAGATCCTGTCGACGCCCCCGTCCTTGTGTTGCCCCCCCCCCCCCCAAGTAGCGAAAAAAGTTGTAAAAACGTTGTGTTATCCCTGGGGAATGAACTTTTTTTTCTGTTTTTTGTTGACGAAGTCCCCGCCACCTCTTTGGCATCCCCGGGGACAACTTTAGTGTAAAAATAAATCGCACGACCCCGGGGGACAACACAAAAAAACGATGCCAACCCAGGAGGAGAACGTAAGAAAGTATATCTGCGGTATTCACTTCCCCCCCACTGCGATTTGCATGCAATGAGCAGTACGCGTCCGTTGTCGTTGCTTGTTGTTCGTTGTCTCGTTGTATTACCGCTCCATAAACTCAAGCTCCACCTGCTATACAATCCACGGTTTCCCTGCCGGTACGCAACGTCGAAGATGGCACAGGAAGACGCAAATATTTGTAGGTAAAACAAAAGCGACACCGAAATAATCGACAAATCAGACGACATATCGAAACACTTCGCCCCGGGGCCTTTTTCCTGTTTTTTGTCCTCCCTACCTCCTTGTCCTCCCCGGGGACACCGTTTTAGTGAAAAAGAAACGCTCACCCCAGGGGCCGTTGACAGAGGATGTCACGGTAGTAGATGGTTTCGTTTATGTTGTTTTGTTTTTTTTCATATTTTTTTTTTGTCGCTTCTTGGAAGGAGTCTTGTTGATTCGTTTTGTTGAGGCGGTGTGCAGTGTAGGGAACATAGACGTTTAGCGGGTGTCTTGTTTTTTTTTTCTTACGCCCTTATGCGTGTTCCTGTTATGTCTTAACAGGCACCAGGTATAGTTTTTCTCCTCCTTGTTTGTACGTCTTGTTACTTTCTACAAGGTACGTTGTTGTTCCCTTATTATCATTCTTGTTGTTGTTCTTCGCCTGCTTGTGTTTTGTTGCTGTTTGTCTATTCTTGTTTTCATTCCCCTCCCTGTGTTCTCCTTACCCACCTCCTCCTCGCCGTGTGTTCTGGTTGTCTTCGTGTACATGTGTGTATGCGTTTTGTGTGCCAGGCTGTGTGTCAGACTGCAGCGTTCCCCGAGCGCCTATCGCCCCTTCTGGCCCGCGTGGTGCAGGGCAGCCCCTCGCCCCTGTCCAAGCTCTCCGAGGAAGCTGCTTCGTTGATAAAGTCCTCTATCCCGCAGCAAGCGGAGGGGCTCACGGTGGACCAGATCGCGGCGAAAATCAGGTGCAATCGACCTTCTCAAGGAACCATGTCACGTTAGAAAGGAAGTATCGAATTTTTCCCGGGTTCTTTCTGTGAGGAGCTAGCTGTACGTATACCTCCCCCAAGTCAGCGGTGCACTAGGCGTGGAACTATTGATAGTATAGCTGTATAACGTAAATGGTTTGGCACACATATGTTGGGTAGTTGCTTGCCGTAGTTGAGAACCCCGTCGGCCGGAACGTTTGGGGCTTGAAATTACCCCCTACTGGGGCATCGATCCGTGAATTCTGCTATCCGTTCCCGCCCGGGCGTCCTTCCTTCCCTCGAAAACCGCTGGGACTTACCTCCCAAGGCAATGACGACGACAAGAGCTACCGGTACTCTTTTTCTGGCAACGTGATGAAACGTAACATTGCACATGTAACGCTCGTGGGTGACAAGTCTCGTGGCCCAGCGACACAGTGACGGTGCTCTGCTGCTGACTTTTTTTTAACAACGTGATGAAACGTGACATTGTAACGCGCATGGATGACAGTCTCGTGGCCCAGCGAAAGAGTTATGGTGCTCTGCCGCGGAAGGCGATAATCCCGGAGGATACTTCCCTCGAGGCGGTGTGGCGCTGGGAGGTGCAGCTCATGGACCTCTTGCCGGCGGATAAGGTGGGTCTCGTGCGTGGTGGTGGTGGGGGGTTTGGTGGGTGTCGGGTGCCAGGGGGGAGGAGGGGGTTGGGGGGGAGTAGTAGGGGTACGTGGATGGTGGCTATGGTTGAGGTGGTACTATACCATTAATAGTATCATGATACTGATGATAATGCTGATAAGGACGACATTAATTATGATGTTTTCTGTGACGGTGTGGTTCGACAGGTGTCCGTGGTAAAGCAGGCGAGGAACGACCGCGCCAACGTGGGCAGACTGGTCAAGGCCCTCGTCAAGCTCACCGAGGTAACACTTTTTTTCAGACAGTCGACACCGCGTGTGCCAGCAGCAGTGATGGACGGTGCCGTCTTATGTTCTCTGATAACTGATGAGGGAAGTATCGCTTTGCTCCTTTCCGACATCTATATGACAGCTCGGTGTCCACCCAACTATTTTAATACCTGGCATTATACGTGTCATACTTGAACAAACATGCAAGGCATTGTTCAAACCATACAGTAAATCAGTTGATCTGCAGGAATAGGTGTTGTCTTTTGTGCTGTTTTAACCGTCTTCGTGTCATCACACCTATATACCAACACTCCAACACCTCAGACAGACCAGATGATCTAGATATTTCGGGCCAGACATATCCCCGAAAAACACTATCTACATGATCTGGACAAAGCTCGCTCCGTTGCATCTGCGCGGCACAACTCTTGCGCACATGTTTGCAGGGTGGGATCTGTCTGGTACGGCTATTGCACAACATCTCATAACGGTAACTCTATAATAGGATCTAGAGTAATTTGATTGTGATCTGTCCGAGGTGTAAATATTCCCGCCTCCGCAACTCGCAAAACCTCTCAGGACAAACTCCCCTCTCCCGTGGCTTTCTTGCTGGCGCTAGCTTATCCTACGTATCGTCCCGTTTTTTCCCGTTGTCTCCTCTCCGACTCCCTGCCCGCGCCCCCTGCCCGCGCCCGTTTGCGTACGGGCGTTGGTGCCGTTTTTTTCAAATGTTTTGCTGGCGTTTTTTTTGCCGGGGGAACAGGTGATGAGCAAGTCTCCCAACGACGCCGCCAAGATTAGCAAGGAGGAAGAGAAGGTAAGGGGGCGTTTTTTGTTCGGTCTTACCACCCCCCCCCCTCCAATTTCCCCCCCAACCGGCTCCCCTTTGCTGCCATAGGTTATGGTTCGCCTTGTCAACAGCACGCGAGCGGCAAAGCCTCCGATTTACGTTGCTCACGATGTTCTTGTTCTTTTGTTCTCTCTCCTCTGCCTTTGTTTTCCATCTTCCCTCCTCTTCGCTACTCTTATTTTGTGTAAATGCCGGTACCGGAGGATATTCGTGTTGTTATTCTTGGTATTTTCCTTTTGTCGTCCATTAATTGTTTTCTCTTACGTATGTATCCGTTATCCTTTGTCTCACATGTGTAATGATGTTCGCCCACTTCAACTAATATACCTGTCGATTTTCTTGTTCTTATTATTATTGTGTTATGGTCTCATTCATCGATCCATTCTCACTCTCTCACACGCAGTTGATGGTTGTTCGACCGCATCAACTACCGGTACTTTGACGACTTCTATTATTTTTTCATTCATCCATCTATCCATCCATCCATCCTCACCCTCTCTATATCACGCACAGGTGATAGTGCTCGCCCGCTTCAACTTGCATTCTTGACGATTTTCTTGTTTCATTTCTCGCTTTATTAAATTCTCACACATCCATTATCTCCTCTCTTTTTTCTCTCTCAGGTGATGGTGTTCGCCCGCAAGGAGGAGGCCCTACGCCAGAAGGCCAGCCTGAAGGAGGCCGAGCAAGCCGTCAAGGACGCTGCCAAGAGGGAGAAGGAGGAAGCCAAGGCCGAGGAGCGGAGGGCGAAGGAGGAGGAGCGGCGCAAGAAGACGGAGCTGAAGCAGGAGGCGAAGGAAGCGAAGGAGCAGGAGAGGAAGCGCCTCAAGGCCGAGGCCGCCGCAGCTGAGGAGGTGTGTTGGAGGCGGGAAGCGGGGGGGGGGGGGGGTACTCATAATCATGCATGGTCGTAGTCTTAGAACCATAGACTCTCGCATCCCTGTAGTGCTGGGCACTCGGGGGGGGGGTCACCTCCGCCCCCCCCCCCCCCCTTTAGGCTGGGGAGAGATAGGGGGAATGGAGTGGGGAATTAGGCAGAGTGTTGTTATGTATTGTTTTGACTCTGTTTTTTTTTTCGGATTTTTTTATTATTGTTGGTTTGTTCGTTTGTTCGCTTTTTTTATATGGTGACACGCTCGGGTGCGTGGGTAGATGTTTGCATGTTTGTATCGTGTACCGTGTCATATGTGCTGTTGATTTTGATTGTTCCCATCACATATGTCGTAACGACAACATGTACGCTGACGACGATACCGAAATTACGCAGGAGCGCAAGAAGCAAGAGGACGCGAAGCTCGGCAAGGTGTCGCTGTTCAACTTCTTCAAGGTCGCCGACTCGGGTCCTCAAGACGCCAAGGTAGGCGAAATACCCCTGGGTCGCTCATCTCGTGGCTGTTTTCTGGTGGCTCGTGTCTTGTGTGTCGCGTCTCGTATCTTGTGTGTTGTATCATGCCTTGTGTTTTGTAGTGTTCCCGAAGAGAGAACCTCAGAACAAGCAGGTGCTACCCCCTACGTAGCACGTGTCTGGCTTCGGGTCTCGTTCTCCGTGTTTCGGTGTGCCTCGTGGATCGTACCGCGTATCGTGTCTTGCCGCAATGACTTGACCAACGTCTATTGTATCAGTAACCGATGCTGCAGGGTTGCAGTAACCGATGCTGCAGGGTTGCGCTACGTATTGATAAATGCGGCGTGATGTTCACCCCCCCCTCTCGCTCTTCCTCCCACCCCCCTTTCCTCACCCCGCCCTCCTGGTCCCTCCCGACTCCCCCTTTCCTCCCCCCCCCCCTATCCCCGTCGCCGCCTTCCCCCTTCCCCTGCCACCTCCCTTCCCCGTTTCCTTTCATCGTCCACGCTTCCACCCCCTTTTTTTGTGCTGACAGGAAAACGTGGAGCCCGCCGCGGGGGCCCTGCAACAGGGCGCTACCTTGGCCGGGGGCGTCCCACGCCCGGCTTTGCACGTAGGAGGCACGGATGCCGGTAGCGGCGGCGGTGATAGTGGTGGCGGTGTTGGTGTCGGTGGTGGCGGTGGTGGTATTGTCGACATTAGCGGTGATGGTGGTGTTGGTGTTGGTGTTGGTGGTGGCGGCGGCGGCCGTAGCAGTGAGCGCGCAGAGGGAGGGGTGGATGTCGGGGGCGGTAGGGAGGGCGGTGGGGTCCGGAAGAGCGAGGGGGGGTTCCGTCCTTCCGAGCTGGAGGCGTTCGAGCGGCGTTTGAAGGAGGGTGGCGAGCCGGAGGAGCTGCTGGCTAAGACCGCTCGAGGTGTGTGTGTATGTGCGTGGGTGGGTGGGTGGGGGGGTGCGTCCCCTCTCCCTGTCGGCCCCTTCCCCTTTACCGCCTCTTCATCGCTCCGTGCGCACACACCGGCATATGGGGATCCCCCGACCTCGATCGCCTTCATCCCCTGCAAAGTTCACCCGCTTTATTGGGGAAAACCTCTTGGAATTTGTGGGGGGTTATTTTTACAGTAGTAACATGGTTGTACTGTGTTCGTTTCGTTTCGTTCGCTAATTCGATGTGTGCTTCGTGTGCTCGTACCTATTATGCTTTTTTTTTGTTGCGCGCCGGACCGTCGCAGAAATCGGAGAACGAACGAGCAAGCGTAAGACGCTGGAAGGTTCTCTGGGCGATGATGAGGTGAGCCGCCAGGGGCAAGACGCGTGATGGTGGCGGTGGTGCTGGGGTGCCCTCGGCCTGGGTGGCAAGCTTCCATTGTTCTTCCTGCGTTGCATTTTCTGTGCAAACCGCGTGCTCGGCGTGTGTGGACGATGAACGTACGCGCGATGGCCACCCCTCCGTCCTTTCAAAGGAGAAAACATTTTACCTGTGCACACATTGTTGATAGCAACCACCCCTCCCCCTCTTTTTCTGTGTGCATGTGGAACGATCGATCGATGTTTGCGCGGTGGCTGCGGTGTCCGTGACGCACACACCCCAAGGTTCGCTTGGTTCGTCCGTCGAAGAAAGTCAAGGTGACCGTCACCGTCACGTCCGCGGGCGGAGGGGGCTTCGGCGAGCCAACCTTCTCGGAAGAGAAGCAGGTGCGCCATCGTTAGCATTATTATAGCGTGATAACCTTAGCGGTTTACCTTAGCTTTAGCCGTGGCCTTAGCCTATGCCTTAATCTGAGCCTTGGCCTTAGTCTTGCCCTTATCCTTACCTTAACCTTGATCTTGGCCTTCGTCCCCGTCTTTGTATTTTCCCAAGCCCAAGCCTCGGTCTTAGCCTAAACGTTAACCTAAGCCCGAGCCTTGGCCTCGTCCTTAGTTTTGGCGTTAGTCTCAGCCTTAGCCTTAGTCTTAGCCTTAGTCTTAGCCTTGGTCTTGGTCTTGGTCTTAATCTGGGCCTTAGCCTTAGCTTTAGCCCTAGCCTTCGCCGTTGCCTTTGCCTTGGTGGCCTTGTCCTTGGGTTGGTCTTAGCGTCAGCCTGAGCCTTGGCTTTAACCTTAGCCCTAGTCTTGGCCTTGGCGTTGTTTGCGAGTCTGTGGGCGTGTGCGTCCCGAAACGGCACAAACCAAGGCGAAACGAAACGGCACGAAACGAAACGACTTAACACGAACCGAAAACGGTAGAACTGAACCAAAACGAAGCGAGACGCAACGGCATCATGTGATGATAAAAACGACACCACACGTCACAACCGAACCACACGATGGTGATGTTGCGTGTTCTGAGTTTTGACTTGCCGCGCCTTCACGCTCCCCCCCGCCCCGACCTATCTTCTCCCCCATCAGGTGGAGGTTCGCAACCGCATGAAGCTCCTGCAGTTCCACCAAGACCACCGCCCTCCCTACTGGGGCACATGGTCCAAGACCAGCAGGGAGGTTACTGGCAGGCGGCCCCTCGGTAGAGACGTACGCGGCTTGCTCAACTACGACTACGACAGCGAGGGTGGGTTTGCGGTTGTGTGTACAGGGTGTTGCTTTTTTCTTCAGGGTTTGGTTGGGTTTTGCAGTGAGGGGATGCGGGAGGGATATGCAGACTATGTGATTTGGTTGTGGCAAGTGGGAGTGGTGCGGTGCTGTCATCCTCTTGTTCTCGTTGTTGATCCTCCTCTTTGTGGCCGTATATATGCTCCACGGCGTCTTATCTCTGGCCTGCTTTCCATTGCTTTGGTCACTATTTGACACTGCCGTCAGTACGTAGTGCCACTCTCACCGTCTTGTTTTTGGAACCTTTTTTTTCCTTCTGAATCCCAATTTTGACGCTTTCATGAACTTTATGGTAAGGATATTTGTTTTTCCCCTTTCTGATGTCCCAAATTGACACGGTCATGGTTGTTTCTTGAGACCTTTTTTCCCGTCTCCAAGTCCCCAACGGCTTAAGCTTAATAGACGGCGGCATTTGGCGGGCACGCCTTTCTTTTACTTTTTTGCTCAGGGGATTGGGAGGAGGAGGCCCAGGGCGAAGACCTGCTCTCAGACGAAGAGGGGGACAAGGAGCCGGAGGACAACCTCGACTACAAGGCAAGTTTCTTCGCATTTGTTGCCGCGCCTTGTGAGAGGGCCACCCGTGCTCTCCCTAATCCACCCCACACCACCCCAACCCCGTCGTACATGCCTACCCCAACCTCCGCGCTAGCCCATCACACCCCCACCCTCACCTCCACCCCTGCCCGCACCCACAACCACAACCATCCCAACCCCACCCCCACCCCTACCCACACCCACACCACCATACCACCCCACCTTGCCTTTACCCCCGCAGCTCCTCACCCCACTCCCACCCGACCCGCACCCCACCCCACCCACACCCCCCGCTGCCTCTTCCCCCACCCCATGGCGACAACAGGACGGGTGGCTGAGACAGGACGACGAGTTCAGCGACGAAGAGATCGACCGCTTTGACGCTGACAAGCGCCAGAGCCAGAGCGACCCTTCCTTCCCGGAAAGCGGCGCCAACAATGCTAGCAACAATAATGCCACCAACATTAGGAAACCCTCCTGCGCGATCGGTGTCGGCGAGGGAGTGCGCGTCGGAGCAGGCGCTAGCGGTGGTGGTGGAGGTGGTGCTATGGGTGGCGGGGAAGGGGGGCGAGGAGGGCAGCAGGCGTTTGTGGCGGCCCTCATGTTTCGGCGTGCGCCCATCACGGATGAGGAGGCCCGGGCGCGGCCGGCGCTGCGTGCCCTATCGGCGTACCGTGCGGTGGCGTTTACCAGTGGTGGCGCGGAGGGGGGAGCCTTCCCCGTTTCTGTGGTGGAGGCGATGGTCGAGAAGCCTAGGTGAGTTCGAGTGGGAGCCTGTATTATGCGTGTTTTTCGTGTGCGTTGTGTGTTTGTGTAGGCCGTATATGTTGTCGCAGGTTTTGTTGTTAGCTTTGGTATGTAGGCGTTTCCTTTTAAGCGGGGTTAGGGTGTTTTTTCGCTGCCGATCAACGTTTTTTATCCTGACCTGACATGCTGGTACACATGGTATTGTATGATATGATACGGTGACGTGTTTCCCCTCCACTCCGCCGACCCTGATGTTGCCATGCCACGCATGTTGCTGTTGCGCCCCCGCCCCCCCCTCCCCGCGTTCGATTCACTTTCATTGACGTCATGACCGTTGTCACCGTGCCAGACGCAAGGACACGGGGGAAGGGGGAGGAAAGGAGGGGTCCGGGGACACGAAGATCCGCAAGTGCAAGGTAGGTCCTCATTTGGTCTCGTCGGATTGGCCGCACTAAAGGTGCGTTGTGAGAAACACTGTCGTCGTTCCGTGATACCTATCTAACGCACAGATAGGGAGTGGGGAGGGGGGGGGAGGGGAGCGAGGAAGGGAAGGAGGGGGGGGAGAGAGAAAGGAGAGGGAGTGAGAAAGAGATAATGGGATGAGAGAGAGCCGTAGATTGGGTGAGACGGAGGCAAGAAGGGAGGGGAGAGGGATGGGAAGAGCCAGAGAGAGGATGGGGGGAGGGGATCGAAACATGGGTGGACGTTGTGTTCGATTCTCTTCTTTCTCGCCTTTTAGTTTGGGCTTGTCTGTGTTTTCTTTACGTTGTGCTCATTAACTCCGTTGTCCTCGTCTTGTTTTGTTGACATCCAGGACGTGCCGGATGAGCTGCTTCCTCGGCTGGTGGAAAAGCTGCACGGGAAATCAGAAAAGCGCGACGAGGTCGTCAATGCCTTTGTCGCGCTCTACCCTCAGTGCACCAAAAAAGCGGTGCGTTCTCGCCATTGTCGATCGTCATTTATCGATCATTATTATCGATATTGATCGTCAGCATCGATCTTCATATTCGATCGTCACCTTTGCTCGTCATGATCGTTATCGTTATCGATCGTCGTTATCGATCATCAATATTGATCATCATTTTCGATTATCATTATCAATCGTCAATATTGATACTTTTCGTCGATCGTCGTTGTCGATCGTCATTGTTGAACTTCATTGTCGATCGTCTTTATTGGTCGCCGTTATCGATATCCATCATCGATCGTCAATACCGATCGTTACTATCGACAATCACTTTCGATCGTCGCTATTATATTTTGGATCGTCGGTATGATGTCGACCATGGGTATCGCTTGGCCGTGTCGACCGTCGATGTCTTATGTGTCGTCGGTGTCTGTCCGTATTGCTGCCTCGTTTTCTCTATGTTTCATGTGTGTATGAGTCGGAATCGATATGTCTTACCTGGTACTCCCCGGTTGTCTCGGTGTCCCATTTCTTGCTTTGTCTTCAACCGTCAATACCTGTCTTCAGCTTCGGTCCTGAAGGGTCTTGAAGTGTGTTTACGTATCGCTATCAATGCATATCTTAAGTTGTGTATTTTGTTGTACTTTTGTTGTAGCTAACGATCGCCTGTTTTGTCTTGTCTTGCCCCACCTTGTTTTTTTTTCTGTACATAAAGGTCCACCAGAAGGTGAAGGACGTAGCCACGCGCGAGCGCAGCCTTCACGGCGGCAACGTATTCGTCGTGCGCGACGAGGTGATCGAGCGCCTCGGGGTAGAGGCATCCGCTGTGGAGCTCAAGCCTTCGCCGGCCGAGGTTGCTGCTGCCGCTGCTGCCGCCGCCGCTGCTGCCGCCGCCGCTGCTGCCGCCGCTGCTACCGCTACCGCCGCCGCCGCTGCTGCTGCTTCTGCCCCTGCCGGTGGTGATGCTGGTAATGGCGAGGGAGGCGTGACTACCCCGGGAAGCGGGGAGAAGGTGCGGTTGTCTTTTTTTTTTCTCGGGTTGAACTTGTTGGGCTTTTGATGGCTTGGTTTCGTAGGTTTGGAATCGTAGGATTTCGGGTTGGTTAGGTTTGGTTGGTTTCGTTTCGTTTAGTCCGAGTGGGCCGGTTTGGTTGCGTGGGTTGGTTTTGTTGGTTGGTTGGTTGGTTGGCTGTTTTGCTTGCTGTCGAAGGTGTTGGTGTTTCCCTTTCCCTGCCTTGCCTCGCCTTGCCTCGCCTTGCCTCGCCTTGCCTTGCCTTGCCTTGCCTTGCCTTGCCTTGCCTTGCCTTGCCTTGCCTTGCCTTGCCTTGCCTTGCCTTGCCTTGCCTTGCCTTGCCTTGCCTTGCCTTGCCTTGCCTTGCCTTGCCTTGCCTTGCTGCGATAGCCGTGAGTTCCCTTCACGTGTTTTCCTTTCCGCCCCGCTGTTTGGTTGCCCCCTTTTCCCCAACACTGCACCCCGCCCTATCCGCTCGACTTGACCAGGCGAAGCGTAACTCTGCGGGCGGCGACAAGTCGAAGCTCGTCCCGCTCCCCGGCCAGCTGTCCCTGCTGGGCTTCCTGCAGACCGCGAAGGTAAATGACCTTAATAACCTCCATTAATCATCATCAGGTTTCTTTTCTAAAGGGTTGTATGTGCTGCGGATACTGCGAGACAGAAAAATAGCATCCCTTCACCACGATCAACCACTATCCTGTTGCCTCTATTATCCCATAATTAGCTATAAACAAGAATAGCTTGCGTTGGTCACGATACACAGCTATCCTGTAAACCTACACCGGACTTTTTTATATTCTAGTCGGACTTGAACCATTTTCATATATTCAATCAATATTTTTCCGCCGACCTCCGTCAAGCTTTATGCCAGATATTTTATTGCAGACTTCCACCATTGTCTCCCTCCCTCCCTCCCTCCCTCCCTCCTTGCCATTTTTGTGTCCGTTTATCCGAATCACCTCAACTCATGCCCACGCCCATGTCACTTCACATGATGGCATGGCGTGGCAGGGAGTCGGAGCCGGGGACACCTCGCCGCCTGCTCGCGCAACACCCAAGGTTCTCTTCGGACCGAGCGCGAAAGACGCCACGCAAACCGCAGAAGCATCAGCGGAGGCCGGGGCGGAACCCGGGGGTGCGGAGGGTGAGGGGGAAGGGAAAGGGGCCGGCGGCAACGGCAAGAGCGAGGGGTCCCAGGTTGGAGGCGGTGACGGAGGCGGGGAAGGTAGCGATGGCGGCAACGGTGCCCCTCCCGACGAGGTGAGCTGAGCAGCAGAGTAAGAAAGTTGAGGCAGCGAGACTTTGATTGAAGTGAACTAAAGACAATACGTACATGGTATCGAGTTGAATTGATTGGAAGTTGAACTCAGGCTTATTTGTCACCCGGTATCAGTTAGTATCTCCCTGCTTTCCTTTCTTCAGTTCTCAACTTTTTTTCCTCGATTTTCCTGTTTTGGTCCACGCTTTGATCGTTTGTCCACCCTTCGCCACCCCACCCTTCCCTCCCCCCCTTGTTCCCCTCCCACTCATCCCCTCCCATCCCCTCCCTCCCCCCCGCCGTGGAATTCTTCGTGTTCCCGTTGTCCTCCACCGCTGTGTGTCGCATCGGTGACGCTGCCATTTGACCAGGCCTCGGACGCGCCGCTCCCGGCCAAGTGGTCGAAACCGGGGCCGGACGCCGACGGCGGTTGGGAAGAGTGTAAGGAATCCGAACCCCCGATGGGCAAAGCCGTTCCCTCCTGCGAGGTATGGTCTACGTGGTATACTCGTTTTTGTTGCGTGTTCCTGAGATTGCTCCTCGTTCAAGTCGTTCTCCTCTTGTTGGCCAAAGGTATGTGTTTCGTGTTTTTTGTACGTACGATGTCTGGTCTACATCTAGTTGCTGTACCTGGTGCTTCAAATCTAGCAAACGTACCTGATGCCGTCTACATGTGTCCTGCATGATGTTTCCTTTTGTGGTTTTGTTGTATGATACGTAGTTGGAAGTACGATGGCATCGTTTTTTTTTTGTTACGTAGTTGAAAGTATGGTCTAGCATTTTTTGTTGTTGTTGGTAGTTGCTGCTGTTGCCATGTTGTTGTTGTTGTTGCCGTTCTTGCCGTTGTTGTTTGTGTTGCTGATGATGTTGCTGTTTTTTGTCGCGGAAGCGGTCTCGGGTACAGCAGCGCATTCCTTGCTGTTTAGCAGGGAGTGGTTGTATTCTTGCTCTAGCAAGTCTTAACCGCTGCCCGCCCCCCACCCCTCTCTCCCCCGCCGCGCTCTCATATCCGAGGAAAAACCGAAACGCGGTGTCGACGAAACTCTGTTAGGGCTGCATTCCAAACGTTTTCACCCCCTCCAGCCACCATACCATACCGCACTGCGCAAAACCATGTCGGAGCAACTTCGGATCATTACCCCCCCACACACACGCACCCAACCGGCCTCAGGTTTCCATCGCCATCGCAACATTTTTCAATGATGTTTTCCTGTATTTTTCACCCTAATCTCTATGGCTGTGGGCTGAGTGACTACGTGTCGTCGCCGGCGCGTTTTTAGTTGGCTGGATACGGTTGGTTGGTTTCGTGCGGTACTTCTGCGTCCTTGCGTCTGATTGGCGCGTTGTTTGGTTCGACGCGTGCTGTTGCATACCTGGTATGTCAATTACGACTGAGTCTGTTAGTGGTTGACTTTTAATATCAGTGAAAAAAATGTTTAGAAACATGCTTTCCTTCGTTTAAAAAAAAACAAACGCATCCTTTCTCTTTTATGGGTCAATTTGCCTCGGGTTACATATGACGTTCGTCAGTTTGAATTCTAGTGTTGTTTTTTTCCAATGCAAATTAACTTTGGATATTTCGTTCTACTCCGCCACCTTACTCGACCTTTTTTTACTCCGCAAGTACAGCTATTTCACAGCCTTACTCCATCTCCTACTTCCCCCCTCTCTCTCCCTCTTCCGCAGGTGCTGACGCCCTCCATCAAAGTGCGTCGGGCCGCCGCCAGCCGCCCCATGCTCTACCTGGGCTCCGGCGCCTGCCCTCCCCCGCGCGCCATCCTCTGTAACGAGGAGGAGGAGCAGGAGGAAGAGCGGGAGGAACAGGGGGGGGAGGGGGGCGATGTAGGAACTTTAGTAGTGGCGGAAGAGGAGGGGGGGGGGGGGAGCGCCGATTTTGTCGTGTGCCTCGAGGGAGGAGGCAGAGAAGAGCGCCCCATTGCCGTCGGAGTCCTTGGTGGCTATGTCCCCGGAAGCGTGTAAGAGTGGTGGGGGGGGGAAAGAGGAGAAGGAGAGGGCGGGAAAGGTCGAGGATTGTGACGGTGCTGGCGGTGATGGAAAGGCCTCCGGTGGGAACGGTGTTATCGGCGAGGTTTCCTCCTCCCTTTCTACTAAGCTACAGAACGGGGATGTAAGCAGACCAATCGAGAACGGGGCAGTAGCTGGAGTGGTAGCGATGGCGCCCGACACCCGTGCGTGTTAGGGTAGGGTGTGGTGGGGTAGGGTAGGGTGGGGTACGGTTGCAGCAGCCCTCAGCGGCGTTTTGGCTCGTTTGCTTTGGTCGCCTGCATGCATACATGCTTACCGTTTCATGTGTACGCGATGAACAAATTATAGAGAAAGGTAGGGCAGGAAAAAGAGAGGAGAAAAAACGGACGCCGTGGCTGGGGCAGGTGGGTGCTTTGTAGCAAAAGCAGCGGTATCAGCAGCGGCGGCGGTGGCAGCGGCGGCGGCGGCAATAGTAGCAGCGGTGTCGGCACAGAAGCAGCAGCAGCAACAACAGCGATATGAGTAACAGCAGCAGCAGCAGCGGTATCGGTAACTGAAGCAGCAGCAGCAGCGGTATCGGTAACAAGCAGCAGCAGCAACAACAGCGGCGGCGGCGGGCCGTATCCGGACGGTTACCCGTGTTTTTTTCGCACGAGGCGGCAGAAGGCGACGAAAATCGAAAGTCGTGGTGTAGAGTGGAGGAGCTTTTATCTGATTGAACGAACCATATCGGAGAGGAGAAAAGGAAGGAAGGGGCTACAGTTTTTGCCGGGGTTAACGGATGGTTCAACAGGAGTCAAAGGCGCAGGGCGACTCAAATCTCTTTTCGTGGCGAACAGATGGAGGCGGGGAGGGGGGGCGGGACAGGGTGCCTTGTGGGGGGGCTAGGGGTAGTTTTTTTTTTCGGTAGCCGATGTGTGGCGAGGATCCAGCGCGTGTTAGGATGTAGTTCCATGAAAGCACGAACGCTCCCTGCCTCGGAAGGGTAGGGGAACGGGGTGGAGAGGAGCGTGAGAGAGGCTTGCGGGTGGAGTGGAAATCTCCGCCTGTCGGTGGCGTTTCGCGGCAGGGTCGCGGGGTGAAAACGTGAAATCAAGGAAGTGAAAAGCACGACGACGCGGGCGCCGATGTCGACAGAGTGAATGACAAATAAGAAAAGAACTTTGAATATTATCAATAATGATACCTGGTTTAGTATTATGCAATACACTGCTAGTGCAGGTGGCCTGGGAATGCCTTGTAAGACTACGAGTACGCACGTATGATACGCTTTTCTTTTTCGTTAGGTTTGTTTTGTTTTGCAAGCTTGTGTTTTTTTGTGTTTTTGTTTAGTTCTTCCGTTTCTTCCGTTTTTTACGGACGTTGTGCGTCTTCCGTTTTTGTAGTGCAGATGTTGCGCTTCTTGACCAGCTTTTGCGGTCGCACCTCACCGCGAGTAGCCGCCGTAGCTGTTGCATTAGTCGCTCGCCGTCGTGTACACGGTAAAACCGGAGAAAAAATGTGACGGGGTTAAGCAATAGGAGTTCAACAAGTCTGGTGGCGTTTTTGGTTTGTGTGACGATATCGTTAGTTTTAGGCCTCTTGTATCTGCCGCTCCGCAGCGTAAATGTACACTCGCTTTTGCATTTTTCTCCCGGGGCATCTTTAAACAGCCCGTCTGTCTCTTTCTTGTATCGCTGCCTGCTTTGTGCAGTTCATTCCGCGAGGGATGGGTTCTATATTAGATGGCAGGCTACACGCGACGCTTCGTTTTGCGCACTAGTACTTGTTCCGTGACGCGCCGTATAATTTCGATGTTTTTCGCGTTTCACATGACGAGCGTTCCAATAATATTTTTCTCTCGTGTTCTAGAGGGCGTCTTTTATTTTGTTGCGTTTTCCCGCCCCCACCCCCCCCCCGTCCTTTCATTTCAATTTTAAAAGCCGAAGGTTTTGTAGTGTGCGGGGAAGCGGGGGCTATGGGTGTGGCGTGCGAGACGGGGGAGAGAAGAGAAACCTCCCCCTATTTGCTTGACGGTTTTACATCACACCTCGTGCAGGCGGGACACCCGTCCGTGTGGTCAATTTCAGCCCCTTGCCCAGACTGATCCGACCCCTGACTTTATAACCCCACCTCAACCCTTGGGCGGGGTCGAGGTCGGCAGAGGCGTTTGCGCGGCCCCGCAACGTGGTATTTGTGGCGCTTGAAAAAACAACGGGCGGCCGAAAGACCAGCCTCGACCTATCAGACAATAATAGGAATCATGTTGCAGGAACTTTTTTGAAGGACCGTCCTGTTTTTTTTTTTTTTTTAAGATACGGTTGTAGGATGATAGGCGTGCCAGCGGCACGTGGTTTCTTGCTTTTAGGTCCGTGCTCGATTGGGCGTACATTTGGCGTGTTTATATATCCTCGTGGGGGTAAAAGCGCGCTTAACCCCTTTACAACTGGAAACCCGTTTTGGGGACAAAATTACTTGGATATAGTATAGGGAGGGGTTCGGGGGCTCTAAAGGGGTTAAGAACGACGGGGGCGGGCGTCTGTATGTTGTTGCGGTGTGTTCATATGTGGTAATGTGGAAAAGTAAGCAGGTGCTCAAAGACAAGGACAAGGCATACTATGTTACAGCGATGTTGGGTGGGAAAATAGACGCGTGCTCCACGACGACAGAGGCGAGGCTTTTATGATGTACGAAGTACACCCCAGTGGTTGAGTGGACGCTCGGTCATCGACAAGGAAGGGCGTCTGTCAATGTTGGTTATTGTGTTATGTATTATGTAGCCCTTGGATGGTAGCCGCGTGCTCTATCTACGAGAAGGAAAATGACGTGTATTACTGCGATGTGTTTTATCTACCCCTTGGACAATGAGCTCGTGACGTTGGATAGGACCGCCCTGCTTGCTATGTAACGGGAAGCGGCGGCGATGGCGGCGGCATTTCTGTAAGCAAGCGTGTTTTGTGCTTCGTTTGCGTTTTTTATTCGCGCGCCGCTGAAAGGAGGATGGGGTAGCTGCCCTTTTTTCTCGGCCGATGGCAACCACATCAAGGAAGGCTTTAATGCACCTAATGATAACGTTAGTTGCTTATGTAGAGCACGGTTCCAGGTATGTATTGTTATTGTTACCAGGTATGTTTTCCCTCCACCAATATAGAGACGCGTGCTACGATAGAGGTGAAGTGAAACACTTTTTTTCTGAGAGCAGGTTCCTCGATTTGGGAGCTCAAGATATCTCAAACCAAAAAACTGACTTAAAGAAGCAAAAATGAAACTGCTTCGTATGGTACCGGATGAAAAAATCCCATCCCATGGCTTACAATATACAACGAGAACCATGAAGAAAAAAAAATCCGGACGATTTTGGGTTAAGGAGCCCCGTCATTCAGAAACCATTTTCGCCAAAAAAAGGTATACCTCTATCGCTATCGTATCACGTGTGTAGCGTAGATTATGCCGTTCCGATGCTAATCGAGTATCCTTCCGCGCAAGGCAGTAGTATCTCTCCCATGACTCTCTGCCGACCATTTAGTAATTTTTCCAAATTCCCCTTCCCCTCATATTATATAGACTACCCTGGTATAAAACATGCAATTACAGTACTTGCTGTAGTGTAGTATTAGTCTACGTGTACTTCGAAGTATCATATTAAGTTAACGTCGAAAAAATATCGGTGACAATTTCAGCGTAGGCCACACGATGCAGCTCCAGCTGCCAGGACAGGATGTGTATCCAAACTGCACTGATGATGCTCTTAAGAAGCTGCAACATGTGTATGCATCGGGGCGGCACTTGGCACTGCTATGTACGCACGTGGCCGCGTTTGATGAGATAGCATTCACTTCGTCGTTTGTTCAGCTGATTTTTTCGTAGCTGTAGTCTAGTCTATACGCGTAGTACCTATATCTGGTGGTTTTTGTATGATTTACTCTTTTTTTCACTTTTTTTCCCTTTCCAGCTCAATTCGTAAGAAGAGGTTTTACCCTCAACGACCTTCTTGACAACAAGCCGTCCGGGGTCACCGATGTCTTCCGTTCTCCCCCCCGGTACTTGCCTTCATTTTTATTGCGCATAGGGTTCAGCATTCCCACGCTGTCTTACGAGAGTACCAGCTTTTCTCGTCGATTTTCATGGAACTATGTACGTAGACTGCACATCGTGGGTTTCAAACAGGGGTAGTCTAAGGGTCCATTCCCTACTTTACTCTCAATACTAACTACTACCGCACGCGACAGCAATAATAACAAGCGGGAGGGAAGATGAGACAGCCGAGCGCTGAGGTATAATAGCGCGTATACTCGTATCATCCGTACCCGCGAGCTACCACGTTCGGCACAATACTCGTACACGAATGCACTCATACACACAACTCGGGCGTGCTCGTTGCTCGAGCTGCAGCCACAACGTCTGCATGTAGCGTGTCTCTGAAGGCGACTCGCATTCGTACAACATGCTTGCTGCTTCATTCGTGCTCACTCTTGCTCGAACAATGCACCACCAGCTGATCGGTCGATATTCTGAGATCCGCAGACCCGAAGAGCCTGCGAGCGCTAAGCGGACCAAGCGGGCGTTCAGTTCAAACTACAGCAGCAGCAGAAGTAGCAGCTGGGACATCCAAGCTACGAAAAACAACGCTCTTCTTTCTGTTCTGCTCTTATAGCTACGTACGAAGCAAGAATTAACCTCCTGCTCCTGCTGGCCTCTAGCGTCTATAATTACTATACTTGGATATTTTGCAAAGACGTCTAAAAAAGGAGTGTGACGGTCCATCGCCCAAAAAATAAGCATCGTCGGTCGCGGGCGCGGGTGTGCGGCCGACGAGCTTTCGGCACTAAAACCTACCAGTACATACGATATTTTCGCGCGTTCGCCAAGTCATTTTGTCATTTTCCCTAAAAACTTTCATGACCGGCCGCGCGCCACACCCTTGAATTGGCACGAGGTCGCACTCTCACAGCTAGCTGACGTCTTTCAATTTTCTTGAAAAAATGATTAGACTAATAGCGGTCGTTAGGTCGGTCTCTAGTCCCTAGTAGCAGCAGGTGGCAGAGCGCAGAGCGACTGCTTTTCCGTGTTGGGTGTGGCTTGTTGCGCGACTGCAGCAGCAGTAGACGACGATCACCATGACCGGCCGCGCGCCACACCCTTGAATTGGCACGAGGTCGTACTCTCACAGCTGACGTTTTTCAATTTTTATAAAAAATAATTAGCGGTCATCAGGTCGGTCTCTAGTCCCTAGTAGCAACAGGTGGCAGAGGGCAGAGCGGCTGCTTTTCCGTGTTGGGTGTGGCTTGTTGCGCGACTGCAGCAGTAGACGACGATTATATATATTTTTGGCTGTTGTCGGCTGGCTGCCGCTACTATTGCTACATAGTCGGCCGTAGACTGTTCGTGTCCTTTGTGGGAGTTTCAGCTTTCAAATCGGCGACACGGCACTTATTGCCCCGCATTTCATGTCAGTCATGTCATTTTGATATGTTTGCTCGATCATCAATCAATCGTGCGCCAGGTGCGCCGGTCACCCAGGAGCCGAGCTCATCGTCCAGCCAGGCCAGGCTACCCAACCACCGTTTGCTCTTTCTAGGTGCATCGCGATCGAAGGAGAGCAAGGCGAAAACAACTCGCCACGACCTAGGATCTTCAAGGTAGGCGTCGGACGTTAGAGCTTCCTATACGCAAACGCGCAGTGTGTACAACAAGTACAAGGCTTGCCTTTTCGCCCAACTTTTTTTGTCTGTAGACTAGTCTGCAATCCATTCTCGGACAGCTTGCATGTACTCTGCAGGAATACCGTCTGGGGGAGGCCCTTCCAAAGTCTGCGCCATACCATGGATCGGATACAGAAGAAGCAACTTCCTCTGCACGGAGCGGGTTGTCTCAGTCCCGATGGAGGGGCGCGAGAACCTGCCTTGTTGTTGTTAGTTGCTTGTCCATCTCGCTGTGGACGCAGACGAGCCCACCACGAGGAACAGATAAAAGACAAAAAACGTGTTGGCTGCTTTTCTGACTTGGGGTAGAGGGTTGTGCTGGTCTTGGCCAGGATGCCTGCTGGGCAATAGTAGTAGCTAACTAGCTGCCTTGCCCCCCCCCCCCCCCTCGTCCCTCAGCACGGATAACGAGTCTTGAGGACGATGGCATGTTCCCTCCCGCGCGAGTGGCATTTCCTCCTTCCTGCCGACCTGCCTCGTCCCCAGTTTATCATCCGCCCATGATGGAACTAGGCGCTGACATATCATCCGGCAGCACAACACAAGCGCGCGCTATTAAAACGAGTACATACCGTCCGGCAATCTTTATTCGTATGTATGATAGGTGACCTGCAACGATCTCAAATCGTGTCGTTCGTGGATCATCTTCCTCTGCTGGATTACTTTCTTAGCTTTTGGATCGTTAGTTTTACATTCCAGTTCAACTCGTGTCGTCCTCGTGTTAATAGGAGACTTTACCGGCGGCGACCTTCTGGACAGGCCGGGATCAAAGAAAGGGTGTCTGTCGTCCGTTCTCCCCCCCCTGAATTGTCTTCGTTTTTCACTTTTTTGGAAAAAAAAATGAAGAACGTTGTTAGCTGTGAGAACAGCAACGAACATGTTGTTTATCATGTTTTCGTTTGCTCCCGTACCCTGCGCTGTGCTGTGTAGCACCGATCTGTCCGGTGCTATAAGTGCTTTTTACATTAACGTTATATTAATATTACGGTTAAACGATTTTTGTATTATTTCCGAATAGATTGGTATAGACTATCTGCTCTGCTGTGTTGCACCTGGTACTGTACTGTGCGGTGTGATGCGGTGCGGTACTGTCCTTTGCTATTTGCTGCGCTGTGCTTCGCTGTGTTGTGCTTGGCTGTGCTATACTGTGCTGTGCTGAGCTGTGCTGTGCGATGCGCTTTGCGGTGCTGTGCAGGGGTGGGTGGGTGGGTGGGTGGGTGGGCGCACGAAGCACCACACCATGGTTTACTCCGTCTTTCGAGTATCTATGAATATGATATTACGGTACTTCGAGGTACTCTGATATACGGTACGTGTTACCTGCTGTACAGCGTTAATATCTTGTTTTTGTGGCCCATAATTCTTGAATTTGATAGATAACCACGCGTCGACGACTCGCTGTGAAAATCACTTTTCTATGAGGGGCATGGACGGGTAAGGCAATATCTGCTGCTGCTACTACAGCTGCTGCTGCCGCCGCCTGCTACCCCCATTGCCACTCTTACGTCTGCGCGCATATGGAGACCCTCCCCCCCCCCCCCACCTTCGTCCCCCCACCTTCACCAGCGTGGTGATTTTGGGTTTAACCTCCTTGCCCCCCTCGTCAATTCCCGCTCCTCACCCACCTCGCTTCCACCACCGTCTATCACTGTACCATCGCCTCTTGGCCTGAAAATCTTCGAAGCTATCAGTGAACACGAGGAGAATGACGGCGAGGATGTGGAAGATGGCCATGAACGCTGTGAAAGGTCTCTTGTCAATAGCGTTGGTGTTTGTCGCTGTTCGCAACAACATGACGCCCCTGCAAAGTCAATGCTGCGGAATCGCTATGACCACCGACGGGTGGGATAGCACCGGAGACATCTCAACGCCGGAGTTCTGGTAAGTTAGCGCGACGTGATAAAAAGAACACCCAAGTGTATACGGCAGACATCATTCTTGATTCGTTTGTCGCTAGCCCTTCCTCCCCCCCCTGTTGCGCCCCCTGGAAGAAAGCTTTTTTTGTGCCCCTGGCTCTTCAAGACGTCCGGTCATATTTAGGTAGAGCTTGAGAGCTGTGTTGTTCAGTTTGGTCCCTCGATTTTATTAAGCGATCTATTTTTTGCTGCTGATGATGTTGATAGGTTCGCGGCGGATGTTTTAAGTGTGCGCCATCAGCGGCTGAGACGCGGTTTGATACTACGTCGGTCGATCCTACGGTCGGTAGCACCAGCGGGAAAAAGTAGAGGATTACTTCGTTTCGTTTTTTTCTCTAACCAGGGGAGAGAGGATGGAGCGGGAGGGTGGGTGGAGGGGTTACGCCGTGGCCTGAACTCACAGCGTATTGATATTGCTATGTTTTTCCCCATTACGTACTGTAACTATCCACTTGCCAGCTAATGTAGTTGTGTCGACGGCCTCGGGAAACCGATGATCTTAACGTATCAACGACAGCGCGATTTCGCCTATTTACTGCCCCCCTCTCACGCCCCTTCTTCCCGCTCTCTCCCTTATTTCTCTCCCACCCTCCCCTCCATTTCTCTTTCTCTCTCAACCGTTCTCCTTCTCCCTCTCCCTCTTCGTTGGTGTCTTCGTGCCCCCACAAAATCGCCTCTAAACGTTCCTACACCAAAACTTCACCAAATGTTCTCAAACGACGACGCCAACACGGAGCAGCCTGCCGGAAAAAGCGCAATGCCCGTTTTTCAAATCCAGCTTGCCACTCTCCGAGATCCACGAGATCCCCACTCCCTTCGAGTCGGATACGCGAAACACACTTTTAGTTTTTCTCGTGTGTCTCGTCTTCTGCCTCGGTCCGGTGATGTTCTGCTTCTGTTAGACGTTGCGTGGGCTGTGGAAGAAGTACGAGTCTATCGACGGTGAGTTGGTCCGGATGGCTTACCGTTTTTCTGTCTGTCTGTCTGTCTGTCTGTCTGTCTGTCTGTCTGTCTGTCTGTCTGTCTGTCTGTCTGTCTGTCTGTCTGTCTGTCTGTCTGTCTGTCTGTCTGTCTGTCTGTCTGTCTGTCTGTCTGTCTGTCTGTCTGTCTGGCTGTCTGGCTGTCTGTCTGCCTGTCTGTCTGTCTGTCTGTCTGTCTGTCTGTCTGTCTGTCTGTCTGTCTGTCTGTCTGTCTGTCTGTCTGTCTGTCTGTCTGTCTGTGTGTCTGTCTGTCTGTCTGTCTGTCTGTCTGCCAGTCTGTCTGTCTGTCTGTCTATCCGTCCGCCTGTTTGTCTGCCTGTCTGTCTGTTTGTCTGTCTGCCTGTCTGTCTGTGTTTGTCTGTGTGTCTGTCTGTCTGTCTGTCTGTCTGTGTGTCTGTCTGTCTGTCTGTCTGTCTGTCTGTGTGTCTGTCTGTGTGTCTGTCTGTCTGTCTGTCTGTCTGTCTGTCTGTCTGTCTGTCTGTCTGTCTGTCTGTCTGTCTGTCTGTCTGTCTGTCTGTCTGTCTGTCTGTCTGTCTGCCTGTCTGTCTGTCTGTCTGTCTGTCTGTCTGTCTGTCTGTCTGTCTGTCTGTCTGTCTGTCTGTCTGTCTGTCTGTCTGTCTGTCTGTCTGTCTGTCTGTCTGTCTGTCTGTCTGTCTGTCTGTCTGTCTGTCTGTCTGTCTGTCTGTCTGTCTGTCTGTCTGTCTGTCTGTCTGTCTGTCTGTCTGTCTGTCTGTCTGTCTGTCTGTCTGTCTGTCTGTCTGTCTGTCTGTCTGTCTGTCTGTCTGTCTGTCTGTCTGTCTGTCTGTCTGTCTGTCTGTCTGTCTGTCTGTCTGTCTGTCTGTCTGTCCGCCTGTCTGTCTGTCCGCCTGTCTGCTTGCTTGCCTGCCTGTCGTTCTGTCTGTCTGTTTTTCCGTATGTTTTTCTGCCTGTCTGCCTGTCGGTTCGTCATCTTTTTCCTCTATCCAAAAAATCAGATCAGTTGACCTTCCTCCCCACATGCCCCCTACCTTGGCACCTCCATCAACTACGAGTAATTATGCCGTCTTACCAACTCTACACCCCCATTAATAACCCTTCCCACGACCCAAAACCCTCCAGAGACACTCGAGTTCGACTTCAAAGACTTTCGACAAAACTACACTCCTCCTCCTCCTCCGCCGCCGCCTCCTCCTCCTCGATCGGAGATGGAGGTGCCAGAACGAGAGCTACACCGCCAAGGAAAACAACTCAGGAACGTCGAGGGTGACGGAAATTGCCTTTTCCGGGCCGTAGCGTATCAGTTCTCCGAGACAGAGAAGGATCATCCTCGAATCCGTGCGTGCGCTATTCATACCATGAGGGTGAGTTGGTGGGTGAGTCGGTCGGTGGGTTAGTTGGTGAGCGGGTGGAAGGAGAGAAGTACGGGGTGTCGGGTTTGGAGCATGTCAAGTCCTCTATTCGCTGAGCTGGTCCCTTGCGTATTTAATGTTGTCCTTACGTAGTTGTCGTTGTAGCTTTACGGTTCTCAGGGCTGAGCATTGGTGGTACAGTCTGTGCTGGCACTAGATTAATTCTGGCAGTGGCTGTCTATCAATTGAGCCTGCTCGTAGATGCGGCTAGTATCCTTGATCTCACGTACGTCCACAAACACGCCCATACTATATATTAACACGACACACGACGCGTATGAAAATACGTGGAAGTGTGGTGAGCTAAAGCTTTATTTTTCCCCATCCGCCGGAGGATGAAAAAAACAAAAAAAAACACACGGAACCTCACCTTATGCTTTCGCTGGTGGATGACTACTACCCTGTGCCCTAAACAAGGGTAGGAACGGTTGTGTAAAATTCTATGTTTGGGTCTGCCAGTAGATGCTGCCAACTGAATTGACCTCTCGAACGTTCAAGAAACACGCCATACTACTATAGTCCGAAAACCCATCATTTTATTGTGCTGGTGAGACCCTACCCCTATAGCCCAAACAAACGTAGGAGCGATAAGGTAATACTATAGAGTTCATGTGAGACAACAACAACAACAACAACAACAACAACAGCTATATACCATAGCGTTTACGATGCGCCTGAGCGAAAATAAAAAGGAATGAAGAAAACATCACATCATCACCACACCTCCCATTATTTTTTTCTCGACATTTTCGGAGCTTTTCACGGTTCAGGTCCAACTTCGCGGGTCGATTCGGATCGGGTCGGGTCGGGTGCGACCCGTGGCATTTTTAGAATCTCTTGACCCCAACCGACCCGACCCGTGATATTTCAAACACCTTCTGACCCGACCTGACCCGACCCGTCAGATGTCACAACATCACGACCCGACTCGATCTGACCCGTGAGATTTTTTCGTACACCTCCTAACTCGACCCGACCCGACCCGCTAGACGCCAAATTACCTGTGAGATACAGGACCTGGTCATGTCGCGGGTCGGGTCACCTGGACCGTTGAGTTTTTTTCTTCCGACCCATGGGTTAGATCCTCGGATCCGATCCGCAGGTCGACATTTCGAAAACGATTTCATGTTGATGTTGTGCCCCGCAGTGATATGTGGCGTGGGTGCCATGGGTAACGGATCGACATGAACATGAATATATACATTTGGCAGTGTTTTAACGTGCGAATATGACCAAAAAAGGAGTTTCGCCACCAGAAGGACCCCTCGGGCAGGAGGCAGCAGCTTCCCAAAGCATCGGAGCCGCCGATCCAATCTGCGGTTCCGACCCGAGGGTCAGAAAAAAACGACTCGCGGGTCAAAGTGGCTCGACCCATTACGTGTTCCATATCTCGCGGATCATGACCCGACCCAACCCGTGAGATTTGAAAAGACTGACCCGACCCAATCTAAGCTGTGAGATTTAAAGACATGTTTTGACCCGATCCAACCCATGAGGTTTCAAGACCTTTTGACCCAACCCGACCCGACCCGACCCGACCCGACCCGACCCGACCCGACCCGACCCGACCCGACCCGACCCGACCCGACCCGACCCGACCCGACCCGACCCGACCCGACCCGACCCGACCCGACCCGACCCGACCCGACCCGACCCGACCCGACCCGACCCGAACCGGCCCGGCCCGACCCGTTAGAGTTCAAAACCTCTTGGCCCGACCCGATCCGGGCCGTGGGATTTTGAAAACCTCTTGATCCGAGACGCGGGTCTGGTCATGACCGGTGCAAAGCCCTGGGTATTTGACTCCTCTTTTTTTCTGTCGGTGACCGCAACCGACCCGGGGCCAAAAACGCATTGAGCCCCGAACGATACCCGGAAACAGCGCGAAAGCGTGTCAATTTGTTTACAACCTTCGGCGTGCACGGCGCCGCGGTGGAGATGTGCCATTTTGTTTTTTGCTGGCGCTCCTCACTCAAGTAGATGAAGGTACTTCCAATGGACAATCCCATGACCTAGGTAGGATTGCAACGAAACATATCGGAAGAAAAAAGCGAAGTTCCGACGATTCCGCGTTAAGAAGGAAGCCCCGTCCCCCCCCCTCCGTCTTTCCGAAAACATATTGAAAGAAAAAAAACGAAGTTCCGACGATTCTGCGTTGAGAAACCCCACACCCCGTCTTTCAGAAATACTTCGAAGTATATTGGAACAAAAAAAGCGAAGTTCCTACGATTTCTGCGTCAAGGAGGAGCCGCCGTCATTCAGGAAACGTTTCAGCCAAAAAGTGGTATACCTTACTACCTTTATCGTCCCACGCGTCGCCTTGATACAACACGGCGGCTATTCTTTTTCATCGGTGCCCCACGTAGAGCCTTTCTTTTCTCGGCGTGACCGTCCGCCCTCGTTCGGCGCACACCCTCGGCGGCCCTTTCGCCGCGCAGACTTGCCCGGAGAATTTCATCCCCTTCTTCGTAGAATCCGACGAAGGGTGCATCGACTATGACGCCTACGTGGACACCATGGCTCAGGACCACAAGTGGGGGACGCACATCGAGGCGACCGCGATCTCGAAAGGACTTGGGCTCCCCGTGAGGATCTTTCGCGCCGACCCGCGGGTGAGTCGCGGCAGCCCTTTCTGTCGACAAATGCGTTACACAAAAAAGTGCGGTGCAACCTGAGCCGAATGCGGAGGAACCTAAATCAACGAGCTTCAACACATGTAGACAACATGTTGAATATTAAACATCATATTTCCGACACCATCTTCAATACTTTCGTGGTAAAAACCCTGCAGAAGTAGTAGCACCGTTTTTAGCCATAATCCCCCTGTCCTGGCATGCCTTGTTAACGTCTCCCTACCCCCCCCCCCCCCGCCCCTCCGACCCCCCTCCCGTCCTCCTCCACACCCCCCCGTTATGAGCTTGTCTATTCGTTGAATAAGCGCAATTTCTCCCCCACGAACACCGCTTGCAAAATATTTGTGACTATCATCTTTTTGGTACCATACTGACCGACATCAACCGTGGAAGATAACTTCGGCATCCGATTTCAACGCATACATTTTGGAAAAAAAGTTGTAAAAATAGAGAACCGATAAGTAACTTTCGAACAAGGGCTAACATCACACGTGTGCAAAACGTTCAGGTTTATCTCAAGATAAACGCGTGAATTGCTGGTCTGCACCCCCCACCCCCTCCTCCCCCCCGCCTCCCCGCTCCCCCCTCCCCCCCCGCCTTCCCTTCCTCCCCCGTACCGTACCCCTCTCGTCTAGACCCTACCCCCCCCGCCTCTCGCACCTCGCATTATGCTTGCACGCGCTTCTTTGACCTTCCTTATCCTCCTCCTCCGTTTTCCCTTCTCCTTCGCCCTCTCGATCGTTTCTCTTGATATTTTCCCGTATTTCCTCGTCCTTCGTTTGTCGCCCCCCGACACATTCTTAGACCGGCACGGTCTCTGGCTACTACTGCCACGGATTCGACGGAGAAGAACCGGCGATCAGCATCGACATCGCCTACCACGCTGAGGAGGAGCACTACTACGCAGTGGAGCCCCTCTCCGAACAGGCAGTCGGTGGGGAGGGCGCTGTACGGGAGGGGGAGGCGTCGCCTGTGGAGGGAACGGGGACGGCACCGATGTCGTAGTTGCCTTCGAGGGCAACTTCGTCGAGGCTGCAACCGGCGCCAGTGTCGACACTAGCTGCAGCGCCAGTAGTAGAAGAACCCAGCTGCAGCAGAGGCAGCGGCAGCAGTAGAAGACCCAGCAGCAGCAGAGGTAGCAGCAGCGGCAGCAGCAGCAGCGGCAGCAGCAGCAGCAGTGGCGAAAAGCGGCAGCAGCAGCAGCTGCAGCAGCGGCGGCAACAGCAGAAGATCCATCTGCAGCAGAGGTAGCAGCAGCAGCAGCAGCAGGAACAGGGGCAGGAGGAGCAGCGCCAGTGGCAGCGGTAGTGGGGAGGTGTGGTTGTAGACGACGCGGGAGAGGAAGAAGCCCCTTACGCGATGTGGTGGTGATGTGGTGGACTTGTGCTGTGTTTTGGTGGTGGGATTTTTCTCTGCTGCCGCTGGACTACAAGGGGCAGGAGGTGGAAAGGTGGAAGAGGAGGAGGAGGAGGAGGAGGAAAAGGGGAAAGATCAAGAGCAGGAGCAGGAAGAGGATGCGGAAGAGGAGGAGGAGGAACAGGAGGAGAAATAGAAGAAGGAGAAGAATCAGGAGGAGGAGATCAGGACGAGGCTCGGGCTATACTTAGTGCTGTTGGAGTAGTTCTGTGATGGCCTCCATGCGGCTGCTGCCAATATGCTAGCCACTTTGAAGGTTGTTAGCGAACGCGTGTCTGCGCACGCGGGAGCGGGGGGTGAAGCGCGCGGGGGGGGGTGGGGGGGTTCCCGTGTGGTGTTGGAGTTTGCGCTTGTGCGTTTTCCCTTGCGGAACGTCTGCTGAAAAACGGTCGAAGTCCTCATCTGTTTGGCTCCAGCGTACTCTGCTTCGTTTGTGAGAACGCCTTTCATGGCGGCGACTCACGCGAAGGATGTGCTGTTAGTTTTTTGTGGCGCACTGAACCCTGTGCAAGCACTGGTAACTGTGATAAATGCGCCGCCGAAATTGTGTGCGTAATTTTCTCGTGTAAGTTTGTTGTAGCAGAGGCGGAGGAGGGGACGAAGGGGGGTGGAGGGGGGGGGGTGAAATCGTCGTATCGTGCGTGGCCGTAGCCCGCAGTCCGTATGACCACAGACCTCGAATCCTCACAATGCCCGGGCGGAGCGCGTGGGGTGTTCATCGACCAGGCAGACATTGCGTGCACTAAGCGCGAAGCGCAGTGAGGGGTTCGGCGAGTCGCATGAAGGGCGAGTATCTTCCTACTAAGAACCACCGCGGGGGAGGGCAATGTCGAAAAATCGCCGCTCGTGTTTTGTGTAAAGCTTGAATGTCGCCCTGCAGGTGTGTCCGCGCGCGTGACGTTGTTGATGGAGAAAAACTCGGTGGGTGTTTCGAACGCAACAGCAGTGCTTTTTGTAAAAATAAATAAATGTGATCCAGTCTTCTCCCTTTAAGCGATGTTAGCGCATCTTCTCCTTTGTTTTTGGTTTTGTCCCCCAGTTGTGATAGTGTACCACCTTCCTCCACGTCCCGTTCTCATACGGCCACGTTTTTTTCCGTGAGTTTATTTGTTAATTTTTTTCTGCGATTATTCAGGGTGCTACCGTTTTTTGGCGAGGGTACAGAGAGAAATGGATCCGACGAAGGCCGCCGAGGAGTTTGTGTCGAAAGCGTTCGTAGGTTGAGCGTGAACCGAGTCATCGGCGTAATATTCCGAGGACATAGGTTAGAGTGCTGCCAATAGAAAAATCTCCCTAGCGTGGCGGGTTGCGGACAAAGGTGAACTAGGAAACCTCCATGCCACAGAAGGTTTATCCTTTTCACGTGCTGTTCCCGAACAAGCCCTTTTGTTTTTTGTGCGCGTGTTGGTTTTTGTAGAAACTATATCCCGATGATTTTTTTTTTTATGGGGGTTGGAGATACGCGGACCCTGAGATTCCTACCGGAAATGGGTCTTTGGTTATATTTCTTCTTGTTCATAGAACCGCGCGTGAACTACCCCACCAATGTCTTAAATGCGGTGACGTGGAGTGCTAGCATCGCGTGGCTGTCCTTGTTGGAGTGCACCGTTGTCGTTCTGTGTTCTACCCCCCGCGTCAAGTTTGGAATCCCACCCTCGGACAACCGATGTCGGTTTTGCGTCACGCACTGCCCTCAATCCGTGGTGAAAAGCTCGAGGTTCCGGGGCGCCGCGGGTGCTGCTTGTGTTTTACCAGCGGGACTGTCTCAGATAACGCCTCTACTACAGTATGATAACCTTCCTTACTGTTTTGTGTGGGCGGCGTGGCGTTTTTTAACGGCTTCGGTGCCAGGCACGGTACAAACCACCGGCGACAAAAGTCGACTGTAAGACTCGGGGGATTGGATTTTGCAAGTTAGTAGCAGTTTGGGGGGCCGAAGGGTGTTGTTCGCTCGCTCGCGTAACAAACTGTTGATATTCGTGCATTGGTCTAGCGTCCGCTGGGGTCCACGAAGACTTGGTGAACAGGGTATTTGCGTGACAGGCGTTCTGGAAAGTTTTCCTTCAAGGGGGCGTTCCGGGTGCCACGTTGGTGGGTGATGCGGTGTATGTGCGCGCTGGGAGGGGTAGTTTTTTCCTAAACGGAAAAATACAAAAAAAAGAAGGCCGGATTTTCCTCCCTCAGTCTTAACTGATGTAGAAAATCTTGGTCCCACCGGCTAGAGAATCGTGTTGGATGGTGTTCCTTCGGCCATTCAGCCAGGGCGGGGGGCGGGGGTGTTACGACAATGTTTTGAAGTGGATGCAAGCGGGGTTTCCGGTGGTGGCGTGGCAGATATGGTAACGGGAGCACTGACGAGCCAATCCCGGGGGAAAAACAATCCTGCGTACACTAGCAGGTAGCAGGGACAGTGTAGCCCACCTGGCCTCACTTCCATGCTTTAGTTACCCCTTTTCTAGTGATAATAATAATGTTGGAGGTGATTTTTTCGCGTACATAGTGCTGATGATCGGGACTGAAAACCAATACAAGCGTTGTCGCGCAGCAGGACAGCCTGAGAGGCCCGGGACCAGCCCGCACGATGATCGTGACTTCCGCGTGGTGAGTGTTGCATGCGCAGCTTGTTTGCAACACTACTGGTAGAACCCTTCTCGCACCTGGCGGGCTGAAAGCACAGGTGGGACCAAACCTTCACACTACGGCTCTCCTTGGAGGCTAACCAAGGCAATCGGTAGCATCAGTGGGCTGCTAGTCGGCAGGGAAATCGGCCGGACCTGTGCGGTACTATCCGTTCATGAAGACGGTTATTATTATAGCAGCATAGTACAGACAGCGATTCGCACGCTGCTTAAAGCAACGGGACACTACCTCGCCCCGCAGGAACGGCGGAGGCGGTAGGGGGAGGGGTTGTTTAGCGATAGATGTTTCCTCGTGTGGGGCCTCCGTGTGCCTGGGCGAACTCCGTGGCAGGCGTTATCTGGTGCGAGACGCATACCGCGATAGGGATACCACTTTTTGAGCCAAAAAATGTGTGCTGATTGGCGGGTTTTCCTCAACTAGTGACTACGCACGGAGCGCTTTTGAAGAGGGGCAGTAACGCCTCCATAAAAGTAACAGGGGGGTAACACAGCACTATATTATGTTGCTGCATAGGCAACCCGGAAGGGCCGCATACACGTGCAGAATTTCACCACCGGGTCTGAGCCAGTCGCGCGAGTGACTCTAACCTCACTGATAAAAAACACGTTCGGTGATGTTTTTTGGTGCAGCGTAGATAAACCATCCCTTTTCGTATTAATATCGACAATTATCAACAGCACGAAAAGAAAGCCTGCGACCCCAAGGAACGGGGGGGGGGTCACCTATGCGAGTGACACCGAGCCACTGAAAAAAAGTGGCCAGAGGTGGCCAAAAGGGGGTAACCCACCCCCCCTACCGTAGTATTGGTCTGGTACTAAAGTCAAGATATCGAAACACTACCGGCGCTCTCGTATGAATAACCTCCGCATGAAACGTCGCCTAAAAATGACAAAGAAACAAGAAAACCGACGGCTGTTATGTCGACTCTAGTGCAGGAGACAAGCTTTCCCGACATAAGAGCTCTAGCCCGGAACCAACATTTTCGGTTTCTTGTCATGTCAGGTGAGAGGGCCGGTAACCCTTCCGAAGGACTCTTGAGAATGGATCGAAGATAAGATTTGGCGCGTCACAACCCGCCCCAACACGGTCATGACATATAAAACACGAGTCGGCCAATTGAAAATTCCAAACACGCACGAGAAAGGAGAGTGTGCGATGGACTTGCCAGCTCGCGTGATGCAATTTTCGTTCAACGGAGGGGGTGGGGGAGGTGCTGAGGGACAAAACAATGAACTCGGCCAGTTTCCATCCGGTAACCCTAACCCTAACCCTAACGCTCGGGGGGGGGGGTACCTGAAGGGAGGTGGCGTGTACCTGAAGGGAGCGGGGGGGAGGGGAGGGGGAGGGGGGGGGGGGGTACCCAGTTTGTGCATGGCTGTAGTCGTATGACCATAGACCCTCGCATCCCTACTATGCCGGGACGGAGCACGTCGGGTTTTCATCAACCAGGCAGACATTGCTTGCACCAAGCGCGAAGTGCCGTGAGGTGCTCAGCGAGTCGTATGGAGGGTGAACTGCATCCTTCCAAGGACCGCTCGAAAGACGGACTTCGGTGCCTTGCGCCTACTTTCTTGCTTATGGATGACAGCGCCAATAAGTTGTACTCTGTTTTCTGGGTTGACCACTCCAGAGATAGCCATGATTATTACTATGTAACTGCCTCGTGGGTGCCTTACCATATTCACACTAAACGATCATTCCCCTTGTGAGTTAGGGTTCTCCACCCCGCACAATATGATCTACTCGATAACTATCATGGTGACCGCCAAAAAAAGCAGAACGGTACCCTGGTTGTCCAGCTCACGCATTGAATGGCATGTTTTACAGTGCCGTTGCCAACCAACGCCAACCCCAATATACATGTAATGTTTACAGCGTCGGTGCCAACCGAGGCCAACCAATATATGTAAATTTTACGGGGGGGAAAGCGGGGGGATTTCCAACAGTTTTAGGTCGCATAATTGTATAGAAGCTTTCTGCACGTGTGGTGCTAGGTCTAGGCGATGACGGGGGTGCCGGGGGAGGAGGGGTCGGGAGGACGTTAATTTGAACTTAAAGACCGTACACTAAATGAATTGGAGCTACCGCATGCATAGATGGCTCTGAGAGGTGATATCACCTCTCGGGTAGTGTCTAGTATTCTGATAAATGTTGATTTTAGGTGGGGCAGCGGGGGAGGGGGGGGGGAGGGGGGGGTTGTGTGCGTGTGTAATTGTACTTCCCTCCGTTTTCTAGCGTTTCACCGGGTCGAAACGGGCCAAGCTTATTGATTGTGTCCCTCGGCACCTAAAAGTACAATTACACATGCACACAACCCCCCCCCCCGGTCCCCGCCGCCCCATCGAAATCGAAGTCTGCCAGAATAATAAGCACTACCCGAGAGGTGATATCTCCTCTTTACCTTTCGAGCCATCCATCATGCCATGGCATGCGGTAGCTCCGATTCATTTATTATATGGTGTTAACGTGCCCCCCGCCCTCTCCTTCCCCGTCACACACCCCATCTCCTAGACCTAGCACCACACGTACAGTAAGCTCCTATACATTTATGCGACCTAAAACTGTTGGAACCACCGCCCCCCGCCCCCGCCCCCCGCGCTCCCTCTTGTTGAAACCCCGCCCCCCCCCCCTCAAAAACCCCGCTCTCCCCTCACCGGCTATACGACATACAGGATATACATGATGAACTGATGCATTCCTCCCATAGCCATCAGGTTTTGTTCCCCTCAAAAATGGGTTTTGTAGTTTCCGCGCACAGATTGATTAACACCACCCTGTTGACCCTGGCACAAGCCACACCTGTAGTTCCAAATGGAGTCGCCGACCTGTACCCTTACCGACCTGTACCCTTAATGAGGACATGCACCCTGTAATACGCGCGATCGGAGTATCATACACAGCTTGCGAAGATGAGTTTCGACATTAAAATCTTCGATCTCACAGCTGGAGTGTATTTTTATGTTTTGTAATATTAATAAGCGAACACGAATATGAACGGCCGTAGCCAAACTACAAACTGGACAAGGCGTCGAGGGACGGGTGTGCACAACAAATACACGAAGGAGATGCGATGGAGTTATGCCCCCCTCACCTTTTGCCTGGGACTTGACGACGGCGATCTAGACAGCATAGGGAAGGGGGCACAGGGTGTGTGCACAAAACAAAAACGGACGTCATGGAATGCCACGAACGTAAAAAAAGGCACGAATTTTGGGAACGTCACGAACTTCACGAACGTCACAAACATCACGAACGCCACAAACGTCAGAACCGTCACTATATCCGGTTAACGTGCGGACCAAGCACGCTCAAATTAACAAACATTTCAACAGCACCAAACGCTAAAATATAAAAAGACGAGTAGGGCGAGCTACTACTGGTATAACACGCGTTCTTCTGGACGTATCATGTCCGTCTTGCAGCCTTTGTAATCTTCTTGCATCGCATTCTTCACAACTGCTCGCATTTTCTCGTGTTTTATTCGTTCAACCCCTGCAGACGTCAAGCAAAACAACCGCAATTTGGCTAGTTACATGCATAATAGGTCGTGCAAAAAACCTTGGCCTATTGGGTCAAAGTCTACTGCGCGAGCTCACAATTATTTACGCGGTCGCAATTCGGCTGGTCATGTGCATTATGTACGTTATGTAGGGATTTTTTATTTGTTTGTGAAGGGTGTGTCCATATAGAATTTTACTTTATCTAATAAAGTTGTATCCCCGCCTTCGTTGCCGGCAGGAGGGAACCTTTTGCAGATGTCATAGTATGTACATACGTGTACGAAAAGCACGTCATCGCTCACGCGTTATTTGTTTCTTTCTTTTTGTAGGTTGTCCATCGTTGTTGTACGTTGTTGTTGGCGGGTACCCAGTTATTATTTTATGAGATATTATTTTTTCATGTGCGTCTTCACCCGATGAAGGTATACACATTCTTCACTTGTACAACTCCTCCTGACGATTCTGAGCCTATATCAGGTTGACGTGCAGACCAAGCACGCTCGAAATGAGAAACACTTCAACAGCACCAACGCAATAATGTAAAAAGACGAATTAGAGCAATCTACTACTGGTATTAATATCACGCGCTCAAACCCTGCAGACGTCAAGCAAAACAAACGCTCGAGACTATACCACCACAAAATTCAAAGCTTTAGCAACTACCTACCGTTTGGAAATGATGCCAATTTTGGCAATTGTCCAGACCCTGCAGACGCTATCACACAGCCGAAGTCGCAAGATTACCTCCTCAAAATACAATATTTTTACAACTTCTCCCTTGTCTCGCTCAGCATCCAACCGCGTTCACGTTGAGGTGCCCAACGGATAAGGAAGGGCGAGAGGCGTTGGAGCCGACCCCCCGGAGACTTTTACGTGTTTCATTCGTTCAAGCCCTGCAGACGTCAAACAAAACAAACAAACGCTCAAGCCCTGCAGACGTCAAGCAAAACAAACGTTCGAGAGTATGACACCGCAAAATTCAAAACATTACAATAGCAACTAACTACCGTTTGGAAATGATGCCAATTTCGTAAATCATCCACGCGCTGTAGACGTAAAGATACAACCAAAATCTCCGAAATTGCTCCTTGACATGCGATACTTTTGCAACTTCTCGCTTGTCTCGCTCGGCATCCGCCCGCGTTCACGTCGAGGTGCGGAACGGACACGGCAGGGCGAGGAGCGTTGGAGGCGCATTCCGAAGCCGGCGCTCGAACGAAGCTATTTGGCCGAGAATTCCAGTTCCGCTCGCATACTGAGGCCGAGACGAAAAAAATATATGACCGAATCCCTGAAAAAAAGAATGATCGTATATATATTTACAAGCGTGCCGGCATAAGCCGGCACCCATGCTTCGGGTAGGGCAGGGCAGCACTTGGAATTGTTCAATTCAATATTTTGTAGAGTAAAAAAAAGTCATCATACACAATCATAGTCTGCGCGTACAGTATGTAAGGTAATGCCAAGAGTTCGATGTAGACTAACAATCATAACAATGTACTACTATTAATAGCTACCGTTTTTCAAGTGAATCCGATTCCAAGCTTCATTAATCAGATTTCGATCGGATAAATCCGAGCACACGCCGACTGACCCTTTAGTCTGGCGACGAAACGTGTCGAGTGCGTTTCTTACAATAGTTTTACTCGATCAAGCATCCGGGGCCAGTAAGGTGAATAGATAGGCTCAAAACCGTTTTTTTGCGCGACCTTATCACGCAAATAACGTCTGCAGGAGGAGTTGTGAAGAATGTGTATAACTTCGGGTGAGTACGCACATTGAAAAAATAATACGAGATAATGTATTAATAGGAGACGCGCCAACAACAACCGACAACAACTACGGACAACCTACAAAAAGAAAGAAACAAATAACGCGTGAGCGATGGCGTGCTTTTCGTATACGTATGTTCATACTATGACATCTGCAAAAGGTTCCCTACGGCCTGCAACGAAGGCGGGGATACAACGAGCTCACTTAGTACACTTTGACCCAATAGGAAAAGGTTTTTTGCGCGATCTATTATGCAAGTAACTAGCCAAATTGCGGTCGTTTTGCTTGACGTCTGCAGGGCTTGAACGAATGAAACACGGGAAAGTGCGAGTAGTTGTGAAGAATGCGATGCAAGAAGATTAGAAAGGCTGCAAGACGAACATGATACGTCCAGAAGAGCGCGTGTTATACAAGTAGTACATCGCTCTAAATCGTGTTTATATATTTTTGCGTTTGGTGTTGCTGAAATGTTTATCATTTTGAACGTGCTTGGTCTGCACGTCAACCTGGCATAGTCCCTCGCCCTGCCGTATCCGTTCCGCACCTCGACGGGAACGCGGATAGACGCTGAGCGAGACAAGCGAGAAGTGCGCTTTTTTTTTGAATTTTGGGCGGTATACGCCCGAGCTATTCTTGGATCTTGGCATGTGTAGAGCTTGAACGAATAAAAAAGGGACAGCATTCATTGGAGACATTTCCAAATTGGCGTCATTTCCAAATTGGCATACAATTTTTCTCCCGACAATACTTTTTTCATCGCCGCCTCCAAGCGCTTGACCTATCGTAGCTACTACTGCTGTGTGTCGTTTCCTTTCGGCTCAGTGGGTATAGCTCTATACTGTATGTAACCAACAAAGGATGTGTCGTGAGTACGATTCTCACCCGGATCATATTTGGTATTCAGGAGCGTGCGCGCTGGAGACGTTATGAACGGTTATGATAGTTGTTAGTGTTCTCCTGACCTGAGTACTACTAACTGTGTAGTACGTGGAGAGGGGATAGCTCCGGGGAGCGCTCTTACGAAGTCGGTGATAATTAATTAACGAACTCCAAAACATACATGGTTGTTTTTTTGCATAACCCACTCACTATAAGTGTTACTGAGTCAAGTGACAGTGGGTAGTGCTATGTGTCGTGAGTTCGATTCTCACCGACTTCATATTTGTCTTTTTCAAGCGTGCGCGCTGACAACATTATGGATGGTTATTTTGGTATTTTACCATATATATTTAGTAGCACTACCCACTGAGCTACTGAGTCAAGTGATCAAGTATAGCTCAGTGGGCAGTGCTGTAGTAGCATTTCTCGGTTAAATCACTTTGTTCGAAGGCCGCCGTCCAAGCGAGAAGCGCGCAATTTTTTTTATTTCGAACCGTGCGCTCCAGTTAGTTTTCGGATCTTGATGTATGGGGAAATTGATAAAATAAAACTTGGCAAGACATTTCTGAATTGGCGTCGTATTTTGTTCCCGAACAAATGATACTATTGCTGTAAGAACACCCATGCATGGTACTGCGGTAGGGATCATAGTAGTAGTGCATTTGTTGATTGAATTTCGGCAGGTAAACGTACGTAATACATGGATATATACGTGGCAAGCGCACGTATGACTAAACGAGGAGGATGTATTAATAATAATAGTAGTGACTACGATTACTGCGCTAGGAAACGCCACACAGCAGCATTGCGAGTGGCTGCGTCCCCGGGGCCTCGAGGGTTGTATTTTACAAGTTCCTCCTGTTGCTAAGCTGCAGCACGCGAAGGTGGTGGTAAGTAGACAGTAAGGGTGGCGTGCTTTGTTGTTGCTGTGACCCCTGACTCTACTATTGCTGTGGTCGTTTGCGGGTCTAAAGTAAGTGCAAGCGGTCGTGTGTTAATACGTAACTGACAAATGAGTTTGTGTAGCTTCGTACTTGACCTGCTCCTTTTCTTGCTGCTGATTGCTGATTGATCATCTCGTCTAGTGGGTTTTTTTTTTACACACTTCTAATTTCCAGCTTCTGAACATACAGGCCGTGGTCACAGGTGTCGCCCTTCCCTTCCCCGCCCCGGTTATTGCCTTCTTTTTTTTGGGCGCATAGGGTTCAGCACCCACTGATCGCCGATTTTTCAGCGAGTGATGCTAACTCACGCTCTCGCGCTTTCCGCAAGTCGATTAGTGCACAAGACGAAAATTTAAACGAGTACGCACTCGGGGGGATTCGAACTCACAAGGCTGACCTATACCAGGCTCGAGGATATAATAACTTGATACGCTACCGGGGAAGTGAGTGATATAGAGCCGGTCGCCCCGGTGGTCTAGCGGGGTTACAATCGAATACTACTACTCTGAATACTAGCGTTGGTCCTTGAGTTAAATAACCACCGTTGTGAGCTTTGTTGGCTTTATTTATTTGCAGAAATAAATGGGGGAAAAATTATCAACTAACTGCTGAAATCGCCTAGCAGCGTGGGTAGGCACAAATCGACGTGAATCGACAAGGGAAGAAAATGCTGAATTCTTCTCGCGATAAAAATTAGGGCAGGTACCTTAGTGGGGAGGGGGGAGGGGAGCCCGCTATACGACCCCAGATCTCAGTTATACTACAGCACTGGGAGGGCGAGAGTAATGCGAGCATCGCAATAAATGAGATGGGAAGAAGAAAAGAAGTGAAGTGTATTACCGCTGCTGTAATAATACGATACCCAAGCAAGTTGCACCGATCGACTCGATCTGGACTGACTGGCTGCTGTTGTATTATGCAATTGGTCCATGTACAACTTCTCTAATCACACGCAGCGGACATGGTCAGCCACCTTACTGGCCCCGGGTGCTTGATCGAGTAAAACTATAATAAGAAACGCACTCGACACGTTTCGTCACCAGACTACGAGGTCAGTTGGCGTGTGCTCGGATTATCCGATCGAAATCTAATGAATGAAGCTCGGAATCGGATTCACTTACAAAACGGTAGCTATTAATAGCGGTACATTGTTATGATTGTTAGCCTATATCGAACTCTTGGCATTACCTTACATACTGTACGCGCAGACTATGATTGTGTATGATGATTTTTTTTTGCTCTACCAAGTTTTGAATCGAACACTTCGAAGTGCTGCCCTGCCCTACCCGAAGCATGGGTGCCGGCGTATGCCGCCACCCATGCGAAGCCCTTGTAATTACCTGATTATCGCCTCCCCCCCACGCTGCTTTTTTTTTTCAAGCGAGTTCGCACGTGGTCTGAGGTAAACTCGAGAATAATTTAAAACAGCGTATCCGCACCTACCGTTTCCGTGGGAAGACACGAGCGATGGAAACACACGAAATATTAATAGACCCACCAAGAACCCGTTTTCCACAAACATTATACCCCGTTTCTCGTTTTCACATACATAGTCGGAGTACTAGTGATGGTACAGATTAATAAACCACGGTTTTCCCAGGAATTGAGGGGTCGTTGTTGCTCGAATTCGACCGTATTGTCTCGGGGCGAAAGAGGTACCTAGAGGAGAGGGGGGCAACGCAACCAGGCCACGCACGGTCCGATCGAGGACTGGAATAACCAAGCCATACATACCAGCAAGACCCAGTTAAAGCTCCGTTACGAAGAGAAATACAAATGTTCCAGGGCACTTGAGCACGTCCACACGAATAGTTATGGGAACGCTACGTAGATAGTCTGGCAGGTTCTCAGGAACAAAAGCGGCAGATGTTGGGTTTTGACTCAGTGAGGCCAGGTTTGACGACTTTATCGATGCGAAAGCGGACGGGGGAGTTTGGGGACGGCAGTGCAGCTGGAGAAAATCACCGCCTGGCGACATTTCAAAACCATGCGTTCCGTCTGTTATTTGAGGCGGGGGTAGACGACGAACTCGCAAACCCAACTGAGAAGGACTGCCGCGGCAAAAATGGTAGGGCATCGCGGACCCTCCGCCTGATCCTCACGTTGGGGGGGAACCCATCAAACCCAGGTTATGTTGGGAACCCAGGTTGTGTTGCGATGGAAGATGGCTCAAAGCACAGACACAATCCGTTCAACATAATCGAGGGGAGGAAGGCGACACTACAGTACTAGCATGGGAAAGGGCGTACCAAGAAACCGTGGACCATAAGAGGAGGCTTTTGTCACCATGTTTCCCCTCGACCCGGACGGGCATATATTTCAGTTTGGAGTTGGAAGTAGACTACGTGTGTGTGGACCGTGCTCTGTTTTGGTTGGTGGGTCGTCTCTGTACGACTAGTACGCATGCTCGGCAGTAGGACAGTACGTGGAGGCACCCTGTGTACAGTACTGGTCTTAATCGAGGATTTCCATTTCACGAACCTCCGCAGCTCACGCAACGGATACCCCCGACAGCAGGCCGACGCGGCTCGAGCGGGGGTACACCTGGAGCTCTGCGTGTTTTATAGAATGTTTCATGTCCGTGTGCAGAAATGCGTAACAATGATATTTCAGTTATGAAGTGGGGGGGGTGGGTCAAGCAGACGCTGATGCTTCGTTGTCGTAGCGATATAACTAGACTTTTAAGTAATAATGACGGTAAACCTTAACAATAGCACCCTTGCAGGGCACACTGAGTACTGCGGAAGATCCAGCTCACAGTTTAGGAAAGCATCCTAACGTATAGACTATATCGCATCGCGTGCTAGTCTCATGCCCTCCTTTTTTTCAAGACCACAAACATGGCGGTCACGTGCGGTCCAAATTCCATGCGGAATCTCATCTGGGGCCATTTGATCGGGTACCGTACAACAAGGGCTTTTAAAAAATTATCAGTATACACGTGCCACATCAAGCAGGAGAATATTTTGCGCCCGTGCCTGTGAGGCACGTGGAGGTCATAAGGTATCACAAGGCGAAAGCACAAAAATCGGCACTACTATTGACAGAGGCCAAAGGAAAACACACAGGAGGCGTTAGGTTTGCATTGATTCCTAGTGCCCCAGGACTCGTTGGTACGAAACTGCTGTGATAACATTATTTCAAACCGGATGATGAGGAGGTCCATACGCTTTAATATTTCGTGAAAATCAATATATATATATGTCCCCCTCAGAAACGGGTTTTATAGTTTCCGCGCACAGACTGACTAGAATCATCCTGTTGACCCTGATAGCTACACTGTAGTTGTAAGGGGAGTCGCCGACCTATATCCTTAATGAGGACACACAACTCGTAATGCGCGCGATCGGAGTATCGCACACAGCTTGCAAAGATGAGTTTCGACGAAATCTTCGATCTCACAGCTGGAGTGTATTTTCATTTTTTAGAAATAAATATATATAGTAGCACTGGTTTTTCATAGCCGTCTGTACGACGGGTTCTAGAAGAGCTCGTACAGAGGCGCGGTATATAAAAAGTACGACAAAAGAGTGATCATGGAGCGAGCCAAGCCGCTCTTGGATAGTACCCGGGCGATCATGGAACGAGCCCAGCCGCTCTTCGACAGAACACGGGAAGGCGCCGTTGCACTTGGTGTTGATGGTATGCAACGCGGTTTCTAGAAGAGTTGAAGAGGCACGGTAAAAAATACGATAGACGGTTGATCGTTGAGCGAGCCAAGCCGCCCTTGGGCAGCATCCGGGATGTCGCCGTCGCATGAACATCCCGGGCAAGGCAACACAACAATAATTAGCCACAAATTGGAGACAGACAAATAACATGAGGGGGGAAGAGAATATGGGAAGACAGTCCCACCCGGCATAAGATGCGTACCGAGCAACATGATACCGGACAGGACGGTATAGAGTAAGGGAGGGGTGGTAGCACCGGCTTCGGTAGGTGCTTCCACCATTCTTATCCCACACGATCTGAAAAGAAGAACTGGTCCGAAGATACATCCGGATTATCCAGGAAGGAGATGGGGATAGTTCTCGAACGGTCCCCTACCCCCTACACAATATAAGGAGTTCCCTTGGACAGATCGATGGTCAGCATGTCACTCTTGTGAAACCTCCGTCTCTCTTCAACGAGAGAAGCCAGAAACAAGAGTTTATTTGAGACTCCACCCGCCCACCCGTCAGACACGGAAGGTCGATAAACGAATTTTAAGCCTCGTGTCAGTCTACTAGCTGTACGCGGACATACACCGCATAGTATTACACGGGTACAAAGGGGTGCACACTACTCGGAGATAGGTTGGTCTACCTTGGTACTAGTAGAGTTCTTCTTTACCCGCCAGGGGAAAGTTCCCCAGTGTTCGGTTTCACGCACAACCGCTGGTAACACTCGGGGGCCTTTTTCGACGACGGGGTGGTAGCACCGGCTCTACGGGAGGTGCTTCCACCATTCTTATCCCACACTATCTGAAAAGAAGAACTGGTCCGAAGGTACACCCGGATTCGAACTCACGAAACTGACCTCAACCAGGCTCGAGGATAACCTGATACGCCACGGGGGCGACCGGCCTTGATACATGCTGCCTGTCTGTCATGCTTTCTTTGTTGTTTATCTTGTTACTTTGGTCAGGGCCGTCCTGTTTCCCTCTTTCTTTCCATTTGCTTTTTTTCCCTTTTTTCTTCTTTGTTTTCGTATTCAGCGCTTTTTTTTTTTTTTTTACTGCAAATAGTCTGGTGTTTCGGCTTGCATGCTGTTTTGTTTGCCCGCGTGCTCATTGCGGTCGACATTGCATTGATGACCAAACCACCTGGCTGTATTTGCAATGATGTGTTCGCATGTACCTATATCTGTCTCGTAGTTTGTGACCCCAGAGCTCGTCACTCTACGAGGTCTGAGGCATCAGCAAGGACACGGGTTGCGCTGGATGTAGACGGGTGGGTAGAAATATCCGTTTAATGTGAAAATAACACACACCTTCGCGCTCATAGTATATACCCATTACCTGTCTAGCCATCCATAATACCGTACGTAGCTCCAATTACCCCCCCCGCCCCCTCCTTCCCCGCCACCTGCACCATCGCCTAGACCTAGCACCACGCGTATAGTAAGTTCCTACAAGTTTTTCTTTTTTTTTTTTCACACTTTACTTCCAGCTTCTGGACAAGCCGTGGTCACAGGTGTCGTCCCTTCTCCCCCGCGGTTCTTGCCTTCAATTTTTATCGCGCGTAGGGTTCAGTAATCCCACTGCTCGTCGATTTTTTCATCGAGTGTTGCTAACTCACGCTCTCGCGCTTTCCGCAAGTCAATTTGTGCCCAAGAAAAATTCCCGACGAATTTATACGAGTGTACACTCGGCGGGGCTCGAACTTACGAAACTGACCTATCTATACCAGGCTCGAGGATAAACTGATACGCCACCGGGGCGACCGGCCTACACAATCTATGCGACCTAATAAAACGACTGGACTCCCCCGCCCCCCCCCCCCCGCCCCCCCCCCCCGCCCCCCTTCGAACATTCCGCCCTCCCCTCAACGAGGTTGTACCACTTACATGGATATACATACATACATACATGGTGAACTGATGAATTCCTTCCACAACCATCGTCAGATTGTCCCCTTAAAGGGTTTATAGGTTCCGCGCTCAGATTGAGTTGCCCCCCCCCCCCCCCCCGCGCCCACCCCCCGCTCCCCTCTCGTTCTCGCCCTCGGCCCCAGTTTTTTTTTGTTTTTCTTAAAACTCCGCCCTCTCCTTACAGGATATACTTTTGATAAACTGACGCATTTTCTTCCACACACAGCTGTCAAATTTTGCCCCCCTCAAAACCTCAAGAACGGGTTTTATAGTTTCCGCGCACTGATTGATTAACATCACCTTGTTGACCCTGGTACACGCTACACTGTAGTTCCAAGGGGAGTCGCCGATCTGTATCCAACACTCGATGAAAAATCGACGAGCAGTGGGATTGCTGAACCCTATGCGCGATAAAAATTGAAGGCAAGAACCGGGGCGGAGAAGGGACGACACCTGTGACCACGGCTTGTTGTCCAGAAGCTGAAAAGTAACTGTGTGTGAAAAAAAAAAAAAAAACTTAATAAGGACGCGCACCCAGTAATACGCGCGATCGGAGTATCACACACAGCTTGCTGCAAAGATGCGTTTCGACAAAATCTTCGACCTCACAGCTGGATGGAGTGTATTTTTATTTTTATAATAACATTATAACAATAAATATAGGGCGCTGACGACAGAAAGCGGTATACCGCGACCATTCCGCGCCACCGTGCGGTACAGCCGAATACACCTAGGTTTTTGACCCCGATCCGCGACGCTGATTGGTCAACTTAGCCTCGTACCGGTTTTTGACACCAACCCCTTGCGGTACATCGTACCGCGGCTTTTCAGCTCGGCCGTCACCGCTTTCTGACGTGACCTACACCGCTTTCTGTCGGAAAATATACCATGGCTCAGTTCTTATTCTTCTTGTTTTTCTGTGGGGCATCGATTCCATGGACGTTCATACGCGAGTGCGTGTGTCTCGATTCTGTCACGTACGCATTATCCTCTATTAACAGGTACCTTGCCTTAAAAACCTTGCGTCGTACGTACGCGACTCTCGGGTCTGCCTCGTGCACGAGCCTGTAAAATGTGTTACTTACGTCTACGCGCGCTGTCTCTCTCGCTCTCAAATCTTTCTCGGGACGAATGTATGCGGGTAATATTACCGGAAACATGTACTAGGGGGTCTGATATATGGCCGCACTGGGAACGTGCTACGACAATGCCTGGTATGTAGTCCGCACTGGCTGCGTGTTATGCGATCGTCTCCACTACTAGCTAACTGCGTCTCTCATTAAAATCGACGAACGCACTACAGTAGTAGTACCACACATGCCAATCACCCCACACACACAAGAATACCAGAAGAACACGAAACTCGCAATACGTAGGCATGAAAATTTTACATGCTCCGCGCGAGGCACAACAGCACGCACGAGACACGCCAGCAGACTCGAGAGTCCCGAACGTACGACGCAAGATTTTAACGCAAGGTACTCTATTAATATGGAGGATAATGTGTACGTGACAGAACCGAGACACACGCACTCAGTCACGTATGAACGTCCATGGAATCGATGCCCCACAGAAAAACAAGAAGAATAAGAACTGAGCCATGATATATTTCCCTACAGAAAGCGGTGTGGGTCACGTCAGAAAGCGGTGACGGCCGGGCTGAAAAACCGAGGTACGATGTACCGCACGGAGTTGGTGTCAAAAACCGGTACGCGGCTGAGTTGACCAATCAGCGTCGCGGATGGGGGTCAAAAACCTAGGTGTATTCTGCTGTACCGCGCGGTGGCACGGAATGGTCGCGGCATACCGATTTCTGTCGTCTTCCCATAAAAATACACTCCAGCTGCGAGATCGAAGATTGGAAGGTTTGAATATTTCGTCGAAACAAAATTTTGCAAGCTGTGTGTGATACGCCGATCGCGCGTATTACTGGGAACACACTGGATTTTATACGTTGAGAAAAAAATGACTTTGACTGTAGAATACTTTTCGGCCACGACATCATCATCGAACATGGTTAAAACGTTTCTGTTTTTTTTTATTAAATTACTTCTTGTTTTGTGAATTCGATTCCCGTATGTATGTATTTCAACAGAGTAGGTAAGGTAATTTAGCAAAGACTCCCACGACATAATAATCGAATATGGTTAAATCGTTTCTTTTTTTCAACGTGAGCAGATTTTTTTGTTTTATGAAGTCGTTTCCCATAATACAACCAACCGTAGGGTCGTTTGGCAAAGACTAGTCCCAGATTTTTCACTCCAGATCGAAATACTACACACTCCCCCGTGATCGCGAGAGAGCGCGCCGCGGGCGGGCACCGCACCACCAGCAGCAGCGTGGGTTGTGCCTACCCCACGCTGCTAGCGAAAAAATGGACTGAATCGGCCGCTCGCTATCTGCCAGAATACGAGTGTGTTAAAGAACTCCAGACATTTACAGAGTCGCGAAAACGATTGTTTTTCTCGTGGGGCCTTTAATTATGTGGGATGAATCCCGAATTACGCGGACAAACAGTTTGTTGTAAAAGACCCACTCGAGTTCGAAAAACTTGCCACCCCCCCGCGATCGCGAGAGAGCGCCGCGGGTCGGCGCCGCACCACCAGCGTGGGCTATGCCCACCCCACGCTGCTAGCGAAAAAATGGGCTGAATCGGTGGCTGTCTGCCCAGTAACGAGGCTGTTAAAGATTCGAGACAATTTTTCTACCCGTACAAACAGCATTAGCCATACATAGTAGTAGTGCTTTGGTTGTCGTACCTCTATTAATACGTATATACGTGTGATGAATTTCGAATGCCTCCGCAAAAACCGCTAGTTAGTTGCAGATATATCCCTCCAGATCGAAACACTACACACTCCCCCGTGAGCACGAGAGAGCGCGCCACGGGCGGGCACCGCACCACCTTCGTGGGCTGTGCCTACCCCACGCTTCTAGCGAAAAAATGGGCTGAATCGGTGGTTGTCTGCCCCAGCAACGAGTCTGTTAAAACAACTAGAGACATGTTAGCGAGCCGTATAAACGAGTGCCTTGTTGTCAGGCCACTAATAATATTGTGGGACGAATAATCCCGTGAGAAGAGTACGTTTTTGTTGGCGAGCTACTTAGGGTTGACACACGGCCCCCTCCCATAGATCCCGTCGGCACGAGGTGCGAGCCGCGCATATGTCTTGCAGGCGCCTTTCGATCTTCTTCACTTTTTCAAGGTAAGCTGATTTTTTCCGTAGTCTGGAACACGATTCGTTTATATACCTTTATGACATCATACATACAGCATTATTCAAGTTCATGAAGGACACCACACAGACGAAAATCACATCATCAGTCAATCTCGATTGCACGACCTTCTCGAACACCGGTCTACGGTAGGTACCCGATGCAGGGTCAGGGATGCCCGCCCGAGTTGCGGGGTGCATGGGTCAGTGGGTGGCCGTGCACATGCCAGGTATAGATGGTCTGGTTAATTGTCGGCGAGACACATGGGCAGAGCGAGCTATGCTGTTCGGACTCGTACCTACCTGGTAACTGACACCCAAAAAATCAGAGGCAATGTATTTACAGTGTAGATCTCGATGGACACCTGCAAGAAGAGTGTTTAGATCATTTAATAAAAATATTGTAACGACGTCAGCTGTGAGTTCGACGACTCAAGGTCGATACTCATCTTTGCAAGCTGCGTACTAAATCGATCGCCTCTCTTTACGACCCATAGTATCATAGTGAGTTTCATAAATCAAAACCTGACATAAGATGGCATTGTATTATGTTACGTATCATGTATAACAAATTGACATACATACCAATAGTTATCTGAACACTTTGATGTACCAATAATCTCTCCTTAATTGAAGTTTTATTCGGTAGTAGTAGGGTGCAGGTTCGGTCTACCTTATTAAAGTAGTAATCCTCTAGGGTACTTGTGTACTACCTGGTACTATATACAAGGTTCCCCTTCGGGAGGTGGACACGTGCCTCCCGGGGGCGACGCAAGTCGAATGACTACAACTGATGATGAAGTATTTATGCAGAAGGTGTATATCGGAGGGATGCGTAGTGGAAATAATGTGGATAATATAAGATATCACAGACATTTAGAGGAGGAGGGTTGGGATATTGCTGAGGCTCGGTGTGATAAGTTATTCGAAAGTCCACTCCGTATAACTGCGTGGCAGCAATTGATTCTACGTTTGTAGCATATGCGTAAGGCTGTGACATGAAGTGGAGATACTCTTCAACACTCGAATATGTAGTAGGTTGAGATCCAGCGACTTCCACAAGTTCTTGATTTGCTCCAGCTAAGATGCTGTCGTGGAAAGTGTTGAAACCTGATCCTGGGATAACGGTGTACAAATTGGTTGTGATGTGGGCAATAATATGTGCACGGACGATGTGATGTAAAGCTGGGTTGTTGTGCACACGACGCGAGATACATCTTAATAAACATGCACCATCACCAATCTCGGGAATAATGGACCATTGACCAGAATTGTTATTGTTGCCGCTGTTGTTGTCTTGATCATTTTCGCTGTCTGATGGGTTTGTACTGCTGTCGCTGCTGTTAGAGGAATCATTGGTGTCAATTTGTTGTGTGTTTTCTGTGCCCAGTATTTTTCCCCGCGCGCAGTTTTTACCGATGTTTGTTGCCGATATGGTCTGTTGTGTGCACATCGTTACTTTTGCTTGAGTTGTGTTGCTACTTTATATCTCTTTATACAGGTTTCGCTACTGCTGTATGGTAACCACCGTGTCAATTGTGAGGGAGAACTCACAGTAATGACATAGTTCCCGTCGTTGCTCATATGACAATAAACTCTTAGAGTCTATGGACTACGTGCTGCTTGCTGGTGGTGCTCTATTGTAAAACCGCTGTGTATGTTCTTTTGATGAGAGTAAAGGTCTTGTGTATTTATTCTCCTCGGTCCATCCAGAAAAAAATCCCGTTCTCAATAAAATTTGATTTTTTATGATCTATATATTATTGCCGCTCTCTGCGGTTGCTTGCTGCTGCTGTGATCGTAGACAGTTTATACCGATGTTTGTTGCCGATATGGTCTGTTGTGTGCACATCGTTACTTTTGCTTGGGTTGTGTTGCTACTTTATATCTCTTTATACAGGTTTCGCTACTGCTGTATGGTAACCACCGTGTCAATTGTGAGGGAGAACTCACAGTAATGACATAGTTCACGTCGTTGCAGCGGGTACATATACACCGCGCCCGCGTCTAGCAGTGCGGGAAAATTCTCTCGCAAATACATTTTGATGCCACCCCGATGTACGTGCGAGGACTAAAGTTCCACCGTGTGTGTAGTAGACGTATTTAAGCCTGACGATATGCCTATATTTTAGGCTCTATCTAAACCAAATTAAGCCCTATCGTGTTTTAAATGTCTAAAAAATAGGTCTATTTTACCGACCTAACGACCACGGCAGACCACGGTGAGATGTGGATTTTCCCAAAATATGCACTTGGGCACATTTTGGCCCAAGTGCATATTTGAAGCAATTTTCCGAGTATTTTCCAGCAAACAACAGCATTTCAGACGACAAAAGCTCGAGGAAACATCAGACACTCTGCAGCAGCAGCACAGCACAACACCCACGCAGTAATTGCAACGCTCAACCTAGCAAGCCGCTTGGTGTATCCCCAACCCGGGTTAATCAACCTGCGTGTACAACACGATCAGAAACGTTGGCGGTGGTCAGAGGCGACCCACTCTCGTGGAGCGGCATGCCTCTACGTACTATTACTTGAAAAGGAGTCCTTGTTCATTCACGAGGATCGAGCGCACACACAACACAACACACCACAAAACAAAACAACACAGCACAACACACAGACAACCAGCACCCCAACAGCCAACCCAACTACAGCACAACTAGCCGGTGGAAAACGCCCGCGAGACTCCTCCTACCCTGGCGTTCTCTGCGGTCAGAGAACTGGGACTCTGACATAGTTCGTCGCGCGCTCGTGCTCCTGCTCTCTCGTCCTGAGAGGCTGTAATTTTTCGATGACACATTTTTTTTGTTTGGTTTTTGTGCCCGACGTAGCGCATGGCCGGAGCTGCTGCTGCAGTTTACAACCCTGTTGCCTCTTTCCCGCGGATGCCTACATTTCGAGGGTGGAAATTGAACCGGGTTGAGGGCCAGTCCTGCTGTGCTGCTGTACTGACTGCCACACTGAGGCACACCGAAGGCGGCAGACGCCTGCGAGGTATCCTACATATGAAGCGAGTATGGAGTACGAAGCACTCAATGTTTTTGCCAGGCACCAGTTATTTGTTTTGGCCGTTCAAGCTCGCACAGCATGGGCAGGGGAGGGTCTTTCTCGAAGTTTCCACCCACTCATGTGCTGACTCATGACATAAATCCTCGTCTTGCCATCTGCGTCTGGAGTAGTGCAGAAATATCATAGTCTATTTTCAAGTAGTTTGACCTTTCCTCGGCTTTTCTTTTTATGCGTACTGAAAGAGACCACTATTTCGAGTTTTAGACATATGGTGTTTTTTTTATGCGTTTAAGGTCGAAATATCGAATGGCCTAGCTCTTCCAGTTGGAAGTACTTAAGACCTAACCTCGAGGCTTAAATACGTCTAGTGTGTGGTTGCCCGGGGACAGAAGTGTCTCATACCCCGCAAAATAGAGCCAGTCTCGGCGGCTTTCCGCGGCCATAGCTCGCGCCACGGACGTCCCATGAGCCCGGCACACGGCTGATAATATACCGACGGGTAGTCTGATCGCATTGCAGAAAAAAGCACACCAAAAAACTCTGCGCCGGCGGAGAAAAAGGGACGGACTTGGCAAAAAAAGCAAAATGGTACATATGCATATAGGTGGTAAAGTAAAATCCAACATATCTTTTTCTTGTTGTACTTTCTACTATACTGCTGTATGTAGCATGTACATGGTGGATGGTTTGTGGGTGGATGGTTTTATCAGGGTTGTTGGTGGTTATGTAATAATATACTCCAGTATAATACAGAGATGATTTTTTTATATAATGGTGGGTTTTGGCTTCGGAAGTAGTAGGCAACGAATTTTGAACAAGATGCATCTGGTTTTTACCGCATTTTCTACTATTAACACACTGCTTCTCCAGTATATACATGGATAATGGTTGGTGGGTGGATGGTTTTATCATCGTTCGTTGTTGGTACTTGTGGTATGATACGCGGGTAAGTTTGTTCGCCTGGTAAAGACGGTCTTGTTATTTTATTTTTTGCATGCAGGATTACGAAATCACGAATTATCTGGTCCAGTGAGCGACCGCTCTCCAGTTGTAAACAGCAGCTCTGTATGTTCGCGTGTTCTACCAGTCTGCCAGCGCCGTCCCGTGCGATATCCACTTGGTATCTCCACAAGCGCGATCAACTGAACAATGCCAGCTGCTGCTGTCAAAGTAAGCTACGCACGTACTCCGCAAAAAAAACTATGAACCATAACGCCGAATTATTTCTATGAACACCAAACAGCATATTATTTTTATCGGTTCCCAATTCCTAAAAATGTTTCACTTTATTTTTTCTATAATGGCTTTGGCATACTTGAGGAGTACACTGACAGTTTTTATTAGTTATCTATACTCTAGGCGGCGAATTTTTGAGCAAGATCCAAGCTACTATTATTATACTTCTCTAGCATATGCATGGTGTATGATTTGTGGGTGGATAACTTTGTTGTTGTTGTTATCACATTAACTCGCAGAATCAAGTCCGTGGCCACATGACAGGCTCTAGTCACTCTGGAGCTGAGGAATACCCCAGGAAAAAAACACAAATAAACCAAAGGAGATACACGCATATATCACAGCTGACGCAATTCATGCCTCCACCAGAAACATATAAAAAGTAAAATCGGGAGTCAGCCTACGATGTGCCAGGTCCATACTGGTGCATACGTCTCACTACTCGAGCCTGGAAAAACCGACTATACCGCTTACCACTCAAGAAAGACTACCACGTATATATTGCACGTAGTACCTATCACTACGCATACGCACGACAGACCCAAGTCAATTGCAAAAAAGAAACGAAGAAAAGAAAATAAGATAAAGGAAAGGAAAGAAAAGACAAGAAAGCGAAAAACGAAAAAGGAAAGGAAAGAAAAGAAGACAAGAAAAGCAAGACAAGAAGAGAAAGGAAGGGAAAGAAAAGAGAAAAAATGTCATACTAGCAGACCAGAGGAACCGACTAAAGGCGGCATTGGGCTTACAGAGGGTATCAAGTGCATCATCAATGGCACTGGAGAAATAACGTAATAAGGCGAAGAAGTCAGGGCGGTCTTACGCTATCTTGTGACGGCCTTTGGAAGGCCCACAAATTTCAAGACGATGACGGCAAGACCCAGACTTTAGTCTCTTGGGCAGGATGCCCCCCCTTCCCCCCCCCCCCCCCCTCCCCCCCTCCACCCTCCCCCCCTCCCCCCTTCCCCCGACCGCTTAGGGATGCCGACGGTGGATGGTGCTGCTGCAGCCTTTGCGCGTCGCTCTGCAGCTTTGCGTCTCTCCGTCTAATAATTCGGCATTAACAACTCGGCTCCCTCCTCTACACGTCGAAACCATCTGCCGGCCTTCTGAGCAGCCTTTCGCCACCCTTTGAATTTCATTCCAAAGACCGACGCATCTTTCTTCAGATGAGCCATCCACTCCTTCTCTTGCCCCACTGAGTAGCCCTTAATATAGATGACCACTGCTACAATAATGGTACCCAACAGTTTTGCCCCAACAAGCTCCCCAAACATCACCCTCTGTGGCAGACGCTCCCCCCCCATACGTGCTACGAATCACGCAAACAATATCATTCGTTTACGGACGGTCGCCTTTATGCTCTCGGAAGCGGTCTCAGCAAGCGCGTCGGCGTACGATAGGGTGTGGTCGTCGCGCTTCCGTTTCCGCCATCCGAGGCATCGGAGGAGCATGGAGTGGTGAACCCGTCGTAGCCTGCCATAGTCAAGTTTGTTCGGGCTCCACGTTATGCAACCGTAAAGTAGTGTCTCGACCACTTCGGCTTTCAGCAACCGCACCTTTAACCGTCAGCGCACACCCGGGCGATCATAGATTTCCATCTTGTACCGCTGGAAGCACGTCCAGGCCCTCTGAAGACGCCGCGTTATTTCAATACTAAGGTCTCTGCCGGCGGTGATAGCCCCGTCCAAATACACAAACTCGATTGTTTGCTTGTATACCTGGCCGGCTGCATTGATTGTGAACGACCCCTTCCCCCCGCCTTTGGTTTGCAGGCACATGGTCTCTGTTTTCGCCTCGGAGACCGTAAGCCCGAACGCTGAGCACGCAGTCACGATCAACGTCGTCATCCTCTCCAGCCCTTCTGATGGTCGTGATACGATGCCCACATCGTCCGCCTACAGCATACCCCACAATATCTGCACCTCCTCCTCCTCCTTCCCCCTCCGCCCGTCGACTTTGCCTGTGCGCGAAGTGCCCTTCTTCTCGCCTTTCTCCTTCTTTCGGTGGAACTACACCATGTTGTCCGTGATGGCTGCATCAGCGAGGAAGCGCTTCTCAGCCGCACGCAGTACCGCCATAAAAAGCATGTTGAACTGCAGTGGCGCAAGCACGCATCCTTGCCTGAGACCTTGCCCCACGTCGAACTTATCCGAGCACTCTCCATCATCCAACCGCACGCATGCTTGCATGCCGTTGTGGAATTGGCGGATGACGGCAAGCATTCTCGGTGGCACGCCAAAACGAGCAAGGGCATCCCACAGAAGGGATCGGTCGACGGATTCATATGTTTTGGTGATTTCGATAAAGCACAAGTACAAGGGGGTGTCCTTCTTCCGCGCCAGTTCCTGCAGTCGTCGTACTACGAACGTCATGTCAACCGTCGAGCGTTGGGGTCTGAACCCACACTGTTCCTCCGGGAGATGTTCTCGCGTTCGCAATAGTAACTCAGGCGCCCCGCGATTACTTTGGGGAATACTTTGCTGGCGCGAGCCACGAGGGAGATGCCACGATAATTGCCACACTCAGTCCGATATTTCTTCTTGTGAAGCACCTTAATCGTTGCATCTTTTTTCCCACAGCGACGATGATATCGTGGAACTTCCCGAGAGTGTTCAATCTCCTTCGTCCGCCAAAACCTTCAAGAGCTCGGCCGGGAGACCATCGGGCCCTACTGTCTTTCGGTTCGCCAACGCACGGATCGCCTCCTCTACTTCGTACCTAGACGGGACATCGTCCAGTGGTCTTCACGGGAGCCACTGTTTAAGCTCGTCCATGCTCGGGTCAAGGGTCGGCGACTTGGTGTGAAGCAGTTTGTGAAACCACCTCACCCACCGCTCGCGGATGAGGGCATTATCCCGCAGCGATCGACCTTCCTCGTCCTTGATGTACTGCGAGTTAAACGTCCTCTTCCCTTCCACATCCATCCCCTTTAGGTGTTTGTAGAAGCCAAATTGATTACCTTCTTCTCGGATACGCCCTTCGAGTTGGCTAAGTTAAACGTAATCTTCGAAGCACCTCTACAATATGGGGGTGTATTTTAGGTACATACAACCTTTAATTTGTTTTGTTCGTCTCCACTTTAATGGCTGCTTTTGGCATTTTGGCAGTATTGAGACAGCTACAGTGATAGTGATTTAACAATTTAATATTAATACAGCATTCGCGAATAAAAGTTGGCAAGTCCCCACCGTAAAAAACAAACAAACAAACAAACAAACAAACAAACAAACGAGTCTATAGGACTCGAACCCACGTTTTCAAATTATTAGTAACCTGTCACCTCAACAGTTCTGCTTTGACCATATACAATGTGCGCCTAATTTTTAAAAAATATTGTTTTCATAAACGACGCTATTTCCGCTCTCCCATTATTCCAGTTCAATTCCAAATGGCTATTTACATGTCTGGCGTGCAGTTTAAATATTCTTCTTTTAGCTATGTATTCGTAGCAAAATATGTATCTTTCATATGATACCATTTTTATAATTGAGTCATGTCATACGGAAATTCTTGCCCAGCCAGTCAGTGCTGCTGTATGAAGTTAGGGATAATGTCATACGTGTGTGTGTGACTGTGGTGGACTTACAGCAGCAGTGAGTGGTGGTACCTGGTACGTATTTATCTATTCCTCCTTCCTGTTGCTTGATGTTGAGCGAAAAGGTAGGGGATAGCTAAAAAAACTAGTAGTCTAGATATGTTACTGATGACAACTACAGGATACGTACATTAATAGCACGTGGTATTTATACGGAGAATGTTCGAGCTTGGAGAGTATCTCTCCGCAAAACTATAAGAGAGTCTGTCCCAGTAAGACTACACACCATGTATGTCGTTTTTGTGTTGTTTGCTGTTGGACTGGCTTTTTTGTGGTGCACGACGAGGAGATTTGTTAACTCGTATTATGAGAACTTGCTGGCATACTTTTACTGGTGGTACATCCTTTGTATACGTAGCGCGTGCAGTAGTAGTAGTAGATATCCAGCCTGTTCCATCCTTGCTGACATGTAATCGTCATTCAAGGGTGGAATCCTGTTTGTATCCCATGACACCTCCATTTTCTTGAGCAGCAGCACTTACTTGATTTAAGCCTCATTTCAGCTCTTCTATTCATTCTCGTCGTACATAAAACGGTTTCATCAAGATTCGCCTGTATGGTCGCCGCAGATGAAGGAAGAAATCTTTCAGTTTTTCAGCACGTGAACAGCTTGGCAATGCACTTACTTGAACATGTCACTGCGGCCCCCTGGATCCCCTCAGTCTCTACCGGACGGTATTTTAGCACAAAAGGCTGAGCTCAAAAGCCTTGATTCCGCACATAACGCAGGTTGAAGCAGGGAACCAATGTTAAATGTACAAGAGTGCATCGCATATTCTTTGTGGTTGTTTTTCCGTGGTCTTGATTGAAGTGCCTGTGCACGAAACGGACAAACAAAAAACTTAGTTCATCCGGTTCGTGGCTATATTTGGTATGCACGTACTAGACAGTAAGATGCAGATAATTTGTGACACCACCAGGTATCATGTTATTTCTGTTGTAAAGCTCAACGGAGAAGGTTCTGTAGAGTGCTTGAGTGTTGATCAGCCCACCTGGCGTGTCCATGGGCACCTGCGGGCGGAGTTGTGTCCCTCAGCATGCCGTGTCTGCTATTCAAGGCTGGCCCACCTGTTCTGGTGGTTTTGTTGTATGGGGTTTAAGTATAGAGAACTAAACATCGATTCTGTCATATGTCCACTCTTTATCAAAGTCACTTTTAGCAAGAATTTTCTTCTCCCACAGAGCATTTGAGAAACAAAAGCAAGAGGCTTCTTGCAATCTAGTATTTGGTTGACTGACTAGCCTTCTTTTGCTCTTTGGTCGAGGAGGCTATACCTCGTGCTGTCGTTGGGCGATCGGGCGCGGCGTCTTGGGGCGCACGGGGGCGCTGTGCGTGGCCACTACTGTAAAGGTACGAGACGCTCCGAAATTTAGGCATTGTTGGGCTGTTGATGCGACTGGTTGTGTAAAAAATTAGGTTTTAGTTTATGAAACTCATTAAAGACGGGCGATCGATTAAGTACGCAGCTTGCAAAGATGAGTATCGACCCTAAGTCGTCGAACTCACAGCTGACGTCGTTACAATATTTTTATTATATCCGAGCCCTTGGAGTCGGCTCCACGCGGTAGCCCAAGTGACCCATAAGTTTCAATGGAGAGCAATGGTCACGTAAGTGCATTCCGTTGGCGCTATTCGATTCCTATGAGTATCGATCCATTTGGGTATTTCTTAACAACACCCGACGGAATTTTTGAAGTTGCAGAAGCTTACCAGTGTTGTCCAGGATTGTGATATTACTAATATATGTTAAAAACGTAGATTTATCCCAAGTTTAACAGATTGATGAATTTATCAAAGTATAGGAAATAAAATGAATCCATGATCCACCAATGAAGTGCATGATACACCATCAAACCCCTAAAAACGATCTCCTACTTTTAGCGCTTAAGTTAGACAAACAATCGAATCATTATTCAGTACAATCAATTAAGGTTTTATACACGTATCATGTTCCCCAGAATATTAGTGCATTATACCTTAATTTATTGTGAGGGGGAACATTGAAAACGCGAAAATCCCTCACCATTTTGCTTAGAGATTACAAAATGATGCATCGCCAATATCTAAGATGAAACTCTAGACTATTTACTAATCAACAGAACCAACGTCACGCTTGTAAGGTCCACTCTTGAACAGTAGTAGGCTACTGTATACGAGTACAGTAGTGGAAGACCGCAAGACACAGCTTGTAGCGCCGACCCCGAAAACCGACGAAACGAAACCTCACTGTCTGGCCGGGAGAGCGCTCGGATGTAGCAGAGAGCGGATACTATGCCTGGCGTGTCCGTGGAGTCCTGCGACCTGCTACACGCTGTGACTCACTGTCTACAATCCATATGCGGCTATTGTTTTTTGGGACGCGAAGCTGGCCTCGGCATCCCTCGGGATCAATGAAGAAGACTGCGGCGGACTGCGCGAGCCAGTTAGATGGTGGCCTGCCGATTTTTCTACCTCACACAGACTTCGACAGGTGAAGGTAAGACCCGCGGGCCTGCATGTCCTTGTGATACGAGCACCGCCATGAATGTTGACGCACGTGTGGCTGACTGTGTTTCTACATCAGCGTACGAGGAACCTTTTTGTCTTGGCGGTGCGAAGTGGTCGAGGCCTGGCCATGTACGTATGTGGCCATGTTTGCTGATCATTTTTATGTGCTCTTTGTTTTTCGAAATGGTGCGTTCACATACAAGTACGAGTATCGGTAACGAGTACCTGGTACGCATTTGTTTATAGCGTCAATGGTGCACGGCTAATCGAAGCCAGCGATAAGCAAAGCAGAGTTGCACGCCCACCTCCAACTCACGTCGCGCAACTGTGGCGAGTTCAGGATTGATGGTAGATGAAGGGTTCGTTTTACTCTGTAACTGCAGCAAGCAGCAGTAGGCCTGTCTGTATTATTTGAAAAAGAGATCTGCAGTTGCAGCCTCGGTATTCAAACTTAAACTTTTACGTGTATCTTTTGGTCGTCGCAGGGAAGCCCATGCACACAGCAGGAAGAAGCCCAACATTCGGCTGCAAAGAAGTCCTGCTTGGCTGGCGCCCCGAAGAGTGAGTGATGTGCGTAATCTGTATTGGTGCGTGCTATAATATTGACGGGCTTCCAAGCAGGAAAGAATACACCTAGGTGTAGTCTAGTACTGCTGTCTGGGAGAAGAATGTATCGTGGTCAACTGGTTCGAGGATCGAGGAAGACCAATACGTATATTTAAAGAACTCGAGACCTTTTGCGGAGTCGTAAAAACGTAAAAATGAGTGTTTTTCTTGTGGGCCCTTTGATTACGTGGGATGAATCCCGAATTCCACGGACAAATCCAGCAGCAGCGTAAAGTGACACCTGGGGCAGCGCAAGCAGTACGGTCCACATAATCAGGGCAGGCAATGCGAGGGCAAGGACGACGGAGAGAGCGAAAGGGGGGCGGGGAGTGGCAACGCTGCAAATGGCGCGGCATGCGGCGCTTTGAGATGCAACAGGTTCCTCGCCTTCTGCCGTACAAGTATAATAAAAACTCACCCATACAGTATATTACAAGTACCAACAACGCAGCTTGCAAAGATGAGTATTGACCTGAAATTCGTCGAACTCACGGCTGACATTCTTGAAATATTTTTTATAAAGTATGAATCCCGTCGTCATCGTTTCGATTTAAAATGTTCGAAAATTTAAAAGAGGAAGATCTACGAACGAGGTAACGCTCGTCTCGTGCTCGTCGTGTGACGGGTGGTGTGGTACACGTGTGGCAGATGGCCTCTCGTACTCTAATATACAGGGCATGGTAGACCGAACCCGGAACCCCCCCTTTACTGTCCTTGCCAACATCCGTGTACATTCCTTCGCCATAAATTAACAGACTTGTATTCCGGCAGAAAGCCGCCGATTCAGCCCGTTTTTTCGCTAGCAGCGTGGCGTAGGCACAGCCCACGCTGGTGGTGCGGTGCCCGCCCGCGGCGCACTCTCTCGCGATCGCGGGTGGGTGGCAAGTGTTTCAAACTCGAGTGGTATTTTACAACAAACGGTTTGTCCGCGAAAACTGGAATGTATGCGGCATTTACTTATTAATAGAGGCACGACAACAAAAGCACTGCTGTTTGTACGACTCGCGAAAATGTCTCGAGTCTTTAACAGCCTCGTTACTGAGCCGGCAGCCATCGATTCAGTCCATTTTTTCTCTAGCAACTTGGGGGGGGGTACAGCCCACGCTGGCGCCTCTAGCGCGCGCGGGGGTGGCAAGTGTTTCGATCTGGAGTGATAGTTTGCAAAAAATACTTTCAGCAAGGAATTCGGAATTCATAAGCCCAAATGGTTGAGAAAACAGTCGCGGCCAATAGCCCGCCGACGGGAAAACGACCTTACTGCAGGTTGTCTATTGGTGTGATATGTACCGGCAGTTTCGGGGCTATAAACAGTAGGTACCCCCTTCCAAGGGGTCTCGAGATAAGAAAAAATCGTATATAAGGGACCTCAAATTCCTGTGCTCCGTAATTTCTTATCTCTCGTTTACTTTGGGGACATGGTTAGTTGCCGCAATACTCGGAGGATTCCAGGTCCCTGAAAATGGGCCAATATGATGTCTCCCGCTACCAAAACGCCACATGCACGTACAGTGCTCCCAGAATGCAAGATATGAGCCAATCTGATAACGGACGTTGGTGTGTAAGGGACCATTCCGCCCGAACACACTATGGTCGCTCAAAAGCGGCCACCTACTGTGTCAGGAAAGGTCCTTGTCAGCACGAGAATGTCCGTGCGACGCGTTTTACGTAGAATCCCGTTTAAAGTCTACAGGGCTATTATTTCCTGTAGCGAACAGGCAGCAACGACACCGTCTTGAGTTACGGTTTTGCGCGTGTATCAGCTCGTGGCTGACGTACATTTATTGTGTGCATACTTGCTTGCCGATGACCGACAAGACGCAGCCTACTATTGAGGTCGCAAATGCTCTAGTTGCGCTGAGACGAAGAGCTGCAGAAATATCATATTGCTGGCGACTCTGGGCCAGAGATTGATTTAATGTGCTTACAAGCGAAAGTTGATATGAAGCAGGTCAGATGAAGAAGTGGGATTGCATGGACGCGAGGCGTGGGGTGCGCTCGTCCCTCGATTACAATACAACCAAACACCCATGACCCGCGGGTTCCATGAAGCCGGCTACCAAATATTCCAGGCCCTAGGATTCTTCAACGGCAAATCGTTTCCAATGAAAGAGCAAATTGCTATTATCGGGTCATACGGGTACAGCAGCCACGAGAAAAGCCGCGTATGATACGAACGTAGAACACACATGATAGCAAGTATACTGCTGTGTCACATACGCGACCCGCGGGTTCCATGAAGCCGGCTACCAAATATTCCAGGCCCTAGGATTCTTCAACGGCAAATCGTTTCCAATGAAAGAGAAAATTGCTATTATCGGGTCATACAGGTACAGCAGCAACGAGAAAAGCCGCGTATGATACGAACGTAGAACACACATGATAGCAAGTATACTGCTGTGTCACATACATCGCGTGTCTACCATGTAGCAATACGCATCCAGATAAGCTAGTGCTGCTGTTCCAGGCATGCACGTACGTACTACCAGATACCGTGTTATCTAGCTTTTGAATAGATGGCTACGCCACATTACTGTAACGAGTACCACCGCCCCTAATACGACCCCTCGATGCGCTAACACATCGAATTACGCCGTTACTGTTTAGTGCGGCACAAGGATACAAAATACACTACTTTAAAAGTGTTTGATGGGTTTTGATTGTGGTATGATCCGCATTGATGACTACATAGACTACGCAGTGGGCTCAATGCGCTGCAATTATAAAACGAAACACAGTCATATCAATGAGCGACTCGATGTGCTATGGGACACTGTATTGGCGCTGTCTAATTGAAGCTGCGCAAACGCTGCTGACACTGATATAGCAACAAAAAGCTGCTGTTGACTTTTCCATGGCGTTGGCCATTGCGCATATTGGAGGCCAGCAAGCTAAACGGCGCATCTGCACTCCGCAACAGTTATAGCAGCTTTGCGCGCAATCCACAGCCTTCCAACATCGCTGTCAAGTCCATTAATATAAGAAATTTTCATTCACGATTTTTAACTGTCGTTTACCATGTGACATTTGATATTCGTGCTATGTGATACCTCAAGAAAAACAAACTACACGTACGGAACTGTAACAAGTATCAGTGGTAGCGCCCCCCCTCTTCCCTCCAACTCGTTCAAGCTCCCTGAATTTACGCGTCCAATGCATTCACAATCCCTGTCCACACGACTGAACCGGAACCACGCAAGTTCATTTTGAATATCGACCCGTCGATCAACAATTCACACTTTTTATTTCGCTTCTGGACCTAAAACATAAGAGGGTCTACGGAACCAAAAGCACGCAAAATAGAATCTACGGAACAAAGCACGAAGAGGTTGATACCTCAAGGGTAGGCAAACAAAAGTGTGTGGTGCGACCGTGGACTAACCGCCTTCTTTTGGCTTGCTTAACCCGCCCCCCGCCCCCCCACGCCCCCACAGGCTTGTGAAGCTGCTCTCTGCCTTCCACAACTCAGCCGCAGTCAGTGGCTGCTTGCATATGTATGCATGTATACATGTGATAGCGGTCATGGCCCTGGCTCGATCTCCAAAGCTTTGGCGACCGTCCTAAGAAACCTCCTTGAAACATACCAAGGGCTGCAGGCGAAAGTGTCAAGTTGCACCCCCTTCGTGAGGTGGACATATGAAGAAGAAACGCGCGTTGTTGGGGGCGCTTCCCGATTTTAGCCGTCCACAATTTAAGTCTTCCCGAGGGAATATGGGAAGCTATTTAACTGTTCGCTGGCAGTGGTCTCGCCGACGTGATGCTGCTTGCGTGCCTCGCAAAGCAGCATCGTCAGATGTTGATCGACTGCGGGATGAGGTCAGGCATGAGCGTGGTGTACGCGAAGTTGGTGGCGTCGTGAGCCTCCTTCTCCTTGGCGACCCACTTGGTCACAATGTCGGCGTTACTGTGTAAGGAGGCCATGGGGCGGGGGGGAAGGGGGAGGAGAAAGGGTCTTATCGCGTGTAGGGGTGGTTCGGTGATGCACAGGGACACGCTGCGTTGGTATCCGGAAGGCTTGCTGCACCGGTTCAAACTCCTTTACGCAAAACAAGTCTTATCCAAAGAACACCACTAAACGACGTTGGGCGGAAAAGCTAGCATCCCACCATTGTAGCCGTGTCTCGTGATATTCTAACGCTTTAGACGAGGGGAAAAATAACTTTGTCGGTGAGTAAATCCAGAGATCAACCGACAACTTGTTTATCTAGCTTCCGCCATGTCTTTGCTCTCCAGGGAATGTCTCAATACGAGACAACACAGAAGCACGGGACGCCCCTTGAGCCTACGATGGGCGGGAGTTATAGGCAAGCGGGACCGAAGCTGACAGCGAGCCAACAATACAACCCAGAACCAAACCAAACCAGACCGAACCGGAGTAACGTACGTTACCGTCAGCTCCGTTCCGATGTCCTCGATGGCTCTCATGAACGTCCCAAGCGGCCTGTGCACGCGAATATCATGGAAATGGAGGGGGGGGTAGTGCCCAAGCCTGCATGGAGAGCAACAGCAGCCCGCGCAGCGAGGTTAGTGTGCGATCAGCAATAAAATACTGGAGGGTGTCAGGGCAGCGTAACATCTAATTCCGCGGCTGATGCTAAGGTTTTGGTGAGGTATGAACAAGCACGGTACGACCTAATTTTCCCGAAGCTCTTCTCAACTGAGGAGCTCTATATCTCTGATGACCCAAACCTTTCAAGGCGTCGGTGCGAGCCCGATAGGCAAGAGCCGCACACCACGGGAGGAAGCAACCCATTCTTTCTGAGGCTCCGCTGTTGAGCAGCTATGTACCAGGGCTTTTCATGGGTCGGATCACCACTCGCGGGTCGGGGTGACACGACCCGACCCGTGAGATTTGAGCAACTGGCGACCCGACCCGTTCCGACTCGTGATATTTTGAACTATCTCCGACTCGGCCCGCGAAAGTTTGGCAACCTCCTGACTCGATCCGCGGATACGATCGTGACCCGTAAAAAGCCCTGCTATATAGCGGTGGCCCCTCTATAGTGCCGATTGCCACTATATTGCCGGAAATACCGGCACTATAGCGGAAACCGGCACTACTCCGCATGCTGCCATCACAGGTTTGTTCCCATATGCACCAAGCGATCTCACAAGCACTACAGCGGGCAACCGGCAATTTACAGGTTCGTTCGCATACGTGCCAACGATGTCACAAGCACTACAGCGGGCAACCGGCAATATACAGGTTTGTTCGCATATGTGCCGATCCATTTCACAAGCACTACTATAGCGTTCAACCGGCACTATAGCGGGCAACCGGGACTATAGAGGGACCACTGCTATACCAACCTCGAGAACACCGAAAATGCCCCCCAACTAAACAGTTCCACGGCCTAGGTGTATGCTAGACAAATACTAGTCGAATCACACAATTGGTTGTGTATGTCAACGATATTGAGTTGTACCGCGCCTGAGGAGTCCCCCCCCGAAAAATAGCCAGAAAAAAGTTCTACCTCTATCGTGGCAACGTGTTAACTCCCCTCTAGAGCCCCAAAACCCCTGGCTATACTGATTCCAAGTAAGTAGCCCCCAAAAACGGGCTTCCAACGGTGAAGGCGTTTAAGCTCACCTGGTGTGGTGGACAGTTCCAAGCAGCGTCATCGACTGGACTTGGGTCGCAGCCAAATACATAGGTTGCATGTATGCCATCATGTCCTCGTGGGTCCTGGCACCCTGCACACGAAAAAACAGCCCAACAAAAGATAAAAGGTTTTCTTGAACTATTCGTACGGTGCACGGCTGTAGTCAGTAGCCGCGAACGTTTTCTTTGACTATAGGTTATGTAGTGTCAAATCACCGGGGGGGTGCATGTTATATCATACACGTTCCAAGGCAGCTCGTCCGCAGGAGGACCGTTGATACGTTGATACCGTCGACGATCGTGACTGAAATCACACGTTGCTGTCGTCTCTGCTATTTTTACCGCTCCTGCGGTTCCCAACAAGCGATGTCCAGAGTCTAGAGCAGAGTGCTACCACAAGGGTTACCATTGCACCTTTAGCGCAGATGAAAATTTTGGCCGAAAGGAAAAACACTGACATTTCAACGAGAGAACTATATACCTAATACCGGTGCGAAGGTGATTTGTGCTACATACATCACACCTTTTCGGTAGGGGGTGCGGCGTACATCGCCCCCGGGCACGAGGGCGAGTAGGACATGGAATCCGCCTGGGGAAAGTTAACAGCGGCGTGCAGGGTGCTGGCAGTGTAGATGAAAGTCGCGATGACCTAACGGCGGAGTTATCACACGAGGAGGGCGCGGTGGGGCGGGGCGGGGCGGGGCAGTTCGAAGGTGAACGACAGAAAAAGAGCGTACAGCTTGCAAAGATGTTTTTAGTCAAATGCTTTGATCTCACAGCTAGACTATGTATGTAGCGTATTTTTTTCATTTGTATAATATAGAGGAACTTTTGTTTATGCACGCGAATGTTTATACGTGCATAGAGCTACATTAAGGTCTCTTGAGATCAAGTCATGATTCATACCGAGTGGCGAACCTGACGACGGAAGGTGAAATGTCAGCAGACGACGAGAGATGTGTCTACAGTAGCTCCGTGTGGTCGCTGCGATCAAACAGCGGACGCGCACAGGCGCTTGTTTTCGCTGCGCCGGCTTCTACTGCTGCCGCGCGTTTGTTGTCTATCTCACACACTCATAGCTCAGCTGACTACGAGCAGTCGCTGCACTTGAGCAGCGCTTTTCGGGTGCTCGAGATGCATAACACGGCGTACGCGCCTCTGGTCGTGCACAAAAAAAAAAGCTCAAGAGATTTTAACGCAAAAAACACTATTGCGACGGGCGTGAAACCTGTAAAGCAGACAAGGTCTCGGTACCCATTCAGGAAAAATTCAGGCAAGATATACGGTATAGTTTGCGTCAGATGGGCCATCCCACGAAGGTAAGTTTCATTTTCAGGGCCAAAACGTTTCTGACCGGTTGAGCTTCTCATGGGTGGGGAACTGTCCTATCGGCTAGTATGATGATATTGTTCACCAACATCTTCGTCGTAGGATTAACACATAGAAATGCTCGTCGGGTTACGCGAACGAATGTCTTCGAAGGCATGTTTCCCGAGGGTGAGATATTGAGCTTCTCCTCATGTTAGGAGCTCAGAAATTTCTTAAAATCTGCTACACCCCCTAGGGTGGAATGACTCAGATGATATTCAGTCCCTGACGCGGACGAGTGCACATACTGTCTTGCTTCGCAGCCATCTCGTGCACAGCCGGGACACGTGGCTATTTTTCACGTCGCGAGCGGGTCCTGCATTCATCCGCGCAAGGCGCATTCGCACTGCGCCTGCCAAGTTTCAATGCAAGTTTTACCCACCCACCTGTGTTCGTTAAGGGTCGTTCCTCGCGAAGAAAACAAAAAAAGTCGCGAATCCTGACAATAAATGTCACGATTCCAGGCATCTTGAATTCTGAAAGATCAGGGTTTTTTTTGTCAGCAATCAGGAATGACATCGTTTTTTATGGAAAATGTCACAACGATTGAGAAGTTCGGATTCCTGACAAATATCACGTTTCGCGAAAACGTTACATTTGTTTTGGGACACGATTCCTGACATTATTTTTGTTCGTTAGGGGCGGCCCTAAGACGACCTCTACTATTGTACTGTTAGTTAAGACGGGTTTCCTTTAAAAGAAGGCCTTCCTTGTTCAAAGTGGCCTCGTATTATGAGAAACCATCTCCCTCTGCAATAACGAAGCCTATCCACCTCTGCGATGAAGGGTCTTACCTTTGCCATGAAGGCTTTCTTGCCTAGGCTGCCTGAATGGTACTCCGATAACCACGCCATCTGGCCTCCTGTGACGCTGTTGCTCACGCCATCGTCTGCAATTTCTACGTTGGTGCTAGACAACTCGGTTATGAAGGCCTGGGCGGCAAGCGTTGACGATACGGCGGGCGAAAAAGAGGGCAAGCGGTAACAGGAAGGTTCATACACGACACGTGGTACCAGAGAGGCACAACACATATACCAGGCACACCTGGCACAGCACATTTTCGGTCCTAAATGTTTCCGATTACGCATACGGGGCTCCTTAAAAAAACGCACTTACGGCTGGAAACCCGTTTTCGGGAACAAACAACTTGGGAATCTAATGGGTATTATGACAATTAATTGTCAACGAAAACAATTGCTATCACGCGTCCATAGCTGGAATTGGTGAAGGGGGTATTTCGGTGCTGGCTCTATAGAAGGTACTCCCTTGGGAGGGGCGAAACCAATCCAAAACTAACTCAAGGGTTACAGCATCGACCACAGCGTTTGTCAAGCAGACCGGGCCGGTCGGTGGGATGGGGCTTGCGTGTCTAAACCTGCTACGTTGTATATGTAGCGAGTAGGGAGCTGTGCGATGCGCGCGCAAGGAGGACGATACTCGGTACTGCTGAACGGATTTTTCCCTAGACCGGCAATACTAACCTACAGTTCATTTCAGCTCGCTCTAGCTGGGTCCCAACAGGGTACATACGGCAACCCCTATTTGCATTATCGATGTGCAAAATAAAAGAATGCACACCTTCTTAGTCAATTTATATCTTGCACGTCGGCCCAGACCCAACCTAACTCGACCCTGCACGTCGACTCAGACCCAACCCGACCCGACCCCAACCATATCCCTAACCCCAAACCTATTGGGGGGACCTAGGTCGGCAAGGGCGGTCTCTCGCCATCGCCGCATGTTTCGTAGGCGTTTTTTCCAAAAATAATCGGCCGGCCGAAAGGCAGGCCTCAACCAATCAGACACAGCGTGTTTCAGCCATTTTTGTTCGCACCGTTAACGCAAATAGGTGCTACCACCAGGGTACTCTTGGGGAATCTACCCTATATGTTCCCCAAGCCGTCTACGAACTCCCCATCTTCATGATTTCGTCGGAGTTTCGGGAAAAGTAGGCGCTACCCCTATGGCGGAGCACGGGACATGGGTTTTCACAGCCAAGAGGCGATGAACAAGATGAAATGCGACCAGCTAAATAGCGAATTACATGCCGTGGCCGTGAGCGTAAGCAGAGCTTATATGCCGACTGTATATAGGCCGTACTCCGTGTGTACTCCCTGCATATGTGTAAGATCGAAGGTAGGAAATGTGGGGTTTAAGAAGCGGGAATGGATCTCGATATATTTGGAAGGCATGATTGATTAGGGGGTACAAAATCAACATTCAAATCAATAATTCCAGATTTTTATGAAGCCTAACAAAGTGGCTACTCCCATATGTACCAAGCGATTTTATCGGCGTTGCTGAGGAGGAATCCCTACTGGTCCAGGCTACCGCTCTACATCTCAGTAGTGTTATTTACGTAGTTGTATATACAGCCTCCATTTTACGACCGAGTTTGGACCGATCGCGCGAACGGCTCCGTGCTTCATTCGAAAACGGAGATGTAAAACACAGTTTGACGGCGAGTCATCCCGCGCTACAGGGGTGCACCGGAAAGTTTCTGCGCTCCCAGCATAAAAAGGAGCTCTTTAACACCCCACCCGAAACACGCCTTCGAAGGCATTCGTTTCGCGCTAGACCCGACCGATATAACCTACGCGTTGGTCCTGAAATAAAACACACACGTATAAGCTAGCGTACTAACCGATAGCTCCACACACGCTCGAGGGGAGCCCAACCGGTAAAAAAAGGTCAGAAAACGTTTGGCCCCCGAAAAATCCAACCCCTTTTGGGCGTGGGATGACTCCGGCGCGGCGAATACACCGGAAAAAAATCAATGCCCGAGGTTTCGTCATCCCACGGTTTTTTTTTTTTTTCGACTCGTGCTACGATAGAGGTGCACCCCCTTTTTTTCTAATACTCCCCCTTAATTTTAGGAGCTTAAGACATGTCAGTCAAGCTTAAACCCCAGGAAACTGACTTTCATGTTAGAGAAAAATGAAACTGCTAAATACCGGATGAAACAAATCCCATGGCCTACGGAGGCAACCAAAACGAGAATCATTGCAAAACTAAAAAAAAATGGGCCCAATAAGAATTTCGACGATTTTGGGGGTTAAGGAGCCGCGTCATTCAGAAACCATTTCAGCCAAAAAGAGGTATACCTTAGTACCTCTAATCGTAGAAAGCGTCTTGGGCCAACGCTTCTGACCGCTTGGGATCCTCAAGTGTGGGACTATCGGTTGAGTGTGCTAATTTTACGGGTTTATGTGCTTGTATCAGTTAGGCCTACGAAGCGCATCGAAATGCTGCTGGTCGGGTTGCGCGAACGAACGAACGAACGAACGAACGACTTCGAAGTCATATCTCGGCGTCAGATGTTGAGCTCCTCGTGCTGGATGTTAGGAGCTCGGGAAACTTCTGCTGCACCCCTAGCGTGTGGGATATGATTTCTCCGTTCTACATTATACCGCCAAACAAAATCGAGATCGAACAGCACCAAAAAAAGCGACAGGGACCAGTTTTTGTCGCTGAGAGCCCCGCCGAGGAAAATACCAGGGTAGACAGGCCTGAAAAAGTAGCAATGCCTTGGCCTATCTACAACGCATGTTTTTCACGGCACCGGTGTCAAGCAAAGGCGACGCGTGCTACGATAGACGTAGAACTTTTTTGGCTAAGATCAGTTCATGAACTTACAGCGCTCTTTCCTTATAATAACCCGGATCGTCGGGATTTTATTCTTTTTTTTTTCGCAAAACTAGTTTTTTTCAAATATCGCGGGCCAACTAATGGGATGGTTCATCGGGTTTTTACACTTTTTTTTTCTTCAACGAAAAGAAAAAAAAAAAATGGGCTGGGGAATAATAGAGCTGCTGAAATTAAAAGCCTCGGAAAATCTGGGGTCACTCTCTATCGTAGCATGAGTCGCACCTGCAGCTCGTAATCATTATTCATCTCTTCGTCGTCCGCGTAGTATATCTTGTGTCCAGTTGATTTTTTTCGCGGATGGGAAGGGGCCGGCAAGAAGGGCCGACGGAGGAAAAGCCCCCCCCCCCCCGAAAGGACATCGGCGAACGAATATGTTCCGCGTAAGTGCGCAAGACGCGGGTTGGCGCGAACGAACAAGAGCGAGGAAGGCAGGGAAACGGTCAAGTTGAGCGAAGGTCAGGGAGGAAGAAAAGTTGAGCGAAGGTCAGGGAGGAAGAGGGGAACGGTGATAGGAGGTCAAAAGAGAGGGCGAAGGGAGCCGGGGGCGGACCGTGTACGTCCATTTATCGGGAACACCGGCTACGTCTTCAACAGCATCATCAGCGTAATCGGCGTCTTTCCATTAGGTCATGGCTAGCGTTGCTGCTACCACTATTAGTGCTCATATCTATATTTTTGTTGATGTTCATTCACCCTGGCAACATACATAGGAGCTATATGTTCAAAGAACATTGCACCTGAAGAAAAACGAGCGGCCGGTGCGTATCACGCAGGTTGCAAAGACTTTCGAGTTTCGAATCCTACAATCCATCAAACTCACAGCCGACGTTTTATAAAACATTTTTTTTTTTTTTTTTTAATTATCTAGGCAAGCCATGCATGCGTCCCTTGTGAAAAATCGGGGTGTGTGCGCGGGTCGCCTCCCCCAACACTGCTTGTTTTTCAACCTCAACCTACGCTACACAGCGCGGTAGCAGTCGCCCCAACAAACCAACCTCAAACCACACGGAGTCTTCTACTAGAGCAGAGAAAACTCTAACCGAATGAGACGCCTTTTATTGTCAGGGTGAATTGAACATCACCAGCAAGTTGTAATAGTATCAGCTCCTACGAGTGATGCACCTGGTATGATGCACGTGCTTCATCCCAAGGTGGTAAGTTGTTGCGCTTCGCAGTGTTTAACAGCAATAATATCTTACATGCACACTTCGTACAGGCAGCAGCGGGACTGAGTAGTTGCAGTATCGAATAGTAGTAGTAGTAGTGGTAGTAGTAGTAGTAGCAGTGGTCGTAGCAGTAGTAGTAGTAGTGGTCGTAGTAGTATTAATAGTAGTAGTAGCAGTAGTAGTAGTAGTGGTAGTAGTGGTCGTAGTAGTAGTGGTCGTAGTAGTAGTAGTAGTAGTAGTAGTACTAGTAGTAGCAGTAGCTGTGGTAGTAGTAGTAGTAGTAGTAGTAGTGGTAGCAGTAGCTGTGGCAGTAGTAGTAGTAGTAGTGGTAGGTAGTAGTAGTAGTATTAAAGCAGTATCAACGACAATAACAACGGTACGCTTTTTCGTATATCTAAGCCATGGACGGGTGTGGTTTCATCGTGTGCCCTTTCACTTCGCGCAAAACTAGGGTTTGGGTGTTAACGCCTTTACAACTGGAAACCTTTCTTCGGGCAAAATTAGGTGGATTTAGTATAGGGAGGTGTTTTGGGGCTTTAAATAGGTTAAGGTAGGTACATGGGCCCTCAAAAGTGAGGCAAGAGAGAGCCTCCGAAAACAGAGAATGGTGTGCACTGATACCGTCGGTGGCAGGTGCATGAAAGTATCTAAGCCCTTTAGGGGCCCAGTGTACAATAGCGACGAAAAAATAAAAAAAAATGCGATATATTCCTAAGCGTTTGGTAGTAGCGTGAGCGCCCAGCAGTTACCGAGTCAGGAGGGCCGTGCTCCGCGCCTAGTCCCGTCCCATACTCGTGTGTGTCTTGGCATTGCTGCCGTTCGGACACAGCCAAATTTAATCATTACCGTCGACGTCGCTAAACCCGCAGCAATGGCCGAACGAAGCCGAAATCGTCAAAAACGTTTTCGTCGTCATCATTCTCCCCCCCGTCTTAACACCTTCGCTACTGGAAACCCTTTTGGGGGGACAAGTTAACTTGAAGTTAGTATAGGGCGGGATTTGGAGGCTCTAAAGGGGGTTCATTTTCAAAAGACACATGCTACGGCAGAGGTGCATCTTTACTTTTTTCTTAATATCCCTCCTCACTTTATGAGGTTTTCTACCTCAACCTCCCCGAAAAAAACAACGATTTCGAGTAAAGACCATTCCCACGGTAGCGGGGAAGTCCCTTTCGGGGGCGGGGGGCGGGGGGGGGGGGGGGGGGGCGGTTGCGGTGGCTCGGGTCACTCGCGCGAGGACCCGTTTCCGCGGTCAGGGGTCACTTGTTGTACGAAATATTGCTGGCAATAATGGCCTCTGTTCCATGTGGTCAGTTAATTTTTGGTCGATATGAATCCCCCCGATGAGACGGTTAGCTAGCTCCGCTGCACCACGCAAATCGCCTAACGCGTTTTTGTCAAGTGAGGTACAGAGTCAGTCACTCGTGCGAGAGGTGGCTCAAGACCCGGTGCGCAGTGAAAAGGGGGGGTGCTCTTAAGGTAATTCCCCCCCCCCCCCCCTACCGTAGACCAAGAATGACATTTATTCCGACAATTTGGGCTAAGGGGCCCCCGTCGCTCAGAAAACGTTATGGGCCAAAAAGGGGTATACCTTAATACCTTTACTGTAGCACGCGTCAAAAGGGGTCAGAATTAAGTGGAGCTAAATATAAAGAACTCACGTCCATGTATTCCGTGACCCAGTTTAGAATCGCGTTCCAGTACGCGGTGCCGACGTCACGGTACATGTACCGCCCGGGGAAATGGGTCGTGTCCATCCCGCGAGCCGCGAAGTCGGCCGGTGGGGAGAAATCCTGCGAGATACGCTTGGTCAACTGTTGTCGTCATGCATCGCATGGCCAACCGGGAGGGGAGGGGAGGGGGGAGGGGAGGAGGGGAGAGCGGGTATTAATTTCATTCACCACAAGACCCTTGCATCCCTACATTGCGGGGGCAGAGCACGACGGGTTTTCATCCACCAGGCAGGCATCGCGTGCAACCAAGCGCGAAGCGCCGTGAGGTGTTCGGCGAGTCGCATGAAGGGTGAGCTGCATCCTGCTATGAACTACCTATGAGGCGGACTTCCCGTCCGGGTGTGATGGGGGCAGGAGCAATCATGCGCCATGCTCGCAACGGGTACTGGATACGAACGCGCATGCGGGGGTTAATACTTTCGCTTTTTTGAGTTATACCTGCCACGGTGGAACGCTGCTCGTAAGCGTTAAGTTAGATTTCGCACGGTCGACCATGTCTACGACAGGAAGCTTACTCCCATTTCTCGCGCGGGTGACACTTAAGACCTCTTTACAACCCCCCCTGCTGTAGATCCTTCGACGGCCGTGCTCATCGCGCGGTCGCGTCGTGCGGGGCGCGGGGGGTTGCAAGTTGGCCAACATGTTTGTGCGGTGTTACTCTTTTACATTATTTGCTTTGTTCGCAGGGTGTCTCTTCATCGTCGAAACCGCGCACGATGAATTGCAGCGTTTTGTCTGTCTTGTGTGCATGGCTTGTTTTGTTTGCAGCCAGGGAAGCACGCACGTGTGTTTACGACAAAAACACACACACAACACACGCGAACGAACGTAACCGCGTTCGCAGAAAAAATGGCTTTAACGTGCGAACGGCATCACCACCCGCGAACGGCGCAACCGAAAATCTTTACGAAAAAATAAAACGTCGTTACTTTTAATGGGGGAACCTAGTATTCAGGATCAAAATTGATCACGAAGTAAGAATATATATATATATAGGTTTTTGTGCATGTCGTGGGTCCTCATTTACTATGGCCCACCGTAAAAATAATACAGCGGGCAGGTTGTTTGCGCGTACCTCTTGGACACAAAGGCCCCATGAATCCTTGATATCGTTCGCCTGGACTATGTCCACGGAACCGCCCTCCACGATGAGAACCTGGAGGTTACCGAACACAGAAGCGAAGCGAAAATGTTTCGCACCGTGGCAGACACGAAACCGAAGCAAGGCGGCGGCGGTCATGTGCAGCTCACGTTGTCAGGTTCGGTTTTCGTGTCCCGCAAACAGTTGTTCCATCGCCTAGGACGCGTAAAAACTTGGTTATCATATCGTATTAAAAGAAAAATGGAAACCACACTTCAGCTGTATGACATCGAAATAAGGATCAAAATTCATATTTTGAAAGTTTCGTGTGACGCTTCGATCGATTAGTATCATATATACCAGGTATATCATGCCAGGCACTTTTTGGGAACTCCTTCCTTTCGCTTCCACTGAAATATTATTTACATCACAAATAGGGATCTGATTTGCCCGGTGCGCGGAGCTCTTTCCGAAGAGAATGTCACATTTTAACAGTATAATCAATGATCGTAGAAACCGATGGAGTGAGCTGTTGCCGTTCAGGCGACTGGCGTCAATGATCGTAGAAACCGATGGAGTGAGTTGTTGCCGTTCAGGCGACTGGCGCGTATTGGGGGGCGGGGTTGGGGGAAAGGCTGTCACGGATGGGCTGTATCCTCATGTATATCGAGATAGATCTGCTCAGTTTTGCGGCTATGTCCAAGACCACGAATCGACAGGCTACCTACCTAACGTAGCTATAGCATGATGGGTAGCCCTAAGAAACCCCGCGATCAGAAAAACGATATTTAAGGGAGCTTAACCCCCTCCACGACTGGAAACCCCATTTTCGAGGACAAATTACTTGGAGGTAGTATAGGGAGAGCACTTTAAGGTAAAACTCGTTCGCAATTTTTGTTGTTGTTTGTTTCATTTCAAGGGACCAGGTCCCGCAATTTGGGCGCAATACTCAATAAGGAAGCCCCAGGTCCCTTGTAAATGGGGCTGATGGACCGTCTCCCGTTTGCAAAACGCCATACACGTATGCTAGAAAACGAGTTAACAGCATGTGCTTCCACAGTTGTCAAGATGTGCCAACTCTGATATAAGGAGATCTCCCCGCCGCGGACGCTCCGTCGTCCCTCTAAAAGCAGCTTCCCACCTACTGTATCTTCAAAAACACTCTTCGAGACATCACGGGTCACCTCCTGAGCCTGGAGATTGATGTAAGCAGTCCCTTCGAAGTGGGGCCGCAGCAGCCTGTTGATGGGGTGGTCCGGGGATAGCTGGCGGTTCATCGAGACCATGGGCCCTTCCAGCACGATGTGGGTGTACGTCAGGTGCGAGACAACCTCGTGGATGCTGTCGCGGGTTGCATAAGCCGGCAAAAGCGGGCGGACCAAAATACCAAGAACGGGTTACTGATTCTTTTTAGAGCTTTTCCAAGGGGTTACATTGCTTCTCGCGGGTCGAATGGGGTGAGGGTATCCCGGCCCGACGGGTCAGGGTAACCCGGCTCGACCCGTGATACTTGAATGCCTCCTGACCCGGCTCAATCCGACTCGATCCGTGAAAAAAAGTCGGAACACCATTTGACCCGACCCGACTCAACCCGCGAGTTTTTTATTTACCTCCTGACCCGACTCGGCCCGTGCGCCGGTTCATGGCCAGTGAAAACGCCCTGTTTAATTTTCCTTTCGAGCCGGATCAGGAGGTCTTCGATATTTTGTACCCCACCCACCTCCCTATCGAAAGACTTCCCCTATGATTTCACAGCTCGACGCGAGTGGGCGAGGGAAAAAGCTGTTGAATTATTCTCGCGATAACAAAAGAGGGCGCGTACCGTGGTGGGAAAAAGTTGTCTAAAGTTACGTCTAGTGAGGGAGGAGGAAAAAGAAAAATACAGTGCGAAGATGATAGATGGGATGAAAAGAAGAGGGGAAAAAAATCGTCATCATTCCCCTGATTGTCAGCAGCGCTGCATCGGCTCACATGAAGTCAGAGGCCTCGAAGCACAGTTTGGCGATCGACCACGTGGTGTCACCATCAACAGAATCTTCCGGCATGAAGATCGGGCTGGCCACGGTGCCTTGGTTCAGCTGACGCAGCCAGACATCATAGACAGACAGAGGCGACAACGCCAGCAAACGTTTCACACAAACATCGAACACGTCACGATCTACAGCTCATATTTTCTCTACATGTGTGCTTGAGGCACTTTGAGCAGGAGGTGGGTAGTAAAAATACAAAGAGATGCAGATGCAGTCAAGGTAAACACGAGCAACTACGCATCGTTCGCATCACCTGACCGGGGGATCTATTAGGCGATGCAGATCATGTGAGACCAGGGATCTATCGTCGGTTCGGTGTAGTAAGTGAGCGCTATCACGCCGGTGCAACGACCCAGAAAAAAGCCCAGCGAGACGACCAAGACAACAACAACACATACCGCAGTACGTGCGGACACGTGCTACAATTCATTCGCTCTTTTCAACATGAATTTGTTCAGTACGCCTTATAGGGCGTCGGGTTTGCAAGGCCGTTGGGTCGCACCATTTTTTTTTGGCTACAGTACTTCATGATTTTTTTTTGTTTTTGGGTGACGGGGCGAGCCCCTCAACCCATCTTAACCCCAAATCGTCGGAATTTTTCGTTCGTTTTTTCATGAAGCCTACGGCAGGGGCTCACCCACAATTTTCACTCGTACCGGGTCTTCCACCAGTCGCGCGAGTGACTCTTATGCTTCGAAGTATAACTTTCTTGACAAAAACGCACGTTCGGTGAGTCGTTTTGTCGCAGCGTTTGCAAAACCCATCCCATAGGGAATTCACTATTAATGCGAAGAAAACTAAAACAGCACGTGAAAACCTACGACCGCAGGGCAACACGAGGGAGTCACCCACGCGAGCGACCCCAAGCCACTGCAAAAAAAGATCCCTAATAAAGGGATCCCCTCACCATACCTAATAAAGGGACCGCCTCACCATAGCTTAGAAAGGGACCCCCATATCGTAGCATTGGTCCCGTGGCCCTGTGCGACCCCTATACATACATACAGGAGCCCCAGGAACACGAAAAACGGGGCGCACTGCAACACTTTTATCTAGGAAACCTCGTCCCTTGGTAGTGGACAGTGGACTCAAACCCCCTCCTACAATGTCAACCCCGTTTTTTTTTTTTTTTTTCTTCACTATCCACATTTTTAGTCCCGAGTTTTTTGCTGTTATTTTTTCTTGATCGATTTTCTTTTGTTTTCTTTTTCCCCTACGAAACCGTGTCATCTTTCGCACTTTCTCTGTGTTTTCCTGAAACAGAAAATCCGTAAAAAGAAAGTGATCTCCCCCCCCCCCCGACTGTAGCCTTGCTCCGTCTGGAAAGGGATACGTGGTGGATGGTCAAACGACTAAGGCAGAGCCATCGCGCGGTAGGGGTGCGCCAGGTTCCAAGAATTTTCTGCGAGCTCCTGTAACACGAGGAGCCAGCTCAACATCTCACCCGAAATAATGACTTCGAAGGCATTCGTTCGTTCGCGCAACCCGCTGCCTGCCAAGCTTCTGTGCCCCGGTCCTAAAACAAGCTATTCTCGTAAAAAAAATATTAGACCAGCCCCTGTAGTTCCTTGCATGAGGAGCTCTAACCGGCCAAAAACCTTTCGTTGGCTCAAAACCTGCAACCCCTCCGGAGGGATGACCCGGCAAGCAACAAATGAGTACCCCCCCCCCGCCCCCCCCCCCCCCCCCCCGACCCTTACCGCACCGTTCATGCCTAATAGACGCGTGCTACGATAGAGGCACACCACTTTTTTTCTAATACTACCCCTCGATTTTGGGAGCTTGAGACCTGTGCCAAAAACTGATTTGGAGAAAAAATAGAAGTGCTACTTGTACACCGGATGAAAAATCGCATGGCCGAGAAGCACAACGAGAATAGTGCTGAAAAAAAAAAAAAAAAAAAATGGCCAATTTCCGACGATCTTGGGGCAAGGTAAGCCCGGTGGTCTAGATACCATATCATCAAACGAAAAGTACTACCAAACTCCACCGTAGCATACGTCATTTTTCCAAATAATCCACCATTACTGGTGCAGACGACTGCTACAAGCTACACATAGATGGAGGTTGTTGACTTTTTGGCGAAAACAACTGTATGACGTTCGGGACTGTTTTTATAACCCAATAACCCAATGTATCGCTGGACTTCTTATAGCCCAATATATCGCTGGACTTGTTCTTGTAACCCAATGTATCGCTGGACTTGTTATTAACCCAATATTAGCTGGACTTGTCAATTTTGGTTTGAACTTGTCAATTTTGGTTTGCATCCCCCCCCCCCCCCGTTTTGATACCTATTTTATATCCAGCAAGACATGAAATTGTTGCATTCTGGCGTGGTTAAGCAAAATTTTCGACGCGAATCGACGAGGGAAGAGGAAAGTGCTATTTTTTTTCTCGTGATGATTAAAACGAAGGCGTGTGTACCGTAGCGGAGAGGGGGGGAGAAGAGTGTGCTTATAGTGACCCACCCCGGACCTGATTTGCATCTAGTGAGGGACAAGGAGAAAGAAAAAACGCAGAGACGATAGATGTGGGATGAGCGAAAGCAATAAAAACTAAATGTTTTTCGCAATTTCTCTTCTCAAACATAGTTTTCGGGTTATGAAGGAGCTCGACAGGTGAGTTAAGTCTCACGAAAAAAAAAGGTAAAATCTACCATGGCAATTTTTTTTTCTTTCCGTCTCACCTGGATACCGATGGGCTTGATCGGGAGCAGATCTTGGTTGTCATCGTCATACTCGAACAAAGCTATGCAGGGCGCGAGGAACTTCTCCAGGTCCTCAGACTTCGGCGCCATGTCCTGCAGAGCATCCATTCGCATCGAACATAAAAAAGGAGCAGGCGCCATGATTAAACGAAAAGGGCGTGAGGTACTGCGCGGCGCTACTTCACTCGCGCAAGCTTCACCGGCATGCCCCTCTGCAGGCATCCGTACCGAACAACGAAAAAGGGACAACAGCAGTCGCTGATACGGGAATCAATGAGCCGTCAAGGACGAGAGCGAGGCGCGGGGGGGGGGAGGGGGGAGTCACCAACAGGCAAGATATCCAACGACTAAACGGTAAAAATCCTAATGTAGCACGATTGAGGAGGCCCGTCGGCCGAAAATATTTTCGCCGAAAAATGTTTGTGGCCCCTATCGTAGCACTTGCGCGTCTGCCTTATTAATACCAGGTGTGGTTATATTTTCGTATTCTGCGGCAGTCGCTACTTTTTATGGTTTATTTTATGCTGTCCGTTTTTCGAAAAAGTGCGTCATGTGGTGCAGAAGAAGCATTCGCGCGAGCGAGTGATCTATAATCTCGATGGGAGTGAAACGAGGGTGGAGAGGGGGGCGGGGTGGTATAATACGGCACACGATACGGTAGATATGTACTTTTCTATGTCTAAGGCTAGCCTCGGTGTGCCTTTTTCTGTCTAAGGCTAATCTCGGTGGTAGAGAAGCGAAGAGGGGGCGATATAATATGATACATGCTACGAGGAGGCGGGGGGGGGGGGGGTGTACACGCTACGGCGGTAGAGGTGTACCCTTTTCTGTTCAAGGTCAATCGAAAGGTCAGGTTTTGGATGAGGTAAATAAGTGAGCAGCCTAATAAGTTTGGTGTGAAGCTCTGCCGTAGCATGCGTTTTGAGTAGGAAACCCGGGGATAGAACAAGAATATCCCCTGCCCAGCCCGCCTTTCGGAAAAAAAATCAGCCGAAAGTGTTTTTATGCTTGCTACCTGGAAGAGTCACTTGGGAGTCCCGCCCCGTCCATAACAAATATTTTGGCTTGAACGCACTACGCGTACCACTATAATACCGAATCATGTGGCTGCATACCGCAAGAAGCTCTTGGTCAACAACGAACAGCTTTTCGTTGAGGTAGAGTTGGTGGACCTTTTCTTTAAAGTCCTGAAAAAAAAGCGTGTGAACGGGGCAGCGCGGCGGGGAGGGGACGGCGGGGGAGGGCTAGATAAAACAATAATTTCGCTTCAACTCATGTTTACGCTGGACGGGGGTGACCACGATTGTCCGTATCTACTTTATTGCACGGTGAAGATTTCGTAGGGACGGGTCACACGCCATAGCCAGCGGGTCTGTGGCGGCGGGACGTCGTCAACATGTTGGTTGCCATCAAGTGATGTTGCCCTCTGTCCCCTACAAAAAAACGCCTATAAACATTTGGGGAGACTCCTACTTTTTTTTCATGGTGCGGGGTGAGCACTTGTCAATCGTTACGCTACCGTTCGATTCCAAAAAACGGCCAGCGTATGCGTCGCAAAGTAAAACGCATCAAAATCTATATGAACCCTTTTGCAACTGGAATCAACCTTTTTTTGGCGACAAGTTGCTTGAAATTAGAATACGATGAAAAAAAATCACTTCTAAAAAGAGTAAAACGTGGGTTTAGTCTTGTCGAAAACGGGGACATTGGCTTTTCATCCCCGGATTTAGCCGTCATATGACGTTACGTTAAGCGCGTTTTTAGCTCCGTTTTTTCGGTACGTCATGCGAGCCCAAACTGCCGTCATTTATGAAGACGCATCGTTGGCAAGTCTTGCGCACGGCGGCATTCGGATGACGACATCTTCGAGCGGTTTGTGGTGCGACGGGGAATGTCGGCCAGTTAATGATGCGGACACGACTATAAGGGGGAATCGGCGCACGGCCCAGGAGCAACACGGCTAAAAAAAAAACATACTGGACCAGTGTGCACGGAAATTCAAGGACCACAGGTTTGATATTCATAATAATTACAAAAAAACGGTCCTTACGTGTCCGGACCTGTAAAAGCCGTGGAAAAAATCTGCCCAATTCCCCCTCTCCCCAAGCAAGCATCCGTTGGGAACATCATCCAGCTGTCCACACGAGAATTTTTTGGGTTGACAGCAGTCCAGACTCCACCCAGACTTGGTTGCATTCATGTCTCTACCGGTCGCTTATCACCCGTACGTGGCTTTTATGCATGCACATTGGCAAGAGTAAGGGGCCTCGCTACTATGACATTGCGGCAGCGCTCCTTCAAAAGGCAGTACGAGGGTGTTGTGTTGAGCGTTGAATCTATACGAAGCAGCCAAGCGTCAACATCAACAACGGCCGGTGGGGGGGCGGGGGGGGGGGGTACTCATAGAGGGCGGGAGGGGGGGGGGGGGTATTGGGCGGACATCAAACTACAACCTGAGAGAGTATACAAGGCATCATGGCTGGTCATGTCTTCGTCTTTGAACGCTGGTATCTGTTTTAGCCCGCTTGTACCCTTCGTACCACATATTCCGGTTGTTCCAAGGAGAGCTGCAGTTTTTCGTACGTTATCTGCGTGCATTTTTGAATCGTGATGCAGTTGCCACCTGCTCTCCCAACACACGCAAAAACAGTCGGGACGAATGGGAGGGGGCGGAGGTATTGGTCGAACGGGGTCAGGTTAGCTCCTCGCCAGGTATGCGGTACGGCTTGGTAGCGGGTGTGTAGCTATCGTATATAGCGCCTTCACTTCCTGTTGGTACGTTAATACTCGCTCGAGAATGTCTATATATGATACCTTAAAACCGAAACAAGAGTTTCGATCCAAAAAATAAACTAGACATTACGATACATGCATGCATGTATATAACCCGGACGGAACAAACCCACTGCCTATTGTACACACATTATCATCACATTTTTTTGTAGTATTTGTAATGTACGAACGTTTCTAATATACGGACGATCGATTCCACGATAAGCCACTCCAACACCAGAGCGATTTTCTCCAACGAAACGTTTCATGGCTGCTCGACACGAGGGAAGGATGCAGCGACGAAAAAAAAACACAAGAAATTTTCTCGTTTGCAAAGGACCTTACAAAATACGAACTTCCAATACATTTTCTTTGTTTGCGAAGGACACTGCGAACGATTATGTCGGGTTGGTCCTTGGACGGGCACCGTATTCGAGAAAATACGGCCGGGAGCTGGTTTCAAAACTCAGCGATTTCGTTGAAGAACCGTTGGGGGGACTACCGTAGAACGACTCTGTGAAGTATTGATAGACCTTCTCTGCAATTAAGCCCACCGTTACTTAGAAATGCGTATACCTACCTACATACATAATACTCCTCCGGCGGATGGGGAAAAATAAAGCTTTAGCTCACCACACTTCCGCGTATTTTCATACGCGTCGTGTGTCGATTTAACTCAGTTGCTTTCGCAGCCCAACGCTAGCTGGCGCACCCTTCGAGTCCCATTGTAGGTATAGCGTGAGCTGTCCCTATCAGTGGTCTTCGTTACAACCCCGGCAGCGCTAAATACATACATACATACATACATACATACAAACATACATACATACATACATACACACATACACACATACACACATACACACATACACACATACATACATACATACATACACGTATATACGTTACATATACCCCCCCCCCCCCGCGCTCCCCCTTGATCAAAATCAGGCCCCCACGCCCTTAAAATCTCCGCCCTCTCCTCACCGGTTATACGACTTACAGGATATAAACATATATAAAATCATTCCTTGAATATAGAGCCATTCCTTGGTGTCATGGACTTTGGTCCGGAGTTTTTTGTCTCGGCCTCAGTATGCGATTCGCGGAACTGGAATTCTCGGTCGAATATGGCTTGGTTCGAGCGCCGCCTTCGGGGGGCGGCTCTAACGCCCCTCGCCCTGCCGTGTCCGTTCCGCACATCGACGTGAACGCGGACGGGCGCCGAGCGAGACGAGCGAGTGTCGAGGAGGAATTTTTGAAAAATTGTTGAATCTTAATGGCTGCAACGCCTGAATGATTTACAAAATTGGCATCATTTCCAAACGGTACGTGATAATGTTTGGAATTTTGCGGTGGCATACTCTCGAGCGTTAGTTTCTTTGCTGTACTTATTTACTAGTTCGTTTGGTTTCTTGCTCGGCATTTTATTGCTTTTGTTTCTGCTCGTTTTGCCAGCTGGAAATTCAATTTTTTAGTGTGGGTTCACCTAAAACGTGACACAACTTATCGACGATATCCAACAACTTCGTGACACAAATTACCGACGGCAAGATGTTTCGTGACAAAATAAGTCCCAAATCATGATACTTTCACGTAAGTAACAGAATTTCGAGACAAAACAAAGCAGGTAGAGCCGTCTCTTCGGCCTTTGGCCCTGGCTTTAGCACGGCCGCTGACACTCCAGGCAGCCTCTCCTGTAGGCATGAACGAATGCGGTTGATTCGCAGCGAACTATCCCGCTGTGCTCGATTCTATGTGGCTATTGTCCATGCCATTTCATGTCACCTTCCTTCTGTTTTGAGCTCGTCGTCGTACGGTTGAGGTACGAGGAAACCCGTACGTACTCGGTGAGAACAGCAGTATGTACGACGAGCATGAACGCCAATTGACGACATTGGCAAGCACAAAACAGCAGGTGTAGCAGCAGTAGCCGAAGGGCGAAACGTCTAGCACATAATGCAGCAACAAGTAGCAACCAGAACTACATACAGCAGATAGCTCAAAGTGCAGTGCGAGTGCCGTTGGCAAGTTTAGTCGTACACGCATCACTCTGTCCAATATATAACAGAAGTTTGAGACAAAACAAAGCAGGTAGAGCCGTCTCTTCGGCCTTTGGCCCTGGCTTTAGCACGGCCGCTGACACTCCAGGCAGCCTCTGCTGTAGGCATGAACGAATGCGGTTGATTCGCAGCGAACTATCCCGCTGTGCTCGCTTCTATGTGGCCATTGTCCATGCCATTTCATGTCACCTCCCTCTGTTTTGAGCTCGTCGTCGTACGGTTGAGGTACGAGGAAACCCGCACGTACTCGGTGAGAACAGCAGTATGTACGACGAGCATGAACGCCAACTGACGACATTGGCAAAACACACAACAGCAGGTGTAGCAGCAGTAGCCGAAGGGCGAAACGTCTAGCACATAATTCAGCAACTAGTAGCAACCAGAACTACATACAGCAGATAGCTCAAAGTGCAGTGCGAGTGCCGTTGGCAAGTTTAGTCGTACACGCATCACTCTGTCCAATATATAACAGAAGTTTGAGACAAAACAAAGCAGGTAGAGCCGTCTCTTCGGCCTTTGGCCCTGGCTTTAGCACGGCCGCTGACACTCCAGGCAGCCTCTGCTGTAGGCATGAACGAGTGCGGTTGATTCGCAGCGAACTATCCCGCTGTGCTCGCTTCTATGTGGCCATTGTCCATGCCATTTCATGTCACCTCCCTCTGTTTTGAGCTCGTCGTCGTACGGTTGAGGTACGAGGAAACCCGCACGTACTCGGTGAGAACAGCAGTATGTACGACGAGCATGAACGCCAACTGACGACATTGGCAAAACACACAACAGCAGGTGTAGCAGCAGTAGCCGAAGGGCGAAACGTCTAGCACATAATTCAGCAACAAGTAGCAACCAGAACTACAGCAGATAGCTCAAAGTGCAGTGCGAGTGCCGTTGGCAAGTTTAGTCGTACACGCATCACTCTCAAGAGCCAACAAGAGGCAGGGCAGGGGCCCCCAACACAGAGACACGTGACAACCACGGCCAGCTGTCGATCGCGTAATTTGCCGGTAGTCCGTGCTTCGGTGGGTGTCTCGGAAGTCGTTCGTAGTACTACTGCTGTAGATCGTCGAAAGACCACGTGACATGCGACATCCCGTTCTGGTGGCAGCCTCGCCAGTAGACCCCCCAAAATTTATTTTTCTTTTCTTTTTCTTGGCCCCATGCACCCATTTTCTTTCCGTTCTCTTCTTTGTTCTTTGTTTCTTTTTTCCAATTGACTTGCGTCTGTTGTGCGTATGCGTAGTGATAGATACTACGTGTGATATATACGTGGTAGTCTTTTGAGTGGCAAGCGGTATAGTCGGTTTTCCCAGGCGCGAGTAATGAGACGTATGCACCGGTATGGACCTGGCACATCGTATACTGACTCCCGATTTCACTTTTATATGTTTCTGGTGGAGGCATGAATTGCGTCAGCTGTGATTTATGCGTGTACCACCTTGAGTTGTTTGTGTTTTTCCCTAGGGTATTCCTCTGCTCCAGAGTGACTGGAACCAGTCCTGTGACCACGGACTGGATTGTGCGAGTTAATGTGAGAACAACAACTGAAATATTGCCTGTTTCTTGACCTTTCAGCTGCTTCCCTGCAAATTTGGTTTTTCTGCCAACACGATTTTGAACCTTTTCGCGATTTTTTCTTTTTTTTTTTGTCTAGTAAGTTGATTTTCCGATAATTTGCCGCCTGTGCATTAGTTGCGGAACGGTCCAGCTTTAGCTTTTCTTTGATTACCACCATTTGTTTTGTAGTTGGCGAAGCTTCATCGGCTGAGATCTGGGCTTGGCTCATCAGCTCCACACCGCCCAGCACCCCATCGCAGCGCTATAGCTCACAGCAACGAAGCGCCGTGCAGTGCCCTGCGGCTCAGCTCAGCAGCGCACCGCAGCGCAGAGCTAGCTCAGCAGAGCGAAGCGCTATGCTTTGCCGTGCTCTGCCGTCGCGATTGTTCGTTGTTCATGACATCTAAAACTCCGCGTAGGCTGATATTTAGGTATTTGGCGCTTTATTCTATATTGCGTCAACCATCGTAATATCATACAATATGGGGGAGGCAATGTGATCTCTGTCTATGCAAAGATCCTGTTTTGTTTTAATCAATTGTCAGCCGGCCGCCCCGGTGGTCTAATGGTTTTACCCTCGAATACTACTAACGTTTGGTTGTCCTTGAGTTCGACACCCACCATGATGAAATATGACTTTATTTGCAAAAATGCAATAAAAAAAAGAGATCAACTGCTGAGAGCGCCTGCCTGCTAGGTACAATTCGACGCGAGTAGACGAGGGAAGAAAATGCTCGATTTTCCTCGCGGTAAAAATGAGGGCACGTGATGAAGTGGGGAGGGAGGAGGAGGGCCCGCTATGTGACCCCGGATCTGAGTTACTACTGGGAGGGAGCGCGAGAATGGTGCGGGGGTGATAAATGGGATGAAGAAAAAAAAATGTTGCAAAGAAAGGTATACCAGGTATGATTATTTCTACCAGTCAGTAAATAATATGTCAGTCTCTGGGGAAATACGCACGGCATCATGAGCAGTCGTCATGGTAGAGACACTCCGGATATTATGCATTGAGGGGACGCGTCCGATTTCGACCACGTGAAAGCCCCCACGGTGAATAGACAGCAGACACACATATCCCGCCTTCTCGAGAAAAAACAGAGAAGAAGCGCTACGCCAACCTCCCGTACGAGCAAAGCCACCCCCGCACCTATCTTAGACAACGCCGACGCAACGAGAGATTGCCCTCCTCTTCTTCGTTTTTCTCCTCGCCCGCAACCGCGCAGACCAATCAATGCGACAGCCTTCACGTAACAAACAAATCAATCTTCTTCCAAAACCTCGCCGGCTGACATGGCCCCATGTCGACGTTTGATGCAAACCGACTTTGCATCCTGTCGACTTTGAACCTCCATTGCCACGGGGACAGCAGTGCAGTCTCTTCATTAATGCCAAGGCCTCTTTCGTTTCGCCTAGAGGCGACGCAGGTTCTCAATAATACTATTTTCGGTATTTTTGTTTGACAGACGCCAACTTTTACTTGACGGCGCATTTAACATAGATAGTGTGTTTCGCCTATCCTTGCCTTCTTTGTTGTATAATATTACGTTTTTTTTCAGTCAAATCATGACTTTCATAATCCCATGTTCGTATTGAACTCTTGGCATTACTTTAAAGTTCAATGCATGCCAAATCGGACAGCTACACCTTAAGTTGTCGAAGTGCTACCCTGCCCTACCCGAAGCATGGGCGCCGGCGAATGCCGGCGCCTACGCGGAGCCCTTGTACTTGATAAACTGATGCATTTCCTTCCACAGCTGTCAGATTTTGTCCCCCTCAAAAAACGGGTTTTATAGTCTCCGCGCACAGACTGCCTGACATCACCCTGTTGACCCTGGTACAAGCTGCACTGTACTTCCAAGAGGAGTCGCCGACCTACATCCTTAATTGGGACAGGCACCCAGTAATACGCGCGATCGGAGTATCGCACACAGCTTGCAAAGACAAGTGTCGACGAAATATTCTATCTCACAGCTGGAGTGTAGAGTCACCTCGCGGTAGGAGTTGCAAGTTGTGGGGCCAAACGTTTCTGACCGGTTGGGCTCCTCAAGCGGCGAACTATCGTTAAGTATGACAATTTTACGTACATCTGTTTGTTTATTTGCTTGTATGTTTGTATGTTTGTTTGTTTGTTTGTCTTGTCTGTTCATTCGTTCGTTTGTTTGTTTGTTTGTTTGTTTGTTTGCTTGTTTGCTTCTTGTTTTTTGTCTTTTGTTTTGAAGACTAGCGCATAGAAATGTTGGTCGGGTTGCGCGAATCGAATGCCGCCTTCGAAGTCATCTTTCGGGTGGTGATTATGTTGAGCTTTTCATGCTTGGGAGCTCTGAAACTTGTTAGAATCTGGCACACTCCTAGCGTGGGATGACCCCAACGGCAAGCAATAACAACCAGTAAAGACAGGGCTCAATCCCTGACAACGGCAAAGCGATATCAGCATGTAAGTACCAACATAGCCCACGATAGTACCCTTTCGCCACGACGGGCTAAGCCCGTGGGAAAGGGCGGCGGCGCCATACGGTACGGCAGCAGCAACACCAACGATCACACATTGTGCACGGGCGAACATGACCCCGCGGTGCGACGAAAGTTGTAGCAACAGGGTACGATCCACGACAATAACATGCGATGACAGCGACCACGTGCAAGCAATAACAAGCGTTCATTGGCGAAGATGCCTCCGATACGAATATACCCCTTGGCGATAGTAGTAGTAGCGAAAGGGTTCGATCCCCGATGATCACAAGCGATGACAGCCAGTGATCACGTGCGGACATTCACCACACATCGATACGATAGAAGCAATAAAAGGGTCCGATTCGCGACAATCACAACCGATGACAGTCAGTGATCACGTGCGAGCATTGACCACACATCCGGCGACAGTAGAGCAAAAGGGTCCGATCCCGGACAATCGCGAGGGATGGCAGCGATGACGTGAGGCCATGGCCATACATGGCGGCAATGGTAATATCATAGCAAAAGGGTCAGATCCCCGGCAATCACGAGCGACGACGCGATGACGTGCGAACATTAGCACACACATTGCGCGGGGTAGGGTCCGACCCCGAGAACAACAAGCGATGACAGCGAGGACATGCGAACATTGACCACACATCGCGCGCACCAGGGTTTCGACTCCCGAGGACAACAAGCGATGACAGCGATGACGTGCAAACATTGACCACACATCGCCCGCACCAGGGTTTCGAACCCCAGATAGGCGTGATGACGGGCGGGGGTAGCCCACACATCGCGCGGGGTAGAAAAGCCGCTCAAGCGGCAAATCCCCCGATTGCGCTATACGGCGGCAACCCAATACGATCGCAACGCATGAAAGCAGGAGCAGAGCCCCGACCACCACACACGACGAACAAATAAATTTATACAAATAAATTTATAAAATAGATGTGATGTAACATCTAGCTCAAAATTCCCCACCTAAAGTAAACATACCAACACCAACCATTATTGTGGAGAAAAAATAAAACATATATATATAAAACATATATATATACCTTAGACAAAAGAATAGGACCTCTCGCATTAAAAAACTCACCCACATAGCAGATTACCAACAACGCAGCTTGCAAAGATGAGTGTTGACCGGGAATTCGTCGAACTCACGGCTGACGTCCTCAATTTTTTTTTAAAAACTATGTGTGAACGACCATCATCGGTCACGGACAAGGCATTCTACGCACGCGATCGACATTGCCTACGCATTGTATTTAGTGGTTGTATGTATTTTGTCCCATAACTTTATCCGACAACAGCGACTGCGTGCGCTTATAACGCACGATAGGACATAGTTTCGCGCGGGCAACTCACCGCGCGCATGGACAACGGCGACTAACCAGGTTCGGCGCAACGGCGGAAATGGGTTCGCACTGTCGGTAACGTCAAGCGACATTAGTGAGATCATAACCCACGGTACGAAGATAGTCCACCGTGTTACCCCAGACTGCGCGCGCTGTTATCTCATGCGAATCCAGACACGCCGCGGACGAGTCACACCGCCCGGCTTTTCTAAAACAGGTGCAGCATGACACGACTGCACTGCACGACATCAGGATCAGAACCCGGACTACTGTAACACATCAGACGAAGCAAACCTTGCTCTCAGCCCAATCTACATCATTTTTATCCCAGTTTTGTTCATTCTAAGACGGTAGAAACCGTTATTCGTTAGCTCCGCCAGGCAAAAAAGGGTTGCGATCTATGGTCCAGCAGCAGCAACAGGGTTCGATCCCCGACAACAGCAAGCGGTAGCATCGAAGTTCTATACGCTACACCCGCTGGGCAAAGCCCCCAGGCGAAAATAAGGCTGCGACATACAGTACAGCAGCAGCTAAAGGGTGCGACCCCGGATATCACCACTCGATAACAGCGATAGTGTGAGAACATATCTCACGCTAGTACACGGTAGGTGAAATATCCGCCCTGGTACGGTGCAACAGCGGGCATCGGGTTCGACCTCCGATATCGGCCAGCGAAACCAGCGACTACGGCGATCGATCATCACCCTCGCTGAGGACGTAGCCCGCCGCTGTGACCAACGACACGTGCGTGGTCAGCGCCCGCGAGTAACACGGTAGGTCAAATCTCCGCCCTGGTACGGTGCAACAGCGGACATCGGGGTCGACCTCCGATATCGGCCAGCAAAACCAGCGACTACGGCGATCGATCGTCACCCTCGCTGAGAATGTAGCCCGCCGCTGTGACCAACGACACGTGCGTGGTCAGTGCCCGCGAGTAAAAGAAACAAACGAACCGAACCTATGACGAAGTTCCAAGCGCTTACACCTTGGCGCAATTTTATAGTGCGCCCACGATGACAAGTACACGATGCACGTGCACACTCGCACATACACGCGTGCATTCGATACAGGCGCGTTCCGCATGCGCGCGCGGCCACACGCACTACAATTTTGTTCCAACAACGTTTTCCGGACGCAAATCTACGTCACATGATTTATCAACAACTGTTTCACGTGGCTCCAGGTAGAAACCGTACGGATAGATATGCATTACTAGTTGTAGCTCAGCCCGGAGTGTCGGTGCAACTGATTGCCCTTACGTCTTGCCATGTCTCTCGGCGGGTGCGTCTGGTCACAGTCGCATGGTAACTACGTTCGCCTTTAGAAAACTCTTACATATACATATATTAAGTAGCACACCTTTCAATGTCCGTGTACCCAATCCTTACTAAAGAAACAATATATATAGACGTACCTCGTGCCGTAACGCCCATCATAGGCGTCCGCCGACGTATGGCACGCGAACCTAACGCAAAGGCACCAATTAGTAAGAGTTACGTTCCCAGCCATTTCAGTCCTGTTCGCTGAGAAACAAAACTGGGCGAGGACGGCCGGCAGGTCGAACGTAGATTGCATGCCGACTGTGGCAGAAGTAGAGCAAAACCCGTCAGACAGAAGCCGAGCCCGCGTGTCATGCGAAGCGCCCATTGCACGGCGCGGGGATGAACGGAACGGAGTGCGTCCTAAGGAGGCTGAACCTCCGATACGAGTTCTGGGAGGTTATATTGCACCCACAGGAAAGAGCATCTTCTCTAGGCCTCAACGATGGCGTGATCGCGTTCGAGTCCCCTACCGAAAAGTATCGGGGAACAGCTATCGAGTCCCCGTAACGGCGGAACGCGTCCACGCCGAGTTCGTACCATCGGAAGTTGTAGCTCTACTTCAACAGAGACGTCCGGTTATATGGGCCAACGTCCGGTGCCCGACCGTCCCACCGCGACCGAGGCTTGTGCGGAAAACGTTTGGTCGAATCTGCGGAATGCCGGTTAGTCGTCGACGTTCGAGCGCTTAACGCGTATTGTCACCTCGGTCCATAAACATACACAAATGGACACGGTGGCGAGGCAGCAGACGTCGAGGGGGGGATATTTTCACCGGTAATGTGCATAATCCACCGCGATCAACAATCTGAGCCGGCATCCGGAGAGCTAGCCGGTATTAAAGGGGTGGTGCGCTGGTGTGGACTGTGGGTGCACTGATTCCCCCTTTGGTTGGTTCGAGGAGGCTGCGTGTTACCACTCATCCAGCGAGGCAAAGCAGCGTACTCGCGTTCACGCGGTATCCTCGTCCTCGCCTATGTCCACGACGCCTGGTATGATAAGTTATCTTCCACGTTCGGGTGCGCTGCCAAGGTGCCATGGCTCTCCGCCGCGAAGCCCTTCACGTGGGGATGCTGGTCCCGGATCGGAAGTATATTCTGTTCGATTTTATTTTGTTTTGTTTTGTTTTGCGGCTACTTCCTGCCGGACACGAAGTGCGACCTGAAGCCATCGACATTACCTCGGCATTTTGGTGCGATTCGAACACCACCTCGTTCCGGGTCCTGGTAAGCAAGCCCGAGAACCTTCACGCTGTCATCCGTCCTTAGACGATTGGAGCGGTGTGGAATTATTGTCGCCGGGGTGAGTTTCTCGGCGGATGGGGGGGCTTCCCTCACAAGTGTTTACCCCGACACATCAACTATGAAGAGTTGTTCGCGCTGCTCGACGGAGTGGTGTTGAGCGCAACCGACACAGCTCTGACGCGCGCAGCTGGAGGTGGGCGTAGACAACCATGCCGCGGTAGACGCGTTCACACCCACCCACGGGTTGTGAGTCGGATTATTCCAGCTAAAGGTAGACTAGGGTTTCGGGCTGTCCCTGCGAAGGGTACCGACGGGAGATCAACTAGCGGCGAGTCGGGGCGGGGGTGAAGCAGGGACCTCCGTTGGTGGCAGTCTAGCTGCGTCATCTAGTGTGGGACACGCGCCGTCGCACACAGAGGATGCCCACAGCAGCAGAACGCATCGCATTGATTCGGGACGTGGTCGTCTTCTGCGTGACACTATACAAAGGGAAGTGCAGTGTCAAGGTGTCGGTAGCGGTTGGAATCGTTGCAGATAACGGGAGCGAGAGGTTCGTTTTCAATTACCTCTTCGGAAGATGTTGTGAAGTTTCTCCCAAGCAGTCGTGGTAAGAAAGAGCCTAGGCTGCCGCAAAAATTGCACGGTCGCAGCCGTGGTAGATTATCGACAGGAGGCGGAATCCATGCACGGGTCACTGACACAGAGGTCAGGGTTCTGGTTCGCGAGTGTTACAAAATGCGGAAATATGAGATATGTGGCGTTAACGCCGGTGTAGATTACCACCAACCTCCAGATCCATTTGGGGGCGGTGGGCACGGAGGACATGAAGCGGTACACTGTGCGCTCTCCCGGTTTGGGAGGGGCGGCGAGCCATAAGATGGACCGTACGGCCATGGGGCATTTTTACGGAGTACGTGGGGTGACAGTCCGCAACCGTCGCACACACAGCCACGTAGGGTTAACAGCCTCCGCGGCCGTGGCGGGGGTGAAGCGTTCTCGCCAAACGGCGTTCAAAGAGGCGGACGTCCTGCAGCCGTCCGCAAAGTTTGCATGTTCGTACACAGCGTGTGCACGGGACTATCGAAGCCGAGTCTACTAGGGGTCAAGGTACTATAGGAGTTTGGGTATCAAAAGGACGACATGAAACCCGAAGGAAGGATGCTAACAAGAGACAAATAAACCGCGCCCTGAGAGAAAGGCAAAGGGGCAACAAGTCTGGATGTGATCTCATGCCGCAGCAGAGAAGCCTCATTGATCCCAAACTATATACGAGTTAAAGCGTCGGCGAAATGTTACAGCAGTAGTCTTAGAGAAACAACCCGGGGACAGCAGGAGGCCGTCCCCGGGGTGGGAGAAAAGCCTGATAGCTGTACAGAGAAAGCAAGACGATCCCACTTGCATCGTCGGCTCCCGTGCAGCAGCTCGAGAGAGTAGGAAGCGGTTAGGGAAAACAGACCATCCGCCCGCCCATCATCCCGCCCATCATTGTGAGCGAGACACGCCGACAACGACATCAGTTTTATTTTGCAGTGTTTATTGTTCCGGGGTAACTACTCTCTGCGACGAGGTGCCGCGTTGATTGCCATCGAACCAACGTGGGGGTAGTAGCCCTGGGTGAGAGTTTCCGGCTGATCGCGGCAGAGAGGCCTCATTGATCCCAAACTATATACGAGTTAAAGCGTCGGCGAAATGTTACAGCAGGAAAAAAAGCATTAGCCACCGCCCTTGAAACCGGCCAAATAAACACCGACTAGCCCAGCAGGCGGTTTTGTGGTTTTTAAAATCTATATTGCGAAACAGAAAACTCATGTTTTTACTTGACGGTTTTGGGTTATAACGCCTTTACAGATGGAAACCCGTTTTGGGGACAAAATTGGTTAGAATTAGTGTAGGGGGGGGGGTTAGGGCTATCGTATAGGGGGTAAGGAGACCCGTCATTCAAACACTTGTTGCGCATAAGCCAGAAAAGTTGCTCCCACGGTGTGCCCTGTGCCAAGTCATTAATTCGATCCCTCTCTAAATCGGCATTTCTCTTCAAATCAATCAAGCCCTAGTAATTTCGTTCTGAATAATGTTGTACATGATGTCCCTTTTCGGCCCTCCCTCTCTCACCCTGGAGGCGGTTGCGAGCAAAGGCATCGTCGTCTTCGAAGTCGTAGACGGACTTCGGGGTGTCCATGGGAGGCGAGTGGAGCCTATCGTAGTCCGACATTGTTTCGGCCTGAACCCAACAGCATGGCCAACGAACGGAGCACGAGGATGCCATCAAAAACAAGAAACAAACGCCAGCGACAGAGAGAAATAGACGGCGCCCAATGATACCATCAAAACAGCAAACAAACGACAGCAACAAAGAGAAAAAGGTTTAGCGGTGGGCAAAACAACCATTCCTGGTATACGTACTTTCGTAGTAAAACACGCAAGGAAGGGAGGTCTAGGTGCAATTCTATGCTAGTCGACAACTGCAAGCAAAAGAGCTGGATGGAGACTTCTGGCGATAAGAACAAAGGTGCGTGCCGTAGTGGCGAGCGAGGGGGGAGAAGTGCCTGCTTAGCGACCTCGGGTCTGAATTACGTCTGGGGAGGGAGAACGACAAAGAAAAAGTGCTAAACTATAAAAGGGATGAGCAAAAACATGGATCAAGCTCAGCCAGCATCGGCAGGTGATTGTGTAGTCCCTTCATTTTTTCGTTCAGGCGACACAGCACGCCATTGACAACATTAACAACAACAGCAAAAAAAAAAAAGAAAAAAACAGCAACAACAACAAGAACAAGACACCATTTTTTTTTTCTTTTTAATATTTTACGGTTTCAGTTATCCCCCTCCCCCCGACCCAACAGGATGTGGCAATCGCAGCACACCCTAGTAATATCCTCTCGCTCTATAGGACCACCAGATCAACTTCATATGTATATCCACACCCTGAGGTCCTTGAATTCTGTCCTGAGTTCGGTCGCGAATTCTTTCTGGAGCTCACGCGCCATTTCGGGCTGCTCTAAGGCGCCCAAAATAATACCGGTTTTGATGCTCCCCCTGCGTAGTGTGAAAACAGGAAGGAGATTAGGGTTAGCGTTAGAAAGAAAAGCAAAAAGTTTTGTGTGCCATGTCATATGTGCGTGCACACGTGGGGGTAAATCATGTCTTTCTAAATCACGGTGTGTCTCCCAGGGCGAACAAATCAGGCAGATCCTTGGTTTGTGACCAAGGCGAATAACAAGTTTGGGTCCTCCCTTTTTCACCGATGGTCTGAGCTACGTGCACGAGTGACTCTGTACCTCACTGACAAAACAAACGTTATTGTAGGCGATTTTTCGTTTGGTGCAGCGTAGCTACCCACCTAGTTGGGGATGCATATCGAATAAAAAAATAACTCCTTTCTTGGAGCCCCGAAATCCCTCCCTATAATAACTTCAAGTACATTTGTCCCCGAAAAAAACTTTTTTTTTCCCGGTTGTAAAAGCAGCGCGAAATCTTAAGATCGTAAAAGGAACAGGGGGGGGGGGGGGCTCACACGCGCGAGTGACCCCGAACCGCTGCAAAAAAAAAGCCTCCACAAGGAGACCGCCATTATCTACGAGCGTAAACCAGCTAAGAGCTGATACCCGCCGCATGCCATCTCATATATGAGAGGGTTTGATTTAATAACCGTAACTTTGGTCTTATATATAGGATTATGTATGGCCTGTATATCATTTTCGTCTGGTGGGGGCCGTACAATCCGGACTACCTAGCACCTGTTTCCTGGGTTGGGTCTGTACACTGCACAGATAAATCCTGCTCTAGATACACAAACCGCAGATATATAGGATTTAGATTATCTACAGTGCCCAGCAGCAAGCCTGTTGTTTTTTTCGATTTTGGGATAAATGGCAGGGTGTTGTAAAGCTTAGTTTGGGTAAGCTAATATTGGTTAACCTTTGCAAGTGGTCAAACGGACTAGTACCCCACTAATTCCTCAACTAATGGCGTCGTCGGCAAGACCATGGGTTTTCGGGTCGTGGGTTCGAATCTCACCATCCACTATAATGAACTTTTTCAGGCTTTCCCCATGTCCAAGTTGAAAAATACTCTCCCCGGTATCCCAGGAAATGAAACCGCTGGGATATTGACACGTCCGCCCGTATATCCGGCCGACCGGCTATCCCGCCGTTTCAGGGGGGAAGAGTGTTGTAAGGCTTAGTTTGGGTAAGCTATCGGTTAACCTTTTGCAAGTGGTCAAACGGAGTAATACCCCACTAATTCCTTAACAGCTTCTCGATGACAGCAGCTCTATTTCACAAGGGGTTTCTTCCTGTAGGTGCACCACTGCATTCGGCATCGTTTATTCTCAAGTACACTTACCGAACGAATATTATCTGTTAAATTACGGAGGCGCACCACTGTGTTTTAGACTATTCATATATACCTGTGTGGTTGTACTATGCTAAGCAGGATCTGCGTAGGACAGATACGCCCTGACGCTGAAATCCTATGTCGTAGGAAAAACAGCAAAGCAGATCCTGATCTGTTTGTCTCCGACGTATTGCATCCCAGGTATATGGAAAGAAACCTACTGAGTGCCCAATTTATTGGACATGTCTCTATTTATGAGTAGGAGCGGGTGCTCCGTCTCGAAAAGGATGCGTGAGTCACTGGTCAAATGAATTAAGACAAGCAGTTTGTCCGTCGAGGACAAGCCTCGTCCATCAGAAACGTTTGCTAGAGCTGCACCCCGCCGGTACACACCACTAACGGGTACCTGTCACCTTGTACCCGCTAGGATTCGGACGCATTACCCGACCCGGGTAACCGGTACCCGGCGGGTACAGCGGGTACCCGCGAGAAATTAGCGGGTACGCGCCAGCGATTATCCCGGTATTTTAACGGGCACCCGTTGGAACGACGAGATTAATTACACTCCTCTTAAGCGGCCCAAAAGAATGGAGAATCGTGTGGACTACGGCGGGGTGTCAAAGGTGCAATAACCCCCCTTTTGAGACTTTAGCAGGAAAAAACTGGACATGAAAATTGACGATTGCGGCATCTCGGCCACTGCTGGTTTTAGCGATGATAAAATGTGTGTCCGAACTACAACAGTTCAACGACACCCGTATGGGACGGGTGCATCATGATCCTACCCTTAGATACTGCTGCGCGCTCACGCTAGTGGTTGAGACGCTTAAAAACATCGCAATCGTCGTCGTCGTTTTTGTTTTTTGGTCGCTATGCGCAGGTCCCACAAGAGTTAGAAGGAGCAGATAACAGAGTAGACACAGGGTGTAAATACAACACCAGCCGTCCACACAACGCTAACTAGTTCACGCTTTTACGTAGCAGGCCTTCCTTGCGTACACAGCACAGCAGCGATGTGCATAGCTGGACTAGGACGGTGAACGCAACGTAAAAAAGCTGAGCATTTGGGGACAATAAACCACTGCCACCGCCCCCCTCCCCCGCACCGAAAAATTCGAACGCAATTGCCTGTGGGTAAAATACCGATCTTATTAGTGCATTATTGGGTTCCCATAGTTGGAAGGCGTTTGTAGGGTGGGCTGCAAGACATGCGAGAGTAATAATATAATTCGGTCGTACTGTTAGTACCGCGCTCACGAATGATAAGCGCTTCAAAGAAAGGTAGACGACGGCGGCGGAGTAAAGCAAAAAAAAAGGGCGGAACTCGGGGGATGATGCAAGGCAACACCCGACTGGTTGGCGACAACTATTTCGTGTGGAGGGGTATTAGAGACACACCATATCCCCCGAGCTATACAGCAGTCAAGCGCTAGTTTGTTATCATGCAGCATTTGGTGCATATCATACCATGATTAATCCAGCATGTAGTGTGGCAAGCAAGGGCGATAAAGAAAGGGTATACAATCTACGGAAATTTGCATCAGTTTTGTTTTATCCGAGCAAAGAGGATCTTGCTTTGTAAAACTCTTGACTGTACTTCCCAACCGGTTACATTCGTTTTGGCGAAGCCTGCTTGGCGAGTAAATGTTTATCAGGGATCCCCCGCGGCCTCACGCAAGTGCTATAGCATAACTGGGTGGATATGTTGGCAGGAGCACAACAGGCATAAATTACTAGGCGAAAATCAACTAAGCAGACGAGGTGAGTATTAAAAAAAAGATGAAAAAAAACACGGAAAAAGGAGAGCAGATCGGAAGGATAACATTCCTGGTTTACAGCAAATGAGAGCTCAACAGGCACACGACGAACACACATAGCGAAAAAAAACGAGAAAAGCATATGTACGAGGTACATGCATAATAAACAAAAAAAGCCGAAAAAAAAAGAAGAGCAAATTTGGATTGATAAACCCAACCAACCGCCGAAACCAAACGCACTTGATCAAGCCGGCGGTTATCTTGACGAAGGCTTCGGCCACTCGCAGCCCCCACGACAGCTTCGGCACCTCGTCCGCGGGAACTGGGTTCGCTTTCAGGAAGGGGGTGTTCTCGAAAATGTCCTTTTCTCGTCCAATTCCGTGAAACCGTCGGTGGGCCCCAGTGTCGGGAGCAAATAGACCGGATGTCGGGCAAACGAGAAGCGAGAAAACGAAAGGGTGCACATATCGGGACAGGTCAGTTTTTTTTTGTTTTAGCCTTGAAGGCAGTGATTCGCATTATTGTGCTTTTTCAACCATTTCACCCCGGTGACGTCACTAGGGGGCGCTTCGGCCGGTATTTCGTATGGGTTAGGGTTAGTTCCGTGGTTGTGAAAACACACAATCATGTGAGACACCCCAGGGCAGATTATGATTCGCTGTGGTCTGTATCATATCATAAGATCTGCATGACCTTGATAAAGATCATGACCTCGGGTGAGAGCCGGGTAATCCGAGCGATCTGGCACAGGTCGTATCTGTCCTACGCAAATCCTGCTCAACATACTCAACAAATCACGAACACCACACAGCTGTATATATATTATAAAAATAAAACTACACTCCAGCTGTGAGATCGAAGATTTTATCGAAACTCAAGTTTGCAAGCTCAGCTGTGTGTGTGATACTCCGATCGCGCGTGTTACGGGGTGTGTGTCCTCATTAAGGATATAGGTATATATAGTATCTACATGGTCTGGAGCGTGATCTGTTCGAGCCGTGAAAGTGTGCGACCGAAATTGAAAGTATCGAGGCATCGACGGGTCCCAGTATGTGCACGGCGAGTCCATGCAGATGGGGAAGGCAAGGGGCACACACACGCGAGAAGAGCTACCGAGACGCCTTAAGCTGCCGCCGTAGGACTTTCATTTTCGGAGGCTCCTCACCTAGGCCCTTGATAAGAGTCCCCGAAACCCCTTCCGATTCGTACTAATTCCAATCAATTTGATTCCGAAAAACGGGTTTCCAGTTGCGAAGGGGTTAAGAAGGTTCACACCCCACCATACAAGCTATTATTTTTGTTTTCGAGCAAAAGATAAAAGGAAAGTGCAATCCGAATAACGTGACCTTGTGGCCTAGTTACAAAACGAAAACTATTGCAAAGACCGTTTTCTTGGTTTTGCGTACGATAGTTCCTTAGCGCAGTTAGAGAGGGGTTCCATCAATCATAAATAGTTTTGACAAAAAGCGCTATTTATGGTACGCCTATGATATCGTAGCATCCTCTCTCGACGATTCAACAGTGTGCGCCAAACATTGTCATCAGAGCGCGGCAGCAACGCGTCCCCCCCCCCCCCCTCCCCTGAAGCCAGCACCATCGCCAAAAACAGTTCAGTACGGACCCCTCAGCAAAGTGCTTTTTGTCTCGTTAGCAAGAACTTTGCAACATATATACATATCCTCAACGAGGAATGCATCTATCTGAAAAAAAAAAACGCGGGGGAAGCATCACCTAGCTTGTAATGCGTATCGCCTACTCAATTGGCCCATCTCACAGCTGACGTATACTAAAATATGTAGGGTAGACAATGCACGCGAGGGCCCTCACTAAGCCGATGCCGTAAGAGGCCCTATAACTCATTTCAACTCCTACTAAAATGATCCCAATCCAAATCCAAGTGTTCTTCCCCCGTGTCGAGAGTGCGGTGTTAAAAGTATCAAGTGTTATGTCGAGAGTGGGGTCCTAAAAGTATCAAGCATTATGAAGTGCTCCACATAGTCTACAGGCGTAGTCTTGGTCGAAAGGATGAAGCGATCGGGGAGTCGCCTACGTGCAGGCCGTGTAAAGAAATATATACGATTCGGCATGAAAACAAAGCGAAATTTGTGTGCACGGCATGTGGTTCCAGCATTACGAGGAAGGCTGGTGTTTTGGACAAAAAACGCCCTGGTAAACCAGCAAACCCTGTAAGCCGTAACCCCAACCAGAGGGCCGACCTGTGCGGAGGAGTTGCCCGTAAACAAATGCGACAAAAAAAAAAAATCGGGGGAAAAAAATGTCGACCATATTATACTTCATACCTGACACGAATCTTGTTTTTGGCCTTTTCCATACTATAAGCCAGACACTAACGGGCCCCACACAGAGTACCGTGATCTTTGCTCGTCAAGGTCAACGTCAAGGGCCCTCCGGTTCTCACCCCACTTTTACCGATCCATTCGTATTCTGTCCGCTTCTGCACCAGTTCTTCTTTGCGAGCCTCCTCCTTGTCGCCGCTGTATTGGGGAAGACAGGGAGTTCCCGACTCCTCGAAGCCTGCTCGACGAAACGACGAATGGAGGGAGGGGGACAAGGGAATGCGCGACATGAACTGGCAGCAAAGCAAGCAAGCGCGGCCAACACGGAAACCGCATTGATATGATGGTGGTGCTTCACACACGCACTATCGTAAACCCTCGACACCTCTTCCTCCTGGGTAAATGCGGCGTACATAACGTACAATGTTTAACGCTATATAAATGCCAGGTAAAGAACTACGGACTGTTATCCTGCTGCTGAAAGCGCTCGGTTGGTGCATCCCTGGCATCGCCGGGGGTCCCACTTGGACACCGCCTCCGTCCATTACTTACGTTGAACGGTCCAGCTTTTCTTTAATTTCTTGCTTCACATTATTTTTTTTGTTTCTCGTTTTTTCCAGTCGTTTCTTGGCTTTTCAGCTGCTTGCTTCAAATTTGGTTTCTGCCAACACGAATTTGAACTTTATATACTTGTATATTACACCGTCCTACAGTACAGTAATGGTGTTGCCAATATACTTGAGAGACGTGCTACCAGAGGGGTAGCAGCACCATTGGGGGAGAAATTCCCGTTTGTACGGAGGGCAAAAGCCCCTCTACAGCTGGAAACCCCTTTCTTTAGCGGAAGCAAATAACTTGTAACTAGTATAGGGAGGGGTTTTGGGGCTCTAAATCCCACCATGTCGTCGTGAAATGCATGCTTGATTTGCGATCAAATTCGCTGCCTACCTACAATACCCGTCTCTCTCACAAGAAACTTGAAGTCGGGGTCATCACGCTGACTTCCTTGTTCTTGGCGCGCGCGAAAGCATGCTTTCTTGTGTTGCACTCTCTTATTTCGGTCGCCGAGCAACAACTTTTTTCTCAAGCATCCACACACACACACAGTTTCCGCACGCACATATGGGCACCTTTCTAAGTCGTTTCATGAGCTCGGTGTATGCAAGAGTATCACAGCACCCGCCTCCACCGCAGAAAATAGCTCCCTACTCCAGGTCAAGGGGTCAACTTTATTAAAACTCAACAATAGGGCGTGGCTAGGCTGAGAGCTTTCTTTTTTTTTTTTTTTCCAATGTTTCAGGCCGAGTTTCTCGTGTTTATGTTCATATGAGAGGGCCAGCATTGCTTACTATCATTGTAAACCATGTGGGGTTGCTTGTCGCGTGTCAATTCCATTTTTTTCTAAACGTCCTTGAGTTCGTGTAAGGTATCCATGGAGCTCCTTAATCAAGTGATGGAGTGATACGTCTCAGGAACACCTAACCCTTCTGGAGCCCAAAAACCCCTCCCGATACTAACTTCAAGTAAAATTGTCCCCCAAAAGGGGTTCCAGTAGTGAAGGGCGTTAAGTACACTCTTACCGTATATTGGGTGTGGTGATTAGCGTGATGCGTGACGTGTGTGGTTGATGTATACGCTCGTAAACTCGATTCTTTGCAATGACCGACAATAACAATATAGAGTCTTCTGATTGTTATCGAGAGGCTTAACGCAAGTCACATTTAGTTAAATGAACTTGAATTATGTGGAAGCTTCACTAGAAGAAAAGAAGATGATGTTGGCGACCCCAAGCCAATCAGTACTGTGACGTCCTGTTTTGTAGCATGCGTTTTGGCGACATATATATCATGAAAATATACTGTCGATCACTCACGTCACATTCCCAGAGAGTATGCAGAAGAAGAAGCCTGAGCGAAACCCACAAAAAAGAACACGCACACACACATTTAGATTGTCGCCGATGCTAGACCATGGCAATAAAAAACACAACAGAGATTAAGAAGACCTCACTCACCCTCGATGAATTGTGCAATCCTCTCCTTTAGTTTTTCAGCCAAAGTGGGGTCTTCCCGTGCAACAGCATCACCAGTGCGGGCGACCGTCCGAGACGCCAGCGATGACGACGAGCGACCCGGCGATATGGCGAAGCTTTTGCCGACAGGGACGCGGGGAATAAAGCCCGCGGCTGTCCAACACGTGACCATGGCAAAAACCACCCTCATGGCTCTGGAGGTTGTCATCTGCACAATAGCATGTTTTTTTGGCGGCGGACCGGGGTGGGCAGACGCGGACGGGTGTATTTACAGGGCGCGGCAAGAAGGACGAATGAGCTGCTCATAGACCCGGCGAGAGCGCCACAGAGAGGCAGATAAGAAGTTTTCGTTCTTGATAGGGCAACAACAATAGGTACAGCCTGAGACCAAGCAAAAAAAATCACCCTTACGTACTGTACGAGCCTTGTGATTGCCCAAACGCACTCGCTAAAAACATCCCATTGGAATTACTACTACTGCCTGTGCATTACTCGCTTACCAGGTATATTTAATTTTAGAAACCTACAAGGGCTCCGTATGGGTGCCGGCGTATGACGGCCCCCATGCTTCGGGTAAGGCAGGGCAGCACTTCGAATTGTTCGATTCAATTCTTGGTAGGGTAAAAAAAGTCACCACGCACATTCATAGTCGGCGCGTACAGTATGTAAGGTAATGCCAAGAGTTCGATATAGACTACCTGGTAACAATAATAACAATGCACTACTATTATTAGCTACCGTTTTTTAAGTGAATCCGATTCCGAGCTTCATTCATCAGATTTCGATCGAATAAATCCGAGCGCACGCCGACTGACCCTTTAGTCTGGCGACGAAACGTGTCGAGTGCGGTTCTTATGATATTTTTACTCAATCAAGCATCCGGGGCCAGTAAGGTGACTGACCATGTCCGCTGCGTGTGATTAGAGAAGTTGTACATGGACCAATTGCATAATATAGCAGTCAGTTCAGATCGAGTCGATCGGTGCAACTTGCTTGGGTATCGTATTATTACAGCAGCGGTAATACACTTCACTTATTTTCTTTTTCCCATCCCATGTATTGTGATGCTCGTACTACCCTCGCCCTCCCAGTAGTATAACTTAGATCCGGGGTCATATAGCGGGCTCCCCTCCCCTCTTCCCACTACGTTACCTGCCCTAATTTTTATCGCGAGAAAAATTCAGCATTTTCTTCCCTCGTCGATTCGCGTCGATTTGTACCTAACCACGCTGCTAGGCGATTTCAGCAGTTAGTTGATCCTTTTTTTACCCATTTATTTCTGCAAATAAATAAAGCCAACAAAGCTCACAACGATGGTTATTTAACTCAAGGACCAACGCCAGTATTAATAGTAGTAGTATTCGAGTGTAACCCCACTAGACCACCGGGCCTACCGGCTCTATATCACTCACTGCCCCGGTGGCGTATCAGGTTATAACCTCGAGCCTGATATTATAGGTCAGCTTCGTCAGTTCGAATCCCCCCGAGTGCGTAATCGTATCAATTTTCGTCTTGTGAATTAATTGACTTGCGGAAAGCGCGAGAGCGTGAGTTAGCAACACTCGGCAAAAAATCGACGATCAGTGGGTGCTGAACCCTATGCGCCAAAAAAAATGAAGGCAACAGCCGGGGGGGGGGAAGGGCAAGACGATACCTGTGACCACGGCTTGTACGTCCAGAAGCTGGAAAGTAGAAGTGTGCCAGAAAAAAAAAAACAATAGAAGACATGTTCGATCAGCTATCAACAGCACAAGGAGCACATCAAGTACGAAGCAGCACAAACTTATTTGTCAGTTACGTACCAACACGACCGCTTGCACTTGACCGGCAAACCGCCATAGCAACGGAGTCAGGGACCACAGCAACAACAAAACGCCGTCCACACACATCTCTCCAAAGAGTCTTCTCGGGGAAAAAAAACAGCAAACAACGCGATACGGGGACGAATGCATGCCACCACTGTGGTTTCTTCCGTGGATACTCTCCACTTACTACCACCTTCGCGTGGCGCAGCTTAACAACAGGAGGAACTTGTAGAATACAACCCTCGAGGCCCCAGGGACGCAGCCACTCGCAATGTTGCTGTGTGGCTTTTCCTGGCGCAGTACTCGTAATCACTACTACTTCCTCCTCGTTTAGTCATGCGTACGCTTGCCACGTCTATATCCATGTATGTACGTGTACCTACCGAAATTCAATATACAAATGAACTACCAGGTACTACTATGATGCCTACCGCAATACCATGGGGATTTTTTTGCAGTAATATCATTATTTGTTTTGGGACAAAATATGACGCCAAGTTGGAAATAATGTCTTACCAAGTTTTATTTTATCAACCTATCCATACGTCAAGATCCGAAGAATAACTGGAGACTACCGTTCAAAATACAAAACTTTACGCTCTTCTCGCTTGGACGGCGGCTTTCCAACAAAGTGATTTGACCGAGAAATGCTACTACAGCACTGCCTACTGAGCTATACTTAATCACTTGTCTCTGTAGCTCAGTGGGTAGTGCTACTACATGTATATGTAAACTACCAAAATAACCATTCATAATGTCGTCAGCGCGCACGCTTGAAAAAGACTAATATAAAATCGGTGAGAATCGAAGTCACGACACATAGCACTACCCACTGTCACTTGACTCAGTAACACTTACAGTGAGTGGTTTATGCAAAAAAAAAAACAAACATGTTTTCCAGTTCGTTAATTAATTATTTATCACCGACTTCGCAAGAGCGATCTCCGGAGCTATCCCCTCTCCACGTACTACAGCAGTTAGCAGTACTCAGGAGAACACTAACAACTACCATAACCATTCATTACGTCTCCAGCGCGCATGCTTCTGAATACCAAATATGATCTAGGTGAGAATCGTACTCACGACACATCCATCCTTCGTTGGTTACATAGCGCTATACCACTGAGCCGAAAGGAAACGACACACAGCAGTAAGAAGTAGCTACGACAGGGCAAGCGCTTGGAGGCGGCCATGAAAAAAGCATCGCCAGGAAGAAATTCAGATGCCAATTTGGAAATGTTGTCCCTTATTTATTCAAGCTCTACATACGCCAAGATCCAAGAATAGCTCGGGCGTATACCGCCCGAAATACAAAAAAAAACACTTCTCGTTTGTCTCGCTCAGCGTCTATCCGCGTTCACGTCGATGGGCGGAACGGATACGGCAGGGCGAGGGGCGTTGGAGCCGCCCCCCGAAGACAGCGCTCAAACGAAGCTATTTGACCGAGAATTCCAGTTCCGAGAATCGCATACTCCTCACCAGCACAACCATGATTTCTTGATAAATTGATGTTTTTTTTTTTTAGGCCGAAAATTTAGCCCTTATGGAAGTTTCTTGTTTCTTATTTTTTTGTAGGTATACCGCGAGCCGCCATTTCCCGTGGATATTGAGCAGGTCCGCCGCAACCGAAGCGTGATATTGGTACCATGTATGCCCACCACTAGCACTTCTCCTCGGGTCTGTTTTCTTGCCACACGACTCTGATGGACTGGTTTTCACATTTTCTTGTGCTTGAGGCAGCAGGGTACATTTTTCGATTTTTTAATGATGATGATCTCTTCGGATGTTTGACAAATACAAAACTGAAGAAAAACGTCGATTTCTCGTGAGATTTGAATGCGGCTCCAAACTGATGAAACAGATAGATAGGGGGACGTCTGGCATAATTACCTGATTATTACGAGAGCAAAAGCGCGTAGATTTCCGTTCAAAAGTGTTCTTGGTCCGTCTGTCCGGCTACCGCCACCGGTGGTATTGCTGCCACCACCGTGCGTGGTGGCACTATCCGTAGCCGCTGTGGCCTTGGCTTTTGTCGCGCGATCTTCATTTCCAGATCTCATTGCAGCACCGTGACGCCATGGCTTTCGTCGCCCAGTGACCGCATGGTTAGCACATATCATACCAGCTTGAATATAGCTGGCTGATGCTACTCACCTACCAGTCAGCGTGAAAGTATCCGGGAAGGATGCTGATTCTGCAGGTGGCACGTATGTACGTATTTAAGGTCGCTCATCGAGATGCCTTGAAAGATTCGGTGGTACGTACGTTCTCCTGCTGTCGCTCTCTGGGCGTGCTGCAGGAATCACACTATCTTCTGCTGCTGCCAATCAATGCCACGCTCGGGAGCGACCTCGTTTCTTAAATTGGGTGGGCGTCGATAACTAACTGTTGTTGCTTATGTCAGGCTGTCTCTCTTCTCTTGTTGATTTCGGGTTTGAGCTGTGTTTCTTCTACCTAATTACCCCTTTTTTTTATTTCAACCTGAGGTTCTTAACAGAGTTTTTGCTCCTAATATTGTACCAGGTATACGATTGGCCAAAAACGACGGCTTTGTTTAGTTCCCTTGAAATTACTGCGCATTCATCACTTTTTTCACTTTGTACAACTGGCTATTATTGATGAATCCTAGTATTTGCCAGGGTCTTTGCAGTTATTATCCGTCCGTACACGGTGCGGTTTTTGTAAATCGAAAATCCTACAGTCCGGTTCCGTGCGGTCTTAAGAAAGCGGAAATCTTATTACGGTGCGGTTTGGTGCGGTTTTCAGATATTATTGTAAATCCTACGTTGCGGTTCGGTGCGGTTTCGAAAAAAAGGAAATCCTAAGGTGCGATTCGGTGCAGGTTTGAAAAATGCTACGGTGCGGTTCGGTGCTGTGATACATCCTGGTCCTCGTTGAACGGTTTTCGCTACAGGTGGTTCCAATTTCCGTAGGGGAAACAGCGCAAAACCGATTTATGAATAAACCGTACAAAACCGCGGTTTCGTACGGTTCTCAAGCTTGTTCTCGGGGCACTAACGAAACCGCCGTTTCTCTATGTGGTGCACCGTATGAATAAACCTTACGAAGACCAACTAAGCTCGCGGGAACACTTTTGACACGAAGCTGTGCAGAACCGTCATGAACCGTGCGAAACCGTGACCGTATCCATAGCACCGTTCCGCGGTCGATGGAACCGCGGGTATTCTACGGTTTCAAGTTAACCGCACCGTTAAATAGCCAATCTAACGATTTTTGGACCGTATCTGCACATGGTGCGGTTTGGTGCAGTTTATAGAAATCGGGAATCTTGCGGTGCGGTTTTCAGATATTGGAAGTCCTACCATGCAGTTCGGTGCTGTGATGTATCCTACGGTGCCGTTTCATAAATAAATGGTACCAGGTAGATGGAGGGTGCGGATAGGTGCGGTTTTCATATGTCGCGAACCCTACGGTGCGGTTCGGTTATATTTTATCCGCAGGTACGTCCTACGCTGCGGTTCGGCGCGGTTTTCAAGAGGCGAAACCCCTACGGTGCGGTGCGGTAACCGCATCGCAACACACCCAAACCGATAGGAAACACCGTGCACCGTAAATAACCCTGATATTTACCAGTACTGTACTCGTGTACACCGCAAAATTTTAAAGTAAAATGGTCGCGCTGGAGGAACGACAATTCGGCTACATTCAACCAATGAAACAAACACGAGTTGGTAGCAGGGACATGACTCGGTGATTGGCGGCCACCGGCGACGAAAACGATCTCGCCGCGGCTGTAAGACTCGCCGAGAGGTGGCGCACGCGTCGCAGGCGAAAGAGGAGACTGCTTGCAGCTCGTATCCCAGACAATCGATGCCGCAGTGGGTGGCCCAGCACCATGCTGGTGTGGTGTTGCATCTCCGCTGTAGTTTGGCTAGTTGGGTCCCTCGGAGGCTCCTGCGATCTGTCGCTGTGAGGATGTGGGTGGATAGAAAATAATCGATGCCCTCGCTGGCGTAGTCTGAGTTTCCGTCGCTCTACGCGAGGCACAGGTTATGTGCATGCGTGTAGATACGCCACATAAGCAGCAGCAGCAACACACCCCACCAACAGCAGCAAGCAGCAGATTCGTTTCGTGGTCCCGGGCCCTGCACCTGCCCGCGGCAGCGTGTGAACCTCAGTAGGCCGTGCTCATTCAAAGTCTTTTGCGGCCTTTGCTGGCGTAGTCTGAGTTTCCGTCGCTCTACGCGAGGCACAGGTTATGTGCATGCGTGTAGATACGCCACATAAGCAGCAGCAGCAACACACCCCACCAACAGCAGCAAGCAGCAGATTCGTTTCGTGGTCCCGGGCCCTGCGCCTGCCCGCGGCAGCGTGTGAACCTCAGTAGGCCGTGCTCATTCAAAGTCTGTAGCAGGAGCGGTCCGAGTACGTACGTGAACATTAAAAAAACGCTATAAAATCAAGTATGACAAAATCTCCCCTACGAAAACATGCCGAAAACATCCCATAATTCAAAATTTAAAAACATCTGCATGTACTGCAGCTGCTGGTATACCTGGTACGTGGCGGTTGAGGAAAACAGAGGCTACCAACCAGACGACAGCTGTCGCTGCGGGCGACAACCCTTCGCCCCCCCTTGGCGATGGGCTCGTTGTGGCGTGTTGGAAGACGGGTATATATGAGCGGCGGGCGTGAGGGCAGGCCTCGAAGGACGGAGGGCGATGCTACATACCATGTCGTACATGTAAAAGGATCCAAGCGGTTCTTGTCTACCTCTTGTGCTCCCAGCTTTAACCGCCACAAGGCAGCAGCCACACATCGTTCCCCCGCCTACCCAGCAAGCCGTCGAGACCATACAGAAGACCGAGAATAAGGAGGTCGTGGAGCCGGCAACCTTCTGACGAAAAGCCAGCGATAGGTGAGCTCAAATTTCCTTTCTTTTTATTACTGCCTGCAAGCTCGCTGCGTGCGGTATTATTGTTTTTTTCGACATCATGACTCACGTGGGTTTCGATGTCGCCTGTGCCGAGTCATCCACGCTAATATACGGCCACGAGAAGCGAGAACGCGCTCGTGCATGTAACAGATCCCACTACGAAGCCGCCCCTACGGTTGCAGCATGCCGGGCGTGCCGACAGCATCTCTGCAACCCTTTTAGCAGTTTTTAGCACGGATATACTCTGGTATGTCAACACTCATCGTAAAGCCATGGATAGGGATGGAAATATGAATATAATCTACCAGGGCTCCACTGCGCGGGCGGCAGACGCCGCCCCTGACGCTCGCGCAAGGAAGAATACTTGTACAGCAAGCACGCAGCATGACACACCATCGCAGAGTATCGCACGGCAGGACTTGTACAGCAAGCACGCAGCATGACACACCATCGCAGAGTATCGCACGGCAGGGCACGGCACCGCACGGCGCTACTGAGCTGAGCTGATGAGCAAAGCTGAGCTCAGCTGGGACCTGGTATGATGATACATACGTCGTCCAACTGAAAAGAAGTAGAAAATTTAATCAAAGAAAAGCTGGACCGTTTCGCAAGTACGAAGGAGGGGGTGTTCACATGGGAGGTCTTGAGAGGCCAGGAATGTACCAACCGAGCCCTGTCTCGGAAAAAAGACAAAAACAAGTGGTTTTACAAAGGGCAAATGCCTTTCATCCCTGCGTTTTCAAGCCCCAATCCGATTGGTCGACCCCCCCCCCCCCCGCCCGAGGCTCGCGGCGGGAGTTGCCCCTCGGGGCACCCTCCCCAGTTACGCCGCACCCGGGATGAATAGGTCCCCATCCCTGGTTCAGACATCCTTCTGTATCTCTACAACTTCGACGCCCCGGGTAGGCCCGATCTCCTAAGACGAGCGAAGCGAGACGTAAGCCGGGCTTAGAATCCGAGCTGGCCGCAGGTCGTTTTTTTAGGAGTAAGACTTACAATTCGTATTAAAGCCATTTTCACGTCTCATTTTTAGATTCGTCTTCGCACTTCGCACGTCTTAGATCAACACTAGTTCAACATCAATATCCCCACACTAATTTCAAGCTAAAAATCCACACTAGAAGGACAGCAGTGCAAATAGAAGGCCAAAAGTAAAAAAAAGAATTAATTTCCGGAAACCTTGGTTGGACGGTCCCTGTGGGCCCAATTTTGTGTCTTTGATTATTGAAACGTTCCAAGGTTATGTTCTGTAGGGTACGCACAAACTACACCCGGAGTATATACCCCGGGTATTACCCTATAAAGAACTTCTGTAAGTTCTGTAAGACATTCATACCCGTACCCGGAGGTTCTGGAAGTTCTGTACGACATTCATACCCCTACCCGGAACTTCTGGAAGTTCTGTACGCCCATGGCCACAATACCCGGGGTACGGGTACAGCATTTTTATTCCCGTTCGGAACTTCTGTGAGTTCTATACGCCCTTGCCACAATACCCGGAACTCCCGTAAGTTCTGTAAGACTTCTGTACCCGGTATGCAGTATGCAGTATGCAGTATGCATAAGTATTAGTTATACCTCAAAAGTATTGCTCTTGTTGTGTTCAGTACGTAAATTTTGAAGGTAAACCCGTGACCGTGGAAGAAGTCGTTTCCCAGGAAGTTGGAAAGGTTCTTACTGTGAAATTCAAAAATTGTGGAGCAGCATCAACAACACAAACGGGTTTGTGAACGAAAGCACGTACAACAAAAAAGAACCAAAGCACGTACAACAAAAAAGAACCAAAGCACGTACAACAAAAAAGGGCTACAATGGTAAGTATGTTGCCAGTATGTGTTATTTTCTATACAAGTGTATCAGTGTATGCGGTGTGTCAATCGCAGCAGTGTTGGAAATGCGTTGACATAGGTGTCTTTTTGACGAGTCATTGTGTTGTTTTTTCGCCCCTTTGAGGCGGGTATTCACCCGGCTATTAACCGCACCCGGAACGTCTGTGAGGTTTGTACGACATTCATACCCACCCGTACCCGAACTTTCTATTTGCGTTCTGTCCGTAGGGTGCACACAGAACCATACCCGGGGTATGTACCCCGAGTATTACCCTTCGAAGAACTTCCGTAATTTCTGTAGGACACTAATACCTGTACCCGGAACTTTTGTAAGTTCTGTACGTCAGGGCCTCAAAGACCCGGGGTACGGGTACAGCGTTTTTATACCTTCCCGGAACTTTTGTAAGTTCTGTACCCCCGTGCCACAATACCCGGAAGTTCTGTAAGAGTTTCGTACCCGTACCCGGAACTTCTGGAAGTTCTGTAAGACTTTCATACCCGTACCCGGAACTTCTGTGAGTTCTGTACGACCCGTGCCACAATGCCCGGGGTGTGGGTGCAGCATGTTTTGTACCTGCCCGGAACTTCTGTGAGTTCTGTATGCCTGCGCCGCAATACCCGGAACTTCTGTGAGTTTTGTAACACTTCCATACCCGTACACGAAACTTCTGGAAGTTCTGTAAGACTCCCATACCCTTACCCGGAATCCGCAAACCCTACGGAACATAACCTTGGAACTTTCCACTTTTCTGCAAAAAATGGATCTCTCGGCGATCTTGGCCAACATCGGCTTGACAGTTTCTCAAGCACATCTTGGATTGGACGCGGCGTGATTTCGTGTGCTCCACACATACATTTCGTTTGACGAATTCAACGACAGCGTCGTGAAATCTGTACGTGGCGAGCGCGTTAGGGGTTCCGACCCCCCCTTGGTGTACAGTGCTCACTGTGCAGTCGGTGATGTGCGGCGGGCGCCGATCAGGCTTCTTCTGTTAAAAACACATATGGCGGCTGGTGTGTAGAAAACTGAGACATAAACGCTCTTATCGTCTCCCAACGGTCAAAAATAGAATTTTGAGCGGATTGGACGTAAGATCACAGGACAACACAAGAAATCTCTCACGCCTTAGGGCATGGATCAAAATGAACTCTTTAGCGCTGTCCCCTACGCTCATGTGACCTTGTCCGGAACCAAGAGGAATGGTCGTGGGTTGCCTATCTCGAGATCCAAAGTCAATCGTGTTTGGTGGACATTGTTGATCGAACATAGCGACGATGTTGTCATCTTTCATCAAACAATTCCAAAAACAAGGCTTTCCATTTGCACCGGCCTATAATCAAGATGCTTTCAAAAAGTCGATTTATAGTATAAATGGATTTCAAATCTAGAATCGGAACTGAGCGAGATAGCCGCTCCCAGGCTAAATCAACAAAAAATGTTCCGATGATCGAAATCAGGAAACAAACCAAAAGGGCAAAAAGCAGATATTGTCACGGGCCATGACCCTTGCCCATGGGTCGGGCCAGAAGGTTTCAAAAATATCGTGGGTCGAGTCGGGTTGGCTCAGGCGGTGTTCGAAATCTTACGGGGCGGGTCACGAGGTTTTCACATATCATGGGCCGGGGCGGGTCGCCCTGACCCGACCCGACAAACCGAGAAGTGAGCTGACCCGTGAAAAGCCCTGGCAAAAAGGGGCTTTCGGCACGACTCAAACCTACAAGGTACACGGTTGCTGTACGTGCTGCTGTACTTTCCGTAGTAACGTTAATATCAAAATTCCCTCACCAAAATTCAAGATAAACAAATCTACGGAACACACTTTTGTTTTAAGTCGGAAACAAAAAAATAGTTACAAAATTGGAGTCAAATTCGCCGCTCCCACATTAATTCAAATGAAAAGTCCCGATTAATCGGGAAGCAAACCGAAAGGGGACTTTAGGCTCGACTCGATCCTATCAAGTATGGCTGTAGTACATGCTGCTGTACTTTCCACACTAACTAGCGTCAACATCAAAACCCCCACACCAATTTCAAGAAATCGACGCTAGAATCAAGATTTGAAATTTCGCGAAGGATGGTTGCCTTAGTTTCCAACTCATTGAGATACAACCACTGCCGGTAATACTACTCTTCTCCCCGTATCCTTTCACTTTTGCCATTCATGTCCGGGTTCATTCCTGGAGCGTCAAGCTCTTGGCATTTGCGAGGCGTAGATTGTACTAAATCACGGACCTCTGTCCGCTTCACGTTTTGTTCTAATTGCGCCTTGTGCTAATTGCTTATACACTGATACACTTCAAGTACAATACCTGGTACATACCAGGGCAACAGAAGTTGGTGTGGAAATACGCGAGTACGAGTGCATAGGCGGCATGTGCCATCATTGTCCCCGCCCCCCCGGTACCGGCGCCTCATGATTTTAAAGTACCTAAAATAAATCCAAAAGGCGACAGACCCGGGGTCTCGCCCCCCCGGAGCCTCATATGTACAAACCCACAAGCGCACAAGACAATAAGCCTCCGTTAATTAGTTGGCTATGCGTTGAGGGCTGATGTTATACCTTTTTCGTAATTATAAAATAAAAATACACTGCAGCTGTGAAATCGAAGATTTCGTCGAAACTCATATTTGCAAGCTGTGTGCCATACTCTGATCGCGCGTATTGCTGGGTGTTTGTCCTCATTAAGGATATTGGTCGGCGACTCCCCTTTGAACTACATTGCAGCTTGTACCAGGATCAACAGAGTGATGGATATCAATCTGTGCGCAGAAAGTATAAAACCCTTTTTTGAGGGGGACAAAATCTGTCGCCTGTGGAATGCACCAGTTTATTGTGTATATCCTGTTGTCGTATGACCGGTGAGGGGAGAGGGGCGTGTTTAGCGGGGATGGGTTGCATAAACAATAATATGACAGCAGGTGCCATGACGTCACCCCTCCTCCTGCTACCTGCTACCGTGTTGCCTCATGACACACACCGACATATCTGGTAGCTACAATCGTGACGGCACACAACAATACTAGCCGAGGAAGCCTGATCATACAACAACAATAGTATCTAATATACAATGAGGGGGCGGGTGATGTGATCGGAAAACCGGTGCATGGGTTATATACGTAGGAAGATGATCCTCGATGCCGCCATCGGGGCGTGCAGAAGACGTTGAAAATGTATATTATTATTGCCACCTCCGGAGAGGATGATGGGAGGAGGAGGGGTAATTTGGAAGTGACCAAAAGGGGGCCTCCCTCCCCCAAGCTCGCCTCGTCCCCGAACCATAAATAGCGCCAAGCGCTCTTGTCCTATACTGGGATAATCCTATCGTACCACACAATACACTCAGGCTCCTAGGCCGTAGACTACATGCTGACCCAACCTAATACAATATGCATACTTCAGTCTCCTAATACGTGCGTATGAGAGCACATATGCAAATGTGCATATTCCGTTTCTCCTTGTACCATGTATGATGATGTATGTGGCACACGAGGAACTGTTCTCACATGTATCACACAATAACAACTCATATCACGCACCAGTAAATATTGCTACTGGTGGCTCCATAGTTCACATACGTGTCACACAAATATGCTTCAATCGTCAGGTTTGTCCCCTTTGAGGATTTATAGTTTCCGCGCACATATTGAAATGTCCCGCCCCCCCCCCCCCCCCCCCCTCCCCTCCCCCTCCCCTGACCCCTCTTGTTCATGAAAAACCCCAACCCCTCCCCCCCCCCCCCCCGTCCCCCCCCCCCCGTCCCCCGATCCCCCCCCCCCCTTCCGCCTAGTTTGTCCAAACGCCCCACTCACAATCGAAATCGGCCAGAGTAATAAACACCTATTCGCAGTTGATATCACGTCATTATCTTTCTGACCATCCATGACGTAGTTTTCAATTATTCCCCCCCCGACCCCCCCCCCCCTTCAACGCCCCCTCTTTTCCAACCACCTGCACGATCGCCTAGACCTAGCACCACGCGTACAACAAGCCCCTACATATCTTTGATCTCACAGCCGAAGTGTATTTAAATATTATTTGTGACCTAAACCTGCTAAAAAATATCCCCCCCCCCCCGCCCCCCCCCCTCTCGCTTTCCCTTACTCAAACGCCCCACCAAATATCGAAATCCGCCAGATTAATAAACACTTCACGCACAAGATATCACCTCATTATCTTTCGAGAGTCATCCACGCCGCTGCTTTCCCCCCCCCCCCCCGCCCCGAACACCCCCTTCTTCCCCATCACCCACACCATCGCCTAGACCTAGCACCACACGTATAACAAACCCCTCACCCCCCCCCCCCCCGCCCCCTCCCCCGCCCCCTCCGCCCCCACCCCCCACCTTCCCCCCCCCCAACCCATCCCAACCCCACCCCCTCGAACACTCCACCCTCTCTCTACTCACTGATTGTACGACTTACCCCAGGATATACATGATAAACTGATGCATCATTTCCAAAACCGTCACATTTATCCCCTCAAAATAATATATAGTTTCCACGCACATATTGAGCTGCCCCACACGCCCCACCCCCGCCCCAACCCCCCCCCCAATAATAAACTGGTGCCAAAACCGTCAGATTTATCCCCTTGAAAGGATTATAACTTACATGCACAAATTCCCCCCCCTTCCCCCCCCCTCCAAACCCGCTCGCTTTTGATCAAAACCAGGCCCCCACGTCCTCCAAAACTCCGCCCCTCCCCCTCACCGGTTATTCGACTTACAAGATTCACTCGATAACAGGATACATTTCCCTCCACAGCTGTCAGATTTTGTCCCCCTCAGAAACGGGTTTTATAGTTTCAGCGCACAGACTGACTGAAATCATCCTGTTGACCCTGATAGCTACACAGTAGTTGTAAGGGGAGTCGCCGATCTATATCCTTAATGAGGACACACAACTCGTAATGCGCGCGATCGGAGTATCACACACAGCTTGCAAAGATGAGTTTCGACGAAATCTTGGATCTCACAGCTGGAGTGTATTTTCATTTTTTAGAAATAAATATATATAGGAACATTTCCCCATGGATAGTCCGCCTGATGAAATATCCATGCCTTTATAACAGAACATGCCACATACTGCAATACAGTTATAAAATATTCCTCGCATAATTCTCACAATACCTTTGACGGCGTATCTCCCCAACTACCACACTATTCCTTAGAGCAATGCGGTTCCACAAATCGAACCATGATATCATAACTTCTCACATGATGGATTGCGGTTTTCAACAGACATTTAGCGAAACAAAATCCATCATCGCCGGACAAATACGGGGAACAGGGTTAGGTGTCCCCGGGGGTGGAGAAAAACGCTTTAGTAAAAGACCCCCAAAAAGAAGGTTCGAAAGAGGGAAGTCGGAGCCATCGATTCCACTGCTGCCGTTATTTCCGTGTGCCCACGGCAGTTCGGCTGCGGTCGTGTCTATCCCCTATGACTCCGTAAGCGGCGCCTGATATATTCGATCGCAGGACGAATCGAACATGTGCCAAGTCGAAATATATATTTATAAAGCGAGTAGGACGGAGCCCCCTCTGAAAACACTGATTAAGCCGAATTTTAAGATGCCTCTTCGAAGATTGGACCTACCTGATGTAGCAGGCATTAGTTAATGGTTCGGTCTGTTGCGCGCAACGTAGCACGCCTGCGGCGCGTGTTGCGTGCCGTAGGCGTGCAGGTAGGCGTGCAGGCCCTCCACAGGGGGGGGGCGGAGGTCCGCCGGAGGCGAAAAAATTGCCATGTATGCGCGAACATACGCCTCAAAAACAAGTAACGAACTGGGTTTAAACGCCTCCTGAACCTCGAAAAGGTGTGTTTGAGGATGCCTTGGGATGTTTTGAAGCAGAAACGAGCTGATCGCTGGCACACTCCCGAAGACAGGAGTAGCTCGGGACCCTAAAGAAACTGGTATGACATGTCGTGACGATGCGGTCATCGGGCGACGAAACCCATGGTGTCGCGGTCCTGCCATGATGTCCACCAGGTAGAAATTTATATCGCGCGACAGAGGCCAAGGGCACGACAGCTGTGGGTAGTGCCACCACGCACGGTGGCAGTATGATAACACCCGTGTAGGTAGCCAGCCAGACGACCAGATGAACAAGATGTTTTGACGGCAATTTACGCGCTTTTGCGCTCGAATGAATTCATTATGCCCCCTATCCGTCTATAGGCGTGGATTCTTGTCAAAAGACTCATCTTGAGTGCTACTACTACTGCTGTTTTTTGTGTTTCGTTTTTGACCGAGGGGGCCCATGTGCACGAGAACTATTTAACCGCCATCATGCTATATAATCATAGTTATGTTATTAATAAATAGTAGAAGTCCAACCTGTTGGTAGCCATTTCAGCAGCGCCAACTAACTACTACTACTGCTGTATCCAACATGTGTTGCAAATAGTTTGTCCCCCAAAAGGTGAGTGCAGCCGTGCAGCTCTAAATTTATCATGTCACACAAATCCACCAACCTTCAATAACTCTGAAGAGATGCACACCAGCGAAGAGAGGGTCGTTGACAGGGACGAGCTGTAGATCGGTTCACGTTCAGGCCAAGGAGACCGAAGAGACGAAGAACGAAGAAGCCAAAGCGACTGGGAAGAACTTGAGGGAAGGGGAGGAGGTTGTGTGGTCTTCACCACCACCGCCCTGCTGCCGTGGGAAGACGGGCTGTAGTTCTCGCCCAGTCCGCTGATCTTTTTGTGGGAGGGGGGGGTGCAGCGGTCGGCAATGGATTTCGTATTGAACTCATGGTCGTTGTATGTGTGCGTTCTTCTTAAACTGCTCTTTCCACCCTTCGACATCCATTACAACCATTGACCGTGCCGCGCCGTGAAGATATAGTCTAATAACAAAACTACCCCAATATTCGATCTCACCGCTGGAGTGTATTTTTATTTTCATGATATACCTGGTAATAGATACTGCGGTCGCAAGATATTCTGGCTCTTTTCTACAGGGATCCTGCCGAATATCACGAGAGGGGAGAGTGGATATCCGAGGAGGCCCCGATGATATTTTGCGAATATCACCAGTGCCTGCTACCACTAACTGCGACGTACTACTACTGCTGTTGTGTCTCTGGAGATCGTACCTGGTATCGTAACAACAAATAATTGTTGTTGTTGTTGTTGTTGTTGTTGTTGTTGTTGTTGTTGTTGTTGTTGTTGTTGTTGTTGTTGTTGTTGTTGTTTTTGTTGTTGTTCTCACATTAACTCCCATAATCAAGTCCGTGGTCACAGGTCAGGCTCCAGTCACTCTGGAGCTGAGGAATACCCCAGGGAAAAAACACAAACAAACCAAACGTGGTACACGTATATATCACAGCTGACGCAATTCATGCCTCCGCCAGAAACATATTAAAAGTGAAATCGGGAGTCAGCCTACGGTGCGCCAGGTCCATACTTGTGCATACGTCTCACTAATCGCGCCTGGAAAAACCGACTGTACTGCTTGCCACCCAGGAAAGACTACCAAGTAATATATTATACGTAGAACCTATCACTACGCATACGCACGTCAGACGCAAGTCAATTGGGAAAAAATAACAAAGAAAAGAAAAGAAGAGAAAGGAAAGGAAAGGAAAGAAAAGAAAGCGGATTGTATTTTAAACCGGTGCCTTTTAGCAACGCAATTATTGTGAAGTATGGCGTGGTTGGCCGTATCCATTTGGCAATCTAAACTGCTAGAGGTCGGGGAAAACACAGAGAGCAACCCCCTGCATGGTTGGCCAAACGGATAGGAACGAGCGTCATGCCGTGGTATGAAGACGCTTTGGCGGCTGCGCCGTTTTTTTTTTTTGTTGTTATTGTATACCTGGTTGCACTGACCTGGTTGTACAGAGGTACACAGACGGGGTAGCAAGACACGAGGCCGACTGCGACAAAGTTCCCGAAGATTGTGAACTGAGGATCGTGGAATCGCGGTGACTCAATCATGACAGAGTTACCAAAAGCCAATTACCAATGAGGAATACACCATGGCGAACGAACCATATGACAGATCAAACCAGGCGTCCTACATTCGTGCCCCTTATTATAGTCACTGGGGTGAAATGTTTGAAAAAGCACAACAACGTGTATATTACTGCCAAACCAGGACGAATCGAATGGCGGTGCTTTTATTTTTGCTTTCCACAAAGCGTATCATGTGATAATACTATGCTTATTACAACCCCCGCTCTCTCTTCTGACAATGCCATGCATGCATGTAACAATATAATGCGTACTATAATATCTACCCTCCACGCGAGTTTTATTGTATCAGTGTTATAAGGCTTAGTTTGGGTAAGCTATAGGTTAACCTTTTGCAAGTGGTCAAACAGACTAATACCCCTCTAAATACCTTAACAAATGGCGTCGTCGACAGACCATGGGTTTTGGGGTCGTGGGTTCGATCCCCACCATCCACAATAATAAACTTTTCAGATTTTCCCCATGCAGCCATGTCGAAGTTGAAAAATACTCTCCCCGGTATGCCCAGGAAATGAAACGGCTTGGATAATTGACAGGTCCGCCCGTATATCCGGCCGACCTGCTGTCCTGCCGTTTTAGGGGGGGAGAGCGTTATAAGGCTTAGTTTGGGTAAGCTATTGGTAAACCTTTTGCAAGTGGTCAAACAGACTAATACCCTTCTAAATACCTTAACCCCTTTAGAGCCCCCGAACCTCTCCCCATACTAAATCCAAGTAATTTTGTCCCCAAAAACGGGTTTCAGTTGTAAAGGGGTTAACATCAGTGCACAGAATGATTATTATGGAAAATCGTCCTGTTGACCCTCTGACAACATCCAGGGGGGTCACCGACCTATGCGAATCTTTCATGATGATCAAACACATGACACGCGCGAACGACCTTCCGTAAAAATCGTGCAACTACATAGTAGTGAAACATAGATGTACCACGCAGCTTGCAAATTTGAGTTTCAACCATTCACTCGGTTGTACTCACATCTGACGTTTTTCAACTTTTTATAAAAAGCAGGAACGTGTTATATGGCCTCGGGAATTTTTCCTCGGGAATTCGAAGAACATTTCCTGTGGTAAAATTCTCATACCACCGTGGTTCCTACTTCAAAAACAAGCACCGTCATTCACTTCCCCGTGGTTTGGTTTTTCTTATGGTGCAATATCGCACTCCTCCAACTGCTACATGTCGGGGAGAGCACAGCAGAGAGCAACCCCCTGCATAGATAGGTTGGCCAAACGGATATCAATGAGTCCATGTCATGGTTTATCTGACGTTTTGGCGGCTGATGATGTTTTTGTTTTGTTTTTCTTAGTTGTATGTAGTGCATGCGTGCAAACAGACAGGGTAGCAAAAGGCACCAGGCCGACTACTAATACGGCCAATCAAAAAATGAAACAGTGCTACCCAACTAAACTAAAGTATTGACACCGACAGGGTATGTATCAATAAGGCACCCACCAGGCCGACTACTCTTTATAACACGGCCAATCAAAAACAGAAACAGCAGTGCTACCAAGTTGGTGCTACCCAACTAAACTATGTATGTGAAGTACCAGGTACCTGGTATACCAGGTGCCAGGTAGACAACACATGAACAACAACAGCAATACGCCTCTTGGTCGTACTTGGAGATCAAAGTTCCGTCACCACAGACCTTCACCACAGACTTGTTAGACACATCATACAAGACTCCGAGAAAATATAGCAAAGTTGAGTTTTAACCATTCAACAGGACTCCGAGAAAATATAGCAAAGTTGAGTTTCAACCATTCAACAAGACTCCGAGAAATTATATAGCAAAGTTGAGTTTCAACCATTCAACAAGACTCCGAGAAAAGATAGCAAAGTTGAGTTTCAATCATTCAATCGGTCGTACTCACATCTGACGTTTTTCAAGAACTGTACACGGCCCTCTGTACATGTACATGCATGCACATTATACAAACTTCGAACTACAAAACGAAACAAAATAACTCTACCAACATGCGGGTATGGAGCAACAACAGCAGCAGCATGTCAACATTACTCCGAGTGGGGCATGCGTGGTTCGTCGGTGTTGGGAAGCGTGCCCCTCATGGGTTTCGGTGTCTTTGGTTGGTCACTCCTCATGGCTCGCTGGCTAGGCTCAAAGCTTATGCATTCTTTCCCTAAATAGAACGCTAAAGACAGACTTGACACAGGGCTTGGCAGGGTAGGGCACGGTAGTGCAGGGTAGTGAGATGAAGGGTTCTGCTTGTCCCATCATCGTCACCTACATTATCGCCCATCTGTGATGACCTTGACTTGAGTGTGACATCTAATATCACGTGGTTTCACCTCAACCATGACATGGTTTCACGTCGAATCTACAAACTATCCTTCTACGGAGAGCGCTTTATTACAAGCAGCAGAGCAGAGCAAGCAGGAATCATGGAAATGTCGATACAAGCAATACCTGCGAGTACTGTACATTTATCATACCTCCCTCTTCGTCGATAAAGAGAACGACCGGCATACCACACACAGAAGATCTCGGACAGGTTATATTTTGCGTGGGGACCGGAGATCGCTGCGGTGTAGTAGGTGCAACATCTACGTAGTAACCTCAAGATACTGCGACTACCGCCCTGTGTTTTGTTCTTGTTTTGTTGTTTTGGATCGCCTGCTCCACCCCCCTCAGAGCTAATGTGTCAGTCGATACTACTGCGTGCGGTGCTACATACCACCGCCGTCATGCGAGTCGTCGCTGCCGCAAAGAACCCCTTGCATCTAGTTCCATCCCTGCTTTTGTTCCGTTTCTTCGCCCCTTTCTTTAGGGCCCAGAGAGCACGGAAAATCGTACTTCGATTTTCTTTTTTTTTTATTTCATGAAAAATACACGAAAACTTTAACTCTGCTTCTTATCAAGGAACGGCGTAGTGCGTTCTAGAAAATAAAAAGAACAACAAAACGCAAAACGGTCAACGAACACCTGTGGGCAACGACCGAGGCGAGCGATAGCTCGCGTCCTCCCCGGAGTGCCGCGGCTATCGGCAAATTGATTTGGCCGGCAGCGGCTTGGAGGCTATGGCTCTAGGCGTCTCTTGGATGGGCTGGCGCCACCCCGCCGCCCGACACGGCCAGCAGCGACGGGGATATAGCGGTCAAACTTCTGAGCGAAGTCATCATGTGGTAGTTGGTCGTGTAACTTTCGAGGTGCAGGGCGACGAAAAACTGGGTTTGCGGCCGTCTCGATTGTTTTCGAAGCGCCGCCGGCGGTCTACGCTGTGCTAAGGACCTTTGGAGGCCGCGCTGCGGCTGCTCCGGTGGTCCTACCTCTCGCAATGGTGGCTTCTCGCCTCTCAATCAGCCGACGACATGGCACCAATTCGTGTGGCCGGCTTCGGTTACACAGAACAAGCCATGTCTAGGTGGACAAACTCCTAAAATTGAATTACGATTTTCGACTAAATTCGACCGAGAATAGTCTTTTTTTACTTCTTTGTTGAATTTGATTTTTCGTAATAATTCTGGGAATGCCTGCTTGGTGATTCATTTTGTGACCGATCAGATGCAAATTATATTCCATTCTAAAACAAAAAATCGAAGTTCGATTTGGCAAGTTCCTCGTTGATTCGGGCCCTTATGGTTTATTTTCCCCGTTTTTGGCTTTTTTGTACTCTCGGGGGCTCTTGGGGCGGTGATGTCGGTATGGACACCGCCGCCGTCGAAGAGACAGAACAAGAGTAAGTAGAGGACAAACTAGGCAACAATGCTCCTAAACCTCTTCTTGTAGTTGCATTCGGAACCCAGTTTGGGTGATACCCCGACGCTGGCTGGGGGCCGTCATGTGCTTTGTTGCGGCGTTTTTGCTTCCTTAATCCTTAGACTTCGTTTGTATGTGAAGGCTACGCCGCCAGTATCATATAGCGCTGGATTGCGAATACACACGAGTTATAAATGACACACGACGTGTTGTATGAGCATACATACTCCGTTCCCCTTGCCGCCTCGGTAAGGCATGCTACGAGGCATGCCCTAGCAGGCTTGGAGCGAGTGGGGGGGTTCTTTCTGGCGGGTGTAAGGCCGGACTCACCCTCAAGGGGTGATACCTCCTTGCTGCTGCGTGTGGCCGCAAGGCTTAGGCGTGGCGGTAGAGTTGGGTCGTACGTAGTGCGTTAGGCATTGTCACCTACGATTTGCGCGCCTTGTTAGGCAACAGCGGCGGAGCAGCAATGCTTAATCGGGATGGCCGTGCGCGGAGGCAGGCGCCACCACGAGCCACACTACGGCGCAGTCTCAGTTTGCGTGAAGGAAACTGCGCGGGCAGGAGGCTGGATTCGACAACGAAAGAGAAGGGCGACTGAGCGTCGACGGGCGGGGAAGAGACGGATTGAACTCTCCCTGAACAAGAATTTTTGTTTCTCAGATCAGCACCGCGCTGCGAGGTGCATTTTATTTTTCGGGACGGGGGAGAAGGGGAACCGATTGGAATTGAGTGTCAACACGAGCAAGTGCGAAGGAGCGGGCCGAGTGAGTTAAGGCGATGAGGCGGCCATAGAGAACCACAGCAGCAGGAGGATGGCACAGTGATACCCACGACCCGCACGCACACCATCACGAGACCGGCGATCGTCTTTTTTTCAGTTTTTTTATACGAGGCAAAATACAAGGGCGCACAAAAAAAAATTGGACCCTCACTCCAAACCTTTCATTTTTTGGAGGGGGGGGGGGGGCGTCCCCCCCGCTAAATCCTATATAAATAACCATGCCACACTAATTCCTATATTAAACAAAGTGACTTAGTTATAGGGTGGCGGAGAATGTGCTTAGTCGAACAACAGACGAACCTCGACAGCGTACGTGTGAGGCCAGTGACACTTGGTGACGTCATCTTCTACTAGCTTAGTACATCTTCTTCGAGAACGCAACACCTCGAGCTCGGCGGCAGTACAACTTGGTACCTACAAGCTTACACGCGGCGCGGCAAGGCGCGGCGAGATTGTGTGAAACCGTCAAAACGCGGCGAAATTGTTGTTTTCGCCAACGAACTTTCTCGTTGCGACCAGCTCTGCCGCATGCCACGCGTGTTTTGACGTGTCTACTCGGTGGTGTCAACGCCGAAAACATCTTGATTCAAGATCTGAGTGGAGCGGATGGGGGCGCACGCGTAAGAGTTGTTACGTCATGGTCAAATTTGGCATAATTACCGGCTGCGACTTCGAATTTGTTGTCGGCGGGAGCCTTGGCTGCGAAAATTGCCATGTTATGTTGCACAACTTTTGTATGCAACAAGCTTTGAATATCGAAGATAAGCCAGCCAAGTGGAAGTGTGGTATCTCCATGTGCCGCTTAGAGCTACCTAGTGGAAGTGGGGCATCTGCTACCGCTAAGTTAGGGGCTGGGGCTGGGGCTGCTAGCCCAACTGCTGCAGCTGCTGCTTGGGAGTGGTGAACGTTCGGCCGGTCCAAGCACTTCGACTACTGTTCCGAAGGCCACAGCTCGCGCGAGCATATACCCATACGGTTTACAACATACAAACCCGAGGCCTTTTCGAAAATCAAGTTGGACAGCACTTGCACGACTTGAACACTACATGGTTGTGCACGGCAGCAAAGAACTCCGTCGATCGTGCTCCATGGTGCTTCCTTGCTGACCAACAAGCGACAACATGACGATCAACGTCCCCAACAGTGTCCAAATCAACGATAAACTTTGAGAAAAAAGAAACATTTTTTTTTGTGTCGGAGTGAGGGGGGGGTGGCGGGGGGGGGGGGGGGGGGGGGAGGGGGGGGGGGAAGTGAGGGTCCAGAAAAAAAAGAATCGTGCGCCCTTGGGCAATAGTACAACATGTTACTTACGTCACTGATTTTTGTAGCGTTGATAGAGTTGTATACCCTTCATGGGGAACGACTCCCCGCATTTTTTTTTTTCAATTTTCAGGCACGGGCGTCGTAGCTCAGAGCTGCGCTGCAACCTGTTAAATAACTCGAAAAGACGGGGCGATCATTGATATTTTGTATGGTGTTTTTTGGTTCGATTGCCCTTTTTTCACTGCATGCCCGCGGGTCGTCACGCTGACAGCACTCCAGACAGCAGGCGCCTTCGTCTGTGCTCACGATTGCCTTGCGGTTCGTACGGTGCAGGCAGCCCAACCGCTGCAGTTTGTGGCCGCAAGTTGGTTAGTTGTGGGAACGGCGGAACTCTATGCTGTAGTTGAGTGGATACCCGCGGCTATGTGAGTTCAGTTTGCACATTGATTGGATCATTTCACTTGTTTATGCACCTTTTTCGTGTCGTGCGTTTTAGGTGGGAAAACGTAGTACTTCCCGGACGAATTTTGATTCCATTTGATTTTTCGGATCTTTCTAGGGCTCCAGCATCTTTGTGAGACCACGGATTCTAGATTTTTGACAAGAGTTAATGTGAGACAACGACAACAACGACAACAACAACAACAACATACGTGGAAGTGTGGTGAGCTTAAGCTTTATTTGTTCCCATCTGCGGAGCCGGAGGATAAAACAAAAAACAATCGTTCTATAAACGGTACGGGGCGACGATCACGGGTATGACTCCCACTCACTGCTGTGGTCACAGGCAATAGTGCGCAGCAGGTGATAGACCGTGGCGCTCCTACTCCTACAATAGCGCCATTCGAAACCCATATGTTTCCTGCCCCCATTGTTGGTTGGAGAGGCGTCATGTTACTTTGGTCGTGCCGTCCTGGTTCCCTCTTTCTTTTTAGTTGATTTTTCCTTCTTTTTTGTTTTTTGTTTTTCTTACTTAGCTTTTTTTGGTTTTTACTGCAAATAGTCTGGTGTGCCGGCTTGCATGTTGGCGCGTGCTCATTGCGATTGACGTTCCATGGATAGCCAAATGACCTGGCTGTATTTGCAAATGATGTCTACGTACGGTCCGTGCACAACAATTTTTCCATTCACGTTTTTTGTGCGATAACTTTTTTTTGGAAAAAGAGTTGGAACGTGAAACAACGATGGTCGTGACCGCCTAGTCGATATATGTCGATAGCTTCAGAGTTTTTTTTTTGGCGACATGCAACATTTTTGACAAAAGTCATACACGGAGCCCCCTAAACACGACATACCTCCCCTCTCGGGGGCAGTCAACCTTAAGGGAGTGCTAAAAAAAGTAGAAGGCCAACACGAAAGAAACGGAAACATGCACAAGGGGCACAACAATCCCGGCAAAGCTGTCACAAAGACAAAGGTTTGTCCAGCACTGGTACGCACTCAAAACACAAACATATCACGATGCATCGTTCTCGACCTCCTTCTCCTCTCCCCCCTCCTTCTCTGTCCCCCCCTGCTCCATGGCGCGCTTCTTCTTCCACGTCTTGAATGCCTTTTTCGCCCTCCTCGTGAAGAAGGTTCGGCATTCCTGCGAAGCCGCCAACGCCTTCGCCGCCGCGGCGTCCTTTTCCGGATGTGTTTCCCCCCCCCTCGTTGCCTCCGAGACGGCATCCCCCCTCCGGGTGACTTCTCGGTGCGTGTGCCACTCCTTGAGTTCGCGGTCCTTGAGGTAGTCCACCATCCCGTCGTCGTACGCTTCAACGTATAGCCACACCACCCCACTCCACGCGCGGATGTGTTCCAACGGCACCCCACTCTACGCACCCTGCAGAATCTCGAGCATGTGGGTGAGGGAGTACTCGCAGTGAAGGCGAGGAACGTGCTTGACATATCCCCAGTACCGCTCAATAGCGTTGAGCTCGGGGTGGTACTTGGGAAGGAAGATGCACACGTGGCCGGCGTCCTTGAAGATTTGCTGAACCTTGTTGAGCTGCGCCTTGAAAGCCCGCAGGTCGGAGAAGACCCTTTCCATACAGCATCGCTGCCTCCTTCCAGCCGCCCCTCGGGATCTCCAACGGAAGAATTCTGCTGCTCCCGCCGCGCTTGCTCTAGAACTCTCTCCCGCTCCTCCCCGCCTTTGTTGAATGCTGCGATCGCTTGCCGTCATACCGCGTTGTCGGCCTTACACTTGTTGTAACACTTCACGAGCCGCTTCGCCCTCTCGCCGTCAAGCCGCCACAACCCCATCTCCTTGAGCATCTGCTCACCGCCTTTGTTGAGCCCACGCAGCGGCGATTCAGGCGTGACTTTGGTTCCGACGGGGTACTGCTTTTTATCGAGCCCCGTTCCAAACTTGCGCCCCTTGATCTTCTTTTGCTCCTCTGTCTTCGGCTAGAAAATCTTCTTGTCGTTGAGCAGTGTGTCACCAAGCTGGAATGTAGGGTGTGCCGTCCTTCCGTTGTCATCCTCGAACACCCTGACCGCAGTCTTCTCCCCACCCGGCGCCAAGCTGATCTTGTGGGCCAGCAACGCGTCGTCGTCGGAAGCGTTATGCCTGGTGGAGTTGTCGAAGATTAAGACACCCTGCCGGTGCGGCCCATTCGTCAGCTCGAACATGGCGGTAGCCGCCGGCAGTTGGGCGCACATGCGGTCGCTCGTCCAGTAGCCATCGTGCTGCTTCCCAACGGTCATGATGACAGCAGCCGTCGAAGAGTCGTTCGCTGTCTTCAACACCTCGCAGTCTGCAGCGGCCTTCTTCAGCACTTTCACCGCGTCTTCAACCTTCTTCACCTTGTGGCCAGCTGCCCCCTCACCCTCTGTCCTGCCGAAGTACTTTCCAGAGCGGCCGGTACCGGCATCGTAGTCCTCCTGCATCATGCCCCACGCCTTCTTGCCGATCTGCAGCTGCCCAAGGTAGACGCCGATCACACCCGAGATGTGCGCGGCGCGGCCCTCCCCCTTGACTTTCATGGCGGCCCCCTTCTTCGCCGAGATCCATTGGTGGTTCCCATCGTCGTTCTCCTTCGCCGTGATCTCGTCGTGGAATAACAGCGACAACACTTCGTGATCAGGCAGCAGGTGGTAGTCCCCCCTGCCGTCGGTCGCGATGAGGTCGCGCTAATCGAACGGAACCTGCTTGGAGTCGACTCCCGGCTCGCGCGTGCAGTGGTCGCACTCACATCGAAGGTAGCACGAGCACTTGCGCCAGAGCTTTCTCTGGTCGCACAGGCATCCCTCGAGCTGTTGCACACGCATGTAATCCCTCCCGAGAGCGTGCGCCCGGTCGTGGATGCGCACATGCTTGTACTCCTCCTTGCCGTCGACCGTCCGCACTGCTGGCCAGAACAGCGCCTCGCGTTTCACCTTCTTCGGTCGTAGTACTCCTTCACCTCTTCATCAGGGAGCAAGCGGTAGCAGCCCTTGGAGTCGGGTGCCGCCAAGTCGCGCGGGCCGAACGGAACACGCGTGCAGTCGCCTGCCACGCGCTTTGACGCCTCGCCATCGCCGTAGACGCGCACGTGCTTGTACTCCTCCTTGCCGTCGACTTCCCTGACTGCTGGCCAGAACAGAGGTTCCCGGCCCGTCGTCGCCCCCGTGTTCATCTGCTCGTCATCGCCCGTCTCCGACCTGGCCGCGCCGTCCCGTTCGTCGCCGCTGACGTCCGAGTCATCCGATGCTCCCTCCTGCCGAGCTTCACGGCGGCTGGTTGCCGCCATCACCGTTTCTTCCACGCGGACGGGGCTGCCAACTTGGCAAACATTAAGCCAGCAGCAACGGAAGGACACGGCGGGTTAAGTACTAGGAGCACCAGCCATTATTCGCAGTTGGGTTCTTGTCTGTTTTTGCGAACGAAGGTAAACCAAAGGAACGAGGGAAAAGAACGAACACACAACACACACGAGACGTCAGGTGCTGGGTGTGTGTGTGGTGACGCCGCAGGCATCAGGCGGACAAAAAGGAGCGGTACACCGCATGTGACACTGCACGACACGCCAAAGAAGAAAAAAAACGAAATACATCGGAGTGTTTCGACATCCCAGGCTGATGAAACCACCCCCCGAGCCAACAACTGCTTGCGATTTTTGCATTTTCGATTTCTGTTTCTCACATGGACATCTTCTGGCGCAGGCTCTCTAGCAACGCCACAAAGCTCCGACGGCTGGTGACGATGTCCGGTCTGTTGTGGCGTTCCACGTACACGCACTTGTGGTGCCTCGACCAACGAAAGCCGAGTTTCTGCATCCACTTGTGCACGGTCCTCCGAGAAATTCCTCTCTTACCGGCAATCTCCTCCTTCAGCAGATCTTCGTTGATCCACCTGTTGCAAAGTCGACACATTGCAGGATGAGTGCATGGAGAATACCACGAAAACAACTGACTACGACTTGGGGGGGTCGAGAAGAGGTTCTTTCCAATACATCAGAGAGATGCTCACAATGGAGAACTGACGTGAGGGGGAGGGTCACCGGCCAACTGAAAAGTATTCAATAAGCACAAAACTCCATTCCGAAGATAGGGATGAAGGTTGGTTCCGACGCTCGCGCGTACCTCCTACACTAATCATTTGTAGGAAGCGGGGGGGGGCGTCACAGCTGGAGGTGGGCCGCGTGTACGGCAAACAATGCACACGAGTGTCGTACGTAGCAGCGTCTCCCTTATATTCTACGTCCCCTTCTCTTCCCCCCCCTATTTTAAACCATACTCACCTTGGCACGTCTGCGATTCGAAGGCGTGGCTCGTCCTTCTTCCGTCGGTACAGCCTCCGGTCGATGTACTCCCTCAGGCGGCTGCGGATGTCCTCGTCGTCGATGTGAGAGTGCGCCTCCCGCTTGTTGTGCTGCCGTTTGCGAACAACAAAGGAGTCACCTTTGCAAAACTCCGTCACCCACCGCCTCACTGTCGTCGGGTTGATGTCGGCGACCTTGCCTACTTCTCTGCTGTGCTCTATTTTCGCGACCCCATCTCGGATTCTGTCGTTAATTCGGGCGTCATTTTCGTTTTGGGGGAATGTGCGGTAAACGGAGTATCCTCTTATCAAACAGCACCATCGCACAGCAATGAGTACCCGACAGCAACATTCAGCGCCCATGATGCAATAAAACAACAGCCCCGCTCCAAACAAAAGGTCCTAAAGCAGAAGACGAAAGACAGGAGAAAAAACAGCACTGCACATTCCCCGCCCTCACTCACTCGAGCAACAGGAAATGCTTCACGGTCCGGATAACACGGGTGGTGCGAACCAGTTGTGTTTCATCCAGCATCGTCGTCGAATTCTCCACCACCGATCTGTAGTTGTTGGTCTGTTCAGCCTGTGAGGAAGGAGGAAGAACACGTGCGTTTTCGAGATGTTGCCGTCAGCTGCAATTTCAGGCAATCTCGTCTCAACCGTAGGTTCCGATATGAAGGGAAAAAAAACAAAAAAAAATATGGACACGTGGCACGCAACCTGCCTTCACCAAAGAAGCGGCTAAAAACAGTGGCGGTGGCGCCCTATGGGTGGCCAAAGCAGTGCTAAGAACAGGCGCTAAGTCTGCGAGTGTCTGACGCTCAAAACCTAAAGAATGTTTACGGTTCGCTTTCGTTGATAAGCATTGATCACGTGCTGCTCCTCACGCCGCTACCAATTGTGGTTGCTACTCACTCTACTCTGCTACGTCGTATCTCACCTTCTGAAGCACGTCGTAGGCGTTGCGGTAGGTTTCCATGAGATCTGCCTCACGCCTCGACCAGTGCTTCCGCGTTCGGTCCCTTGCCCGAGCCAGCGCCGCAGGCGTCCATGTTTTGCCTTCCTGCACCACCCTCTCCCTCCGCATGGCGCGCCGCGACTTATTCGTCTGAAGCTTTGTCGCAGTGAGACCTGATCTGTCGCGGACCTCCTCCGGCGCCAAAACCCTGTTGCCCTTCCCTGTCCCACCTTTGTTGTTGCCAGCCGTGTTGTCGTTTCGGCGCGTGGGTGCAGCAAACGCACCGCCGAAACAACCGTCTCGAGTGCTACGGCGGGAGGGCCCTGATGCGGGGAGCTCTGCAATGACGGGCACTCCAGTGGTTCGCATGCTGTCTCCGACCTCACCGTTCGCCCCCGCCTCCTGCCGAACGTCTACTGCCTCTTTGCCAAGAGGCAAAGGGGGGGGGCGCCCCTCTCAGCAGAGCTGCTGCCGTCGCCGCCGCCGCCGCTGCTGCTGCTGCTGCTGCTGAACTCTAAACCGTCAAGAAAACCGTCTGATGAGGTATCGCAGTTGTCATCCAGCGCTTCTTCGGCGTCCTTTATCTCTCGACCACTACACCACTCCTCTATCAGAAGCCCGTGACCCGAAGCTATGGCCATGTCACCGACGCTGCCACAGCTACTGCTGGCCTCTACATCTCCGCACACGCTGCCGCCACCCGAGGGGCTAGTGCGCGGCGCAACCTCTGAATCCACCGCCGATTCCTCTACTGGATCAACCTCGCCACCGACAGAGGAGCTCTTCTCCTCTTCCAGCTCCTGCTGCTGCGTCTCCTGCTGCGCCCGCCGCAAGAACGCCCCCATAGCTCGTGCCATGTCTGCTGTTTGTTGTCCGAGAAGCGTTTTTATGTTGCGGAGTTGTTGGCTTCTGGACAGCACACGCGGCATGATTTTTTTCGCCACGTTTCCTGCTGCGCGCGCTGCGGGCTCCACGGACCGGTGCGCGAAACTCAGCATCGACTGACCTATACCACTGCTGCGTGCACCGCTGGGATGCTCATCGCACCACTCCTCGTCGTTGGCGTCCTCGTCTGCCGCCTTCCCTTCCTCCTCATCCACGTCCATCGAATCCGCGCCGTCGTGGCCATCGAAGGGTGCATCACCAGCGCCGGGCGATGGAAGATCATGTTGCTGCGCCGGCTTCGGCTTCTTAGAAACCGCCCGGCCATCGGCTCCGCGATTGCCGAATTTCTTCTTCTTAGCCCGTATGCGTATCTATTTCTGTCTCGTAGTTTGTGACCCCAGAGCTCGTCACTCAACGAGGTCTGAGGCATCAGCAAGGATACTGCTTGCGCTGGATGTAGATGGGTGGATGGAAATATCCGTTTAGTGCCAAGAACGCACACCTTCGCGCTCATATCATATCTTACCTGATATATCCCCCCCCCGCCGCCTCCCTCCTCCCCCGCCACCCGCACCATCGCCTTGACCTAGCGCGTATAACAGTAAGTTCCTACCATGTATACATTTATGCGACCTAAAGCGGTTGGAAATCCCTCCCCCCCCCCCTTCGTTTTGTTCTCTCCCGCCGCCTCACCTAAAATCAAATCTGCCATACAGAGTAATAAACACTACCAGGCAGGTGATGATATAATCCCATTACCTTTCCAGCCATCAGTACCGTAGCTCCAACCCCCCCCCCCCCGCCCCCTCCTTCCCCGCCATCTGCACCATCGCCTAGACCTAGCACCACGCGTATTTTAGTAAGTTCCTACCAGGTATACACTTATGCGACCTAAAGCGGTTGGAATCCCCCCCCCCCCCCCCCCGCTTCGAACATTCCGCCCTCCCCTCACCGGTTGTACGACTTGCAGGATATACATGGTAAACTGATGCTTCCGCAAATGGACCGACCGCCCGCCCCTTCGGCACTACGCTTCAGGCCGTGAACTTGTCTGGTCTTCACAGCGTGACACGAGTTCCCTTCTTGTCTTCTGACTTGGTTTCCGCGTCTATACATTCCTCTTTGGCTCCCTTCGCATCCTTGCGCTCAGTGGCCGCGCCCTTCGTGTTTTCGTAGGACGATTGCTACTGCTATACCGTAGGTACGTACCCTTTTTTGAGCTCTCACGGTTGTGAGCTCCATCATAGGGTTGTATATCTTGCAATGAGACATTTAAGCCTCGTTATTACGAGGTGTGGGGGAATCTATGGCCTCGTTTTCGTTTCTTTCGAATAGCCGCATCTTCCACCCCCTTTCCAATTCTAGATGTTTTGTTGACATCCTTTGATTGGCAGGTGATCTGCATCTACGACTATTCAGGGTGGCCTAGTGTAATGGAGTGCCCTCCGTAGAAAGATAGTTTATAGATTCGACGTGAAACCATGTAATGGTTGAGGTGAAACTGCATGACATTAGATGTCACATTCACGTCAAGGTCATCATAGATGGGCGATAATGTAGGTGACGATGATGGGACAAGCAGGACGCCCCACATCTCACTACCTGCACTACCCTGTGTTTCCCTGCGTTCCCCCGCACTACCGTGCCTAGGCCTGTTATGTCTGGCTTTCAGAGTTCAACGTAGAGGGAATAATGTATAAGCTTTTGAGACTATCCAGCGAGTCATGAGGAGAGACCAAACAAGGGCACCGGAACCCATGAGGAGCACGCTTCCCAACACCGACCAACCACGCATCCCCCACTCGGAGTACCACTACAATTCCTTCCACAACCATCATCAGATTTGTCCCCGTAAAAGGGTTTATAATTTCCCCGAATAGATTGATGAGTTGCCGCCCCCCCCAGCCCCCCCCGCTTCCCCCTGTTTTTCGCCCCCGGCCCCATTTATTTATTTTTTCCTTAAAAATCCGCCCTCCCCTCACCGATTATACGACTTACAGGATATACATGATATACTGATGCATTTCCTTCCACACGCAGCTTGTCAGACTTTGTCCCCCTCAAAACCTCAAAAACGAGTTTTATAGTTTCCGCGCACAGATTGATTAACATCATCACCCTGCTGACCCTGGTACAAGCTACACTGTAGTTCCAAGGGGAGTCGCCGACCTATGATATGGACACATACCCAGTAGTACGCGCGATCGGAGTATCACACACAGCTTTCAAAGATGAGTTTCGATGAAATCTTCGACCTCACAGTTGGAGGAGTATATTTTTATTTTTATACGAGTAGCCAGCTCGGAGTAGCACATCATAACAATAAAAATACACTCCAGCTGTGAGATCGAAGATTGGAAGATTTCAATATTTCAAGATTTCGTCGAAACTCATACTTGCAAGCTGTGTGTGATACTCCGGTCGCGCGTATTACTGGGTGTGTGTCCTCATTAAGGATATAGGCCGGCAACCCCCCTTCCTATCAGTATGTGTAACTTGGTGGACCTAGCCACCAGATATCACTTCTAGTATTAATTATTAATGAAACTGTCTTTGCTTCCAAACGCAATATTAAACTATTAATATTTTGAATACGCTTCCCCTCCCCGGTTCAAAAATAAAACGCCCTCCCCTAACCCGTCATACGACTTCAACAGGATAACACATACTAATAAACTGGTGTATTCCACAGCCGTCAGATTTTGTCCCGCTCAAATACAATATTGTTTTGGAGTTTCCGTGCACAGATTGGTTGACATCACCGCCGCCGTGTTGACCCTGGTACAAGCTAGTTCTAAGGGGGGTCACACACCCAGTAACACGCGCGACTGGAGTATCGCACACACTCAGCTTGCAAAGATGAGGTTCGACGAAAATATTTTATCTCACAGCTGCTGTAGTACTCGTAGCTATTTTTATTTTTCCAACATGTATTATCCACTTTTTTTCTTACCTCAGATAAGAACAACGTGTGTGAATTTGTGCTTATGATCACGTGTTTCGGCTTGCCATGTGTGCGTGCGTTTTCTTTTCACTAACCTGACGTTTCCACCTGTCTACATACACCCAGCGCAATCAGTCAGCCGCCCGTCTTCCTAGCTAGAGAGACGAGCTCTGTGGTCACCAACTACGAGACAGAGACACACTTTTTGTAAATACAGCAAGTAAGTGCGAGGTGATTTGGCCACCCATGCGAATGCGCAACCGTAATGGACAGGAGGGGTGCTCTCTTGAATCTAGGTATCACAACGTTTACCTGTCTTCACATCAAACCGTTATGTGGTCACAGACTGTGAAAACAGAGTAATGTTGAGGTATCGGTGGCTGGGGTAGGTATTATTCCGTTTGACCACTTGCAAAAGATTAACCAATAAAACAGCTTACCCAAACTAAGCCTTATAACATTCCCCCCCTGAAACGGCGGGATACCAGGTCGGCCGGATATATTCATTTTCTTTGTTTCTTGTTTCCAGTTGACTTGCGTCTGTCGTACGTATGCGTAGTGATAGGTACTACGTGCAACATATACGTGGTGGTCTTTCCTGGGTGGCGAGCGGTATACCAGGTAGTCGGTTTTTCCAGACGCGAGTAGTGAGACGTATGCACCAGTATAACCTGGCACATCGTAGGCTGACTCCCAATTTCACTTTTTATATGTTTCTGGTGGAGGCACGAATTGCGTCAGCTGCGATACATGCGTGTACCACCTTTGGTTTGTGTTTTTCCCTGGGGTATTCCTCAGCTGCAGAGTGACTGGAGCCTGTCCTGTGACCACGGACTTGATTATGCGAGTTAATGTGAGAACAACAACAACAACAACAACGGGCGGACCTGTCATATCCAAGCGGTTTCATGTCCTGGGTATAACGGGGAGAGTATTTTTCAAGTTCGACATGGGGAAAGTCTGAAAAAGCTTATTATTTTGTGGATGGTGGATTTGAACCCACGCCAAAAAAAAACATGGTCTATCGACGACGCCATTTGTTAAGGTATTAGTGGGGTATTAGTCCGTTTGACCACTTGCAAAAGGTTAACCAATAGCTTACCCAAACTAAGCCTTATAACAGTAACCAAACAGTCGCAATTCATCAAGGTAAAGCAAGTGAAGTGCTAGCGTACCGGGTACGAGAACACAACAAAACAAGCCAGGTCATAACAAAAAGAGAAAGAAAGAAAAAAGAAAAGACAAAAGAAAAATAAAAGAATACAAAGCAAAACAAACGACACGTGTTCTGAAGAATGTGATGCATGAAGATCGGAAAGGAAAGGCAAGGCTGCAATTGCCAGAGGAACACCATACCTGATACGTGCTGAAGAGGAACAGATGCTTGTTCAACTACATTGTTATTAGTTGCCAGTTATCTGGCAGACAACTATACTGCTGTGTGGAATGTCTGCGCAAAAAAGCTGTCCTGGCTGGACAACTACCGGGTAGTTGCGACCCCGTACATAACTCTTACTTGTAGTTGCCAGTTGTAGTTGTACAAGGTGGACAGGTGTGTATGCATGTATTCATAAAACGAGACGAGACCGGTGCAATAGAACTTGAACATGCACATGCATGTGTAGAGAACAGGTAGACTCGGCAGAGAAGTAGAACTTGAACATGCATATGTGTGGGGGCTGTATGATGTCAGCTCCCTGTGATCAGATAGTACTTCCAATATCAACTATTATTGCCGTCAACGTCGTTTTCCTGTTTCGTTCGCAATTGCACAACGGCAACCTAATGTTTGTCCATACTACTATACGGGGCGGGGGGAGGGGGGGCAGCAGGAGGGGTAGAAGGAACACCGCACAAGGGTATGGGGGCAGGGGGGGGGACAGGAGGAGTAGAAGGGAAACCGCGGTAGATGAAAGTAGGAAGGAGACCGCAGACAGGGTAGCAAGGTACCAGGCCGACTAGTAGGTGGAACCTTTCTATCTATGCCACTCGTACCGCCAACTGCTGCGGCTGCTCGGAATGTGATGTCTTGGTACTTTGATTTCTCCGTGAATTTATTTATTTTCTTTCTTTTTTTTCTTTCCCCTTCTTATCCTTATGAAGGGAGTCTTGCATGGTGGGTAGGTGACGAGCCTGTTTTATTTGGCCCTCCCAGACTTCCTTCTTTTACTTGTTTCCTTTTTCCGGGGTATTTTTTTCCCCTTGCATGTCCACTTTGGCTCATGCTCGGGGTATGTTTCTATCTCCCGAGCTTTGGCTCCCCTTTTAATTTATTTATTTATTTGTTTGTTTGTTTTGTCTTGGTTTCTTTCGTTGTTTCTCTCTTTTACAAGGTATTTTGGTTTAATGAGAAGAACACAAAGGGGGGAGGGGGGGAAACAGGAGGAGTAGAAGGAAAGCCGCCCAAGGGAGTGGGGGCAGGGGGGGCAACAGGAGGAATAGAAGGGAGACCGCGGTGGACGAAGGCAGGAAGGAGATGGCAGACAGGATAGCAAGGTACCAGGCCGACTAGTAGGTACGTAGCACTTTTCTTCTTTTTCTGGGGTATTTTTTTCCCCTTTGTTCCCTCCTTGCGTGTCCAGGTTTTTGGCTCGTGTTCGGATTATCTTATTTTGGTTTTACTTTACTTTATTTTATTTTATTTTATTATGTTTCTTTTCCGAGCTTTGGCTCTCCTTTCCGGTTGGGTTGTTTCATCGATTTCCCCTTCATTTTGTTCGTTTCATTTTTGTTTTATTTTATCTTTGTTTTTATTTGTTTTCTTATTATTATTTTGTTTTAGTTTTTGTTTTTGTTTTCGTTTATTTCGTATTCTCTCTTCCAATGTATTTCTGTTGCTGACGTATGTATGTTGTGCCTGTCGTACCCAGTACTAGGGCATGACATTGCGTTGTCGAATGCATTACGATGCATTATCTCTGTGTCGTAGCTTGTGACCACAGAGCTGATCTTTCTAGGGTGAAGAATCAGTACGGACACTGGGTGTGCTGGATGTCGACGAGTAGAAGAACGGTTTAATGTGAAGAACACACACACACACACACACTTTTACGAGCTGTCTGGCCTAGAGCCCCGCCAGCCCCGACAGTTGAATAGTTTTCCGCCGCTCAATTTTGCGATTTTTCGTCTGAATCTTTGCCTGGGGCCCTGTATGCGCATTCCTCATCGGGCCAAAGCGGCTCCAGAAGAAGAAAACAAGGAGCTAAATTTGTGACCGTTTGAGTGAAACGCCGTGCATGATAGAAAAGGACCGAAATAAACGTTAAACAAAACGTTTTGCTTCTGGAGCTGCTTTGAAGGCCTAGACTACAGTAATAATAATGCCCTTCGAATCACGTGTCAAAATTTCAGTGCAAAAGTAGACAGTTTGAGCTGCGAAATCGAGATATCGTGAAATCGAGATTTCGTGTCTTCTCGTAATATCTTAAATTTGTATTGGGATCTTATGCGCGTCGTATCTCTCGATAGATAATGAATTAGGCGAACGAGAATATAACGATCGCTTCCCCGTCCCCCAAGGAATGGTCACACCAAGAATCAGCGGCATCCGCTTTAAATATTTTTGTGGGTTTCGTATAGACTGTTGTATGTAGCAGTACAGAAAATGTCGATACGTGACGGAATTTTCTCTAAGTGGCTTTTTTCGACAAAATCAACTCGGATTCCAACATCTCAAACGTCTGCAAAAATGCGCTACGCACTCAGCAACACGGTTGCCAAATTGGAGTCGGAATATTTCCAAACAAATGCAAAAGCGCCGGTCAAATGAAAATCTGCTCTATGGCCGGACAAGCTCGTATCAAATATCTATCTGTTCAGTCCCGTCATTTTCAGTAGAGCTTACCCCGTTTTCGAGACGGAACGGTGGTTGCCGCAGACTGCGTACGAGACGAGGGCGGTTTCACTCTACGTTGGTTGGTTGCGTTTCATTCTGTTAGGATTAGGGTACATATATATAATTTAAAGACTTCGTCAATCATTTTCTCGAAAAAGCGGCTAGGTACCCTCGTCATTTTCGAATAACTATGGATACAATTTTCGTCTGCCGTGCACCTTACGTCGCATAATGTGAGAATGTTATGCCAGGGTATACAATCGGTACCCAATAAATAGGAATAAAATATAAAATGGTTACAACACGATATATATCATATACCAGGTATATAATATCATATACCAGGTATACAACGAAATTCCTGGTATGATGTATATGCTGTTTTACATAATAATAGAACAGCAACAGCAGTAGACATGGCGATGACCTTTTCGTTGCATCAAAAATATGTGCGGAGTATTTTTTTAGAGCTGGAAAATAATACCTGGTTTGAGGCACTACATGAAAAAAAAAATCCGCACGAGCCCATATTAATAGTAGCATGCATTTTCCCCAAAACAGCAAAGGTGTTATACGGGGTTAAGGTGAAATGTTTAGGTTTTCCTTGCTTCTTCCAGTCAATCGTGCACTGTTGCAGCCGCGATCTTATTTACGCCGCAACGACGCATCATCAGCACCAGCAGCAGCACACACACGCAAGAATTTGCTCGCACCAACCGGTTCACACCACAACTACGCCCCTCCCCCAGCTTGACAACAAGTTTGCACTCCCTTCTTTTGTCACCTCTTTGGCCTGGAGTGCAGTTAGGGCTGTTACAACTTGCTGCAGTGCTGTCCTCAGGCCACTTCGCTTCGGTTTCATCTCTTCCTGGCCTCGTCTCAGGTGGTGAAGGTCAGTGGATATACCGGTAGATTGTATCATACTCGTCAACAGCAGCAGCCGTCTAGGGTGCCTCGGCTCTGTTTTTTGTCGCTTTGGTCTCTGAGCATTTATTTGCTGTTTTTGGCCGTTTTCTACCGGGTACACAGCTCCCTCCCTTTTGCAACTCGGATCCGGGGTGGCATACAGCGGGTACTCGACCCCCCCCCCCCCCCCCCCTCCGCGTTGCAGTACGTAGCTTCAATCATTTATTGTCGCGAGAATAGCTCATAATTTTCATTTTTCTATTAGATAAGACACACCCAATATGTTCTTCCCCCGCCAACTCGTCGATATGTGCACGTATATACACTATTTATAGTACACACGTGTCACGTCAAGTCAAGCCCTATGCGTCGATGTTGGCATCAGAAAGAGTTCCCCTATGGGCGGGGCTTTTGAGCCAGCTGTAATGGAGTGCCCTCCGTAGAAGGATAGCTTTATAGATTCGACGTGAAGCCATGTCATGGTTGAGGTAAAACCACGTGACTTTAGATGTCACATTCACGTCAAGGCCATCATAGATGGGCGATAATGTAGGTGACGATGATGGGACAAGCAGGACGCCCCACATGTCACTACCTGCTCTACCTGCTCTACCTGCTCTACCCAGCCCTATCGTGCCTAGGCCTGTGTTGTCTGTCTTTTAGAGTCCAATGAAGAGGAAATAATGTATAAGCTTTTGAGTCTATCCAGCGAGCCATGAGGAGAGACCAAACAAGGGCACCGGAACCCATGAGGAGCACCCTTCCCAACACCGACCAACCACGCATCCCCCACTCGGAGTACCACTACACAGCCAGACGGTCCTCTGCGTATGGGACTCGCATTGCTGTTGTAACAGGGTCGTACTCTGTCTTTTCCTGGGTACACAGTCTGCTACATTCGAATCATTGATGTAGAGGTATTGCTACATTCTACTTCGAAAGCACGGCCAAGAACCATTCGAAGCATTGAAACCACCTATTCCTCTGTATTTGAGATCCTTTGAAGCGTTGTTTCATCCTCCGACAGAGACAAAAGCGTCATCATCAGTTTGAACTTAGATCCCTCAAAAGGAAAGCCACAAGACATTCAGCATGAAATTGTCGAAAATATCACAAAAAAAAGGCCTACAATTTTTTTCGCCTGCAGCGAAAAGACGCCATAAAATTGTTTTCGCATTTCCGGCGAAATAAACCCGCACATGTTGTGGGGCCTGCGGCCAAAAAAGGTGCGGGGGGCGAAACCGAATGTGCGACAAGCCTCACATCTACTTCTGTTTGTGGTGCGCTCAAGCCGATTTTCTCAGGAAAATCATGCAACACTGCGCAACACTTCACCACCTAATTATAACCCTGCTGGGTACCCTCTTCCCTCCTCCCTTACGTTCCTATTTCTCTTTCCTTTTTCATTTTTTCCTTAGTTTTTTTCTTCTTTCCTCTATTCCTTACTTGCAAGCAGAGTCTGGTGTGTTGTCGTAGCTTTTCCGCCCTTTTACCCATTGCGTTCGGCACTGCATGACCAAATCGGCTTGCTATAGTAGTTGCGCTGTAAACCTCTGTCTTGTGCTTGTGATCACAGACAAACCTCGTCTCGCTACTCGCAGGAGGTGGTATCGGCGCGGACGCTGGTTTTTCCGGGTGGTGTGTGCTCTTCACGTTATTAAACTGATATTTTCACCCATATTCATCCAGCACAACCGGTGTCCGTGCCGATACTTCATGGGGAGACGAGGTCTATAGTCACAAACTACGAGGCAGAGACACGACACAATCATTGCAACTACAACAGGAAGGTGATTTAGCCATGCAATGCCGAACGCAATGAATGCGGGGGGCTTGCGTGCCGCAGGCGTGTTGCCCAGCGCGCAACAGACGCCAAAGCACTAATCAATGCCTAGTTTCCTATTCCTAGTCCCGACCAGGTAGTACCTCCTCACCACTTACTGGTATTCGAGAAAGACCCTTTGAATTATATGTACCCTAACCCTAACGGAAAAAAGTTCTGCACACTTTATAGCATATAAGTCATGCACACTACTACTACATGTGTTTCTCTTGCAGCTTTTCCTTTCCTTTCCGATCTGCTTGCATCACATTCTTCAGAACACCTGTCGTTTGTTTTGCTGTGTTTTCTTTCTTTTTCTTTTTCTTTTTATTTAATTTTTTTTCTTTCTTTTTTTTTTCTCTCTTTATTTAATGGTCTGGCTTGTTTTGTTGTGTTCTCGTACCCGGTACGCCAGCGCTTCACGTGCTTTAGTACTTTGATTAATCGCGACTGTTTGGTTTACTCTGTTTTTACAGTTTCTGAACACAGAATTTGTATCTCTCTAGCATGAATCAGCACGGACTCTGGGTGTACTGATGTCGTTGGGTATACAGAAAGAACGGTTTGATGTGAAGACATCACACATCTACGATACCTATCTTACTCTGGCACTCGTGTGCAAGGTTGACTTGTGCGGCCTGCCAAAGGAAAAGAGTGAAAGGTGACCGCTTCAGCGCGAAACATATATACTTTGAAGTACACCCTTAACGACCCTTATCGGCGTACATACCCCATGCACCCCAACCCAAAGTACTGAATTTTGTATGGACACACCTTGATCCCACCCGCTATGATACTCGGGCTAGGTTCAGTTAGGGCTTAGGCTTCTGGTCGGGTTGGGACCTGGTACCAGCTATTATACCAGTACACTACTACTGCTACTGCTGTAGTAGTACAGTAAATGCGGGTTACACAGCTTCCGTGCGCAGAACAAGGTTGAATGTCTTAGGCCTGTTGACCCTGTCATTAGCAGGGGAGTCACCGACCGGTATCCTTCACGAGGGTATACACACCCCGTAACACGCGCGATCGAAGTATCACACGCGGCTTGCAAAGCTGAGGTTTTATTATTTTTTTTTTTAAATGGTCGATCTCACAGCTGAAGTGTAATTTTTTCTTTTTTTATGAAATAAATGGGGGTGCATATATACATACATATATTTTTTGAATTTTTAACTACAGCAGTAGTAGAGTACCGATATACCTGGTACGAGGTCCCAACCCGACAAGAACCCTCAGCCCTATGTTAAGATACGGCCTCGAAAGGCCTGTAATTATCCGAATTTGAGATCATTTGGATGGATTTCGTATGATAAGGTTGGCGTTTTATATTCGGGAAAGTTAGGAAATACTCGAGTAGATCGCAGGCACGAGCCTCCGATCTCAGAAGCTATCCGGGGCTCTGGTGGAATCGAATAAAGCAACGTCTCTACGAAGGAAAAGAAAGTGAGTACTCTCCGAGGGCCTGCTCAATTGGCAGACCTGTAGGGGGCACTCTGTGTCCCCCCTATAACTTTACATGTGGCGTCGACGGCAGGACAAGAAAGAAAAAATAATGGGAAGCCTAGCCCGAATATCATAGGGGGTGGGATTCGGATGTGTACATGTAAAATTCACTACCTTGGGTAATTTTTTTTCTGTGCGTGGGTTATGTACACCGATAAGGGTCGCTAACGTATACGGTAACTATTAAGGGTGTATATATTTTTTTCGCCCTGAAGCGGTCACCTTTTCACCCTTTTCCTTTTGGCAGACCGCACAACAAGCCAACCAACCTTGCACACGAGTGCGAGAGTACGATAGGTAGGTGTGCATGACTTATATGCGTACCTAGGTGTGCATATTTTTTTTTCGTAACCCTAACCCTGACCCAATGAAACTCGAAGAAGTGGTAAGCTCTATTGCCCTAGTAGGCCTTGGATCACTTCTCGCAGATCGAGTCGAGTCGGGGTCTCGTCAGGGTGATACGACCCCGTGAGATTTGAAAACCTCCTGGCCCGACCCGCGGGGCGGCTCATGACCACTCGAAAATCCCTTACCCCACGACGAAAGCACTGCTGAAGGATCTCAAGTCCTTTAATAGGGACCACCATACAGACTATCGCTTGAAAAACGCCGCATAAATCCCAAGAAGCATTTAGAGGGGCCAACTTCGTTAACCCCTTTAGAGCCCCCGAACCCCTCCCTATACTAAATCCAAGTAATTTTGTCCCCAAAAACGGGTTTCCGGTTGTAAAGGGGTTAAGGGACGTCGGGATATCCGGGATCCTGCAGCCCCAGCGCACTACGAACCAAAGATGTCAGGAGCCGGCCAGTCAAGAGAAAACGTCCAGCGGACAGTCAAGGGTGTCAAGCCGACCGTTCCACACTAAAATATGGTAGTTTGGCGTCAAGTCAGCGTAAATTATTGGAGAATTGCCGTCGGTCAAGGGGTCACAGGGCCGTCTCCTGACATCGTATTTACTACGAACGGTCCGTGACAGAGGGCAACCTACCATTAATCTGCCCTTTGCCCTTTCGGGGCTTAAGGTCGCTCTGAACGAAGAGATTATTTAGGCGTTTACCAACAGTTTCGGTTTTTGCCGAAATTATTTCGTTTTCTTCTCTCGGGAAAAGCCTAAAAACTTGGATCCCAAAAAAACAGGCCTCTAAGTTTTTCAGTTTTGTTGTTTAGGGAAAAAAACTGATAGAAAAAACAAAACTGATAGTTAGGTACAAGGGGCTTCGCCGGCGGCCTGAACGGCCACCGGTCGCAGGTTGGCGTGAAGCCCAATTTATAAGTAGCAGCTATGGATGTCGTGAAAGATGGAGGTCAGACTTAATGCCAAGAGTTGAGAGCGCTCTCTATAGGTGACGAGCTCGTTTAGCATGAAGACCGCCAGAAATTGTAGATCGCCATCTAAAAAACTACACAGTCCGTAGTACGTGCGATCAAGGTATCACACACAACTGTAGTTTGCAAACATTACTTTCAGGAAGTAAAGTACGCTCACAGCTGATGTTTTCCAGTACCTCGGCTGTCTTCGATCTCTTGGCCGGAGACCGACTCAGCGGGTCCATAAGGAAAGCTTGGCAGTTGAAAGATGAGGGAGAGTGGGAGAGTACTACTGCTGTTGTAGTACGCACCAGTGTGCTCGCGATGGTCGTGGCAGCTGGTGGGCGGTGGGTGACATCTAAAAAAAATTGGGACATAGCGGGCGCTATGTCCCGCATCGCGAAGCACAATAGTGCTTACAGCTGATTATTTTCACCATGTACACATATTAAGGTGTAAAAGGACACACGATACATACGCGTGAATCACTCCATTCAAGACAACCTGCACGCACCAAAAGCAAACAGCAACGAACAGCAACAAAACACAACCCCGCATACAAAAACGATTGTGTCTGTGGAATCGGTGGAATCGCCATTTTCTCGATTGACCGCTGCATTGTCGATTGTCGATCGACTGATACCTGGAACACAGCACAGCAGTTGTCGTGAAGAAGGACGCTGAGCTTGCATCCATGCAGATGCCTAGCAGGATCTTAGGCGCGATGTACCATGCCTCAACATCCCCGTTGGTATTATCCGCTCTAGTGCGCCATGCCCTGAGCCCTCGCCCCAGTTGTCGCGAGTTGCAGGCTATACGCCTTGTCCAAAAAAACAAAAAAAGGAACCTCGCAGATGTCTCCCATGGCTGACACATAACACATGCATGACATTACTACATACGTCATCGCCACGAAACATGGACGGCGTGTTTGTGCCGGGCGGGCAAAGCATGTCGTAGATCTCGACCTTGCCGTCGCCCGCGACCTTGCCGTCGCCCGCACAGTCCCCACGAGATCGGCGCCGGCAGCGCGGCCGACTCTCCCGGGAGACCGGAGGTCGGAGAGCACGTCCCCGAAGAAATCGAGACAAAATACAGCTAGTTCCTGCGACGAGCGGTGTGAATCAAAACGTTGAGCGCAAGGCCAAGAAGAGAGATTTATAGGTATATCTACGAGGATGTAGAGGATCGGGCAGCCGCGCCGCTCGAGCTGTGCCACCACTCGCGAGCGCAAGAGACTGAGCAGGGTCGTTCCCAAGGTCATCGGCAGGTCATCACTGATCGCAGAAGGCGCAATGAGTGTCTGAGCTTGATTCGTCGAGTTGACAAAGTGACCGCACCGAGGCGGCCTGAGGAGACGATCTCAACACCGGTAAGCTTGGGTCACGCGGTATGCCGAAGGCAGCCAAAGCAGACCATCAGATGAGGCAGAAGAACATGTAGAAACTTATTTTGCATTCTCCACCGTACAGTCCTCGTACACGCACACAACACACACTCCAACAATCACACACTGGCCCGGTTGGGCACAATTCATCCAATACGAAAGATTGGAATCACCATACATCCCAAACATACCAAGAACTCCTCGTGATCGGAGAACAGAATGAATCATCAACCATTTCCGTAGATCATATGCAGTTACATCTACATGACGTTGTTGCAAGTAGCCGTTAGATCCACATGATCGTTCAGCCCCCCTGCTTGCAATACTGTCATACTTCCTGTGTTCAAGACATTCCGTACGCATACCCCTAAAAATCAGATAATCATTGTACTCGCTCATAATATCTCACGATGGTTCAAAACCAATGATCACCAAGCGCAAACCCAAACAAATTCCCATCTACCTCATTGCTTCTGCAATGGGATGCCCTTTCCAACAGTCAGTGTCCTATCCATTCAGTCTGAGTTAATATACTCAATTGAATGCACGTTATGCTACTATCAGATTACTCTACTGCAAACCTCAAGCAAGTGCAAAACCCCAAAACTAGCTAATTGGCCTCCCTGCGGCGATGACATCCTATTCGATCTCATACTTCCAGTCAATATGTCTCCAATCTCAACCTGGGAGATTCAAAATTGAAATCAAGACAAAGCTCAGTTCCACTATGTATCAAAATTTCCAAACATCCCCCCCCCTGACGTTTTATCGATATGCCGTAAATTGGCGTTTCAATTAATCCGTCCTTTTTCTCCATAATCAAACCAAGCTGCAATGAAATGCTATAACTGGAAAAAGGTGTACGAGCAATATCATTCCACTCTACCCCCCTGCTCGTTGCCTTTCTTTCCATAGTAAGTCCATAGATGCATCATTCCATCTAGACTAGTGTAAGCTCAAAAGCAGAATCTTGAATTGAAATAAAGTGTAAGAGCATCGCCTTCAACTATTATATCATGATCCAAAAAATCAATTAAGATATACCTCCTCCATTCCGGAGTCAAGCCACGATTGGTCCAACCAGTTCCGCTCTGGTTTAGTCCATACCAAGCTCTCAACACGCATTGGTGTTACAGGGCACTTTGATTGGGACATGTGCTTCTTCAACTATGGAAGTCAGCATTCATCGTACCTACCTACGTTTAAATTTACCTGTCCAACGCAAAGATACCCTTTCTCAAGTCGAATTTTTCGCGTCACGCATCCTACCAGCTCGCAAGAATCGAAAAGTTTCATGTCGTGCGTATGGCGACTGCTTACATGCCATCTACCATACATTGAAGAGGCCAAATGGAAGAAAAAAAATGTTGGATCCCCGATGTCTCAACATTTCAAGAGTCCCCCCATCAGCACTTACTTGGTTAGTGAATGCTGGCACACAAAAATGCAAATTGGATTGCTCTCGGCCTTGATTCTACAGGCAAATTGGCTCCTGTCTAGCATAGAACCCCAAATCTTAGCATCCACCTCTCGTATACTTGTACGTCGTAGGTAACATTCTACAAGACTTCCGCAGTCCAACATGACACTAAACGCTGTCCTCACATTCAATCATTGGGCGGTAATCCGCCCAATGAGAGAGTTAAGGTTCGTTCTTACTGTTGTTTGTCGGCGCGTACGTACATACTACTAAAGTTAGTATGGTATGCGCGCACGACCATTTTCAGAGAGTCCATGCAGCATCAAACACAACATCAGAATTTAGATACATGGAAAGCCCAGTACTCTGCTGTAAATCATCATCTCGCCCGCGATGCCTGTGAACTATTAATAACACCTCCTTGGGCTTCCGGGCACGCAGTTACAGGCCTGCAAGGAGCGTCAGACGTTGCGTTCGGCATATGCTACTCATGGTCCCCCCCGGTTCTCATCGCTCATGCCCCAAGTCTTCAATGCGTGCTGCTTGTACAACGGAAAGAAAACGCAAACTCAATATACGTAAAGCGTCTCAGTCAATACAACGAAAAAATCATATTGTACCTATACTACAAGGGTGTGTTCGGTACGGTACATACCGAGGCGTACCGGCGGTATATACCGGAAGTATTACTAGTACCGGACACTGCGATAAGTTCGATACGGCGTCAACACCGCTACCGGAAACTTCGGTAAGTTCGGTACGACATCAATACCGGTACCGGAAACTTCGGTAAGTTCGGTACGACATCAATACCGGTACCGGACACTTCGGTAAGTTCGGTACGACGTCAATACCGGTACCGGACATTTCGGTAAGTTTGGTACGCTATCAATACCGGTACCGGAAACTTCGGTAAGTTCGGTACGACATCAATACCGGTACCGGACACTTCGGTAAGTTCGGTACGACATCAATACCGGTACCGGACACTTCGGTAAGTTCGGTACGACATCAATACCGATACCGGCGGTACCGGTTTGCACGTATGTACCGGAGCCGGTACCGGTATCGGTACAACACCGATACCGGTACCGGACACTTCGGTAAGATCGGTACAACATCAACCCGGTACCGGACACTTCGATACGTTTGGCACGATATCAACCCGATTCCACCACATTGTGAAGTCATCTCTTGGAGCTTTGGCTTCAGGCAGCACTCCAAGCCACACACCCCTCGGTCCCCAAGCACCTTCCAGTACGCTCGGTATACCGAGACTCTGAGCACGCATGAGCACGGGCGCAACTCCCCAGAATGAGGTCGCCTCCAGCAGTGGTGCCACCGCATCCGGTGGCGGGTCATCTTTAAAGTCTGCCAACTCACTCACACCAGCGCTGGCGACAGAAGTTATCGACGTAGACGCGGAAAAGAAAGCCTTGCCGGCGATTTTGCCTGCTCCGGTGCTCAACTCGCTCACGGGAGACGTGTACGAGTTGCCGCCGGAGAAGATCAAAGCCGTCGATGGTTTCACGGTGCCGGCCGGTTTTCGGAGGGGAGGGACGCGTGAAGCCTCGTTTATGTACTCGATTGGCGTGTACGTCGAACTATCGACGAGAAGACGGCGCCCTGCTGATAATCCAAACGGTACCTTACCTTTTGAACAGCGTATCAAGACAAAGATCAAATAAGAGAAAGTATTGAAAATATAAGAACCAATTATAAGTCACTTCAATTTTATACCTCAGCGGATACCCCCGGCCAATATCGGATTTGCTTTGTACATGTACCGCCAGTTTATGTCCAGTTTATGCACCTAAGCGCAAGTGTGCGTAGGTACTTGCCGGCGGTATATACCGCCGGTACTGCCGGTATATGTATGAATTCAAGTGTGTGCCGGTGCCGGTACCGGTACAGAAACGGACGCTTCGGTAAGTTCGGTACGACACCAATACCGGTACCGGTACTGGAAACTTCGGCAAGTTCGGTATGACATCAATACCGGTACCGGAAACTTCGGTAAGTTCGGTACACCATCAATGCCAGTACCGGAAACTTCGGTAAGTTCGGTACATCAATATCGGTACCGGAAACTTCGGTAAGTTCGGTATGACATCAATAACGGTGCCGAACACTTCAGTGAATTCGGTACACCTCCAATACCGGTACCGGACGCTTCGGTAAGTTCGGTACGACGTCAATACCGGTACCGGAAACTTCGGTAAGTTCGGTACGACATCCATACCGGTTCCGAGAATACCGATACCGTACCGAACACGCCTTTTCTATACTATAGTCTGATGATGTACAGTGAAACAAGAGACACGACAAAAGAAGAAAAATAAAACAACACATTAGGCGGGGGAGGGAAGGGCAAACACAAAACCTGATCAAGTGGATCTGAAGGTAGGAAATCCATCACCACCCCAGCTCCAGCACCGCCCAGCTCCCGTCTCGATTCCTCTGACACCTCGCAGTGGATGAGGCTGGCGTGCGCTCTCTCGTGTCATTTGCTATTCTGTTGTTCATGCGCTGAACCGTACCCTATTCGCCCCCGCTGAATATCTCCATCTTGAGGATCGGGTGGCTGGTGTCCCAATCCCCACGCGATGTTTTGCGAGACTTCCGGCTGCTGCTGCTGCCCCGGCCGCGGCGATGGCGGTGGTCCCGGTGACGGCAGTAGTGGCGTGGGCTGCTGCTGCTGCTGCGGCGGCGGTGACGACTGCGGCGTCGATGGTTGCGTCGACTGCTGCTGCGGCAGCGATGCCTGTGCTTGTCCCTGTGCCGGTTTTTCCATCACCTCATCATCCTCCGGCTTAAACCCTGTTCTTTCACCACAACCACCAAAACTTCCTTCCCAGTCGTCTCTTGCTGGTCACCTTCTATCTTGGCTTGCTTTCGGGGCGACGGCGGCGACGGCGGCGGCGTCTCCGAGGACACTCGGTCTAGCCACCAATCTGGCTCCGCGGTTCACAGCGGCGGTATCGATGACCCTTTCTGCACCTCTTTCGTTGCTTGAGGCTGCGGCGGTGAAGTTGCATGCAGCTGCCGCTCCCATTCCACCACCTGCTCTTTGAGACCCCCCTCTTTAGACGGCGGCGGCTGCGGTAGCGTCCTCGTCGCTTGCGCCAGTGGCACCAATGCCTCCTGCTTTTCTATGCGCCCTTCCTCCATCAACACTAACGCCTGATCATCACCACCCAGCTCCTCCGCCTCCACCTTATCCCCCCCAATCTCCAGCATTGGTTGCGTTCCAGTTACCGAGGTCGCTGGCGTTGGCAAACTCCGCTTTTCGGCACATGGGCTAGGCGGCGGGATTTGGCGGCTTCTCTTCGCTCGCTCTCTTTTCGCGTCAGCTCTTCTTGCTATCTTGCTCGAGTATTGCGTTATACCTTGACGCCAAGCCATTGTAAACCCTCAGGAATTCTTCGTAGGCTCGCCTTTCGTAGGCTTCGTATGTCTCCAAATGCTGGGGGGGAAAGTTGCTCATTGGCACTCCAATTGGTAGATGTTGCTCTCTGACGGCAATGATGTTTTGTCTGGCTTCCCATGCTTTGTCGGTGATGATAAGCGTCGCTTTTTTCACCAGCACTTCCATGGGTAGACTCCGCCAATAGTCCCTCATCATGAACACCAGCTCTTACCGTGCGAGCTCCCCGCTCGGAAGACGCTAGCGAGATGGGATGGTCTCAACACGGGTAAGCTTGGGTCACGCGGTATGCCGAAGGCAGCCAGAGCAGACCATCATATGAGACAGAAGAACATGTAGAAACGCATTTTGCATTCTCCACCGTACAGTCCTCGTACATGCAGACAACACACACTCCAACAATCACACACTGGCCCGGCTGGGCACAACTCATCAAATGCGAAAGATTGGAATCCCCATACACCCCAAACATACCAAGAACTCGTGATCGGAGAAAATAATGAATCATCAACCATTTCCGTAAATCATATGCAGTTACATCTACATGACGTTGTTGCAAGTAACCGTTAGATCCACATGATGTTTACGGCCGACCGATCGAGCTTGCTGAGGGGCGAAGCTGGGACTTTTGTCGCGTTGGGCGTTGTAGCACGACGAGTTGGTTATGGATTTCACTCCCCAAGGCACTGGCACCTGCCTACGAGTACGGCCGACTCCAGTGGGACAACCGCGCGGGTGACTTCCGCGGGTGTTGCTGCTGTAGTAACCGTTCTGTGCTGGGTGGACGATTGTTATGCGAGCCAACTGAGGGTCGTATTCGTTAAGATTCAACCCTCGTTGATTTCGACAAAATACAGAAATTTCATCAAAAACAGAAATGTTGTACGTATCGTTAAGAACGAGGGAAACATTGACAAATAAAACTGACGATTGCAGCATCTTTCGGACGAAGCTACCCGGGCCGCTATATTATCATAAGCGGACGACGATTTTACCGTCCAACTCCGATTCGTAGGGCTAGTCACAAGCTGGCGAAGCCGACTAGCTGACTTTAGTCTGTAAGTTGGCTGGCGACGACTTGCCGACTAAAGTCGGGCGAGCGAAGCGAGCCAACCCCCCCCCCCCCCCCGGCCGAGGGGGCCCCGCTGGAGACGCCGCCGGAGGCGAAAAATGCGCTATTTGGCTTCATATTACGCAAGGAGAGCGCAAAAATATTACCTTTGATAGATTCACACAATGTTTCAAACGAACAAAACAAAAGAAGCTTCGGTGTGTACAAGATGTGCGCAAAAAATGAAAAGTGCAACGCCTGTGCCAGGTAAATCTACTCCGGACCAGCGGAATGTGACAGCAATTGTTTGAGTCGCGATACTACCTGGCGAGGATACGAGCGACAAAGCGAACTCATCACCAAGATAGGGGCGCAAAAATTTTCCCCAGAAGAAAAGGGCTTGGATCCCTCCGTGATGTTATCCGTTTATTACTGTGTTGTAAGGCTTTGTTTGGGTAAGCTATTGGTCAATCATTTGCAGGTGGTCAAACGGACTAATACCTCACTAGTTCCTCAACAAATGGCGTCGTCGACAGACTCATGGTTTTTTTGGGTCGTGGGTTCGAATCCCGCCATCCACAATAATAAACTTTTTCAGACTTTCCCCATGTGGAACTTGAAAATACAAAATACTATCTCCGGTATCTCCAGGAAATGAAACCGCTTGGATATTGGCAGGTCCGCCCATATATCCGGCCGACCTGCTATCCCGCCGTTTCAGGGGGGAGAGTATTATAATAAGGCTTTGTGTGGGTAAGCTGTTGGTTAACCTTTTGCAAGTGGTCAAACGGACTAATGCCCCACTAATTCCTTAACAACTGTCTCTCTCAACCTTGCGCGAAACGCGCGCATCGATGACGACCGCATGTGAGTCCTAAACCATCGATTTTTAGAGCTGCGCCGATGATGAACCGAACCATCTTGCCCGAGAATGTCTTGACGCCGTCCACGTAGGCAATGATACTCCCCATCCTTCTCGCTCGAGGCCTCGCCACTGCCTCCGCCTTTGCCGCCCTCCCCATGCGCCTCATGTTATTTCAGGGTCTCGCGATGCCCTTTCCTCTTGGTGTCTAGATGCTGCCTCAAATTAGTAGGGGACCCGTACCTAACCTCGGCATCGGCGAAATCACCGTTCGCCTCGCAAAGCTAGAACGAGGCGATGCCAGGAAGCGAGTCCTTAAGGTAGATATGAAAAAATTGCGCAGCGGGTTGTTGGACCTGAGCGGCTTGCTGCGCCTCTGCTCGTGCTTAACGCGGTAGAGCACCGTTTCGGGGTCGCGTGCACTCGCCAAGGTGGTCCGAGGGCCGACAATGGCCAGAACGTCGCCGATGAGATCTCCGCTCTCAGCGTCAGCATTGGGTGTGCCAGGGCTGACGCCGTCGGCACCGTCGAGGGAGATGGGCTGTTCCGCCGTGCGTGCGTTTGTGTGCGGATCTCCCGCTGTGCGCTGCAGTGTTACAGGCCATGTGAGAGGTATCCGCAGCCGCAGCAAATCACGTTAAAATCTGCACCCCGCATTGAAAAAGCCTTCCTACAGTTAAGGAAACCCAATAAGTGTCGGAAAGTCGGCACGTCTGTTTCACGACTGACTATCAGTCCTACCAATAACTAGTCGGCGACTCAAGTTGTGCCGACTCACAGCCCTACCGATGCAAGTACTACCTGTAAGACACGCCCATAGCGCTGCCGTGCGCTGCATGCTCGCGCCATGATAAGACCGCGCTTGTACTTTGTCTTCTGTCGCTGTACTATGATCAAGTCACGAAAGGGTTAATATTAGCTAGATACCGTAGCTCTTTGAACCATGCAGCAGCAGTAGTGAGTGTTTTTTTTGTTACTTTTTTTGTTTTCGTTGAGTTCAATTGGGGGGGTGGTGGTTGTTGTTGTTCTCACATTAACTCGCATAATCAAGTCCGTGGTCACAGGACAGGCTCCAGTCACTCTGGAGCTGAGGAATACCCCAGGGAAAACACGCACACAACCCAAGGTGGTACACGCATATATCACAGCAGACGCAATTCATGCCTCCACCAGAAACATATAAAAGTGAAATCGGGAGTCAGTCTACCATGTGCCAGGTCCATGCCGGTGCATACGTCTCATTACTCACGCCTGGAGAAACCAACTATTCCGATTGCCACCCAAGGAAGACTACCACGTATATATTACACGTAGTATCTATCACTACGCATACGCGCGACAGGCGTAAGTCAATTGGAGAAAAGAAACAAAGAAAAGAAAAGAAGATAAAGGTAAGGAAAGAAAAGAGAAGAAAACGAAACAAAACGAAAAAGGCAAGGAAAAAGAAGAAAAAGACAAGAAAAGCAAGAAAAGACAAGACAAAAAGAGGAAGCAAGGCAAGGAAAAAAGAAGAGAAAAAAGAAAAAAGAAAAAGAAAAGAAAGAAAAATGTCATACTCGCAGACCCTAGGAACTGGCTAAGGATGGCATTGGGCTAACAGAGGGTATCACGTCCATCATCAATGGCACCTGGGAGAGAACGCAACATGGCGAAGAAGTCAGGGCGGTCTTATGCTATCTTGTGACGGCCATTAGAAGGCCTACAACTTTCAATACGATGATGGCCAAACCCAGACTTCAGTCTCTTGGGCATGACGCTCCCCCTTCCACCCCTCCCCCCTTCCTCCCTTTCCCCCTCCCCCCTCCCCCCCTCTCCCAGTCCCCTCCCCGCCCCCCCCCTTCCCCCTCCCCCCGGCCGCTTGGAGTTTCCAACGGTGGATGGCGCTGCCGCAGCCTTTGCGCGTCGCCCTGCAGCTTTGCGTCTCTCCGTTTCATGCCAATTCCGCATGAACAAATCGGCTCCCTCTACTTTTCGAAACCATCTGCCAGCCTTCTGAGCAGCCTTTCGCCATCCTTCAAATTTAATTCCAAAGACCAACATATCCTCCTTCAGATTATCCATCCAGTCTTTCTCTTGCCCCCCTGAGTAGCCCTTACCCCCAACAAACTCCCCAAACATCACCCTCTGTGGCAGACGCTCCTCCCCCATACGTGCCACGAATCCCGCAAACAAAATCCTCCGTTTGCGCACTATCGCCTCAACGCTCTCGGAATCTGTCTGGGCAAGCGCGTCGGCGTACGATAGGGTATGGTCATCGCGCTTCCGTTTCCGCCATCCAAGGCATCGGAGGATCATGGAGCGGTAAAGCCGTCGTAGCCTGTCATAGTCAGGCTTCTTCGGGCTCTACATCATGCAACCATACAGCAGTGTCTCGACCTCCTCAGCTTTCGGCAACCGCACCTCCAACCGTAAACGCACACCCGAGCGATCATAGATTTCCATCTTGTACCGCTGGAAGCACGCCCAGGCCCTCTGAAGACGCCGCGTTATTTTAATGCTAAAGTCTCTGTCTGCGGTGATAGCCCCGCCAAAGTATACAAACTGGATCGTTTGTTTGTATACCTGGCCGGCTGCATTGATCGTGAAGGACACCTTCCCCCCGCTTTTGGTTTCCAGGCACATTATCTTTGTTTTTGCCTCGGATACTGTAAGCCCGAACGACGAGCACGCAGTCACGATCACCGTCATCATCCTCTCCAGCCCTTTTGATGATCGCGATACGATGCCCGCATCGTCCGCGTACAGCATACCCCACAATCTCTGCACCCCCTCCCCCTCCTTCTCCCTCCGTCCGTCGACTTTGCCTGTGCGTGAAGTGCCCTTCTTCTCGCCTTCCTCCTTTCGCTGGAGCTGCACCATGTTGTCCGTGATGGCTGCATCAGCGAGGGAGCGTTTCTCGGCCACACGCAGTACCGCCGTGAAAAACATGCTGAACAGCAGTGGCGCGAGCACGCATCCTTGCCTGAGACCTTGCCCCACGTCGAACTTATCCGAGCACTCTCCATCATCCAGCCGCACGCATGCTTGGTTATGCCGTTGTTGCCTCGACTTTCAGCTTTGAAGCAATTCTTTGTGCACAACGAGTGCCACATGTACACTTCCAAATCCCAAGGGCTTCCAGATTCGCGCTGCTTCATTCTGTCTGGTATTTCCCGCATAGATGGATGATTGCCAGCGCAGCAGCTCCGCGGCTGCGACCACGACGCGTCCGTTCGACAAAAATTTCAGCACTGCCGTACGTATACCGGCACTGCTGCTGTACGCTTATACCACATCGCAGCATTCCAAGTACATTACACCGCACTACGTAAATATGCTATGTGAATATCTACAATGCTCCGGAGTACCAGGTATGATGCAATGCCCAGCAGCAGTGGGCAGACCATGCATAAACACACCAAACAAACGCTATCTAGATGTCTACACATAAATAATGCTCCGGAGTGTGTACGACGTTGTTGTACATCACCACATACATGCTGTATATGTATGTAGAACAAGGCGCACGGCGGAGCGGATTGGCCTGATGCGGACAAAAAACACCTCTCAACGAATCGACGAAAAAAGTGTAGACCTTAAAAAACGAAACAAAAAAGTGCGAAGATAATCGTAGATGGGTTGTGCAAAAAAAAGAGATCAAAATGATTGCCTAGTCTATCCATAGGACCCGCCGCCTCTAGGGGCGGTGGTTGGGACATATATTGCAGCAACCAGGGATGCCCCGTCGACGTTGTGCCAGGCATAGAAATTTCGAGCGCGCACCACGCATTGGTATGTACGCATTCTTGGCAATTGGCCAGACCAATGATTGTCCGTACGTGCTGAGCTTCGGAGAAATACGACAAAATGCTGGCCATACATCATAGAATGACGTACAACGCCCCACGGTTTCCGAGGCCATACATCATAGAATGACGTACAACGCCCCACGGTTTCCGAGGGAACTCCATTTTCCTCAACATCTACGGCAGCCGTACGTGACAGTGTAAAATATCCAACAGAGCCACTGTTGTCCAGGCCCCCACCGTCTCCATCAACACGTCGCTGCTCCCACCCCGGTGCACACTCCACCCCTGGCTTCCATAGCCGCCCACCCCATGCGGCCTGCGCCTGTCACCATGGCTTAGATGCTCCCACCCTCGAGCAACCCTAACTGCTGTACCTACATCGGCTTTAGACTTTTACGGGCATTACGAGAAGCCGGCGGTGGGCATTGTTGATTGGACGAGCATACCGTTGGCGGTATACCGCTAGAACGTGGTTCATGCTAGTGTTGCTGCCAAGGGTTTTATTATCACACCGGTATCTAAATGTCTACTTTGAAGTATATCATTTTGGGCATGCGTGGAGCCGGCAGGGGGCGTGAAGCCCGCCGTGGCAAAGCCCCAATTTTAGTCGGTACGATACGGCTTCGTATTCATAGAGTGGCGACGCAAGATCGAGGAGAAAGATCGAGGAGAGTTTATAAATAATGAACGCACGTACCTGATACAAAACGGTAATGTCTTCATGGTTCATTGCGCAGGCTTAACGTCCACTATTACTATTGAACAGGTTTTTGACTCGTGATAGCTTACTAAAAATGGGCGACCGGTGTAGTACGCAGCTTGCAAAGATGAGTATCGACCCTAAGTTGGTCGAACTCACAGCTGACATTGTTCGAACAATTTTATAAAATATGTGGCCTTCGTATATATGTATTCGTCTCGTACAATTGTTTTGACACCAAACATCATGTGGTGGTAGAGTTATTACTTTTGAAAACTTAAAATGCGTGCTTCCCTTCCCTGCCTTGTCCTGTCATGCCCTATCCGGCACTGCCCTGTAATTCCTGCGATTTTCTGGCGTCTGCCCGTCCCGTTTTCGTTTTTTTTTGTTTGGTGTTGTTAACACTCCCAGATGACCAGCTCCCGAGCAATCACGGCGGCTGCAGTCCTGGCCGCCTGCCCGACGGCCGTGGCCTTCGTTCCTCGCGTCCCTCTGGGGAGGAGCGTGTACACTTCGCCAGCACCTTCGCTACAAGTATCCTCATCGTTGGGACCACGTTCATCCCGGTCGGATGGCTTCAACGGTTTGCAAGCACCCAAGAGCCGCGCGAATCAAGTCTCGGCCGCGGCCCCCCTGAGTGCGTTCGCTCCTCCACGAGTCCTTTTGGGACTTGACAGGAAGAAATTGACCATAAAAGTGGCGATTACCGATCGGCCAAATGGGGGGTAACGCGGGGTACCGTACCGGATATGATGGGCTGACGATAGGCTTGGTAGTGTTCCGAGCCACGGTGGTGGTGTAACGTTTTTTTTTTGTTGTTGTTTATCATACTCGTGCCGCTGCGCGTTCATGCTGGACTAGGCGGTTGGCAAAAAATGCACGTTTTTTTTTGTTGGTTGTGTCGTTTGTTATTCCTGGGGCCTCGAACTGGCAACCAAGTCTCGCCGTTTAGACAGGTTGTTGTACTCTCCCGCGGCAGACGCATGACACGATAGAGGTATACCTTTTTTTGGCTATTTTGTTTCTGAACAACGATGTTCCTTAACCCAAAATCGTCGGAAATACGACATTTTTCTTCCCATGATTCTCGGTGCATACCTAGGCCATGGGATTCATCCGGTACGTATATAAGCAGTTTCATCTGATTAACCTCCCGAATTGGGAAACATGAGAAAAAAAGTGATGCATCTCTATCGTAGCACGCGTCGGCATGAAGGCGGGTGTCACCGCAAGCCATGTTGTTCGATCGTTGCGGGGTCGTAGTCATATTCCCCGCCTCCCTTTTCTGGGGTGTAAAGTTCTCTGACGATTCGTCCTAACCCGAGCCTTTTTTTTTCCCGTCTTCGTCGTCGGTAGCCGTTTCATCCGCCGCTTAATCGGCAGCTTCGTTTGTAACTGTCTCATCCGCCGCTTCGTCGGTAATTTTCTTGCCAGTCGCTCCGTCGGCAATTGTCTTACCCGTCGCTTCGTCGGTAACTGTCTTATCCGCTGCTTCGTCGGTATTTGTCTTATCCACCGTTTCGTCGGTATCTGTCTCATCGGCCGATTCGTTGGTATCTGTCTTATCCGCCCCTTCGTCGGTAACTGTCTTTATCCGCCGCTTCGTCGGGAACTGTCTTATCCTCCGCATCGCCGGCATCACCTCTTGTTTTCATCCTCATCATCAACACACTCGCTACGATTCGATGACGACGGTTGTATTGCCAGATGCCTTGCCGACGGCCGTTACCGACGTTCGTGGTGCAGCTGAAGAAGGCGGGTCCTTGATCGTCAAAATTGTTGAGGGTGAGTGGTGCCCCCCCTCACGTCCGTCTCCCTTGAAACCAAAGATGTCAGGAGACGGCACCTTGACCCCTTGACGGACGGCAATTTTCCGATAAGTTGCCTTGACTGACGGCAAACTACCAGGTTTCAGTGAGGAACGATCCCTTTGACACCCTTGACCGCTGGACGTTTTCCTTGACGGACCGTCTCCTGGCATCTTTGCTTGAAGCATTAGCCCTTTTTGGGGCCCATGTACAGCGACAAAACAAAGCATAGCAAGCCACGTTCTTAATCGTCACGGTGCGAGCATGCAGCACACGGCGGCAGCGCAAGCTATGCGCGTGTCTTACCGGTGGTAGCTGCATTGAAGTTCGACAGTAAAATCATCGTCAGTTAATCTACTGTAGGACACAACCTGCAGTACAGGTGCCGCCTTTTTTTTCTGTGGGCTCTATATACCTCGCCTCCCCAAAATGTTTTTGGGAAACGTCGGATAGTGCAACGGCTATTCATATACCTCGCCCCTCAAAGAATATTCTGGGGTAAATTTTCTGAAAGTTCAACCAGCTGACCAAAAACCATGGGCAGAGGTATAAAAAAAGCTCGTAAAAGTTCAACCAGCTGACCAAAAACCCATGGGCAGAGGTATAAAAAAAGCTCGTTTTCGCAAAACAAGGTTGAAATTCCGACTATTTGGGGTGAAGAAGCCCCGTCGTTCAGAAAAAAAAAAAAAAATCAGCCCAAAAGTGCCATCTCTATCGTAGCACGCGTCGTAGCAGCCCGGGTTGCTTCGTATGAAATAAGCTGAAAAGTTTTCTTCGTCAACGCTTCCCCTCTGAAGCGCCTACAGGGTTTTCCACGTTTTGGAAGCCAGGAATCGGGATTTTGAAACACGACAAGAAGAGTTGTCTTAGCAATCATCTAGAGAAATATCGTGGCACAGCAGTAGCACTGCGGATACCACAATGCGCGCGTTGTACTTCTGCTTTCGTTGCGGCGGAGACGTTCCCTGCCCCGGTAGCCCGAGCTGATTGATGTAATAGATGCCGCAATTCATTAAAAAAATGTTCATTTTTTTTGCCGACGTTTTTTTTTTCTTGTTAAAAATATAGTTTTTCCCTCTTGAAGGTCCCAAATGGGATCTTACGAAGTGACAATGAGCAGAGATTTTTGATGTCTTGAAATCGTGCGAATCAAATTATCCCCCCCCCGATATATATGGACATACTCAAGATACCAGGTATGAATTACTGCTTGCTTATTTTGTTTCTCCCCCCAAGGCAAGGTGGAATTGATGTTTCATGTCATGGATTCGTGCGAGTCGATTTCGTTTCACCCCCCCCATCTCCCCTTTCCATCACCTGCTTTGAACACCAAAAATAATGCGTGTGTATGTGTGTTCTTCACAGTACGCTGATGATGTTTCCACCCATCTACACCCAGCACAACCATGTCCATGCGGATGCCTCACAGAAAGAGGGCTGCAGAAAGGCGAGGTCTGTTGTCACAGACTACGAGGCAAAGATACACGTTGCAAATACAGCAAGGTGATTTGGCCATGCAATGCCAACCGCAATGAGCACGCGGGCCAAAAACATACATATTCAAGCCAGCACACCAGACTGTTCTGCAGTACAAAATAAAATAAGGAATTACTTGAACTAGTGCGGATTCGTACGTTTTCACCCCTCCGCCTCATGCATTTGATTCTGTCGTCTGCCTCGAAGATGGAATTGTGTTTTATCAAAGTCTCGAATTCAGTATATTACGACTTTGCAAGAGTATTGGGCGGGGACACAAAAGTGTCCCCTGCAGGTCCGCCAATTGAGCAGGTTCTCGGAGAGTACTCACTTTCTTAGCCTTGGGAGAGACGTAGCCTTATTAGTTTCCACCAGAGCCCCGGATGACCTCTGGGAACGAAGACACGTTCCTCCGTTCTACTTCCTGACTATGCCGAATAGAAAACGCCAACATATCATGCGAAAACCGGCAAATTACCTATCAAATCAGATAATTGCAGGCCTTTCAAGGCCGTACCTTAACAACTTACCATTGAATATCCAGCACCCCCACACCAATGTGATGCTCCTGTAGGCCTGTATTTTTGTTTTGCATTTTTTGGTGGGAAAAGCAAGGACAGCGGCGCGCGTGCGCATGCGCGCGTGTGGGTTCAAGCACAGCCCTTAGATTTCCGTGACATCGTGCTACACAGAAGTGCAGCTGCCCTGCGCTGCACCGCACGATACAGCTAACAGTAGCGCTACCAAGCGTTTTGGAACGGTGTTGGTGCGAATAGAGCACCAGATATGGTACACAGCGCACACAAGCAAAGCCGGGAATTTTTGGTGATATTTTTTACGAGTATCATGCGCTTGGTTTTGTGTGACCGGGGCTTGTGTTTGGTGTGCTTGTTTCTGTTTCATGTCATAGATCACCCCCCCTTCCCCCCCCGACCGCGCCCCCGCTCTCCTTGTACCGTTCCGTCGATTGAACAGCCTTAATGGACAGAGAGGTCTGCCTCCCTGCAGACAGCGGAGATCCGGTAGCCCGTGCAGAGGAGTTGATACAACAGCAGCAAATCTACGATTGGAGCACCGATGTGAGGGTCAATATCATCTTCCTCTATTATGGCTAGAAAAAAAAAAACTTGAGGACGAATTTTTCTTTGATGGCTTTATTTTTGACTTAGTGTGTTCTAACGCACCTAGCTGCTCAGCGATCTAGGGCATCGCGAGCATCAGAGACAGCAGCATATGCTTGGATTTGATTTGTCGCCGTCATCTGCCATGCATGGTCCTTGTGCGGACGAACAAAAAAACATGGTGGGGACGGTCGATCTTGACTTCCTGCAACCTTGCGTTGTCGGCATGTACAGCCGACGGTTGTCCCAAAAGACTACTACTGTTGTATCGCGTTTTACCCAAAATAAATTTAGGCTTTGGTGTCCCCCAGTCTTCACGACCATCCAGCGGCCGCCCACACACGCAGCGAGCTGCTGCTGGTTTTCCTGCCTTCTGCTGCCTGCTGCTGCTGCCTGCCGTTGCGTGTCGATGCCCCTGTCGCTCATTCCCTAGCGTATGCTGCCGGTATACCTCAAGTATTACCGCTGGCAATATCTATGATTTTTGAGCCTGCAGTGCTGCCTGTAGGTGTGGTATTGCGCTCACGTCCAAGAAACAAGTCATATTTCGTAACTGAAATCCACACAAATAATGTGCAGGCGTCCCCTGTGAAGCAAACATGTCAGGAGACCGCACTTTGACCCCTTGACCGACGGCAATTTTCACGTTATGCTCTGACTGACGCCAAACTACTAGGTTTTAGTGTGGAACGATCGGGTTTATACTCTCGACCGCTGGACATTTTCCCTTGATTGACCGTCACCAGACATTTTGCTGTGGAGTACTCGTAGTAAGCAAATTTCGTCCCGACTAAAGTCAATAATGCGGGTTCAAACCCCCCCGAGCGCGTGCATACTCGTGCTCGTACGAAGGGATTTATTTCGTGCGTAAAAAATGGACCATTAGCGGCGGAAGCGCGAGAGCATGAGTTAGCAAAGGTCGAGGAAACGCGACGAGCGCCAAAAGCTGAAAAGTGGGAATGCTGAACCCTGTACGCGATAATGATGAAGTCATGTACCGAGGGGGAGGGGAGACACCTGTGACGACGGCTTATCCAGGAGGTCGCTAAAGGGTGAAACAGTAGGATACGAGTTGAGCGGGAGAGTAAAAGTGAAAAGCGATGATTTTACAAAAAAAAACGTTTCGGGAGGAGAGACCATGGCTCGCTCTGCTCGAACCCAGTATACTGAGTCCAGTACACTGGTTCAATCCAGTGCACTGATGCAGTCTAGTACACTGGGTGCTGACACAGATCAATGAGAGTATCATCTACTGATATTGAGGCTGCCAGCGCACAGCCCTATGTATGAATACCAAATATGATGCATTGTTTCACAGCGATATTCCCTGTCTTGTCTCTTGAGACTACCACGTTTACGCGTAAAATAATTCCGTCCATCCATCTGTCCACGACCCCCTCATTGCTCGTACAGCCTCGAAACAAACAAATATATGCCCCCCCAGGGGTGTACCCGGTATATAAGCTTGCACCCCTTCTTAACGTACTGCTTTTGGTATACCGATACATATATATATATATATATATCTTTATATTTTTTTCACGCTTCTACTTTCCAGCTTCTGGACAAGCCGTGGGTCACAGGTGTCGCCCCTTCTTCCCCCCGGTTCTTGCCTTCAATTTTTATCGCGCTTAGGGTTCAGCAATCCCAGCGCTCGCGATTTTTCATCGAGTGTTGCTAGCTCACGCTCTCGCGCTTTCCGCATGCCAATTTGTGCACAAGAAAAAGGGTTACTAGGGTTAGGGTTAGGTGCACCTGGTACCAGGTCCCAACCCGACCGGGAGCGCAATCCCTCTCACCTAGCCCCAAAACAGCAAAATCATGCGAGTACACGGTGGGATCGGGGTGTGCACATAAAATACAATGTTTTGGGTGGGGGTGCAAGGCTTGTGTACACCCCTAGGGGTGTATATATTTTTTCTTCTTGCACAAAAAGCGCTACCTTCCCCTGTCGCATCTAAAACTGCTCTCGAACCGTGCTACGATGATTGAGGCAAAAGTGCTCGTCGTCGCGCGTTGGCCGGAGTGAGTCTACGGCAGACCCCCCCAACTTTTCTTGAACGAAATCACCGGGTGTGGAAACCAGCTCCCGCGACCATTATCTCCTGAAAATACGGTGCCCGTTGCCACCCCGACGTCATCGTTCGGTATGATATGTCCTTTGAAAAACAAAAAAACATGTGAAGATGCTGTTTCTTGAGCATCCTTCCTCGTGTCGAGCAGCCATGAAAAGTTCATTGAAGAAAAACGCCTTTTTTGGGGGGGTGAGGGGGAGCTATCGTAGCACTTTTTGATCCACTTTCTCTTTTTCGGCATGACGGGTGCTCCCTAACCCATTTCCAACTCCTAATTGTTTTTCATAGTCTAACTCGAAGTGTTTTGTCCCCATCTCTGGACTGCGTTCCTAAAAGGGTTAATAACCCAAAAATCGTCGGAACGCCATGTCTGTCTTGTTTTGGCCAAAATGTTGACATTTTTTTTATCCCTAGGCCACACGATGGGTTTGTTTGGCCATCGGGGTGCATGTTCAGTTTTCTCGGAAACATGTTGGCGTTACTAACTGACTGACTGATCTTAATCGTCGCAATGCCATGTCTTGTTTTGGCAAAAAGTTAACATTTTGTTGCATCCCGAGGCCATACAGATGGGTTTGTTTGGCCATCCAGGTAGGTGCATTTTCAGTTTGCTCGGAAATATGTTGGCGTTACTGACTGACTGACTCTTCGCTCACACGCACTCCTTCCTTTTCGCCCGGCATTCCGCCTTCGCTCCCTCCGACTCGCGGACTTGGCGTGCCAACGCTTCGCGGTATGATGCGACTTTTCAGGGCATATTTGGAGATGTCCCCTTCCTTGCCGGCACACTCCCCGACGCGGAGGAAACGGGGCTTTTGTGGAAGACAAAAGTTGTGGAATCTCTGGTGGACCTAATCGCCGGCACTATCAGGTGCGTCACCGCCGGCTGTAACGCGAGCGAGCTACGTATTGTTTAGAACTCGTGCTCTATATATGATGCGCGATGCAGCGACAGCCAGCAGTATTTTTTTCTTTTACTAGAACGATGTATGAATGACGGAGCCTCCTTGAAAAAGTTAAAGGTCGTGACAGTAGAGTCTGCTTCTTTTTTTTCCAATTGTGTTCGCGTTTATGTATGCCTAAGTCATGGTGGACTCGTTTTCTCGGGTTTGCACTCTTCATTTTTATGAAAAATATAGCAGTTTTCGCTAGAGGTATGAGGAGCCCCCCCTCAAGGGATGGGCCTCTGAAAAACTAGGAGCGCCCGCTGCCATCGTAGCATGCGCCGGTAGGGAAAATAACAGCGCTTTTCGGCGAAAAACAAATCCTCGCGGCGCATCTCATCTGAAGAACTACCGGATGCCGTTGCTATGCTTATCAGTGACGCGTGCCACAATAGAAGTGCACCACGTTTTTTGTTCTGAGGAGGTTCCTCAGTTTTTGGAGCTGAAGACATGTCAGTCTTAACCCCAAAAAACTGATTTGTAGGAGAAAAATAGAACTGCTATCATACACACCGGATGAAAAATCCCATGGCGTCGGTACACGACGAGAATCATGCAAACAAAATGGCCTTCGTATTATATATTTTTTTCCGACGATAGTGTTAGTAGGTTAAGGAGCCCCCGTCATTTAGAAACAATTTTCGCCAAAAAAAGGTATACCTCTATCGTAGCACGCGTCTAGTATAAACATCAGTCGTTGAATAGATGGATGCCCGGGCCATGAGATGTTGTTGGTTGTGTAGATGCCCAGACCGTGATGTGTAGATGCCGAGGTCATGGTGCATAGATGACCAGGCCACGGGGTTGTTGTTCGTTGAATAGATGCCGAGGTCATGGTTCATAGATGACCAGGCCATGGGACTGTTGTTCGTTGAATAGATTGCGAGGTCATGATGCACAGATCACCAGGCCATGATGTTGTTGTTCGTTGTGTAGATGCCGAGGCCGTTTGTGCATTGTATAGATGCCGAGATCATGATGCACAGATCACCAGGCAATGAAGTTGTTATTCGTTGTGTAGATCCCGAGGCCTTTATTCGTTGTATAGGTGCCGAGGTCATGATGCACAGATGACCAGGCAATGAAGTTGTCATTCGTTGTGTAGATGTCGAGGCCGTTAACACCATGGCCTGGTCATGATGCACAGATGATCAGGCCATGGTGTTGTTATGGTGTTGTTACTCGCCGACTAGATTAGATGCCCGACACATGCTAGGTGCGGTAGAGGCGCGCCATTTTTTTTTCTTAATACTCCTCCTCACTTGGGCTTTCAACCTCTCCCCAAACCCGATTTGGAGAAGACTAGCGCTCCTAAGTACCAGATAAACCATCACATCCATGGCCTGATTTATTTGGCCAGTTTCAGCTCGGGCAAGAATTTACTGCAGGGAATTTTTTTGTTCCGTGTATTCCGAAATAACTGTGTCCCCTAAATCGCATTCCCAAAATTCTAGGAAAAAAAAAAAAATCGCTTATCTATAATAAATTAAGAGGCATCGAACAACATGGACAATTTTTTTAAAGGAATACAAGGAATATATCATGTTATGGTGCATCAAAAATTAACGAAATTCCGACCGTTTTGGGGTTAAGGCGCGCCCCGTCATTCAGAAACTTTTTTTTACGAAAAAGTGCTATTACGGAGATGCCATTGTTAACAGGATGAAAATTTCACAAAAGAAAAAGAAAAAAGGGAAGCATCGCCACTTTATGGGCGAGCTCTCTCTCCTGCGCTACAACTGTGTTCGATCGAGGCTCTGTATACTCGGCAAGAGCAGCCAAACGGAAGTGGACTGTAGCCAAGCGCGTTTGCACAAAGCCGGGTGCTTTTTTTGTCCCCCTTTGTCGTTTGATAATTTCATCCTGCTGACGATGGATCTCCGTAATACCTCTATCGTAGCATGCATTAGTTGCCCATGCCGTGAGGTTTGTTCACCGGATTGCGCACGTTTCAGTTTTTGTCACCATCAACAGGCAGCTGTTGTTGCCTTCGGTCGGCATGGACCCCGTTTCGAACGAGGAGAGTGAGACATGGTAGGGGACGCCTCTGTTTTCTGGCGCTGGTGTTTTCCAACTCTTGAAAGAAAAATCCCAAGTCTAGATTCTGACTCCCCAAGTGTTTTGCCCTCATGTCGGAGACTGCGGTGCTAAAAGGGTTTTTGAGACTCGTGGTACGGCGGTCGGGAAGAGATATTAACCGGGCGTTTTCTGAGCCCCCCCTCAACTTTTACCGGATCCATACCCCACCAAACACTTTGCTCTTGACATAAAAACTGAATGTAGTACAAGTACATATCACCCGAGGAAAGCCCCATGGTCTATATGATATTATAGGAGTATTTAGTGATAACGCAACGTTAACATTTGGAAAACCATTTTTTTTTTTTTTCCGACGGGCCGAGGCTACGTCGGTAGCGGGGGGCACCCCGTTTTTCACCACCGGACATGAGACACACGCACAAGAGTGAGAGACTCTACTGCTGTGTCTCAACTGATGAGAACTAATTTTGGCGATGTTTGTTCGGCGCAGCGTAGCCATCCTTTCCGTTGTGGATTCACTGTCGCCAGGTTAACAAAGCACGAAAGCTTGACCCCTTTTAGAGCCCCCAAAAATCCTCCGTGTACAGACGTGAAGTAACTTTTGTCCCCAAACAGGAGACCAAGTTGCAAAGGCTTTAATAAAACCGCGCAACGGAACAGGGGCGACACTCGCTCGAGTGAACCTGCGCTGCTCCTGCAAAAACGATGCCCCAAAACCGCCCCCCCCCCACCGCAGCTTTGTGGTGAACGCTGTTGGTTATAATATAGGTATAGTATGTTACAGTCAGTCCACGGTAGATAGAGGTCGCTTTTTGAGCCAAAAAAGGGTTTGTACCTGACCGGTTGAGCTCGCTCAAGTAGTGAAATACTGCTTGGGTCAGTATTATAACGGTGTTACGGCTATCTTTGTTTTGGGTGCTTAGCGCACAGATATGCCGGTCGGGCTGCGCGAGCGAATGTCGTCGAAGTCATGTTTCCGGTCAGACAATGCGTTGGGTTGAGCTCCTTGCGTTAGGATCTCAGAAAAAAATTGTGCTGCACCCCTGAGCGCGGCATGGCTCCTTGGCTTAGTTAACCCTTCTGGAACTGCTATATTTACTCCCACCACTAATTCTAAGGCACTGTAATAGTCCCCCAAAACCCGTGTACCCAGCACGAACAGGGTTAACGCCTTTACAGCTGGATACCCGTTTTTGGGGACCAAATTACTTGGAACTAGTATAGGGAGGGGTTTACGGGCTCTTAAAAGGGGTTAAGGAGGCCCCTTCAGGCAGAGTCGAATTCCTCCAGAAATGTCTACCCCTGTCTTAGAAAGGGTCTCTGTCTTGAGGGGTTGCCTTTTTTTTTGTGAGGCTGGGCAGCCTTCCTCGCTTGGAAAGCTCTGTGCCTCAACGCCAAAAATTGATTTTGAGACTCCTTCCTCGGTTGGGGGGGAGCTCTGCACCTTAACCCCAAAAACTGTTTTTGAGCAACAAAACTGAGTTGTAGCAACTAAACTGATTTTGAGCAACAAAACTGAGTTTTAGCAACGAAACTGATTTCGAGCAACAAACCCATGGCCTCCCAGGTATACAAGAAGAAAAAAAAACGTTTTTTCCAAAAAAGAATATGCCATTTTCCGACGATTTTGGGTTAAGGAACCCCGTCATTCAGGGAACAGTTTTGCCGAAAAAGTGCCATAATACATTTCACCATCGTATATAGCATGTCGTCTTCTATTTCTAGTACGGACCGCAGAAGAAACTCCGGCGAGTGGTTGGCTCTGTACGTAGCCCGCTTTCAAAAAAAAAACACTTGACGATATAATGTTGGCACAGCAGTGCAAACAACACCTCACTTCAGGCCGCTGCATATCTCGAAACTGTAGTGTAATAGAACGTGCGAAAGAAAGTAAAATGGGGGTGTGATGGCAATCAGTACACATCAACGTACAAGTTGATTAAATTATGCGATGGTTTTTAAAATCAAGCCGAGGTCAGGGTTGTGTGATTACGGTAGCAAGCTTACGTCTGGGACCTCGTCTTTCGCTGGCTTAGAGCCACTCGAACGAGAGTGAACAGCTTATGTCTTGGCGGTGAAAGGGCGTTGGATCGCGACTTCCAATTTATGTTTTGGGGTTGGAAATATACGATAATAGTATTGAAACCGACGACGGTCATATGAAACCCAAGGGCCAACCAACAACCAAACCCACGAGAAAACTAGGTTGGGAAATGAAGAAATGGTAGGAAAAACGCGCTGCTAACCTATTTTTTCCAGGGCTTTTTTCACGGGTGGAATCCCTTGTCGGTATACCAGCCGGATCGGGCCAGGGTAAGCCGGCCCGACCCGTGATATTTTGAACAAACCTCCTGACCCGACCCCACCCCAAGCCGTGAGATTCCAAACGCCTACTTGTAAGCACCTCCTGACCCAGCCTCGACTCTACCCTCGAGTTCTTGGAAACCTCTTGACCCGAGCCGCGAGCGGGTCATGACCTGAGAAAAGCCCCTGATTTTTTCACGATTTTTTCATGGGCTGGGTTGGGTAGGCCGCGGGTTGTGACGTTCGACGATTTCAACATTAATTCCTTCGTGTTTTCCTACCCAAGTCCTCCTTGAACCAATGAACGCCTGGTACAATAGTGGTGCATCACATTTTTTTTCCTGAGGTTCCTTACTTTAGGAGGTTAAGGCATGTCATTCTTCACCCAAACACTGATTTGGAGAAAAATATGCAACTGCTACATACCGGATGAAAAATCCCCATGGTCTAGGTCAGGTACACAGCGAGAACCATGCAAAAAAATGGCCTATTATTTATTTATTTTCCGACGATTTTGGGTTAAGGAGCCCCGTCATTCAGAAAACATTTTCGCCAAAAAAAGGTATACCTCTATCGTAGCTTGCGTCCAAAGTTGGTACATGACGCAAACACGCTAGCATATATTCATACCCCAGGTGAAGTTTTTGGGGTCTTGGGGAGTTCGTGATACGCAATCGTGACGGATTGTTTTTCGTGATGTCGCGCGCCAACGCAGATTAGAGTAGACTTGGTTCATTGTTCGCTGCTGCGGCTGCCGCTGTGGTTGCGGCTGCCCTTGATCGGTTAACTTCTGCTTGGCTCACTGCGATCGAGCTACTTTTTTTCTATCATGAAAGCATGACATATTGCGCAGATTCGCTTTGCAGCATCTATGTTAAAAGTTTGGAAGTCCCGTTTTGAGTAGTGCGCCATTCGCGCGATTAGTCTGAAGTCGGTACTACTGTGATGAAAAGGGGATTACCAAGGGCGTGCTCGGTACGGTGCCGGTATGGACATCGCACCGAACTTACCGAAGTTCCCGGTACCGGTATTGATGTCGTGCCGAACTTACCGAAGTGCCCGGTACCGGCATTGATGTCGTATCAAACGTATTACCAAAGTTTCCGGTACCGGTAATGCCGGCGGTATGCCTCTGTATGTACCGTGCTTGCTGCTACTGTGGTGAACTCTCGTATATATGATACCTATTAATAGCCACAAAAGAGGCGCGCTGGGTGCGTTGCTCTTCTTGGTCTCTAGGTCCGAGCCCGCGTCCGCCGGCTAGCTATATATAGTGCGGCTACGGAGAGACGCGTCGACTGCGCTCGCGCATCGTGTTTGTTTTCCTAGTCCAACGCATCGCGATCGTTACTCGTGCATTTGTGTGAAGCTCGTACTGCTACTGTACCAGGCTCTGCGCAGTTACATCTTTACCTGATGAAAGACTGATGCCATTTTTCGATTTGAGAATCCGACAGGTCGAATCGTCAGGTAAGATCTGACGACTTGGATCATTGGCTTCTCAAATCAGATTTTATCCCGTCTGATTTTGCAATAATATCGGACTGCACAAGAAGGCACATCTATTTTTCAGATCGAAACGTGAGAATCTGAAGCTCGGAACCGGATCGCATAAGAAGCAAACCTTATTTTCATGTCAAAGTGTGGCGGTACGGGGTTGATATCGTACCAAACTGACCAAACTGTCCGATACCGGCATCGATGTCGTACCGATACCGGTACCAACTCCGGTCCAGACGTCCATACCGGTACCGGGGGTACCAGTATTGATGTCGTACCGAACTTACCAAAGCGTCCGGTACCGGTATCGATGTCGTATCGTACTTATCGAAGTGTCAGGTACCGGTATTGATGCTGTACCGAAGTGTCCGGTACGGCATGAAAGTCTGTACTGGTGCCGGCGAAACCGGTATCCATATCGTACCAAAAACTTACCGAAGTGTCCGGTACCGGTATGATGCCGTACCGAAGTTACCGAATTGTCTGGTACCGGTATTGATTGTCGTACCGAACTTACCGAACTGTCCGGTACCGGTTATACCGGCGGTATGCCTCGGTACGTACCGTAACTAACACACCCTTGGGGATGACCACCTTCCTGCAAACTTCCATCCGAAATCCCACCCCGATGGGTCCTTTTCCGTCCCTTCTTTGGTAAATGTAAAGTTTGGTGTTGTTTTTTCCTCTCTTTGTCGCGTGCCCGCCCTCGGTGGTTGGAGTCTTCACATGTTTTTACACGGTTTTTTCGCCCCCCTTTCCCGCCCCCCCACCCCCCCCCCCGCGCGCCTCTCGGCTTGTGCTACGCTTGCTGTGTGGTGTTTGGAACGCGTTAGGGGGAAGGTCAAAGGCGTCGGCGTTGAAGAAGTGCATTTGGCGTTGCAAAACTTGTTGGACTCAATCGAGGATCATATTCGATGGCAACGGAGATGGCCATATTGATTCTCCTCTGCAACGCGTTCTTCAAGCTCTCCAGAAAGTCTATGAAGACGAACTGGTAAGTAACATACAGACTAGTGTTGGTAAGCAGCTAAATAAGCATGCTTAATCAAATTGTTTTGGCTTGCTTATTAAAAGTATACTCAAAAGCAACCACGTCGTACGTATTGGCTTATTCTAGCTATATGGATGTAGCATGGTACACTAAATGCCATACACAATATGTGAACGTATGGGTTTTAGAATGTCCGTTGTAAAATCTAAACAAACAAAAATTGTACGTTTTTTTGTGAGCACACAAAGGTATGAATTTTGGTATGGCCATACTGAAATTCCATAGTTATATGTGCACAGGGGTGCGCAAACTAAACGCCATAAGAGCGAACTACGTTGCTTAAAAACTAAGCAACTTTTTCAACATTATTTAACTATAAAAATTTAAGCAACCCCTGTATTTAGTTATTTGCCAACACTAATACCGGTATAATACAGACACAAACACCATTCTCTCAGAGACTTAGTTGGTCAAGGAATCTGCTGCGTTTTGCTTGCTGGCGGGTTGATTAGTTGGTTGGGGGGCGGGGGCGGGGGTGGTGGAGAGTTTGGTGTTGGTGTGTTGTTTCTGTTGATGATGCTGTACTGATGTAGTTGGCGGTGGCTTTCGCTGCAGTTTTTTCTGTTGCGGTGTTGCTTGCTTAGTGGTATGGTGTTCATTTGTTTTACCCGTTCGTTGAATTCACTCGTTGGCTATTGCGTGCATGTTGTTGTTGTTGTTGCTGTGTGCCGTAGCTTGCTACTATGATCAGAATGTTTCAGTGCCGCTGCACTGCTCTCTACAACAACGCCGGCAAAGTCGCTTGACACGACTGGATTTCTTGATATTTGATAGTAAACAACTAACGCATTTACAGCTGGAACCCTTTTTTTTTACAAAATTACTTGAAGTTAGTATTGGGAGGGATTCGGAGGCTCTAAACGGGTTAACATGTATGACAACTCTATTTTCAATAGGCCCTGAATAGTGCCGGCATATCACGACGGCTCATACCGGCACTGCTGGAAGTTTCCCACTCTTAGATAGAGTACGAGTCTGCCTGGTATACTGGCAAACACAGAGCACAAAAACAACCGCAGAGTCATTCCGCGTTAGGGTTGCAGCCGAAACTCCCTTCGAGCTCCTCACATGAAGAACTCAGTATCTCACCCGATACTACATGGCTTCGAAGGCATTCGTTTGCACAACCCGGCCGAGCTTCTATGCCTCAGTCCTTCGTTCCTAGAAACAAATTGTAGTCGTGAAATTACTTGATGACTAGCCGGCAGTTCCCTCACATGAGGAATTCAATCGACCAGGGACTTTTTGGCCCAATCCTACAACTGCAAACCCCTACGGTGGGATGACTCCGCACACGCGCGCACTGCGCACCACAGCAGTAAATCAGCAGTCAGCTACAGACACTGTCGCACAGAGGCAGAGTGGTACCAGCAGCCAGGCAGAGCAGAGCAGGACCTCTTTCCTCCTTCCCCCTGTGTTCGAGTCTTCCCGCGGTGCTGCCAATGTCGAGCTCTGCTTGAAGGCATGCTAGCGTTTGCGGTCATACCTGGCCGAGTAGGGGCTGCAGATAGTGCCGTGCGGGCGTCACCTCAGATGCTGACGCTAGAAGCCCGCCTGCTGCGGGCTAGTCGTGCTGTGCATCGTCGTCTGATGTCGGCTTCTGGCGCTAAAAGTCTGCCTGCTTGGGCTACTCGTCGTGGCCACCTAAACCGGAAGCACACCGGTTTGGGCTAGTCGTACCAGCCACTTAGAACAAAACAACGTATCTGTTTAAAACGCGACAATGTGCAGCTTGAAGAGTTCCCATGTCGATCATTCATAAATATTGCCAATAAGTAGAAGAAAATCGAGGGAAATCCCCTAAAAAAAACGCACCGTTGGTATGTACAAACTCCCACCTCTCTTCTATCCCTACTTCCGGCTCAGTACGTATAGTACCGGCCGCCTGGTAACAAACCGAGGTATTGTATATACTTGAAAATATGAGTTTCGACGAAATCTTGGATCTCACAACTGGACTGTATTTTTATGTTGCAATATGAGTTGCACTGGTTTTAGCCTTGGTTTCTTCTATTGGAAAGGACGCAAATGGCCTTCGCAAAGTTGGGTGGGCGACAGCTGTCGGATTTCTTGTGTCCCCCAAATGATTAAGCAAACTTTTTTGTGTGGGCTCGTTCGTGTGGGAGGGCCGATAGTTGTGCGATTCTAACCCACGTGCTGCCGCTCTTTTGCTCCGTATTTGCTTCTCGTTTTGTTTGCTCGTGTGCCTTCTACTCTTAAAAACCTTGATGCATGCTGTGGGTCAGGCCGAATCGCTTGATGACTACAACCGCCTTCACTCGTACCCTATGGAAACCCCCGATTCTGTCTACGACTTCCAGGATGACGACGCATTCGCTCGCGACCGCCTCCAAGGTAAGGACGCACAAATGCAGTACTTAGGGGTTTCCCAATAAGGAGGCCACATTGAGGTGGTGTCCCGAAATATTGGCGGTCGGTTCCAGAGTAAGGGGCGCAAATCTAGTAGGTGCCCCCCACGATGGCGGTCTGATTAAGGCGGTAGCTCGATGTAAGGCGGTTAAAATCGCCTAGCGCGACTGGGAAATTGCACTCGTAACCCAAACTAAGGCATCTTCACTCTAAAAGGCGGTCATGTCGCTCTGGCATACACCACCGCCTTGTTGGAGGACCCCTGCCATTTGTGTGGCAAGAAAAAAAGGGCGTCTGCACACGCGTTCTTGACAATGCGGCATCTGCTACAGGCAGTGCTCGTCAAAGATACGCAGCGCAGCAAAACCAACGGTCCGTCCGTACCGGTTAGAGGTAGTGCTACTGCTTACACGCGGTTACAATCTAGCACGGAAGCAGGAAAACAGAGGCGTCGGCGCGTGCCACGATATTTGGAGGAAACTACTTGGCATAAGTATAGGAAAGGGTCTCGGGGCTCGTAAGGGGTTAAGACTCCGTCGGGACAAGCCATTTCAGTAGTCTTACCTCCCACGTTCGGCCTTTTTGGCCTTAACATTTGCTACTTGAAATAAAAAGCTCCCCCCACCATTTCCAAGTAGTCCGTTCCAAAGGGACAAGGCCGTGTTTCCCTGGTCTTTTATCCATCGGAAGGTGTGTGAAACCGGGTCGTCTTGAAAGGTGGATACACCACTCTGTGCTGCAATTCGTAGACGCAAAACTTTTCCTGGCCGAATGGGACCTCCTAGCCCAACAAATTCCCCGACATTCGTCGCGTTTTACGATAGCACTCGGCTATCAACCTTGATCCCCCGGGATCGATCCGTGGGAGTGTTCCATCGGGGCTGCACGTTCCTTGTTTTCTCCAAAAAACTTTTTTGGGGGGGTGGATCCGTGGGATTTTTCATCGGGTTGGACTTCCTTCCTGGTTTTCTCTCGAAGCTATTTTTTGTTTTGGGGGGTTGGTCCGTGGGGTTGTTCCACATCAGAGTTGCGCCTTTCCTTTTTTTTTTCTGAAAAAGGAGAAATATTATTAGGAATCGGGAACCGATGTAAGAATAAGATATTGTTTGTTGTTCCTGAGAGAATTAGGCGTTAGGGGTCATAATTTTTTTTTGGCGGAGTACGTACGTAGCTGACTTTGACAGCAGCAGCTGGCATTGTTTGATTGATCGCGCTTGTGGAAATACCAAGTGGATACCGCACGGGACGGTGCTGGCAGATTGGTAGAACACGCGAACAGACAGAGCTGTTGTTTCAACTGGACAGCGGTCGATCACTGGACCGGTGGGACCAGATAGTTCGTGTTTTTTTTTGTGAGGTATATAACTCCTCACGTGAGGGGCCCCGGGGAAAAAAATGGTGCTGCTGCTGTACCCCTAATGTATAGCATGTGTCCATTGCTAAGTGCGAAGCACTTGGTAGCGAGGGAAATGCCAAAACCGATTGGTTCGAAGATGCCGATCACATGCTCTAGTGCCTAGCGCCTACTTACCAACATGGATCATGGATCACAAAGATACAAAAGATCAACGGGCAGGATTTTTCAAAAGAGTTATTGATTTGCCTGTCTCTCCCATAACATGATAGGTCGCTCGATTCTATGACGCGATGTCAAAGTAGGAGGGGGCGCTTCTTGACATGACTGTGCAACAAGTGTTACCGGTAACATAAGAAAACCGCACATACATTTCGTGTATACTTTTGTTGCCGCTGTTGACGCGAAGAATAATGGCTGGTCCGCTGATGTCGGTGGCCATCACAAAGAAGGTACAATTTAAGATGGTTTTCAACGTGAAAGGAGGCGTTCTGTCAGGGTACACTCCGCCACATTTTTTACCGCAAGAAAAGTCGTTAGCCACCCTCAACTCAAGTTACCTTTGCGCTATCGCTACCGGTAACGTGTGGTACATACTGGTCGCTGTTTGAGGACTTTTGTTTGAGCGTCTCAAGGCCTTTTGCGCGAGTGATTACCGAGTGGAAAGTCCGTATGCTGTTGTGACTGTATTAATAGTGTTTTCTCGAGGTATGTACGCCGCCATCGAATTGTTTTTGTTACACTGCTTGCTTTGAAAAAGGGGCACTCCCCCCGCCCCCGTTTCCTTGGTCACCCCATCCCGTCCCGCTCAGCCCCACCTCCCGCGCCGGCTTCTGCGTATAATTTGTGTGATTTTCGCTCTTATCCTGACCTGGCCAAGGAACAGGGGGCAACTGCATCACCATCCAAAAATGCTCCGAGACAACGTACAACAAGCTGGGGCTATCGTTGGCACAAGAGGAATATACGGCAAGAGCGGGCGTTTTTGTTTCTTTGCGTGCAGGCGTTCCACGACTTGACAATTGCGTGCAACGATAGGAGTAGTTTTTTTTTCGGCTAAAATTTGTCCTGCGTGGCGGGGCTCCTTAACCAAGAATCGTCGGAAAATACCGTTCTTGTTTTGGCCAATAAAAGTCGTTGTATACCCAGGGGGAGCACTTAAAGAAAGAAGAACCGGAGCCACACTCCTAGAAAGGTAAAACAAAAAAAGAATCGGAGCGTTGCGATTTCTGTGCGAATCGAGGGATTGGCGTTTCTTTTCGAACTTTTTATTTGTTTGGTTCTAGTATCCCCCCCCTCCTGTCAGGCTCCTTAAAAAGTGTGGGTTAGATACTTTTTTCGTGCTCCCCTGGCGAAAGATGTCAGGAGACGGCACTTCCAACCCTTGACAGACGGCAGTTTCCCAAAAATTACCTTGACTGACGGCAAAATACTAGGTGTTAGTGTGGAAGGCTTCGTTTGACACCCTTGACTGACCGTCTCCTGACATCTTTGCCCCTGGTATACCTGATATACCTTGGCCATGGGATTGTTCGTTGGGTCACACGCTTATTTTTTTCTCAACTTTTTTTTTCGTTCTGGTTGGGGTATACACGAAGGCTCTTCACGGGTCATGACCCGCTCCCCTGGGTCGGGTAAGGAGGTATTAATAGTTCAAAAACCCGCGGTGTTCCAGAAATGTTACAATCTGCCCAAGGTGCAGGGTTTGAAACCAGCTTGTCCGAGAGCTACAAACAGTTGTTGGTTACAAGGAAGACCTGCGCCACACCCTATTGGTTACAAGGTAATCCATGTTTGGAGCCTGTGCATAGTATTATGCATAACGTGTTAGCCATCCATTGTGACGTAGCGCACGATAATTGGTCACAGCTCTACCGTTTGTTCAAATGGCACATGATACAGCATATGGTAGTACGATACCTGAGACACCCCATTACCTGATGTTTGGCCACAACCCGCTGTACGTATTATCGTCTCCCTCGAACGTTGAAATTGATTTTTGTCTCCAACTATGAATACGGACATGAACTAATTTCACCCCCCCCTCCCCCCGCCCCCCCCACACCACACCACACGTACATATCCCTGTTGTTGTCGTCTGCTTCGATGGTGGAAATTAGTTAATGTCTTGAATAAGTATGGGTCAACTAAATTATTCCGTCCCTGTACTATTAATTAGTTACCAACCTCCCCCCAACACATAACAATGGTAATATTTGTTGTTGTATTATTACATACACCCCCTTTATATTCCGCCCCTCTTTCGCAAAATGAATCAATTACGACCCCCCCCCCCCCCACCCCTAAAAAATAAAAATAGTACGCCTTTAATTGTTTGCAATACCCCCACTATGTATGGTGTGTATCGCGCTTTGTGAGCTCGTGTGATTGAAACGATAGAGTTGAGATTTCGAGGGGTCCGGTTCATGTGCAACACATGATATCCGTACACGCCGTAAGGATCTCGCTGCAAACCCGGTTACAAACACACAAAAATAAACGTGTTTTTTGTCTGCACAGTACAATATGTGTCGGGAATAGCAAGGTGCAGCGAAGGCAGTCAAGTCAGTATTAGAGAGACTTTGTTACCACTTGCAGGCCAGCATTGGAATCCGTGGGTTCTTTCCGAGAAGGTGAGCAGACAATCGTACAACTGCTGCTCGTTCCCGCGGGGAAACACTGTGCTGCTAAATACGTACGCGCCTCTCTTCTAGCTTGCAAATCTTACACGGTTCATAAAAGGGAGGCAGGAGGCAGTATCGGTGCCCGTCTTATGGCGGCGCGTACAGCTACCACCACCAATGCACAGCTACCGCCTACCATCCATCCGCCCAGCGAACACAAATTGACGGCAGATACAAGTGTCCTGCCGCGCGAGTTCCTTACTACAGCTGTCGAGTACTACATTTTTATGAATATAGGTTTAGCATCAGCCGTCGACGCACATCATAGTCAACTAACAGGGTTTATTTTTTCGCGTCCCCCGCAGCAAAAACGCCACCACATATTTTGTAGTGTGTAGAGTTACACCAAGTTTATGGTGGGGATATATGTAGTATTCTATCTTACCCCCCCTTCCGCTCCCCTGCTCTGTTGGCGTTTTGTTTTCGTTTGCCAGGAGCTTAAGACCAAGGTCGACAGCCTTTACGCCGCCGGGCATCTGTTCGTCGTCGACCACGAGCTTCTCGCGGTAAGAAAGGTTAAAAGGTTTCGCAATGCCGGACAGATCACGATGTAGATCATATAGATCCCATAGATCCTAGATGTAAAAAGTACGATTACCAACAAGAAGTAATATTAGCAGCAATCGGACCCGTGGTTATGACACACTTATTCAAGAAGCGCAGTAACTTCGGCCGCACCATGTGACGGGAAACCTGTCAGCGCTGCAGCTGTAGATCATGCAATAGCTGGCGCTGAGCATAGGTTGGGGTAGAGCGAAAACAGAGTGGACTAGTCTCTCACAGCACAGACGTCGAAGGTGTCTGTACCGACGGGCTAAAGATCCTAGAGGATGCCATTCAGGGCAGATTGTGTCTCTGGTCTACCACGTATATATCCCACAAAAAGGTCGCTAAATCATCATGTACTTCGAAGTGTTTTCGTCGTCGTCGTCGTCGTCGCCGTTGTTGTTGCTGTTGTTGTTGCTGCTGCTGCTGCTGTTGCTGTTCGCATATTAACTCGCATTATCAAGTCCGTGTTCACAGGACAGGCTCCAGTCACTCCGGAGTGGAAGAATATACCCCATGTGTATGTCATTCAGAGCAGATATTTAGATAAACCAGATCGCCATGCGTGATCTACCTGCCATTCAGAGCAGATATATATAAATATCTGGGTTATACTATATGAAAAAATTGTTTAGCCGGTTGCCCCGGTGGTCTAGTGGTTACCCTGGAATACTACTAGCGTTGGTCTTTGAATCCAATTCCCACCGTGACGAGATTTTTACTTTATTTGCAAAAATGCAAAAAAAAAATATCAACTGCTGAGAGCGCCTAGCAGCGTGGGTACGCACAATTCGACGCGAGTCGACGAGGGGAGAAAATGCTGAGTTCTTCTCGCGATAAAAACGAAGGCACGTACCGTGGTGGGGAGGGGGGAGGAGGGCCCGCTATGCAACCCCGGATCTGAGCTACTATTGGGAGGGAGGGCGAGAGTAGTGCGAGGATAATAAATGGGATGGAAAAAAAAGATAATAGAGCTCTAGTTAGGAGCCTCGGAATGACATGGTGCTACCCCTAGGCATGTCCTACGATAGGTGTGTGTTCGAGCGGGCCTGACAGGGTTGTCGGTGCTGGGAAGCAGCGCTCTCCTTGTGGTTCTTGGTGTACAGGGTTGTCAGTTTTGGGAAGCAGCGCTCTCCTCATGGTTCATGGTGTCTTTTGTTCACACATTATCTCTCCATTGGCTCTCTGCTTGGGACACGAGGGCAAGGGACAGAGAGACTTCTGCCGCGCCCTCAAAGTGGGATGACTCGTTGCCTGGACGCATGCTAGGGCACAGGCGCGCCATTTTCTTTTTCAGAGAGCTTCTTCGTCGCTCTGAGGAAGTTCCCTTTATGCCTCACCTCCTTTATGCCTCACCTCCTCAAAAGCTGATTTCGAGAAACAGAAGAAGTCCTCTTCGATGAACAATCCCATGGCATATTATGAAGAAATTAAAATACACTCCAGCTGTGAGATCGAAGATTTCGTCGAAACTCAACGTTGCAAACTGTGTGTGATACTTCGGTCGCGCGTATTACTGAGTGTGTGTGTCCTCACCAAGGATACAGGCCGGCGACTCCCCTTGAGCTGCAGTGTAGCTTGTACGAGGGTCAACAGGGTGGTGTCAACCAATCTGTGCGCGGAAAGTATAATACCTTTTTTTGAGGGGGGGGGGATCTGACGACTGTGGAGGAATGCAATGTGTATAGGTACACGACCAAAAATATACTACAAACATGGAAAAAATGAAAAATTTCGACCATTTGGGGTTAAGGTAGCCCCGTCGTGCAGAAAATCGCTTCGGCCAAAAAGTGGTATACCCTAATGCTTCTATCGTAGCACGTGCCCCTGAATAAGCTGGACAATCTGAATGATCTGAATGATCTGAATGATCTGAATGATCTGAATGATCTGAATGATACAGCACATAATGTTTTCTAGGTTGGGCGTGAGCTTACACAGATCCTGCACCGCTTACCAATCACGACGGCAGGTGCAATACCTAAATAATCTAAATCGAGGTCTGCCCGATGTGTGAAAGGTCGTCGCCATCCTCCGCGTGGCACAAGTACCGCTCCCCCCCCGCCTCCTGGTGCTCGGTCTCGTAAGGGAATCGTGGTCAATGGTGTAAATACTAAGGCAAGCAACAAATGAGTACGCCCCCCGCCCCCCCCCCGCCCCCGATTCTCCCCGTCCTTGTGCTTTGCCTGGCGCCCGCGGTTTCGTTGCGGTAATATGCGGATGGTCGTGTACAGGGTAAGACGACGGCGTCTGTCGACGGTTACCAAAAATTCCTTGCTCCGTGTGTGGCAATGTTCGAGTATGTCCAAGAAGACCAAGGTCTGCTGCCAATCAAGGCCATCGGCATCCAGGTGAAAATGAAATGAAGCGTTTTCGCACGTCAGACACATGCGTGTGTTTTTTTTGTAAAATCTCCATCGGATGGGGGAAAATAAAGCTTTCAAGATCACCACACACACCACAATTCTACGCATTTTCATGAATATCGTGTCGATTTAACTCATTTGTATTAACAATCCAACGCTACTGTAGCTGACATATCCTTCAGTTCCCGTGGCAATGACAGCGCGAGCTCTCCCTACCCGGGTGGTCACCGTTTCTAAGCCAGCAGTGCAAGCTCCCGTTGTATACGGGTGCGTGAGTAGCCGACCCGACGTTGTTGTTGTTGTTATGATTACTGTTGTTGTTATCATTATCACCATTATCACCATTATCACCATTATCATTGTCATTGTCATTGCCATTGTCATTGTCATTATCATTTTCATTATCATTTTCATTTATCATTATTGGTCCTCCGGCGGATGGTCATAATCGGAGTTCGCGCTGTACCGTAGACGAATCTTACTCTGTTCACGGCCTAGAAAACGCGCAGCACTTTAACCTTGTGTTGTTGGAACACGTGCCACCGCTCTCGTCTCGGCGTACTGTTTTGGGGTGTCGTTACAGCAGCAAACACGTCTTCGCTGATGTCGTTCCTGCCGCTGCAGCCGCCGCCGGCGTTGCTGAACATGTGCAACCGCTATCTGTACGGCATGCTCTCTTTTCGAGAGTTGTTACTGCACCACGCCACATGTTTACTGATGTCCGCCCCTGGTCTCTGTATCGGTCTTCTGTCCTTCTCGTCAGCTGAACCAAGGGGAAGTGGCCAGCCCAATTTTCATGCCCACCGACGGGGACAACTGGGAGATCGCCAAAGCTTGCTTCAGGGCCGCGGACTCCATGTAAGCGCTACGCCGTCCCCGATGTTGTTCCGCAAAAGTGCCACGGCGCGGCGAAGATAGCGGGGGTGGTGGGGGCAGGGATGTCGAAAATATATGCTTGGTCGAACGAACTGGACGCAACAGCTGATGATCGCGAAAAAGGGAACTTGCGCGCTGTTGGTATGTTTCGTATTCACCAGGCCGTGTATATACCGTGAGTGTAAAACGTGTATGATATAATCGTGCGGCGACTGCGTAATGTTTTTAGAAGAAAAAAAAAGGTGTCGCCAACGTTGACCGTGTGCTACCGTTAAGGGTCCCATTGTTGTGCGCACATGGGACAGCAATCAGATCCGTCGTTTTACGGCCTGTATTTCATGGGAGAGACCGCTGGTCTGTACGATCCATCTTCAATGGGAGACGGAGCTATCTCTGCTCTATATGATCTGCATGACGTACATAGATTATGTTACCGGGTTATCTGAACGATCTATATAGAAAAGACGTTTGTTGGGTTGCATCTGTACTGCACAGGCCATGCAAAACGTGCCATGATGACAGATGTATGATCTATCTATTTAATCGGAGTAACACACACAGCTTGCAAAATATGAGGTTCGACAAAATCTTCGATCTCTTAGCTGGAGTGTTTTTAATTTTTATAATATGATCTATATGATCTGTGTGATCTAGATCGTGATGTATGATCTCTATGATCTCCTGTAGATCGTGATATATGATCTACATGGTCTAGATCGTGATGTATGATCTATGTGACCTAGATTGTGATGTATGATCTACATGATCTATATGATCTAGATCGTGATGTGTGTCCGATGTGTGCACTGTTATTGGGATGATCTTTTGTCTCGCTAAATGCGCGCCCCGAGCAGGAACGCCACGATATCTTGTGAATCCCTTTCGTCTTATATCAAAGTATTGTGCATAGATCTGCCTAGTCCCATGGAATGGTTATGTTAAAGAATTAGTTGGGTATTAGTCCGTTTGACCAAACGGACTAATACCCCACTAATTCCTTCACAAATGGCGTCGTCGACAGACCATGGGTTTTTCGGTCGTGGGTTCAAATCCCACCATCCAACATAATAAACTTTTTCAGATTTTCCCCATGTCGAACTTGATAAATACTCTCCCCGGTGTACACAGGGAATGAAACGGCTTGGGTACATTGACAGGTCCGCCCGTATATCCGGCCGACCTGCTATCCCGTCGTTTCAGGGGGGGAGAGTATACTGTTATAAGGCTTAAATTGGGTAAGCTATAGGTTAATCTTTTGCAAGTGGTCAAACGGACTAATACCCCACGAATACCTTAACAGCTATAGTCGGGATTTATATATAGTCTCGTTTAAAGTATCGATGCGAGTCTACGAGGGAAGAAATAGCTGGAATCTGCTCACGATAAAAACGAAGGCGCGTATACATATATATAAAATCCTTCTTTGGTGTCAGGTATTTGGTCAGGAGTTTTTTGTCTCGGCCGAAGTATGCGATTCGCGGAACTGGAATTCTCGGTCGAATATAGCTTCGTTCGAGCGCCGCCTTTGGGGGGCGGCTCCAACGCCCCTCACCCTGCCGTGTCCGTTCCGCACATCGACTTGCACGCAGACGGATGCTGAGCGAGACAAGCGAGAAGTTGCAAAAATACCGCATGTCGAGGAGGAATTTCGGAAATTTTGGTTGAATCTTAATGGCTGCAACGCCTGGATGATGTACAAAATTGACATCATTTCCAAACGGTACTTGATAATGTTTGGAATTTTTTGCGGTGGCATACTCTCGAGCGTTAGTTTCTTTGCTGTACTTTTTTACTAGTTCGTTTGGTTTCTTGCTCGGCCTTTATTGTTTTTGTTTCTGCTCATTTTTTCAGTTGGAAATTCAATTTTTTAGTGTGGGTTCACCTAAAACGTGACACAAATTGCCGACGATATCCAACAACTTCGTGACACAAATTACCGACGGCAAGACGTTTCGTGACAAAATAACTCCCAAATCATGATATTTTCACGTGACAGAATCTCGAGACAAAACCAAGCAGGTAGAGCCGTCTCTTCGACCTCTGGCCCTGGCTTTAGCACGGCCGCTGACACTCCAGGCAGCCTCTGCTCTAGGCATGAACGAGTGCGGTTGATTCGCAGCGAACTATCCCGCTGTGCTCGCTTCTATGTGGCCATTGTCCATGCCATTTCATGTCACCTCCCTTCTGTTTTGAGCTCGTCGTCGTACGGTTGAGGTACGAGGAAACCCGTACGTACTGGATGAGAACAGCAGTATGTACGACGAGCATGAACGCCAACTGACGACATTGGCAAGCACACAACAGCAGGTGTAGCAGCAGTAGCCGAAGGGCGAAACTTCTAGCACATACTGCAGCAACTAGCAGCAACCAGAACCATAGCAGATAGCTCGAAGTGCAGTACGAGTGCCGTTGGCAAGTTTAGTCGTACACGCATCACTCTGTCCAATAGACTATAGTCTATAACAGAATCTCGAGACAAAACCAAGCAGGTAGAAGAGCCGTCTCTTCGGCCTTTGGCCCTGGCTTTAGCACGGCCGCTGACACTCCAGGCAGCCTCTGCTCTAGGCATGAGCGAGTGCGGTTGATTCGCAGCGAATTATATCCCGCTGTGCTCGCTTCTATGTGGCCATTGTCCATGCCATTTCATGTCACCTCCCTTCTGTTTTGAGCTCGTCGTCGTACCCTTGAGGTACGCGGAAACCCTTACGTACTGGGTGAGAACAGCAGTATGTACGACGAGCATGAACGCCAACTGACGACATTGGCAAACACACAACAGCAGGTGTAGCAGCAGTAGCCGAAGGGCGAAACTTCTAGCACATACTGCAGCAACTAATAGCAACCAGAACCACAGCAGATAGCTCAAATTGCTGTACGAGTGCCGTTGGCAAGTTTAGTCGTACACGCATCACTCTGTCCAATATATAACAACCGTTTTATGTTCATAATGATGAAGAAAAAAAAACACATTTTCTGCAAGAATGATACGTCGTACGAGCGGACGTTCTGGTGTGTTGCTGCCGTGAGACCATCGAACACACCGCATGTTTTACCCAAACAAGAGCCAACAAGAGGCAGGGCACAGGGGCCCCCAACACAGAGACACGTGACAACCACGGCCAGCTGTCGATCGCGTAAATGGCCGGTAGTCCGTGCTTCGGTGGGTGTATCGGAAGTCGTTCGAAGTACTGCTGTAGACCGTCGAAAAACCACGTGACATCCCGTTCTGGTGGCAGACTCGCCAGTAAACCCCCCCAAAATTATTTTTCTTTTCTTTTTCTTGGCCCCATGCACCCATTTCCTTTCCTTTCTCTTCTTTGTTTGTTTCTTTTTCACTTGCGTCTGTTGTGTGCATGCGTAGTGATAGATACTACGTGTAATATATACGTGGTAGTATTTCTTGGGTGGCAAGCGGTATAGTCGGTTTTTCCAGGCGCGAGTAATGAGACGTATGCACCGGTATGGACCTGGCACATCGAAAACTGACTCCCGATTTCACTTTTATATATTTCTGGTGGAGGCATGAATTGCGTCAGCTGTGATTTATGCGTGTACCACCTTGGGTTGTTTGTGTTTTTCCCTAGGGTATTCCTCAGCTCCAGAGTGACTGGAGCCTGTCCTGTGACCACGGACTTGATTATGCGAGTTGATGTGAGAACAACAACAACAACTGAAATATTGCCTGTTTCTTGACCTTTCAGCTGCTTCCCTGCAAATTTGGTTTTTCTGCCAATACGATTTTGAACCTTTTCGCGATTTTTTCTTCCTTTTTATCTAGTAAGTTGAACTTCCTACCATTTGCCGCTAATTTGCCGCCTGTGCATTAGTTGCGGAACGGTCCAGCTTTAGCTTTTCTTTGATTCCCACCATTTGTTTTATACTTGACGAAGCTTCATCGGCTGAGATCTGGGCTTGGCTCATCAGCTCCACACCGCCAACCACCCCATCGCAGCGCTATAGCTCACAGCAACGAAGCGCCGTGCAGTGCCCTGCGATGCCCTGCGGCTCAGCTCAGCAGCGCACCGCTAGCTCAGCAGAGCGAAGCGCTATGCTTTGCCGTGCTCTGCCGTCGCGGTGGTTCGTTATTCATGATATCTAAAACTCCGCGTACGCTGATATTTAGGTATTTGGCGCTTTATTCTATATCGCGTCAACCATCGTAATATCATACAATATGGGGGAGGGAATGTAATCTCTATGCAAATATCCTGTTTTGTTTTAATCAATTGTCAGCCGGCCGCCCCGGTGGTCTAGTGGTTTTACCCTCGAATACTACTATTGATAACGCTTGGTTGTCCTTGAGTTCGACACCCACCACGATGAGAATTGCCTTTATTTGCAAAAATGCAAAAAAAAAAGGATCAACTGCTGAGAGCGCCTAGCAGCGTGGGTAGGTACAATTCGACGCGAGTCGACGAGGGAAGAAAATGCTGGATTCTCCTCGCGGTAAAAATGAAGGCACGTGCCGAAGTGGGGAGGGAGGGGGAGGGCCCGCTATGTGACCCCGGATCTGAGTTACTACTGGGAGGGAGCGCGAGAGTGGTGCGGGGATAATAAATGGGATGAAGAAAAAAAAATGTTGCAAAGGTATATTAATATTATTACTACCAGTAAATAATATGTCAGTCTCTAGGAAATACGCACGGCACTATCAGCAGTCGTCATGGTAGAGACACTCAAGATATTTTGTATTGAGGGGACGCGTCCGATTTCGACAACGTGAAAGCACCCACGAAGCAAAGACAGCAGACACACATATTCCGCCTTCCCGAGAAAAAACAGAGAAGAAGCGCTACGCCAACCTCCCGTACGAGCAAAGCCACCCCCGCACCTATCTTAGACAACGCCGCCGCAACGAGAGATCGCCCTCCTCTTCTACGTTTTCCTCCTCGCCCGCGACCACGCAGACCAATCAATGCGACAGCCTTCACGTAACAAACAAAGCAATCTTCTTCCAAAACCTCGCCGGCTGACATGGCCCCATGTCGACGTTTGATGCAAACCGACTTTGCATCCTGCCGACTTCGAACCTCCATTGCCACGGGGACAGCAGTACAGTCTCTTCATTAATGCTAAGGCCTCTTTCGTTTCGCCTTGAGGCGACGCAGGTTCTCAATAATACTCTTTGCGGTATTTTTGTTTGACAGACGCCAACTTTTACTTGACGGCGCATTTAACATAGTGTGTTTCGCCTATCCTTGCCTTCTTTGTGGTATAATATTACGTTTTTCTTCGGTCAAAGTATGACTTTCAAATTCCCACGTTCGTATTAAACTTTTGGCATTACTTTAAAGTTCAATGCATGCCAAATCGGACAGCTACACCTTAAGTTGTCGAAGTGCTGCCCTGCCCTACCCAAAGCATGGGCGCCGGCGAACGCCGGCGCCCATGCGGAGCCCTTGTATACTGTAGTATTCTTCTGCGGCTTCACCGATCATTTAAAGTAATTATTGGATTAGATGAGGCCTCCTGCCCCGAAGCAGGAGGGTCTCGTCCGGGATGTACCTCCGCGCTGAGCGCTCAGCGCGGCAGTAATCCTGGAAAAAAAATTACTAATAACAGAAAACTAAAAAGTAAAATAGAATAAAACACGGCACAGAAGCTACTCAGCACGCAGGATGTCTAGGGTGGTCTGAAGCAGTTTTTGCTTCCTCTTGTTCTTGCCCGTTGGGCGGAGGTTGAAGGCAATGATTGTGGCTCCGGTACTGTGCCTCGGATAGGCTCAGATAGGCCGGAACCAACAGCTTTGTTCCAATCTCGGATCCATTTGAAGACACCCCTAGTTGCTTCCGCACGGGGCTGAGTGTGGCAAGGCGCTTGCAGACTTCTCCGGTCCGTAAAGGTTGTAAAACAAGAAACTACTGCATGCATATGCTGGGTGGGTGGGATGGTCAGTATTTCTCCTTTAACGTATGTTCTCTGGCGTTGGGTTCGTGAGAAACAGGCACAATGTGGCCTAGATTCTCCAAGTAATTCAGCGGTTCCAAACCATGGAGCCACCTCCGTACCATCGATGCCTCATTTTCTGGAGACCCGATTTTACCGTAGTGGGGAGAAGGGGAGAAGAGCCTTCCTAAGTGACCCCGGATCTGAGTCACGTCCAGGGAGGGAAAAAGGGAAAGGAAACGTGCGAAGAAAATAGAAGGGATGACAAAAAAAACAACAAAAAAAAGAGCCGGCTGTCGGTTGAGATTCGGAACTCTTCGCGCGAGGAGCCTCATAATGTTAATTTTAGCCCCCAACCCCCCCCCTCATTTATTGTAGCACGCGTCTGCGTCGTTTTTTTTTTTGGAAATCATTGGATTGGGGTAGAGCGGAGAATACCCTGCTGTGACGCCCGTCGGCCTTTTCTTGCATTCGTTCCTCGCTGATTTTTTCATCTTCTTTTTCTCCTGTTTATTCCGTCGTGCTCTTGTTCTTGCTGTTTTTTTTTTTCCCAACCAACGACAGCATCCATGAGGTCATCTCTCACCTGGCGTACACCCATATCGTGCTGGAAGGGCCCATGGTCTCGATAAACCGCCAGCTATCCCCGGACCACCCCATCAACAAGCTGCTTCGGGCCCACCTCCAAGGGACCGCCGCGATCAACCTCGGGGCACAGAACGTGAGACACATGAATTTTGTTTTTCGGGGGCTCAATTACGGGGTCTCAATATTTACACGAAAAAAAACGTTTTTGAGTGAGCTGAAAAATGCACCCCGATCAACCAAACCGTGGCCTAGCTAGCTATAGGTGTACCAAAAAAGACATCGTTTTGATGCTCAAAAAAGAGAATCATTTGGCCATTTCCGACGATTGTGGTTTGAAAATAGTCAATAGTTGCTAACAAAAAAAGAATGGCATTTCCGACGATTTTGGTTTTCGATAAAAATCATAGTTGTGCTCAAAAAAAGAATGGCACCTCCCGACGACTTTGGTTTGAAAAAAATCATAGGTTGCTCAGATGAAGAACATAAGGCATTCCGACAACGATTTTGGCCTTGCAAAAATCATGTCACTCAAAAAGGAATGGGCATTCCGGTGCTTTTGGTTGAAAAAAATATTACTTGCTAAAAAAAAGCGTGGGCATTCCTTTCGTGATTTGGATTAAGGAGCCCCTTAAATGTCTCGGAAAATAGTTTCAAACCCAAAAGTGCTCGTGCCTCTCTCTACTAGTACATAGCACCCGTCGTAGGGCGTTCGTTTGATAGGTTCTCCTGAAACCCCTCCGCTGGTAGCAGACGGGTGACCCTCCATTATTCTGTTTTTTTAAACCATGCCTAACTAACCCTGTTGTTGTTGTTGTTGTTGTTGTTGTTGTTGTTGTTGTTGCTGTTGTTGTTGTTGTTGCTGCTGCTGTTGCTGTTGCTGTTGCTGTTGTTGTTGATGTTGTTGTTGCCGTTGTTGTTGTTGCTGTTGCTGTTGCTGTTGTTGTTGTTGTTGATGTTGTTGCTGCCGTTGTTGTTGTTGTTCTCACATTACCTCGCATATTCAAGTCCGTGGTCACAGGACAGGCTTCAGTCACTCTGGAGCTGAGGAATACCCCAGGGAAAAAACACAAACAAACGAAAGGTGGTACACGCATATATCACAGCTGACGCAATTCATGCCTCCACCAGAAACATACAAAAAAAATGCAATCGGGAGTCAGTCTACGATGTCTCAGGTCCATACCGGTGCATACGTCTCATTACTCGCGCCTGGAAAAACCGACTATACCGCTAACCCATACCAGGTACGAAATGCTGGTCGAAGTGACCCCTGGTGACATCACTGCGGCAAAATGGTTAGAAATGTCAAGTAATGTGTATCACTGCGGTATCCCCAACAATATCTCTCGGACAAGGCATCAGCCCGCTGCGGCGAAGCCCCCGCTTGCGACACGTTCCACGGCGGTGGCGGGGTGCGCTGGATTTCTGGATTTTTTTTTCTGAAGGTCCTCGCGTGAAGAGGTGTATATATAGCGCACCCTTGAAAATATAGATTTTTAACTCATTTCCAATTGGCGAAATGATCCAAGTGTGACTCCTAAGGGTTTTGTCCCCCCCAATCGGGAGGGACTGCGGAGCTAGAAAGGGTCAAAATAGAAAACACGTGTATCATATACACGCAATCAATGGACCAATGCATCGGCTAGTCACACGCAACGATTGGCATCGTCAAGCTTTCAAAAAAATGGGATTCAGGAGGCATTGGGTAGTTCCCTAGAGGCTATGAGTCATCACGGGTAAACTCGCCAACCCGGAATTGCCGGCTATTCGACTTGCGGGGTTTCCATTATTGTAGAAAATATTGTTTAGATCGGGATGTACGTTTTCTTTTTCGGGGCAGGTCTCAATCGGCCGAGGGGCTAATTTGGTTCGCTTTGCTCGCCCTACTTTAAGTCGGCGAGTCGGCTGGCCATCAGCTGGCGTCTCCAGCCGACTTGCCGACTAAAAGTCAGTCAGTTGGCGAACGGCACCTCCTGCCGATTTGTTTTTTGTTGTGAATTGCAGCCGAGTCACGACTCTACCGATCGACACATTTCCAACCTTACGACACAGCGCCCCGAAGCTTAATTCGAAGCATGCTATTGTAATAATTACATTTCAGTATAACAATGTCACTTGTTTTCCACCGTCGAAGCAGACGTAACGTTGTCAGTAGCAAATGCGGTTTGTGAATATATATTCTTTGTCATTTTTCAAGCAAGCGGTTGCGTTGGCATATACTACCTGGCTTGATGTAAAGGAAAGGAACACCACTGAGCGATCATCTACTACATGTTAGGGCATGTTTTCATGAACACCACTAGCAAGAGCACCAGACATGGACGCGACATCTACAGGACTACAACATCTTCGACGACAGTGGGGAGAAAACAGGACGTATAAGTGTACACTATATATAGTCTATAATAATGTGGAAAGTAAGTACAGACAGGGATGTTAACACTGCGGTAAACCACACGACCAACCTATTACGCAGGGTATTTCGTGCCTCCATCCGCTTACATGATTGCCTGACAACCTCTACTATTCCAAACGCAGTGGAATGTGCCTAACGAAGTAAAGTCACCCTCGCGTTCAATAGTGGTGACACCGCATGTCCACGTGAGACAACCTTTACGAAACGCAGTAGCATATGCCTGACGAAGTGAAGTCACCCTCGCCTTCAATAGTAGTGACATCGCATATATATGACGTTGCATGCCCACCTCAACTGCTGTATTTGTAAGATGTATCTCTGTCTTAGAATTGGCGACCTCAGAGCCCCACAGCAGCACGGTAAAAATCATGGACGTGAAATCGCACATTTGAGACAATAATAAGTTGAAAAGGAAGCACAAGCAGACGTGATACACTGCCGACCCATCGCATGCCCTCCTGAGACGACCTCTACGAAACACAGTACCATTTACCTCACGAAGTAGAATCACCCTCGCGATCAATAGTGATGACATCGCATATATATGACATCACATACCCACCTCGCCTGATGTATTTGTAGGACGTATCTCTGACTTAAAACTGACGACCGCAGAGCCCCACACCGACAAGGTAAAATCATAGGCGTGAAATCGCACATTTATTTGAGACAAAAATAATTTGGAAAAGGAAGCACAGGCAGATGTGTTAAAATTGCGGTAAACAACCTTACCAACCCATTACGTAGGGTATTTCGTACATACCGTCTGCATGATCGCCTCCCCACCTATGCCAAGCGAAGTATTACTAACGAGGTAACGTGATTGAGCGCGTGTATAACAAGTGTGACTAATGAGGTAACGTAATTGAGCACATGTATACCCAGCGTTCCTTTAAAACTGACGATTCGCATCCCTCCCTCTAATGCTCAATGACGGAGACAGCACATGGCCACATACATCACCTCGCATGCTGTATTTGGCAATACGTATCTCTTGCGTATAATTAGCGATGTCGATAATAATGGTGACTGTATGATGATGGTGACAAACAGTGCATGACCACATCACCTCGCCTGTTGCATTTGACAATACGTATCTCTTTCTTATAATTAGCGATGTCAGAAAATAATAGTACCTACAAATATTCTATAAAATATTCTACCATAACTTTCGATCGATGTATCATACATCAACAAATTATGAAGATTTAACACGTTATTTACTACACTTAAACACTGGGTTGCATGCTGCATCTAACATCAAACCTTCTAGAATAGTAAACATTACAAGCCAGATGATATAAAGGGATGTCTTATTGCTTCAATCGTCAGGTTTGTCCCCTTTGAGAATTTATAGTTTCCGCGCACATATTGAAATGTCCCGCCCCCCGCCCCCCCCCCCCCCCCCCCCTCCCCTCCCCCTCCACTGACCTCATTTTCATAACAAACCCCAACCCTTCCCCCCCCCGCCCCTCCGTCCCCCGATCCCCCCCCCCCCCTTCCGCCTAGTCTGTCCAAACGCCCCACTCACAATCAAAATCGGCTGAGTAATAAACACCTATACGCAGTTGATATCACGTCATTATCTTTCTGACCATCCATGACGTAGTTTTCAATTATTCCCCCCCCCCCCCCCCCCCCCCCCCCCCCCCCCCCTCCAACGCCCCCTCTTTTCCGACCACCTACACGATCGCCTAGACCTAGCACCACGCGTATAACAAGCTGCTACATATCTTTGATCTCACAGCCGAAGTGTATTTGAATATTATTTGTGACCTAAACCTCCTAAAAATCCCCCCCCCCCCCCCCTCTTGCTCTCCCTTACTCAAACGCCCCACCAAATATCGAAATCCGCCACATTAATAAACACTTCACGCACAGGATATCACCTCATTATCTTTCGAGAGCCATCCATGCCGCTGTGTTCCCCCCCCCCCCCCCCCCCCCCCCCGCCTCGAACGCCCCCTTCTTCCCCATCACCCGCACCTTCGCCTAGACCTAGCACCACACGTATAACAAACCCCTCACCTAAAGCCCTTCCCCCCCCCCCCGCCCCGCCCCCCGCCCCCACCCCACCCCCCACCCTCCCCCCCCAACCCATCCCAACCCCACCCCCTCGAACACTCCACCCTCTCTTTACTCACTGATTGTACGACTTACCCCAGGATATACATGATAAATTGATGTATTATTTCCGAAAATGTCACATTTATCCCCTCGGAATAATGTATAGTTTCCAGGCACATATTGAGCTGCCCCCCCCCCCCCCCGCCCCCAATAATATACTGGTGCCAAAACCGTCAGATTTATCCCCTCGGAAGGATTTATAGCTTACATGCACAAATTGCCCCTTCCCCCCCCCCCCCCCGCCCCCCTCCAAACCCGCTCGCTTTTGATCAAAACCAGGCCCCCCTTTCCCTTCACAGCTGTCAGATTTTGTCCCCCTCAGAAACGGGTTTTAGAGTTTCCGCGCACAGACTGACTAAAATCATCCTGTTGACCCTGATAGATACACTGTAGTTGTAAGGGGAGTCGCCGACCTATATCCTTAATGAGGACACACAACTCGTAATGCGCGCGATCGGAGTATCACACACAGCTTGCAAAGATGAGTTTCGACGAAATCTTCGATCTCACAGCTGGAGTGTATTTTTATTTTTATAATATATATATATATGTGAGGTATCCTGGGAGATGAAACCCCTTGCTTGTGAAAAACGACACAGCAATTATCTCGCCCAATGCCTCCTGACTCGCCACCGCTACTGCCCTGCCCTGTGCGTTTGCCGTGATGCGGACCATTTCATTAATCTCGGTGCCCGGGTACCCGCCAGAGACTACTGGTGGAAGGCGGTGCCGTGGACCGCATTCACGCGATCCCGGTCGGAGAAGCGGCGGGCCTTTGCAATCAAGAGGTATGGTGTATAATATGTGTCATGAACCGATAGGCTACGCTGAGGTTGGCCTTGCCAAAGTACTACAGTAGCAGTAGTAAGAGTCATGGGGACCTTTGTAATTAGGAAGTATGGTATACCTGGTGTACAGTATCGCCGCTTGCCTCTATAGGACCGGCATGTGCCAGCCGGAAAATACCGGCACTAACGGACATACTGCCACCTATTTGTCCAAATATGTCGGTTGGCAGCACTCTTTGCCCCTTGACGAGTAGCCTTCAAGGACAGCCGTCAAGGAACGGAACTCCAGACACTAAAAATAGTAGGATAAAGTCCAATCAAGCCTTGACGGGTCGTAACTAGACCACCAACCGACGTCTCCGTTCCCATCTGTGCCAAGCGATTCCATAGGCACTATGTCGGGCACCCCGGCATTCGGGGACACGCCATTGCTTGTAACCTTACCAGCACTACAGTGGGACCCCGAACTATCGCGGGTTGGTGCGGCACTCTTGTTAAGACAAGGAGGTCGTGACGAGCGATTTTTTACCGCACTAAAGGGTACCGCACTAATGTGGGACGAGTCACCCCCCACGGTAAGGGTTTCCCGTTAACGCCTTTACAACTGGAAACCCGTTTTGGGGATCAAATAACTTGGAATTAGTACGTATAGGGGGGATTTCCGAGCTCTAACGGGGTCTAGGGTGGAACGTTTCTGGCCCTTTGAGCTTTCTCAGAGTGAGGAACTAGCGCATTGGATTATTTGGTCGGATGGCGCGGGCGAACGCCTTCGAAGTCATGTTTCGGGTGATGTGTTTTGAGAGCTCCTCCTCATGCTATGGAGCTCAGAAACTTCCGCTGCACCTCTGCCGTGGTATGATTTGGACCACCACTGCTGTATTTTTTTTTGTGCTAAGTCCCTCGTTGGGCTTCTTCTTTCTTACCTGGTACGAGAGGGCCGGTGGTTCATTGTTATAGTGTTGGAAAGGAATTGGTCCGTTTGAGCACTGGTAAAAGGTTAACCCATTTCCTACCCAAACTAGGTCTTGTACCGGTAACAGGGTACCCGGTTTGGGCACGGCGCAACGCATGCTATATATGTATAGGCTAGAGGGTGCATCAATTATTAAAAAAAATGCACCATGGTTGTGATATCGAAGATTTCAAGGTTATGTTCTGTAGGGTACGCACAAACCATACCCGGGGTCTTTACCCTGGGTATTTCCCTACAAAGAGCTTCTGTAAGTTCTGTAGAACATTCATGCCCGTACCCGGAACTTCTGAAGTTCTGTACGACATTCATACCCGTACCCGGAACTTCTGGAAGCTCTGTACGCGAGCCATAAATACCCGGGGTACGGGTATATCATTTTTATGATTTATGTTAGCTGTGTACGGCCGTGCCACAACACCCGGAACTTCTGTGAGTTCTGTGACACTTCCCTACCGTACCCGGAACTTCTGTAAGTTCTGTTAGATCCCCATACCCTAACCCGGAACTTCTGTGACTTCTGTAATACTGTGGCACAAACAATACCCGGGGTACGGGTATACCTTTGTTACAATAATACCCGGGGAGCCCACATGCATTAATTCAGGTTTAATAACCCAAAAAGTGTATCATGCACTCTATGATGATGTCACATCATGTCAGTTACATCAACCGAACACCGAATGTACAGCTGTAGCATCGTACATGATAGCATGATAGCACATGCTGTAGGTCCTGTTCATATTTCTTTCGTTTCTAACCCGTACGAGGCACGTATTATAATAACGAAGGACACCTTTGAATCGAAAATAGCCATTTATTTTTCATTAATCGAGTTAAATTCGATTTGATCTGGTGGAAAAATATGAGTTTGGCTCCTATCAGGAAACCATGTGTTGCGTATTGTCAATGTTTTTCCCGATCGGAATAAAACAATTTGGGATAATGCATACATCTACCGTGGCGGTGATGCAGCTACCATCATCGACATATTGAACTATCCTCTGCGTTTTCGGTAGTTTAGTTTCGCTTCTTAGTCGCGGCATTTGACTTATCGAGCTGTGGTGGCAAATATGGACTTGCAACCGCCATTATTTATTTTGAAGCGCCACAGCCGGTGTACGCTGTGGTATGATCTGCTACAGCACAGTTTAGCCGTGAGCGCGGCTGTTGCCCCGGTCGCCACTCATTGAGGTTCACGATTTATCGCCTCGCTCGGTGGTGTTTTGTCGATAATTCATAATTCTCTTGAAGCCACGACAGATGGCCTCGGGGACATTGACTCAGTAAGAACATGCCACGCAGGTTGGATTAAATCCTCCACCTCAAATCGAACTCCCCCCCGAGGGGGTGTACATTTACCCGGGTATTGCCGGTACCCGGAACTTCTTTAAGTTTTGTAGAACATTCATACCAGTACCCGGAACTTCCGTGAGTTCTGAGCACCTCGTGCCACAATACCTGGGGTACGGGTGCAGCACGTTTTGTACCCGCCCGGATCTTCTGTCAGTTCTGTACTCCCATGCCACAATACGCGGAACTTCTGGAAGTTCTGTAACACTTTCATACCCGTACCCGGAACTTCTGGAAGTTCTGTAAGACTCTCATAGCCTTACCCGGAATCCACAAACCCTACAGAACATAACCTTAGAAGCTTTCTTCGAAACGCATCTTCGCAAGCCATGTGTGATACTCCAATCGCGCGTGTCACAGGCTGTGTGTCCTCATTCAGGATACAGATCGGCGACTCCTCTTAGAACTAGCTTGTACCAGGGTCAACAGAGTGACGTTAGTCAATCTGCGCGCGGAAAGTATAAAAAAAGAACAAAGGTTTTTGAGAGGGGAAAATTAAATGGCTGTGGGAACGCACCAGTTTATTGTATATAGCATCTATGTATGATTAACCTACTCCTGAAATGATCCCGTTCCAAGTCCAAGTGTTGTGTCCCCATGTCGAGAGTGCGGTGCTAAAAAGTGCTAAAACTGTTATAACCCCTTCAGAGACCCAAAACCCCTGTCTATACCAACTCGAATTAATTGGTCCCCAATCACGGGTTTCCACTTGTAAAGGCGTTACGTTCCTCACTTGCCCCTTTGAAGCCCCAAAACCCCTGTCTATACTAACTCGGAGTAGTTTGTCCCCAAAACACGGGTTTTCACGTGTAAAGGCGTTACGTTCCTCACTCAAGGAGGTCTGTACCTCAACCTGTTTTTTTTATTTTTTATTTTTTTACGAAAAAAATCTGAAAGTAGTACAACGCGATTGGCAACACCACGGCCTGCCTAGCTATGATATGTACCAGGTGACGGAACAGTAGAGTACAATCGTCGTCCGCCGTTTGGTGCGGTGTTGTGCCGGACGACGATTACGCCGCACTGAAGCGGCACCCCCGCACTGTCCCACCGAGATGGCACAGCACAACAGTACTGCCCTGTAGGACGTAAGCTAGATCGTGACAAAGTGATTTTCACCGCACTAAAAGTGGGGATCCGCACAAAAAAAGGGTACCGCACTCTGACGAGGGACCGCGACTGCTGTAACGCCCAAACGATGTTGCGTATATACGAGTTTTAGCCAGTAGGGGAGCCCCGTCGATCGCTAGTGTTTTGGCCGGAAAACAAACAAACTACTGCTGCTGCTGTAGTGCTTGACGGCGCCTTTTTTGCAACCTATGGACTGCGGAACTTAATCACAGAGTCCACATGTCCACAAACCCCATTATTGTGTTTTCGTGTGCTAGGGTTGAAATGGTTGAAGCAGGGTGCCCAATAGATCACCCCTCCGTTTCTATTGGCCAACACCTCTACCCTTATCCCGCCCTGACCGGATCCCACTTGGCTCCCTCTCAGTAAGTGTACAACTTAATAAGGGCTGGGGCTTAGGGTTTGGATTAGTTGAATGGCGTATGGACTGTAGTTAAGACTTGCAGTCTATTGGCTGTAAATAGTTGCTCCCGTGGTGCTTGACCGATCGGGTGTCGCACGTTATTGTGGACTGATTCTTACTACGATAGCCCCCCCCAAAAAAACCAGCGATTTTCTTTGACGGACGTTTCATGGCTGCTCGACACGAGGAACGATGCTATTAAAAAAAATAACTTCACACTTTCTCTTGTTTGCAAAGGGCTGCCGATTGGTGACGTCGGGGTGGCAAGGTATTTCAGGAGATATCGCGGGGAGCTGGTTTCAAAACCGGCGATTTCGTTACAGAAAAGTTGGGGGGGGGCTACACCGTAGAACGACTCTGTGTTTTGTCAACCATGCCTAACTAACCCGTTTGCCCTAGCCCATACTGAAAACCGGTCGAATTGCCCCCTTACGACGTACGTCACTGAGGGTACAGTCGTTACAAATTTCAATTAATGTGCACCACTTCCCCCATTGTGTACCACGCATCGCCGCCCTACTGGTACCACAGTAGTCTGGGCCCAATGCATACGTGTGCTGAGGGCACGTACGTGGTGCAGATATAGAGGGTGCCCCTCTTGTTTTGTTTTCTTGTAGGAGCTCTGATGCCTCAACCCCCCCCCCAAGGAAATGTTTTGTGAGCGAAATCTGCAAGTGAAAAAACCCGATGAGCAAGCAAGCCCCATGGCTTAGGTAGGTGTACACAAGGTTCGTGCGGCATCCATGCTGCAAAACATAATAGATGACATTCCGGCGATTTTGGGTCAATTTTGGGTTAGGAAAAAAAAAAGGAGGTGAAAAAAAGGTGCTATGTGCTATCTACCCTCTATCGTAGCACGCGTCTGAGACTTTGCAGTTTCACCTTTTTTTTTGTTTTGTTTTTTAGCTTCATGTACGGCTTGCTTAGCTACTATTTTTATACACGTGTAGACTATGTATACGCGTACCACCTTTTATTTTTCTAGAGGGACTGGAGCCTGTCCTTTAACCACGGACTTGATCGTTACGAGTTAAGTGTGAGAACATCGACGAACAACGAAATACTCATCCCCCCCCCCCCCTCCGGAATGCCTCACATCAGACGCTGAAGCGTATCAGCGAAGACTTCTCCCCCGCGGTTGACTTTACTAAGCGCGGGATGGACAAGGAAAACTTCCCCGGGCTCTACATGTACCGTGAAGTGGGCACGCAGCTGTATGATGCGATTTTCGACTGGGTCGAGGCCTACCTGAATGTGAGTATTTTATTTTATTTTCGCTGTTTTTGCTGCCCATCCGTCCGTCCGTCCGTCCGTCCCTCTTTTGTCAGTTATGAACAAGCCTGACAGCCGTTTCGTTTCGTTTCGTTTCGTTTCGTTTCGTTTCTATTTTTTTTTTTTTTTATCCTCCGGCGGAAGGGGAAAAATAAATCTTAAGCTCACCACACTTCCACGTATTGTCATACATATCGTCGTGTGTGTCAATTTAACTCGATTTCATTCGCAATCCAGCTGGTTTTCTGGTGTGTCCTTCGGTTCTCGTGTGATATCGATAGCGTGAGCTGTCCCTACCGGCGGTCCCCGTTACTTCTCCAGCAGCTCGTTTCGGTTTCATTTATTTTTCTTTTTTTTTCATGGTCGTGTGGGCTGAACGAGTGAACGAGAGACTTCATCCAGTGGGCTGAAGGAGTGAAGGAGAGACTCCATCCATTGTTTTGACTTTCATTTGTGTGTAGACGCGTGTTACACGATAGGAGTGGCCCACTTTTTTTTCTGAGGAGGTCCCCTCAATTCGGGAGCTCAAGACGTGTCATTCTTCCAACCCTCGAAAAACTGATTCGGAGGAAAATAAAACTGCTACTGTATTATGACACTGGATGGGAAAAAAATATATATATATATACTCCGGAGTATATATATCGCCCTAGAGAGATAGGCAATGAGAAACCACGAAAAGAAAAAATTGTCGTTTTCCGACGATTTTGGGTCAAGAAGCCCCGTCGTTCAGAAACCATTTCAGCCAAAGAGAGGTATACCTTACCTTTATAGAGAAGATTTGACAGTGATGGTTTTCATACCGCCGGCGCGACCCGAGTGGTACGGTACGGTACGGTACGGTACGGTACGGTACGGTACGGTACGGTACGGTACGGTACGGTACGGTACGGTACGGTCAGTCCGTCGCAAACCTCAGTGATACGCATTAGTTGGCATCTCTAATAACCATGTTTTTTTTTTTTCGCCCGGCGATGTCATTAGGAAACACCCTCGATCGGTGGTTCGTATTGGGTTAGGGTCTTGCCGCTTTTTCGACAACATTGTTTGACGTACTCTTTCGAATCGTATGTACCCTAACCCTAACCCAATGAAAACGCAACCAACCAACCAACCATTGTAGGGTGACCCCCCCCCCTTCCGTCTCGTACGCAGTGTGCGTCAACCATGGGTCTCGAAGATGTGGTAAGCTCGACTAGGGTTGGTTAGCACGGTTGAAAAAACGCAATTAGGTAAGGCACTGAAACCGCGGGCGTGATTTGAGTTGCTTGAACGTAGGAGTTGAGCCATCGTCAGAGCGCTGGGCCAAAATTCCCTACTCGGCCGCCCTCGTCAAGGAAGGATGTTCAGTGGGTACCCCCGATTTAAGAGCGCCCAAGATAACAACGTTGGGGACTTAACGCCTTTGCAACTGGAACCCCTTTTGGGGACAAATTTACTTGAACTTAGTATAGGGAGGGATCTGGGGGCTCTAAAGGGGTTAAGACCGGCCGAATCGGCATGTCCCGCCGTACTCGAAGCCATACATTGCCCATTACAGATAAGAGCAAATGTGTAGTAAACATACAATGTTTCAGTCTGTCACGGGGTGCTCTCAAAACCGGAGTCAGCCGAGTCATCCCACGGTATGAAGCCGTCAGTTTTCGAGCCAAAAAAAGGTATACCTTTGCCGGTTAGCGCGTAGAAGTGTTGGTCGGGCAGCGCTCGAAACGAATGTCTTTTCGAAGCCATGTTTCGGGTTGTGATATATTGAGCTGGGGACCTCATGTTTGAAGCTCAGAAAAATCTTAGAATCTGCTGCATCCCCCCCAGCGTGAGGTGGCTCTGTTACGTGGTTATACTCGTAGTGAGCTTTTGTATTTGCTTGCTGGATGTTTTCTGGTAGGGGCCGGTTCATCGTCACCAAGGGCGGGCGACAAGGCCTGCCACGTATGATTGGGACGCGTCTTTTTCCAAACCATAACGCCGGGCCACGGAGAAGAGGCTCCATTCATCATATCAGTTACTCGTACATATCTGTGCACAACGCGGGACAAATGTTGATTTTTCGTAACACTCTCGCCCCCCCGCTCTTGTCGTCGCCCCCTTTCGAATCCACGAACGACAACCAACTTGGAATATGGACGATATCTACTTCAATATGGGAACCGTGTGAACTTCGACGTGGACGAGATCTACTTCAACATGGACGATGCTCACTTGGAACATGAATGATATCATCAACTTCAACATTATCGATACTAAAATAAGTTTCGAACATGAACGATTGTCATTCAACTTAAACATGGACGCAGGTGTACTACAGGCCCGAGTCAATCACGGCGGGCGCCGACTCAGTCATGGAGAGCGACGTGGAGCTTCAGGTGCGTCGGCTGACGCAGACTTGTTGATAGATTCCCCGTCCAAGGGGAGGGGACATGATCCCAGACGCGCGCTACGACAGAGGTGCACAAGTGGTTGTTGTTTTTTCCTCATAGGTTCCTTACTTTAGGAGCTTAAGACATGTCCTTCTTCACACAAACACTGATTTCGAGAAAAAACAAAAACTGCTTGCATACCGGATGAAAAATCCCATTCCCTAGGCATACAAGGAGAAGACCATGCAGACAAACAAAACAAAAATGTCGTTTTTTCTTCCGACGATTTTGGATTTTAGGAACCCCGCCCGTCATATTCAGAAAAAAAAAATAGCCAAAAAAAAAAGGTATATGCCTCTATCGTGCCACGCCGTCAACAGGGTATCTCCGCCCGTTATACCTGCTGAATGTAGGAGTTATACCAAGGCGAGGGGTGCAGCAGGCGGGGATGCAGCAGATTCTAAGAACTTTCTGAGCTCCTAACACGAGGAGCTAGCTCGATATCAACACCACCATCACCCGAACCATGACTTCGACGGCATTCGCTCGCGCAATCACCGACCGCCGATACTTCCATGCGCTTTGTACGTAGTCCTGAAACAAACATATCCGTAAATTTTATCAGACTAGCTAGCTAGCCGGTAGTTCCTCCCTCGCGTGAGCTCAAAACGGCCAGAAACGTTTTGGCCCAAAGAGTGCACCCCCTCCGACCCGTGAGATAACTCAGGCCTCTCGAGCGAGTAGCTCTGTGCCTATCTAATAGCTCGAAACGCGCGCGCTACGGTGGAGGTCGCGCTTATGGGCCAAAATAATTACTACTGCTGGACTGGGGAAACGCCTCGATATCTCTAGAAAACCATATTTTGTTTTTGCAACGTTTTCGGTATACTTGTATATACCGAGGCCATGGGATTGTTTAATCGGTTTACACCTTTGTTTGTTTTTTTTCACGGGTCGTGTATTTGTGTGTGTGTTTTTTATTGTCATGAGGTGATGATGATCTCTTTCTTAAATTGTCTGTCTTGGAAAAAAATTAAAAGGACACCTCTACCACTCGTAGCATGCGTCCAAATAAAAGCATCGTTGCGTTTGTGTTGGCGCAGAGCGTAACTTAAAACAGTGAAAAAATACGTGAACTTTGCCGAAGAAATCTACCTCCTTTTGTAGCGCACGATACGAATTGCTCTTGAAAAAACTGTGTCTCTTAAAGTTAAGATAGGCTCCTCAAGGGAGCAGGACCCTCAGCAAACTGTAGGTACAACCCCTTACGCAGCTACCCCCTCCCCCCCCCCCCAGGCCCCGGCCCTCACTCGCTTTTTCGCGCACGCCCAACCCTAACCGAACCAGGCGTTTGTAACCGAGATGGCCAGCGCCGAAGGAGGACCGATGGGCTGGTTCTCGGAATACGAGGGATCCTCCGACAAGAGGGGGCTCATCGCAAAGGCAAGGCTACGATAAACGGTGGACGGGGCTGGGGGAGGTGGGGGGTGGGGGGGGGTAGTACTCAATGGTGTTGGCTGTCTTATATAGTGATTTGACCATCAGCCGTAGGAATATAGGGATGGGTTGCCCTTGGTGTTCTTGTTCCACTTTCTGGGGATGCTTATGAGTGATGGACGTTGATGCTCATGTTGCACACGGTACGAAGGCAAAGGTGATCCTTGTTGTATAATACGCGAACATCGTCGAAGTATGAGTGCCGTTTATTCTCTCAAGGATGAAAAAAGTTTTATATTATGCGGTTCAACCACCACGTGCATCCAGGCGCCAACCCACCCTCCCCGAGACCACGCGGGGGTGCCACGCTCCCCTCCCATGCTAGCCCTCGCGATCCCCGGCGAGAAAAGAGGCGTCGCCCCCGAACTCGGCGAGCAGGGGACGGGTGTTGTTGTCCCCGGGGCGTGAGGTTTCCATCTTTTTTTCAGGAGACAACTAGGGCATGGAAGTTTTCGTCGGGTTAACATTTTCGTTTTTTTCTTGGACCCGTCAGTTTTGAGGGGAGGTTCAAAACGTGTCTCCGCTGCTATTTTGTCACTCGATGCCCCCATACGACCCACGCACAAATTTTGTCAAAAACTGAGGAAAGAAAACAGACTGGTCTAAGCATGCGCTCGCACGAGTAAAGCAATGCCCTTTTTTTTGTGTCAAGCGTTGGGTGTTTGACGCGTTCCGCAAAACTAAGGGCAGATTTTTTTTTTTTTTAAATCAAAATGATATTTTCTGAGATGACGGGAGCTCCTTATAGCCCAAGCATCGACGGCATGTCGTTCTTGCTTTTTCAACAATGTTTTTCTTTCTTTTTTTTTCGTTGTGCAACTATACATGTGGCTAGGGCCATTGGATGGTGTTCATCAGGTTGCACCTCATTCATTTTTTCTCTGGCTTTCGTGTTGCTGGGTGGAGGTATAGAGTTTTGTTTTTCGAGTGAAAAAAAACAGTCTCAGAAAAGATGATGCTCAACCACCAACACCTTATAATAGCATGCGTTGTTCATTCAAGCACCACGCCACTATCATCGCTCTCGGCCCCTTCTCTCTCTGCGCACGCCCCTGGATAAATCCAGATCCTGTCGACCTTCATCTACACCGCGAGCACCCTGCACGCCGCGGTCAACTTCCCCCAGCAGTACTCCATGTCCTACGTGCCCTCCTGCCCGGCGTCGATATACCAGGAGCCCCCCGCCGACAAGGTATGCCGTGTGCGCTGTGAAACCCGCTGAGGTAGTTGCGGGTGGCAGGGTTTCCACGTCGTCTCTCTCTCGAACATGGATATTGTCTTCGAGTATGTTTGAAAAATATCGCCACGGGTGGAGCTGTGGCCATACCGCTATCAGTAAGCTTGAAAGACTGCTGTAATCAAAACATCACCACTCCCCCACCCACCCCCCCCCCCGCTATAATTTAGGGACTATAGGTATTTTATTTGTTAGTACCAGGAGCATACCTACAGGGAACGGATGTATACGTTGTGATTGGCTTTGAAGCTCATGCTTGCTACACAGAATGTATCGGATGGCTTACTTTAATGACAATATGGTTACTTGTAACGGGGCGACGCCTGCAACACAGACACACAAGGGTCGCCATTCTGGCGTATCATGCAAGGTTGGCCTTTGTTACAAGGGGGTGGGGCGCTGGCGCTCCCCCCTCCCCCCCCGTAAAAACGTCGGCCAAAATCTCGTTGTAACTTGCTCCTAAAGGGTGAGTATTGACTTCATAAAGCATAGATTGATTAGCTTCACCCTGTTGACCCTGGCACAAGCTACGCTGTAGTTCTAAGAGGAGTCGCCGACCTGCATCCTTAATGAGGACACACACCCAGTAACACGCGCGTGCTACGAGTCATACACAGCTTGCAAATATGAGTTTCGACGGAATCTTCGATCTCACAGATGGAGTGTATTATTTTTATTTTTATAACAAACTATAACAATAGGAGGACGTCTGTGGAGCACCTCAGACGAAGGCCTTCCCGCATTATTTTTTTTACGTTTAATGTGCTTACCAAATGGAAGCCTCTATTTGCTTCCGCGCTACGATGTGGGGGTACCTCTTTTTGTCTAAAACATTTTCTTGGAAAACGGAGCACCGCGACCCTAAAAAAGGTATTCCGTCGAAACGCTATTCCTCGTTTTTTTCAGCATTGTTCGTTGAATACCTGTGCCCGTGGATTGATTGATCGGGTTGCGCTTTTAGTTATAGTGGTTTGCTCAAAATAAGGTTTTGGGTGAGGCATGGGTTTCCATCAGGTAAAGAAACCTCCGGACGAAAAATCAGAATGGCAACACCTCTATCGTGCTATTGGTACTCTTTAGTATTCTATTGGTAGCATGTGTCTGATGAAGACGCGGCGTTTGTTTGCGTTTTGTGTGGGTGCTTGGCGTTCACACAGGCAGAAAGGACCAACGAAGAGCTTTTGGCTTACCTGCCCCCCATGACGGTCGCCACGACCCAGGTCTCGGCGATGACCCTTCTCGGATCTGTCTACCACACCAAGTGAGACGCATGACTACTGATGTCACATGAAGAGAGACTTATCACTTTTTCGCCAAAAGGGCCTGGAACTGAGAAGCTACCCGAACTAATTGGAACCCTCTTTTTTTAAATGTCAAGCTGATTCAAACACGTCTGAGTTGTGACAAAAATGGAGTGGTCCATGCGTGAAGATGACGAAACGCTATATTTATGAACGGACAGCGTTTACCTTCGGTAGACTGAGGCTCTGTTGAGGAATCTCGCCACGCCCTCCCTTTCCCCGCCGCCCTGCATGCTTCCACGCCCGCATCCCGATCTGAATCTTGCTGCGTAGCTCCGGCTGGGTAGTTAGTACGGTAGAGGTTCCTCTATAGTGCCGGTTCCCCCGTATAGTGCCTGCGAAATATGTTGGCACATATGAGAACAGCAAGTAGTGGCAGTACGCGGAGTAGTGCGGGTTGTCACTATACTGCGGGTATCTCCGGCTGGCACATAACGGCACTACTGTATGGACACCTGGCAGAACGTTACTAGGCCCTGCATAAATCCCGTAGCGCTCACTGCGCTCACTGTTTGTAACGACGACGTGCAGGCCCCTCTAACATACGTTTCAGGCTGCTCACAGCAGTGCGCTATATATTAATTGTTTAATAGCCTGCTTGTGTTTGATTTTGTGCGGCTTTCGTCCCTGGTCTTTCCTTTATATCGGCTGTCGCTTTTTTTCTTTGTTCAGGCTTGGGGACTACCCCCCCTTCTATTTTAATGACCGTAAAGTCAACAGAGCGCTCCGCACCTTCCAGAAGGCAATCGAGACCATCGAAACCAACCTGATCGTCAAGTGAGCAATTTAATACTGGTAGGATTTTTGTTCTCATTCGGCGGGCGGCCGTTCGGTATGGAATATAGGTTCGATCCGGCTATAAGGTAGTCGATGGGCTGGCCTCGGTCCCGCCCCTCTGCTGCGTTTCTGCTGGAAGGGCCGTCCTGCGCGTGTGTTGGGCTAGCGAGTGGTGGCACCTCGATAGGGGGCCTTGCTTCATGACATCGCAGGGACCGAAGCATGTTGAGGCGTATGCTTTGGTGAGCTTGTGTACGTAACTTTTGTGAGTGGGGTTCCCTTGTTGAGGAGAGCTCTATATTCCTCGCTTTTAAGACCATCCAAAGCTGTTTGAAAGAAAAATGAAAGCGCAACAAACCGAAGCCGAAGCCGAAGCCGACGAGCAATCCCACGGCAAAGGTATACATGCAACGAACGATTCTGCGAAAACAAGAACGGTGGCATTTGCGGCGATTTTGGGTGGGTCAAGGAGCCCTCTTCGGGGTCATTCAGAAAAGGTTTTGACCAAACAGTGCTACACCAGATATATCCCTATACCGTATGTAACACGCATCTGTTTTCGTTACCAGGAACCGTAATTGCGAAAGCGAGCTACCCTATCCCTTGCGACTGGTTTTTGAAATACCTTAATTTATTACCTGCGTGGCTTTTGTTTCCTGTAGGTTTTCTTCCACCATCAAGGAAGCCCTGTACTTCTGATGCGGTGTGCCGTGATTCGCGCAGGAAATTTTCCCTAGTGGTTTCCACCCGCCATACACACCTGCTACCTGCTACCTACGGTAGAGGAACATAATTTTTTTTCTGAGACCTCCCAAAAAAACAGGACGGAGATAGGATAAGCAAACAGCTTTTATGCGATATACGTATGGAAGAGGTGTAATGAGCGCCCAAATGTTGGAGGTGTCTCTATTAGGAGTAGGAACGGTGCTCCGTCTCGAAAGAGATGCGTGGTCAACGGTCAAATGACTAAGGCAAGCAACAGACGAGTACGCCCCCCCCCCTCCCCCCCCCCCCGCCTCCCCTGCCACCCCCCTTTTTTGTTTCTTGTGTTTTTGGCGGTCACCATGATGGTTACCGAGTAAATCATATTGTGCGGGGTGGAGAACTCTAACTTCGCACAAGAGGAATGATCGCATCACGTACTGTAAAAATGGCAAGGCACCCGCGAGACAGTTACGTAGTAATACCCATTGCTGTCTCTGGAGTGGCCACACCAGAAAACAAAGTAAAACTCATTGGCGCTGTCATCCATAAGCAAGAAAGTAGGCAAAAGGTGCCGAACTCTGTCTTGCGAGCGGTTCTCGGAAGGATGCAGTTCACCCTTCATGCGACTCGTCGAACACCTCACGGCGCTTCGCGCTTGGTGCAAGCAATGTCTGCGTAGTTGGTGAAAAGCCGACGTGCTCCTTTCCGGCATAGTAGGGATGCGAGGGTCTATGGTCATACGACTACGGCCATGAACAAACTGACTACACCCCCCCGCCCAAAAAACAAAAACTGTTTTTTTTGGGGGGGGGATGAAAGTGCAGCCAGCCCCGTGCACAATCCCATAGCTTAAGTTGTGCCTAAAAATATATACCTGGTATCCCCAAACAAAACAGGAATGAAATTCAGACGATTTTGAGCTACAAGAGCCCCCGCGGCTCAGGAAGTGTTTTGGCCGAAAAGCGCTACCAACCCGTATGGTAGCACGTGTCGCCCAGACGTCGACAAACTTCAGAGGGGGGGGGGGGGGGGGTGTACTCAGTTTGTGCGTGGCCGTAGTCGTATGACCATAGACCCTCGCATCCCTACTATGCCGGAAAGGAGCACGTCGGGTTTTCACCAACCAGGCAGACATTGCTTGCACCAAGCGCGAAGCGCCGTGAGGTGTTCGGCGAGTCGCGTGAAGGGTGAACTGCATCCTTCCAAGAACCGCTCGCAAGACAGAGTTCGGCACTTTGTGCCTACTTTCTTGCTTATGGATGACAGCGCCACTGAGTTTTACTTTGTTTTCTGGTGTGACCACTCCAGAGACAGCAATGGGTATTACTATGTAACCGCCTCGTGGGTGCCTTACCATTTTCACAGTACGTGATGCGATTCCTCTTGGGCGGAGTTAGGGTTTTCCACCCCGCACTCAAAATGATTTACTTGACAACCATCATGGTGACCGCAAAAAAACAAAAACGGCACCCTGGTTGTCTAGCTCACACCGTGAATGGCATGTTTTACGGCGTCGTTGCCAACCAATGCCAACCCCAATATACATACAATGTTTTACTGCGTAGGTGCCAACCGAAGACAACTATTGTATGTATATTTTTCGGGGGGGGGGAGGGGGGGGGGTTATATCATATGCCGTCGGTGTAAGCGAATTCGTAGCTGTAGCTCTGGAGAGCGTTTGCCAAGCAACCTTGCCCCCCACATATTCCCACAAAACCACTCGCCACACGATAACATGCCCCCCCCCCCCCTCCGCCTCGAAAGGGATGAGTGGTGAATGGTCAAATGACTAGGGCAAGCAACAAATGAGTACATCCCCCGACCCCCTAACCCTCCGCTAAACGCCCTCCACTTTTTCCAGGAACGCCCAAATTGTGAACAGTTGGAAGCTCAAGAGCAAGAGTGACCACGTGGCCAAGAACTTCGCTTACAAAACGCTCATGCCCGACAACATCCCCCAGTCGATCAACATCTAAGGACGTTGCTTTTGGGAGCGGCCGACCCACGCAAGCAGCATCAACTCAACGGCATATCACAACAACCACCACGCGCGGGTTACTAAACAAGACCGACGCAGTATACCTCTTAGACTAGTCGTAGGAATGGCAGGTCTTGGAATAAGGTGAATCGCTATGTATCATGGAAGATTTTATTATCTATCCGCAGTGTAAGCGTTTTCGTGTCCCACCTGGCAAAAGGAGGGTTTTAAGCTACAGGATGGGCCGCTCGGTTGTGGTGCCGGCTTGCCGTGGTAATGCCAATAAAGTCGCTATCACAGATGAGAATAACCACCAGTGGAAGTGTGCGGAGTAGTGCGGGTTGCCGCTGCAGTGCTGGTGTTTCTGGATGGCACAGATGGGCACATCGTACCAGTCTGGGTTCAAATATAAGGCACTTTTGCCTCGTATTAATAATACTGTAGATGCTACAACTACTACTATCGTAGCCCGTGTGAAGAGTGCATGGCGAGAGGGGGGGGGGGGGGGGGTACAAGAAAGCTACCGCACCCTCACGTTAATTCGTTCACGCACGTCCAACGTGTTGAAGTAGCATGCATACATACATGGACGATGGATGGATGGATGTTTCTAGACAGTTGGGTCGTCGTCCCGCACGACATAAATAACTAGAACGCAGTGTGTTGACCGAATGCCCATTTTGTTGAACATATTATCTGTGTCTAGAGCATCATCGATCTTGCGTCCATATAGTTGGGTTGTTGGGTACGGTGTTTTGAATTCGATTGGCAGAGTACAAGCGCGGGGGGGGGTACGCTTGGGTGATGTCGGGTTTTCACCAGATGTCGAGGCGTGCATACATATCAAAATCAAATTTCACAACAGATTAAGTATCAAATACACCAAAATCAATAAATGTCAAAAACGAATAAGGGCAGTTCTGAGTACAGTAGTACATACACACAGTTACTATACAGTCTGTTGAGAGTTTTCAAACAAAACCGGCGGTGTGCCGTTGTTGTGCTTAAATAGGCGCTCGGACCGCCAACCGAGCCACAGGAGGCATGTTGATTGCCTTAAGATACCGACGACGCGATGATTCCCGGGTAAATTTGGGAGTACCAATGGTTGATTGGCTTTATGGTTGGCGGAAGCACATTTTGGAGATTGGTTACCTGTTCTCTTACTCTTAGCGCGACCACTAGGTTGGCGTTGTGGTTGCTGGAAACACATGGTGGATTGGCCGCATGTCATGGTTGCGGGACCCCTCTTCTACCAATATACATAGGAGGAGAACGATAAATATATATGCATGGTGCATGTGGATATATCCCGGAACCTCCATGCCTCGGTCCAGTCTTACTGAATGAGTTCCTGTCCCCCCCTCGAGGGATAAACAGCACGCTATACTAAGAAGCTGCACGATGATGAGGAGATGTTATCACCTCGATCAGAGTCGTTTATGATGGCAAATACAAGCTCAAGTGTATTTTTTTTATTTTTGAAATATATCAGGCGCTCAGAGTCGGCCCCACGCGGTGCCTGAGCGACCCGAGATAACTGATGGCCAATGACGGCTCACGCTAGTGATGCCCGTTTTAACACGCCGGCTCTTGGGAGGATCGACCCATCCGGGTGTTCAATTGTTTTGTTGCGTACCTTAGCTGTTTTCGGACTTAAGTTGTGGAAGTCGTTCCGTGCTTTATCACGATGTGACTCTCACGCTTTGCACTGCAATTACAATCTTGATATTCTTGAAATCCCTACATACCGCACCCTTTTTACAGGTGAGCTCAAACGTTTTGGTCCGTTCGTGCGCTTGCCAGAATCCAACATAGAGGCGCTCTAGAATACAAAAAAATACATGGCAAGAGGAGGCGTGCACAATCGATCATTATGTTTTGGCACACGAATTTACATCTGTAATGTCTTCAGCGTCAGGCGTTTTGGATCCGTGCTTTAGTTGGTGTATTCCCTGGTGGTGTGTGAGATGGGCGTTCGAAGGACTTTAGGATCAAGCGCACCGCCCGATGCCTGTTGCAAACGCCAGATCTCACTCGTCGGTCCTCATTCGATCAATGCAGGTGTGTGAGTGTGCGTTCCTCATATAACATCAAAGAGCAGAAGAGAGATCACTTCGGAACAGTAGCGATCGACACCCACCGCATTATGCATCGTGCCTCGACAGCATTAACCCGAGCATCAGGCCTGGGCTGGACCTCTGCTGGCCTGCCACATACAGCGGGAGTACACAGGAAGTATGTAACTTGCGCACACACCCGGTAGACCTAAGTAGTCCTCTCCAAAAGTTAACGTCCGCTACAAGTGGTTCGCCCATCCGTCTTGAATTCCACAGATGTCTGTTTTCGTCCCCCTCAATGCAGGTTATATATTTTCCCTGGTGCGGGACAAGGCTGAAGATCTTAGTCCTGTTGATCCTGGCATCAGCAGGGGAGTCACCAAGCTGCAATCCTTCACGAGGGTGTACACACCCTGTAACGCGCGATCGAAGTATCACACGCAGCTTGCAAATATGGATTTTTAACCAAAATCCTGTTTGCTTTTCGGTCGATCTCACAGCTGAAGTGTTTTTTTTTCATTCTCTGAATATTATACAAAGGAGAGGGTTATGACCCTACTTGCGGTAGGGAGAGGCCATTTTTTGGGAGGCACTGCTTTCAGCCGCTCACAGAGCGAGGGACTGGCGCCGGTGGTCTTTGGTGCTTTTCTGCTTCGAAACATGCACCATATTTTATAAAAACTATTTCAAGTACGCCAGCTGTAAGCTCGATCAATTTAAGGGTCGATGCTCATATTTGTTTATGCTCTAGGCTCAGCCTGGAGTCTTCCAGACCGGATATCTATTTTTTGAAGCATGATTGTGCTTGTGTACGCATACATTCTTACCGATACCGCTTTCAGTAAAAATGTCGGGGCCTGGAGACAAGCAACCCGAAATATACTAATTCGATTGCCGCCAACATGTAAGTGTTCTGTTTTTGAGCGAGGTACACAGCCACCAACAACGCGAGTGGCCTCAATTCGATAGTAACCCCCCCCCCCCTCCCCCCCTCCATACCGTAGCGTCGGTCAGTGCCGCTTCGGGAACCCATCGCGGCGGATTCTACGGTTTATTTGGACGAGGGAGATTTCAGTTTTTTTTCATGCTCTAGTAGACCATCGTCAGCGGCCTGCATTGTTGTTTCGAGGGTTGCGCAGCCGTTCATAGGAGGTAGGCCTACAATACGTCAGATTGCAAGGGATGGTGCCACCGAGTATGCTGTGCGATCAGAACAGGGAGTGATAGCAGTAGTAGTCGGCCAGCGGCCAAGCGATAGGCCAATGTTGTTGTGTTGTTCCTAGTCGTTGACTACGTGGGTGTCAATTGGCACCGAACTAGTAGTTCACGGAGAGACAGGATTTAGGAGTAGAGAGCTTTTCGTTCAATGCCGAAACGGTTGGATGCGATAAACGTGAGAAATCAGAGAAAAAAAACAAACAAAAAAAGCCAAAGGAAAAACAAAGAAAGCCAAGCTCCCAGCTGCAAAATCGAGCGCTTACAGAAAAGGTAGTGCGGGAGAGCCTCGGGGGTAAGCTCACACCCAAGCAGTGACGATCCGAATGCCAAGGATGACTACCGACGTCGCCAAAATGGGAAAGCATCCCATGGGGACGCAGGGTGTCGGTTTCTGGTAGGTCGCTCTTCTCCAAGGCTCATGGCCTCACATGTGTTCTCTGACATTCGTTCATGGCTCAAAATATCACACGCACATGACCAGGTGTCGTATGAAACAAGTCCTACTTATTTTAACGGGAAGACGACAGAAATCGGTATACCGCAGTCATTCCGCGCCATCGTGCGGTAGAGCAGAATACACCTAGGTTTTTGACCCCGATCCGCGACGCTGATTGATTGGTCAACTCAGCCTCGTACCGGGTTTTGACACCACCTCCTTGCGGTACATCGTACCGCGGCTTTGCCCGAGGCTCTTCACGCCCCGAACCCTTTCAAATTCCGACCGAATCTCAACCACGGGCGCCACGTCATGTAGCATGCATAGAACTGCGCGCTGTCATATTTCGCATTCCTTCAGAGAAATCATTGCAACATCCCTTCGGCACACAGCACGAACCGCTGCTCAACCGTAGACAGCTCGCACGCCCCACGTACACGTATTATGTAGGTGTGAAGGGCGGAGAAAGGGGTGGGACAAAGGGACAGGAGAGTGACAGTTCCGCTACACGCGCACTATCCTCTTGGCCCACACATACACCACCTCGCGTCCGCCTTGCGCGTTCGTACACCGCACTCTGTCGAAACCCTCGCTACCGATGCCAACCGACCCTGACGATGCACACACACCACTCCCTCGTCCGCCTTGCGTACTCGTACACCGCATTCTGCTGAAATCCACGCAGGGAGAGGACGCCACCACTTAAATAAACTTGGTAGTTACGAACTTGGGCTCACTTGAGATGCCCGGAAAATCTATACCGTACACTAAAACCTATAAAAGATGCCCCATTGAAAAATTAGAAGAGTAAGAACCAAGCCTCGGGCAAAGAAAGATATCCTTCGAAGATGGCGCCATCTGTAGTCGTACACTGTGATTATGTACGAAACAACGACTTTTTCGACTGTTGAAATGTGGATCTTGAAATAATCGGGAGCATCTTATTACATGTAGTATTTTTAACATGGTCTTCTATACGTAGTCTTGTAGCCATGCTGTCTACATGACGTGGCGCCCATGGTTGAGATTCGGTCGGAATTTGAAAGGGTGCGGGGCGTGAAGAGCCTCGGGCAAAGTCGGTTCGCATGGTGTTTTACGACAGAAAGCGGTATGGGTCACGTCAGAAAGCGGTGACGGCCGAGCTGAAAAGCCGCGGTACGATGTACCGCAAGGAGGGTGTGTCAAAACCCGATACGAGGCTGAGTTGACCAATCAGCGTCGCGGATCGGGGTCAAAAACCTAGGTGTATTCTGCTGTACCGCACGGTGGCGCGGAATGGTTGTGGTATACCGCTTTCTGTTGTCTGCCCTATTTCAAATCCCTTTATATTTAGGGTGTACTTCCTGTTCTGGCTATTCCTCAAAATGCCATCCTTTTTTTAAAGCAGTTTTGTTTCAGTGGTTTATTTTATTGACCGGGGCTGATAATTATGGCTTCAGGACCTCGTCGGCCACGCGCTCGCGACGGTGCCCCCGCACGTGTCACCCGCCGCCATCTTTGAGCTCTGGCGGTCCCGCTGGCTGACATTTTGTTATAAGGCTTAGTTTGGGCAAGCTATTGGTTAACCTTTTGCAAGTGGTCAAACGGACTAATACCCCACTAATACCTTAACAAATGGCGTCGTCGACAGACCATGGGTTTTTGGGTCGTGGATTCGATCCCCACCATCCACAATAATAAACTTTTCAGATTTTCCCCATGTCGAACTTGAAAAATACTCTCCCTGGTATCCCCAGGAAATGAAACGGCTAGGATATTGACAGAGGTCCGCCGTATATCCGGCCGACCTGCTATCCCGCCGTTTCAGGGGAGGAGAGTGTTATAAGGCTTAGTTTGGGCAAAGCTATTGATTAACCTTTTGCAAGTGGTCAAACGGACTAATACCCCACTAATTCCTTAACAATTTCATGTCAAGGACGGTTCCCCGTTTTGGATTCGAACTGTAATTTACCAAAAAACTTTTGGAGATCGAAGTTTACCGCTACTCGATCCCAGACCCGCCCACCTTAACCACGCCCGGCACCTCTGGACCGGACGAAGATGCCCTGGCAGTTGCGGATGCCCAAGACATTGATTTGTCCAGTAAGTCCATCGCAAGCTCGCTCATGGAGGAGCGCGTTGTCCTAGATTGTAGAGAAAAGGAGGTTGAAGTGGCACGGGCAAGGATATCCGCTGCTCCTGACGCCTTCCGAACCGTGTACGGTCGAAGCGTCGCGGCGGACGAAGATGATGCCGTCGTGTATCGATGTGTGAAAAATCATGTGCTTTCAGAACCCCAGTCTCAGGGTGCGAGCTTCACTGCAACACACAGTGTGAAGAATGAATATGGTATATAGATGTCTTTATTAACAGGTCCCGGATGCTGATCGGAGGGGAAGAGATGTAGTGATCTGGTAGCCACCGGGATGCGAAGCTTAGGTGCTCGACTCCATGTACCACGGGGTACTCTTCCGAGGCACTAAAATCCCATAATACTAATACCAGAAAATTCCTCGGGCTGTTCTCAGCCGTCTACAAGGACACAAAGGAATATGCCACGTATCATTCCCATACTGTAATATCCCGCAGTATCCTGTCGGATATCCCGAAGTAACCACCGTATGTTTCTACTATTGTTCGTTGGGCCAAGCTACACCGAACACCCTCCCTGGCGGTGAACAGCTAACAAGTCTCGGTAATAACTACCAGAAACATTTTACTCCGGAAAACTTATATCCCCAACAAAAATTCGAGGTGTTTCTCAAAACTCTCCCGAGCGACCGCCTTCGTGAGACTATCCGCACGTTGGTCCTCCGTCCTTACATACTTCACGGACAAGTCTCCCTTCCCCACCAACTCGCGCAAGAAATGATACCTCACATCGATGTGCTCGCTGTTAGATGAGCTCAGTGGTTGGCCAAGTCAATCGCCCCTTTGTTGTCTTCAAACTCTCCAATACTCGGCGACCCAAGACCAGGTGTCAAGAAAACCAACACTCCTTGCACGTACAAGGCCTCCTTCACCCCGTCGGCCATCGCCTACGCCTCGGTGGTGAAGAGTGTAACACATTTCTGCGTCCTAGAAACCAGGATACAAGCGTGCCGACGCATGCTACGATAGAGGGAGCAAATTGTGTCTGAAATCGTTTCTGACTGTCGGGGCTCCTTAACCCAAAATCGTCGGAAATAGGTCTTTTTTTTTCATGATTCTCGTTGTGTACCTAGGCCTTTGAATTGTTCATCCGGTAGCAGCTTTATTTCCTCTAAACCAATACTTGGGAGAGGTCTTAAGCTCCGAAATAGAGGAACCACAGAAAAAACGTTGTGCACCTCTATCGTAGCAGGCGCCTACCTTCGCAGCAAACAGCTACACCAGAGATCGAACGCCTGTCCTCAGCTCTGTGGGCGTAGTTCACGCCTACTCACGTCTCTATATCGCACTCCAACTGCACATACTCCAACTTATTTTCTCTTTTAAAAGTCAAGCCCATCTCCGTAGCGCTTAAGTACTCGAGAATCTTCCTAGCAGCCTTCACGTGTACTTCCTTAGGATCGTGCGAGAACCGCGCAATCGCTCGCACTACGTTGGAGATGTCTGGTCTCGTGTGGATCGCAATCCACATCAGACTCCCCTCAATTTCGCGGAAATTCGCGTCCACCGCCGACTCCTCATCACTCACGTGCCTGAGGTCCAACGGCGGTGAAACATGGATTGGGCTGGTCTCAGTGATACCGAAACGGTCGACAACTTTTCTGATAAACTGGGTATGCGAAATCTTTAGGGTTCCCTTCTCACGATCCCTCCTGTACTCGCTACCCATGTACCACGTAACCTCGCCTAGATGTGTGGTCGGAAATCTCTTGTTGAGGTCAGCCCCTACCGCATCAGTTACCTCTTTGGTTGCTGCGATCTTGATGTCGTCCACGTGGACCACCAGCATCGCTCCAACGTTATTCGACATCAGTCGAACCACGCACGGGTCTACCAGGCAGTGCTCAAACCAACACTCTACCAAAGTTGACGACAGTAGCTTGTACCATGATCGACCCCTCTGCTTGAGCCCGTAAAGGGCTTTGTTGGGTAGGACTTCCTTACCCGACGTCTCTCTACACCCAGGAGGACGTCTCAAGAAAACCTCGGTATCCAACTCTGCCTGGATGAAGGCCTGGTCAACGTCCAAGTTTCTCGAGTCCCAATCAAGCTTGCACGCCATTGCTGCAATGAGTGGTCGAAGCCGTGGGGGCAATAGTTTCGAAGTAGTCAACTCCCTCCACGTGGCTATAGCCCTTAGCCATCAACTGTGCCTTAGCTCTATCTACCATGCCGTGCGCGTCGCCCTTCCACTTTAACAGCCACTTTGACTCCACGACATTGCTATCTGCGGGAAGTTCAGAAGCCTCAACAAAGGTTCCAACACTTCGAGACCATCAAGCTCCGATCTCATCGCGTCCATCTAAACGTCTGAGTGCTTTGACGACCGTGTGGCGGTATAAGACGTCGGTTCCGGTTCCACCTCTTCGGGAAGGCAATCCAGTAACAACTTCGTCTTCTCACGCCCCTTCTCAGTCGCAGCCAGTAGCGCCTGGAAAACGCGGCCTCCTTCACAGGGTCCGATCGCACTGATCAGCCCCGCCGCCGCTTCCCGGTTAAACGCCTTGGTCTGCGCCTTCGTACGTTCCTCCCGAATATCTTCACCATCGCGCGGTCCTGACATGTGCGCCCCAAGTTGGCGTGCAACAGTCCGGACCGCCGTCGGGGTCTGTGCTCTACTGTCAGGGGATGACGCGTCGCTCAGAGCTTCACCACCAGAGGTTGACGTGTCGCTCAGGACTCCACTGTTCGAGGTTGAAACGTCACTCCCAGCCTGAGAGGAAGAATCGCTGTCGGACGATTCGCTACTGGCCGTTGATGCATCGTTCGACTCCACATCTTCGGATCGAAAACCTTCACTGGCTTGCGTCATGGGAGGCACCACACGAAGTTGGTGAGGAATTCCCCTCCCTAATTTCGGCAGTGGAGTCGTCGGGTTGCAGGCAAAATCCTCTGTCCCTCCCAGCTCTGGCGCGTCCTCTAACCCCTGCGTCCCTCCCTGCTCCGGAACCTCCGGCAGCCGGGGTGTCGGCGCTTCCACATCAAGCGTCGCCTCCCACGTCACGTCTCGAGTCCCCACCACCCGCGTGAGCACCCGCAAAGAGTCTCTTGGGTGGTCGATGCCCGGCCTGAGGTAAAAAAAAAGCTCTCGGCCCGGGGTGACGACTTGGACGGGCGGCTCTAACGGCAGTACGCTGGGCGAAGGAACGGGTGTGGTGAGGCAGGTGCGGCAGTACCATGCCACATGTCATGCGGAGATTTGTTACCGGGGTTGGCAGTGGTTGCAGTGTGGTTCAGGGCGTCACAAGACCAATGCACCACTTCCGCCCACAGGAAATCGGTTGGCGGTAGTGGAACGAGCGGGAAGACGATAGGAGCCTGGATGCACGAAGCAAATGCTGCGTTCTGAGTGGTGCCTAGCGATCTCTCTACAACACCATTCTGTTTTGGGCTGTTTGCGTTTGTAAATTCCTGCTTGATGCAATTCTGTTTGCGCATCACTCCAAACTCCCAACCATATCATCCTCCACCGTTGTCAGATCTTACAATCTCAACCTTCGACGGGACACCGTCGACGCGTACATCAGCCAAAAACTTCCTAAACGCGTCTGCTGCTTCCGATTTGTGCTCCAGCAAGTATACCCACGCGTAGCGAGAGAAATCATCCTTCAGTAGCATGATATACCTCTCATCCAACAGAGAAGGGGTTTTCTTAGGGCCACTCTGGTCAACGAAGACCCATCCCACTTTCTCTGAAGCACGTGACTTAGCACTGCTGGGGATTGGCTTGTGAAACCTTTCGGCATATAACAGCCAGTGCAGGGTCTTGGAGTCCCTAACAATTCTTCACCGAGTGATTCCGCAATCTCTCTCAACAGCAGTTCGTTAGAGTGACCATACACGCAATGGAATACGTTCATGTCTAGACTAATAGCATTCTCAGCAGAAGCGGCATTACCTGGGGCAAGCACGGGAAGCGCCTGTGGAGAATCGCACTCAATTTCCGCGCGGTTCTCAGTGGACTGTGGAGTCAGGGGTCAAGAAGGGAAACGGCAGATAGCCGTTGTCTTGCTCTATTATGTATGCGAAGTTAAAGTAACTAAATATATCACCCTCGAACCTCAACCTCTCATCGAAAAATAGAAATGCACAAGCCTTCCTCCTCGGTCATGAAACATACTCCATGCTTATGCCCGGCCATCAGCGAAACCAAATTGAACGCCAAACCCGGCACGTAGCCCACATCCAACAGTTTAACAGTCAGATCTCCGGGGAAGACTACAGTGAGCGTGCCATAACCCACAACGTCGACCATGTGGTTTGACACCGATCCCAACCTTATCGGTGCATCAGTCGTACGCCACTAAACTGGTCAGCGGAATGAGTCATGTGGAATGAGGCGCTACTGTCTGCTATCCATTTCTCTGCGAAACTATCCATCAAGGTATACCTACGTTCCACAGCACACGAGTCATCACTACCACCGAGCATAGCATTCGCAAGACAGCACACAGTCCCACCGCTGTTGCTCTGTCTCCGCGCACGTCCGCCAGCCGTCCTCGCCGAAGCCGGGGTGGCTCGAGCCTTGCACTGGTACCACATGCGCCCGGGTTCCAAGCAACGGATACACTTGCCCTTTACATTATCGTACTCTGTTTGAGGGATTATTTGCTTGTGGGCGGGGGATTGTTGCTATACCTTCGCTACCTTCGCTACTTTCGCTACTTCCTGCATTCGCCGATCCCTTGTTCCGCGACCTACCATGGTTACGGTTGGATCTGCGACCACCACCACGGCTACCCCCGCGACCACCCCCGCGACCACCTCGGGCGACTCCACTCGAAAACAATGCTTGTCCTACGTTCTTCCCCTTTGATACGGGAAGTCTCAGGTAGGTGCCTCTGTCGTACTATATTCTCGATCTCTGCTCGCGTTATCTCATCGCGATATAGAAGCGTGCGTTGCTGAATTTCGTATTGATAGTCATCCGTCAAAACCCTCACCAATTTTCGGTTTTACGTCGCCGTCCGATTTCGGTGCACCAAGCGAAGAAAGAGTACTGACGATCTTGTCTACATGGCGAAATAATTTCATGGGTTCCTCACCCTTTTCCATCTTTACAGCATCAAAAGCATCCGACCATTTGGCCTCCGTAGCAATTGATCTCGGCAGAAACCAATCACGAAGAATTTTCAATGCACCGCTCGGAGACTGCTTTGCAAACACTCTGTCGAGCAGGTCAGTGTCAGACATGCTTATGGCTTATGTCAGGCATGTCCACGCGACTCGAGTGCGCTTCTGATGTGGGCATGCGTCAAACCTTGAGAGACAAAATACTGGGTGTCCTTCGTGGTATCACCTACAGCTACCTCAACGACTGCGAGTAGAGAAGCCAAGCACCCACTCATTGATACAAAGGCCTCAAAGGTGGAGGCTACAGTAGGGGGAGGCTCCTTTTTTCACTACCACCCGCCTAAGTGACTCTGTTTCTCACCGACAAGAAGACTTTAGGTGATTGTTTTGGCGCAGCGTAGCTTACCATTCCAACGCGGATTCCTACAGTCAAAATTGACATATAACGACAGCTTAAGGTTGCATTTGGACCGGAGGATCACTCGCTGCAAGTGACCCCAAGCCACTGAAAAAAACGCCTCCCAAAAGTGAACCCCCACCGTAGCCTTAGTCGGAAGCGCTTACTCCATATTGGAAAACTCTCCTGCTTACCGCAGAATTTGGGGACTGCCTGCTTAATGCTACAAAGTTCTCGCTTGCCAACATTCACACTGTCTACGAACTCCTCGTCCCTACTAGCCTCGCCTACGTGTACAACACCAGGGGCTGGCAATTCCCCACCGGTTCGGACTCCATCCTGCTGTTCGTTGCTAGGGCTGGACTGGCCCTCTGCTCGGGCGCGGTCGCTGGCCATCCGCTTCTCCTCCAGTTGGCCTTGCCTGAGCACAGATGATATCAGCGTCTCCATAAGCTCTTCTTGTTGGTTGACGTGCTCTCCGTCGACCTCGCTTCCAGACAGTGTGTCGATTCAAACGTGTACACGTTAATGTGTTGAAATAAATCGGTTATGTGAAGAATAATATGCTTCCAGCACCCCAGTCTCAGGGTGCGAGCTTCACTGCAACACAGTGTGAGGAAGATGGTATATAGATGTCCTTATTAACTGGTCCCGGACGCTGATCAGAGGGGAAGAGATGGAGTGATCTGGTAGGCGCCGGTATGCGAAGCTTACGTGCTCGGCTCAATATACCACGGAGTACTCTTCCGAAGCGCACTAAAATGCCATAATACTAGTATCAGAAAGTTCCTAGGGCTGTTCTCAGCGGTCCACAAGGACCCAAAGAAATACTCGACGTATCATTCCCATACTACAATATGCCGCAATATCCTGTCGGATATCCCGATGTGACCACCGAATGTTTCTACTATTTCTCGTTGGGCCAAGCTATATCGAACATCGTGGAGCTCAACGTACGTGGAACGAGAATGACAACACTGCGCTCCACATTGCAGGCTTACCCGCGCGCTCCGCCCTCGCCTTCGTGTTCAACGATGACAGATGGCCAGCCACCGACAGGGACATGGAAGAACACGGGAGGCGGCTGATCGACTGCAATCCAACCTGTTTCTCGAAGATCCTCGACGTGATGCGAATGAGGAAACGTGCTTCATGGAGTCGGAGCACGGCAGCGGGTGGACAAGAGAGTGAAGAGGAGGTGATGAGGCGGGGGGAGGGGGAAGAGGGAGGGGGAAGAGGGAGGGGGGCGAGCGGAGGGGGAAGCGTGGGGGGGGGGGGGGGGGGAGGCGGGGGGGGAGCGGCGGGGTGACACGTACTTTCCGGGGTGCGAGAGCTTCATCATGGACCAGGTGGAGCAGGTGTAACCCGGCATACTTGCACATCCTGGCAGCTACTGCAGGTGAGCGGTTGCTGGTCAGCGAATGGTTGGTATGTGTTGAAGCAGCTTCGCATTAGAGAAGGCCAATAAGGGCTCCCGTAGTAAGTACTCCGAGGTAGATTGCACCCATTGCTGTTGTTCATGTGTGTTTGTAGAAAATTACACCCACGTCGGATTGATGATAAAATTGAGTTGGCGCTTCTACCTAGCTAACAAAGTGCTAACAAAATCGGCATTCTGAGGTCCGGACGCCTCAGTGCAGGCACTTACGGGGTGGGCCTCTCACCATTCACCAAGAACACAGCTTGTCTACATTTTGGCTCACTCGTAGTACTGCCATAGCTTAAATAGGGACCCCCTTCGATATCGCTGAAGCCGGATCATCGGTCCACTGTCGCCGCTGACCGGAAAGAACACCGGTGATTTCACTTTTCGGCCAATCTACGAGTATGATACCGCCGTAGCCTTCGTCCGAATTTTCACTTTGCCGACGAGATCGGCAACCCTTCCGTCAGCACTTGTTCACCAAAGATAGTAGACTATACTATAGGACGTTCCGAAACGTGTTCAATCGCAGACAGACGCTATAACCCGACAGTCAAGTGCTCTACTTTTGACGTCCCAACGCAGCCATTCACCGCACTGCACTGGCTCTATCAACTCCAATACACGTGTTTCCCTTTGTTCGCCTGTACCTGGTATGCGTGTACAAAGGAGCATCGGCCACCACAAGGGACATTTCTTCCAATGCGTATATGTAGTTTCCAACAAACGACGAGCGATTTGCCCACAGGGTGGTCCAACTAAGGGATAGTTAAACGGGACATTTGCCTCTACAGTAGTAATACACCGTACACTAAACAGATGAAACGGTGCGAGACACACCCTTGTTGTAAACCACACCCCTCTCTGCCGTCTACCACCCGGGTGACATTTTGTCTACAATCTCGAGCTACCGAGCGCTGCCCCGCATTGTGTGCACGCAGCTCTGCAAAGCTTGGACAGCCCCGCCACGCCAACTACAAGCGTACAAGTATATCTGCTACGAGAAAATGCGGGTAACTAATCTTGACGGCAAAAAAAAGTTCGGCAAAGAAGTAGTTTTGTTTCAAACTTGGGTCAAGCCTCCGCCGTAACGGGTGTTCTCAAAATCATTATATAGCTTTTACCAAATCAAGTTGGGCTTTATGTCCCCGGCTTTTGCCCGTCAACAAAATTTCACACAAGAAGGCATTTCCAGGCTTCACACAACAAGCACCAGGGCACGCACAACACCGACCCAGTGCCGCGGACTTCTCGGCCTGAGCGCACACACAGCCGTACCTCGAATGGGCACCACCAGCTGAACAACAACCGCTCACCAACACGCACCGAGCTGCTGCTGCTGCCTCTGCTGGCTGTTACTGGCTGCTGCTGGCTTTGCTGGCTGCTGCTGTTTGCTGCTGGCTGCTGCAGGCAGTTGGTGCCCCTGCTGGGTGCTGCGGGCTAGTGCTGGCTTTGCCACCTGTTGCTAGCTGCTGGCTGCTACTGCTGACTTACGCTGCTGGCTGTTGCTACTGCTGGCTGCGGCTGACTTCTGCTGAGGCTTGTATAGTGATTGTCCATTATCCACCAACGCAGCCAACTTGATAGTTATAACTTTTCTCCTGCGCGAGTTCCTAGTGGCATCTATACTATCTTCTCCCTCGATTGATCTGTGAATGGTCTTAAAGGGAGCATCTACCATTTCAACTTCAACTCAAGTCTCCATGTTGCGCATCGCACGCACACACTCGCACAAACGACACAGCAGCTGCACCGACACACACTCCTCCCCCTCGGCCAGCCAAACTTCAGACCCTCTACCCTCCCCCCGCTCTGTTGCACGCACAACTCCCCCCCCTTCCCCCTCCCTTCCCTGATATCTTCCTTATTATTGTCGAATCACAACCACCAGCAGGTGCTCCCTCTGTCCGCTCTGTTGCACGCCAAAGAACATCTTGCATTCTTAACCGCAGTTTCGATTAAAGCAAGCTCAGCCCTCTGCCCCTTAACCGCCCCTCCCAACCCCCGCTCTCCTCTCCCCTCCGCCTTTCTGGCCCCTAGCATAATACCTCCCTTGAATATGAGGCGAGACACCACCAAAATACGCTAGCTGGAATAGGGCCCCGTTAAACTAGCTGGGCCGACCGTGTGTTCATCTACAAAAACGAAGGGAGGGTCCCAGACCCCACCCTTGTCCCCTACCCCTAACCCCCGGGAGAACGCCATCGTCGTCACCGCCGCCGCCACTACCTCCCCCCCCAACACCACCACGGGATGCTTGTCTGGTAGATGATCATCCGACGTGCTCCGTCCCGGCATTGCAGAGGTACGAGGGTCAATAGTAACTCAACTGCGGCTATGCATGAATGCGCCGCCCGCTCCCTCCCCCACTCCCTCCTCCCTCCCTCCCCCCCGCCATCCCGTTCCTCCACCCCGTCCCCAATCCCTATCCCAATCATCCAACCCCCCACGCAATCCCATCCTTCCCCTCACAGGTCACAGGTCGCCTTTCACACACTGTACGAAGCGAATCAGCGCGTTCGGCGAATCCCGCTGTCCCGGCAGGCCTCGGAGCCTGTCGTGGGTAGCCTCGCGGAGCTCGTGGTGCGTCAGGCGACCGTCTCCCACGCTGTCGAACATCTTGAACACCAACCACACGCACTCCGGACAAAGATCTTTGCCGGAAACGATCTTAGCGGCTCGCGCAAACTCATCCTGCACGTGGGTTTTATACGTGCGTTAGGGTTGGCGTAAGGGTAGGGGTTGGGTTTGGATTGGGGTTGGGGTTGGGGTTGGGGTTGGGGTTGGTATTAGGGGGATTGGGGGTGGGGTTGGGGTTGGGCTGGGTTAGGTTCGTTGAGGGATTTCGGATCTGATTTCGGTTTAGATTTGGGGTTTGGTCGACGGAGGTCTTTGCCAGCAACTATACTCGCGGCTCGAGCGCACTCGTCCTGCACGTGCATTCACCCGTGCGTTACGGTTGGGGGCGAGGGTTGAATTGGGATTGATTTTGAGCTTTGGTTGGGGTTGGGGTTGTTAGGTTGAGGTTGGCGCTGGGGTTGGGGGCTGGGTTGGGGTTGGGTTCGGTGTTAGGTTTTGGTTCTGGTTCTGGCTCAGGTTTGGGTATGCGGACGATCGTCCGTGCCAGAAACTATCTTCACGGCTCGAGCAAGCTCGACCTGCACGTGCATTCATTCGTGCGCTGGGGTTGAGATTGGGGTTGGGGTTGGGGTTAGGGTTAGGGGTGGAGCTGGTATTACGGTTGGGCTTGGGGTCGGGGTTAGGGTTGAGGTTGGGATTATTGTTGGGTTGGCTTTGGTGTTGCAATTTGGTTGCCGTTTTGGTTCAGGTTTGAGTATGCAGATAGAGGCATTTGGCAAAAACTACAGTATCTTCGCTTCTCGCGCGAACTCATTCTGCACCTGCGTGCGTTCATCCGTGCGATAAACGTGGGGTTCGGATTTGGGGTTGGGTTTGGGGACGTGCGTGCGTCCATCCGTGCCTTAGGGTTGGGGTTGGGTTTAAGGTTCCGGGTTGGGGGTCGGGGTTAGGTTGAGTTTGGTGCTTGGGTTTGGGTTCTGGGTTTACATTTGTGCTGGAAGGAATCGGCTTGTCCTGAACGTTCCTGCATCCGTGCGTTAAGGTAGGGGCTTGGCTTTGAGCTTGGGGTGGGGCTGGGTTCAGTGTACAGTTTTTGTTCTGGCTTTGGTTTAGGTTTGGGTTGGCGGACGGAGGGCTTTGCCAGAAACAATTTTCGCGGGTCCCGCTAACTCGTCCGTCACATGCGTTATATCTGTGCATTAGGACTGGGGTAACGGTTGGCGGTGGGTTTGGATTGGGGTTGTTGTGGTGCGGTTGTAAAATTGTGTTCGTTTCACGTTTCGCATTTTTTTGGTTCACGTTTTGCATTTATCAAATTTGAACCGGTGCGGAACTTGACACCAGGTTTGTAAATCGGCTGTATAGTTTCCCATATTTGAAACATCGGTTTTCCGCGCGGCTGATATCGACGTATCGGCGATAGTATATCGGGCTAGCGTAGCGAGTTTATGGCCGTTTGGATTTATTTCGAGTCACGATCCGTGCGAAATTGAGCGTTTTAGTAAAAAAATACCAACCGATGTGACACTTGAAAATTATCGGGAAAAAACATCGTCCGGGTTCGCCCATTCCGATTCCGATATCGCTCCAACTAATTTGGTGAATCGGCTCCGATTTACAACCCGATGATACAACTCCCACTTTTTTATCGTAAACAAGAAAGGGTTATTCCTAACGAACACATAAAATGTCAGGAATACTGACAAAAAAACGTGACATTTTCGCGAATCCTCTTACGTGTCAGGACCCCGAACTTTGAAAGATTTTTGATTTTTTCCACAAAAACTTATGCCAGGAATCGTGACTTCTTGCGTTCGTTAGGAATGACCCTTATCCCCCCCCTCCGCCCTCCCCTCCCGGCCCCAACACGGGGTTGTCATCGGTTGGCAACGGCGCTGTAAGAAATGCTATTGGATGCGTAAGCTAGCCAACCAGCGTACCGATTGTTTGTTTTTGGCCGTACCCCAAACGGTGGTCGAGGTGGAGAACCTTGATTCCGCGCGACGGGGACGATCGCACCAACTACGAAGTGTGTACATGGTCAGATACCCACGAGGCAGGTACACAGCACAACCATTGTCGTCTCTGGCCACACCGAAAACCACATCAAGTCGTTTAACGCTGCCATCCACATGCCAGAAAGTACCCCCATGGGTGCCGAAGTGCACCTCACAAGTGGTTTTTTAGTAAGACACAGCTGACCCTTCATGTGACTCGCCGAACACGTCACGGCGCTTCGCATTTGGTGCACGCGATGTCTGCTGCCTGGTCGGTGAAAACCCGACGTGCTCCGTCCCCGCATAGTGGGGGTGCGAGGGTCCACACCATATGGTCATACGACCACGGCCATGCATGAATATCGAGTACACCTCCCCCGCCCCCCACATATCCGTAGATGGGGCAGCAATATGTCGTTTGGCAGCAATAGTCCCCGCTGACGAACAGCCGTCAACACGGCCGTCAAGACAGCCGTCAGGGTACTCCCCACACTGAACCTAGTATAATCCGTCTAACCAGGCCTTGACGGGGCAAACCTAGACCGTCAACATACATATTAAGGCAGCAGCAGCAGTCCCGGCTGAAACGGACAGGTGTTATCACTCACCATCCCCACGGCGCCCCCAGACGAAGCCTTGCTGTAAAGCCCAAGAGCATCTTCCAAGTCTTGGGCATGGTCCTCAAGCACTTCATGCAGGAGCAGGGCATCTCTCAAGGGTATCTGGGTTCGCGCAATTCAAGGTGGGGTGTCCGGGCGGGGGGCGAAGAGTAGGGGGGGGGGCAAACATTGAGCGCAGCCCGCCGGAATGGCGCCTGAGATCAAGAGTCTTGCGTCAATGGTTTTCCTGCTGCGAGCTGACCACTGCCCGTAAGCAGAACTGACCAACCGCAGAGCGCATTGCCAGTTCATCGTTAGTGCAACGGCGTTGTAGCATTTCAACTGAGGCGGCACCAGCGCGAACACCAGCACTAACAAAACCCAAAAACACCACCAAAACGCCACTAACACCTACAAATCACAAAACACAGACACAATGACCACATTCACCATCACCACCATCCTCACCGTATACCACCACACACCACAAGTACCACTATCACCGCGACCACCACCACCATCACCAGGACAACCACAACCGCAACCAGAACCACAACGATAACCACACCCTTCCGACGCCGACACTGAGAACCTTGCAGAGCCCACCTCATACATACAGACACACAAACGCACGCGCGCACGCACGCACCCCTTCTCCACGCACCCCCACCCCTCTGCATACACACCCTCACCTCCTTACACCTACCCAACCAACCCACGCACCCTCCTAATAACCCACCCGCCCACTCACTCACCCACCCCCCCCCCACTCCCACCTCCACCGCTACCCCCCCTCTGCCCCCCCAACAAGCTCACCTGTGCCCTCTTCTTCTTCACCGCCTGTACTCTCGTCAGCAGTACCGGCATCTTCCTGGGGTGGCACGTCGACACCAGCGTTAGCGCGAGATCGGACAGCGAGATCGTCTCGTTCTCGTACCGGCTCCACCACCCCTCAGTGTCACGACTTTTACCACCCCCGCCACCATCGCAACCGCCCCTACCGCCACCGCCGTCACTAACACCCTCCGCGCCGGTCACGGCTAAGCCTTCCTTAGCGGTGCCGCGGGAGCCAAGCCAAGAAGGCGGCCACCACCAACACCACCGTGAACGCTCTCCGCCGAGCCGTGGAGTCCCATTCTCTCCCGGTTGTTCGTCGACGGGCCTTGCGTTCCGGGCGTGGGTGGGGTGGGGGATGGGGGGGTGGGGGGGGGTGGGGGAGGGAGCGGGGGTAGGGGGGGGGCTATAAGTGCGGGTGTGAGAGTGGGAAGGCGGGGGTGGGGGCATGGGTAAGGGCAAGGGCGTGGGTGTGGGTGGGGTTGGGGATGGGCATAGGAGTGGAACTGAGGCTGGGGGTGGGGGTGGCGGTGCGTGGGTGTGGAGGTGAGGGTGTGGATGAGGGTTGGGGTGGGCGGGGGTGGCGTAGGGTGGGAATGGGGCGGGGGGGCAAGGGTGGGGGCGGCTTTGGCGGGAAGGCGGCTGGGGAGGGAGGTCAACCGGAGAATAAACGTCACAGGGAAGCGGGAAGCATGCCGTTACTGCCGTACCACGCACAGACACTCGCCCGGTCCCCGGCCCGCTTTATCTTGTTTAGTGAAATGAGAGAACACGCGTGCATTTTTGCATGTTTTAATCGTATATTGGTAGATATAGACCAGGGGGGCGGGTAGGGTAGGTGGAAAGTCGCAGCAGGTGAGGAAGACGAGCCGGGGGCATTCCTCCCCGCCCTTAGCCTGTTGCAAGTCGCTGGGACACCCGATGGGGGGGAGAGGGGGGTGGGCATGCACTACACTACAAAGGTGGCATCGGTGGCGGCCTCCCCTAAGAGTGTCGGTGGGACGAAGCGAGCTGTTACAGGGCGCCGCGCAGGGCGGCGGGACACGCACACAGCTTTGTCTCACACACGAAACAGGCGCATGACATAAGGGCCCATCACGCTTGGAGAGAGCCAACCAACCCTCAACTCCAACCCCGATCCAATTTCTCGAAAACCACAACCCCTAACCCCCTATTCGGACGCGTGCTGCAAGATGGAGTAGCACTTTTTGGGTCGAGTTGTTCCTGCCTGACGGAGACTTCTCAAGTGGGGAGGTACGAACACCACTTGCGTTTTACACCAAGACTAGGCACGTGCTACTAATAGTACGAAGAGTACGGTAACGGTGCGCCATGTGTGTGTTCTGAGGCTCCTAACCATTTCAGGAGCTCTATACTGTTAACAGTATACGTTACAAAAGAAAAAAACTGAACCTGAGTAGAAAAAAAATATGAAAGCGCAACTTGATGATCAAAAACCCGTGGAAGAGGCAACAATAAAAATATCAAAAATCAAAATCAATACAAAAATTGAAGTTTCCGAAACAATAACGTGATATTGGGTCAAGGAGCCCCGCCACTTCAGAAAACGCCTTTGCCAACAAGCGCTATTAATACCTTTAGCGCGGCGTGCATCGTTTGTTGTATACCTAGGCTATGGGATTGCTCATTGGATTGCAACCTCATTCTTCAATAAAAGTATCAGGTTTCAGGTCAAGTAGAGAGCTCCTTAAAGCGAGGAGCCTCACACAAACGCTAGGCGCTACCTTTGTCGCAGCGGGCGTCTCCGCGTCAACCCGACTCCAACCGCATGGCGGCAGCGACTGCGGCAGCGCAGACGAGATGTGACACGGCGTATGCAAGGCGGGGCGACGGGACTGAAAATATCAGCTTACCAACGGGCTCTCTCACATTGCGCACGAGTAGAGGCGGCACTCCACGGTCTTTACGTCCAGCCTCAGGTCCCGCACGAACGCCGCGAACTGCTCGCGGGGGACGCTCCCGGCCCCGTCTTCCCCGAACCATGCCGCGGCAAGGCGCCTGTGTCCGGTTAACTGTCGCAGCTGCTGCTGCTGCTGCTGCTCCTGCTGCTGGTGTTTCTGCGATTCTGCGTTTTCGTCGGAACCCTTGGTCGTTTCTCCAGCAGCAGCTACGCTAGCTTTGTCGGCGCCGGCGTCGTCGCTCCCTCCGTCCCCGGTGGTTGGAACCAACCGCTGTTTTTATCGTTTTTGTATTATCATGAAAAAAAGTTACGAGTGTATCAGGCGTTCGAAAAGGGGGCGGCGGTGGCGACGACGGGGTTGCTGTTTTTTTCACACAAGGACAGTTTCAATGACGACTTTATCAGGCGCTAAAAGGGAAGGCGGAGGCGGCGGGGATGGGGGTTAGCAACGAGACGTTTTGCCAGTTCGTGCTTGGATCTTGCTGTTGACCTCAACGTGCCGAAACAAATGTCCCACTCTAATTTCAAGTGATTTGTCCCCAAAAAACGGATTGTAGCGTAAAAGGGTTATTTTCTCTTTTGCTGCAACTGCATCCAACCCACGTTGTCGAGGATAGACCGGTTAGAATTGAGGTTGAATTTGTACCGCGCAATGCTACTTAAAAGAAAAGTCGGATATGCCGGTATCTTGGTTCTGCAGCACCAACAACACGCCCCCCCGCCCAGTAGTATACGGGTTGATCTCCCTCCGACCAATAATTGCACACCCTCTCTCTACTTCTGCATGGACTTACTCAAAACGGATTCAATCACACCCAGCAACCAACACCCCTTTCTTGTCCCCCTACCAGACCCCCCGTACCCCCGTACCCCCGCCTTTTCCCACCGCCACCCCTACACCATGACCCCCACCCTACCGTACATGTCCCTCCCCTACCGCACCTCCCCCAACCCTACAAACGGCCAAGCAGGAAGGGAATAAGATGAGCATTTTTTCAAACGTAATACATGGGACAACGGTACTGAGCGCCTACATGTTGGAGGTGTCTCTATTAGGAGTAGGAACGGTGCTCCGTCTCGAAAGGGATGCGTGGTCAATGGTCAAATCACTAAGGCAAGCAACAGACGAGTACGCCCTCCCCCCCTCCCACCCGTGTCCTCTACAGGCACCCTCCTTACACCTTATCACTCCGTCCCCCCACCCCCCCCCTACGCCGCCCCCCCACCCCACACGTACCCCCCCTATCCCTCATTCCCACCCGTACCCTACCCCCACGCCAAAAAGTGCAATACATTAGAGGTAGCACTTTTGGCTGGACCGTTTTCGGAATGACCGGCCGGGGTCTTCAACCCAAAAACGTCGGAATTTATAATTCTCTCTAGTTTTCGTTGTGTACCTGGTCCATGGGATTTTTCACGGGGCAGCACTTTTGTTTTGCTCCGATACCTATCTCAGTTTTGGGGTATGAGGTAGAGAGCTCCTCAAGTGAGATTGTGTGTGCCAACCCTCACGTCCAACCCGCTACCCCTACCCCTTCACCACCATGCCCACTACCGCATGCCCAGTTTACCTTCACCAGTGTCTGGAGCTCGTAGACGTCAATGGTGCCGCTTCCATCGCTATCGGCCGCCGCAAAAGCTACGTCGAACAGCCCCGCCGGGATGCTCAGCAGGCTCAGCAGGAAGCAAAACTACAGCAGCAAGAACAAGAACAGGGATCAAGAACAATAATAAGGAAAATGACAAGATCAAGATGAAGAACAAAAACAAGGACATAAAGAACAAGACGAGCAAACACAAGAACAAGAACAAGAACAAGAACAACAAAAACAGATAATGAACAACCAAAAACAACAAAACTAGATCATAAACAACCAAAAACAGCAACAGCAACAAGAACAAGCACACAACAGCAACAACAACAACAACAACAACAACAGCAACAACAACAACAACAACAACAACAACAACAACAACAACAACAACAACAACAACAACAACAACAACAACAACAACAACAACAACAACAACACACCAACAACAACAACAACAACAACAACAACAACAACAACAACAACAACAACAACAACAACAACAACAACAACAACAACAACAACAACAACAACAACAACAACAACAACAACAACAACAACAACAACAGCAACAGCAACAACAACAACGGCAACAACAACATCAACAACAACAGCAACAGCAACAGCAACAGCAACAGCAACAACAACAACAACAGCAACAACAACAACAACAACAACAACAACAACAACAACAACAACAACAACAACAACAACAACAACAACAACAACAACAACAACAACAACAACAAGGTCAAATCTTGCTGGACCCTGACGGGTGAGGGGGGGGTATTCACGCAACCCCTAATGTCGCATTAAGGATGTTTTCAAGGGGCCATCACCCCCCCCCTAAGGTGGCGTTTCTAGAGAGGGGTTGAGCCAGACGTTACAGTAGAGGTGGTACTCTTGGGCCCGAAACCAATACTTGTACGGCTGGTGGGACGTCTTAACTGAGGAATCGCTCAACATGCTCATAACCCAATCTTGACTGCGTATAAAATATTACATATACATTAGTGGTTCTTCTACAGTGCCGGTACTCCCGGCTCTATAGTGCTGGTATATGCCAGCCGGAAATACCGGCACTATAACGGCAACTGGCACTATAACGGCAACCGGCACTACTCCGCATACCGACACTATTCATTTGTTTCCATATGCTCAAATTGATTGCTTATGCACTACAGCGGACTACCGGTACTAATTAGCCGGCACTATAGAGGGACCTCTGCTGTGCTGTGGTGTTTGGCCGATTGAGTGGTCGACACTCAACGTTTCAAGCTACTGGTACGTGATAAGCCGCGCACGCGTGATCTTCTAGTGGAGTGCCTAGCCAGCGATGTTTTTCGGTGGGCTGCGCTTACAACGTTCGTCAACCTGCATTCTGCGGACGAGGGACAGGGCTCTTCATGGGAGCATTTTTGGCGGACTTTTAAATAACGGCCAAAGAGGAAGGAGATAAGATAAACAGAAAGTTTTTGCATTGCAGGAAAGAAACGTACTGAGCGCCCAAACGTTGGAAGTGTCTATCAGGAGTCGGAACGGTCCTCCGTCTCGAAAGGAATGCGTAGTCTATAGCCAAATGACCAAGGCAAGCTACAAATGAGTACCTCCCTCCCTTACATACCGTATAAAACCAATATAACATACCCCGTGGGACGATTTTGAAAGCCGATTTTCTCGAAAAAAGGGGCGGCACACACAGCGACCAAGAATGCTGGCTTTGGCAACATCTCGTCGACCTTTAGACCTATCGCTCGTCGCCTTTTCACCCCCCCCCATTGCCGAGACAAGCGGTTCTGAGAAGGATGCAGCTCACCCTTCTTGCGACTCGCCGAACACCTCACGGCGCTTCGCGCTTGGTGCAAGCAATGGCTGCCTGGTCGGTGAAAACCCGACATGCTCCACCCCCGCATTGTGGGGATGGGAGGGTCTAATAGCTCCTACTGTAATAGCTACTATACCATATGGTCATACCACTACGGCCATGCATGAATATCGAGTACCCCCCCCCGTTGCCGAGGAAATCTTCACCTGATCAGCTTCGAAAATTGTCCAAGGGATGTGTCATCTTTCGTATTTTACGGTAATACAAGGTTCGATCCTCGGGATGGGGTTAACTTGATATCCCGGGAGCGTTGCAAGTCGAAAAGGGGGGAAACACAGACTTTCCAATGATAGGATGCCTCAGGGAAATTAGTTGCGGAAGTGTTGCCGGCACACGACGCCGAAACTATCAGCCCCAGCAAAGCGCAAAATAGACTGTGGAAGCTGGTAAACCGAGTCCGTTATGAGAGGTACATCTCTTCGCTGGACCAGCTCCCCGAGACGACGCCCCAGCGAGGCACGGGCACCCCACAAGGAGAGAAGGAGACAATAGATTTGGCCAAGGCCCGGCAACAGGGTCAACCGGGACCAGGGACTACCGCCTTCTATAGGGCGAGACCTGTCGAACTCGGCCACAGTCATCCCAGCGCCAGTGGCTGCGGGATGAGATTCCTGGGGATTGAGGAGTTCCTGGCGGCGAGGTGCCCCTGTTGCGATGCAGCGGAGGCTAATACGCGACATGCACGAATATGTCATCGATCGGGCGTGCAGGTGAACCAACACCGGCCCATGGTGCACGCGCTCCCCGCACCCTCAAGATAGTGTTCTTTTGCCACCAAGTGGAAAGCGGAGCCTCCTTCCACGCAAACAGGGGTCTCCGCATGACCATCGCTATCGAGGCAGGAGGACTCCGAGATGCTACGACATCGGAGTATCGCAACAAGGCGATATTACTCGACGTCACGTATGCGGACCCACAAGCGGGAGGTCCACGTGCGGACAGGAAGCGCTGACCGAGACGGATCAGCTGCTTCCACTTCTGAGGCGCGCAAGCGCAATCACTGCACTCGTCCGGGACAGGTGTCCTTCGACGAGTGCAGCTAGCTACAAACTCGCCACTCGACATCCCCCCGGTGGAAAGCTTTGGACCCCACGGAAAGGACGGCAGCGACCTGGTCGTTCATGTAGCGGCCAGCATCGTCGTAGAGACGGACGGATCGTCCCTGGCGCAGAAAGGCGTCTGTAAGGAGCGACTCTCCCAGATCAGCTCTGTGACCACCCAGGTCGCGATTTCGCGCCGAGTGCACAGGTATAAGCTGGCCTTGAGGGACCGCCAGGCCGCGAGGGGAAAGGGAGGAATAAGCCGGAGGTTTGCGGCCAATGACCTGGGAATGGAATATTGATGAGGAATAGGATAGACTACACCGGTAGCTGAAAATAAAACACATGGGGAAGGGAATTTGGGAAATGGTTGGAAAAGGGTCTTAGACGAGATACTACCGCTTTACAAAAGGATATTCGATTTATATCGGAACGACATCTAGTAGTACGCTATATGGTCGGAGGGAAAACCAAACAACAACAACAACAACAACAACAACAACAACAACAACAACAACAACAACAACAACAACAACAACAACAACAACAACAATGTGGATACCATATCCCCGGAACCAACACGCCTACTGAATCAGTCGAAACACCAAGCCCCATCATCATTCTGGGAGCTGCTCCTGGGGAACGCCAGGAGATTGGCTCATCTTTGTCTCGCCCTCCAGTCTTCCACATCTCACTGCTCGGCGGATTACCCGCTGTTGTCACAACAGATTCCTGGAAGCTTCTGATGACTTGTCCTTGGCTTGAGCTACGAAGCCACAGCAGCGAGTGCTCCCCCACTCCCTTAACGTGTCATCTGCTCCTGGTGCTTCTGCTCTTCGCCCTGTATCCGAGCCTTTGTCATTTCCTCAGCCTGTCAATCTGAGCCACTATGGAATAACAGGCAGGATACTCCTGTGTCCCGGACAGACGAGGGATCACGATCCTCTGGCGGTGAACGGCAGGACTTTTACTGTCGTCGACAGCAGGACTATTAAACAAACTGACAGCAGTACTGGTACTAGAACCTACTTGTAGACTTGCCAGTTGGTGAAGCATGCTCTTATGTTGGTCCGACAGCTGTTCAATTTCTCCCTCCTCTATACGCTGGAGCTGGAGGTCTGAATCCTTGCCACGCGTTCCCACATGGTGTCGAAGTGGTCGCCGTTTGGGGGGCGGGTATCCTTCGATTCGATTCAGCTTCGAGGGACACCCGGCCCCCCAACGGCGACTACTTCGACACCATGCGGGAACGCATGCCAGGATTCTAGACCGCCAGCTCTCGCATACGGAGGAGGGAGAAATCGAACAGCTGTCGGACCAACACAACAGTATGCTTCACCAACTGGCAAGTCCAAAGGTAGGTTATAGCACCAGTACGGCTGTTAATTTGTCTGGCGCTGATTCCGCCACCTCTGGTCCTGTTCCGACTTATGAGGGAGTGCTGTCCGCACAAAAACCTATCTCGATCACACCCAACGACGTGCGTAGCCTGCCACGCTTAACCGGTAGTGCTGATGGCGAATGAGCTTACCACTGTGCTGGCCTGATCAGGGCGTAGGGTGCTATTGCGATCACGGGTCAACCCCAGCATATGATGCTGAGCGGTCCCTAGAGACGCCTGGTCAATTATACGTCAACGCTACAGCGAAACTTCCTGAATCAGCCTCGGTGTTTGGCCCCTAACAGGATGCTGATGATGGGACTTGGGGTCTCGACTGATTTAGTAAGCGTGTTGGTTCCGGGGACATGGTATGCACATCGCCTTTCAGTTTAACTAGTGATAGAGCTCGCGCCGTGGCCGCTGTGCACAACGATTACACTCGGACATGCAGGGACCGCAGTACTACAGCTGAACATATGACTGGGGCGGGCCAGCTCGTATGCAAATTGCAAGTTTTCGAATATTCTAAACAAAATGTCGAAAACTTGCAATTTGCATACGAGCTAGCCCGGACTCGGGGGACAAAGTATTTTTTCATCCGAGGGGGTGGCTTTGATACGATCGCCCTGTCTCGTTTGCTTAGTTTCCACGTTAGGCCTGCTGTCTGCAAAGCTGAGAACATTTGCTCAAGGGATTTCAGCTCATCTTCGAACGTGGAACTGAGACAAATAGTTTCATCCATGTACATAAGAACACCCGACTCAGGGCCAAGGTGGCCGAAAGTGACACATATCATGTGTTGAAACAGCCAAGGTGCATTACCCAGTCCAAAAGACATATCACTTAAAGCAGTACTTGCCAGTCGGGGTGGCGACTGCTGTCCGCTCGATCTGCTCTTCTGCGACAGGTAGTTGCCAGAACAAGCCAACTCAACAAAAAGACAGGACGGTAATGTACGCAGTAGTTGACGGCTACGCCAGCTGGGTCCCGTCAGTCTTCGTGGCCACTGCCAGCTTGGCTGTCGTCGGGTGATGACCGCCCGAAAAAACAAAGCGAAGATTGTGTGGTACAGAGGTGCAATTTCAGACACTGGACAGTCGTCTCGCAGAGTCCAGATTATGCTCCTCGCTGCTGTCCACCATCATGTGGAAGAAGTCAAAAGTCAGCTTGCGCGAACGTGTCGATGTCAAACCTGGACACGAGGCCCTTGTAGCAGCTTTCACCGACTGTCTACCTTTGCGCGACTGTGCTGATGTTGTCGAACCGCGAATCATGTTCGAACTAGATTTTTTTTAGTCCGCTAGCTCTTCGATGTCCGAGAAAAATATTGTCCCGCGCACCCTTGCTACTTCTACCGATCGTTCAGTAGCTGTGCAAGTCGCGAACCCATCATCCTGTGGAGTTGCACTTCATTGTTGCATTAGACGTGAAGCTGTTGTTGTCGTGGCTCGATCTCCAGCGGTTCACCGACCACACACATATACACCATGACTACTGGCGCAAAGGCAAGGTCTTGAAACACGACTCCTGCAGTTGTACTGCTGCTACTGTGTTGCTCCTGTATTCTGATTTTGTGGCAGCATATACGCAACGCACACACACCTGGTACACACAGAAGCGCACAAACATACACATACACACAGAAGCAACGTCTGTGGCTGTCACAAAGGAGTGAGCTCACAGGGCGGCTGCTGTTATGCCGTTACTGCCGCAGTACTGAGACTAGAGGGCCATGTGTGATGCAGCAGCACAGCAGCAGCAGAGCGAGAAAAACACTAATGCACGGGTTTCTAATGGCCCTGCGTGGCTCGGCGAAACGAGGCAGGCGGCAGTATGGGCCTTGCTCTGAAGGTCTTTGTCGGTGCGACTACCTCCCAGATGCGGCGCGGGGAGCATAACAACTCTAGAAAGAGTAGCAAGGTGCCAATCTCCCAGGTAGACGGGCGAAGGGAGGAGGTTTTGTCACAGGCGAGGTGTGTTACATGTTCAGTGCGAGGTGTACAACACAAATCACAGGACTAGGTGCAACATATACGTATGATGCTCGAGAGATGTGCTGCTGCTGTTGCTGTTGCTGCTGCTAGCTGTATGTATCTGCGTCGTAGCAGACAGCAGAAGGGCAAAAACAATAGGGTTGATGTTGCACAGCGAGCGAAAGATGAGAGCGGGTAAAAACATGTATGAGAGGATCGTGCTATTGAAAAGAACAACAAATTGTGGAGATTTCCATTCACAGCTACTGGGCTCAGCGAGGCGGAACGCAACCCCTTGCAAAGAGCCAGTTCAGCGACGTTGAATGCTCAGAGCACCGCCACAGAGCTCGGCCGGGATCCCGACATGCGCCGTAATGTACCGAAGGCTCCCTTGCTTGGCCAGCTGCCGAAAGTACGAAAAAAAAAAATGTCGCCGGAGAACAGCATGCCAAAAAAAAGTGCATACTATACATATACATATATAGCCAACCTCGTCGAAGGAGATGAGTCCGTGCACGTCGCCAAGGAGGGGGTTGACGTACCGAGCGCAGCGCCTCTTCAGTTCTCGGCTCCCCACTCGCACGTACTTGTAGCAGAGCTGCAACGCAAATGTCATAGCCGGGTGGATGTACCGAAGAAAGTAGGAAAATGAAATGATACGAAAGGAAAGAAACACACAAGTAAAACATAAATCACAACCAAGCAAGCAAACAATCACCATGCAAGCAGACAGGCCCAACGTATAACGGGCACCAGGTACACGCCAACCAAGGGCACACGCGCACAAACTATAATGATCAGCAAAGACACGAACAAACAAAAATGAAAGCAGGCAAAACATAAATAGCTACTGTAGCACTAAGGGGGGTCACCGACCTGTATGCTTCATGAGGGCATACACATACACCCGCAACACGCCGGATCAAAGCATCACACAGAGCAAATATGAGTTTCGACGAAATCCTCGTTCACAGCTGAAGAGTATATATACATACATAACTTGAAAAAAAAAAAACACAAACACCCTGGTATTCAATTCCAGAAGATCCACAACATAAAAAATCTCCAGAAACACTACAGTACACAGCATGACATAAAATCTCCATGTATCATACCGGACAAGCATTCCCAGACATCTCCAGGCGGACACACATCTCACGGAGACGCGCGTCCAACACAATTCAACCCGGAAGCAAACAGCACCAATACCTTAGCAAGAAATGTGTCCACCAACACCAAATAAACAAAACAAGGCCAGAGACTACAGAAAATAACGATAAAACACGAGGTTTGTTGTAGAGAACGGCAAGTGTACAAGCTTCAAAAGCGTGAGCTAGCCCCTGGTAGGCAGTGCCAATACAGCGCACGTTGAAGCAAAGAAAACAGACTGCACGAGCACAAGGCACTACCGTGGCCGTCAGGCCAGTACCTACCTAGGGCTACAAGCAAACAAAACAAGCAACAAATTAACACCAAACAAACCCAGCCGCATCGAAGTTTATAACCCACTAGCCGACTGGGCTGGCCGACTGGCGTCGCCTATACGAGGCATGCAAAACAAACATATAGGATGCAGCACGGGAAAAATGGTTTTTCAGGTGTGCGGCCCGCCGTTTCAGTACTTTTATGAGGCATTTAGGATGCATCGCCATAAAACTTAACCCTTACCCTAACCTCAACCCTTGGCCGACCTTTTGAGGAAGTTGTCCGGAATAAAAGAAAGTTAAAACAATATTTCGGATAAAATGTCTGGTGGTACCATGTTATACTTGGTACGCGTTTTCCGGCAATGTCCATACTAAATACCTTACAGTTACTTACAGGGGCTCGCATATACTGCAGGGCGAACTGAGCTAGCGCTGGCTCTGGCTCTGGGCCTGGGTCTCACCATTGCCCTGAGAAAGTCACCGCACGTCATGAGCTTCCCTACGTCGTCGGTGTTGATCGTGGCATACTCGTCAAAGATGTCTCGGAGAGATCTTAACCTCTGCAACCTCCTCGCGTAGTCCTGAATGCTGCTCGTGGGGAGGAAAAAAAGGGCCAGTCGAAAAACAAACACCAACAACACGAACAAAGAAAAATTATATCACCAAGGATATTACAGCAGTATACAGCAAGAACGATTGGTACATCGCACACACCCTTATACACCCGTTCGAACGAACTTCCAAAGTGACTTTCTCGACCACGGGGACAGTGCAAGCGCCGAGCGATATATCTATGGAAATATCTCGACGAAAAAAATCACAGCCACCATTTTCGTTGCGTGTGCCCCCGTCGTTCTGGAGAAAAACAGGGCTGGAAAAACGTTCAAGGGGGGTGCGTCATGTTGCTCGTTGTATGGTATGTGTTATGCCTAACAACGCGTAAGACATGGGATAAGGCTGGATGTAAACGGTTTTCACATGCCTTTGAAGGCATGTGCGTACAGGAAATAGGGAATGATGCTTTTGCCTCGCGGAAGTGCACGCTATTCAGTTCGTCCGTGGCGTGTGTGCAACTATTAATAACACAAGAACTTATCTAGTACAATTGAGTGACCAACATGGAACCTGCCTAGTAGAGAAACCTGCAAAGGGTGGCCTGTGTCTGTAACAGCCCCTTAATCTTACTATATAACAACATTTCAAGGACGTCAGCCGTGAGTTCGACGAATTTCGGGTCAATACTCATCTTTGCAAGCTGCGTTGTTGGTACTCGTAATATACTATGTGGGTCAGTTTTTTCATAATGGGAGGGGTCATATTGTTCTGTTAGAAAACAAACACATATTTATACGAGTATATACATCTTTATAAAAAACATTTCAAGGGCGTCAGCCATGAGTTCGACGAATTTCAGGTCAATATTGCAAGCTGCGTTGTTGGTACTTGTAATATACTATATGAGTGAGCTTTTATTAGGAGGGGTCCTATTTCTTGTTCACTATGATGATAAGTGTTGTTTTTTTACTTTATTTAGGTGGGGAATTTTGAGCTAGATCTAACATCACATCTATTTAAAAAAATTGTTACTGTAGTTTCCAGTATACTTCTCTATCATATGTATGGTAGGCGGTTTTTTTTGTTTTCTTTATACATGGCGTCGACAGCAGGACGATTGGGATGCGCAGTTGCCGCACGTGGAGTTCGCCTACAACAATTCGGTCAGTGCCGCCACTGGCCTGGCCCCCAAAGACGTTCACATGGGCAGGCTCCCGCGCCTCCTTCTCACTATTTTCGACCGCTTCGGGGTCGCCGGCCATCAGAGCCTGGCCCGCGACCACCTCGCATACTGCGACCTGGCGTCAGAACGCCAACAGCGCGCCAACGATATTGTTCGCGAGATGCATGCCTCAGCAGTCTCCCCCGTGGAACGGCAAAACTAAGCCCTTTCGGACGCTTTGCGCCAGCTTTCCAACTTCGTTGTGGGTAATTGGGTATGGCTGTATAATCCGGCCTTCACTAATTGCCGAGGCGCGAACGCCGGCACGACGGCAAAGGTGCTCAAGACCATATTCGCGCTAAATTGGACGGGCCCCTACAAGATCCTTGCTGTCGGCCAACTGCCCCGCTAGCGACACACCGGACGGTTCCCCTCTCAGGAATAAGCTCCACTCTTTGGACCTCCCCGCAGACATTCCCGGCGCAGATGCGCACCGCCGTGTCTCCGTCGAGCGCCGCAAGCCCTGCACCAACCCCCACGACCGCGGTGACATGTCTAAGTACCTTCCGGATGGGTTAACGCAGTGCGTGCTTAACATTTTTACAAAAAAAATCCCCCCATATCACGTGACCCAAGACGCCGTGTCGGCGCCCCTCCAGCAGCTAGAGGTGGAAAGGATCACCGGCCATCAATCGGTCCGTGATAGAGGTGGGGTCATCGCGGTGATGTACCGGACGCATAGAACTGGGCCCTCCCGCCCGTCGTGGCAACGGGAGATGGATCTCCAGCCTCTAACGCCAGCAAATCTTGCTCTACTGGGCTGGCACTCCGAATCAACACCGTCAAACCAACCGCCTGTATCGTCAGATGCGATTGGAGCTGCACAACGGGAGCTTTCCCGTGCTAACGGCGAACGTTTCTTGGCACCTGGCTACGGCTGCGTGCCGCGTGTTGACTGGTTACGTCACTGCAGCACTACAGCACCAAGCACTACAGCACCAAGCACTACAGCACCAAGCACTACAGCACTACAGCACCACGGTGCTCCCCAACGGGGCCCATTTTTGGTACAAAGCCGATGACGGCTTGTGGTGGCTTGGGAAAATCAGCGCTTGCACATCCACCGACGGGGAATATCTGGTACGTTTCCTAGACGACCCGGGACAGATCAAGCTTCCGCTCTCTCCGGCTCACTCTACGACTTCGACAGGAGGTGTTCAAGGTTCCTGGTGCCTTCAACTCCGCCGTGGTAGATCAGCTGCACGCGGGATTCAAAGTAACATAGATTAATCTCGAGACGCGGACGTGGCGAGTTGACGTTCAGGCCACCACTGCGCTCGAGTATTTTTATCCGGTTTTCCCCGTTTGTACGTACCCTCCAGGGACGGCTCGCTTGGCCCCGGTGTCCCCGGCGAAAAAACGGGCGTCGGTGCCCAACTCCGCGAGCGGGGAGCGTGGCAAACGCCCTCCAGGAACGGCTCGCTTGGCCCCCGGCGTGGCGGGGAATTGTAAACAATTGGAAATCCCATCCAGCACAAGAGCATTAACCAACGAACCGACTCGCCTGCCAAGTATATTGCTCTACGTACTGCTGCACTGCTGCACTGCTGTTTGGGTAGGTCAGTGGGTGGCTGGTGGGTAGAGGGTGCGTGGTGGATGGCGGCTCGCTTGCTCCCCGAGATGGCGGAGGATCGTCAGAAAACGACCCCCCCCCCCCCGTTTCATACCAGGTCCTCAAAAACCAACCAACTGCTCCTCGCATACCAGGTATACTGCGGTACGTACTGCTGCACTGCTGTACTGTAGTCGTTTGGTCGGTGGGTGGGTGGAGGGTGGGTGGTGGGTGTACTGGGTAGTCCGCGGAGGGTGGGTGGGTGGGTGGGTGGGTCTTTTCGTACGTGGATGAGATTTTTCGGAGGTGGACCTTTTCTTCAGCAAAGTAATTTGTTTCTAAAATACCAGCCTCCCACTGGTGCTTCGGGAGTACCACTAGTAGAAGCAGTAATGACAACAACAACAACAACAAAAACAGCAACAACAACAACAACAACAACAACAACAACAACAACAACAACAACAACAACAACAACAACAACAACAACAACAACAACAACAACAACAACAACAACAACAACAACAACAACAACAACAACAACAACAACATGACACCGACGAAAGTCATAACTCAACGCAACGCAACCCAAGAAAAACTAGGTTAGAAGTGTCATTCTTGGGTTGGGTCGGCCTTGGGTTATGACGTTCGTCCGTTTCATGCTATCTAATAAAACTATTCCAAACACGCCTGCTGTGAATTCAGTAAATTTAGGGTCGATACTCATATTCGCACGCTGCGTGATACACCGGTCGCTGTAACACCGTTCTGTGGAAACACGTTTAGTCAGAGATGCGCAGGTGAAGGTCCATGGGCGGTTGCTTCGTTGGAAGCGGCGGAGGCCGGAGCAAACTGGTTCTTCGAAAACTCGCCGCGTAGGGGGGGAGAGGTCAGTAGGCGGTAGCTTCGGCCGGAGCGACGGATAGCAGGAGTAATATGGCGGCAATAGTGCCGGTTGGATAGTGCCACTGCTCTCTATAGTGCCGGTGAAATCGTTTTGCACGGCTGGAACTCTCTACGAGGTGTAATGAACTATCTATAGCCTGATAGTGCCGGTGCCCTGAATAGTGCCGGTAAATTGGGTTATAAATAGCGCATGCGGGCACCATCGGGAGCCTCCCACTGTACCTCGGAAACGCGTCTAGCTGGAAGAGGGAAGGGGGTAGAACGGCAGAAGGAAGTGTCGGTGGGACCGCGGATGTCGGAGAACAATGGGTGTTCAGCAACACGTCGGGTTGGACAAGGAGGCGCCAACCTGACAACTCAAGTGTTGCTGCCTAAGGGCGTCGCCAGGCTCGCATACATCGTTAAGAGATGCAAACGGAGAGGGGGGTGGTGGGTGCTGGCTTGAGGGGGCCGGCAAGGGTAGAGGCAGAAGAATGGGGGAACAGGAAGCTCAGCGGGTAGCGACCGGCGGCTGGAGGGGTCTGACAGGATCGGAGGTGAATTGTTGGGGAAACGTGAAAAAGCTCCAGCGGGTGTTGGCGTCGAAGCCAACGTCCAAGGTGGGGGCGCATGATATAGATATCTCCCCTACCCCAAACCTTAATCTGAATCCTAACCCTGGAACCCTCCCCAACACAAAACAACATCCTATTAATAACTATTACGTCTACACCTCAGGAGGCATCGGGGAGCTCAGAGATACATCTGCAATACAGCAGGACAGCAGCATAATACGTACTGAGAGGTCATGTATATACCCGTATGTATCATGCTGCTGCTGTGTACTTTCGGTAAACACACGACAAGACGGAAAGCTTCAAGCCCCCTCGCCAATCGGATTCTACGCGGCCCTCTCTCGACATTGCATCCGATTACTGCTGTATCTGGTTTGATCAAAAAGGACGCACGATATATCGTGTGCTGCATCAGAACCGAATGCTCTTGTGCGTGTTGGCGATGTCGAACGTAATGCGCTCTCGCAGCAGCGAGTGTTGCCCCTGCATCGTAGCCAATTAGTACTGGCTAATCTCGAATGCCTGCTGCGGCAGCGATAGACCCTGCAGGGGTTCGAGATCGGCCAGGACCAATTGGCCACGATGCGGGAACGACACTTTCTGCAACATAAAGCGCATTCCGTTCAACGCAGCCGACACGGAAAAGAACATTCGGAAACGTGCAGCACAGGAACAGGTGAACAAGAAAGGCAGGATGATATTTGATCTTTACCGTATGTACTTACAGGAACGCATATTCGAACGTAGGAAAACCGGGATTCTTTTAAGCTCATAAAATGCCATAATTAGCGTTTTACCAACGTCTTCGTATAATATTACAAATACGATACGTCAGCTGAAGTCAATACACAGTTGTGCAATCAACAGTAGGCGTCGCCGAACGTACACTGTTTGCTGCATTGCCTGTGACGTGAGATGCGTTGCGTAACGAATGAGATGGCTATATACAGGGTTCACACGAAGAAAAGATTACACCATCACAACACATCGGTATACTGGTATACCAGATTTCCCTTCGGAGACGTGTGATTGTCATAGAGAGGGCTACGCAAGGAAAAAGAAAACCCAGATCGACCTCACTGAATAGTCTACTCGTGTACGTATATAATTCATTAGCCCCGGTGGCGCATCAGGTTATCCTCGAGTCTGGTATAGGTCAGTTTCGTGAGTTCGAATCCCCCTGAGTGCATACTCATATAAATTTGTGGGGATTTTTTCTTGTGCACAAATTGACTTGCGGAAAACGCGAGAGCGTAAATTAGCAACACTCGATGAACAATCGACGAGCAGTGGGATTGCTGAACCCTATGCGCGAAAAAAAATGAAGGCAAGAACCGAGGGGGAGAACGGATGGCATCCCTGTGACCACGGCTTGTTCAGAAGCTGGAAAGTAGAAGCGTGAAGAAGAAAAAAAATGAATTTGATTCGTGTAAGACACGGTTTACTTATTACGCTGGGGGCCTGTGATAATAACGGTGGTTACACAGAACGCGAAAACTTTGAGTGGATAAAGAGCAGCTGGCGAAAGCCATAAAAAGCGCCAAAGAAGTGTAGCACACTTCCTGCCAGAGGCAGACGAGCAGCAGCAGCGAAACAGTGCCGGAAAATAAAAAGCTACGAGTAAAGCACTCAAAGCGTTTTCGCCAATGGAGCGGGAACGTAGTCGTTTAGCTATCATATCGTACAGCTACCGGATACGATGTTGTATATTACCCTATACGTTGTTTACCACACACCCGGAGTATACCACTCGGGTGGTAAAAAAAAAAACCAAAATAACAACACGATTTATCACCGGGGTGTGTTGTATACCACACCCCCTGCGGTGCCATGCCTCATAATCACTATGACACCCCCAAGATACCACCTGGTTGATACCGTGATGTAAGCAGAGACGTGTGAAAGCACAAGTAGTGTCTATGTACAGGTGTGCGAGCGTATCACACTATATGGAGACCACCAACATGGAGGCGGAGGAGGTGCAAAGGCCTTGCGAACGTGAGGCTCATCGCAGCCAACCTCCTTTGCAACAACTGATATCACAACCTTTTATCACACCCCATAGAGCATACCACCCCGGTGGTACGCTATACCAATCCCAAAATAATCACCCACTTCATCACCGGGATATGCTGTGTACCACACCCCCGGAGTACAACACACCGGGTGATAATTTGTTTAGAGGCCCAACCATTATCACTCGGGTGTGGTGTACACCGTCATAAACGGTACGTGCAGCAGCAAAAAATGCATCCTGCGGAGAGCGGAAGAAGAAGTCAGCGCGTGATCCTACGAAAAGCTACAAACACAACGAAACAGAGGCAAAAAATCAACGTAAAAAAATGGCGACTCTTTTACGGCGAAACATTGACAAATAATACGTACTATTAATAACACAATAGTAGGTAGAGTACGAGTCTCTAGTGCCGGTTGAGTAGTTCCACCGCTCTCTACAATGCCGGTAAAATCGCTAGACACGACTACAACGCTCGAGGATACCAACTATACACGGTAACCCTTTTCCAATAGTGTCGGCATTATTGGGAGCCCCATGTAGATAGAATACGACGAGTAGATACACAAAAACCACACACATACCACACCAGAGCAGCAGAGTTGCAGACACGCTCGGACAGTAGGAGAGCAGCAGTAGCAGCAGTAGCAGGCAGGCAGAGCAAAGAAGAGCAGAGCAGAGCAGGACATTTCCCCCGTCCCCTCGCGTTCTTTCCTTCCTACGATGTTGTCTGGCGTTGTGCCAAGGTCGAGTTTTGCTTGGAGGTATGTATACCTTCGCTGTCGTTGCTGACAATTTACCGGCTATATATGGTGCCTGTTGAATAGTGTCGCCGTTCTTTACAATGCCGACAAAATAGATTGGCAGAGTAACTATGTACGGCAAGTGTATTCCCAGTAGTGCCGGTGTCTTGAATAGTGCCGGTATTTTGGGGTGGCACATACCGGTACTGTTGAGAGTCTCCCATCGTAGATTAGAGCATGTATAAGAGTCTGCCTGGTACCCTGGTATCCTGGTTAACGCAGAACACAAAAACACGAGTGCACCGCGCACCACAGTCAAATAGCAGTCGGCTAAAGACAGTCGTACAGCAGCAGAGCAGCAGTAGCAGCAACAGCAGCAACAGCAGCAACAGGCAGACAGAGCAGAGCAGAATCTCTCACCCTTCTGTTGTATGGCGAGCTAGGTGTCGCGTGCTGTCAGATGACATAAATTGCAGACGATGCTCGTACGTTTTCTGCCGTGTGCTGTCAATGCTACGGGCTAGTCGCGCCGAAACTGCAGACGCAAACGTCACCTAATTCGCGCTATTCGCTCGTTGTGTACGTCGCCTGCTGTCACCTGCTGTCAGGGCGCGTACAAACGAGGAAATAAACTAAAAACTAAGAAAAAAAAAAAAAACTACAAACCGAACAGACGTTGGCGTTTTTTGGAGGGGGGAGAGGAGGGTATCCGAACGCAGCAAACACCTGAAACACAAAAGCTATAATCAAAAACCAAATGAACACAACGCTCGAGGTTGGGCACCAACAATTATGCACCATCCAGCTGCGGTAGAGGCGACGCCCAGCCCTGAAATAGAGTGGAGTGTGCCCACACAAGTGGCCGACCATACCTTGCTGCTGCAAGGGCACCGGAGTCCTGGAGCGCGAGATTAGGGCCGGATAAGTACAGGTGCTGGCCAAACAGCAACGTTATTCGCTACAACACACGGTTTTAGGTATTACAGCAGCATTAAATTCGATAAGGGACGCCACGGGCCACAGCCTTGGCTGCTGCAAGAGAAGATGCATTGACTGGCACCTGCGGCATGCTGTCCATGTATTATCTGCTGCGTCTTCTGTGTGTCTCGTCTACGGGGCGTTGGTAGCTGCGTTTCTCGGCATGGTGTTGGCCCTTCTCCCGGTGCGGGAGTCATTTTTGGGCTGTTCGCTTTTAGCTTTTGCTTCCTCGATAGTTTGATTCAAAGAACGATTTAAACTGTCGAGAAACCAAGACAGCAAAAAAAAAACGTTGGGCTCGTGGGGCCTAGGTGTGGATATCTGGCCAATCCGAAGGAGTGAATCTTAATCTTCCTATCTCAGCTTCGAGTCTGTTTTTATGTTCAAACCGCCCCGTTTGTACCCACCCTCAGACAGAAGCAAGCCCGCTTGGGCTAGTCGCGCTAAAACTTGTGTAAAAGCAAGCCTGCTTGGAATAGTCCTAGCGGCCACTCTGGCGTGATTTTAGTTGTTTTCCATACGTCGTACCTGTCCTCGGCAGTAACCGTTGGCTTGCACAGGCACAATCCCTCCTTCCCATCGCGTGAAAACTCGCGTACATGCAGGAGAACCGCAGCAGCGGCAGCAGCAGCGGCAGCAGCGGCAGCGAGTAATTCTACAAGCGATGCGCCGCCCCCATCTCTAGCCTGTCCTCCTCCTCTGCTGCTGCTACTCGTGCTCGTACACAAGGCGCGTTTTGCGACGCGGTCGCGGGCGGAGCGCGTATTGGCTTGGTGGGTGGACCATGACGCGAAAACCCTCTGTCCCACGCCACCACTGCTGCTGCTGCCTCTTCTGTGGGTGCTGCTGCTGCTGCTGCTGCTGCTGCTGCTGCGGATACCACTGTTGGTACTGTTGCTGCCGCTGCTGCGGATGCCCCTGCTGCTGCTGCTGCGGATGCTGCTGCTGCCCTGTGTGGTCCAGATCTTGCCCGTGCCTGTCGACGCTGAAAATGAAAGATCCGTGATGCATTCCATAAAAGTGTTCGTGTTAGTTGACAATGCGTCGATGGCTGATGGCGTACGTTTGTCATAAGAAGTCAGAGCAGGACATCTATGAATAATAAGAAACAGGGTAACAAGAAACGCAGGCTGATCTTTACAAAGAGTGTAAGAAATCCGGGAACCGATATACTGAAGTTCGTGAATAACGCGCGCTCTCTCGAACTAAGAAACCCAGGCTACGTGAGTACGAGTAGTCCTATTTCTTGCCATGTTCTGTACCAGGTATAGCTTTGAAGTTCGATTGAACGGCAACCGAAAGCAACGGCGTGGGGAAAACGCCCCGGCTAAGATGCACGAGGCAATTCGATACGGGTAAGGGTTGAACTAGGCACTTATTGCACACCGAAAGAGCTCGTACGCTTCCTTGAACTTCACCCAGCAGTAGGACCGGGTTGCATTCCACCCTTGGACGTATCAGTAACGACGTAAATATAATAATCTTTTATTATTCACATTACGATATAAACGGTGGCTATATTTTAGACCAAACTGGTATACTCGTAGCAACACCGACGACTTTGGAACATTCTGGCCATTTTTGGAAAGGAAAACAACGTGTGTTGCTGTTTGCTTCATTATACCTGTGACGATGCGGCATGAACCCCTGGCAGCTGTGGCAGCCATGGGGTACATGACGACGTTGGTGCAGCCTACGGACTTCCTGGTACACTTGCTTGGCGAGAATGCCTTGTGACAATGCAACGCGCATCACGCGAATGCGGCGCAACATAGAGCCATGGCGTTACAACAGTCCTGGCAGGCTTTAACAAAAAGGGATGGGACTCGATATACACCCGGTGGGCTCGGACAGGGAAGCGAGAAGACGGGTAGCTCGGAGGGAAGCTGGTCGCTTGGCTACATAAGCTGATCTAACTCATGGCCAACACTCGTCAACACTCGTCAATAGGGACCTGAAAGTGCGAACCTGGAGCCTGGAGCCTGGTGGGGGAGTGAATGTAGGAGTTCCATAGTTTGAAGAAAGGATGCTGCTCAGGGAAATGGGTGTGGCACGATCCAACTTTGATGCGCCACCGCGCCCAGGGGAGGGCGCCTCATTACGCGCTGCGCGTTCAATGTGCCAAAACGATGCAAGAACGGCCGGCAAAGCTACTTGGTCTAAAGGCAAACTACCTTCAGCATATTCTAGGTTGGTGAAGGCTAGATCGAGCGTTATTCGCGTAGGGGTAATCGAGTGTGATTGTCGTTGGATTTCGATTTACCGTACGCATTTCACCGAAGTTCGAGCTCGCGGTATCTGTCGTAAACTACAGCAGTTAGTTGTGCAGTGCAGACTATGTGCATTCATACCTGGTACAGCAGTACCGGCCCTCCTATAAGGCACCGAAATATTGGCTTTAGACTAAATTTCTCACTTGATACAAAGGTTGTCGTTCACAAACTCCAATATAAAAGCTGTCGAATTTCCTATTTCCCCGTCACTTTTTGGCAAAGTTTCTTGAGGGGATTTTATTGGAGGGCCGGTATGTAATGTCAACCCACTGCGCGTGGGAGGATATTGCAATACAAATATATCTTCATCCATCTGCTTCAACACGACGATGGCCTGGGGCTTTCGCACCGGTCAAACAAAGCATGTACGCACACATATCGTACATTCAAAGTATGCTGTGTAGCACGAGGGCACGATGATGCAAAGCCGGTCTGTACGATTCGGCAACGCATCCAGCGCTAAACATGAAAACTACAACTACTGTACGACAATAGGCGATAGGGCCCGACGCCTGATGCAGAACGCCAGATCTCACTCACTCGCCGGTCTTCATTCGATCAAAACAGGTATGTGAGTGCGTTTTCATTATATCAAGAGCGGAAGAGATATCAGTTCGGAACGGTAGCGATCGACGCATCCTCCGCATGTTCTATCATGACTCGACAACACTACTAACAACCCGAGCATCAGGCCTGGGCTGGACCTCCGCTGGCCTGCCACATAATATACAGGGAGTGTACAGGAACTTGCGTGCATACCCGGTAGACCCAAGTAGAAGCCCACTCCAAAAGTTAACTCACACTATAGACTAACGACTGTTTGCTTTACCATAATACTGAATTCCACAGATGTCTGGTTTTGTCCCCCTCAATGCGAGTTATATAGTTCCGTGCGCAGAACAAGGCTGACCGTCTTAGTCCTGTTGACCCTGGCATTAGCAGGGGAGTTACCGACCCGCATCCTTCACGAGGGCACACACACCCCGTAACACGCGCGATCGAAGTATCACACGCAGCTTGCAAAGCTGGGTTTTGATCAAAATCCTTTTTGGTCGATCTCATCATCATCATCACACACAGCTCAAGTGTATTTTCTTTTTCAAAATATCGTAGGCGATGGGGCTGTCAGGTATATATATATGTCTGTGTACAGTAGGCACTTTTTGTTTTGGCATTGCGTTCTCCCACGGTCGAGTTTTTTTCTGGCTCGCATTTGCGGCTTCGTGGCAAACAAGGGGGCCGTCGGTACGACGCATGTCTGGATCCAGCCGAGATCCGTGGCGGTGCTCTGAGTATTCAACGTCGCTGAACTTGCTCTTTCTATTAAGGGGTTGTGTTCCACCTCTCTGAGTCAATCAGGTGCATGGAAAACCCTGCATTTTTTTATTCTTTTAAAAAATAGGCCGTTCTGCGTCTCCCGCTCGCTGTGCGACATCACCAGTCCAATATGTTTTACCCTCTGCTGGCTGCTATGATGCGGCTATATATACAGCCAGCAGAGCAACCGCAGCACATCTCTTGAACATCATGCGTATCTGTGGCACCTAGCCGTGTGACTTCTGTTGTACACCTCACACTGAACATGTAACACACCTCGCCTGACAAAAGGCCTCCCTCTACCCGTCTAGATTGGCACTTTTTAGCTACTTTTTCTCGCGTTGTTGTTGTGCTCCTCGCGCCACATCTGGGGCGTAGTCGCACCGGGCAACACCCACAAAGCAAGGCCCATGCTGCCGCCTGCCTCGTTTCGCCGAGCCGCGCAGGGCCCACAGAAACTCACATGTGCACTGATAAAGGCGAAAATTCACAACATTGTGTGTTTTCTCACTCTGCTGCTGTACTGCAATACGCATGGCCCTTCGGGCTCGGTACTACTTGTAGCAGTCAGGATACAACAGCAGCCGTTTTGTGATCTCTCTCCTTTGTAACAGCCACAAACGGTACTTCTCTGTGTATATGTTTGTGCGTTTCTGTATGTACCAATATGCGTGCGTAGAGTGTGTGCTGTCACAAAACCAACATACAACATCAGCACAGCAGCAGCAGTACAACGCCAGCCGTGCTTCAAGCTCTTGCCTTTGTGCCAGTAGCCACCGGTGTATGTGTGTGTGGTTGGTGCACAGCAGGACATCGAACCACGACAACATTTTCACGTCGAATGCAACAGTCAAACAAACATCGTCGGACTTCATACGAGTACACGAATCATACAGCATGAATTGCAAAAGAAGCAGCTCATACGTGCCGTTGGCATGCCTATGTTCCTCGTTTTCGGCTCACGACGCCCTCGGAATATCAATAATAAGAAACATAACATTAAGAACTGCCAAGAAAGCCACGCTGGGATTTACAGGACCCAAGAAATCCGGGGACCGTTATTCTGAAGTTAGTGCAGAAAGTACCCTTTCTCAAATGAGAATCCAGCCCTGGCCAGCATTCCAGTTGCTCATTGGGTGTCCTGTTCTACTGTTTCCAATAATCACAACATGAAAACGCAGATGGCCTCAAACCATGAAAAAGTGCCTATTAATACCGTGCCTACCGTGCACGCGTGCTGTCTTGCTGTGCCCCTCGCTCTGCCTCTTCTGCTCATGTGGGGCAAGACATTTCATCCTCAGAAGGGCTGGAGGGCTGCAACAGGGCTGGTCTGCATCGGTCGGGGTGCACTTGCAGAATCGTTGAGGTGAGAAATACTCGATGGTATCAGCTACCCGGTGATGAATGTTTTATTTGTACGTAATGCCCAATGAATACGCGCTGAGACGAAAATTGTACTTATCATGTCGAGTCATCCCCTTTAGGTCTTGAGCGGGAGAACTGCTGTGGAAACCTAATTACTATCATGCGGTTGGGGTACAGCTATTTTTCTTGGTGAGCTCTATACCTAACCCAAAAACTGGCTTAAAGTTAAACGAAGGCGCAACTCGACGCACAACCGTATGGCCTACTGCAACAGCAGTAGGTGCAAGACAAATGATTGCGACACGCAACGATACTACTGCATTGAGTGCCTAGTAGTTCCTCATTTAGGTAGCCCCGTTCAAAATATTATGAAAATAAAAATACACTCCAGCTGTGAGATCGAAGATTTCGTCAAAACTCATCTTTGCACGCTGTGTGTAATACTCCGATCGTGCGTATTACTGGGTGCGTGTCCTCATTGAGGATATAGGCCGGCGACTCCCCTTGGAACTACAGTTTAGCTTGTACCAGGGTCAACAGGGTGATGTTAATCTGTGCGCGGAAACTATAAAACCTGTTTTTGAGGTTTTGAAGGCGACAAAATCTGACAGCTGTGGCAGGAAATGCAGAGATGTCGAATATATATCTTCGCCATAAAGTGCTACCTCTATGATATCTTATTACTGCTCAAAAGACTATTACGGCATCCGTCACACGAAGTAGCCCGGGCTGCTGGGATAGGGGGTGTGCCCGCTGCGTTGAGCCCCCGGGGTCTAAGCGTCGACGAAGGAAGGGAGAGCATTACAAGGAATGGGCAACAAAACAAAGCATTTCGAACGGGTAGAAAATAATATACCTTGTACCAAGTGCGCGGAATACCAGAGGTAATTCTTAAACCTCTGTATGATACCCACTGAGCTCGGGGATCGCTCAATTAGAGGTCGAAGACATGTCCAGGCTTTGAGACACTTTCGTCGATATGAAGTGAATGATTTCTTTCGGTTTCTTTACCTTCGTTCTCACCTGCCTCGACCTCAGCGGGGAGGGCCTGTTCGACCGCCTGCTCGTGGGGGCGCGTTCGGACGGCGTGAGACCGATCAACGTATATCTGGTGCTGCGCTGCTGCTGCAGAGCACAGCTTTGTCGTGTCGCGCTTTAACCTTCTTCCCTGTGGTAATTTTTATGCCTGCTTCCCGTGCCGTCCTTGCCCTAAAACAATAGTATCACGTAAAAATACGAGTTTCGACGATATCCTCGATCTCACAGCTGCGCGCTTTTTTTCAAATATAAATAATTAACGACAGGGCGGTGGGGCTGTGCCAAGAACCACGGGTACATCGCGGCCGCCAGAGCCATCACCACCATCACGATCACCATCACCAGACAAGCTCGTGGAGGAGGCTATCCACATGCTCTGCCCGGCGGAGAAAGACGAAGTGATCTTGCAGATGCACGCAAAGCTGCGCCACCTGGTGAGTGATTCATGAACAAAAAACAAGGATTTGTTCAAACACACGAACCAGAATTCCAGGCGCGTACTATGGTACCTGGTATGTGGTGTGCTCAACGGGTAAGCCCTCCACGCTTTGTAGGGATCAACAAACACGACAATCCTCTACGCTTCGTAGGGATCAACAAACAAAAACCGTATCGTGAAACTTCGTACACGTCGGACAGATCAGGTCCTAAGTCATTATTCCTAGAGTATGTCGTTCAGGGCAGACAGATCTCCTGTCAATATGGTCAACATGGCCTATAGATCATTCTGCCGGGTGTGAGAAGGGTAATCCGAAAGATCTAGCACCGGTTTCCTGGGTTGGATATGTACTGCACAGATCCTGCGCAACACATCATATGGAGAGATAACTTCGCATGGGATCTATATTAATAGATGATCTGGATCGTGATCTTTCCAGTGTGTGCAATGTGTGCAAAGCTTTCATGCATCGAAAACTGATGCTGCTGGCTGATGCTTCTGCTGCGTCTGCTTCCACTGCCAATGCTAATATGAATGCCCACAATGCGCGTCACTCTCACTGCCTCTGTTGCGGCTGCTCCAGACCGACCGCTTGGAGGAGGTCATCGCGTTCTCCGAGCGCACCCTCTCGTGCCTCGAGAGAACGCACGAAGACGCCCTTCGGGAGAGGCTGGCATCCGAACAGCGATTGCGGCGGGAAATGATTTTATCCGAGCAGCGGCTACGGCAGGAGTTGCATGGATGGAGGCACCAGCACCCCGAGGTGAGAATGTGGGTCAGTTTACCACAATTTTTTTTGTACTTGTCCGAAAGGCGAAGGGGGGTTTTGTCGTCTCGCTCCCTGAGGAAGACGGCAACGACAGCGGACGGCACGTGGCGCTCCAACACCTGCACGGTGGAAGGTTATCGAGCGCTCAAAAACGTTTCTTATAGTATGGCAAGCTGCGTCCTAGGCGATCCCGTCAACAACCGTGGGAAAGCAATGGGGCTGGCATCGGCACCGTGAACGGACGGAGAGCGGCGCTACGCAAACATGCTCCACCCGCAATTACTACTGTGAAGGAAACGACCCCGCTATCGCGCCGCCCATCTCGGGATGCGGCATGGATGCCCTCTGCGGCGGAATGTAACGTATGTGGACGCCAAAAACTTAGGACCACAGCAACAATACTCCATTATTGCATCCAGGCCATGCCCCTCGTCCCACGCGCGCTTCACGGGGGTGAGTCTTGAAGACCAAGTGGTGTTAGGGGTATCACATGTGCATTTCATCCACCCCTTTCGCAAGTCCGGCGCGCTTGTGACTATAGCATGCGTTAATATGTGTTTTACTCTCCACCGCCTACCCTACTCCCCGCCCCCCCCTCCTCCCTTCCTCCCTCCCCCTCCTCCCTCCCTCCCTCCCCCTCCCTCTCCAACCGGCTTCACGTCCAAACGTTCCCTCTCCCCTCCCTCTCTCAAACCCCCCACGGCGCTCGGTGGGGGGGGGGGGGGGGACGGCAAAAACCAATATGGTCAAAACAATCCGGTACAACCAGGTCGCCGAACTCCGAGAGCAAAATCGTCGTTTGCAAGAGGAGCGCGAATGCAACCGGTGGGAGTACCGAGTTGTTCTGGGCAAGCTCGCTCGCGTGAAAAAGTCGTAAGAAGATTGCCACTGTTGTCCGAAGACGATGCTATGCTTGCATTGTGGGGAGGGGTGCGTAGAGGGGGGTAGGCGCCCGGGTGGGAGTGCGGGGGGTGGGTTGCGGGGGAAGCGGGGGGGAGAGAACGAGGGTAGTGAAGCGACCGTATGGCGGTAGGCGGTGGGGGTAGGGGGGGAGTGCTGGCAGGGCTCATTTAGATGTCGTACAGAAGCGGTACGGTTCTGTTTCGTACAGAAGCGGTACGGTTCTGTTTCCTGCCTTGACCCTAGTATAGAGTAGTGTGCCCGAAACCTCGTGTTGTCCGTTAACTTCCAACGAGGATGGATGCTTTTTTTTGTTATCCTTGAAGTTGAAGCTACCAGCTTCCTGTTGTTGAAGCTGAAGATACCTTTTGGCTGCTGTTGAAGTTAAATGCACCTTTTTTCGCTGTTGTTGAATCTGAAGGTGCCGGCGTGAGCAGTGGAGGCCGCGGCCGCCAAAGCTGCATAGGTAGTTAATGGGCACCAAGGCTACGGTGGGGGGGTCAGTGCTGGGGCCTTGTTTCGCAGTGATCCCCATGCTCGTTTGCGGCAATAAGCTTTCGTGCTGTTTTCATTTTGCGATATGAATCTGCAATGAAGTACAATGGAGTGGTAAGCTACGCTGCGCCAAAAAAAAACGCGTGTAAAATGATTTTTTTCAGTGAGGTATAGACTCACTCGTGCGAGTGGCTCAAAACCTGAAGTGAAAACAGCGGTACCGCCCACACTACCGCAGCCTTGGTCAGGGGGTAAAGGAGACGGGGCCTAACGGACGCCTCCTTCAAGTGCTGTTGTCGTGGTTCTTAGAACACCTATGTCAGGTTGAGGCAGCGGTCGGTAGTGGTGGCAGTGGTGATGGCGGTGGTGGTGGTGGTGATGGTGGTGGTGATGGTGGTGGCGGAGGGTGGTGGTGGTGATGGTGGTGGCGGTGATGGTGGTAGTGGTTGCGGTGGTGGTGGTGGTGGTGGCGGTGGTAGCGGTGGTGCGAGATGGTGATGGTGGTGGTGGTGGTGGTGGTGGGGAGGGGGAGGGAGGGGGTACAACCCGTGCGGCAGGTGTATGACGCGGTCGAAAGCGCTCGCTGTTTTTCTCGTGTCCACTTCATCGACGATTTTTCGGTGTTCCGATTCAACTGTCAGTGGTAAAATAGAGGATCCAGAAGCACCATTAGCTTCAAAAATGTTTTTTTCTTTCTTTGCCTCGGCTCCGCGATGGCGGAATCCGAAAACAATATGGCACGCTCGCAAAATATCAACGATGGGCGAGAAAAAAGGCACCAAACTGCGATATGTATGTTTGAAACCAGGTACCAGGTACGTACTAGTGATGAATTACTGTACCAGCGCCACCCAGCGAAATGGGTGGGCGCATGTCGGTCGTACTGTATGACATGTACAGCCATTTTTAGGGAGAATGGGTAAGTAATGTTTTACTCCCACCACGCGGCTGCATGCATGCTAGGTGAGCGTTCACACTTCAGCATTCGTATCGTGCCCGAAACTACACACAGTATATACCGCGTCGTACTTGCCATAAGAGTGAACGGCAATCTGCATATCTGCGCCAACGACATCGGCCCCGGATCATCACTGCTATGCAAACTGTGAAACGTCGATTTCGCCGACGAAACGCCAATCGACGCCTGAGCAGACTAAGTTGGCGCAACGACGTACACAAGTAAGTCCCAAAGCAGAAGAGTGAGATTCGCTCGGCCCATGGGGTCATTCTTGTAGACACAATCTCATCAAAACATTCTCGAATTTCCAGCAACAAAGAATGTCTTCATTCCAAACAAATGTTGGACAAAGTGGAGAATTGAAAATTAGCAACGTGCAAAAAACCTTGGACAACGAAAATTTTAGAGTTTTAAAATTTTCATGTGATATTTTATGACATTTATTTCGAAAGAAAGTTTTTTTTTTCAAGTGTTGGATTTTTTCGACAAATCTTGCTTCTCAATAGGAATGCCCCTTAGGTAATGAGCTTTTTCCCGGAACTTATATCCTCTCTCAACGTTGAGCTGTTCCCGCTCTATGCTGTTCTCTGTCCCCGCTCTATGCTGTTCTCGAAACTCGTCGCGAAGCAAGCTATCCACAGACATGATGAGGCAGTTATCGGGGCAACAACACAACCTTGACCGTAACTATCTAAGTTTGTCAGGGCGCACCTGAATGAAAATTCTTTTACGGTAGACATGCATGCGTACGTGGGGCTACACCATACAACAGGGGTATCCGCAACGACAACGCTAGAATCGGCGACCTACAGCACCGCACAACAAACTACCTCGGTTGGACAGAGGAGTCGAGTAGATCCTCTTTCAAGAGAGACAAGAACGCATGTAAAAAAGGGTGACAGACTGATGATGCGCCTGGCACGCTGTCAAGCTATCACTTCTTCACCATAATCGAAATCGCACCCTCGATTTTGTCTGGCTGTTGCTTTTTTTCAAGCTAAAGGTTCGTTGCGTACCATTCCATAGACTAGCGCCAGCGCGGTTCATGAGCACGGTGATTGATTCTGTCGTCAGCCATTCGATTTTCGTCCATGCCCCCACAACGGCGGTTTTTCACTCTCGAGAAGATCGAAAACCGAAACAAACACAACGTTTCGATTGTAACAACAACTTCATCCTTTCTGACGGAGAGTTCCAGCGACAGAGTAACCAGTACGAAACGCAATGGCGCGGGAGTGGTTGTCCGTCGCCACTTGCTCTTGTGTGCACACCGCTTGATGATGTTGACCGATTCGGTATACCCTGCTGTACGCAGTGGTTCTCCATTATACGATTATAGAGTTCTACTCCAAGTCAGTGTTTAGCGTTCACAATGACTGCAAGAATGATATATATTTATTATTAGTCTAAGCCTGACCCGAAGAAAAACAGAAGGTAGCTCAATGGTGCGGACGGGTCGAGAACAGAAATCTTCATCATGAAGAGATTTCTTGGCAAAACACAGCAAGGGGTAGAACGAAGGCATAACACGCGAGAGTAGAACCCGTGGCACTGGCTGTCGACACCACCAGGGGTAGCACTTTTATCTCTGGCCAAACCAATCTAGAATTGCACTTCCAGAATTTACCCCGTTCTGGCCATGGCCGTCAGTCAATGAGGGGTCTGCCCTGGACCTCTGCAATTGCATGTTTGCTTCACAATCACTGAAAACTGCAAACCTTTGTATTTCGCACGTTTACTATTAATAAAAATCGCTACCATAACTGGTACTCATTGTTGAGAACACGAAAAAGGCTGTATACCGGGCGACGGGCGATGAGCGGCTGTACTGCATTCACCGCGGCAGTAGACACCAGTCGACAGCCCTAGAGAAGGTCTAGTATCGACGCGTGCTACGATAGAGGTAGCATTTTTTGTGTGAAATAGTTTCTGAATGACGGGGCTTCCTTAACCCAAAATTGTCGAAAATTCGTCCTTTTTTTGCATGATTCTCGTCGTGTACCTAGACCGTGGGATTTTTCATCCGGTAGCAGTTTTATTTTTCTCCAAAACAGTTTTTTTTAGGAGAGGTCTTGAGCTACCAAAATTGAGGGGTAGTATTAGAAAAAAAGCGGTGCACCTCTATCGTAGCAGGCGTCTATCCTGCGGTCGGCGTCATCGTCCGTGGTATCGCGCTTCATAGTTGCTATTTTCGAATGCACGCGCTTTATCTTGACCCTTTTACCACAAAAAAAATCCCACACTAAAACCAACTATGTTGTCCTCAACACCAGCGTGCAGTTTTCAAGGGGTTAACGTGCCTAGAAAATATGCTCTCTGAGACATTACGTCATGATTGTTGATCACATGTAAACGCCTGTCTATCGGCCTAGCTAGGGGCAATGACCGATTGAACGGCTGCACCTACAAACGTTTACATGCCGCGGCCGTAGATGCCATAGTCAACCCTCGGGCAGGTCTCTAGTATCCTACGGTCGCCCCGATAGCGCTTGGTAGCACCCTTCACGCTTTCCTACTTTTCGGGTGCACTTTCCCTCACCCCTTTTACAACTGCAAAAAACTACCACAATCACTCCAAGTAGCTTTTCCTCAAGACCGTGGTTTCAGTTCTGCAGGGGGTAATGTACCTCCAAACACTGCCTGGACACAATACGTCACGATGAGTTAGAACACGACCAGTCTGTACGTCGGGCGAGAAGCGATTATGGACGGGCCAACTGCACCCACCGCGGCAGTAGATGCCGTTGACAACCCTCAGATAGGATTAGTTCCTAGGGTCGCCATCACCTCGCTCGATGGCATGCTTATGTTTTGGGGGGCACTTTAGCCCAACGTGCCCTTGTTTCGCGGGTGCGTTGGGCTAAAGTGCCACCGGGGGCGTCGTTGTCTAAACTTCCCCAGGGGCAGGCACTATTCTCGTATTTCACTTCAAATGAATGCCGTAGGTGCAACATGGCGGTGTCGTACCTGCTGTTCACTTTGCTCCTGCTGCTGCCGCTGCTACTCCTGTTGCTACTGTGGCGACGGGGGTGTCAGCGGCGGCGGTGGTGGCAATGGTGGCGATGGCGGCGGCAGCTACAGCTTGTCAGCACTAGACTGCTGCTCCCGTTGCCGCTACTGGAAAAAGATTAACCACTCTCTGTGCCGTTCACGGCAATCGCGAAGTTGTGTACCGATCCTGGTAACGGCTCGTTTCAAGAAGCAACTGCCGCAGAAGACCGTGCAAGCGGAACCCCAGCTACGCGGAAACGCCTCGTTCGCCGAGGCGATCCGGTTCCACCAAGCAGTCAGTATAGTGGCGCAAGGGAAAAGGGTGTGCTGCAGTCCCGCGGACGAGTCTTGCACGTCCCGCCGCTACTACCATATGCTGTAGTGTGGGACGATTTAACAAGGAAAACAAATTTCGTGGGCCCGTTTTCGTCGCAAGTGACTCATATCCAGTGTACGATCCTGCTCAACGACTCTTATACCCCACAGGAAATTTTTCAATAAAGACCCCCCCCAAAAAAAAGAAAAAAACGATGCTATGTTTACTACTGCATGAACTTCAGACTAATATTCCAACAGCTTGCAGACAAGGCAATTCTTCTGACGCTGAATCCGTCGTCGAAATTGCGAGAGCGTCAGTTCGCAAAAATCGATGGCTATCGACAAACAATTGAAATGGCGAAGCCCGTGCGCCACACAAGTACCGAGGGGGGGAAAGGGACGACAGCTGTGACCACGGATTGTCCCAAAGGCCGTTAAGGGTAAACCCTCCACGACTTGAACTGGAGAGTAAAGTTGACGGGGGAAAAAATATCATCTTCGAAAAAATCATCAGCATAATGAATCGCAATGTTATAACAATTTACTTCTCTACAGTATATCACACGGCGGGTACATGCATCTGCAACATCTCCCATCGCAGTCTCGCTGACAAAGAACGCCGGTTCGGTCGTGTGCATATTGGAGGAATCAAGCACTCCCTCCCAGACGACTGACAGATGACTCGTAGATGTCTAACAGATGAATAATCACAGAGTTACATTTTGGCCTATCCTATCCTTGCTAGCTGATCTTTGCACTTTTTATCCAGCGCCCTCCATCCTTTCCGTGACTAAGATTCGGGGCCACAGGGTAGGCGTTCCTATCCCCTCCCCTTCTCGTGAGGGGACTTCGGCATATTCTTTCCTCGCCGACTCGAGTCGAATCATACGTAAACGCGCCAATAACGCCTTTATTTAGCACTCCGCCCGTGCTTTGGGGACAAACCACGTGGAGGTTGTGTGGGGTTGTTTTTGCAGTGACATATGGGTTTTCTGCGTGTCTTTCGCACGATAAAAAGTTCGTCGTGCTTCTCGCACTCGCGAAATCGGCCTTATCAGATATCATACATAAGAGGCTCACCACCATTAGTAGTGGACCACCGGGGATACCGGCTGGGATGGATGTTAGAGTTTTGAATGCCGAACAAAAACTCAACAAGCCTTCCTTTTTTACCAGGTACACCATCGCATCGTAGCTCCCGCACCGAAAGAAGGCGTTAAACTCCAGACAGTAAAGCTCTGGCTCTCTGATCGGTCGGTCAGTCAGGTATTGCAGAAAGCACTGAACAAAACAACAAAACTCTTCCATTCGGCACGATGATGTGGTTCACACGGTCGGTCAGTCGGTCAGGCAGCGTACACACACAACAACGAACACAAACATTAAACTCTTATTGGTATACAGTACAAGACACGTAAAAAGAAACAGGAACTATGTCTCAGGATGGATTTCAAAAATTGAGAAAGAGTGCCACTACACTAAATTCAATATAAAGGTTCCGAGTTTATTATTTTCCTGTAAATCTCAGCCTGGCTTTCTTACCCTATCGTTCTTGCTAGGCGTCCAGTAGTACTATAATACAGCACAGTTATTTGTTCGGCGAAAATACAATAGTATGGAGGGATTATTCTACTTCGTAGATACTACTGTTTCATGGAAGGATACTCGATTTATATCGGAACGGCATCTACGCTATATTGTCGGAGGGCAAAAGTAACAACAACAAAAATATAAGGGCTCCGCATGGATGCCGGCATACGCCGGCACCCATGCTTCGGGTAGGGCAGGGCAGCACTTCGAAGTGTTCGATTCAATACTTGGTAATGTAATGGAGTGCCCTCCGTAGAAGGATAGCTTTATAGATTCGACGTGAAGCCATGTCATGGTTGAGGTCAAACCACGTGACATTATTAGATGTCACATTCACGTCAACGCCATCATAGATGGCGATAATGTAGGTGACGATGATGGGACAAGCAGGACGCCCCACATCTCACTACCTGCTCTACCTGCTCTACCTGCTCTACCCAGCCCTCTCGTGGCTAGGCCTGTTTTGTCTGTCTTTTAGAGTTCAATGTAGAGGAAATAATGTATAAGCTTTTGAGTCTATCCAGCGAGCCATGAGGAGAGACCAAACAAGGGCACCGGAACCCATGAGGAGCACGCTTCCCAACACCGACCAACCACGCATCCCCCTCTCGGAGTACCACCACAATTGGCGTCGTCGGCAGTGAACGTGTCGACCTTGGGCTTCGTGACCTTCTCGCCGAGGACGCTGGCGCTCCTCCTGGATCGGCTTTCAGGCCGTCCTTCGTTCTCCCCAGCGCCCACCATTGGCGCATCCCTTTTTGGCCCTTCTCATTCTTCGTCGGACCATTATTTTCCCGGAGCCGTCATTGCTCCGCAGCCGTCGCTGGAAACTGTGGACTGCCCTTCCGACTACGGTTTTTCTCGCCAGTACCTGTGGCTACACTTCTAAGATCATCGAACCCCCCCCATCGCCGCGCGAACACCGCGCCAGAGCTCCATCGTCACCTGAGCTTCGTCACCTGAGCTTTGCCACCAGGGCTCCATCGTCACCTGAGCTTCGTCGTTACCTGAGCTTTGCCACCAGAGTTCCATCGTCACCTGAGCTTCGCGACCAGAGCTCCACCTTCAACGGAGTTCCACCTTTCACCAGAGCTTCGTCGTTACCTGAGCTTTGCCACCAGAGCTCCATTGTCACCTGAGCTCCGTCGTCACCTGAGCTTCACGACCAGAGCTCCACGTTCACCGGAGTTCCACGTTTCACCAGAGCTTCGTCGTCACCCGAGCTTCGCGACCAGAGCTCCACCTTTGTCAGAGCTCCACCTTTCACCTGAGCTCCACCTTCGTCTTCCGCGACTTCATCATTCGATGTCTTTCTCCTTCAAGCCACTACCAACGTCAAGGTAGCCTTTTTTTTTTTTTGGCCACTACAACCGGCCCCGGCATTGTCGCCACCATCTACTCCGACCACCTGGGAATTATTTCACCGACTTCTGCAGCCATGCACAGATGGGCCTGTCGCTTCAAACCGCTACCAGCGGCGAGGCGCCCTCTCCCTGGCCACTACCACCGACTCCGGCGTCATCGCATCGTCAGCGCCGACCAGCTGGGACATATTTCGCCGACTCCTGCAGCCACCGCGCCGGTAGGTTTGCTCCTTTAGTCCACTACTACCCGCCCCGGCATCACAGCCATCGCCGGCTACTTCGGGTCTTCTCTACCGCCTATTCCAGCAACCACGCCATTATCCTCGCCGCGTACAAAGCGAACTCCACCATCGCGAGAACCGCAGGCATCTCCACAGGCCCACTTTAAAGGACTACTATAGCGTCAACGCTTGCGCCTACATGTACGCTGCGGAACACGCACATTCCACCACCGCGTACGCTATCCGCCACATTCTTCAACCTACCATATTGAGCTACTGCAACCTTGTCTTCTTCCGTCAAAGAGCTCCAACCGCATCGTCCGCAAACAACCCGTCCTCACCGGTTCGTGCTCGGAGCTCTTCAACGCGTTCTACGGAACCATCATCCGTCTCCAGCGCTCCTACCACATCTTCCGCGAACACCACGACGTCACTGTCTCGCGATCGAAGCGCTGCAGCACAGCCTAGTACGACCACCAGCCGCGTTTCATCAATTTTTTCTTCAAACCCTACAACACCCGATTCCAGGATCAACCTACGGCGTGTCTACTGCATATCTTCGCGGAGCACCATCTACGGACCGGCGTGCCTACAACGCCACGCGACAGGGATATCTGCAGCCAGGGTATTATCGCGTTGAGTCGCACTTACCCTTTTGTCTTGTTGTCCCTGACCCTTACCATGTTTCTTGAGTTCCTTCTTGAGTTTTTTTTCCATGGGATTTGTTTTGTGCGCATTGGCTTCTTGATTTTCTCTTTTGGGTTTGATTTTGTTGTTCAGTTAGTTTCAAGGTGCCTCTTCTTTGCCTTGACTCTTCGGGTAGTCACACTTTTGAACAGCACATGTGTTTGCGTGCTTGTGTCGGTGTGATACCCTGACTTTTCGGGTCATCCTACTTTTGACCAGGACATACGTTTGCGTACTTGCGTCGGTGTGCTACCCTGGCCTTCCAGCCACTGATTTAGCTGGCTCCATTTTCGTAACCAGGACGAAAATTTGTGATGGTTCCGTCTTCCTGTGTGTGCCGGTTTAACCTGCCCCGTTTTCGTAACTTGGCTCAAACCTGCCGTGACTTCGTTTTCCCTCGTCGGTTTAGCGTACCCTTGTTTCGCAGCGCCCGAAACCGCTGTGGTATTTTTTTTGTTGGCCTTTCTCTTGCTTTCTGCACTACGTACGAAATAGGTGCATGTTTGGGCATCGTGTATGTCTCCAAACCCGCTGTGGTATGCTCATGTTGGCTCTTCTTCTGCTTTTCGCACTACGTACGTCATTGGTACTTATTGAGGCATCATATTTGGATTCTTACTGCTATGGCATATATGTCTTAGCTCTTCCCCAACCCTTTTGCACTACGTACATCATCCTTGAGGCGTCGTATTTGTTCTGTTACCACTGTGGTATACGTGGCATGTGCTCTGGCCCTTCCTCTATTTTTTGCACTGCGCACGTCGTAGGTGCTTATTGAGGCGTGTTGTCCCCCTTGTTTGCGTCATATCGCCCTGCACAAGTCCCCTCTTCTCGATTGGAGATCCAAGTGCTTTCGCGTATGTTTTCCCCGATTTTTCGTCGCTTAGCTTGGAGTAGGAATGGCTCTATAGTAGGCCACATTTTCAGAGTTTCACGACATCAACTGCTAGTATTTTCGGGTCCGCCGTTTGTTCACGACCCCCCCCCCTCTCTAGGCTTCTTTATAATATCAACCCCCGAAACCATGGTAGTTTCGCTTGGTCCTTATTAGCCTGAACTTCGCTTGCACCCTGTGCATGCGCGCCGCTAGCATTATTAGAGTTGTACGTGACTTGCTCCCTCCCTCTGTCCGGCTTACGGTATCAGCCCGCGACATCGCAATAGTTTCGTCTGATTCCTTCTCAGCCGAGATATCGTCTGCACCATGTGCGTGCTCTTTCGCAGAGTTTCTGAGCCCTCCGTTGTGTTAAGACCCCGTTTTTACCGCTCTCACGGTATGAGTTGAAATTAATATCGTGTTAGCTTCGTTTTTCTACCTTGGTTTCCCTTCCCTCTGCACTAAGTGCCGGATGGGAACGTACACCCCCTCCTCTCTGCAGTGTGTGCGTTTTCGGAACGTATTTCCTCCCGACTCTGGCGTTCGTGAATTTTGGAACCGATACCTTCCGCTTTCGCGTCCATGCAACGCGGGTATTATTTGTTTTCTTTCTTGGTATTTCTGGGCACGCTTGCTCCTTAGTGGTTATCGCTGTGCGCAGCAAACGACCGACCGTAGTAGCCTTCTCTCCTTTCTTCTTGGAGAATTTGTTTGTGAACGCTTAGTGCGCGTATTAGCTTTGGACCCTACTATCTCAGTACAATTCTACCTGGTAGCTACCAGTATCGTCAGTGTTATCGCCTTGTGGTCCACCAAAGTATTCCCTTACAGTCTCAGTATCATTGAGCCCCCAACAACGTTTTAACGTAGTAGTATGCCTTCTGTCTTATTTGCCGCATTCAAAGTATGGTACTTGTTAGTTTTTCGGTGACCTTCATGGGCGCCTTGATCCTGAACTCGCGCCCAAGTTGTTCCACTTTTCTACAGTACGACGAGTGTTCGCCTTTGTGGTTTTGCTTCCGCCTTCTACCGCCGATGTAGCCTGCCCACGTTTTGTGCACAACGACGAACCATGGCGTTTCCGAACCATGTTGAGGTTTTCTATCGTGTCGTTCCCACCTCGCCTTATGCGATTGGTGCCAACATGGATGCTTTCCGCGTTATTTCTCTTCGTTTTTCGCGAGGCATTACCTCCTTTTTTGTTGTTGCTGTTGGACTTCTCCTTGCCCCTTGGCATACGTCCCTTTCGTTGTTGGACCTTTCTTTGTTCTTGCCGTACTTCTTCCCACGACTGACGTCGCTGCACTCTAGCCTCAGCCACTTGGTATTACGGCGTTTCAGCTATTGCTACTGTCTATGGTCCCATGTTGCCGACCACTGGCTTCACATTGAGAGCCCCCCTTAGGTTCCATGTTAGCGGTCCCGTGCTGACTCTTCAGCCCATCTGTCCGTTCTCTTTGGCCTCTGCCTTTTTGTTTGGTTGTACCTGCCGCCAAGAGCCCCTTGCTGTCGGGCTCCGTTCTTGCTTCGTAGCCAGCGGATCTATTCCCCTGGACCACTATTTCTTACCTTTTTCTCTCGGCACCGCTGCCCCTACGGTCCAACGACACTGACCCCCGTCCTGGCTTTGCAGCCAACAGGTCTTGTTTCTCTCGACCACTTTTTCTTGTTTCTTTTCGGCATACCTGCCAATAGGGTTCAACTACACCGGCCTTAATCATGGGTTTACAGCCCGTCCTGACTGTGCAGTCCACAGGCCCTCCCCTCTTGGCCCCCGTTTTGCTCTTGGCTTGTTGGCGTACTTGTCGCATCGGGCCCACGTTTTGACTCCAGTTTGGCTTCGCAGCCCATATAGGTCGTTCCCTGTTGACCCTTTTTCGTGCTGTTTTTTTTTTCGGCGAAATCGCTTTCGGAGGTATGCCTTCGCTACGTACCTAGTGTTGCTCGTTTTCTGAAAGTAGCCTTTCAAGGTCCTTTGCTATGGACCCTTCTTTTTGTCAGGCTGCAGCACGTTGCTATGACACGATTTGCCTATTTCCTGTTTTTCCGTGCATTTTTCTCGGTTACCTTTTTAGGGTTGCTCCACGTTAGCGACCCCGCGTTCCCGACGTATAGTACCCAGCTGCGGCTTTTCTTCATATTGTCTTCTCTGTTCCCTGCATTCTTTCTGGATCTAGACACTTTCAGCGCTGCTTCGAGCTGAACGAGTATCCTCGTGTTGACCCCGTTTTTGGCTTGCTTTGTTATGGTTGAATAGCCTCGCTACGTTTGCTGGCATTGTTCCCGTTATTAGTTAGCCTCTCAAGGTGTCATATGTCGACTCTCTTTCCGGCTTCCGATAGTGCCTTCCGTCTTTCTGGTGTCTACGTTTCAGTTTCGTCCTTGTTTGCGTATAGCTTTGGCTAGGTGACTTCACCACATATTTCTTCCCGTTTTCATGGCACTGTACCCAGATAGCTTTCAAGGGCACTCCACTGTTGCCCCCCGGTTAAGCTTTCCGGCGTATCACACGCGCCTCCAGTACCATCATTTTGGTGTTGTCTGTGCCACTGTTTAGGTGTTGCATTTCACTGCGGTGTTGCAGTTCACTGCGTTTTCGCGATTTGTTTTGGTAGCCTCGGTTTCCCGTTCTACAGTTCGACCAAGGGCCTTTTGCTAGCCTCCTAGGTCCCACATTACGGCCCCTGTTCTTCCGTTACACCTCAGCGTACTGGTTCTTTATAGTTTTGCCTTTCGACCATTGGTCCCACGTCAGCCTTCTAGGTCCAACCTTGCGGGCCCTGACATTAGTTTAGGCACTGTTCTTTGTTTTCTCTTGTTTCAAGCTCTTTCTCTTCTGCCTTTGAACCAATAACCCGACGCTTGCGTACTTTCTCGCGTCTTAGTTGTTGCTCTTTCACCGTCCAACCGATGACCCCACGTCAGCTGTCAGTGTCCAACGTAGCGGACTCTGACGTTCTTTAGGCAGTGTTCCTTTATTTCTCTCTTGTCTTCCGGCAAATGGACCGACCGCCCGCCCCTTCGGCACTACGCTTCAGGCCGTAAACTCGTCTGGCCTCCACAGCGTGACACGTGTTCCCTTCTTCTCTTCTGACTTGGTTTCCGCGTCTATACCTTCTTCTTTGGCCCCCTTCACATCCTTGCGCTCAGTGGCCACGCCCTTCGTGTTTTCGTAGGCCGATTGCTACTGGTATACCGTAGGTACATACCCTTTCTCGAGCTCTCACGGTTGTGAGCTCCATCATAGGGTTGTATATCTTGCAATGAGGCGTTTAAGCCTCATTATTACGAGGTGTGGGGGAATCTATAGCCTCATTTTCGTTTGTTTCGAATAGCCGCATCTTCGATCCCCTTCCCAATTCTGGATGTTTTCTTGACATCCTTTGATTGGCAGGTGACCTGCATCTACGACTATTCAGGGTGACCTAGTGTAATGGAGTGCCCTCCGTAGAAGGATAGCTTTATAGATTCGACGTGAAGCCATGTCATGGTTGAGGTCAAACCACGTGACATTATTAGATGTCACATTCACGTCAACGCCATCATAGATGGCGATAATGTAGGTGACGATGATGGGACAAGCAGGACGCCCCACATCTCACTACCTGCTCTACCTGCTCTACCTGCTCTACCCAGCCCTCTCGTGGCTAGGCCTGTTTTGTCTGTCTTTTAGAGTTCAATGTAGAGGAAATAATGTATAAGCTTTTGAGTCTATCCAGCGAGCCATGAGGAGAGACCAAACAAGGGCACCGGAACCCATGAGGAGCACGCTTCCCAACACCGACCAACCACGCATCCCCCTCTCGGAGTACCACCACAGTAAAGTAAAAGAAGTCACCACACACAATCATAGTCTGCGCGTACAGTATGTAAGGTAATGCCAAGAGTTCGATATAGACTAACAATCATAACAATGTACCTCTATTAATAGCTACCGTTTTTTGAGTGAATCCGATTCCGAGCTTCATTCATCAGATTTCGATCGGATAAATCCGAGCACACACCGACTGACCCTTTATTCTGGCGAGGAAACGTGTCGAGTGCGTTTCTTATGATAGTTTTACTCGATCAAGCATCCGGGGCCAGTAAGGTGACTGACCATGTCCGCTGCGTGTGATTAAAGAAGTTGTACATGGACCAATTGCATAATACAACAGCAGCCAGTCAGTCCAGATCGAGTCGATCGGTGCAACTTGCTTGGGTATCGTATTATTACAGCAGCGGTAACACACTTCACTTATTTTCTTTTCCTATCCCGTTTATTGTGGTGCTCGTATTACTCTCGCCCTCCCAGTAGTATAACTTTGATCCGTGGTCATATAGCGGGCTCCCCTCCCCCCTCCCCGCTACGGTACCTGCTCTAATTTTTATCGCGAGAAGAATTCAGTATTTTCTTCCCTCGTCGATTCGCGTCGATTTGTACCTACCCACGCTGCTAGGCGATTTCAGCAGTAGTAGTTAGTTGATTGTTTTTTTCCCACTTATTTCTGTAAATAAATAAAGCCAACAAAGCTCACAAAGAGGTTATTTAACTCAAGGACCAACGCTAAAAATAATAATAGTGGTAGTATTCGAGTGTAACCCCACTAGACCACCGGGGCGACCGGCTCTATATCACTCACTTCCCCCGTGGCGTATCAGGTTATATCCTCGAGCTTGGTATAGGACAGCTTCGTGAGTTTGAATCCCCCCGAGTGCGTACTCGTATAATTTTTCGTCTTGTGCACTAATTGACTTGCGGAAAGCGTGAGAGCGTGAGTTAGCAACACTCGATGAAAAATCGACGATCAGTGGGTGCTGAACCCTATGCGGCAAAGAAAATGGAGGCAACGACCGTGGGGGGGGAGGGAAGGACCACACCTGTGACCACGGCTTGTATGTCCAGAAGCTGGAAAGTAGAACTGTGCCCAAAAAAAAAAACACTAGAAGCTTGCTAGAAGCTTTATTTTTCCCCATCCGCCGGAGGATAAGAAAAAAAAAAAAAACTAGAAGAGATGATCAATCAGCAATCAGCAGCAATAAGGAGCACGTCAAGTACAAAGCAGCACACACTTATTTGTCAGTCACGTAACAACACACGACCGTTTGCACTTGACCGGCAAATGACCACAGCAACGGAGTCAGAGACCACAGCAACAAAGCACGCCATCCTACTGTCTACTTACAACCACCTTCGAATGGCGCAGTTTAACAACAGGAGGAACTGGTATAATACAACCCTCGAGGCCCCGGGGACGCGGCCACTCGCAATGCTGCTGGGTGGCTTTTCCTGGCGCAGTAATCGTAATCACCACCTCCTTCTCGTTTAGTCATGCATGCGCTTGCCACGTCTATACCCATGTATGTATGTATGTATGTACGTGTACCTACTGAAATTCAATAAACAAATGCACTATTAATACTATGATCCCTACCGCAGTACCATGGGAATTTTTTTACAGTATTTTTTTTTTGTTTTGGCACAAAATATGACGCCAATTTGGAAATAATGTCCACTGCCAAGTGTTATTTTAGCAACCTCTCCATACATCAAGATCCGAAGAATAACTAACTGGAGAGTGCCGTTCAAAATACAAAATTTTGCGCGCTCCTCGCTTGGACGGCGGCCTTCCAACAAAGTGATTTGACCGAGAAATAAATGCTACTACAGCACTGCCCACTGAGCTATACTTAATCGCTTGACTCAGTAGCTTAGTGGGTAGTGCTACTACATAATATATCCGTAATACGCACGATCGGAGTATCACACACAGCTTGCAAAGATGAGTTTCGACAAAATATTCGATCTCACAGCTGGCGTGTATATTAATTTCTATAATAATATAGACTATATGTTAAACTCCCAAAATAACCATTCAAAATAAATGTCGTCAGCGCGCACGCTTGAAAAAGACAAACATGAAGTCGGTGAGAATCGAACTCACGACACATAGCACTTCCCACTGTCACTTGACTCAGTAACACTTACAGTGAGAGGGTTATTATGCAAAAAACAACCAAATAAATATGTTTTCCAGTTCGTTAACCAATTATCACCGACTTCGTGAGAGCGATCTCCGGAGCTATCCCCTCTCTACGTACTACACAGTTAGTAGTACTCAGGAGAACACTAACAACTATCGTAACCATTCATGACGTCTCCAGCGCGCACGCTCTTGAATACCAAACATGATCTGATTGAGAATCGTACTCACGACACATCCTTCGTTGGTTACATAACACTATACCCACTGAGCCGAAAGGAAACGACACACAGCAGTAAGTAATAGCTACGATAAGGCAAGCGCTTGGAGGCGGCCATGAAAAAATCATCGTCGAGAACAAATATAAATGCCAATTTGGAAATGACGCCAATTTGAAATGTTGTCCCTTGTTTATTCGTTCAAGCTCCTCATATGTATATATATAGACTATGCCAAGATCCAAGAATAGCTCGGGTGTATACCGCCCAAAATCGAAAAAAAAAATCGCACTTTTCGCTTGTCTCGCTCAGCGTCTATCCGCGTTCACGTCGAGATGTGGAACGGATACGGCAGGGCGAGGGGCGTTGGAGCCACCCCCCGAAGACGGCGCTCGAACGAAGCCATTTGACCGAGACGTCCAGTTCCGAGAATCGCATACTGAGGCCGAGACGAAAAAAACTCCTGACCGAATCCTTGAAAAAAAGAATGATCATAGTCTAGTCTAGACTAGTCTATACTTCGAAGTATATATTTATACGCTCTAACCAACGTCGGACCCTCTTACAGTTTTGCGAGCAGCGGTTTATCTGTAGTGTGACATGAGGAGGGTGGATGGGGGGATGGCGGGTATCAAACCACAGAGGTAAGCATATCAGGCAAGTATCAATATCATGTGTATCAAACGTCCCAGATAGATAGATGAGCTCTGGACGGAAGGGTGAGGACCGTCGAGATATAAACATAGACACCAAACGGTCCTTCCTTATCTTTCCATCCAGATTGCTGAAAAGTGTGAAAACGTTGGGCAGATCCTTTTTCGTGTCACGATCCTGGTGCTAACGGCTCATCCCGCTTAGATCCCGCTTAGGGAGCAGCATCCTATACCGATGGGTATGTGTGAAAATATGCTTGTGATATATGGCTGTGTTCTCCGCGACGCTTCTGCAATGCTATATACATAATTCAGTATGATACCTGGTACATAAAAATATGGACGTGCGGAAAGCGCGAGAGCGTGAGTTCGGAACATCTATGAAAAATCGACGAGCAGTGGGGTTGCTGAACTGTTACGGTATTAGTCTAGTCTAGACTAATAATAGTGGGGTATTCTAGTCCGTTTGACCACTTGCAAAAGGTTAACCAATTAATTGCTTACCCAAACTAACGCTTATAACAGTAGACTAGTGCTGCTACTCTGTGTACTACTACTACTACTACTGTTGTGTTGTGCGTGCACACACACGGAGGTCACGCCTTTTTTCAGCTCTTTTTTTTCCATGACAAGCTTTACACTACAGGCTTGTTCAAGTAAAAAAACGAAACTCTCTTCCCCACGAATACCGCTCGCAATATCGAGTCAAAGAGTGAATATTCGGGATCATCTAGTGACCCCCATGGCCAGTGAAGAGGGCGATGTGGCCAGATAAAAAAATACCGGCCTCGGGCTGTCTCTAGGAGCGAAACTCGTATCGACCAATCAATGCCTTCGATTTGTTCATCAATATTCAGCCCTTTTCCCAGCAGGGGCGAAAAAAAAAAAAGCGCCGCATTTTGCACGATCCGGGTGGACGTACTCCAAGGCACGATTGAAGAATTTTTCGCGCAAAAAATCGAAGACCTGACCCGCCTGTGTTCAACATTAAGCAGAATCTAGCGAAAAAACTGGATCCTAGACTAAAACCAAGTAATACTTGAAGGAAATAACGAACCTTACTCATTGTTACGCACAAAAGTCCAAATGTCCACGCCGTTTTTGAGAGATAGAACCTGGAGTTTTGCACACGTGTTCTACATGCCCACCCCGAGGTCTGACCAGCGTTTTTTTTGTTTCGCCGAAAAAAAATGGGCCAAGGTGGTCCACATTTTCCGAAAAATCTTAACTGACGAAAAATCAGGCAAAAAGTCAAAACATCGAGCGAGGTCTTCGCAAGAGCACATAGAAAGCGTGTCCAAAATTTTACGGACTGAATCGAAACAAGGGCGTGGACATTTGCCGGGGAATAAGTTTTTTTTTTTTTAACGTGAACCAGCCTGCACCTTGTAGATATTTTTCTTGCCTTCTCTGCATAGGCGGCTCCAATATTGTACAAGTATCCTACCAGGTACCAGGCGGCTCCGCAGGTCCCACAACACATGCACTATTGCTGGAAGTTTACTGGCGATGCTGCCGGTTTTTCATGTTGTCGTTACCTCACGGCAGCGGCTCAAACTACGGCACAACAGTTAGTTCCAGATAGTCTGTGTCCGGATAATTGTTCTTGGCCGTGGGCTTGATCTATCGTTTTTTCAACGCGCCGTGTCTCTCGAGAGTGTCGGCCTGATGTGGATCTCGTCCGTCTTACCACCGCACAAAACACCCCTTGCTAATTCCAAGTGGTCTGGCCCCTACAACGTGTGTGCAGTTTTTGTAGCGCACACCTGCAGTAGTAGTACCAACAAACGCAATGGGGCGAAAACGAGTGGAATGAAACCACCTGACACAAAATCATCAAGAGCAAACCATTAGATAACGGTTCAATGTTTTCGTTGGCGAGCGAGCCATAATGAAACCAATACAACTTGATATTTGCCGATGAATCAGGTTTGATCTTTACTCTTGGACGCCAGTTGAACATAGAACAGGATTGGGCGGCTGTAAGCCGCGGCCCGTTGCAAAAGCTGCGTATCAAAGGAGTCAAGGGGTACAGTACCGTGTTTAACGCAGCGCGATCTGTCCGTTTCATGTCTTGTACTTTCTGGTTCAACCGTCGCACTCTTCTTTGATACAACCTTTCGTGTACATCTACGCTACGAGACTGCGGTTGACCCTCTGACTGACCGCCCCTGACCCCCCCCTACACTACAACTAGCATATTAGGAAAAAGCAGGCCTCGACGCGCCCCAAAAGACCGCTTTCCTAACATATGTGTTCATATATCTAACATGGGTGGCGCCAGACACACCACCACGTGAATAGTCCTGATTAGGGTTTATGTATGCGACAACGCACAGATGATTTTTTCCTTTTTGATCATAGCCAGGCGCGCACACGAGGCAACCCGGACTCGAGCAGACGCTTCTTTCACATTAAACTCATGGAATGGAACAAAGCGTCCTCTGTTACCACTTCTCGAAAAGGATACCAACAAGGGAGGCGAGGTATATGCCACCACAATCAACGTTAACTTGCTTCGGGGATGCTTCACCCGTTTGCGCATCAATGGACGGAACGCAGCACCCCTACTGTGCGTCAAACCCGCCAGTCTCGGGCCGGAGGGTTGGCAGCTAGAAGACGCAATAACATCACAAGCGCCACACGTTCCACGCTTCCACCCACCCATCCACCCACCGCACTGCGCGCACCAATTTCGGCGATAGCACCCGCCCCGTGGCGGCATATCTTCCCCGCCCAACGCTAACCCGCCCTTCCACTTGACGGTCAGCGTAGGGCGGTGCCGTGCCGGCAATGCCTTTCCCTTTCTAGCGGCGCCATGGAGTGTCGTAATAATCTATCGGTCACCACATAATAAACTTCCTACAGGCTTGTATCCCCCGACCCCACCCCCCCACCCCTCCAACCCCCACCACCAACACCACCTCCACGCCTACCCCTCACTCCCCATCCCCACCGCCCATCCCCACAGGAGGCTACACCCGGCACTGCTAGTTGCCCAGGCCGCCGCCGCCCCCACCAGCCACTTTCAGGCGCTGCAGCGCGCCCATCCCTCCCTTAGCAGAGGTGGAGCCCTTATCCTTGGCTGCTGCTTGCTCTTTCGCCAAGGCCTGAAGGTGCGTGGGGGGGGGGTGGGATGCGAGGCAAAGAAGGTGGGTGGGTGAGGGGTACCGCCGTCGGTGTTCAAGAAAAGTGTAAGGCGATAGGCAAACGGTGGTGGGTGTGGAAGATTGAATGATGTGCAGGACAAGACGAGAGGAGGAGGGGAGACACGGCAACGAAAGACAGGACAAGGCAGACACGCAACAATGCCAAACGACAAGACAAGACAAGGTACAACAACAAAAACAAGAAAAATACAACAAGGACAGCAACACAGCGAAAGCAAAACAACACAAATCCAAACAGAGTAAAACAAAACAGAAGAGCCCCGTCCAAATACCCACCTCCTTAGCGCTCCCGAACACTGCGCTCGGCACTTCCTTCTGAATGATCCTGAGACCCCCCCCACCCCCCTCCGGCTCGTCATCATCTTCCCCACCGTCGAGCTTAACCTCCTCCGGATTGTTATTGCCACCTTCTCCCCCCCCTTCCCCTGCCGCCCCTGCCCCTGCCCCGCCTGCCGGGGCCACTGCGGCTTCCTCCTGCAAAATTGATGGTGGTGCGTGTGTGCGTGCATGCGTGCAGACGGGCGGTTAGATTCGAGGGCTCAAGTCTGGACGACTCTACTCCAACTGGTGTGCGTATTGCACAATGCAGTTCATTGAGCATCCACCGACGGATGGCGAAAACAAAGCTTCAACCTTTTACTATTGAAAACATGGTGTCACGCTAACTTCAAGTAGCTTGTTCCAAAAAAGGTGGATTCAGTTCTAAAGGAATTAGTAGTGGTACAAGGCTTAAGATGTGTTTTTTCTGGCCAAACAAAGTAGAACCTCCCCCATCCTCTAGTTCCCGTCCCCTCCGCCCCCGCCCCCCAATCTCACCCCCATATCCATGTCGAGGTCTATCTCTTCCGGGTTAGCCTCCACCCCGCCCGCCGCACCCACGGCTCCCTTCGCCTTAGCCGCTCGAATCTTGTCCGCTTGTCGCTCCAAGGCCTCCATGTCCGTTTGCCCCGAACCTCCCTGATCGCCGATGGAGATTCACATAGAAAACGTTTGGTCAGTCGGCCTCAGGGGTGTGCGTGGTCGCGGCGTACTCATTTGTTGCTTGTGTTAGTCATCCGACGATTGACCACGCATCCCTTTTGAGACAGAGCACCACTTCTACCCCTAACAGCTAATAGAGGCTCTTTCCGTATTGGAGTGGGGCACAAGGCAAGACTAGACACAAATATATAAAAAAAACGAAACACCGTAAGAACAGGAAACACAACCAAGGACACAAAACAAAACTACATGCCACCCCCCTCCCAGCCCCTCCACCCTTTCCCTTACCTCTGCCGCCTTCCGCTTGCCGCCACCACCGGCTCCCCCCCCCGCAATCTCGGCCTCTTTGGCCTTCTGTTTCGCCATGGCATCCGCATCCGAGGTAACTGGGAGATCACCCGACATCATCTCCGCGGCCATGTAGTTCACCTATAGTATCGATAAAATAAAATTTCACGGTGATCGAATCGAGTGGGTAGGTGGGGGTTGGGGGTGAGTGGGTTTGGGTAGCGGGTTTCGGGAGTGGGTTGGCTTGGATTCGGATAAGGGGACAGGGGGGGAGATGACGGGGTGGGGATGGGCGTAAGGTGGGGAATGGGGTATTTGGACGGGTGGGGGGGGGGGGGGGGGGGCAGGGGGAGGGGGGCACGGCGCGTACTCATTTTTCGCTTGCCTTGGTCATTTGACCGTTGACCACGCATCTCTTTCGAGGCGGAGCAGGGGCAGGGGGGGTTGGGGGCGGGGGGGGTACTCATTTGTTGCTTGCCTTAGTCATTTGATCATTGACCACGCATCCCTTTCGAGACGGAGCCCGGTTCCTACTCCTAATAGAGACACCTCCAACATTTGGGCGCTCATTACGCTTCTTCCATATACTACATAGAAACTGTTTGCTTAGGGGGGGGGGGAGTGAGAAACGGAATGGGGGGGAGGCGGAAGACGGCGGGGGGGAGGGGGGGGGGGGGGAGGGGGGGGGGGGGGGCGGGTAGAGGGGGACGGCGAGAGGGGGCCCCTAGTAGGTTATGTCGACGGTCGGGTCAAGTTCGTCAGTCGGTCGGTCGGTCCTACGTAACGCCACATTCCGTTTGGAGGAATCTTGAGGTCCGTCCGTCCGTGAGATTCGGCACGTACGTTAAGACAAACTACCGGTATGCACAGGTGAACTTTCAATCGCGTGGGTCGGTAGGCGGGCGGGTCCGGTTGGCGACATGGTTCCACCGATTGATCATTCGATCACTCTGCCGTGCGGTAGGGTTGACGGCTCTTAACCCTTCAAAACTACTGCAAGATTGATCTTACGCTATGTTCAACGACCCTGTCTTCAAAAACGCAAGTACAGTTCTAAAGGGGTTAAAGAGTGAACGCCCCCCCTCCCCCCCTCCCCTGTCACCGCCACCCTCGCTTTCGCGCCACACACACCCGCCACCGCACCGCCCTCCAACCTCCCCCCACTTCTGACCTGGCTGAAGGACATCTGTACTGAGCGCTTGGTCCTGAGCATCTCCCGGAAGGTCTCTTCGTTTCCGTGTGCCACCTCAAACTCGTGCCACGCCTGCAAGCAAAAATGAAAGGACGTGGCATCGAAAGCAACACACAAACAAACAAACAAACAAACAAACAAACAAACAAACAAACGGGGGCACGATCGAGAATCAGGCGTGATATGTACCAACAACAGCAGCAGCAACAGCAGCAGCAACAATATCGTCAAAACAACGTTGTCAACCGCAACAGCCATATGAACAACAACAGCCGCAGCAACGACAACAGCAACAGCCATATGAACAACAACAGCCACAGCAACGGCAACGACCACAGCCACAGCCTCAGCCACAGCCATAGCAGCAGCAACAACAACAACAACAACAACAACAAAAACAACAAAACAACAAAACAACAACCACAACAACCACAACAACAACAGCAACAGCAACAGCAACAGCAACAGCAACAGCAACAGCAACAGCAACAGCAACATACAACAGCAACATACAACAGCAACATACAACAACAGCAACAGCAACAGCAACAGCAACAGCAACAGCAACAGCAACAGCAACAGCAACATCAACAACAACAGCAACAGCAACAGCAGCAGCAACAACAACAACAACAACAACAACAACAACAACAACAACAACAACAACAACAACAACAACAACAACAACAACAACAACAACAACAACAACAACAACAACAACAACAACAACAACAACATCAGAGAGGCGAAAATCTTGCGAACTCACGGCTGACGAACTTCTAATTTCCTCGAATACCAAAACCGGTGGTCATTCAGAGAACAAAACGCAACACAAAAAACGTAACTGAACAAAACAAAACAGTTACAAGCATACCAAAACTACATCAAAACAATACCTGGTATAAGCAAAGAAGGACAAAAAACAGTACGTATCATAGCCAAGGTGGGGCCACTAAATACGAAACAAAAGAGTAAAGTACAATAACCAATATCAATATTTTAATAAAACATATTACATGCGTCCACAAAAGCGAAAGACAAGTGTTTGTTACATAGCGCTACCCACGAAACCACGGAGTCATGTGACTAGTGTCTAGGAATACACTGTCATAACTATTCATGATGTCTTCGGCGCGCACGCTCGAAAAAGACAAATGTGAAGTCGGTGGGATTCAAACCCACGACCCCATCTCTGTTCGTTATATAGCGCCACCAACTCCGTACAAGTAGCGACTCCGTGGTATAGTTGATAGCGCCATATAACAAACAAAGACCGCCTCGGAATTGGTTTTATTTACGCCACTGTTAATACTTCAAGTATCGAACAGATCACGATCTACTGTAGACCCTAAACATGTGGTCAAGTCGCTATGATAGGTCGTCCGGGATCTGTACACGAAGCACAGACCCAACCCCGGAAATATGTGCGGGATCATTTCAAATCATCCAGTTGTTACCAAGCAACATGATCTATAGGTAACGCAGATCATATAGACCAATGTCTGCCATCGCATACATAGACGAGGGAATAGAAGTCTGATCTGTCCCATGTGTGCAACCTTTTACTAAAAAAGGCTTTTAAAAAAATGTCAAAAGACACATGAAACGGCAGAGGCGGTGGGCTATTAATCTCAAAAGACACATGAAACGGCAGAGGTGGTGGGGTTTAAATGTCAAAAGACACATGAAACGGCAGAGGCGGTGGTGCTTTAAGTTCATTTGCTAAGGCTCCTGTCTTGGGGAGCGTTTTACCTACCACACCTTAACACTCAAAAACGGTTTTGAGCAAGCCGAAAGCGCAACACCGATTTATCTCATGGCCTAGGTATACCAAACAACAAAACATTGCAACAACACGAGAACAACCTTCCGATGATTTTATACCAAAAAAATAATATTGTAAAACATGAACAACCTCTCGACGATTTTGGATTCTAAACCCTTTCAGAGCCCCAACCCCCCCCCCTACGTCAATTCCAAGCGATTTGTCCCCAAACACGGGTTTTCGGTCGTAAAAGGCGTTAACGAGCCCCATCATTCGGATTATAGTTGAGCCAAAAAGAGCTATCCCTGTCGTACCACGCGTCTAAAGCAAAATGTCACCTGCCAGTAGGGGGTAGCCCGTCTCGGGTCGGCGAACTGGCTGCCGTGAGAAAATACCGCCCGGGCGCGGTCGATCTCCCCCAGCTTCTGCTCCACCGCCGCGAACGCCACGCACATCTGAACAAAAACACATTAAGAGAGAACGAGAAACGACGCGTGGGATGTTACCGAAACAGTAACCGTACCGCACATATTTCGATACTATGATCAACGCTGCATGCGTAACTGATGTATGGTACACAAATAGATGCCTCAGGCGTGGCTAGTAGAACATAGCATTTGCAGAGGCAAGACAACAGTAGATAACATAACCGCGCAGAGCAAGTCTCTATCTCCCCCTCTCCCCCCCCCCACCCCTCACCCAATCGCTCTGTATCTCTCTCCCCCCTCCCCTCTGTGTACCTTTCTCTTTAATCATGTCTGTCCCAATGTGCACGCGCCCACCTCTCTGACTCAATGCCTGTCTAGCGGTCCCTCTGTGTGCGCGTCCCTGCCTCTCCCTCTCCCCCCTTCTCTAAATCTTCCCCCTCTCTTTATCTTCTGACGAAAACAACCATTAATGCCAGGGTATAGTGTATTCGTCACCTCCCTCGCGCCCTCCTCCGTGAGGTCCTTGATGGCCTTCTCGTACACTTGGCGTGTCTGGGTGATGCCGTACCACGCCTCCACCTGCAACCCCAAACAACACAAAAAAAGGGGGGGGGGGAACTTGGTATACAGGAGGGAACTTGGTATACATCACTTATCGAACAAAGACAACCACCATCGTTACTAATATCATTAAGAATGCCATTACTAATATCATTACTAACATCATCACAGATACAATACCATCATCAGAAGCAGTGCCGCCATCACCATTATAACCATCACCATCACTAATACTCCGGAGTAATAGTATTAGTAATATAATTTCCACTGCCACCACAATTAGACTATCACCACCATCACCATTACTATCAATAATATCACTACTAGTATCGTTACCAATATATCATTATCGTTATCACCACAATTAGACCATCACCACCATCACCATTACTATCAATAATATCATTACTAGCATCGTTACTAATATATAATTATCATTACCACCACAATTAGACTATCACCACCATCACCATTACTATCAATAATATAACTACCAGTATCGTTACAAATATATCATCATCATTATCATTATCATTATCATTATCACCACCATTATAATTTGGCACTACCTCCATCACCACGATTTTGACAGTCAGTATCACTATCACCGTGTTCACAAGGATTCTGATTGTCATACCTTAGCCACGTAGAGGCGGAACATATCAAGCCTCTCCGACTCCTCCACGGCCGCGCAGGCCCGGTCCATGACGCTCGCCGCGTGGCGCATAAGGCCATGGGTCTCCTCTAGTTTAGCGTAGCGGATGTACAGGTCCCCGGCATCCTTCGAAGGCACGTTCTCCACAGCCTGCGCCCCCGCCAAGTCAAACAAGATTCAGAAACCAAGTAAAAGAAAAAGACCGCGACGAAATATCGCAGAAGAAATACGTCAAAGCAGGTTGATTGTACAGCCGAAGACAAAAAACCAAACGAAGACGGAAAAAAAACGAAGAAACGAAGGCAGACAAAAACGATGAGCTGTGGAGTCAGGGACACAAACATATCGCCAAAAAGGTCTGTCCATTAAGCTGGTCCCACGGTGTCACTCACTTAAGCATCCTTAGAAGAGCTATGTTTTATTATCCTTATCCTCGCGCAAAACAAACCACTGTGGCGAGAGAAGGTGGAGTGATCAAACCTTGCCTTCGCCCGATAGCGCCACATACAAAATATGAAACTAATATGACTCCAGCACTTGACGCAAAATCTTTCAAGTGACTAAACAACGCGAGGTCATGGCAGTACGCATGGCGCCTTTTCTAACATCGCTGAAAGCGCGAGAGCGTGAGTCAGCGATAAAATCGACAAAAATCGACGAGCGATGGGAATGCTGAAAACTACGCGCTGAACAAATGAATGGATATACCGGGGGCAGGATTGGAGACACCTCCGACCACCGCCTGTTCAGAAGGCCGCTGAGTGGAAAAATCTCCTACGACTTGAGCCGTAAAGTAAAAGCGACGATCAAAAAAGAAAAAAAAAGAGTTCCCACGTTGTGGGGTTTTGGTGGCGAGGGGTACCACGTGATTACCTGTTCGAACAAGTCTCTTGCCCTCTCTAGCTTGGAGCCCCCGTAACGTTCCACGAACTGTTCCAGATACCGGATCCAGATGGGCTTCACGTGGGGGAAGGTGAACATGTTCACGCCCTGGCATGTTCACGGTCACAAAAATGGGGGGTGGGGGGTGGGGGGGGGGGGAGAGTGCAAGATTAATACTCCGGAGTACATGGATCCATTCGGTTGTCGATATTGACGAGTGGTCTGACAACAATCGTCCGACCGAAAAAAACGAAAACAGCACTGTAATTAATCAGTCAATCGATCGATGGATGATCGAAGTCATCACCACAATCACAATCACACCGATACAAACACCATTGACCAATACATTGCCATCAAAAACACACCAGCACCATTACCACCACCGCCACTACCATCATACCAATACCACTACAGTACCATATAACATAATCACAATCACACCAGCATCACCACCAACAACACCACTACCGATACCATCACATCTACACAATTTCCATCCGCCATCTACCAAAACCACCACCAACACCGCCACCATCAGCATCAAAGTCACTAGCATCAACATTGCCTGCCTTTTCGTATACGCGGAAAGCATCCTCGAAGTACTTGTTCTCCTCCAGGAAAGCGGCGAAGTTGAGCACCATCTGGGCCGACGCCACTTTCAGCTGCATTGCCAAGCCATCGAAAGAGAAACACCGCAAAAGCAATCCAACACATTTAGGGGGGTGGCGAAAGACGAGAGGGGGTGAGAAGGGGGGGGGGGTAGTGACAAGAATCAAACAAATAGCATCGATCAATAAGTCCACCACTCACGCAAATCACGCGACCAAGAAATCAGGCAATCGCGCAATCGCGCAATCAAGCAACCAGGCCATCAAGAAACCAACTAACAAAGCTGTCGGCACAACGTCGCTACAATAATAGCTAACGCGCACCTCCAGCGCGCGCTCGTAAGCCGCCTTGGCCGTCTCCACGGTTCCCAGCGACTCCTCCAGGTCCAGATACAGGTTCCACACGCGCGTGCTGCGGTACACGCGTTCCTGCACGGGAGCCTGACATCATTAGCAGCAGCAAAAATGAAGGACAAGGAAACAAGAAAAAAATCAAACGCCTGATGCAACCAAACAAAAAAAAATACCCTGGTACCCGATACCAGGTATCACATAAATAGATATGGTGTCATGCAAATATATAAAACGTCAAAGGTGGGCGATTCGTAACGAAGAACAAGACGGAAAAAAGCACGCGGCAAAAAAAGACGGAAGAAAGAGCAGCGGTACGAGCGGAAGGAAGAACGCAGCAGAAGTAAACTTACATGGTTCCGGTCCCCATTTCGAGGGGGGGGGAACGAAGACAATCACGTGAACCGTCCGTCAGCCCACCACTCAACCCTAACCCCTGCACTTCCACCAACAACACCAACAGCACCACCCTTGACCCACCCCCCTCCTCCTCAACCCCCCCCCTCCCCCTCACTCCTACCTCCCCCTCACTCCTACCTCCCCCTCACTCCTATCTCCCCCCCCCTCCCCCGTCTCGAAAGGGATGCGTGGTCAATGGTAAAATGACTAAGGCAAGCAACAAATGAGTACGCCCCCCCTCTCCCCCTCATCTTCACCCCCCCCCATCCGTCCTCCCCCCTTTTTCACCCCCCCCCCTCCCCCCCCCCCCCCCCCCCCCCCCTCCTTTCTCCTCCCCTACCTCCGAGACAGCCCTCCTCTTCTCGTCCCTGGACTGAGACGCCTGCAGCCTTCTCCGCTGCACCGCCGCTGCCGGCTCTGCCACGGCCCTCTGAATGGTCTGCAGTCCGAGGTCGAACTCGTCGTGGGCGAGCTCCATTTCCGCCCAGCCGCACCATACCGACGCAAGGTCGTCCACATTCCTGTGGATATATCACATTCAAACATCGTATTAGAGTATATCTCACCGAACGTGATCTTCTTAATTCATGCTGGTACGAATGCAAGCACACTTACAGTTGTCTCGGCAACTAGTTCGTCTTTGGACCACTTGATTAATAGGCCCTGCTTCGCTCTCAGCGCTCCCACCCGGAGCACGCCTGCCTAAACCCTCTTCTCGGAGATCTTTCCCAGCTTTCTTTGCATTCCTTGCTTTCTTCGCTTTCTTCGTGTTTTTCGGGATCGCTCCTACAATAACTTCAAGACAAGCACTCGACACTAATTTTAAGACAATTTTCCGCACTTTTTTGTTTTTTAAAGCAAAGAAAAAACGAAAAATAGATCTTCAAAACTCGAGTCAGAAGCGAAAAAGAGTAAACAATGAGTGAGATAGCCTCTCGCACACTAGTTTCAACTTGAAAAGCTCCATTAAAATCGGGAAACAGCCAAAAAGGGTCTTTCGGGTCGGCTCGAACCTACCATGTACACTGCCTGCTGTTGTGCTGCTGTAACTTACGTACTAACTTGAAGAAAATATCCACACTAATTTCAACATAAAAAAAATCCACACCAAAATCAATGTACGTGTCCCTTTTTTTAAGCGTACCAGTACGACGTAGGTTTAGGTTCGTAGCACAGTACACGCTGTGCATTTTACGCATCTATCTGTTCCTGCTCAAGTCACACAGCAAGCACACCCAACTCCTGAGCTGGTATGTATTTTCGTCGTCGATCATCTGCTGAAAGCACAGCACAGCGCAGTCAGCCCAGCTTAGCAGAGCAAAACACGTAATACATGCCGATCATAGAGCGGCGATGCAAGCAACAAAAAAAACATGCCGAGACCCATCATTTCGACCATCTTCTACAGCTCGCTGTGTTTTCAAAGCGAACGCATACATCGAAATCTGCTCGGCAAAAAAACGTACACAACCACAAGCAGCAGCAGTCGTACGGATGATGCGATTTATGCGTGAATGCGACGTCCGGGCACATTTTCCTGGAGCATGGAGCTCTTGGCATTTGCAAGTCGTAAGTTAAACCAACTCATGGGCCTCTGTCTTTTCCACGTTTTGTCTCTAATCGAGCAAGCGTAGTGGGCGGGTGCCGCCCGCGGGGCGAAGCGCCCTGTATATCATACCGGTACCATGTTATAAGTAATGGAAACTAAACGTACTATCTGTACGTACATATATTTATCACAACATGTTGTAGTGGAAAATAGGCCGTCCAAGTACCTCAGAGTATACAAGGTTCCCCATTCGGGACGTGGTAGGCTTGAAATCCCCGGGGCGTCGAAAGTTGAAAAGGGACAACACAGGCGTTTCTATCATCTATATAGCAGGTCTAGACACAAACCATCTCTTAAAAACTAGAGAACAAAACAATTAGCCACACCGCAAGTAACCGGGCAAGCAACACCGACCAGCGCAAACGCGTTTGCAATTTAGTATATTGCATCCTACAGAACACACCCTTGGTACATGCACATAGGTACGGTTGTGTCCTGCCCCCCCCCCCCCGGCTCCCTCTCCGCTCTTGAACGTACCTATAAGCGACGAGGGTGGCCTTCTCGTAGATGACTCGGGCGTTCGCCACGTCCCCGTGTCCCTCGTAAAACTTAGCGAAGTCCATCCAGAGCTTGTGGAGCTTGCCCGTCGCCTTCTTTGGGTCCACGGTTTTCACCGCCTGACAGCAAAACAAAACAAGACACAAAAAAACGCCGTTAGCTCGCGCACGCCCTGGGGGGGTATACTCACCATCACGCGTGACCGTAGTCATATGACCATAGACCCTCGCATCCCTACTATGCCGGGATGGAGCACATCGGGTGTTCACCGACCTAGCAGACATCGCGTGCGCACCAAGCGCGAAGCACCATAAGAGCGCGCGGCGGCGGCGGGGGGGGTAATCATACCATGCACGGCCGCGGTCCTCAGGGCCGTAAGACTCTCGCACTCCCACAATGCCGGGACGGGGCTTTCACCCCCACCCTCGATCACCGTCGTTTCATTGCGTCCATACCTCCGTGTAGCAGACGATGGCCTTGCGAGGGTCCGCGGCAAAGAGCTTCACCCGCTTCTGCCACTCGTTGACATTGTGGGGGTTTTGCCGAAGCAGAACGGAGCTCACCTGGCAAAGGTTGGCAGAGAGACGGGGGGGTGGGAGAGAGAGAGGAGGCGGAGCAGAGAGAGGAGGGTGGGCGGGGGGGGGGGGGGGGGGGGGCGGGGGCATAAGTCACAAGTCCAAAACACGTTGGTAAAAGCACACCAAAACAATAAGCCAGGTAAGCACACATTCGTGAAGCACAATTGAGAGAGGGCACGAGAGGGGAAGGGGGGTGGGAAGGGGGGTGGGGGGTTACGCGTAAGGCATCACAAACCTCGGTACTTTCAAACATTGCCATCAAATAAGCACGGTTGCTCTCTCTCGAGGTATTTAGGCCTGGGGGCAGGGGTGGCGTCGTGGCGTCTCACGGGGGAGTGATAGTAACGACTCTTTGGGCGAGATGAAAAGCAAGATCGGCACCTAACCCCATCCCAACCCAGACCCCGACCCGAAACTCAAGACCGGAAACCCCGAGGATGGCTCCTAAATGTCTTCGTACCCGTGCAAGGTCGGCACCTAGCCTTAACCATAACCCCAACCCGAAACGCAAGGCCTGAAACCAGGAGATGCCTCCTAACCCCCCCCCCCCCCCGTCTTAGTGAACATATCGCCTACGTAGTTGTAACTATCAGTTTCCGCGTCCCACAACCCTAACCCTAACCCTAACCCGAAACGCAAGCCTGAAATCCGGGGATGGACTCTAAACGTCCCCGTGTGATACAAAGACCAGGTATCGCCTAAGGATGAACAAGCGTGACGTAGAATATTCGAGGCCATCAGTTTTGGCGTCTCACCAATATCGGGCGGCGTTCCAAGAGATGTTCGAGGCGTGCGAGTCTCAACTCCACGTCCCCGTCCTCGTTCAGGTCTGCCCCCAATCCATCCGACTCGCTGTCCGAACCGCTTTCCTGGAAAAACGAAAATACGTCGGAAACAAAAAGCACAAAAGGCAAAGAGGGAAAGAGGGAGGGAGGGAGGGAGGGAGGGAGGGAGGGAGGGAGGGAGATAGACAAGAAACGAAATCAACAAAACAAACGAAAGAAAAGGGATGAGAATAAGACGCATACAGGGCCCGACCGACTCTTTGTCCACCGTCTGGAACAACTTGCGCTACCACGAATCAAAACAGCACACGACACGAGACGAAAAACAAAAATGAAACGAAACGAAAAACAAAACCGGAGCGACATAAAGAAGAGAAACGAAACGAAACGAAACGAAAACGGAACGAAACAAAAACGAACTATCCCCATAGGAAATCTGGCGGTGTTTTCATCACAGGCGATCGGCTGCGAAAAACTTCGGTTGGCGGACTTTACGTTGGCGGGTGTCGTTATGCTTCTCCGATAAAAACAAAACATAACTGTCTCCATAACACACCTCCGCCATCCGCATCTTGGCTGTGAGCACGCTCTCCTCGAACTGCGTGTAGGCGTCGAACACCATGGTGAAGTCTCGGACCGTCACCTATTCCTCCGCCGAAGGCCGCCGTAACCGTGGTCGCCACGTTTCAATGAGAACAAGGGCAAGAACGTCCAGGATTGTAACGTTTCGTCACGACAGCGCTTGCAGCTTGAAAGCTTCCGGGCTTTCAACCAAGCAAGAAGACACGCAAGCAAGGGCTCTTCGAAGATCTCAGGCTTTCAAGCAAGCAAGCAGGCAAACAAGCAAGCAAGCAAACAAGCAAGCAAGCAAACAAGCAAGCAGGCAAACAAGCAAGCAGGCAAACAAGCAAGCAGGCAAACAAGCAAGCAGGCAAGCAAGCAAGCAAGCAAGCAAGCACGCGCGCTTCGAAGTTCTGGAATGCTCCGACAACTAGTAATGAGCTGTCCGTGCACAAAACTAAGCATGCTCTGCTTGTTGTATTTGTTGTTGCCGAGGTGTCGATGAACGTCACATGATGACGTCAAGATATCAGAGCAGCAAAGAGCGGTGCCTCCGCAAGTGTATGTACAAACAAGCAGAACGGGGGTGTAGGCATTATCATATTATCGACAGGGTGTAAACTGGTTCAGCACCCTGCATTCTGAAAAAGCATCACAGTACAGGGCAGGGCAGTCCAAGAAAAAACAACACAGCGCAGGATAGCATAGCGCAGCAAAAGCACAACACAGCACAGCATACTGCAGCACCGCACCGCACACCGCACGGTACGCGAAAAAAACAACACGCAGCACAGCGCAACAGAGCACAGTACATCGATTCACAACAGTAGCGACGCAGCACGTACCAACATAATAAACAGGTACAAAAAAAGGAGGCGTTGTTCGTGTCTTGTTCTCCCTCCCCCCTTCTCACCACACTGTTGATGGCCTCCTCGTAAACATCGCGGGCCCTCTCGAACTGCCCGAGGCGGATGTAGTAGTCCGCCAGCTTACACCACAGCCGCCCCACCTCATCCGTAAAGCGCGACAGGCCGCTCCTGATAATGGCGTCCACCTGCGCCGCCGCAACAATCAACGTACGTCGTTCACAAATAGGGAAAGAACCAGCAGCCTTCTATTTTACGACTCTCAATCCAACAAAATAAAAACAAAAAAAAACACGGCAGCAGTAGCGCTTGGTACTGGTAACGACCGCAAATAACCATCGCCAACAACAACCACCACCGTAATCAACCATCCCTAATACCATCGCCGCTGCCGCCACCATCACCACCACCCCCACCGGCCCCATAACCCACGACCACCCACCACCATCACCACCACCCTCACCGCCACCACCATCACCCACCACCACCACCATCATGACCACCACCACTACTACTACCACCCCCCCCCCCCCCCCCCCCCCCTACACCACCCCTATCATCATCACCACGACGACACGCTTCACTGTCCCTCCTCGCTCCCCGGCCGCAGCCCCAGTTAATCTCGCCTCCTCACCTTTAGAACGCCCGTTACTTCCTCCGGGTGCTTGGCGCACAGATCACACAGGCGCATCCACATCTCGTGCTTGGAGTGGCCCTGCCAAACCGTCAAACCGTCAAACCGCCCATAAGCGACAAACGTCACCATCGATCGATCGTTGCGGTTACACGAAATATTGAAAATAGCAAACAAAAAATGAAGCAATGCAAGACATTAATACTCGCGGCTTATGACTGGCGTCGTCTACCAATGAAAATAAACCGAATAACGACAAATCAAAAAACGAAGAGAAACCGAAAACCGCCCAAAGACGAAAAAGAAGCCGAAGTCGAGGCCGAAAACCGAAGCCGAACAACAAAACCCGCGCACAGGTCACGCAGGCGCATCAATAAGCGACGTATGCCACCATCGATCACTCGTAGAGGTTATATGGCAAACAACAAAGTAAATTGATGCACCCCTCGAGCTACGAACTCAGCTACTATACATCTCTCTAGGAGTGTGAATCCGGTTTGCACTGAATGCACTGGACGTCGACAGGTAGAAAGAACAGCAAAAAAATAGGAACACACACATACAACACCGCATGCGATGTTCAACTGACGTCGTCCAACCGGAAAATAAACCGACACTCGACAACAAAAACCAAAAACAGAAAATCGAAAGCAAAAACTTGGAAGAGAACTCGGAACATCTAATTCAAAAACCTAACCTGAAAATCGAAGCCAGCAAGCGAAGCAACAACGAACAAAACCATAATTGGACATCGAAAACCATAAACCGAACATTGAAATTCCAAAAAAAGCAAACATCGAAAACCCAAAACCTAAAGCCTCAAACCGATCATCGAACATATTTTCCTTTTTTTTTCACACATAGGACGCCGAGCATCGAAAATAGAAAACCGGACACATCGACTGCGAGTACCAGAACAGGAACCATTTGCGGTTCTAAAAGCGACGACGATCAATTCTAATATAACGGCTATATTTATAGAGGGAAAACGCGGGGCGAGCTCGCCGGCACTGCACCTGCGTTTCTGGGGACTAGGAATCAGTGTGGAATCATTTTCATACCAATAAAAGGGTAAGACTAAGTTTTGGGCTCACGTGCGGGGAAAGGAAGTCGTCGTCGTTAACACAGATGCCCAGCTGCTTTGCCGCTTGCTCCCACTGCCCCTCCGACTCCAGGTAGTCCACGTAGTCTTCCCGGTGAGCCGGGTCGAACATCAAGTACCGCCTGGATGGGGGGCGGGGGGGGGGGCGGGGGCGTGTCGAGGTGACACGAAACAAAGCCATCAGCGCGGAAAAATTATAAACAAGGAACGAAAACGTAAAAACGCTCGGCCGACCCATCGCTGAGCTTGCCAAGTTGAGTTTTGACCGCTTAGCCGATCGAACTCACAGCTAACGTACTACAATCCCTGTTAGGCAAATATCATATTTTTTTAAATAAATCGTCCATAGAAAAAAGGCGGAATAGACCCTAAACGTAACCCGCCGCGCATACCCAACAGTAACCGCCATCTAACAAAAAAAAACGCCGGGTTCGGTTTCAAACCATACACGCACGTATAGCCATATTATTAAGGAACCCCTCCACCAAAATTCGGGGGGAAAAAAACAACGTCAGTCAGCACGGAAGCGGACACGGCAAACGACGGATGAAAGGAAAAAAACAAAAAAAAATCATACCCGCGCACATCATCCCCGGACAAGTATGCTAGTTATTGAAGACGGTGGTCAAGCCGCTTGATTTCACCCCTCTACACTAGAACAAAGTGCATACGGCAAGGCACCCACAAGGCAGTCACGTAGTATCCCCGTTGCTGTCTCTGGAGGCGGCCACACCAGAAAACAAGTAAATTAATTCCAAGCTGTCATCAGGTATGCAAGAAAGTGCGCACAAGGTGCGGAAGTCCGCCTCACACGTGTTTTTTTTTTCACACTTCTACCTTCCAGCTTCTGGACAAGCCGTGGTCACAGGTGTCCTCCATTCTCCCCCTCGGTTCTTGCCTTCAATTTTTATCGCGCATAGGGTTCAGCAATCCTACACCACTGCTAGTTGATTTTCCATCGAGTATTGCTAACTCACTCTCTCGCGTTTTCCGCAAGTCAATTTGTGCGCAAGAAAAAGTCCCCACGAATTTATACGAGTATGCACTCGGGGGAATCCGAACTCACGAAACTGACCTATACCAGGCTCGAGGATAACCTGATACGCCACCGGGGCGACCGGCACTTAGTACGATGCAGCTTACCCTTCATGCGACTCGCCCAACGTCGCACGGCGCTTCGCGCTTGGTGCACGCGATGTCTGCCTGGTCGGTAAAAACTCGACGTGCTCCGTCTCAGCATTGTTGGGATGCACGGGTCAATGGTCTTAAGACCACACACGAAATGAGTACACCCCCTGCTATACTAAAACCAGTACATAATACCAAATGGGGCCTTGACGCTTGCAAACAGACCAGATGTGACCTCTTGTCTAACCACTCCGTGAACTAAAATCAGTACGCACAGACCAAACGGGGCCTTGACGTGCCCAAACATGCTGGCATCCTACATAACGCCTAACCCCTTATCCCTGAGACCCCATACCTGAATACACGAACCGCCGTCTCCCTCACGTAGAAACCCTTGGCCCATGTCAGGAATAGCCGTAAATCTACACCAAAACTAGTACACCTAAGGCCACCAGAGGCATTGGCACTCAAAAAAACCGGCATCCTAGCACATGTCACTGCTCATTACGTAACCTCTAATCCCTGACCACACACCTGAAAACACGAACCGCCGTCTCCCTCACGTCGAAGCCCTTCGCCCATTCCAGGTACAGCGGCCATATCTGCAGTTTGAGGGGTGGTCGGAGGGGGGCGGAGGGGGGGATTTCGTCCTGCATGCGCCTTATAATTTGATTCCATTCAGAGAGATGTATCACCGACGCTGCTCTTACCCTTTTGCTGATTCAGAAAAGGTCGAAATGATTAATTACGAAATATTCAACTATGAAAGGTGCGCACATACGTATAAAAGCATACCAGGTGCTTTTTTCTGAGGCGTTCTTCCACTCCAGAATTTGTTGAGCCCTTCTTGTGGCTTCGGACAATACTTTGACGACGAGTTACAGCAAGAACACGAAAACCAACACCCCCACCACCGCCAACAATAACGCTATAACACAACTATTGCCAACACCCACAGCACGAAAACCAACACGGCTACAATCAACACCAACAACTTCATCAACAGCAACAGCAACACCATTAACAACAACACGCCAATACCAACACCGACACTACCAGCAACCAACAACCAACAACCACCACCATGCACAAACGACAACAACCAAGCGCGTGCCATCTACCCTACCACGCAACAAAACAAAGCCGTACACACAAGCCCACACAAGCCCACGTGCACAGAAACACACAGAAACACACACATTCACGCACACCCCTAAGACACACAAACATGAACACAAAACACAACACACATTAAACTCAGACACAACCTCAAACACACACGTACACAAATCATGGACAGACAAACCCACCTTGTCGTGTTGGGTGATGGGCAGCGCTTGCAAGGCGCGGTCGAACGTCCTACGGCAGCGGGTGCCAAGTCTAAGCCCCACGAGAAACGTCAGGTAATCCACCCACAGCCGCGGCATCTTGTGAAGGTGGACCTGTCTCGAGAAAACGCGAGCGGCGTGGAGTTACGGTTACCGTTGTCAGTACAGTCGTGGTGCCTCAATAGTGCAGTGATTTGCCAAATGACCATACCCGCACTAAAGCGGGTTCCCAAAGTATCCCGGGATAGTGCGGTGCTCTGCAGGACGAAGTCGTCACAATATATATTTTCCCGTACCTCTCTGTATCTCACTTTCCCCTCTCACTCCTGTCCCTCTTTCTCTCCCTTCCCTCCCCTCCCCCCTCCCTCCGCCTCCCCTCTGCCTCTCTCCCTCCCCTCTCCTCCCCTCCCCTCCCCTCCCTCCCCTTTCTCTCTCCCCCCCTCTCCCGCCTCGCTCACTCACCAGCGCTCGCTCATGGGCATTGACCACGATCTGGCAAGCAGGGTCCGTCACGCACTTTCCCTCAACCGCCGCCCTCCTCTCCCCCAGGTATTGGTTCCAGAGCTTGTAGCTGGTCGACCAGGGGGTGGGTCGGAGTTTTCGGTACCAAAAAGGGTGTCCAATACGTCATGACAGCGCCAGAGCAAGGGGGTGAAACGGTTAGCACCCCGCTCTGCTATCCCCCAGGTATTGGTTCCAGCGCTTGTAGATGCCCGACAACGGAGGGGGGGGGGGGAGTGAACACCACTAGGGGTTTCCAACACAGGCGTACGCCGGCGCAAAAGTGAGGGGGGAAGGTATTGGTTTCGCAACACGCAACACTGGGGTTTCAACACCACGGAGGATTCCTACACAGTCATACCAGCGAACAAGCAGGCGGCAAAATGGTTGCTCTCGCAATACGCAATACGAGGCAAAAAGCAACAACTAGTGGGGTTTCCAACACAGGTAAGCAGGCGCTAAGCGGAGGGGGGAAAGGGGCTGCAAACGGGGCAACCGGCAGAGCAGCTAGCCAGCAGTCAGTGCTGCCGTCTTCCGTTTTCCATCTCAACACCGAATGAAGTCGTAGCTTAGATCCCGGAGGCGCAAATCATGGACCCTCTCCCCCTCACCGCCTACAGAGGTAACACAACCTACAAGCAAAAACATAGGATTACAGACACAACACAGAAAAATGCATTTGACAACGTGACCTCCTACCTGTTCGGGAGGAATTTGAGCGCTCTCTCGTGGATGATGTTGCGCGTCTTACGTCGAGCTCCCTCCTTGGCAAGCAGGTATCGCCACCACGACTTCAGGCGGTAGGGATTACGGGATATCTCCTCCTCAAACTCGACATCCTTTTCGTTCTCTAGGAACTCCTTGATGTCCTGGCCGAGGGTGGTGCCGGGCGCCTTGGTGGGAGCCGTAGCAGCAGCCATGAATACAGCGGCAGAACAGGACACCTGCTAAGAAAAATAAGAAGTGCCAAAGTCAGGCTAAGATTTGTGGGAAAACGATCAAACCGGGAGCCTTCGTTACGAGTGAAGCATGCCTTTAATATATTACGGTGCCAAAAAACATTAACGCCGTATATAGCAGCGGCCATGACTATAGCACCACAGGACATCTGTAATAGTTGCTTGTAGCGCCCACAGGGGTTGCTCTGCACACGGGTCCCCATGATGCTTCTCTACTGCTACTGCGTCTGCTGAGTACAGTTTCAGTCTGCCCCTTCCTGATGCAATTGGCATAGACTACAGAGTACGTCCATTGGTTTCGTCCGAATATTCAATCTATTGAATCTATCCCGCCGGTCAGTAAATGTACGGAGTCGGCGAGGCCATCGTAGGCACGCATAACATACGAGGGCTTGACACCTGGGCGCGGCGCGCCGCCCAGCCCGGCCTTGTGCTGTTTGCAAAAGTGACGTGTATCGTACACTGCGCAGCTGCACGAACGGCGCATCATCCTCATGCGGATCTATTTCTGTCCTTCCTGTTAACTTCGTGCCACTCTACCCAAAACAGTCCAAAGAGTCGAAGAGGCCTTCCTGGGCACGCATGCGCCGGCTTGCCAGCTGAGCGGGGCGCGGGGTGGGGGCCTTGAAAGGACTCCGCGACAGCCCAGAGACAAAAGTCACTGGGAATAAGAAAACAAGGCAATAATAAATTAGATACCAGCAAGTTAAGAAATCCGGGAGCGGTTATTACGAGCGACGCGGGTTTCTTATTGACGACGGCACCAAAAAACAGGGGCTCATTTCCAGCCTTGCGTGCTCGAATCTCCGTGCCCCATCCGACAGCCGGAATCTCCCAAAAAGAACAAACCGAGGAACGGTCAAGTTCTGCTTGTCGAACGCACCTTTTCTGCTTCCCACCAACGCACACAGTTGACCACAGTTACCAATCCTAGCAAGAGCTACAGCAGTATCATACTGAAGTTTATTGGCGCACCCTCTCCCAAACACGAAACCCAGCCTGGGTTAGCGTTTCTGTTTCCTATTTCGTAAGAATCCGTGTCCTGCGCTAACGTACGAGGTAGCTTTCTGGTGTACTGGTATGGTTTCTTACGAGTACAGCAGATGCCGATTTTACTGTTCACTCATTCGTCCGCTCGCCAACCCCCGTTTACACCTCTCTTCTTCTTGCCTGCTTGATTGCTTGCGACTCAGCTGGGTCTGCCTCGTCCCAGTTGATCCTTTGCTCCAGTCGGCGTTGCCTGTTGTACGCCCAGTGGGTCGTAGGGCCTAGGCTGGCCACTACGATCCGTGAGGTGCTTTGTACCCTAGGGGTTGGATTTAGGACCGTTGCCTTCGGTCTGACCCTGCTCTGCTCTGCGCAAGTACCTGAAGCAACCCACACCTTCTCACACCAAAACAGCAACCTTCGTCTGTAGACGGTATCTCCCTTGATGTCGGTCCCACCAAGACTGGCTCACGCAAACACACGCTATCGAAGCGTCGCTTAGGTGAGCTCGATGGCTGATTGCTCTGCTACTGCTGTGTGCTGTGCGGTTTGGAGCAAGCTCCCTTCGATGGCGCCTTCTGCGTCTGCTCTCTCACTTTAACACAGACTCCACAGGAAACCTACCCTAACACAAAGGCTTCACCCTAAAGACTAGAACAAATAAACTTTCACAGCAAAGCCAATGCTGCTGCTGCTGCCTGTCGAGCTGCTGCTGCGCTGTGAGCTGTGAGTTGAGAGCTGCGATTTTCGTGGGTTTCAAGCGTATTCAAAGGCGTTTTCACCAAGGGAGGGATTTTCGGGCATTCTACCTTTTTGGATCGAGGTGGGTCTCGCCGTCATCCCACGTCCCGGTCACCCCCCACCGAGGAGAACTGCCTACAGAGAGACGCCACAGGGACCTCCGTGGCAGGGGACCTTTGCAAACGTCTCTTACGTCTGCTTCCCTGTTCAAATTCCACGGATACTCGCACCCGGGGGTAAAGGCAGCGCTCATTTCTCGGTCCTTTTTTTCTTTTTCTTGCCGGTGACTGACGCTTTGCTTTCTGAGGCAGTACTTCTGTACTGACAGCTACCCAGGGCTGCTGCTGCTGCTGCTGTACGTAGCACTGCTGCTGGTGCTGTAGAGCACCCAACCCCGTCTGCGTGAGGATCATGCACGTCACCAGGCTCTCCACAGGCGCAGCAACGGCGGTGGTTGTTGCTGCCGTCCAGCTGCTCGCCTTCATCGCGGGGCAGGCGGGAGCCTTCCACGTTATCGGGAGCACCGCCGCTGGTGCTGTTTCTGTTGCCAGAGGGAGTGTGCCAAGGTCCGCCGCCGCTCCTCATGTGTTGCAAACCCATCATCATGAGCATGATCGTCACCACCACCACAACGTGAACACCGGTAACAACGCCATTCTCACGTCTAGCTACAGCATGGCGACGCGGCCGATGACAGCTCTCCATTGCAGCACCAACAACAACGACAACTACAACCGCAACCTCGCTGTCAACAGCGGCAGCAGCAGCAACAATGAACTCAACAGCAGTAGAAGAAGCGGCGAGATCTCTCGATCTTCCTTCTGCTCTCGAACACCAACACCACCACCTCCAACAACGCAAACAACAGCGATGGCGACAGCATCGGCTTACCGAGATTTGACGTATTCCAGTTTTTCTTCTCCCCCACCGCGACCAAACGGAAGGCGTGGGGGGACCCCTGGGAGGCTGAGCATGATGGCTTCGGGAGGAGGCGGAGGCGGAGGGGGGAAAGGGGACGGGGGCGGGGGAGGCAAGGGGCCGGGACGGGGGCGCAAAAAGGGGGAATCGGTCCAGAACCGAGCTCTGGCAACGGTGGTGAGTCCATGTGCTTAGTTCTTATGTTTTGTTTTGTGTTATACAGCAGTTTCAGCAGTATACTACAGCATAAGTACTTGAGGGGAGTGGAAAGGGGAGATCGTGAGAGCGAGGGTGGAGACAGGGAGCATGAGATAGGACCGGAAACGGCGGAGCAATATGGACACTACTGCTAGCGGTATCACGCGGCGCGCGTTATTAATACGGGGATAACATGTGCTTCCGCGCAATGTCCTGAAGCTGTGTTCAGTTAACAAGCGCTCTATGACCCTTGACCCATGCTCCAAAAGTGCCTTCGAAACGTCACCGAAAAGCCCACCACATGTAAACAGGTATGAGCAATGTCACCGAACAGCCCAATACTGACGGCGGCCGTCAACGAGCAGGCTGTACGCCACGCAGCTTTGAATAGGCGTGCCCTTCGCATGTATGATACGCCTGTGTGAATGCGTGTGTCAATGCCGCTGCTGGTGGTGTTGTTATCTCTGTTGCTACTATACGAATATCGCGATCTCCCTCTGCTGCTGCTGCTGCTGTTGCTGCATGCTGTTGCCGTTGCTGTTGTGCTGCTCAATACTGCTGCTGGTGCTGTCTCTGTTGCTATTGCGACCGTCTTCTCGCTGGCCGTGTTGCTACAAGCACAACGGCATACAACACTCACCCCTGTTTGGCATGCTAGACGTGCGTGTACCCCTCCGTGCAGCATGGTGTGCATGTTGTCCCTGCTACAGCGGTCGTCTACTACGATCCTTTCTCTGGGCCACTGTTGTTGGTGCTGCTGCTGGGTCGTTGTCTGATATACAAGGATCGGACGGGGTCGCCTCTCGGCGGCCCCGCCCTCCATGAAAGTCGCGCAAAAAGAGTGTGAGACCGTGTGAAGGTGATGACTCCTACCAAGGCTGTTCATGAGTATATGTGCTTGTGGTGCATGTGAAAATTGGATAGGTGGCATTGGGAAATGTTGAGTAGGAAGTGGATGACGTGCCGAAAGCTGCAGGAAACCGTGAGTGGAATCCTGAAAATTGCTTGGGGATGACGTGCTCTCAGAGCGCGCAAGGGTCGAAGAAGAAATTATAAATTGTCCGTTTTATTTTACTTCTTTGTTGAAGTGTAAATTGAAAAAGCCCGGAAGACCTACGAATATGAAAGCAGGCAGGCAGAAGCTGTAATCTAGGGGAAACTGCAATTCCTTGAACAACGCCGAATGGCGAAACATAAAGTGAAGCCTGGCAAGGTAGCGTGACAATGACGCTGAAAGGCAGAAACCCCCCGAAGCTACGAAGGAGACGCTACAGGTGTCAACATGCTACACAAAGATTCCGGATTTGATTGTTGAAAACTCACGCACGAAGAACTGGTAGTGCTAAAGCTTGCGTGAAACAATGGTTCGTTTGCTGCGACTGCTACTGCTGTAAGTCCTCCGAGGTACATAATATGTGTTCCACCTCCAGCGTATGGAACTACGTCATACACACGCAGACCAACGTTGAAAGAAGCGAAACACTGTAATGAAATCCTGATGAGAACTTGGGAGGATATACAGAGCACACAGACGAAAGCACGGCCATATCGAATGTTTCGCTGAGACATTCCCAAAGTCTAGGAGGACCCCTGAGCTGCAGTACCTCGTTCTACAAAGCCGTTGGCCCGTAAATGGGAAGAACTGAAAACAGAAGCAATATCGCAAGGAAGGAATGGTGGTCAGGTGTTCGACCAAACCACTACAACAACTGATACGACCTAAAAAAAAAGATACGGTAGGCAAACCAAAAGCTGAACCACGCGTTGACAGTCCCTTGGGCCGGAGGATGAGGTGTCATGACGACGGAGCAGATAGGCCACCACCTGAAGATGGGGGTTGGGTTGTAGGAAGGGGGTAGGGACAATTAGTTGGAAAGTGTCGTAATGCCGAGACATCTGTGTATAACGTAAGTGACTCATCCGTTGTGGCGAAATGGGGAGGAGGTACGGTGGTGTCGTTGAAGTGAACGTGTATTTCTTTCCCGTAGAGAGCGGACACAGCTGCGATTTCAGGTTGGCCCATGTAAGTGTATGGTGAGGACATTTTCGCGAGGTAATCGTCGTATGAGTGATGAGTTGAGGGTTGCAAGCCTGAACGGTAGAGGAATTCTAAGTTGATGCCTTCACATATGCGAAGGTAGCTGTTGTTACGATTGTCAGACATATACTGAACGACTTGGTGCCGGATATGATGGTAATGTTCGGGATTTCGGAGAATGTACCGGCCAGTAGCTCTGAAACCACAGGCACCGTCGCCGATTTCGTGTTGTAATAATCAATGAGGTTGCTGTGGAGCAGGAGGGGGTGGAGCAGAAGGGGGTGGAGGAGGAGGAGGTTGGCGAGGGGTAGGAGAGGGTTTATCACTGAGAATGCCTGTTGCAGCTTCGATAAACGGAGCATAAACTATGTTCTCGGTGTAAGGTACGCCGTCAACGACTCGAGAAGGAGGAAGAAAACACATGATAGAGGTTTTGTTTTGGGCACGGCTTAAAGAGACGTAGAGCTGGCCATGCGAAAACGCTGGAGAACGCAAGTCCAGTCCAATGTGAGATAATATTTGCCCTTAGTGATTTGTTTTATTGCCATGGCGTATGCAGGTCGAAGGGGAAACTATACACGTGAAAAGGTGATGCCTCTTCTTCCAACAGTGGCTGTGAAGTTTATCCTTTGAATAAAGAGAATGGGATGAGGTTTCTCTTTGGTCAGAAGTTCTGCCTGAATCACACGACTGTTCGGTGAAATCGCATGAAGAACACACTTTTGACCGTTCACGAGTCCTGAAGAAAAGTTCAGATTGCGCACTAGCATGGCCAATGTGTTCGACCGAAGTTTAAGTTGCTGAGGTGGCACGCCGGATACATGAAGTTGATTGAGGTTTTCTGGTGCGTCGAAAGCCGTGTTGGGGTTTGATTTATCTGAAATAAGGGAGTTGGAGCTGAAGAAAGACACCGATTGCTCTGGTCGTTTAGATAAGATGTCCTCGTTACAGGTATCGATGGTTGCATTTGTTGTAGCTAATATTGCCCGATCGTTCCAATTACGTGGGTCTTAGGTCATGTCAGGATAAACAATGTTTAGGAGTTCGTCGAAATCTGTCGTACTTTGGAGTTGAAAGTGGCTGGTTGAAGTTGCCTGGGAGTGTTGTTGAGAGGTGTAAGCTTTTGACCGTCAGGCATGGTGACAGGCGTGATTTTGTCCTCTCCGATCTGTTGTACAAAGATGGCGTATTGAGGATCTTTCTTGTCTCGTTGCGATATGGTGAGCCGCTATCTGTTTACGTGTTGCCATAAAGGAATTGAAATGAAGGCGATGTCAACGACTTCCGCAGGGGTATCTCCTTTGGATATCGGTCCAATTTGGCGCCAGTCACCCAAAAAAAGGATACCCTTACCACCAAAAAGCTTTTTTTGTCTTGTGATGTCTCTGAGTATCCTGTCGAGAGCCTCCACGCAGTATCTATGGGTCATGGGTAGCTTATCCAAAATATTAAGGTCAGCATTTCTTATCGAATCTGCTCTTTGAGTGTGGGTGTTTATGTTGCAAACGCACAAAGGTTGTGAGCCTGTCATCCATAGGTAGCTTGAACATGGAGTGGGCGGTCCAACCGCCAGGAAGTTGTAGGGCTACTGTTCCAGTTGACGCAACGATTAGCACGACTCTACCTTCGCCTCTCAATCTTGCAGCGATGCATATTTGCGTGTATGTTTTCCCGGGTCCAGCTCGTGCATCAATTATGTACGCTTTGCCATCTTTAGTCCTGACGGAATTTATTACAGTAGAATAAATCTGTTGCTGTTCGGAGGTAAGGTTTTGTTCGTGAAGATCGGCATATGCGGCACATTCAGTCGAATTAAATGCTTTTTGCACGCGTTGCAATTCGGTAGAAGAGTGTTGTATGGCGGGGAGGTTTACTTGGGCGTTTGTTTTCCCATGCATTCGCGTTGCAATTCGGTAGAAGAGTGTTGTATGGCGGGGAGGTTTACTTGGGCGCTTGTTTTCCCATGCATTTGCAACTTCAGATCTACTTCACACAACGCCTCATGGATAGCTTCTGTTGTACGCGTGAATTGGATGTCTTCGGTTAAGTGTGCTTAGAATTCTGACCAAAGCTTGGGTGCAGGAGCACCGTCCAAGATTAGAGTCCCAAACATAGCGCAAAGCTCTCTCCCTACTTTAAAGTTGGACGCTTCTTCCACACAGATTGACTTCTTCGTCACCGGTGATTTAAACCTCTTGCTCTCGCTGCGTCATGAACAGTAGGATGGATGAAATAGCCGTTTTCTGGACATGGAACGGTACGCATCTCTTGAAGAAAATGCCCAGGAATTTTATGGAGTAAGAGTCGCGAGTAGAAAAGGTCTCCTACTGCTGCGCTCTGAAAGGCGATGCGACAAACATGGACAGAGTTGTCTCTTCTTCTGGAAACTTCGTTGTGGTATGAATCTAAACTTTTCCCGGGGGGGGCAACTGTTGGTGGGTGAGCGTCTTTTTTTGGGCGGGTGACGGTATATGGTTCATAATACAGTAGCGGCCCCGATATAGCGGCATGTAGTGCCAGGCGGCAAAATTGCCGTTATTCAGGGCAACTCCGCTATACCCATATAGCGGTGATTTAGCCGCTAATGAGTCCTCAATAGCGGTATATTTGCCGCTATGGGGGAAAACAGCTTCGTACTTGTGTTTACAACGCCAGATTGATTCTCACGGAATCTTCGCCTCTGCGCGCTGTAAGTTAGTGGCATGTGTTCTACTGACAAGGTATGATGCTGTGTCATTGTTATTGCCTTCACTGCTCGTGTATTGCTCGTGTATTGCTCGTGAATCCATGCAGACGGTATCTCCATCTCCTACCCACCACTCCCCGTACTGTACTTGTACTCGTACTGCTGTCGAGGCCTCCTACTCTTGTGCAGCCTATGAGTGTAACCTGATGTACAAAGGATAAAAAAAAGAATCAGTCGAAAAGAAAGGCCACACAGCGTAGCGCGCATGTTTTTTCATCACGGACCATGTATTGATCACCTCTACACGTACCAGAACCGGCCGAACATTTCGTACGCTGAACCAATTGATGCATCAAATGATGACATCAAACATCACCCCTCTGTGACAGTACATCAACTCCTGCCTTAACGCTTTGGCGCAGGTTTCTGCCGAATAAAGTCCGCAGTGATTAAAAGAACGCTCTGATGTCCGACTGCCGTCCCGGTGTAGCGGAGTTTGATGCGAGAAATGCCATCTTGACCCTACGTAGCAAGTATCCGGCCTCACGCAGACCGTACGCCTCTGCGTAATTCTCTAGAGGACCAAAATAAGAAGACAGCTCCGCATGCGACGGCGGCGAAATTTCGTCATCGTCTCCGCTCTCATCGTCTTCGATGGTGCTCGGCTCTAGCTCTTCGTCAGAAGGGCAGATGTCTTCCTCGACGTACGAGTTATTAACCTTCTCAACGAGGACGTCGTTCGCGTCTTGAGCCAAAGCCTTCGCAATTTCTTCTTGCTCCTCCAACTCTGCCCATTCCTTCGTCGCCTTGACGGCGGCAGGGTGGGCAGGCCTGCCCGCGGTCATGTTAAGGTGCGCCAAGACATCCGACATCCCTGAGTCTACAACTCCTGCCGTCGCCTCTTTCACGCCCAAGCTAAGGGCATTAAGAGCTGCCATGAGCTCCGCCACCCCGGCGTCCTTGGAACTGTTCGACGCCCCCTTCCCCACGTCGCTCGCGAGTCGCGCCTCGTAGTTCTTGATCGGCGCATGCCGGCATGATGCTTGCGAGCAGGTGCTTGTGGCGCCCACCACCGTCGTGGTGCGTACTGCTGCTGTACTGCTGTACTGTACTGTACTGCTGTACTGCAGCTGTACTGCTGTATGGATCCTGTATCCTACTGCTGTAGGGGGTCCTGTGGACAGCAGATTGCCGCTATCGCGGTGGCGAAATACCTCAAATTGCCGCTAATGAGGGCCCGATCCTGAATAGCGGGCATTTGCCGCTATATCGGGTCAAGATGGTGTCAAGAGATTTTCGTGCCGCTTTTTAGGGCATTTCGCTATTCAGGTTGCCGCTATATCGGGGCCGCTACTGTAGTCAAGAATTGTGAGATGGTCGAAACACTCATGGTCCGGCCGGGCAAAATGTTCCATTAGCGGTGAGTGGGTACGATTTGTGATTTGTAGGCGTTGAGCTTGAGTGGCGCTAGCGGGAAGCAAAACATGCTGCTCTCCTTCTAAATGGACGTGTGAAGTTTGGTAACGGCAGGGTTCCTGTCTATCATTTGAGAGCCTAGCAGTCTCCGTGTGGCCTCAGCGGCTAAAATGTATCTCGTTTTTCTGTGCAGTTCAATCTCGTCGGTTATTCCTTGAATGCGGGCGCGGGTGTAATCCTTTGCCTTGTGGCAATACTTGAACAGGTACTTGATGCAAGCGTTGGCGGTAACAACGTCAAGGTGAATGTGGCAGTCGAAACGCGTGAGCGAATAAGGATTGTAGTTTGCGACCCATTCATCACCGACGGGGACATTCTTTAATTTTCCGTCAACCATAACTCTAACTGTTGGTCTGTCGTCGTCATTTATAACTCTGGTGTATTCAACTCTTCCAGTCTTGTCGCTGATGGTAGCGGTACAGTACTCCTGAACGGTGGAGGGAAGTTCTTGCCACACTTTTTTGCGGTTGGTGTCTCTGTTTATCTGCATACAGGGGCTGTTCACATTGAAATGGCCGCATGGCTTGTGGATAATAAATTTCAATAATTTTTCTCGTAGCAGTTCGTTTGCGATACTCTCATCTGGAATTCGGGCCCACACCCATTTGTTAATCTCGTTAAGATGTTGAGGCCCCTCACTATTGAACGTATAGACCAAATGAGCATGCGGATATCCCCGCTTCTGAAACTCCACCACTCCAAGATGCGCCAGGTAAGGGTCCAAAACTTAACCGCTTTTAAGCTCAGCCATAATTTATTTAAGCTTCATTTTGAACTGACGACAACATGAGTCTGGTCTGTCGGTAAGCAGGTTGTCCGGGAAGAGGTTGTTCTTTATTTCAGGCCAATTAGCGTTCATTGTAGCTGTTATGAAAAGGTGAGGCCGCCCTAGCCTTGACGTTACAGCAAGAGCGTCTTCTGTGTCGGATTTTCGCTTCGCGGGAGAACTGGGGTGAGGAGCAGGCGAAAGTTTTCCAGGATTATCACTGTTCGAAGATTACGAATAGAACGATCAGTTGCAAGTCTCTGTTGAAGTGGGCTGTTGTCAACACAAGGCAGGCGGTCCTCTTCTAATCGGCTCATAGAATCACAAGCCTATTCTTGGGCGATACGGCTATTTGTTTGGGAGATAGGTTCTGATAAAAAAACGCTGACGACAGTAAAAAGGGAAAGGGACGTGGCAATCCTTTGCACGGTCCATGGTTCTTGATTTCTTTGGGGGTATTTCCTGAGCGTTACCTTTGCTCCAACCTGCTTCACCGTGAAGGAACGGAAGAGGGAATTGTAGTGTCTTATACGCTGGGCTCCATAGGGGAAGGAAACGTGGCTTAAAAGCTGGACTGTTGACTGGGTAAGTTACTACTGCACGCTTGCCACTGTCTTGTTGCCTTGATGTGTAAAAACTAAAGCTTCAATTTCAGGAACCGAAACTTGCTCACCCACTGTAGGGCCATCATTTTCGCGACTGACATCAGCAAATTCTATGTATGGCGTAGGAGAGTTTGGATACGTGCAGGTTGGGAAAATTTAAAACTGCTACAGCTGAACGATAGTGTCGAGCCCAGCGAACGTGTTGGTGGAAATGCGTGCGGAGTGTGTTGGCTATGTCTGCATTTATATTTTGAGAAAAACATTTTTTTGTGCAAACTCACTTTCGAATATATAAAATCTGCTACTGTTTGAAACATTCATGTCTCTGTACTGCTCGTGTAGATCAAAGATTCTATGGTAGGCTTTACCGTGTAAGGTTAACATAGAGCCTACCCCTGTGCTAGGTCAAGTCCAGCTTCTTTTATCAATACCTCCCGGCTCCTAGTGCTGTGAAGCTAAACAAACCGTTATATGCTCTCTGTGCCCTTTGAAACTCTCTACTCCTAAAAGTATTAATTAGCTCAGGGGGGACAGGATGTAGCGCAGGTAGAGTGTATTTACCATTATTGCAGCAGTTGAGTCTGTGCTTTCGTTCTTCTTTCCACAACCTTGAATTGCAGTGAGGACAAACGTAGTTGTGTTCATCATGTAAGTCTGGATATTGAAATGTGTCAGGCGTTGAAGGGAAAGATGTCGACGCAGAGTTAAATTCCTTAATACCATGAGGGGATTCGCCACTATCTGAATTTGTTCGTCACTCATGGGGTCGTTTGAAGGTAATCTTTGCGGTCTACTACGCATTCGGTTGAAGTGTTGCTGAACTAAATTTACATCAGATTCACCTCTACTTCTGTCTCTAGCGGCACGGTTCTCACGTAAAATATGTCCACGTCTGGACCGTCCTTCTCGAGCTAAAATTAACTGACGGGCAGAGGATCGGCTTTCCCGATCGGTTGAGGAGTTGGTTTGACGGCGGGTAGAAGATCTTCTCTCAGGAGGTAGATTTAAAGGAGGAGGTGGTGATCTACGGGCAGACGATCTACCTTGTGAGCGGGGAGATGATCTCGGTTCAGGAGGCTCATTTAGGTGTCGGTTAGATGATCTAGTTCAACGTGAAGAGTAAGACATTTTGAAAATTTAGGTGGCGACTGCCGAATAACTTGTTAGTTTTCAGAAGGGAAGAAAGATGCTGCGCATCTTCTCAGAAGTCCTTGAAGGAGTCCGGGACGGTCACTGACGGCTTGGCGGCCTCCTCCTCGTGGGTGGTGCTGAGCTCGTTGTGGGCTTTCTTGGTGTCGAGGATGCCGTTGACGGTGGACCTCCACAGACGCTTGGAGCAGTACAGGTGGAGGGGGGGTTGTCCCAGGACTTCCACCACGAGATCACCCGCCTTGATCTTGCCGGTGCAGGTTTGCGTGATGTCCTTGCTGTTCGTGGAGCTGTCGGACATCGAGCAGACTTTCTGTAATTTTTCAGCAATAAATCAGAAGAAGATATGCACAGCGCGGAAAGAAGAGAGCAGGCAAAAGCAACAGCCAGAAGCAAGGAAAGAGCGCCGAAAAGGCATGGGCACAGAAAAAAGACCAAGACAGGAAGCACACAGAAGAGAGCAGGCAAAGGCAACAGGCAGAAGGAGGGAGGACAACAAAAAGGGACGGGCACGGAAAAAGTAGGGGCGGAAGCGAGGCATAGAGCAGTTGTGAGAATGAGGATGAAAATGAGGAGGGAAACAGGACGGACAACGGGACAGAAGAAGACCACGATGACATGCCCGACACAGAGCGAAGGAAGATACGTGGAGAGAAGATGCAGAAAAACTAAGCACGGAGCGGAAGAGGGTTGCAAGGTTATGAGGAGGGCACAGCAAAATTGATGCAATTATTATGTGGGACTCAGAGCAAAGATTTGGAACAGGAATGAGAAAAAAAAAACTACTGGGTATATTCCTTCTATAACAACACAAAAAAAAAAAAAATGAAACGGAAAGTATGAAACAGCGAAAAGATAGAGCAAGCACAGCAGTACACAGAAGGAAAAGTAAAATTGCGAGTTATTTACGCACATAAAAAATACGCCGCCAACACTGGGTGAGACCACCATTTGAAGGAAACGAACAACATTCTATGAACGCTTCGTATCGGCACACATGTTTAGACATACAGTGTACTTGTATAGAAGAAGTGATGATGTAGGAAGAACGCTTTTTTCAACTTACGCCGATGATGTGGCCGGCGGCGGCAGCAGTGGCGTGCTTGAACTTGGAGCCGTCCGACGTCCTGGCTCCGGTGCACAGAGGGAAGCAGGCACACACGTTGTTCCACACTGTTCACCGCAGGGAGTGACACGAAGGAAGGATGAGAGCTTTAAGTGTGTTGTACAGAGGGTGTAAAATGCAGTGTGGGGCAGCAGAAAATGAAGACGGTGACATTCGACTCGCATCATACGACAATAGAGTAGTACGGGAGGGGACAAAAAAAATGCAACAGCAGCAAAGGAAATAGGCAGAAAGAAGAGACGCAGAAAACGATGAAATAATCCACAGAAGGAAAAATGTGAGTGAGACACAGAGGTGGGAAAGCTGTTCTGACTCTGCGTGCAGGGTAAAACACGAAAAAACACAGAATCCTGAAAGCACCCGACAGACGGACGAAAATCTAAAAATTTCTAATCTACGGTTTGACATGGAGCGTACACAATGACAGCAACAGCAGCAGTTTAAAAGTGCGCGAAATAATTTTGAAACAGACGGAGATCCGCGAGAAATAGGGCCGTTTGCGCGAGAATACAAACTAAAAAACTCACCGGTGTATCCACGGTCGTCCTTCTCGTCCGTCAGCTCGCCAAGGGTAGGAGCCCCTCCAACGGCCCTGTTGCACAGTTGGCAGAACTTGGGGTGGTCGTTGCTCGCCTACAGAATGGTGGTGGTGACCTGGCAGCTGCTCTTGTCGTTGAGGATACGGTGGTCACAGGAACCAAACTCTCCGCCGTCCCTTTTTTTGACGGCCTTGATGTGGCCGGGGCAGCCAGGAGACGGGCACGGCCAGTCGGGGTTCCCCTTCTCCACGATAGCGCGTGGCTTGATCAAGCCTGCCGTAGACTCAGAGGACTTGCGCTTGTTGCGGGAAAACTTTGGAGTCATTCCCAACTCTCCAAAGTTTTCCCGCAACAAGCGCAAGTCCTCTTGAGTCTAGGGCGGCCTTGATCAAGCCCCGCGCTATCGTAGAGAAGGGGAACCCCGACTGGCCGTTCCCGTCTCCTGGCTGCCCCGGCCACATCAAGACCGCCAAGAAAAGGGACGGCGGAGAGTTTGGTTCCTGTGACCACCGCATCCTCAACGACAAGAGCAGCTGCCAGGTCACCACCACCATTCTGCAGGCGAGCAACGACCATCCCGAGTCCGCCATCCTCTCAGCTGCAGCTGTTACAGGCACTACTCGTTTCTCTCGTTTTTTTTCCGCAGTTGATGTGCCCTTACGCTTTGTCCCTAACATCGGCGGCCCATCCATCGGTCCCTGTAAATAGGCATTCCCGTGCATGCTGCCAACAGCAGCAGCTTGTGCAAAGATGAGTATCGACCATGCGACCGGTCGGTCTCACAGCTGACGTATTTTAAAAAAAAAAACACTCGGCACGCTCTCCTGGCGTTTCACATCGGTGTAAGGCATTAGTTCCTGGCATTTTTTGCCTTGTTAGTGTAAACCTGGCGTCACCTATCACCTACACGCGGACGGGACATCTCGAACTGGTATGCTTCGCAGATGTATAGCACGTGGTATTTTCTGGTCGTGTTGGAAGGTTCAGGTAGCAAGTGTGTCGCAGCATAAGCCCCGGGTTTATGGCTGCGAGTTGGCCAGAAATAGTGATGTCACCGGTACTGCTGTGCAGGCTTCGCCAACTAAATACCTGGTAGTTACCAGGGTATCAGTTGGCTACCAGGTAAGTACCACTGGTACTTAACTGTATTACAAGAATAGCTGCATGCGGTAAGTGCATGTTCATGCTGAGTTTCGAGTCTTGACATCTGACGGGCGTGATTGTAACCCGACGTGTGGTGCTTGTATGTGAAGCCCACCATGGGTGAGTCAGTTATTAATGATTGGTCTTTACTCTGTGACTCACAGCCCTACCCGGGTCGGATCATTCAGGAACGCACGTGCTGTTGCCGTTCCTGGTGGTGATGCTGGTGGTGGTGGTGATGGGGGTGATGATGGTGATGGCCGTAGTCGTGTTTTTAAGTCCTTCGTGTTGCCTCGCTGTCTGTCGGCCTTTCCCTTGACTAGGTATGATACAAAGGGTGGCCTGCTATCGTACCCTGTACGTTTGACTTGCGACTTTCTCCGCCTCTTGTAATGCTATTATGAAAAATGAAAATACACTCCAACTGTGAGAAGATTTCGTCGAAACTCATCTTTGCAAGCTGTGGGTGATGCTCCGATCGCGCTATTGTAGCTTGTGGCCACATACTCTGAGCGGGTATCTCTCTCTCTATCAACGAAGAATCTGCACGGACACTACTCGTAGGTGTGCTGGATGTCGATGGGTGGGAAAATACGGTTTCATGCGAAGAACAAACACACACAGTTTATGTCGTACTTCGCACATACCAGGGATAGGATAGTACAGATAACGCTTTGTTTCTGTGCTCGTGTGCCATTGCATACTGCTAGCGGTCCTTGCGTTTCCGTCAAGAATAGTGGTGAGCCTGGTTGTTGATGACCTTATTCAAATACTTTGTATGTGAACATGTGCCCGCAGGTGTACCTGCTCCCAATGCTGGACGGGATCGAGTGCGGGGAGAATGTGTTTAGGGTGGTGCCTCAGCTGGGAGGTGCGGTCCACACGGTGCTGGCCCCGGCTTTGGCGGTTTGGGACAACGTGCCCTTCATGCCCCTGGTCATGTTTATTATACTGCAGGTTTCCGTCCGGAGGCAGGATACCTCGAGGTGAGATATGTCGGGCAGAAACAGAAAGAATGGCAACGGCGGAGACAAATGTATAGGCAGCATGATGGGACAGGTGGATGTACACACTGGACAGACAAACAGACCGACGGACAAACGACAGAAATATACACACCGTGATACACGAAAGAAAGCACACCCCCTTTAGATCACCCCCCACGCACATGAGCACACCCGGTGATGTTTGGTTCGTTTTTCGACTGTCACTTTATCGCCGGGGGTACGTTGAATACCACACCCCGTGCGCAGGTGCGCCTGAACCCTACGTAAAACTAAAAAAAAATCACACCACCTGGTAGATACCGCCAACCACAACAGGCACCGGTACGGATGCCAGCATGGAGACAACTGCTGCGCCCCATCTATCTGGACCGAAGGAGTCTGCCGCCTGTTCGCGCGCCTCAAACGACCATTTTTTTTCTTTTCCCGGAATCAGCACGCGTATATTACAGGTGCTGGTACTACCGGTACCACGCCTGCCACCACTCTTCTTGCCGTACCTCAAGCCCCGTCTACCGGTGCCGGTACCTGCAGAAAGTTTCGGGGCAAAGCAAGGAACTTGTCGCGTGCCTTTGCACCGGTATCTCGAAAACAAACCAGTGTGCAATGCTTCGGCGTATTGTTTTTCTGGGCGTCGACTAGAAGCAATGATTTCACATGAATAGGCAGCAGTTAGTTTTTTCGCGGAGCAAGTGCCTCTGAGGTGCAGTCTTCGGGAGTTTTACCACCATTAAATGTCCATGGCGCCGGTAACCAGGACATGCGGTAATTGGAGCCTCGGTGCCTGTTGCGTGAAGGGCAACATGTGCTGGAAGACGTGTTGCGCGACAATTGCAATAATACTTGCCCGAAAATCACTTGCTAAAGTGCGTCCAGACACGTAAAATATATGCTGTACCTACAGCGAAAACGAAACAAGCGCCTCAATTATATTTCCCGTTTGCAGCGAAAAGGACATCCCTCAACAGGCTTTTCGCCTGAGGCGGAAAACGTTGCGCGGCAAAAACCCGCGTGTTGCCGGGTCCAAACGTGGGTCTTATGTCTTTGACTATCACCGGCATTGCGTGAGAATGGATATCACCGGCAATGCGTGAGAATAGGAAATCAGTCTGTTTTCAGACCAAAGCCTGTCACATGCTATTAATAGCACACCCGTTGTTGCCGGTATCACCCCCTTTGCTGTCGAACCCCTTGCTATCACACCCCCTTGTTATCACGCCATCTGCAATCTGGCCAAGGTTGGTTAACTCTCCTTAGTAATTGTTTATACCGTTAGCACACCCTCGTTAGCACACCCCCTCGCTAGCACCCCCCCTAGCTTCGGGGCTCCCACGCATGTTGCTTTTCGCCGGGGATGCGTTAGATAGCACACACACACCTACAACAGCACACCCGGTGATAATATATTCATGTTTTCACCGGGGTGTGCTTTCTTCCGTGTTATACGGTAGTGATCATGTTGCATCATCCTACAGTTTTGAGTGCGGAAGCAGGGTACCTCGAGGTTAGACGAGGAGGCAGGCAGAGATAGCGGCAGTGATAAGAGACAGATAGAGAGATAAGAGAAACATAAACACATCAGACTGACAGACAGACGTAAGTCTAGCAGGTACATGCACACGGGCCGCTACTTTTTATCAGGTTTTGAGTCTCTTCGGAGATGATAATGTCAAACATCTCATCAAAATTCATCTTGCCACATTTTTGTGGCGGTGAGATACCTCACGCGCGCGCTCCTGACTGTTGTTTGGTAGCAACCGGAGAGCAAGTACAGGAACATTTCCAATTTTTTTGTGATTGTTTTTTTTTGGGGGGGGGCGGGGTGTGTTGTTGCCACGGAAACGGGGGGCCGAAGCAGTCGCTTGCGCCGTCCTGTGAATGCAACAGAGTTGAATTGACACGACGTATACGATGTCACATTGCGTGGAATATGACGAGCTTAATCTCTCTTCAGCTGGAAACCCAATTTTGGAGACGCTTTTAGTTGGGATTCGTACAGTACAGTGTGAGTATTGGAGGTTCTACAGGCCTTTTTTCTTTGTCGTTTTTTACCCATCTGCTCGAGGGCACGCGACAAAAAGAGAGAGCTACACGATACAGAACCCCCTTCAAAAAGGCCAGAAGTCGGAGCGCTTGTGATTGCAGGACGAAAAACGCCTTCGCAACTGGAAACCCGTTTTTGGCAACAAACAACTTGGCATTAGTACTTGTATAGGGCGGGGTTTTGGGGCGCTATTAATAATAGAGCGTTCAAAACAAAACCTGGTGTACATATATTTGATCAAAAAGTCGTTTTTGGTCGATCTCAGCCGAATTGTATTTTTCATTTTTTTCTAATATATACCAGGTGTCTGGTAAGTTTTTTTTTTCGGGGTTTTTCGATATCTGGTACGATGTTTTTGTTTTTCGGGGATTTTCGATATGTGTTATGTTTTTGTTTTTCGGGTTTTTCGTGTTCAATTGTTTTTTAGAGTACCCCCCCTCCCTTGAATAGCGGGCAAAAAATGGTATCTGGTAGGGTGCCAAAAAAGAAAACTTTACCCGATGTTTCACGAAGCATAGAATATACCAGGTATATTTTTTTGAATGCAGGGCTGTGTTGTGCCTGTGCCTGTGCCTTTGCCTGTGCCTGTGCTTAGCGCGTGTGCGTGTGCCTGTGTGGGCACACACACGCATACTTGTGAGGTCTCGTGTGTGCGTCCGCGGCTGTGTTTGTGTGTCTGCTGGGGGGTATGTTGTGTGTTTTTGTGGTGTGCAGTTGTTGTGTGCTTCGTGGGTGTGTCTTGTGTTGGGCACTGTGTGTGTTGTGTTTTGTGTGTGTCGTGTGTGTTTGTTCTGTGTGTCATGTTGTGTTCCTGGGTGTGTTCGTATGTGTGTTTATATTGTGCACGTGTGTTTCTTGTATCTTTGTGTCCTGTCATTGGAACGTGTGTATGTGTATCATGCGTGGGTAAGTTTGCGTGTGTGCATGTAGTATCGTGTTTTATTTTTCTTGTCACAGGTATACGATATCTTGTTTGTGCACCTTGTGTGCTTTTTTTTTTTGTACGGAGTATCTTGATTGTGAACGGTATGCATCTTCTGTGTATATGGTGTGATTATGGCGTGTTTGTATCTTGTAGGTATTTTTCTTCTCTTGTCGGTGTGCATGTTTTGTGTGTTTTTCTTGTGTGCCTCGTGGATACGCCCTCTCAGCCTCTCCAGATCGTGGACATGGGTTTTTGCAAACTGCTATGCGAGTTATAGTACAAGGTATAAACATAATTATGGGTATTAGAGGTATACAGCCGTAGGATTAATAGTGATATTTCACAAAAACCCAAACTCCTTCTGTCCCTCCCTTTCCTGTCCCTCACCGTACCTTATATACTCCAAATCTCCGTAGACCAGTACCAGGTATCAACCAACGATTATCACCCCCCGCCCCCTTCCTCCCTCCCTCCCCTCCTCCCTCCCCTCCTCCCTCCCCTCCTCCCTCCCTCCCTCCCTCCCTCCCTCCCTCCCTCCCTCCCTCCCTCCCTCCCTCCCTCCCTCCCTCCCTCCCTCCCTCCCTCCCTCCCTCCCTCCCTCCCCTCCCTCCCTCCCTCCCTCCCTCCCTCCCTCCCTCCCTCCCTCCCTCCCTCCCTCCCTCCCTCCCTCCCTCCCTCCCTCCCTCCCTCCCTCCCTCCCTCCCTCCCTCCCTCCCTCCCTCCCTCCCTCCCTCCCTCCCTCCCTCCTCCCTCCCTCCCTCCCTCCCTCCTCCCTCCCTCCCTCCCTCCCTCCCTCCCTCCCTCCCTCCCTCCCTCCCTCCCTCCCTCCCTCCCTCCCTCCCTCCCTCCCTCCCTCCCTCCCTCCCTCCCTCCCTCCCTCCCTCCCTCCCTCCCTCCCTCCCTCCCTCCCTCCCTCCCTCCCTCCCTCCCTCCCTCCCTCCCTCCCTCCCTCCCTCCCTCCCTCCCTCCCTCCCTCCCTCCCTCCCTCCCTCCCTCCCTCCCTCCCTCCCTCCCTCCCTCCCTCCCTCCCTCCCTCCCTCCCTCCCTCCCTCCCTCCCTCCCTCCCTCCCTCCCTCCCTCCTCCCTCCCTCCTCCCTCCCTCTCTCTCTCCCTCCCTCCCCTCCCCTCCGCTCCCTCCCTCCCCTCCCCTCCCCTCCCCTCCGCTCCCTCCCTCCCTCCCTCCCTCCCTCCCTCCCTCCCTCCCTCCCTCCCTCCCTCCCTCCCTCCCTCCCCGCCTCCCTCCCTCCCTCCCCCCCTCTCTCCCTCCCCTCGCCTCCACTCCCCCCCCCTCCCCTCCCCCCCCTCCCTCCATCCCTCTCCCCCCCCTCCTCCCTCCCCAACACGTTTTCAGGTTTATTCGGTTCAACATCCAGCAAGCAATCCTTGTGGATATCCTCACCGTCGTGTTGGGGCTGTTGGGGACCGCTGTTGGAACGCTCGTTCCTGAAGGGGAGCAGTTCCTGACGAATTTCTCGTTCTACTGTCTTGCAGCGGCGGTGGCGTACGCCGTCGGGGAGACAGCCAGGGGAAGGGTTGCGAACCAGGTATATTTCGTGTGTGTGGGAAGGGGAGGTTGTGGTGCCATGGTTTGGTTTGATTTCGTGGTTGGCTGGTTTGGGCTGGTTTCTTTGGTCGATTGGTTGCTTGCTTGATTGGTCGCTAGAGTGCTTGCTTGTGTGGCCAATGGGTTGCGTGGTTGATGGATTGATGGATTGATGGATTGGTTGGTGGATTGTTTGATGGATTGATTGGTTCTTTGGCGGATTGATCGGTCGATTGGTCGATTGATAGCTTGGTTGCTCGATCCATTGACTGATTTATTGATTAGTTGCTGATTGATTGCTCGATTGACTGCTCGATTTCGGGCTTGCTTGACTGGCTGATTGCTTGTTTGCTTGGTGTTTTTGCGAGGTTGATTGATCGCTCGATTGATGGTATGATCCTCCCCACGTTAACCCTGTGTGTGCTCCACCTTATTTTCCACTCCTTACCAAACCCCTCTCTCACCGCCCCCCCCCTCCCATCCTCCGCCCCCCCCCGCCCTCCCCCCTCCTGTGTCCCGTGTGCTGCGTACCCCTGGGGGGCAGATTCCGCTCATTTCGGCGGCGGCAGAGATTCAGTTAGGCCCTTCTTGACCTTAACCCGTTGAGAGCTACGCTCTCGTTTTTCGGGAAAAAACTACTTGAAAATAGTGTGGGGTCATATTTTTTAGGCAGGAAAAGGGTTTATGTTTGGTGGAAAAAGAGGCCTTAACCCCTTCCCAAGTCCCATGAGAATCCATGAGAAGCCTAATTCCAAGTGTTTTGTCGGGGTTCTTGAACGATCCTAGTCTAATTCCAAGTGTTTTTTCAGGGTTATTTACCCTTTTCCAAATCCTGAAGGTAACCTACTATGCTGAGTGCTTTTCAGGGCTAAGACTCCAGGTGTTTTGTCAGGGTTAATAGCCCTTTTCCGAGTCCTAAAGGTTTCGTCGTCTGATGATGAATATGTTGTCAGGGATGTTAACCCTTTTCCATTTCCCCAGAATTTTTCTGGTCTGATTCCGAGTGTTTTGTCCCCATATCGGGAGTGCAGTGCTAAAAGGTAAAAATCCTTCTCCAACTCCTGAAGGTATCCTAGTCTAATTCCGAGTGTTTTTTTCAGGGTTTATACCGGTGACCCTTTTCCGTCTCCTATAGAATTTTCCTGGTCTGATTCCAAGTGTTTTGTCCCCGTGTCCTGAGAGTGCAGTGCTAAAAGGGTTTTGTAACCTTGATCTTGCGGAAGAAAGTCGACGCCTGACCAAGAGTCGACGCCTGACCAAAAATCGCGATGTGGGAGAGTGCTTGACAAGGGGTCTCCTGCGTAAATATCGTGGCGTGGCTTAGGAGCGAGGGGGGGGGGTGGCTGGGGTACTCTTATCATGCATGGCCGTAGTCTTGACACCATAAACCCTCGCATCCATACAATATCGGGACGGAGCACCTAGGGTTTGCGGGGGGGGAGGGGGGGGGTACTACGGAAATGGAAAGGAGCGGGGGGGGGGTGGCTGGGGTACTCTTATCATGCAAGGCCGTAGTCTTAACACCATAGACCCTCGCATCCATACAACACCGGGACGGAGCACCTTAAGTTTCACCGGCCGGAGCACCTTGGGTTTGGGGAGGGGAGGGGGGGGGGGATCTACTACGGAAACGGAAAGGGCGGGGGGGAAACAGTCTACAACAACGAAAGTGACGTCCTGAATATGAAAAGGGGGGGGGGGAATACGGTCTCGTACGTAAACGGTGCTACGGAGGAAGGGGGGGGGTCTACTCCGATAATGGCGTGGCAGGCCAGGGGTAGGGAGGGGGGGAGTACGGTCCGCTATGAAAAAGGCTTGCCGGATGGTGGGGGCGGGGGGGGGGTCGAGAGGAAACGGTCTCCTACGAAAATGGCGCTACGGAGGAGAGGGGCGGGGGGGCGATCTGCGACGGCAACAGCGTGACAGAGTCCAGGGGCAAGGGGGGGGGGGGCGGTTTGCTATGAAAATGGCATCCCGGATGGGGGGGGGGGGAGAAACGGTCTCCTGCGACAATTGCGATACGGAGGGATGGGGAGGGCGGGGAGGGTGGAATCTGGGAGAATACAGTCTTCTACTAGATAACATGCTGAAGTGGCCGGGGGCGGAGGGGAGGAAACGTCGGCGATAATGGCATGATGGAGGGGGGGGGGGGGGCTTGTCCTACGAAAGTTGCGTCATGGTTGCTGAGGGGGCCACGGAGGGGGTCAGTAAACCAAATGACACGCCGTGGCGCTACCCCATTGGAAACCCAAATGGGCCCATGACAGCTGCGTGTACCCCCCATGACAGCACGTGCTATGGGTGCTGTGACGGTGCGGTATCTGGTGGCTGGGGGGGGGGGGGGGGGGGGGTGCCTTATGTACCGTGTGACGATGCGGTATATTGTGGGAGGGCGGGGGGGGGGGGGGGGGGGGGGGGGGAGTTGCCGTGTCATGCTTTGCCCCTCATGACAGCATGTGGTGTATGTGCTTTATGACGGTACGGTTTTCTCGTCGGAGGGGAAAGGGGGGAGCGGGGCAGTATGAGATGGGGGAGCGGGGGAGGAGTGAGTGCGGGGAGGGGGGGGGGGGGGGGGGGGGGGGATTGGAGTGGCCGTGTCATTTTTCGGTTGTTTCCGGTTTGTTTGTTTCGGTGGGACGCCTCATGTATCCCTTTGCCCCTTTTTCGAGCGCTAGTTTTGTTTTTTTAGACTATGCCGAGATTTTTTCACTCGCGTTGTTAAATGGGGGCTAAGACCAAACGTTATCGTACCACTTTGTTGCTCGTTCATAATCTTATCAGCAACATAGTGCCAAAGAAAATGGGTGTACCCCTGGTATGGAGACTAAAGTTGGCCCACTATGTTCCCAAGATTGGAAAATCCAACAAAATGAGGTGTCTCGCCACTATCTGACCCCTGAGATAGTGCCAGCCACAATACGCCATTTTCTTGTTGCCTCTTTTTATTGTTCCGCAAATATATACGATAACATATGCCTGGCACTATATACGTGAACGATACGTATAATATGTACGTATGACGTACACCGGGTACCGTATACGATAACGATACGTACCATATTTTGAATACATACGAGTACTATGTTGTTTTGGCCATAGGCGCTGCTGTTGCACTGCCTTGATCTTTGGTTGGCGAAATAAATGTCGGGAAGAAAAAAGAGCAACAAAGTGGTACGATAACGTGTGGCCTAAGGGCGTGCGAATTACTGCTATGGAGGAGCAGGGTTGGAGGGGAGGAGAGGGGACAGGCGGAGGGGGGGAGGGTGATGGATGGAGGGGGGGGGGGGGGCGGGGGGTTGCCGTGTCATTTTTGGTTGTTTCTAGTTGGGTACTTGTGGTGGGACGCCTAATATACCCTCGAACCCCCTTTCAAGCGCTACTTGAGTTTATTAGACTGCCGAGATTTTCACGAAAATTATGGGATTGGGGAAAGGGCTTGACTGCTTTGGAGGAGGATTGGAGGGAGGGAGAGGGAAGTGGGGGGGGGAAGGGGGAGCGGGGCGGTGATGATGGAGGAGGGGGGGTGATAGAGAAGGGGGAAGAAGGGAGGAGGGGGGGGGGGGGACAGGCTTGTATAAAAACAAAACGGTCTGTGATCGATTTGTGGTAACACCGACCGCGAGTATACCGGCGGAAGACCGCCGCATATATATGTAACTCCTTGCGGCGGAGACGTGTCCTTGTGCCAGGTGTATATGGTACACCGTGCGGTATGGTGCGGTGTACGGTACGGCACATGCTCCCCTACGGTACACGGTACGGTTTACAATGCGGTGTACGGTTCGGTACGGTACTGTATGCGGTACGTTTTATGCTACTCCACCATTCACGGTACGGTACACAGTGCGGTATATGCTACTCTACAGCACATGTCATTTTGTACGGTACGGTGTACGGTACGGTATGCAATCGTGAGTGTGCGGGCGGAAGACTGTCGCATATATGTAACTCCTTGCGGCGGAGGCGTTCTGGTGTACCAGGTGTATATGGTACACGATACGGCATGGTACGGTATACGATACGGTATATGCTACTCTACGGTACACGGTACGGTATATGCTACTCTACCGTATATGATATACGACACGGTATGCGGTACGTTATCCGGTGCGGTATAATACGCCTCCTTGCAGCGAAGGCACTTCGTGTATGGTACAAGTGATGGCAATGCTGTACGTTTCGGTACGAAACTGTATTGGGTACCTTATGTTACGGTATACAATTCGGTAGTCTACATGTTGTGTTGGGTGGGTTCTCATTGACAACGACAAGAGGGAAGGCGACTTACGTGCGCCGGTGACATGTGCGGCGCGCGGCTGTACTTCGCCCCCACCCGCTCCCCCCCTTCAGCCTCAGCGAGCGGAAGAGGTGCCTGACTTGTGCATGTCCTAAGATTGGCATGTAACTCGGTGGTCAAATTAACCAGCCCCTTTAAAACCCCACCCACGCTTTGGAGGGAAAACTACTTGGAATTAGTGTGGACTCGTTTTTCCGGTAGTGCCATTTTTGTGGGACGCTTGCTCTCAGGGGGGAAACGGGGGGGGCGTGACTTCAGTAAGACCAGCCAGGAGGGCCATTGGATCACGTAACCATGGCGCTGATGTACTCGTAAATCGTAGTACGATACTTCTAGCAATACGGCGGTGCCTATAGCTTGCCCGCGCGTTTCGCGCAAGGAAGAATACGGCAGTGTTCTGCTTGTTTGTCGCTTTCCAGCGGAATTCAGCGCTGTCCAAGACGAAGGACAACAGCAGCAAGGGGCCCCCACGCACCCACCTCCGCACAGTACGTAGTGTGGTGCGGGGGGGGGGGTTGTTTTGTTTCGTTTGTTTTGTTTTTTGTTTTGTTTCGTTTTATTTCCATTTCATATAATGTTTTTTTGTTTTGTTTGGTTCAGTTTTGTTTTAATTCATTTGTATTTGTATAATTCGTTTCGTTTGTTTCACGTTTTTTTTTTTGTTCTTTCTGTGTCGAAATTTGCTTCGTTTTCTGTTGTATTTAGAGAGGCAGCACAAGTTTTTCTCTTCGGCTTGGATTATTAGATACAAGGTATGCCGTAATATGTTTTCTTGGGCACGACCCCCCCTCCCCCCTCCTCCACCCCCTCCCCCCCCTCCCCCCCCTCCCGCCACGCCCAGCGCGCTGGTGTCTTAACCTATTACGTTGAACTGCACCCGCTTTGGGGGGGGCGGAAATGTTGTCGTACGCGATAAAAGTATGCAGTTCGTATAATACGAGGGTTCATTTTTCTACGAAGAACCATATTATGGTACGTATTATATTATATGACACTACGTAACTCGTAACTAAATTGGTTTAATTAACCGCGGTCTTTTCAGCAGTAGAAGGGTTTAATTGGCATGTTATTAGTGACTAACCAAACGGTTTAAACGCGTTTTTTGCGCAATTGTTACGACATGCTTTGAATGTAGGCTTGGAACGAGGCGAGGTAGGCATACACATATATATATATATTGACATCAATTGCACTGCTGTAGGAAACAGCTCGATCGTCGGAGGTAGGGCCGGCGGCGGCGGCGGCGGGGGGCGGGGGTGTACTCGTTGCATGGGGGCGGGGCGGGGGGTGGCGAGTGTCTCCGACGGTGGTGTGGTGTCCGGCCATCGAGGGGCCAACACGGCCTCAACACGTTTATTTATTTTCATCTCAATCGTGGTCTGGTCTCCCGCGTTACATCGTGCGGCACCGCTGTAGTGCGAACCCCGAATTTACCGCGAACAGTGAAAATCGGTTGTCCCGACTTTGGCCTACGGAGAGTACCGCACTACTATTAGTATCATCCCGGGATTTTTCGGGGTCCCGCTTTAGTGCGGTTGTGTCGCCTTGTACACCCTCGAGACAGTTTGGGGAGCCACTTTAGTGAGTGCGGGTGCTGGCGTCTGGCAAGGCACCGCGCCGATGAGGCAGGACCCCGACTGCGTTCGGTAAGCACGGTATAATAGCACCACACAGCACAACACGGCACGACAGAGCACACGGACAAACGGATGTGCCTGCTCAGCGAAGCCCACACACGCTGCTCCCCCGAGATATTACACAAATCCTCCGTCGCGGAGCCCTACCGGCTAGATATTTGTTTTTTGGCGCTGAAAAAGTAGACCCCTCCCCGCCCCCTCCCCTTCCATCGCTCGACTACTCAGCATTACCACTCACTCTGTTGGGCAGTAGCTCTTTTTCACGCGTGCTACGACAGAGGTAGCTCTTTTCGTGTGAAACGCTTTCCGAAAAATGACGAGGATCTGGAGTCATCTACGGTGTAGCTCCCCCGACATTTCTTGAACGAAAATCGCCGGTTTTGAAACCAGCTCCCGGCCGTACCTCCTGAAATACGGTGTCCCTTGCCACCCCGACGTCATTATTCGGTAATGATTTGCAAACAAGGAAAAATGCAAAGAAGAGACGTTTTTTTTAAAAGAGCTGCCTTCTTTGTGTCGAGCAGCCATGAAACGTTCGTTATCAAAAGAAAATCGCTGTTTCTTAGGGGGGGGCTACCGTAGAATCAGGGCCTCCTTAACCCAAAACCGTCGGAAATCGGTAATAATTTTTTGCACGATTCTCGTCGCGTACCTACAGGGGCCTTGGGGTGTTTTTTTTTTTCTTGTATCCGGTAGCAGTTATACTTTTCGCCGAAGCAGTTTTTGGGAAAGGTCTTAAAGCTCCCAAAACGAGGGGTAGTATTAAGAAAAAAAATGGCGTACCTCTATTATCGTAGCACGCGTCCTTTACCGGGTGGTGCATGCCGGATCTGATAGATATCAAGTCTTTCTGGCCGAGGACCACACAGCAAGAAAAGCGTTTCTGTCCATTTTCACAAGTAGGACAGGATCAGATCCCTACATAAATGCCCTATTCATGATCCGTAGGGTGGACAGATCCCTGGCATTCCTCTGTTTACTGAGGCTTCTGTCGCTCCTCAGCACAACTTCCAGCATAACTACAATCTTACAATCTCCCCCCTCTTTTTCTGGTCAAAACATGCCAGGAGAAGGCAAAATTTAGGGCGCGCCGTCAGTTATACGTACCTTTAGGGGCTTCGGCGCTAAATATATTCCGTCGAGACGGCCGCCCGTCACAGGGCTAACCTCCCGTGTCCTGGCTTCCTTGCCTCTGGCCGAGCGAGCGAATATTTTCCCGCCAGGCAGATTTTTTCGATACTCACTACACAACCTAGACCACACAATGAAGAGTAACCGGCCCCCTCCTCCTCCTCCTCAGCTTCAACCAGACGGTCTCAATACTGCAAAAACGGCCAGAACAACTGAAACGAAACGGATCAAAACGAAATGAATCGAAACGAAACGAAACGAAAAAAACAAAACCATCCCAAACGAAACGAAATGCAACAAAGGGAAACGAAACCATCCCCAACGAATTAAAACCGTCGAAATGGACCAACCGGAACACACGGCGGCCAACTAGCGCCTTAGCCTTGGGGGGTCAACGACTTGATTTCAGAGCAGCCTAGGACGCATTTTACAGTACATGTACTAGGTGCGAGGGCACATGAGAAAGCCGCCGCTGCTTCCCTTCCCCGGCAATCAATGAAACAGCCTTCACTCCTCCCGCCCTGTTGTCCATTCACCTTGTTGGTCATACGACACAAGTAAAATGTTAACATTGGGTAACGCTATATATCCAACACGACCCGGTCGTCCCTCAAAATTACGCGGCTTCCCTTCTCCAGCTAGCAATGAAAACCATTTACCCGCCCCACCCTTCAGACCTCCCCCCCCCCACCTCCCCCCTCGGCCCCCCTCCCCCGCCCGTCGCCCCCTCCCCTCCCCCAGAGCCAAATATGACGGTGGTGGAGTTGGGCGGGGCGGTCAGTTGGTGGGAAAATCGGTCGGTCGGTAAATCGCCCCACCAGTCGGTCGGTCGGTCGGTCGGTCGGTCGGTCCGTCGGTCCGTCGGTCGATCTTTCGGTCAGTTGGACGGTCGGTCAATCGGTCCGCCAATCCAGCCATTGATCTATTTTGGTCGGTCGACGGATCGGTCGGTTGGTCGGTCTATCTGCCGACCAGCCTGAAGATCGATCAATCAGCCAATCGGCCCGCCAATCAAGCGGCCGACCGATTTTGGTCGGTCGACGGGTAGGTCGACGAATCCATCCACCGATTCGTTGATCGGTCGGTTCGTTGGTTTTTCGGTCGTTCGGTCGGTCAGTCGCTCGGTCGGTCGGTCGGTTGGTCAATCGGTCTGCCAACCAGCCCATTGGTCGATCGATCCGCCAATCCGCGTGGGTCGGCAAAATCGTTCGGTCGATGGACCAACCGATCAATCCGCCAATTCAACGGTTGTCCAATCGGCCGGTTGGTCGATCAGTGGCCGAAGCGGTCGATCAACCCGTCGGTCAGTCGCAGTCCAGCAGCATCCGCACCTTATCCGGAACAAAGGGAGAAAGAGCAATTGGCGAAGAACGGAGGCCGCCGGGGAGGGGGGAAGAAGGGGGGGGGGGTTAAGCGGAGGGGGGTAGGAGGCGGGAAGGGTCTAATACTGTAACTACACAACGGTTAAATTGACAGCGGCGGAGTTTTGCACCCCCCCTCTACCCTTCATGTAGGATACAGCTCACCCTCCATGCGACTCGCCGAACACCGCACGGCGCTTCGCGCTTGGTCCAAGCCTGCCTGGTCGGTGAAAACCCGACATGCTCCGTCCCGGCAATGTGGGGATGCGAGGGTCTAATAGCTACTATTAGCTACTAATAGCTACTACACCACATGCTCATACCACTACGGCCATGCATGAATATCGAGTGCACCCCCCCCCGCTCAAACAAAACACACACAAAACCATGCGCACAAACACCAAAAACGCACAAACAAAACACACAGCCACAAAACTGCTCCGGCGTCTACATCAAAAACGATCGATCGTCGTAGCCGCTGTCCCCCTTCCACACCAACCCCGTGAATCGCCTCGCCCGCACCCCTTCCCTTCCCCACACCCCCCTCCACCCCTGCTCCACCCTTCCCCTCCATCTCTCACCCCTCCCCCCACCCAAAAACGTAAGCACACTAACACACAAACCTGCTCCGGCGTGTGCAGCAAGAACGACTTATCCGCGTAGCCACTGTTTCCCCTCGAAACCAGTCCGTGCACTGTCTCGTGGGCCTCTGCGACGAGGAGGGCGGTGCTGCGCCTCGCATCGGCGCGCGTCCCGGGCCTTCTGAGGCGCTCGAAGTCGGGCATGACCAGGGTGAACAAGGAGGAGTAGAACGCCCGCAAGGCTAGGGAGAGGGGCCGTTCCTCCAGTCCGGACTGTTTTGGGTTTGGGATTTTTTGTTGTTGTGGTTTGTGTATTTTGCGTGTTTTTGTTTTTTGTGTGGGTTTTTGTTATTTGGTGGGTTTGTTGTTATGTTTTCGTATTTTTTGCATTATTTTTTGTGTATGTAAAAGGGGTTTTTGTATGGCGGGGAAGAGGGAAAAGGAAGAGGGAGGGGAGAGGGGGAGAGAGGAGGGGGTGGGGGAAGGCGAAGGGGGTAGCAAGGATATGCTTGATACTCGAACGATCACGGAGGCGCGGCTCGCAAGCTATTCGTTAATCGCTACTCTCTAGTTGCTAATGTCGAAAACAATATTCGCTAATCGCTCGAGGTAGACGGTAATTGGTGACTGGTAGTTTGCTAATCGCTAATCGCTAATCGCCAAGCAGTAGTCACAAATAACTAAGCGTGCATCGTTAATCTCTCACCATTAGTCGCTAATCGCTAACCCCTCACCTCTCTAGTCGCTAGCCTCTAACTTCTAACCGGCAGTCGCTAGCCGGTAACAACACAACCACCAACCGTCGGTCGCGAACTGGTCACCGCTAATCAGTAACCTGCAACTGTTAATCGCTAACCGCCAACTGCTAACTGCTAACTGCTAACCGCAACTGCTAACCGCTAACCGCGAACTGCTAACCACTAACCGCAAACATCCAAACCGCTAACCCTTAGTCCGTACTCACCAAATGGCTGACGGCGCCTTCCTCCGACTCCGCGGCGCTAGCAGCCCGCACCGCTCGCGTCAGGCCGCACCTCTCAAGCACCTAACATTGCCGCACACACGCACATTTACACCCCAAACCAAACGAAAAAGCTAATTGAAAAAAAACAAGAAAACGGCGCCAGCATCGCACGTATTACGTCCCCTCCTTTGCAAAGAAAAACCAATAAAAAAAACACGAGAAAACGATGCCAATATCATACATACACATATTGCGTCCCTCTTGTGAAAAAAAAAGAAGCAATTAATTACTATCAATAGCTTTCTCTTCGGGATGTTGGTTGGCGCGGAATCCCGGATGGCGTCGCAAGCTCAAAAGGGGGGAGGAAACCTTTGGGAAACTGAAATAACAAAAAAGAAAAAAAAAGCCGCCGTTCAGCAAGAACTCCGGCGAGTAACACCGACCAACCTCCCTACTTCAATTATAAAAAGTATGCTGTACAAGATACCTGGTAAGTGATAATGTGGACGCCATTATAAAAAAACAATTACGTGGCATTTGTATACGGTAGTAATAAAATTCGCACCATTTTTTGGTACAATAAACCACGTACTCTTTTTGCTTGTACAACTGGTAGATTTTACAACGGGCATGCTAAAACCCATACGGTCAACTAGCTAGCAGCAGCGTTTAGTATACCCTCCTACTAGCATAATCCCTACAGCTAAACTAAGCAAACAAGCAAGGCCCACTTGCTTTTGCTTATGCTTACAATACGCAAGCCAAAAAGCACACTTAAACCACACGTTCTTTTCAGTTACTTACCAACACTATTTACAACGCCACCAATGTCAACATCACCATCGCGACCACCAACACCAATGCCAACACCAACACCAACACCACACCCACCACCAACACCAACCCCCCCACTGTATACCTACTGTATATCTACTGTATACCTACTGTATACCTACTGTACGCCATGGGATGCTTAATCGGGCTGCACTTTCACATTGTTCAGGGCTCTCCACGGGTCATGGTTCGGCCCACGGGTCGGACGGGAACCGTTTCAAACTCTCCCGCGGGTCGGGTCGGGTGGGGTCGGGTCGGGTCGGGTCGGGTCCGGTCACGAGGTAATTCGAAATCTCACGGGTCGGAACGGGTCGGGTCGCGAGGTCTTCAAAAGTCGCACGGGTCGGGCCGGATCACCCTGACCCGTCCGACACGATCCGCGAGAGCCGACGCGACCCGTGGAAACCCATGATATTATTTTCAAACAACCAGGTTTCGGGCGAAAGAGGTATAGAGCTCTTGAAGCGAGAACAAGCCTTAAAAGCTTTACGCAAGCCCTACCGCCGCAGCATGGGTGCACCGTTCATCACCCCCTTTGGGACATCAACTCACATTTCCTCAAGTGCTGTCGCGTACTACTGCATACTAACGAAACGATTGCGATTGCCTCCCTCACCTTGTCCGCCTGGTGCCTTACGAGGACGCCTAGCCATTGGTCCATCTCCGACGTCAGCCGAAGGGTCCAGCTCTCCGTGTGCTGATTGGTTGGGAACGTCAACAAACGGTAAGCGGGGGTGGGGTGGGTGGGGGAGGGAGGGAGTGGAGGCGAACACAACACAGAGAACGCGAAAGGGCGGGACGTGTGAGAAAGGAAAATGCTGAAGAAGCAAGACGAAAGACGAAAACGAAAATGAAAACGAAAAATAACACAAGAATGACAGAATAAGTGGAAGCGGAAAAGGGAGCAACAGCGGAAACGAAAACGGAGAACAAAACGGAAACGAAACAAACACGAAAATTGATCCGAAAACGAAGAAAAAAATAGAACCGAAATGAAAATACCTGAACGAAAACGAAAATGGAAACGAAACGAAAACGGACAAAAAAAATGAATCACAAGGCAAAACAACAACACACCACAAAAGAACACACACAGTACAAGAAAACGCAATACATGCACGTCACACAAAAACAAATTTCTGGGAAAAACACAACGAAAGCAACAAAATACAACAACGTATCTCCATCGTCACCGCCTCCACCATCCCCACCCACCCCGACGCACACACCCCGCACATACTCATACCCCCCCCCCCCAACACCAACACCAACGCCAACGACAGTAACAACAGCAGCAACAGCAATAACAACAGCAACACCACCACCACCACCACCGCCATCGCCAAGATTAAAACCACATACAACAACAGCAACAACAACAACATCGCATCCCATCACCCCAACCCCCTCCCCACACCCCCACGCTGCACCTCTCCCCTCCTCCCCCCCCCCCTCCAACAAAAACAACAAATCCTTACCGCGTGCACCGCAAGGGCCTCCCTGAGGACATCGACATTGTTCAACGAGAACACCGCCGCGTCGGACGGCTCCAAACCGTCCGCACTAAGTTCACACGCCTTAAGCAAAGGCTCCACGATGCCCGACAGCACAGGGTGCAGGTCCGATTCAGGTTCCCCGACAGGTACTAGGGAGGTGGCGTGTACCTGAAGGGAGCGGGGGGGAGGGGAGGGGAAGCGGGGGGGAGGGGAGGGGAAGCGGGGGGGGGGTACACAGTTTGTGCATGGCCGTAGTCGTATGACCATAGACCCTCGCATCCCTACTGTGCCGGGACGGAGCACGTCGGGTTTTCACCAACCAGGCAGACATTGCTTGCACCAAGCGCAAAGCGCCGTGAGGTGTTCGGCGAGTCGCATGAAGGGTGAACTGCATCCTTCCAAGAACCGCTCGTAAGACGGACTTCAGCATCTTGTGCCTACTTTCTTGCTCATGGATGACAGCGCCAATGAGTTACTTCGTTTTCTGGTGTGGCCACTCCGGAGACAGCGATAGGTATTACTATGTAGGTGGGGGGGGAGAGGGAGAGAGATCAAGGGAAGCACACACGACGGCGGCACGGAATTGATAGCGAAAACAAGCTCCGAGCTCGTCCCGAAAATAATCCGAATTTCATTCCGAGTTCAGTAAGTATCCGGTCCGAATCCAATCCACTCCAAACTCAATCCAAATTCGCTCCAAATCCACACAGAATTAACTCCGAGGTCACTGCAAGTCCACTCCGAATTCCCTCCGAACCCACTGTGAATTACCAGGTGTGTTCAAATTCAATTCGAATCCACTCCGAATTCGTTCCGAAGATATTCCGAATTCACACCGAATTCACTCGCCTGCAGGACTTCGGTCAACCTTTTGGCTCCGTCCAGCGTGGCAGGAAGGGCGGACAGGTCGGACGTGTAAGCTGGAGGGGATGATACGAGCCTGTCCCCCTGACAAAAATAAACGGAAACAAAAATGCAAGGCGGAAGACAGGACGCACGCGGTAGGGTTCGCGAAGAAAAGGGAGAGAGGGGGGAGAGAGGCGTGCAGCAAGGGGCGTGAAGGGGAGGGAGAAGCGGGAGGAAGAGTGGGGGGGGTGGAGGGAGAGGATGGGAGAAGGGGGCGGGGCGGTGGCAGGCGGGGGGCTCGGTGATGCGGCTCACGTGGCGGATACAGACGATACCGGTAGGGGACGGGCGCACGGACCTACGATGTCCAGTACCAACATCACATTCCACAACTAACACTCATCACTCAAACACGGGAAACTTTTCCTATTAATAGAATCCTCGTCATCATCGACACCGCATCATCATCCTCATGATCGCTAACACTACCACCACCACCATCACCACCGCCTCCACCGCGGTCGCCACCATCACCACCACCACCACCACCATCACCACACACATCACCGCCACCAACACTACCAACAACACCACACCCACTAACACCACCACTAACACCACCAATGTCAACATCACCATCGCGACCACCAACACCAATGCCAACACCAACAACAAACACCACACCCACCACCAACACCAACCCCCCCCACCAACACCATAACTACCACCACCACCATCACCACGCCCCCCTCCCTTTCCCCCAACCACCCTGCCTACTCCCCAACCCCGCCCCGCACCACCATCACCTCTCTCTTCAAGGCACGGCGGAAGCTCTCATCAGCGTTTCTACGGCACTCCGACAGCGCCTCTAACAGCGGCCCCTCCTGGCCCGCCAGCTGTCCCACCGTAGTCCTGTAGAAGGCCAGAAGATTAAGTAAGCGGTACCCCACCCCGATCTCCCGGACAGATTCCAGCACCATCGAAACCCTCGACTTTTTTCAGGATGGACGCGGGAAAGGGAGGGGGGGTGGGGAGGGAGGAGGGAAGGGGAGGGGAGGGGAGAAGGGGGAGGGATCAGTCCATAACACGTCCTCTCGCCGCATAACATAATTACTCATAATGACTCCCCAAAAAAATTCGGTGTATTTTCTTTTTTTGCTTTGCAGCGGCGAACGGGCTAGCTAAGCACTTCGCTCTCTCCCTTCGCCCTTCCCCCTCTCCACCCTTAGCCTCCTAGCCCCCCCCTACTACGGCCATGCATGATATGAGTACATCCCCCGTCCCCCGTCCCCCCTCTCCCTCCTCACCTGCAAAGGCCTCGCGATGCCCTGGAGAACCTTGCCCAGCACCTCCTCCGCCAACATCAGACCCCCTTCCCCGCCCCCCGTCCCTCCTCCCGCAACGCTTTCTTGGTGGCTTCCCGGTGAAGCATGGCCTCCTTCCTCTCCCCGGGCTTCGCTTAACCCTGATTCCTGGCCCGAGGAGCCTAAGTCTTGGCCTGAGCCGGAACTTGAGGCTGATCCGAACAAGGCTGTGGCGAGCTCTTTTTCCATGGCTACCGCTTGGTGGACCCACGCCAGGATGTCACCGACATACCTTTTTGTGTGTGTTTGGTGTGTTTTTAGTGTGTGTTTGTGAGTGTTTTTTATTTTGTGTGTGTTTTTTTTTTGGGGGGGGGTTGTGTGTTTTTTGGATTTTGTGTTGTTGCGTTGTTGTGTTGTTGTGTTGTTGTGTTGTTGTGTTTTCATTGTTTTTCGTTTTTGTTTTATTCGTTTTCGTGGTCGTTTGTTATAGTTGGTATTTAGTTTGGTTAACACATTTTTTTGTTTAGTTGTAGTTTGCGGAAAGGCAGGCAGGCACGCAGGCGCGCGAGTACATGTGCGGGCGGGGAGGGAGTAAGGGGAGGAGAAAGGGAAGGGGGGGGGGGGACGTGGGGGAGCGGGGGGAAGAAGCAAGGGGGATGGGGTGGGGGTGGGGGGGGCGAAGGGGGGGTCGGGGGGAGACACAAAGGGGATGGGGTCGGGGGGGGGGGGGGGGGGAGGGGCGGGGGAAGGGAGTGGGCTAGGCGTCAATAATGTCGGAGTGCTTGGGGTGGTTTGCTTGATTAATTCGTATCGCATTGGTGTGAGTTCACCGGTACGCTCGTTGTAGCCCTTGCGCATGTTCGGCAAGGTACTCGCTCAGTGTTGTCTCCGAACTTGAGAACATAACAAAACAACAACAACAACAACAACAACAACAACAACAACAACAACAACAACAAAATCCAAAAACCAAAACCAAACAAACATCCAAAAACAAAACAAAGACTGAAACAAAACACAACACAACACAACGCCTCCTTCCCTCTAACCCGCTCTCAGTCCGCCCTACCTGACGGGGTCGTGAGCCTGCATCTCGATAGGACGCACGGAAGACTGCCCCTGCGTCAGCGCCTTAACGAATCTCCTTGCCAATAGCCGCCGCCGCATTTCCACGATGCTCTCCTAAAGGCAACGTGGGGTCGGGGTACATAGAGGGGGGAAGTGCGAAACGGAGGCATGCAAGCGCGCAGAAGGTGCGGGGGGAAGGAGGGTGGAGGGGATGAGGGTCGGGGGGGGGGGGGGGGGAGGTGAGGGCGGGAAGGGGGAAGGAGGAAGAGGGGGAGGGTCTGCATTGTCAATCTCCTCCTCCTTGTTGCTGTCGCGGTGACCAACGTGGTCGTAATACGGTGCGTTAAAGAAGCACTGCTGCCCGTGTAATGCTGGCGGGGGTTGCCGCGGGCGGTCTTGACGAAGCCCAAGCCAGCACGGGCGTGAAAAAGCGCGTGAGAAAAAAATAGCAACACCAGCCGTCTGTTTAAACGATGGCAACGCCAATAGGAACGAGCACAGCCAAAGGAGAGCAGCCCTGAACCCTTGTCCAACTCCTACAATATTCCTAGTCTAATTCCAAGTGTTTCGTTCTCATGTCGGGAGTGCGGTGCTAACGAGGGCTAAAACAATATGTCGTACAACCATATACTGCTAATGGTACGAATAGCGTACCCCTTGTCGTCAAAGACTTCAGGAGACGACACTTCCAGCCCTTGACAGAGGGCATTTTTTTTTGCAAAATTTACCTTGACCGACGCCAAATTACTAGGCTTTAGTGTGGAAGGCTTGTTTTGAAAGCCTTGCCTGCCCGCTGGACGTTTTCCTTTGACTGACCGTCTCCTGGTATCTTTGCTTGTCGTTACGCAGGGTTAGAGACTTGAACCAGGGACAAAATCGACCCTAAACTTGTCGAAGTTACAACTGAGGCTATTTCTTACACAATCGGAGTTGTCAGTCGAAAACGGTATTTTTCGACTGAAGCCCAAATTGGGTATTCTTGCACAGTCGAAAAAGAGCTTCCTCGACTCAACTTTTTTCGACTGAGTTCTCCGACTGGGGGACCCAGTCGAATAACTTGACTTTTTCGACTGGATCTGCAGTCGAAAAACTCAGTCGGAACAATATGTACACGTGTTTTTTGGACCCATCGCATCGCTCATCTCACCACAAAACACACACCCACACGCCCATACCAGGTACCACACAGCAGTATCTTACAACAGCGCCGACGCTGCCTTGGCTATCACTGCTGTTGCTTCTCGCCGCAAGTCAGCGTGGCGCATTCCTAGCTCCGTTCGACAGCAGCGTGTATCACACGACGACAGCAGCGCGCGGTATCGACGCCATTTTGCCAGCAACGGCTACGCCTGCTGTAGCTTTGGAGGTTCTAGGCTGAGTACAATGCCACAAGCGTAGCTTTGGCGGCTTTTGACTAAAAAGTCCAACGCCACCAACCCGCTTGGACGAGGGTTCGTCGCACGCGAAGCACGCGTTGCTCGCGCGGAACGCGCGGAGCTGCCAACCGATTTTCGACTCTCACACAGCAGTACAGAAGTACTCCCTCACACCGACAGCCTCTAGGAAGAGGACAAGAACTACAAATTGACTCGACTGACGAAAAGAAGGGTCATAAGAACCCAGTCGAAAAAAACTCAGTCGAAAAGGACCGTTTTCGGCTGGCGGGATCCGACCGTGTAAGAAAACGTCAGTAATTGAAATTATAGTTGATTTGTTTTAGGGAGTGCATGCTCTGTTACGAAGGACAACAGGAATCATAACCCACGGTATACACTAAAACCAACATATCCCCATTTTTTTACTAACCACGTTTGGTCCTGATTACCAGGTACTATGTTCCCCCGCAAATAGCAGAGGGGTGCACATACTGTGCTCAAGGCACCCCCACTAGAGGTCTGTACTGGCTTCGAAAAGAAAAAAAAAATGCAAGTGCCACCTAACGGATAAACCCACATGGCCTCGGCATACAGTGAATAAATGTTGGACGTGACTGGAGCATCACACAAGCTCGCAAAGGTGAGTATCGACCCTTAATACAGTAGGTCGTAACTCACAGCTGACGTATTTGTAACGGTAAAATAAAAAAAATAATAAAGTGCTACGATAGAAGTAGCACTGTATAGATTTTTTCTTTCCTTCTGAATGAATGACGGGGCTGCTTGACCCAAAATCAATAAAAAAATCGTCCGAAAATTCATTCTTCAGTCCCAGCACGTCTTGTTGTATACCCTAGGCCATGGGAGGGATTGCCCATCGGCTAGAACTTTTCAGAGTGAGATATAGAGTGAGTCGTTTTCAACCACAAACTGTGATCCAACGAGATATTGGGGAGCTTTGATTAGTTTCTTATCTTGTTGGTCTAGTAGTCTAACAGCAGTCTAGTTGAGCTACCCTGCCAGTCAGAAGCGTTTCGGCCAAAAAGAGGTACTACACCCCTATCGTGGCACAAGGCAGGTACTTTCTTAGTTTGTTTGTTTAATAGTGAAATAGTCAAATTGAGGTACCCCGTCAGTCAGAAGCGTTTAAGCGTTTTGGCAAAAAGAGGTATTGTACCCTGGGACAACGAAGTATTGGGTAGTTCGTTAGTGTTAGTTATTTAGTCTAGTACTCCAATAATCTAATTGTGGTACCCCGTCCGTCAGAAGCACTGTGGACAAAAAGAGGTACTGTGTCCCTAACGAATTGGGAACGAACGAACCAACGACCCTACCTGACAGTGGGCGTAGAAGAGCGGCCTATCTCGCAGCCCCCGCACGGCAGCCTGGTTTCATAGGGACACAAACACACGAAAGACAACAGACCGGGGCAGAATAGGATGAGGTAAGGGGTATAGGAGAAGAGAGACACACGACAGGGACCAGACGGGTAGGGCAGGGTAGGGGCAAGCGGTCGAGGGCGATGCCAACATTGCTAGTCCAGCATGTTGTACAAGGTACAAGTATTCGTCAAAACACGAGTACTACAGCTGTAACGATTGAAGCTAGCAATACATTATCTTCGCGGGGGACGGGGGGCGGGACTGGGGGGTAGGAGGAGGAAGAGGAGAGGGGCGAGGGGGAGGGGGGGAAGGGGGGGGTGGAGGGAGGGGGGGGGGGGGGGGGGAGGGGAGGGGCGGAAATGGTGCGGAGACAAGGGGAACGTTTCGTGTCAAGCTTGTCAGTCAGTCGCCGCCAGCCGGCACAAAAAAATCGGCACCGACACCGCCATACCGACCAACAATAACAGCACCCCCCCCCCCGTTTCGGCATCGCCGAAAGGCATCAACACCTCTTGTTTCTTTCTTCGTTCAAAGAAGCAGAGGTTTGCTGAGCGATCTTTCTGGGCCATCAGGCTCGTCTCGATGAGGCCTTTCCTCCAGTCGGGGACAGGGGATAGTTTTTCCTCAATTTCGAGGATCCGTTTGCATCTTGTCGACAGTTCCTATTTTCAGATAATATGGGATGAAAGAGTGGAAACGCCTCCCGTTGTTGGTGTTACCACCTCTCCCTTACTTTACGGTCCTCGTATTTCCACACGCCGGCTACAGTATTGCTGGAACGCTTGCCAATATTTGTACTGACAGCTGTCAGCACCGACAACAATCACGCAAAAATAAAAACAACAAAGCAAAATGGACACCAAAAATAAACAAATGATGAATACGATAAATGAAATAAACAAACAAACAAACAAAAACAAAACGAAGCAAAATAAACAAGTAAACAACAGCTGTCAGCACCGGCAACGATCACGAAAATAAAAATCAACTAAGCAAAACGGACACTAGAATATTACAAATAATGCATCAATGAAACAAAGAAAAACAAAACAAATCAAATCAAAACAAAACAAAACAAAACAAAACAAAACAAAAAACAAGCTCACAGGTGTTATTAAAAAACCGAACATCAGGAAGGGCCGGAGCAGCCCCTACAAGCGCCAAAATAACGAAACGATGCGCCCAGAAGGGGAGGGGGGGGTAACTCCTTCACCCCCGTGCTTCCTTCCTACGATGCATGCCACGGTCTACGGTGGGGGTGCACCCGACGTGTTGAGGCTCGTCACTTGAGCTATCTACGTACGATACGTCACCGAAAAGTGACACCGGAGGAAAAGTGTAACGCTTGACCCAATGAGCAACCCCATGGCGTACTTACCAGAACGAATAAGATATTGAGAAAACACAAAAGGGTCTTCCTACGATATCGGGTGGCGGTACTTCCCCAGTGGAGGAGCCTCGTGCGCCGGAAATATTTTAGTTATGGAGGACCCCCAGCCGTGATAAATATTTTGGTTGTTGCAGGAGCTCCGTCAGCACGAAAAATCTAGGCTTAAACGTGTTGCCCCCGTCTGAGCACGCGTCCTCCCTGCTGTCACCTGGAGGGTGACGTCCGCCGCGGGCGTCTCCTCCTCCAGAGTCTGGCATCGCTCTTGAACCCACCGGTACAGTCGCTCGTAGGCGGTCTCCTGGTGCTGGCTCAGGTGATCCAGGAGCTCGAACCTGCGACCACCGCAGGCAAAAAAATGAACAAACATAGCATGTTTTCTTGCTGTGTTGGTTGACGTTTTTTCAGGGTATAATCTTCCTCGGTAATTACCAGTACCGCCTAGCAGAAGGCGTTTTTGTTTTTGTTTTTTATTTCTTTTCGTCCCAGAAGATATTCGAGCCTGCCTCGCGTGCGACAGCAGGGGCTGCGCACTGATTACACGTTGTAACTGTACACTCATGGTTCAGAGCGAGAACACAACGATACCATGTCAGCAGCATGAACAAAAACAATCCAACAATAACAGCCCCAGCAACGATACTGCCACCCAACATCAACAGCACCAGCAACAACACCAGCAACACCAATACCGCCAATATCACTACTGACACCACCAACATGATCAACACTACCAGCACCAACACCGTCACCACCGTCATCACCAACACTACCATTAATATCAACACCAGCACCAACACCAACACCAGCACAAGCAACACCACCAACACCAACACCAACACCAACACCACCTGCACCAACACCAACACTACCCACACCAACAACACCTATGCCAGCAACACCAGCAGCATCACCATCACCACCGACACCAACAGCACGTTCACCAACACCAACACCAACATCTACGCTACGACCAACACCAACACCACCACCATCGCCAATACTGCCCGCACAAACACCAACATCGCCACCAATTTTTCAGCCAACAACGTACGCGCACAAAAAGGGGTGCGTGTGCGCGGAAGGGGCGCACATAGATAATTACAAAGGCAGTGCATGCGTTAGAGGGGAGGAAGGGGATAACCAATAATTTCACAGACGTCTTTTTGATTTAACTTACACAAAGAGTCAAAAACCATACACAGTGTCTGGTATACAAAAATCGTTGAGCAATATTTCTTCCATCGTTTCGAATCCACAGCAGAAACTTTAACCCTGGCCCTAGCCCCAACCTTGACCCATGTGCAGCATAAAATTTAGAGCTGTAGAGCGAAGAAAGAACGGATAGTTCTTATACATATCCGTACAGAATGGTTTAGTTTAGATTATCTGCGTATTCCTCGAAATTCAATCCGGATACGGGGAGGGGGCGGGGGCGGTGGGGGGCACTCGTATGTTGCTTGCCTCAGTCATGTGTTCATTGACCACGAAATCATTTTCGAGACGGAGCACCGCTCCTACTCCTAATAGACACACCTCGAATCGTGGGGTGCTCATTTCGTGTTTTTTCATATATTTCACGAAAACAAAAACAAAACATATGCGATCCCCTTCCTATTTCGCCTGTTGTCGCCACCATCCATCTCCTAGGATAGCGATCGTTTTCTCGCTCATATTCATTAATACTGCACCAACGTTCTCCATGTCACATTCGTCTGTTTTCCTCACGTCCTCCCAACACATCCCATGCATCCTCGTACATTTCACATTTTCCCACTATGTCAGTTCTACTCTCTTTTTCTATGCCACAGGGGCACACCTGTGCAACTTTTTCCTCCTCCTCTCGACTGCTGGTATACCCATTTCTTCTTTCGGGCCGGGTGGGGGGGGGGGGGGGGGGACACACCCTGCGCTCTGCGGGCTGGAGCCGACGAGGTGGCTGCACGACTCCCGGACAGCCTTAAGCCTCCGTAGGGCAGAGAAAAACCGGCGGCCCTGGTCCGGCTCTAGAGGGGCCGATAACGCCTCCACCTCTTCGGGCGTCAGCTGAAACTTGCGCAGGAACAGGGACACCTGTGTGTTTCATTTATACAGTCGCAGTCTAAGCAGCAGTCGCAGTAGTTGTTACGGGCGGGTTCCCTCATACCTACAAAACATACTTATTCGCGTGAAAAGACTTGCACGAAAAATGTAGCTGTAGGCGTTCGTTATGACATTCCGCAAGCAAGCCGGCAAGTAAGCCACACACAATTAGGTAGGCCAAGCAGGAAGCAGCCTGGGCGGGAAGCACGAACGAAAAGGTGCCACCGCCCTCCCCCGTCCCCCCCCGCGGCCCCCGCCTTCTACCGACCGCACCGGCGAGCTAAGACAACCGGCTCGCGCGCATCATTGTCGTTGTCACCCACCATCACCACTATTATGCCATGTCGAACGCGGCAGCCCTCCGTCTTGAAGCAGTGCGCACACGACACGCGAGAAGTCAAGACACATTACGACAAGAAAGGACAAAACAACCCGTCTCGGTTTTTCCTTCTCCATCCTTCTCTCCCTCTCTCCTTCCCTCCCTCCCTTCCTCCCTCCTTCCCTCCCTCCCTCCCTCCCTCCCACACACACGCACCTACGAACGCACGCACACACGCATTCACGCACGCACCCACGCACCCACGCACGCACCCACGCACCCACCGACCCACCGACCAACCCACCCACCCACCCACCCGCCCACCCACCTGGTCCGCGTGCTTTCCGAGCTGCGACCTCTGCTCCCGAAGAGCCTCCGCCCTCGCAGTGAACTGCTGCATGCTGCTGTCCGCGGCCGTTAGCCTTTCGGAGATCGAAACACAGCCGTCTTCTAGACCGGCTACGTACCCGTCTAACCCTTCTAAGCGGTCCCTGAGGCGCTCGAAGCTCTTTTGGAAGCAGGCGCTCAGATTGTAGTTCTGTTCGTTTTTTTGTTTTCGTGTGGTTGGTATGTGGCACCGATAGGGAGGGGGGGTGGGGGTGGGGGTGGAGGTGGGGGTTGGAGTTGGGGTTAGCGTTAAGGTTGGGGCTATTAATATTATTAGTGTTGGGGTCGGATTTGGGTTGGGGGGTACGGTGGGGGGTGAGGGGGGGGGCGTTGGGGATGGGGAGGGGTGGAGGGTGGAGGGTGGAGGGGTGGGGGAGGTGAGCAGTTACGCGGGGGGGGGGGTGGTGGAGGTGACGAAGCCGTCGAGATTAAGGCAGTCCCTGAGGCGGTTAGGGCTCTTCTGGAATTAGGCGCTCAATATGTGTTTATGTTTCGTTTGTGTTGCTGTTGGTGTATATGCGCTCAATATGTGTTTATGTTTCGTTTGTGTTGCTGTTGGTATATATGACATTAACAGAGGGAGTGAGGTTGAGGTTGGGGTGAGGGGTGAGGGGGGGGTACTAGGGGGGGTGAGGGTGGGGTGGGGTCGGGTTGGGGTGGGGGGATGGGGGTGCGGTGGGGTGGAGAGTGGGGGATTGAGGGGGTGGACAATTGGCCGGGGGGGGGGGGGTTGAGGGTGAACGGAGTATGCAGGGGGGGGGTATACATGAGTATCCGAGGCTCTGACCGCGTACTATTAATACAAGACTAACTTGTATGTAAATGTCAGGCATGGGGCATAGAATGATGGTGCATTTCTTGCGTAAGTCAATTCACGTCGACAGGTGTCGTATTTTCGTACAAATGGACCGTAGGAGAAAAGACCCTCGTACCTGTCGCTCGAGGTCCTCCCTGAGCGATCGCCTCGCATCCAGCGTGCTGTACTCGTGCCCGATACCGCCACCGCCGCCCCCCCCCGCCGATGCCTCGCCGTCGCCGCTCCCCCCGCCGCTGCCGCCACCACCACCGCCACCGCCGCTGCCACCACTAGCGGCCACCGCGCCCCGGCCACCCGCGTCGCTGAAAAGGGTGCTAATGGCGTCGAGGGACTCGAGGAGGGCAGGGGTGTCTGTCCGCATGTCCAGCACCTTCTTGAGCTTCTTATCCAGCACTCTGGACGCCATGATCTTAATATGGCTGCTGACGGCAAAAAAGCAGGGGTGTTTGATACTGGAATGATGGGATGGCTTGTACAAAACACGGCTCGTACACAACCGTGTACCAGGTATTTGAATGCAATGCAGCGCCAACGACATGCGTTGCTGTGCTTCTCGCCAGTGTTGTACAGCTCTACTTCTTAGCGATACGTCGTTGTATGAGGACTACCAATTAGCAACAGGTATGACAGCAGTATACCTGGTACAGAATGCAGGACACCTCGTAATAATAAAGAGGGTAATATGAAAGGCAGGCTTGTGTTTACAGGAAAATAAGAAAGCCCGGAGCCGTTATACTAAAGTTAGTGTATGATAGAACGCACTTTCCCAATAAGAAACTCAGCCTGGGTCATTATTGAGGTATCATGTTACGTGTCCTTTCTTGTATTTGGATAATATACTGAGGTATCGGCTTAGTCTGCTTTTGTCTTGTTGCCGGTTTGCTTGCTTGCTTGCTGCCTACCTTCCTGCCTGCTTATTGCCTGTTTGACGGACTCCTTGTTTCCTGCTGTTTGCGCTTAGCTTGCCTACGAGTACGCACCCGATTGAGAGGAAGGATCCTGCAATAACAGCAGTGCTTTCGTGGCCTGCCTCAGGTGGTGTAGATGGGCTGGTCGGGGGTATTCTACTTGCTGCGCTACAGCTGCTGCTACTGCTGCTGCTACTGCTGCTCAGCTGCTGCTGCTGCTGCTGTTGCTACTACTGCTACTGTTGATGCTGCTGCTGCTGCTGCTGCTGCTGCTGCTGCTGCCGCTACTGCTGCTGCTGCTGCCGCTGCTGCTGCTACGGCTGCTGTTGCTACTATTGCTGCTGAGTACCTATCCAGTACAAGGTACGAGGTATGTTGCACAGGCCCACTCTGTCCAACGAAGACAGAAGATGCGGGGGGAACCAGAACGACGGCAGAATCCAGAACGACGGCAGAATGAGTTTCTTCACTTGGAATTCTACGCCTAAAACACGTCGTCGGGGAGGTGCAACCTGACCAACTACAATTTTCACGACTTCAAAATACCTGTACGCCCCCGTTATGGCCCAGCGAGGACAAGCAACAGCTTACCGGCGAAGCTTCGCGCAGCACAGCTGGGAGCCGAACCTGGAAGATGAGTCCCACCTACCCCAAAACAAAAATGCCTTAACAGTATCCATGAACTCCTGGTTTCATCGCCATCCGCATCTTTTCGCTCGTGGTGTGCAGCCCGACACGACAGCTATCCACAAGAGTGATCACGGCATTGTGGTGTCTCGACCGATATACTATCTACCGGCGACGAGGAGCCGAAAAGCTCGGATCAGCGGAAGCTCTAGCGAGGGCGGGCAGGAAAGCAAAAAGGTCTCGAGGATTGTATTTTTTTTTGTGGGGCGGTCCTTGCGGGCAACGAACATCTGATACCAAACTAACAAAGGTGGAGGCGGGGGAGGGGGAGGGGGAGGAAACATGCGGCTAACGGCGGACGTCATAGTGGTGAGTGGACGAAGCAAGAAGGCTCAGATCTTATGCGATGTAGCGGTGTTTCCCTCCCTCCCTCTCGTGCCTGCGGTGTGTGCAGGGTTGTTCGCTGGTGAGAGGAAGCTATGAGTACGCTCGGAAAATCTTGACAAGCAGCAGAAAGATGTTTGCTCTGCTGGAGTGGTCTCCTGTCGGCTTGCTTCTCAAGAAGCAAGGGCATTTGCTTTTCTTCCCACTCTTGGAGGTTGTCGGGGTGGGATGGATCAGTGCCACACCTGGCGATAGAGAAGTGGCGTTATTGCATGCTTCGTGCGTGCTATCGGCGGGGAGACTGTCGGCAACGAGCTGGAAGTTGGCGTTCCCCCCGATCTCCGACCCGACGCAAATCGACTTACAAAAATAAAAAAAATCGAATCTGATGATGGTGACATGGTCACACGAGGTCCCTCTGAGCTTCGAGCGCAACAAAGAACAAGACAAGGGGCGGGGTGGGGAGGGAGAGACTGCTGTTGTGATTGTCCGATGAGAAGATCGTTGTGCGGTGCCAGACGCGCTGTTTGCCTGCGTGACGTTGCTGCTCTCTGACCCCCCCTTTGCCTGCCGCTGAAGTAGCTGCGGTGTGGACTCATGGACAGCAGGGGTGCCACAAGGAATGCAGAATGCAAAAGCATCGCAAAGGGCGCGCAGTGTTTTTTTTCAAAAGCAAGCAGAAAAAAGAAAATTTGAAAAATAGAACCCAGTACAAGTATCATGGCGGCGGCGTGGGTGTCAAGCCCCATTGGCCCCACCATACTCCAGGGAGGGGGCACCGCAAGTGCTACTGCTGCAGATTACTGGTGCGTTGAATGGGCTTAGTTTGATACTTCGAATATCAATGAACTATGAACCTTTTTGAGAAATATGTGCCGTTCCGCGATACGAGTACGAGTATGAAATCATACTTGCACCTGGAATTTGCTACTGCTGGTGCAGCTAGCTAATTAGACTAAAGCAAACGGTAGCGAACGGAGATGTGCGGTCTCATCATCCATGTTCATTAGATGTTCATACTGCTGTCTGTAGAGCACTCGTGGTCCCTCATTAGTGTGGTGCCTTGCCAGATGACCATGACCGCACCAAAGCGAGACACCGCACGATCACGGGATATTGGAGTGCTCTTATCAAAGTCGTGGCATGCGATCTGGGGCTCCGCACTAAAGGGTATCGCACTGTTGTTGTTGTTGTTGTTGTTGTTGTTGTTGTTGTTGTTGTTGCTGCTGCTGCTGTTGCTGTTGTTGTTGTCGTTGTTGTTGTTGTTGTTGTTGCCGTTGCCGTTGCTGTTGCTGTTGCTGTTGTTGTTGTTGTTGTTGTTGCTGTTGTTGTTGATATGGCTGTTGCTGTTGTTGTTGTTGTTGTTGTTGTTGTTGCGTTTTTTCTCACATTAACTCGCATCGTCAAGTCCGTGGTCACAGGACAGGCTCCAGTCACTCTGGAGTGGACTGACGTGGAACCACGGCTGTTCTTGTAGTGTGCGCGTCCAGCACATCTTTCGATAGTGCTTGCTTCGCGCGTGTCGTACATGTCTAGACTGCCGTATACACATCTACATGCATTTGAGTCCAATATGAGTCCGACATTCGAAGCGTCATCCTCTAGCCTACAGTATCAGCCCTATGATAGATCGCCATTCGTTTTTGTCATGTTTTCTTGTTTTCCCTCTGGAGCCACAAAATGTTTACCCGCAAACACTCGACTACTTTGGTTTCGTGCGTGCTGTCACAAACCGCAAGTCTCTTGCGGTACCTGTGTCCTGTGCGAGTATTCCAGCAGCAGTAAGATATTACCCCTTATGATGCTGGTTATGATGCTGGTTATAATGCTGGTTATAATGCTGGTTATGATGCTGATGCTATTGGTCTCCTCCTCTCTCGGCCGTGCTCTTCCGTCGTTCGTCATTCGTCCTTATTCTAACGTCGTACAGCACGCCCGTGCGAGCATCAACCCTTGCGATGAACGGGAGCTGGACCTGCGTGGGTACAAGATCCCGATGATAGAAAACTTGGGGGTGAGGACGCGGTGACACGCACAACACTGGTGTGTTCGGCAGTTTCTTCGTGGTGGTAGTGGTACTAGTGCTGGTTGTAGTAGTCGCGGTAGTAGTAGTAGTAGTAGTAGAAGTAGGAGGAGGAGGAGGAGGAGGAGGAATAGCTGCAGCAGCAGCAGGAGTAGCTTAGTCGCAGTTGTTGGTGCTGCTGATGTTGGTGTTGGTGTTGTCGTCGTCGTCGTTGTTGTTGTTGTTGTTGTTGTTGTTGATCTTGTTGTTGATCATGTTGTTTCTGTTGTTTTCGTTGTTATCGTTGCTGTCGTTGCTGTTGTTGTCGTTGTTGGTGCCGTTAACTTTGCTTTTTATTGTCGGGGGACCAGGTCACTCAGGACCAGTTCGACGCGATGGACTTCTCCGACAACGAGATCAAGAAGCTCGACAACTTCCCGCGATACAAACGCTTATCATCCCTCCTTCTCTGCAACAATCACGTCTCGAGGATCGCGCTGGATCTCGGCACACAGCTGCCCAACCTTTCCTGCCTCATCCTCACCAACAACAAGGTAGCGAGATCAGCACGATATTAACGCCTCCCACTCGAGATCTGCTTCGCGACAAGAATTCACCTTTTTTTTCCAGGAGACCCAGGGGTGGGGTACATGAGTGGCACCTGCTTATGTTGTTCATTTTAGTCTGTACGTTCTCCGACTTGGGGTGTTGAGTAGTTGCGCACCGCCAGACGGCCAAACTTTTGGCCCCATGAAAGAAACGAGGCGGGGGAACAGCATAGCTGGGGGCTTGTAGCCTATAATACGGATCGCGTGATGAATGGTTTGGAACGGAAATGTCGGCACCAATTCAAGGGGTCGGACCTAGGATTTTGACGAGAAACTCCTTCGCCATGGATGCGTGTCCCCCTGTCTTATCCCCCTCCCCCCCCCTCTCCTCCTCCTCCCTCCTTCTTCCTCTCCTCCTTCCTTCTCCCCTCTTCCTCTCCTCCCCTCCCTCTCCTTCCGTTTATCTCTTATCTGCAACCGCTGTTTCTGCTTAGTTGCGCACCTTGGGAGATCTAAAGGGCCTGAGCAGCTGCACGAAGCTGACGATGCTGTCTTTGCTGCACAATGAGGTTGTCAACAAGCAGTATTACCGCCTGTACACCATCAACCTCGTGCCGAGCCTCAAGCAGCTTGACTTCCAGAAGGTCACGGTTAAGGCGAGTGGTGGTGTTTGTTCGGTAACACACCCCAGCAGAGCAGCAGCAGAGCAGAGCAGCAGCAGAGCAGAGCAGCAGCAGAGCAGAGCAGCAGCAGAGCAGAGGAGCCATTGGTCTTGTGGTCGTTTTCGTCAATTTACCAACTCTATCCAATTTTTTTCGTCGACTTTGTCACTGCAAACGTTTCAATATTTTCGCCGATTTGTTCTGCTCTTGTTAATTTTTTCCCAATTGTGATTTATTTTGGTTATGACGTTGCGTGTGTGTTTTAGTCGCCTAATTGTCTTGCGCTTGTTCTCGCTCTTGCTCTTCCCTGCTGACGTTCTTGTTCCTTGTTCTCGTCGTATGCCTGCTGCGTGGCGGTGTCTTAATTTTCCACCCGGGTGGGCGGGGGTTCCGAACCTCGGCAGGAGCGAGAGGCGGCGGGGCGACTGGCGCGATCGCAGGCGGGACAGGCAATGATGCAGGACGTGGCCAAGCAGGCCGAGAAGGCCAAGACCTTCACCCCGGGAGCGCCGGCGGCAGCGGAGCAGAAGCTGACGGACGAGCACCGAGCCATCTACGCCGAGCGCATCGCCAAGGCTACGACCGTGGAAGAGGTGAGGCAGTCAGTCGGAGTCTCGTGGTGTGTTTTTGGCTGTTTTTTTGGATGGGGCGGATTTTGTTTCGGGTTTGGTTTGAGTGGGGTTGGGATGCGGTGGGGTAGGGTGGTTGGGTCTTGGTTTCGTTTCGTTTGAGATTCGATGGGTTGGCATGGGTTGGGTTGGTTTGGCTTCGGGTGGGTTGGGTCGGGTTGGGTTGGGTTGGGTCGGTTTGGTTTTGGTTGGGTTTGGTTTTGTTTGATTGGGTTGGGTTGGGTTGGGTTGGCCAGGGTAGCCATGTATGCAGAGCGCATCGCCGAAGCCACCGCGATGGAGGAGTTCAGCCAGTCAGTCCGAGTCGGTGGGGAGGAGTTGCCCTGAGCAGCTTCCGGCCGGTAAGAGAGTCTTGTGTGCGCGCGTCTTTCTTTTGTATGGCGCACCGCTTCATCTTGAAATTCCGGAATGCCGTCTTTGCGGTCGGGGGACCTTGCAAGGCGCTCACTGCCTCCAAACACGCGCGATTTGTCCCTCCGCCCCCCCTATTTTCACCCCTCCTCCCTCCCCCTCTTTCTTTGCTCTGTTCGCCTCCCCGCCCTACGACACATCCGTGTCGGTGGTGTGATTCATCCGGACAACAGATCGAAATGCTTTCCAAGAAGATCCAAGCCGGCATCATCCCGTCAGCAAATTACAAGCAAGGTGGTGGTGCTGCTGCTGCTGCTGGTGCCGCTGCTGACGCTGTCGCAAATGGTACCGCACCAGCCCCCGCTGCTGCTACTCCCGCCCCTGCCGCCACCGCCTCTCCGGAGAAAGCTTCCTCTCCGGAGAAGGCTTCTTCGCCTCCACACGTCGCCGCTGCTGCAAACGACGGCGGTGGCGTTAGAGGCAATGATGACGGAGATGCGAGCGACGGTGGCGGTCGCGTGAGCGACGAGATGTCGGCGTCAGAAACGGCTGGTGGTGACGAACCTACCCCCCCCACCGCTCACCAACCCCCGCCAGAGGTGGCCTCCTCTTCCGAGGGCTCTTCGGAGGTGGCAGGGGCTGCGGCGGTGCCAGCGCCGCCGCCGGTGGTGATGCCGGCCGGGGAAGCGGTGGAGGGGGGGATTTCGGTGATGGATGTGGTGCAGGTGGAGGCGGAGGCGGCGGCGACGGAGGGGGCGATGTCGGTGTCGGCGGTGGCAGCGGCGTTGGCGGAGGGAGAAGCGAGGGCGACGATAGAGGCGGAGATGGGGGCAGGGGGGACGGCTCCCGCAGAAGGACAAGACGGCGGAGCCGTTGACGAAGTTGGCGTTGAAGAAAACTTGCAAGGCGCCGCTGATGCTAATGTGGCTGTGAATGCGGCTGCGGCTGCGGCTGCGGCTGCGGCTGCTGCTGCTGATGCTGATGCTACGGCTGCTGCGACGGCGGAGGCGTTGGCAGCATCGACGTCCGGCATGGATGTTGAAGAGGGAGTGAGCGGAGCGCCGGGGGATGGATATGGTGAGGGTGAACAACCATCAGCGTCAGACGAGCGGGAAAGGGGGGGGGGAGAGGGGGATGAGGATGGCGATGACATGGTCGAGGAGGGGAACGGGCGAAATGAAGAACGAATGGACGGCGCGGGGGTGGAGGCGGTGGCGGAGGTGAAAGAGGTTGCCGCGCCTCCGGAGGGGGCAGGGGATATGGAGGAGGAGGAGGAGGAGGCCGCACCTGCGCAGGGGGCTGGGGATATGGGGGAGGAGGAGGCAACGCCTGCGGAGGGGGGGGGGGGGGTTGGAGGAGGTGGCGGCGACGGAGGTCGAAGAGGTGGAGGTTAAGCTCTCCGCGTCTGAGATAAAGTCTTTTAAGGTGGGCCATGTGGTATTATTATTAGTAGTAGCAGCAGTGTAATGGCAGTAGCAGATCAAGTATTTTTAAGGTGGGTGGTGTGTACTAGTAGTCGGTGAAGTATTTCAAGGTGGACTATGTGCTATTAATAGTAGATAATGTCTTCTATAGTGGGCTGTTTGCTATAACATGTAGATCAAGCGTTCTAACGTGGGCTGTGTGCTATTAATAGCAGATCAATTTGTTCTAAAGCGAGTTTTGTGCTATTTGTAGTAGCAGTGGTCGTCGCGTTCGGTGGCGTTTACTTTAGGAGAGTTGTTTTCGTCCGGGCGGCCTTTTCTACGGCGTAGCGATTTCAATGAATACAGTAAATATGATAGCGCCTTTTCGGGCCCGAGGCTGGCTTGCTGGCGGAACGCTCCGAAGTGTGCCGCATACAGTGGTGGCCGCCTTATAGTGTCGGTATGCGCCCGCCAACAATACCGACGCCGTTAGTATACCGGACGCCGATACCATTGATTTTAGTACCGATACGGGTAGTAGTATGGCGGGTTCCAGTCGTGCCAAACGATTTCGAAACCGGCACTATATCGGGAATAGGCACTATTCAAATGGCACTATAGGAAATCCCCACCGTACACGTATGACCTAAACTTGAAATTGCGCTTGCGGGGAGGCCCAGGGGATGAGATGCCCCAGTGGGCAAGCGTTTTGCTTACTGTGGACCGAGCGTAATCCTTGTGGCCGCGTGGAAGCATCGCCGCCGCCGCCGCAGCCGTGCAAAAAGCTTCGCAAGCGTTGCACTTGTATTGTGCGAGTGGTCCCAGGGTAGCATGAGAATGACTGTGCAACCAGATTAGCAATCCCTTGGCCTAGGTATTCAACGAATACTAGTGAAACACAAGCGGTATTCAGCTCTCTGGTCTATGTGAGGAACCCCGTCAGCCGATAATGACTTGTCCAAAATGTGCTACCCATGGGGTTGGGGTTATGTTAGTGTTTAGTATTAGGCATAGCCGTACCCCTAACCCTAACCCCCACGGCTGGCGCTGGTGAAGCCCGGTCGTTTGGAAGCGGGGCGCCTGCAGCGGCAATCGGCGCGCGATCATCCTGGGCAACGCGACGACGCAGTTGAAGCGCGCCGCCCTGTCCTGCGAGGACAGGATCCTTTGTCGTCCCCCCCTCCTTGCCCCCCCCCCCCCCCCCCCCCCCCCCCGTCTGTCGGTGCTGACGAGGTCTGTTCTTTTCGCCTCGTCTCTTTTACGTTCGTTCGACTTGAACCGCTGTACTTTAGTCGCTGCTTCCTTTTTTCTTTTGTTTTCGTTCGTTTTTCGTTCGTTTTCGAACGTGTTCGTTCATTTTCGTTCCGACATTCCATTGGCTTTTTTTTTTTGGGCGCATAGGTGGCGGATTTGAAGAAAAAGCTGGTGGAAATGAAGCTTCCCACAGATGGACTCAAGGCGGTACTCCAAGCGCGGCTGCTCCAGGCGTTCGGTTACTAACGGTAGCGTTGTGGGGTCGCCGCATATATTGCGTCCGAATTGCTTCTTGATCCTGCCTGGCAGCTTTTTCCCCTTCTATCCGACCGTACGCGCGCGTTTAGTCTGTGGTCGTTTTGTTTTGTTTTGTGTTGGTCGTCGCGTCAGAGGTGTGAAAAGGGACAAGGGGTGGGGCGGCGCGGGGGGGGGCATTACTCCAGCATGGATTACCCTGGCGTAAATCGCGGCATGAAAATAGCTCACGCTTCGAGGCAGAGGTTGTGCGATGGGGCGGGTAGGCGGTGGAGGGAGGAAGCAGAGAGTAGGGAGACAGAGAGAGTCTCGGTCATGTGTCGTGGGTGACGCTCATCCGTGTGACAGCATTCCGAGGTGTTTCGTTCGCTTGTTGGTTGCACGGGCGGGCGGGTGGCCATGTGTTGCGTGTGCGCAAAGGTCGGAGCATTGCTTCGCGAGAGAACAATGATAATGGCTTATTTTCGTCTGCGTGACAGACATAGCAGTGGTTGGTGGGAGATAGCAGCACGCCATTAACGAACATGAAGTTTGTTTGTTTTTTGCGCCAATTAATCTATCAACAGTGGTCCACGCGATATGGTACTTACGGCTCGAACTACGCCGACTGAGGACTGCTTGCAAGTGTGTCTCAAATCTACTACAACCTGTACGTTGTGCGAATAAGCCTACCAATTTTTAAAAGGGGGGATGCTGAGAGAATGACAGCGTTGTCTGCACGCTGGACGGGAAATTTTAGGGGGATTGAAGAGCTTCTCAGCTTCACCAACAAGCAACGGGGTCATTTGTGATATCAATCAGTGAAAAATTGGGATGGGATCTAGGCGACCCCTGGCCACTGACCATGACCGGAGTGATGGACATTACTTGGGGATCCCGTGGGCTCCCATGGGCTTTCCCGTGAGATCCAAACGATCCCATGAGATCCTCCCATACGAGTAGGAAATCCCATGAGGCCCGTGTTTATCTTCTGGGAAATAGATAACAGCAGTATTGCTGTACCAGGCACAAATCATCACATGTATCCCATGGGGCATCCCGTGGGATCCCAGATCCCATCCCGCCATCACTATTTTTTTCTTCTTTTCCGCTTCCCATTTCCCATGTGTGCCCCCCAGGTACTGCAGCAGCGTGACCCTAAAACCTAAAACTACTTCGTACTTCGCACGACAGTAGTCTGTATCGTATGCGTGACTTAACTTTGGAAGTTTGACTAGATAAGTACGGTGGCAGCCGGTCACTGGCTCATACATTTCGCGAAAGGTGGCATTTGTTCACTGGTCCAGGGCTCTATACGTACGTACGTACCCGAACATCCAACAAAAACGTGGAAATAGCTACAACCGACACCTGATTAGGCTTGTCAACCTGCATGGTGAGCGAACGGTGCAGCGCCTATCGCATTATTTTGTGGAACTCATGGAGCTTACATGGTTGGGCCCCCTCGCAGCATTCACGGCAGTGCAAACCTTCACCTTGTTGGTCACGTGGGTCGCCCTACAGATCCCCATGTCCCAGAGGGGCCTGCTGTGTAGGTACGTTTCAAAAAAACATGCTGGTATTTATTTCCGTATGTTACATCGTTCTTCGAGTTGTTGAACCCCCTTTGCCCACTCGAAGGGGAAGATACCTTGGTAGTCTCCTTCGCTCTTGAGACTGGAGGGGATGTCTTCAGACGTTTTGTGGGTCGGGAAGACGTAGGAGGTGGTCCGGTTCAAGGGAATGAAATGAGTGGGAAAACCGTGTTGTTATGACCCTCACAGTCTGGTGGAAAACAAGGCGGAAACCAAGCACTGAATCAACGTACGCTCTCGGTCTTGCAGATACCAAGAGTCTCTCTCTTACGCAGTATCTACTTTCTTCAGATACACGCCCTTTACCTACGTCTGCTGCCGATCGTGGACCGTGGTTCCGTCTTCGGTCTGGTTACGTTCTACGAAGTACTCAACTAGATTCCTGTACGATGATTGCCCGACCATTTGCCCAACCGTGCTACTACTCTATGCTGCACTACTAGCCTTCTGTACCCCGGTGTCTCTCGTCCGACAGCAGTCAGTTTCATGTTAGCTTCCCTTTCCGAATTGGCGCAGCGTCACTCGTCGTGTGGCCCCGGTGGCCATGGTCTGCGTCCCCTAGTCCCGAACTCCGAACTGCCTGGCAATTGTACTTTGAACCAATCTCACCACAATAGCCCACCTTGGTCCGCCATCACCACATAAAGGGCTTGCGGTGGAACAACTCTCATATGAGGTTGCGTATCGCAGGGACTACATTACCGCCATACCAAAACATGCCAGAAAATAACAGCAACCCCCGAGGAATAAAATTCCGGTACGCACCTGTATTACCATTCTCGTAGAACGAAAAGCCAAATACACTCTATGTACCCTGATTGCTTCATGCTGAAAGGTACTCATTTCTGTATTGCGGCCCCCCGCCCCACGAAGTTAACTTGCACCATGGTCTTGTTCCTCTGTACCGTAACCTCCGATACCCCCAACACGTTCTTACTGAGAATGCACCCCGCCCGCCCCCCCTAAGTTAACCTGCAGAATGGTCTTGTTTCTCTGCCTGCAACCCCCCCTGCCCCCCGAGTCTCCTCTCCTCTACTCTAACCAGGGTGTGTAGTTCATCGGGCTTCTCGTTCGCTGACGAATGCACCAGCACCAAGATCCTCGCCCCTCGCTTAACGGTCCTTTGGTAGATGAACGTTGCATTGCTTCCCCAGGTCCAGCATCCTAATGTTATGATGTAAACTTTTGCGGTCCGCGTCCTCCGCTAATCCCACCACCCTCGGCAGCTGCAGTCCTGTGTGGGTCGTTTAAACACAGATGTATGAACCAACGATGTCAGGTAATTACAGACTCGGCTTCTCTCTGTCGTCACAATACACAATATATCCTGTCGGCACATGTCTCTCGCATTTTCACGGGCAATAACTCGCTTAGCTACTTGGACTCTGTACCAACGATATCGTTTTGTCTCTCTGACTTGCACGGGTTCTCTCGCCCAGTATCTGTTTCCGTACTGCGTTGAATCCTCATGCCCCCACGTGGGGCGCTCTATCTAGCTCATCCCAGTACGAGCAATAGTTCACTGCGATTTTGCCACCCAGGCCCCTCGTCAGTCGATGCTTCGTTAGTGTTCGAGGCCTCACGCGATGTGTGTCTAGCTCTGCGGTCACATCGTCAATCGTTAGGTGAAACGAGGGCAAAATCTCCAAGTATTTGTTGAGAGCGCAGTTGCTCATGGCCCATGTCAAAAATGTCGGCGCGGTCTCTCTTACGTGGGGATTAAAACATTTCTTGCACCGCTGTTCCGACACCAGCGCATTTATCCTGCGTTGGCCGGGTTCATCTATAGTCAGTATTCAATGCTTTCAGCTTTGGTCTAATCTCACGTCCGTCGTCTATTTTACCTGGTCCTACGAATAACATCTTATACGGACGTATGAACCTGTTCGACAGTTAGTTGGCTAGTTTACGGACCAGTGCAAACGCCTTCTTCACTTTCGAGCTGCCCTCAGCCGGCTTTATCACATGTTCCCCTCATCCCGTGATGGTAGTATGGTTCTCATACGCCCACACGCCGTCTCCTATTGAAACCTTCGGTTTGTTGTTTACAATTTTCTCGATCACATCATTTATTTGCGGTTCATCGGGCGGTATCCAAGGTTGTCGATTATTATCTTAGAAGGTAGTGGCGTGAAAACCAAAGAGAGAAAAGGGACCACCCCCATTACCTAGGTTGGATGCGAGATAGGCAGGTGCGAGCGTACAACTTGGTACATACAAGAGAAGGACCGGCTAACGGAAGCGATTTGCCAAGCCGCAAATTATGAGATCAAGAATATTGTGAACAGCGAATCGAGGGTTGCAATAGGAGACAGGGTGTGGGTGTGTGACGACCATAGTACCAGCACCGGTGGAGGGAAACATGTGATACAGCCGGCTGAGGGCAGCTGGTGAAGGCGTTTGCACTGGTCAGTAAACCAGAGAACTGCTGTTGGACAGGTCCATACAAGGTTTTATTCGCAGGACCAGGTAAAACGGATGACGGGCGTGAGGTTGGACCAAGCTACGAAATATTACGAGGGTATTGGGTACTGACTGTAGATGGGCCCGGTCATTGCGGGATAACCCCCTCCCTCCTTACGCCCCCTTTTGATTCACCTGATTTTGTGGGACTCATTTTCTTTGTGTTGTCAACCTCCTATAATGGCAGTTGTTAAGGTTTTAGTGAGGTATTAGTCCGTGTGACCACTTGCATAATGAGGTATTAGTCCGTGTGACCACTTGCATAAGGTTCACCAATAGCTTACCCAAACTAAGCCTTATAATACTCTCCCTCCCTGAAACGGCGGGATAGCAGGTCGGCCGGATATACGGGCGGACGTGTCAATAACCAAGAGGTTTCATTTCCTGGGGATACCGCCGGGGAGAGCATTTTTCAAGTTCGACATACGCGTAGAGAAAGTCTGAAAAAGTTTATTATTGTGGATGGTGGGAATCGAACCCACGATCCAAAAACCCACGGTCCTGCCGGCGACGTCATTTGTTAGGAATTAGTGGGGTGTATCAGTCCGTTTGACCACGTGCAAAAGGTTGACCAATAGACTAGACTAATAGATGACCCAAACTACGCCTCATAACAGTGTACGCCAGCTACGTAGTTTTGTCGTGCAGTTGACGGCGCCACTCTGAGGGGAAGAGACCTTGGAGATCTCCTTCGCTCTTGAGGCTGGAGGGGATGCCTTCAGATGTTTAATTGATTCGGGAAGACGTGGGCAGTGGTCCGGTTCAAGGAGATGAAAGAAGTGGGAAAAGTGTTCATTATTGCTACTCTATTCTCACATTCCCGTGGGGTAGAAAACAAGGCGGAAACCAAGCACTGCATCAGCGCGACTCGAGTAGCTACCCAGTATCTACGGTGTGTACCTCAGCTACACGCCTTCTACCTACGTCTGCTGTCGACCGTGGATTGTCAGGTACCGTGTCAGCCTCCCTCTAGTAATTGTGCGATCGTGCCGCGAATGTGACGTTGGTTACTGTACCTGGTACAGCAGTAATAGATTCCTGTCATCATACAACTCTAATAGATTCTCGTACGGAGGGGCGAGGTTAACAAAGTCGGCGTTCTGCAGATGGACGAAAACTGGTACACAAACGAAAGTGTATGGAGCTTTTTTTACCCGGATCCCCAGGAGGATAGAAAAAAAAATAAAAAAAAAGATGATTGCCCACGCGGTCTATGTGCGGTATGTACAATCTTACTATTCTATGCTGCACTAGCTTTCTCTACCCCAGTGTCTCTCGTCCGACAGGACTCGTACAGCGATTTCACGTTAGTTTCCCTTACCTCATTTGCCCAGCTCCACATGGTCAGTTTCCATGGGGGCCTGGGGCTGGCGCGCTGGATCTGCTTGCTGGATATTGGTTCATCCCCTAGTCCCAAACACCGAACTGCCTCGCAACAACATCGAAACCCAATCTCACCTCGACCACACCCAAATGCCTTCTCTCAGAAGTAGGGACGAGGATCGCAGGAGGCAGATACATATTTCGCTGCCGAAGATCTGTCCACATCTCCTGTTGCTCGACGTTTTTTAACTCGTCGGTGAATTGCAACGTGGCGAGGCTGGCCCTGAGGCGGCTATCTATTCAAGCTCTCTTTTTTTCGCTCGCGGATCAAATCGAACCAACTGACTTGCTGTGGCCGTTGTGGTCGAGGGAGTTGGGTTGCTCGCGGAGTGGCGCAGCAAGGAGATCATGGACGGACTAGTACAGAGACTCAAGATTGTGCTGGACAAGATAACGGCTGCTAGGGCCCGACTAATCGCCTCTGCGAAGGTGAGCACGATATATATATAATAGAGGCAGTATGACACTGCCGCATCGCTGCTGTAACCCATCCTGTGCTCCGAGCTGCAAGCGAGGGGCGCCCATTCTGCTTCCCTGTCGCCTTTTCTCAGTATATATGACCCTCAGCACGCTATATATACCCGGTATAGTGGCTGAGTACGTGTACGAGGTACTGCTGTATAATATCAGGAACACTTTAATGCCCGTTTTTGTAGTGATCTCTAGGTCAGTGCCTCATTGTCCCAATTGTCAATGATCTATTCTGTTGTTCTTCCTGTGTACGTTTCCCTTCCCCCTGCGTTCCTGTTTCCCTCTCTTTCCAGCTTGTTTCCTTTTTTTTTTTTTTTTTTTTATCCTCCGGCGGATGGGGAAAAATAAAGCTTTAGCTCACCACACTTCCACGTATTTTCATACCCTCGTGTGTCGATTTAACTCAGTTGCTTTCGCAGCCCAACGCCAGCTTGTTTCCTTTTCGTTTTTTCATCTTTTTTTTCCTCCTGTAAATAAATAATCCGATGTGCTGGCTTGCTTGTGTTTTACCCAACACGTTAATGTCTTCATCAGGGCTCACTGCAGGAGTAATGCTTGTTACCACTAGTGATTACGTTTTGCCTCATGAAAAACTTACTTGAAACGAGCGACCGGTGTATCACGCAGCTTGCAAAGACGAGCATAGACACTAAAATCTGTCGAACTCACAGCTGACTTTAGTAATAGAATAATTTTATAAAAGTGCCGGCGACAGAAAGCGGTATACCGCAACCATTGCGCGCCACCATGCGGTACAGCAGAATACACCTAGATTTTTGACCCCGATCCGCGACGCTGATTGGTCAACTCAGCCTCGTACCGATGTTTGACACCAACCCCTTGCGGTACCTCGTACCGCGGCTTTTCAGCTCGGCCGTCACCGCTTTCTGACGTGACCCACACCGCTTTCTGTCGGAAAATATACCATGCGGACCGACTCGGGAAACCTCACGTCCCGCACTCTTTCAAATTCCGACCGAATCTCAACCATGGGCGTCACGTCATGTAGATTGCATGGCTACAATACTACATATGTAGAAGTCCATGCAGAAGACTACATGTAATAATATGCTCCCGATTATTTCAAGGTCCACATTTCAAAAGTCGAACAAGCCGTTGTTTTCGTACATGACCACAGTGTACGACTACAGATGGCGCCATCTTAAGGATATACTATTTTTTTGCCCGAGGCTCGGTTCTTGCTCTTCTTTTTATTCAATGGGGCATCTTTTATACGGAGTAGGTTTTAGTATATGGGTAGTGTATAATATGTTGTTTTCCGGGCATCTCAAGCGAGCCCAAGCCAATGGTAAGTGGTGGCGTCCTCTGCCTGCGTGGATTTCAACAGAATGCGGTGTACAAATGCGCAAGGCGAACGAGAGATTGGTGTGTGTGCATCGTCAGAGTCGATGGTGGCGCCATCGGTAGCTAGGATTTCAATAGAATGCGGTGTACGAACGCGCAAGGCGGACGCGAGGTGGTGTATTTGTGGGCCAAGAGAGTCGCGCGCGTGAAGCGGGACTGTCACTCCCCCTTAGTCCTTTTGTCCCACCCCTTTCTCCGCCGTTTATACATACATACGTGTACGTGGGGTGTGCGAGCCGTCTATGGTTGAGCAGCGGTTCGTGCTGTGTGCCGAAGGGGTGTTGCAATGATTGCTCTGAAGGAATCCGAGATATGAATGCGCGCAGTTCTATGCATACATGTACTACATGACGTGGCTCCCATGGTTGAAATTCGGTCGGAATTCAAAAGGGTGTGGGGCGTGAAGAGCCTCGGGCAAATTCGGTCCTCATGGTATATTTCCCGACAGAAAGCAGTATGGGTCACGTCAGAAAGCGGTGCCGGCCGAGCTGAAAAGCCGCGGAAACCGGTACGAGGCTGAATTGACCAATCAGCGTCGCGGATCGGGATCAAAAACCTAGGTGTATTCTGCTGTACCGCGCGGTGGCGCAGAATGACTGCGGTTTACCGCTTTCTGTCGTCTGCCCTGTATAAAATCCGTCTGCCCTGTATATAATTCATTCAATCGGCCGTACTCACTGCTGACGTTTTTCAATTTTTGATAAAATCTTTACACCATGGGAGTCACATGTATTCAAAGGTTAATACATCCATAAAAACGAGCCGCCGTTGTATCACGCAGTTTGCAAAGATGAGTATCGACCTTAAATTAGTCGAACTCACAGCTTACGTGCTTATAATAACTTTATGAAATCACCTTGCGTTACAGCATCGTATTGGAATGTGTACGAGTATCTTTGTCGTTTGGGACCACAGAGCTCTTCTCTTCAGGGGGCATCGGCAAGGACACTGGTTGTGCTGGATGGAGATGGGTGAAAAGTTCAGTGTAATGTTAAGAACACACACATACTAAAACGGGCCCCTCATCTTCAGTCCAAGTACAGCAGTACGTACTAAACACCAGTACGAAAGGTTATTTGGTCATGGAATTCCAAACGCGTACCAACGCGAAACATACGCAAGCCAGCACACCAAGCGACTTGCAAGGAAGAAGAAAAGAGTAAGAAGAAAAACTGGTGAAATAAAAAATGTAAGTAGAGAAAAGGAAACAGTCGGGGGGGGGGGGGTAAGAGGTACCCAGGAGAAGCAAAAAAAAGTACCAGGTACTTGTTTTTTAGTCAAAAGTGACAAGTTATACCTGTTTTTGGTTGTTGCTCTATAAATATCAAGAACACTTCAACTAGTTATTTGTATTAATAGTGAGCTCTCTGTTTCGTGCGACGGATGTCCTTTGCACCGTGCCCACTACCTGTACCGAGCTCAACGTGGACTGCCGGTTCTCTAGCACCCCCGCTATCATATGTATGATACGACGAGAACCCAGCACGATAGCCTGCTGATTATACCTGGTAGAGCGCTACCCGCTGGCCTGCTTGCAGCAGTAGCAGTATTAATTGTCACATTTTAACTCGTACTCGTAGCCATCTTCCACGCGGAGGGGTAGCCGCACTTGCACCTGATGTACAACTGCAGCATTATACTCTGGTGCACTCGAATTCGCAACTGCTTGCATGTAGGCACCAGTATCATACCGCAGCAGTGTGTGTTCCTCACATCAAACCGTTATTTCTATCATATTATATGTGCGAGTATCATACCCATCGACACCCAGCACTCCAGCACATCCAATGGCAGGCGTCCTCTGTGGAGTACGGTAGTAGGTGAAACTCGTTCCTACTAAAGTCGACTACGAGTATGTGGGTTCGAATCCTCCCGAGCGCATACTCGTGCTCTTATAATAGTGAAAAATTGACTAGCGGAAAGCGCGAGAGCGTTAGAGAGCAAGATTCGATGAAAATCGACGAGCATAACATGCTAAAAAGTGGAAATGCTGAACCCTATGCACAATAAAATTGAAGGCACGTACCTGGTATCGTGTAACACAGAAGAAAGCACCCCCCCCTCGGGTAACACCGCCCCACACATGAGCACACCCGGTGATATCTGTTTACCAGGTACGATGTATTTTTTTCATTTTTCTACCGTCACCTGATCACCGGGGGTACGCTGAACACCACACCCCCTACGGAGGTGCGTCTGAAAACAGCATCAAACTCCAAAATTACCACACCACCTAGAGGATACCGTTCACCCACAACACTGTTACTAACTCCTCCTACTGTGCCCTAAGCCTTGATTACCGGTGTGGGTAGTAGGATTGTGGCCAATTACGGAAGTTGTCGCTTGTTGTTGTACAGTGATCTCGAAAACCAACCAGTGCGCAATGCAACGGCGGTATATTGCTGTTGAGGGCGTCGGCTAGAAGCAAGGGTTTCAGATGATATGGCACAAGCTAGTGTTTCAGCGAGGCAAGGGCCTCTAAGGTGCAATCTTCGGGGGGTTCGACATGTTTAGAATGCCTATGGTGGTATATACCTATAACCAGGGCATACAGTAATTGGGACTCGGACGCCTATTTCCCAAGCCCAACGTGAGCTGGAAAGCGTGTTGCGTCACGCGCTCCAGGCGTGTAGCCCTCCACAGCGCCCCCAGATGGACCGTCGGAGGTAAACGAAATTGCGTTGATATACTCCCCAAAACGGCTCAACAAAGTGAGTTTAGATGCCCAAAACATTTTTTTCGACCACAGCGAAAACAAGAAAGGTGCCTCCATAATATTTACGGCCTCCATCGGGAAGGACATGTCCCCAAAAGGAACTTGACGAAATCAAGAGACACAGCAACACAGCGCACACAACTTACAGCCCCGAAGCCCGTATCTCGCAAACTCGAGGTCTGGCCGGGAGAGCGCTTCGATTTAGTAGTGGCCTCCTGTTGTGTCCGAAGAGCCCTGATGCAGTCTCGGCTAGACCACCCGCAGAGTGCATCGATCGGTGCGACGAGAAAGGTCCTCTTAATCCGCTGCTTTTTTAAGCCCGGCTTGGATTGTCTCTATTATTACAGAATATATTTGCTCGCAAACAAGTTGATTTGCCTATGTTTGTTCGAGCTAGTCATGAGCAATCGGCTCGCCAGCTGTCGCCGAGTCCGCAGATCGCCGACTAGGAACCCAGGGTCTTGTCGGGAGAGCGCTTGGGTGTCGCAGTGGCCGTCTGGTGTGTTCACGGAGTCCTGTGGCAAGCCCTGTGTCCCACGATATCTCGATGTTCTTATGTGAGACTGCTGTACGTGGTTTCTTGGAGTTTTTTATATGGGGTATAGTATTGACAGTATTGATAAACAAATCAAAAGTGCCAATACATTTTCCAAGTTTTTTCGAAGCGTTTTTTTTTGCGCCTAGGGCCCTTTTCCACCCAGATTTACGCTATTGCAGGGTCCCTGTTGTTGATGCTGCGCGTAATGTATCTGATTTTTGTAGTTGGTTTAACTTTGATTTTTTTATTGTTATATCCATTGCTGCGCAAGGCATCGCTATCGTTCCAATAAATTCCCATATGCTCTAAAACACTGTGATGCTACTACTGCACTACATTTATTCAGGTACCCCCTATGGTCTAAAACACTATGATACCAATGCGCCACAATTAATCATATACAGTAGTGGAACGGTGCGTCCCGATATTCCGATAAGCTTCACTCATCGCACCGCCCATTCTGTTATCCTGTTATACCCGGAGCCGGGAATGTAGTATTGAGTTGCGCTCGGGCGGTGTTGATTTCGTTGAATGTGCTATGGGCAGTGTTGGTTTGCGTGCGTTCTTGGAGGCATGTCGTCATTCTCTCCGAGTAATAATTGTAGAACAAAATGCAGATATAATAGTTTTTTCGCGGCTTCGACACGTAAGATATTAAGATTCAGTGGGGTGTTGTGTTTGTTGGCGCACTGTCTTCGAGGTTGTTTCTTGGCGGTTATCAACCGTGTCGGAAGGAACTGCCGTCTTGAAATCCATTTTTCTGTTGCTTGCTATATATGTGGTCCTATCCCTGTTGGCCACTGTCGCTACTACTGCTGGTGATGGAAACGCTGCTGCCATATCGCCACTGTCATTACTACTGTCGATGAGTTACCGTCTTCATGCGAAAACGTTGCTATTTTCCGTGTGGTCCTGCCGGCCGCCCTCGCGCTGCCAAGGTCTTGGACTCGCTTCATTGAGCGGGCGGCTTCATCCGCAGAACTTTGTACTGGTACAAACTATGAGTCACCCTCGGGGCCTGGATGTATAGCAAGACTACGTGTAAATATGAGCGTCGACCCTAAATTTATCGAACTCGCAGCTGATGTGTTTATAATGATTTTTATAAAGTAATTTTGTGGTCTTACCAACCTTGTGGCAGGAGTGAGTGTGCAGCAGCACAAGTACATCTCCCTACTACGCTGCGCCTCGGACGTGTCTCTTACCCCAGCAGCCCGGATTGCTATGCTTAGCGGGCCCTTTTTAAACTGGTGTACTCCACAAACAATTTAAATAGGCTGTTATGGACTCTTGAAAGTGTTGTCTCCCACCAACATTCCCCCGACGTTTCGGACACGTACGGGGAGGCCCACGCGCTTGCATATCGCACGATACACAGCCCGAAGCTCCCCGTACATACTAGTTTGTCACACGATATACACGCCGATCGCTAGAGTAGTTACCGACCCCCTTTCCAAGTCACGCGTGGCCCCGCGCGCTTCAATATTTCCCGTTCTCACATTGGCGCGCCGTCTATCACATCTACTAATTTCCAGGGTTTTTCACGGGTCATGACTTCACCGGAAAACCCCGAGTCGAGTCGGGTCGGGTCAAGAGGTGTTCGAAACCTCACGGGTCGGGTCGGGGGGTCCGGAGGTTTCAAATGTCATGGGTTTCCTGATCGGACCCGACCCGACCAACCAGAACTCATCCGACCCGTGAAAAAAAAGTCTTGCAAATTTCTCGTTACAGCCATTTCTCGCTGTGTTCCCATTAGTGCCCTAGTCGTGCGACCGTGAGAACGTAGTCAGTCCTCAAGACGTAGTGAATAACGAGATTCAAGGTCTCTACTCGTTGGTCAAAGCAGTATCAGTAGTACGTTGGCAAGCTTGAGTACAGCCATTCACCCAGTAGGTACACTCGTCAAGATGTGTCAGCTCTCGAGCGTACCTACTGGGTCCGTGACTACGTTCAAGCTTTGCTACCGTGCTGCTGGTGGCGTCTGCTGCTATTAATAGCTTGATCAACGGTTAGAGTTCTTGGATTTCGTGTTTCACCACTTCCAGAGGATTGGCTACTTTCTCATAGTCGCGGTACAGTACAGAGAGCGGTAATCGGCGGAGTTCCATGTTAGTGTCTGACTAGCGCGTTTGTGGCTTGATCTGTTGTCAATGTCGAAGCCAGTTGCTATGCTTAACGTACTTCGCCAAACTAAGAACTAGCCATGGAGTCCAGCAGAATTGCAGCCCTACCAATCATCCCGGAGTTGATGGCGTCGCAGTTGTCAAGTACCACACGCCGAACATAAGCCATACCCTCTCGAGGTGGTGAAGAACGAGATTCAAGAACTCTACATACTCGCTGATCGAGCCAGTAGCATACGGCATCAAGATGTGTCAGCTGACGAGCGTACCTTCTAGGTCCAACTCAAGCTTGCCACGGTGGCAGGCTTGAGTATGGCCGTAGGCCCGGTAGGCACACTCGTTGGCCGACATCTCTTGCTGGCGTCTGCTACTGGCTTTATTAACGAGTCGAGTCCTTGATACTTGTTTTGCGCCGCCTTCAGATGGTTGGCCAGTTTCTCACGGTTACGGTGCAAAGAACGGCAATTTGCGGAGCTCTTCGTCTTTGTGTTTAACTCACTAGTTTGTGGCTCGAGTTGTGGTAAATGCGTAATTGGGTCAGTTTATTGACTTATTTCGTCACTCGGCCAAGGACTAGCCATGTAAGCCCAGCCGACCGACAGCCCTATCAATCATCCCTCCAGAGAGTTGATGTCGGCGTAATTGGCGAATATCGCACCCAATACGCTAGCCGCCCCACGCCATCTATGGGGCAGTGGCGCACCTTGATTGCCTTTTCTATTTTGTTTTCCTCATGGAACCGCGGGGGGGGGGTTAGGTTGTTTTATCTGCCGTTTGCAAACGTTATTTTTCAAGGCATGCACTAATTTTTCATCACATGCGAGTTCTGGCTGAAATGCCGTGGGTCTCGTGGCCCAGGTTGTTTACACAGCGGTCGAAGTCGAACATAACCGCCGCACCGGCCTCGCACTTCGGGAACCGAGTCACGCGACTGTAACATAGTAGCCCATCCTCAAGAGGTAGTGGAGAACGGTTTTCAAATGCTCTATCATGGTACCAGATAGTCGTTAATTGGGCCAATAGCATACGTCAAGATGTGTCAGCCATCGAGCGTACCTTCTAGGTCCATGGTTGACTCAGAGTTTGCTACTGTTTCAAAAGCTCTACTCGCTGATAAAGCCAGTAGCAGACGTCATCAACATGTTTCAGCTGACGAGCGTACCTACTGGGTCCATGGCTTTACTCATGCTTGCCATCATACTGCTGACTACGAGCTTGGCACGGTGGCAAACTTGAGTATACCCATGGACTCACGTATGCTTGTTGGCCTTGATCACGTCTACTATGAGCTTTATCAGCGAGAGTAGTCCTTGCATTTTGTTATTCGCCACCTCCGGAAGATCAGCTACTTTCTCACGGTCATGGGAACAGAGAACGGTAGTTTGCGGAGTTACACGTCTTGTCGTATCTGAACGGCTCGTTTGTTTGCTCAAATGGTGCTAAATATTAAAGCCAATCAGTTGGCTTACTCCGTCACCCAACTAAGAAGTAGCCGTGAAGTCCAGCCGGCTGACAGGCCCATCTATTATCCCCCTACAAAGTCGACGGAGTTGTGGTTAGCAAGTATCGCACCCAGTGCGGTAGATAATCCTCTCGAGGTGGTAAAGAACGAGATTGAAGAATTTTACTCGTTTCCCCAGCCAGTTACATGTCGTCGAAGTGTGTCAGTGGACAAGAGCACCTTCTAGGTCCATGGCTCTGCTCGAAGCTTGCCACTGTATCAAGGGAGATTCAAGAACTCTACTCGTATCGAGCCAGTAGCGTACGTCCAGATGTGTTAGCTGACGAGCGTACCTTCTAGCTCCATGGCTAAACTCAAGCTTGCCATTGTGACAAGATTGAGTATTGCCGTGGGCCCGGTGGGTACGCTTCTCAGCTAACACATCTGGATGGCACATGATACTGAGCGAGTAGTTCTTGGATTTCATTGTTCACCAATTCCAGAGGGCTGGCCACTTCCTCATAGTCGCAGCGCCGTACAGAAAGGGGTGATTTGGGGAGTCGCATGTTAATGTCTGACTGGCGTGTTTGTTTGTGGCTTCATGTATAGTAAATGTCGGAGTCAGTTGCTCTGGCTCGCTTACTTCGTTGCCCAACTAAGAACTAGCCGTGGAGTCCACCCGAATCACAGCCCTACCACTCATCTCCATTTCGGAAAGTCGATGGCATCGCAGTTGCCAAGTATCACACCCAGTACATTTTAGCCATTATCCTCTCGAGATGGTAGCGAACGAGATGCAGGAACTCTTCTGTATTCGTTGATCGAGCCAGCAGCATGCGTCATCAAGACGTGTCAGCTGACGGGCGTATCTTCTAGGTCCATGGCTATACTCAAGGCTTGCTGCTGTTTGAAGGGGGGTTGAAGAACTCTACTCGTTGATTGAGCCAGCAGCATACGGCATCAAGATGTGTCAGCTGACGAGCGCACCTTCTAGGCCCACGGCTATACCCAAGCTTGCCACAGTGGCAGGCTTGATTTATTGCCGTGGGCCCGGTAGGTACACTCGTTGGCCGACACCTCTTGTTGGCGTCTGCTACTGGCTTTATCAACGAGTAGAATTCTTGATTTTTGTTCTTCGCCACCTCCAGATGGTTGGCTACTTTCTCACGGTCATGGGAACAGAGAACGGAAATTTACGGAGTTATACTTTGTAGTATGTGAATGGCTCGTTTACTTGCTCGAGTGGTGCTAAATATTAAACTCAGTTAGTTGGCTTACTCCGTCACCCGAGTAAGAAGTAGCCGTGAAGTCCAGCCGACCGACAGGCCTATCCATTATCCCCTCACAGAGACGACGGAGTCGAGGTTGCCAAGTATCACGCCCAGTACACTGGCCATGTCCTCTCGGGGTGGTGAAGAACGAGATTCAGGAACTCGTACGCGTTGATCGAGCCAGTAACGTACGTCATCAAGATGTGTCAGTTGACGGGCGTACCTTCTAGGCCCATGGCTCTGCTCAAGGCTTGCTACTGTATAAGGGGAAATTCATGAACTCTACTCGTTGATCGAGCCAGTAGCAGACGCCAGCAAGAGGTGTCAGCTAACGAGCGTACCCTCTAGGTCCATGGCCATGCTCAAGCTTGCCGCGATGGCAAACTTGATTATGGCCGTGGACCCGGTAGGTACACTCGTTGGCTGACACCTCTTGCTGGCGTCTGCTACTGGCTTTATCAACGAGTAGAGTTATTGATTTTTGTTCTTGGCCACCTCCGGAGGTTTGGCCCCTTTATCACAGCCATGGAACAGAAAACGGTATTTTGCGGAGATATACGTCTTTGTAATATCTGAATGGCGCGTTTATTTGTTCGAATGGTGCTAAATATCACAGCCAGTCAGCTGGCTTACTCCACCATGCAACTAAAAAATAGCCGTGAAGTCCAGCTGACCCACAGGCATACCGACCATCCCCATTTCGGAAAGCCGATGGCGTCTCAGTTGCCAAGTATCACATCCAGCACGCTGACCGCCCCGCGCTATATATATGGGGGGTGGCACTGTTCACCTTGATTGCCTATTTCTAGTGTATTGCGCGCTCCTGATGGAACCGCACATCCAGAAGAGTAGCTACTTTTTCGCGGTCACGGAACAGGGAACGGTAATTTGGCGGAGTTGCGTCCTTGTGTTTAGCGGGTTTGTGGCTTAAACTGCACTCTGTCCGGGATGATAGGAGCCACATAGTAATTGCTGAATATAAGTACCGTTTTACACGTTTGGCATCTCATGCGGCTGTGCAACATCAATAGGCAGCATCACCTTTTGACCGAACAACCAGGGTACAGGAAAATCCCCGGGTTCTCGCTCAGCCACTTCTCGCTGTGACTGACGCTGGGACAAAAGGGGGTCAGTTTTGAATTATGCTTACAAATTCAAAAAACGAGTTCGATTTTTTGTTGGCGTTTTTGGTTCGCGGACAAAAATGCGAATCCAGCGCAAGAAACAGCTCTTCAAGAACTTGATCGGAATGACCTTCAACCGGTTCAATCGTAAAACGAGCTCCGTCTTTCCTTGCTTAGGTAGTCGAAGTTAAGGTTGCCATCTTCTTTGTTCTCATCGTTTTTAGGTTTTGCGAGCGCGCTTGGTCATGGCAGACGCAGTGAAAAAAAACGAATCCTTAATTTTCAGTTTTCCGCCAAGAACTCGATGCAAATACCCAGACGACCCCTGCAATGCGGGGCAGCAGTGTGTAGTGATGATCAAAGTCAGCTTGTTGGCTCATTTCGTCACCCAACTAAGAACTGGTCGTGAAGTCCAGCAGAATCACAGCCCTACCAATAATCCCAGAGTTTTAATGTGGTCGCAGTTGGCAAGTATTACACCCAGTATGCTAGCCGCCCTGCACCATCTAGTTCGTATGGGGGTCAGCTTGATAGTCTAACATAATCACCACACCGGTCTCGCACTTCACATGGCCGAACCGAGTCACGTGCCCAAGGGAAATAAGTCAGCCATCTAGGAGATGACGAACAGCGGTTCAAAAACTCTGCTCGTTGATCGAGCCACACCGGCTTCGCGTATCACACGACGCGAACCGAGTCACGTGTCCAAGAGAAATGAGTCAATCATTTAGAGCTGATCACCAAGATTAGCAAACTCTACTTGTTGATCAAGCCTGTAGCACATGTGGTCGATATGTGTCAGCTGACGATCTTACCTTCTGGGTCCATATACTCAAGCTTGCCATCGTACTGGTGATGACGGACTTGATGCGGTGGCAAACTTAACTATTGCCATGGCCTGGGTAGATACGCTTGTTAGCTGATGCATCTTGATGACGTTTACTACTGGTTTTATGAGCGAGTACAGTTATTGAATTTGTTTTCCGCTATGTCCAGAGGATTGGCTACCTTCTCGCGGCCACAGAACATAGAGGCGGTGACGTCGTAGTTGATAATTATCACACCCAGCACGTTGGCCGCCCCGCTCCACCTACCGTGTAGTGCTGATCAACGCCCCGCGGGGCGCTAGTGTTACGACTTTCCGACCCTAAAAAGGCGCCCTGGAGCGTTTACCATGTGCCCGGGGCGTGTTCTTGAAAGCTCGTGCCTGAAAAAATCGCTCGCCGGGGCAATACCAAAAATTAAGTTTTTTACGGTCAGCGTATGATTCAGCTTGGGGGCCTTATTGAAGTGTCGCACGTCTCACGCTCTCCTCATGGCACCGCACGTCGCCTGAGGTTCTTCAATTGACGAGCTCTATTTTTCACCCAAAAACGTACTTTGAGGAAAACCATGAGCAATCCCATGTCCTCGGTATATGACGAACAATGTTGTAAAAGCGCAAATGGGACTTCAACCATGCTGAGTAGTTCCTGGCTTGAGGAACTGCGCCAGACAGAACTACGTTGGCATGCCCCAAAAAAACTAGCTACCCCGCGTCTGCCTGTTGATGAGTTGTTTTGGTGTTCCAATTTGTGTCTTCACGACGGTAAGGATTCGCCGCCCCCTCGGCATTCTTACAAGCGCTATAGTAGGGCGCTTCTTTTGTCCCCGCGAACTCAACCAAATCGCAGCTTGAGTAGAGTACAGGTCGCCGAATAAGAAACAGATAATACTGGCCCAGACTGGGGGTTTTATTTGAGATAGGGTGCGTTGTACACTGTCTCCAGTATCACGGTTCATGGATGTCTCTTATTTTCTCAAGCATCACGCTATTGGGTCTTGCTGCGCGCCTTACTATCGCCTGGGCGCCCTCCTTCGCCGCGAGACAGCTGTGCGCGCCGCTCGTCGATGGTCTTGCCGCTGCTGCTAGATGATGTCGTTGAGGGTGTTCTCCAGGACAGAATTGCCGCTGCGCAGACCCTCGCACGCGGGGTGCTGTGATCAAACACCACGCATGAGTAACGCCACAGCACCATTACTATCCTGTTTCTTATTAAACAGGATGTCCTGCACTGTATGCGTTGCACGTACTACTTTCACCAGCTCGGCATGACTTTGCGTAGACGATTCACATCACTCCACCCGTCAGTGTGTGCCGTCGGGAAGCACCCTGTTGGATATCGTTGTGGTTTTTCTACTGGTGTGTAGGTGTGGATGCGATTTTACTCAAACTGTCACATGCAGCCGACGTCGAGAGGTGGACTTCAGATCAAAATAGAAACGGAGAGATAAGGGTTACAGAGGGGCGTTATGTGGGGACGTCCCAGGAGGTATTTTGATTTTACCTTCGTCCTCCTTCTCTTCTTTTTCTTTTTTCCGGTAGTACCATAATGAGTTTCGTGGTATTGTTTGGTTTGCAAGCGGCACGGGATGGTATACCTCAGCCCGTGGTTTCGTTCGCTCTTCCGATTTGGCAATGCGGGGTGCACGTAGACGCATGCTGCGGTAGAGGCGGCGCACCATTGATTTTACTGGGGCATGTCACTTGAGGAGCTTCGTACCTATCCCAAAAAACTGATTTCGGCACAAACAAAAGTGCTGCCCGATGAAAAATCCCGTGGAAGGCTTTTTAGGTAGGCAACGAACTCTATGGGGAAAAAAAAGAACGAAATTTTCTGACAATTTTGGGTTAAGGAGCCCCGTCACCCAGAAATTGTTTCAGCGAAAAAGTGCTGCCGCTATTGTAGCACGCGTCGGTATGAATTCGTACGTGTTTTTTCTTCAACCGGGGTGCTTTCTTAGCCTTTTTTTTAACACGGGGCTGGATGTCAGGGAAGTTTGCAAGTGTGGGGACATTATCATCATGCGTATATATCATACACCGGTTGTATGCGACGGTGTGATTAAACCTCGCACGCCTACAAATGGTTGACGGGTATACGTTTTTGCGCTGTGGATCCCTGGAACTCGTCTGCTGCGTGGCCAAAAATGCACACGCATTTCTTCACAAGGTCCGGCAGGCGGTTGTTCTCAAGTAGTTCGGTGATGTGCTACTTGAGAACAGCCGCCTGTTGGGCATTCTGAAAAGTGGCTGTGGCTCTTCCACGTCGAAGCATAACTCAAGCCATATTAGACAACACGCGGCTCTATTGGTAGAAGCAGCAGTAATAGTGCATGCGCGGACAGCATTGTCTTACCGTATGCTCGCAACAATGCAAAATGTGGTTTTAGTGTTTAGCCTCGAGAACAAAAGAAGACTTGCAGCAATAAAAAATGGCCACGGTGAGAATCGAACGAAGGACTATGGATTTCCAAGTTTGAAAAATATATTTTGGCCCACTTTTGAATGACAAAAACGTTTGACTCAGGGCACCACGCAAGCGCGGTCAAGGCGCCCCCGGCGCGGTAGGGACCAGGGAGCACGACGAGGGATTTTCGGACAGAAAGGTGGTCCTCATCGCGAGCAAATACGAAAAACGCAAACAAAACGTATAGTCAAAGCTGAGGAGCACTCAGGGTATGCCACAAAGAATATCACCCTTGTATCTATATACCTACAGTAGGCGAGGGGATTGTTCACCATTTTTTCTTGAAAGACACATGCAACGGTAGCGGTGTCAGCATTCGCCTTCTGCTAAGGGTGGTGACTTGAGGAGCTTTCTACTTCAAAACCTGTTGTGACTAAACTGAAAGCACAACCAGATGAACAAAACCCATGGCCTAGGTGTACGAAAACAAGATAATTTTGCGAAACGATAATGACATTTTCCGGCGGTATTAGGTTGAGGAGCACCGCCAATTAGAAAATTATTTTGGCCGTTTTTTTTTTTCTGCGAGGGTAGTCACTTGAGGAGCTCTATACCCATCTGACGCAACACGCTATTTTGACCAAACTGAAAGGGCAACCCGATGAACAAACCCGTGGCCTAGGTATACGAAAATAATCATTTTTGCAAAACAGTATTTTGAATCCCGACGGTTTTAGGTTAAGGAGCGCCGCCATTCAGAAAATTATTTTGGCCGAAAGTCTTTATCGTAGCACTGGTCGAAAGTCAGTTTGTGGGTGAGATGTGCAGCTCGAAGTAACTTTTTGCCTTAGAGGGGTATATAGCTACTCAGGTGAGGAGAGTTAGAAAGAAAAGAGCGCACCTCTACCGTCACATTGTAATCCTCAAGCGAAGACCTCGTGGAAGCGCAGGTACACTCCTACAGTAGCGTGCTTAAGCTGCCCCGTGTAACCGACAATGCATGCTGGGATGCGGGTAGCACCATATTTTCCCTCGTGTCCTCACGTGAGGAGCTCTGTGCCTCACCCAATCACTGACTTTGAGGAAACTGAGAAGAGCGATGTGACGAACAAAACTCACGGCCTAGGGGTAAAAGTCGAAGAAATGCTATTAACAGTGTAAAACGCAACGATATAAGGTACTGTACTGTAGTTCCTTAGTTGAGCCCGGTTAATCAGAAATAGCGTTGGCCAAAAAGTGCTAGCCTTATCGTAGATATGGTAGATACCTGCTGGGACGTCGCCACATACTGCAGTATCGCTCTGCACCTCTGTATATGTTTCCCTGGTTCACCATTTGATCTTACTCCACCTACCTACGTACGTCGGCTGCATGTGACCCCTATACCTCCCTCCCTCCCTCCCTACCCCTTCCCCCTTCCCCCGCGTCGACCCGGGTGCCCCTTTTATATTGCCGTTCAGAACCCATCTTGGGCGCGGCCACGATTCGTGACGCACCTGCTGGGGCCGTTGATCGCGTTGGTCGTCATCGTCTCCACGTTCGTACACACGCAAAAGCTCAACCTCTTCAGCTTGTGAGTGTTCTCAACTCCGGAGTGCTGTATGCTGCTGCGGTCGGAAGAGGGTCCTCTCCAAATCGCGACCCAACCCAGCCCTCCCCCCAACCCTAACCGTTCCCCTGTTAACCCCCCAGCCTAAGCCCACACCGACGAGCGACCCGAGCGTGGCCTCGCCTCGACGCACGTTTTTCATTTCCTGAAAAAAATGTCCCGACCCTGCAAAAATCGTCTAATATTTTCCGCACTTTCTGGTGTGTTTTGATGCGTGACAGCCCTGGTGATGGCTACTGTCCTCCCCAATCCCGCCCTAGTCGAGGGGATCACCACGTTTGGTGTAGCGCACGTCGTGCGATCCTTTGTATTTTACGCGGCCGTATCAAGTACGAACATGATGTGTCTTGTGTTTGTAACAGGCACCCAACGTGCATGGCGCTGGCGTTTATGGTGCTTATGCCGGAGGGGGTAGTGGCTTACAAGAACCACCTGCTGCTGGACTCCTTCGGCCCTATCATGTCCAACAGTACCAAGGCAAAGAACAGGACGATTCACATGACGCTGCAGGCAAGAAAATGGAGGGGTTCGCAGAACATCATCAAGAAATGAAGAGAAAAATCTCAATGAAAAATATCAAGAGAATTATTTAACAATATCTGAAAAAAAGTTGCGCGACAAAAGACAGACGAGGACGACCGGTGGGGGTAATGGACGTCGAGGGGGGAAGGGAGCAGTACTGCTTTACGACTGGACCCAGCTTAGGCAAAATTGTTGAAAGACCGCGCTGATTGCTCAGTGCATACTTATTCCGAGAATTTTCCCAGGCGGCCGGGATCAGGGTTAGACCGAATATTGTTGGAAACATTACTTTTGGCGCTCAGAACTGAATTCTAGGCCAAGTATGTACCTGTTTTACTCGGCTGGACTGTAAAAAAACACGGATATACTCTTCAAGATCCATCCCGTAATTTTCCGAGGGCTTTCTGGAGCAGTTTTCCGTTTCTCTAGGGTCTCTTTCTGATTTTTTTGCGCAACCAATCAGCTGTCAGATATATGAAATGTTGGTCAGAACTGGGGCCAAGAAAAAATGAATCTTGGAGGATTTTTGGCTCAAAATCATCAGGTCGTCAGAACTGGCAAATTGGACGAACAGTCAAACTACGACTCTGGAGAACGGAAAAGTACGTCAGAACGCTGTAGGAAAACTACGGGGAACACCCTGAAGAGTCTACAGGTGTTTTGGCCGTCCCTCTGAGTACATCGCGTTTTATCGTTCTAAAATCTCAGCTCTGAGGGCCCGCAAATATGTTCCCATAGTAGTTGATCTTGTAGGGATCAACATCAAGCATATTTTCCCCAGTAAGGCCAAGTATATTTTCTCGATGCTTAGCCATTTGGTCTACACAGCTCTCGAGGGGGTGGCATGCGGCACTGGCGCTGGACCATTTCGTCTGTAAGACCGTTGAGGGGGAGTGTAGGGAATGCCATACGACGAATCGGCTTGTTGCAGATTGCGCGGCTGATCTTTTCCTGGGGGCGTTTTGGGGGGAGGAAGGTCTTTCTTTTTCAGGGAAACGGAGATCAAGAACGACGGACCAAAGAGCCCACGGTGACGATTAACCGTTTTGCTGATTTTGCGGCATGGCGCCTTGGGGGGGGGGGGGGCGCTCTCTGCCTTGCTTTTCCAACCTTTGTTTGATTCAGAGACCGAGAGGGGTTTGTTGGGATGGTTTGTCCTATTTTTCCGTCATTTATATGCCCTCGTTATCGACTCTATGTTATACCCGTTTTCACTCATTCATTTTCCCCTTGGTTCGTCTTTTTTTTTGCATGAACTAAGCTTGGTTTCCCCCATGAACGTCAACTGTATCCCCGCCCGTCCCTGTTTTACTTGCGCTTTTAACACTCCGTTATTTTTTCTCTCTGCGCCTTGTCCCAGATCCTGGCTTCCTTGTTCGCCGCTTTGGGTCTTCTTTTCATCGCCGCCAATAAGCTCTACCAGGGGAAAAACATCCTGCCGCACACGACGCACTCGGTGCTCGGCACGATAGTGAGTTCCGCCCGCAATTTGCCCATCCTGATGATGCCGACTGCGTGAGCCGCCTGCCGGTTTACGAATGACAGACGCCTAGGGAGGAATCGAAGCAGAGGTTTCTAGCTTGAATTCGAACACGGACACGGATCTCGTGGAATATTCGTACGAAACCGCGCCCGACCCAGCTGGCAGAATAGAGCCTTCGTCACTCCCGAGGCTAGGCATATTATGGCTCCGGCCAGCCGTTCCGTTTTGCCAAGGGAAACTCGAGAGCTAGAGGTACTGAAGATTGAGAGCTGGAGGTGCTGGGAGATCCGGATATATCAGTGGTAGACCGCGGGATGACCTGCTATTGTTGCCCCTGCTGCCATATTGCACAGACCGAGCGAAAAATGGAGAAAAACGCCTGTTTGCTGTATTTTTTGTCGGGTGTTGATGCACGATTAGTTCGTTTTTTCTTGTGTTCGTTTTCGCCGACTGTTGATAATCGATTGCGTCGTGTCTGCCCTCAACCGCTGCCGGGTGTTGTGCCTCCTTTCCAGGCTCTGCTGGCGATGGTGATGCAGGTGATGGTGGGACGGCTGAAGCAAGCAGGCTTCTCTACCAGCGGGGCGGACGGGCGCATCAGGGGCAAACGAAATTACCGATGGCACGGGAAGGTGAGAGGGGTTGGTGGAGACAAGTGTAGGGACCCCCCGATAAACGCCGTCTGAGCAAGGCGGTATACCGATATAAGGCGGTCAAAACCGCTTGGCGTGACTGGGGAATTTCGCTCACGACAAGGATTGAAGAGCTTCCCCCCAAAAGGCGGTCATATTGCTCTGGCACACCACCGCCTTAGTGGGGGACCCCTAGTGTAGTAGTGGTTGTCGTAATGGTGGTATTAGTGGTGGTGATGGCAGTGTTGGTGGCGGTGTGGATGAGTAAGTTGGTGGTAGCATCAGGGGAGCGCTAAATTTCCGATGGCATGGGATATTGAGAGGGGTTGTGCTGGTGGTGGCGGTTGTGTTGGTGGTGATGATGGCGTTGTTGTTGGTATAGACGGTGTTGGTGATGGTAGATGTGGTGCTGGTTGTGACGGTGGTGGTGGTGGTGGTGGCGGTCGTGGCGATGTTTTTGTTGTTGATGGTGGTGGTGATGGCGGTGGTGGTGTTGGTGCAAGCTTGGTCTCTGGAATGAGAAGACCCTCGACCCCAAGTTTGTTTATTGCTTCCCAAGTATGGTTTTGTTTTTATTCCCTTCGTGTTACTACGGTTGTGCTTTTTTCTTAGCTTGGAGAGGACAAGGAGCGATTTTATACGAAGTATCACTGTACGTACGTACTACTACTGCTACTGCTGCTACTTTCGAAAATAAAGTTCGATGCTCAAATTGGACACCATGTTGAACGCAAAGCCGCTGCGCACTGTGGCTTCTTGTCTGTCTAGATGGGTTTCTTATGTTGCCTCCTCCTTGTCCTCCTGCCCCCCCCCCTTCCCGGCCTCGCCTCCGCGCCCGTCCCTTCTCTCGGTGTGCATCATGCCGTTTTGTTTTGTTTGTAGATGGGCCTTCTGCTGTACGACTTAGCCACTACGTCATTCGTTTTTGGGGTGTTCGCGTTCTTCGGGATCTCTGTGACGGCCGTAGTGGTTCCCTTGCTGGTGGCATACGCTTGGCTGAACGTCCACCTTCAGGTATACGCTAAAGTGATACCAGTATATTCTGTCATAGACTGCCTGCGTCTGCGGTAGGGAGCGCGTCCTAAGCTCGACGCAAGCGGGATGAACGACACGCGCGCAAACAGCTAGTTGTACTGTTGCCCGTTCTTAATGAGTGGTTTACAAAACCGAACTTGTCGCTTTTGAAGTCCTGATATCTGGGCCCGAAAGGGTTATAGTGCGGCATGGACTGCCGGTGTCAGTGCAGCATTGGCTGCCTATGACAGTGCAGCAGGGGCTGCCTTGCGTGATGATGATTTTCTCGAATTGGCTCATTTCCCTGAAGTCCAGTCCGTGGCTACGAAAAAGCACTACGAAAAACGCCCTGGTGCAAGAAATTATAAAAGCAAGTAAATTTTAACATGTGCCGCAGTACCAGTACGCAAGGAGTTGGTGCTACGGGCTGCGGTATACCGTACTTTATCACTTACAGACCATGTCGAGGAGACTATCCATGGTACGTGTACCCGATGTCTAAATATTTGCAGCATGCGCTGCCTGGGGTCATGTAGCGTAGATAGGTTGCCTGCGTCAGTGTAGCGTTGGAGCTTGGGCCAATCAATGACATTTCTGGCTATGCAGCGGGGACCGTTTGCCGTCAGCCGGAAATCACTACCGACCGCACAACCTCGTGTTCCCCCGGTGCAGGCGGTTGATTATTTGTCTCGATGAAAACTCCCTCTGTCGATTTGTCGTTTCCTACCCATCCCGCCTCCCGTATAAACATAAACGCCAATTGAGTACGTTTTTATCTTGTGTTTGTTATAACCTCGGCAGATGCACGAGACGAAGCACCTCACCGTGCCCGTGTACAGCGAAGGAATGGACGCGCAGGCGGGGGAAGCCGTGCCCGAGGTGCAGCCTCTGACGGAAGAAGGCGGGGCTCAAGAGTCCAAAGGGGAAAGGACCTACCCCGTATAGCGTCTTGTATGATGGCGTTATTGTTGCTGATGTCTCTATTAGTAGCAGCGGTGCTCCGCTGATCACATTACTAAGGCAAGCAAGAAAAGAGCACACCCCCCCCCCCCTCCCCGCACGGTTCTTCACGTCGAAGGGGGATGCTGATCGGTGATGTAATGACTAAGGCAAGCAACCATTGGGTACCCCGCCCTTCCCCCTCGACCACCCAACTACTAACTCCACCAGGCACGCTTCATGTTATATGCTGGTGTGCTGGTATTGCACAAGTTTGCGATGCCAAAATCATTTTGTCTTTTGCCGGTCGCTTTTTTGTTTCATTTTGCCGTGCTTGTCGTTGGACAGCGCTTTGTCACGCAAAACCTGTGCACGACCTTGGACAGTATTGTTTTGTTGTAGCCGTAAAGTAGAGGCCAGGTAACCGAGAGCTTATACAGCAGCAGCAGCAGCAGTATGAATACCATACCTCCTGACGAGGGGGGTATGAAGTGTTTAGCCAATGGGAAGTCGTTGCCTGCTGCAGTTGTAGACCTGTCGTATGAAGTGTTTAGCCAATGTGAAGTCGTTGCCTGCTGCAGTTGTAGACCTGTCGTATGAAGTGTTCAGCCAATGGGAAGTCGTTGCCTGCTGCAGTTGAAGACCTGTCAAGCTGTGTGATTATTTTGCTGTTGGTTTCGCGAAGTTGTACGCTGTTGTTTTCGCACCGTATTTCGTTGCCTTTTTGTGACTTCGCGACGTCGTGCACTGCATTCACGATTGTTTTGTTTCCTGTTTCAAGGCCTATGCTGCTGCTGCAGTTGCACCTACCGAACAGGTTGCGATCGTGCCGTTTCCTGTTCCCTCAAAGTTAGTTCACGTACGGAAACGGTATAGCGGGTACGACTGCTGTGAGCGAAACGCTCAGTTGTTGTTCGCAGGCGTCTCTGGTCTTTTGCCTCTAGTATTGTAGATAGACGTTCTTTTTACCAACGGGAATTCATATACATAGAACCAGGATCTTTAACCTCTCGGTTGTTTGGCGTGTCAATGATTACAGTATTACGGAAACGAGGTTATTTGCTCTCGATATGGTGGATGATATTGCATCGAGAGAGCGGGATTGAGCGATGCGTTCACGGTCGGAGGACGGGGGAGTAGTACTTGCAGTCAGTTGACCAAATTCGTGGGCTACCGGCAATCCTCGGTATCGTTGTCTTGCTTGAAGGAGTTATGTACCACTACCTGGTACTCGTAGGAAAATAGAAACGTGTTGGGTGGCGGTCAAGAAAGTGCAGGGGTGCTGTTCCGTGCGCGGCGACGACAGACGAAGCAGGTAAACCACCCCAATAACTTAGTCTGATAGCCCAGTGTGGGCAGATAGACGGACACGGCACAGCGGCCACCCCGCCCCGATAAAAAAAGCACGTGCAAGCCACCTACCTGTAGAACAACTCTACTGTATCCCGTAGACAGAGTGTTTTCGTTTGCCGCCCGACAGTATGGTATGCAGTGCATGTTTCAATCCAGTATGTGTATGTTGAAAGTACTCGTGACTTCGTCGTGCTCGTATTCCTAATATTTTCCAGGGTGGTAGTCCTCGGTACCGTTTTTTTTTACGGTACCAGATCGGACGGTATTGCGAAATGACGGTACTTTTCAAACGGTTGACGGTATTTCGATTTCTCACGGTACCACTTTTGGCGGTACACGGTATCGCCGAATTTGACGGATCTTTTTCGGCGGTATCGACAAGTGACGGTATTTTCTAGACGGTAGACGGTTTTTCGACATTTGACGGTACTTTTTTGGCGGTACTGCAAAACGACGGTACCGGTCCCGGTACTGCCAAATTTGACGGTACTTTTTTGAGGGTACTGAAATACTCCCTCCGACTCTAAATATAAGGGCGGTTTGGAAATCCCGTAATATAAGGGCGGTTTGAGGGTTATTGGCAGAAACGTGCCATTTGGGCAAGGTGGACCTCGGATATCTTTGGCATACGATAGAATATCGCATTGGAGAGAGAGAAAAAAAAAAACGCTCGATGGGGGGGGGATGGTGCGGTGAAATCCCCTGATCGGGGAAATGGCGGAAATCTGCCGTGGTTGTACCCAGAAGGGACAACAGACCGCCGGTGCAGTCAAGGTCGATGCCCTTTCTGCCGCTTTTGCCCTTGCGGTTGTTCCCGATGTACGCACTGGGGTCTCCAGCTGCCTCCCGCTGCTCATGCTTCGCCCACACTCCCTTTATCGTCTTCCAGCTGCACCCGTACTTCTCCGCGGCTTCCACATACGCACCGTGCCGCAGTACCCCGTCTTTGCTGTTGGCGAGAAGGTGGCGAATCACCTCTTCTCTCTCCAAAACGCTGAAATTCTTGCGTTTCGTCCCTTGAGAGGCACTCCCAGCAGCGGACATGGCTCAACAGCAGTTGGGAAGGTGTTCGACCGGAGCTCCAAAGTTGGGGTGGTGAGATCGGGCGCGGTCTGCTGTTGTGGGCTGCACCTTGCTGGTGTGTGTTCAGAAAGACCCCTGTTCTGCGCGCTGCGCAGCAGTGCGGCGGAACCAATAAAAAAAACGGTTCGGGAAAAGAGTTCTGCAGACCCGAGTTATACCGCTTTTTGTCCAAACCGCCCTTATATTTAGGGTCGGAGGGAGTATGACGGTTCCGCTACTGAGAAATACAGAATTACGAATGACGAAATACTTGACAGTACCTGCCGGGCGGCGATCAAGCATGCCGGCACCACCACGCTGATGTTCCCGCATACCTACATAGAACGGACGAATTGAACAGCCACCGAATCACCACTTGAATTCCCAGTCACCGAATCACCAGCAACAACAGGAACCTCGACACTACTGCTGCCATCGGCATCCCCCTGTACAGCGGCCATCTTTCGGGTTCTGCTGGGCCGCACACGCACTGTACGCAGGCGCCTTTGTGTGTGTGGCAGCAGGCCGCTGTTGCGACCACCAGCCACCAGCAGAGAGAGAGAAAGAGGTTCTCCCCAACAGAAACAACATAGCCCGATAGAACAAAAAAAAAAGCAGGAAAAAGGAAAAAAAAAAGACAAAGAACAAAGGAGAAGAAAAAAAAGACAGGCATCTGGGGTTCGAACCCAATGCTCGTCGTTCACACGTCCTCCCACTAGCCATCACCCTACAATCTTTGACGGTTCTGAATATGACGGTTTTTCTAAACGGGAAACGGTACTTCGCTTATTTGACGGTACTTTTATGGCGGTGCTGCAAAATGACGGTACTTTTTAAACGGTTGACGGTTTTTCGATTTTTAACGGTACCGCCTTCGGCGGTACACGGTTTGCCCAAATATGACGGTATTTATTCCGCCGAGTACCGGGACCGACGTACAGCACGGGAAAATTACCTCGGGAATTTTCCCGAGGACTACCCTGATATTTTCGGAGGGTCTCTTGTCACGGAAACTGGAAACGTGTCGTTCTGTCTGTCTGCCCGTGCGTCCGTCTGTCTGTCTGTGTCACCTAGATCCATTTAATTGCTGGAATAAACACCGTAACTGTCAGCAAGTAATTTTCCAGACTTAAGTAGACAGAAGGTAACAAAAATGAGTTTTTTTACTGGAAATTTACAGGCAGCCCACCTGTTGTGCCGATAGACTCAAATACATCACTTTCGTCCATGGTTCGGGCATACTGTACATAGCACTGCATTGCAAATCTTTGGCGCTTTACAGAAAAGCATCTTTGGTGCTCGTATATATAAGCTCCCGCCTTTCTTGACAATACCGGAGTCGGCAGAGTTGCCGTCGGAGCTACGTCAATGTCGAGATTCTCTTCCTTACGAGGTGAATTGAAACTGCATCTATCTGCTCGACTCCTTATTACCAGATATGGCTTATGTGAGGTTGTGGACAGGTGTTCATCTCAATTTCGCGGAATATGTTTTTTTTTCATGCGGCAGCAGCTTAGCTGTTGTAACCTCCTGTTTGCTGATGCAACAAATTCTCCTCGACTTGATGGCGTTGGTGATTCGCTTTCATTACAAAAAACGTTCATGATACATAGTCTATAGCCTATTGCAGTTGTTTCGCTAAAAAAAATCACTCACCAGACGAAGGCAGCCACATTTAATTTATTACTAAGTTACACATACATGCCGTAGCTCCAATTCACCCCTCCCCCGCCCCCCAACGCCCCCTCCTTCCCCACAACCCGCACCATCGCCCAGGCATAGCACCACGCGTATAGCAAGCCCCTACATCTATCTATGCGACCTAAAGCTGTTGGACATCCCCTTCCCCCCAACCCCCCCCACCCCTTCGAACACTCCGCACTCTCCTCACTGGTTGTACGACTTACATACAGGATACACATGATCGACTGATGCATTCCTTCCACAACCGTCAGATTTGTCCCCTTTAAAGTTTTATAGTTTCCGCGCACAGCTTGAGTTGCCCCCCCCCCCCCCCCCCCCCGCCGCCGCTCTATCTTGTTCAAACCCAGGTCCCCACGCCCTTGAAACCTCCGCCCTCCCCTCACCGGTTATACGACTTACAGGATACACTTGGTAGTAACCTGATGCATTTCCTTCCACCGCTGTCAGATTTTGTCCCCCTCAAAAACGGGTTTTTGTAGTTCCGCGCACAGACTAGCTAACATCACCCTGTTGACCCTGGAGTACAAGCTACACAATAGTTTCCAGGGGAAACGCCGACCTATATTCTTAACGAGGACACACACACCCAGAAATACGCGCGATCGGAGGATCACACAGCTTGCAAAGATGAGTTTCGACAAAGTCTTCGATCTCACAGCTGGAGTGTATTTTTTTTATTTAACTTCATGTCGTGGACATTGGATTCGGTGTACGGTAGTGGTTTGTTCTTTGTTCGACCCTGGGCTGATTTTTTTTTCCTCCTACCATCTGGTATTATACCTTAAACTGGCGTAGAGACCACAAGTACGCTATATATACCTTTTTATGATGGTTACGTTTTTGGCCAGTTAGTCAGACAGCCTGGAGGTTTTCATCACTGAGGATCTCAGCAATTTAAGGAGCTTGGGCGCTCTTAGATCGTGTAGCGCGTTCCAAATGAAAACAGCCGGCTTGTTCTTTGTGCAAGGGGCAAGATGCCATTTAATCGTGGCTGGAAATATTTTCGCGATGAACAAACATCTCCCATATTATGCGTGTCGAGACAACGACACAAACAGCCCATCCAAAACACACAACCAAAAATGTGTCTGGAAGTAGAGTGACGGACGGCGGTCCGACTTAATACCTCGACTATACTAGTTTTAGTGTAGATCCTATTGGAGTGACTGACGACGCCAAAAACTGTCATCGCCTCACATATTTGCAGTCAACCACTGGAGAGTCTTGGCGTGTGACGTGTGTACCAGCGTGCCGCAACTGGTCCAGGCAACGCCAAACCTACGACCAGCGCAATACGATCCAGATGCGGCGAACCCTTTGAGTTACTGCAAAAGTGAACTCGTGAAAAGTCCACGTTGATTGCTGCACAGCAGTACAAAACTCATGATTTACTGATTTACTGCAGCGTTTTCCTTTATCCGTTGAGAGTACAAGAAGAGAACAGGAGGAAAAAAAGAGTGACCGAGAGGAGGGGACGCAGCGGTCTCGAATTATCCTTGACAAAAAGAAAACTGCTGTTGATCACAATTCAGTTAACTACCATCTTGCCCTCAAGTGATGAGTGCCTGACGCGACTCGTACGAGTGTACAGGACAACACTGTTGCTGCTGCTACGTCAAAACGTCGAGGTATGCTGGTGTATACACTGCTGCTACAACAAAAGTACGCGCACGTTCAAGACAATTCCATTACCGATCATCGACTAGACGACTACCGACTACTAACACGACCCCTTGATGGAGGTGACAATAGTGAAATTTAATATGTATACGACCTGGCGCCATTTAGACGCACACAACAAAGTAGAAAGTTGAAAACAGTTTGCCTCCTTAGGGTTGTCTATCGTCCTCTTTCTCCTTTAGCCCATCAACGAAAACACGTGACAAGAAACCACTCGAGACCATTGCAGTTGAGAAACACAAAACACTAAAAATATTAAACCGCCACCCTCTTGGCACCGTCTAGTTTGGTTCCTTTCCTCCAGCACATCACCAACAACACACGACAAGCAATCACTAACATATCAAAACAGATACCAGTAGTAGGACCTAAGAGGAAAAACACAACAACAATCGACTACCTGATACTTACTAAAACAAACGACAAAGGAGCTGAGAGGGGAAGCATTTGAAAAAACAACTACCAGGTACGATTTAATAAATCAAACGACAACGGTACAGCATCGGCCACACCAAGCAGCCCGGGATGCTGGGGTGGAGAATGCGTCCGAATTGCACCGCTGTAAAAGGAGCCGTACGTATGACACCCGAGCAGCATGACGATACTCGTACAGCCGCACGCCCTTTCCCTAGACGCTTGACAAGATCGCAGTCGTCGTTTTTGGGTCGCCATACATGGGTATGGGTCCCATAGGGGTTAGGACGCACAATACACGAAACAGCAAAAACATCTGAAAAAAACGCCGTCGTCTAAATAACGCCATCGTCTAGGGTCAAGGAACACAAAACAGCACGAAAAAGAAACCGACATCGCCGAACGTTAAGAAACACATGAACAAAAACAGTCACAAAAACACCTTCGTCTATATATCTGAAGACACAAGAGAAAACAAAAACAATTTGCTCGCCAATGGCTACCTGTTAGAACTGCATCCACGTTTTTGGGACAAACCACTGGAAATTTGGGTGAAAAGTTTCTCGCAGTAAAAGGGTTTAATACACACAAAACAAAAACCACCGACGTCTACCTGGCTTCCTTTTCGCCTCTACCAGAACCTACACCAACACCGCCGCCGCTAGAAGTGCTGTGCCTTCTGCTCATCCCCGGGGCCCCGCGAGACAAAGATTTCGCGGGCGACGATGACGAGTGTGATATGCGCTGGAGCATGAAAACCGTCGCCCCCTCCTTCGCCTGGACGTGGGTGAAGCCCGTCCCGTTCCACGACACGTACGCGTTCAGCGACCGGCAGTGGATGATCACTCGGCCGCGTTCGTCTCCGACAAGGACGCCGTCCGGGCCCGCCGGCGTGCCCACCCACTCCAGTCTCAGGTCTTCCCAGTCACCTCCCACCACGTCTCGGTCCCATGCCTGGGGGCGGGCGGTGGGGAGAAGGAGGGTGTATCCATTTCATGCATAGCCGCAGTCGTACGACCAAAAACGGAGGGGGGGGAGGGGGTAAGGATGAATTTGGCCCACGTACTTAGTTGGAATATCGTCGCATCGAAGGGAGGGAGGGGTAGTTGCCTAGTTTTTCACACAGGCAAGGTAGGCAAGGCCAAAAGAGCAGACAAGCGAGCCAAGAGAAAAAAAATTACCAAGCCAAAATTGACAAAGTCAACACCGGGTGAACACCAACCAAAAAGGATGCAAGATACATACTGCTGTACCATCATTCGTCCTACTAATAGTAATAATAGCTACTCGTACGGGTGCAGCGGCCAGCAGACCTTACCACTTACCAGGTACCAGTATTCGACACTAGCTGACGCACACTATGTACGAGACGAGGAGGACTAGCCCTCAACACTGGTTGATTGGGTTCCGGTTAAGGTTAGGGTTATTTTATGGTATCATACACGGTGAATATCAAACCATAGTTTGGTTTGACCATTTTTTTGGGGGGAATTTCTTCCACTCCAGAGTGGCTGAAGCCTATCCAGTATCCATATAACCACGGATTTGATTACGGCGACGATGAGTAAATGTGAGAAAAACAACAGTGTCGCAAAATTGGTGTGTACCTGGTACCAGTTAGTTGCCCTCGCAGCGGCGATGAGTACAGCAACACTTACCACCCATGTGAGCGGATGCTTGATGCCCAGGAAAAAGAGGAAGGTGTTGGTTGCTCTCGATCGGATTCGCACGTGGCCCTTGTGTCGCCCGTTCTCGCACTGGAAGAGCATGCGATGCGCCTCATGCTGCGTCACCTGCATCCGATGGGTGCGCGTGCGCACCGATGACAACAACGAAAAACAACAAAACACGTAGCAGAGTAGCACAGATAGTTCTCTCTGCGCGACGCCAACAAGAACAAGAACAAGAGCAACAAACAATAACAATAACAAGAACAAGAACGAGAACAACAAAAACAATAACAACGCCCACGACAACAATCACCACAACCACAACAGCCACAACACCAACACCAACACCACCACCACCAACAACAACAACCGAAAAACAAAACAACGAAAAACAAAAAAACATTAGCAAACCAACACCCCTCCAGCTCGGGCTACACAACAAATTACACGCGTTTTCCTTGTCGCGCTTTTAGCACCAACCTCTCCTGGGAACCTTGGGGCGACCTTAAACCCGCCCCAGAAGGACAGCAGCCAGTTGAGCTGCGGGTGGTGCGGCTGCTCCTCGACGTACAGCCAGGACGCATCGTCGCACACCTTGATGAAAAACGTGCTGTGCAGAAGCTCGTCGAAGTCGTCTTCCGTAAAAAAGTTCATCTTCGACTGCCGGGAGAGGTTGAGGGTGCGCGGCGGAGGTAGGAGGGAGGGCATGCGGCCATGGAATCAAAAGAGAGTTAGACATGAACGTGTGCGGGAGAGGCGGTTTCCAGCCCACGGTTCTTCGCGTGGCTGATGCAATAATCGTCATTTTCCTCCCTTATTATTACTAGCGTCCCTCTCAAGTCCTAAAAAGGGTTGGGCTAACCAACTGATCTGTGTTTTCAGCCGTTCGCAAACAATAACAAAGTCCCCACCTCCACAGCAGTAGGCGCTTGCTAAAACCTGCAACGAGCACCACGCACCACGCCCGCGTCACGGCAGATATTAGGCGAGATGCCGGAAACAGAGGCAAATGCCGAGCCGAACACCGGTGTCAGCCAGACCGAGAGCATAAAAAGGGACATTGACGAGGAAAGCAATACGCCACCATCACCCTCACCTGCTGCCGGGACCCCCGCCGCCTCGAAGTGCCTAGCGCCCGAGACCATTTGTCGATCGACGTCCAGCGGCTAACAGTCCGGCCCCCACCTCCACCCCGGACGTCGCCGGCCGCTTTATCCGCCGCCGCTGCCGCTGCTGCCGCAGCCGATGCCGCCACTTCTACCGCTGTGGGTGGCACCGCCATCGCCGCGACCCCCGCAACCACCTGGTGCGGTCCGGCATCATCCTCTCCTCCTGCGGTGCTCCCGGTCACCTCCACTGCGGAGGCTACTACTGGCGAAGTCGGGGAAGAAGCGGTGAGCGCTCGGAGTCGCCGGCGGCTACCCCTCAACCCCGTCCCGTGGCCTCCGGCCCCGCCGTCGTCCGACGTCCAACCGCTTCTTGACCCTCGCGCCGATCCTGCGTCCGACCGCCGGCTTTCGCCGCCGCTGCCGCCATCGTACACGCTGCTGCTGCCACCACTACCGCCATCGCCGCCAACGCCGGTGTCGTGGGCGTTGGAGCCACTAAAGCGGCCCGCGTCAGCTCCGGTGCCGCCGTCGAAGGCTTCAACGCCACGGTGAAGATATTCGTTTGGCGGAGAGTTATTATTATTCGGGTTTTTGTCCGACTTGGACGGGCGGCTGTCGCGGCCACGGCGACTGTTACTGCTGCGGCGGCTGTTGCTGTCACGACGAGGTCGATCGGCAGACATTGGCAGATTTTCTCGGGTCGAAGGAGAGGGAGAGATCGAGTGCGAAGGAGACGGCGGCTGCTGGCCGGGCTGGCAGGCCGCAAAAAGGTTGGGAAAGTGAATATTATTTTTATGGTGATGCTGCTGGTGCTGATGCTGGTGAGGATTGTTCTCGAGCGTAAGATCATCACGATGGTTGTCACCGTTTGCCTCATCTCCGCGACGAGGTTCGCTGTTCCCAGATCTTCCCGCGGCTCGGCTCCTCGGCGAAGCAGGCACAACACTGCCGCCACCGCCGCCATCACCCAGAGCCGAACCGTGTTGAGAAGTTGCTGCTAGTGCTGCTGACGCCACGCCTTTTGCGACACCTTCTCCCACGTCCGCGCTTCTTGATCTCCGGTGGTGTCCGCTTGTACGGATGCTGTCGTTGGCGTCGCCTCCCGGGTCCCGCCAGCCGCTGTGGCCGTTGTCACTTGGACTCTCGGGGACGTCAGGACGGGCCTGAGGTGGGGGTGAGGAGACGGGAGAGAGCTCGTGGAATCTATCTAGATATCCTAAGGGAATTTATCGCACGATAAAAAGAATCAGACGGGATTTCCTGCGGAGGAAAAAAAAACCTTCGGGCTGAACACCGGCGCCGCGTGGACACAACGGAAGGGGGGGGAGGAGGGCGGGTGTAACTCAGGAGATCCCTTGATCGTACCGCCGCTTTCAATGTGTAACACTGTCCGTTACACGCCAAGAACGGCCACGGTGAGGGGATGCGCCAAACAAAAAGAAACCGCTAGAACGTTGCGAACACAAGGAAAAAAAAAACAGAAGCAGGAACTACAAGAAACAACTATAGAGATGATTAGTAGGGCCCTTCCTCACCGTGGACGGTGTTTCTGAGGCGACGCTTGATGTCCGGCCAAAAAATAGGGGGCGCAAAAGAACAGTCAGAGCGCAAGAGGCCGGGCGTCACAGCGCACCTTCCGGTTCGAGGCGTTTCCACCCGATTGCCAAGGCCACAACACCGGCGTTGCGCGATCTCGGCCGACATCATCGTCACTACCCCCACTCGACGCCTCGAAAAACCCAGGCCCCTGTCGAAAGCAGCGGGGGGGGGGGGCAAGGAGGGGTGGCCGTGGAGCGGGGGTTGTCGATATAAAGCGGATCTGCATCGTACCTGTGTGTAGCTGCAACTTCAACACGTGAAACTGTTGATATAATTTGGGTCTGTACAGCCTGAGACAATGCGGTGTAACCCAAATCAAAGAGCTTCAACATGTAGAAAATCTGTAGAAGCGAAATATCCGACAGATATCTGGCAGGGAGGGGGGAGGGAGGGAGGGAGGAAAGGAGAGAGAGCAGAAATTGAAGTATCACAGTGCCTCCCGACGCTTTACCAGGCCGCATCGCTCGTTGCTGAAGAAAAGGATCAGTTGTTCGCACATTGATTAGGGCGGGAATGGGGGCGAAACGGGGGCGGCGCCAACGCCAAAGATCGACGAGCACGTTGATCATGCCATGCACAGCAAACTGCGCCGACGTAGAGGATACGGCACTGGCACTACTGCCGCCTGCCCTTCCTCGTTGCTGTGCGGGTGGAATCGCCCCCCTCCACTCTGGTAGGTAAAAACTCGATGCGCTTCGTCTCGGCATTGTGGGGATGCGCGGGTTTACGGTCTTAAGACTGCGGCCATGCACGACAATGAGTACACCACTCCCCCCAACACCGGGCGGCGATAGGCAACACCGACACACCGAAAAGCGCTCCCGCCAGAATCGCGAATCGAGTCCGATCGATCACGCCGACGCAATCCAAGACCGAAAATCGTTATTGATTATATTTTCACGATAAAAGCGAGCAAGTGCCGCGGCGCTGTAAATTCAAGCCGCCGAGAACGCCAAGGGCCAAATCCTTTCATACCCAGGTCTCCGATTCGGTACACAACAGAGGCCAGAGCTCGCCAGATCGGATCTATCCTATTATCGGCTGTCGTGCAGTAGTCGCACGCGCAGGTGTGGCCACACAAAGAAAAGAGGAAAAAAACGCCCCCAGAAAAAACGGGGATTGGCGGGAGCCCTTAGCTTGCCTCGTCCTCGACTTGGAAGCTGTGCCCTAGCATGCGATCGACGTGCCACCGTAAGGCTCGAGCTATTAAGTGCACCACCACCCCATTTATCACGTGCTTCGGAGTGTGAAGGATAGCCCAGTACCCGAGCGCGTGATACTCTGAGCTTACCTACAAGCGAGCGATCATAAACGAGAGGGCGGAGGGCACGGGCGGGGAGGGTGCGGGGGGGCTTGACCCTTTTACCACTCTACAAATATCCCTCAAAAGTTCAAGATGTCCAGTTCCAAAGGGGCTAAACCACGGTAACCCGTAACCCGAGGAAAAGGGATGGCTGGTGCAGGTAGTAGTACATTTTTTTTCGCTGCCACAACCAACAACGCCTCAATGAGGTTCCGGTCCGGTTCCAGCGACAGCAGACGTGCGGCGTACCACATCATGTCAGCATTGTTGCACGGAAGCATGGCTCTGCCAGTGCACATCGCCATTCGTATCCAGCACACGACAACGCAAGCACTACGGTGGTACCTGGTACAGCAGTATGACCGTTTGAACGTTTTTTTCTTTTTGCTTCCTCCTACTGTATTCTGGAGCAATTTTGACTCTATGCTGCTACCCGCAACGAACATCCGTCCATAGCTCAACTGAAGTATCGTTCTACCCGTAACTCCACAAACACCAGGTTGCCTCGGAGACAACTTTCTAGCACTTAGAACACGTTTTCGGGCTGGTTGGTATGGTACGCAGGTTCGCAGCGCAGCAGTGATCGCTCCATCTTCACCGCGTCTACCGATGACCTTAAGTTAATCACGTTCTCCGCTTGCAGCAGCTACAGTAGCAGCAGCATAAACAAGCGTGGAAATTGACACCAAATGGAACTATTCATGTTGTACGAGTACGACCACGACTGACTGCTGTACCAGGCAATCAAACAGCAGTCAAACCGTACCACAGCAGCAGCAAACAGCAAGTGCGTTTGCTCATCAACCAACGGCGGTTGCAACATCATACCTGGCAGCAATAATACACTTGCAATTAGAGTATCCTGGCGCTGCACCGCAGAGTATACCAGTTACAGAGGGCAGTATATATTTCACGTTTCGAAATGACGAACACTATTAATACTGCTGTGCGCTCGTGTTTGTCTTGGTGCCTCGATACAACTCACGTGAAGCATCAGCACGCAGGCACCGAACGTAGACACGGCGATGAAGGCGACGTTGGTTACCACCTCGGGTAGCTTGCGCTCCACCCACCGCCTCCCCTGCGGCCCGAAGAGGGACCTGTCTACAGCGGTGGCGAACCCTTGTGTGTCAACTAGAGCCATGCTGCTGCTGTTGCTGCTACTGCGGCTGTTGCTGTTCGTAGGGCAATTTTTAACCTCTCTTTAATGCTCGCTCAGCAGCGTATAGCTGCCGTAGCTGTAGACCCCGCACAGCTCGAAGAGGAGAGAGGCAGACCTGCTGCTGGCCCTGGCAGGTTTCCGCGTCGGCCTCGCACAGCAGACTTCTAGCTTGCGTACTGAACATCTACGCTCTTGGTTGTTTACATGCCAGAAGAAGGGACGAAAAATTAAGCAATACATACAGAAACCCCGGGGAGGAAATACTTAGTAATGAATTAAGTATGCAGCGCCAACCCCTAGACACTATTTCTAGATTGAGTCAAAGAGACGATGCGGGAAAATAACACGACATCTTCCTGTCTGCTGTTTCTGTCCTTTGTGCTTGCTTTTCGATTGGCGTGGGATCTGGGATCTGCGATATTTTTTTATCCTCCTCCATGGAGACCTCGTTTTTTCCAGTTTTTTTCTGTGGTGTCTGGTTGTCTGGTTGCGGGCTGGGGGGCTAGTGCTGCTGGGAATTGGGCATCAGGAGGGCCCGTTAGGCGAATACGTATTACGGCTGCTGATGATGTTGTTGTCCAGTGAGGTAAGAATAGGGACGAGGTTCGCGCGCCGAGCACGTTGCTGTGATGCTGTGCTGCTGCTGCTGCTTGCTGTAGTAGGACATACATGATCAGCTTGCGCTGCCGGGGTTGTAACGAGGACCGCTGATAGGGACAGCTCACGCTATCGCTATATCGTAGTGGAATCCGAAGGATGCGCCAGCTAGCGTTGGGTTGCGAAGGTAACTGAGTTAAACCGACACACGACGCGTATGAAAATACGTGGAAGTGTGGTGAGTTAGTTTTCCCCATCCGCCGGAGGATGAAAAAAAAAAAAAAATGCATGCGAGCAATCGCGCGTACAACCCGTACAACAACTAACTGCAGCTGCTGTTTGTTGTCTTCTTGTTGTACCTGGTACGTTGTACTAGGTACGTCGTACGTCCACGTCCCCACTTCACTGAGTCCCTAGATTGTAGGGACCAACCCAGACCACGCACTAGGCGCGGGGCAGGCGTCTTAGCAGTTGTGGCTTACGAGTTTTGCTGTGGGATGTGCAAGAGCCGGGAAACTGCGAAAAACGGAAAAATATCTTCGTTGACCAATTAAATATGTGCCGGTTCGTTTTTCAGTTTCCCAATAATTACGCCGCATCTACTCCTCCGGCAACCGTCATGCTATCCCCCACATGCCGGCTTAACGCCGATCGAAGCTATATCAATTATCGGCGCGTAGCATCCGCATGCTATCATACTGGAACAGTCTCAATCATGCCATTAAGGGGAGGAGAAGTTCAGACGTTTGCGAGAATACGTCCCTCGGGTAAAGATGTCTGTGGGTCCCTCGGCGAGTCAATCATTTACGAGATCCGTCAAGGAGACGGCGATCATGACCAAGCATCATTAGACGAGGTCGGTTTAATTTCCACCCACGTTCTTGGAGCACCAGCTATCATTGTTGGATTAGAGTACACATTAATGATTTCCGCAGTATGATTGTAATATACAGAAGGGCTAACTCTGTACCTTCAGTAAGGTGTGATATGATACGTACGATCGTATTATAGTCTACTTGTACGAAGTATCACGGCACCGCACTCTACGGGGTTTTCGTGTCTGGGGTTGTTCTGCCTCCGTGGGCAGGGTGGTCGTGACTTTCAAGTAGCAAACCTCGGACGTTTTCGTCCAACCTCTCTCGAGAGTCAGAGTAACCTAACCCCACTCCCGAGGCCTGAGTATGAGCACTGCTGTACGTAGCGTACGTTCCGTATACCTTGTTCGATCAATCGAACATTCGGGTACGTAAGAGCTTTTTGGGTTTGTTGTACCTAAGAACAGCAGCAGCAAGCAGCAAGTCCGTCGCACGGAGATGTTTTGTCCTTCGGCTGATTCGGGAACCATTCTTCGTTGGGGCTCGTCTCCACCCCATCCGGCTAACCTGTCTTACGGTTGACCAGATTTACTTGTCTTGTACCAGGTATCTGGTGTCACGCGTGCTTGAAGTCGCTGCCTTGAACTTTGCCACTGCTTCGGCACGAGGCACCTGACTTCACAGCCTGTGACCGATTCGTCGTTGTAGCACCATACACCCGACATCACAGTCTGGCGCGTTCATAACGACAGATCAACGCTACAAGCATGCGTGTACATACTGTAGGTACTATGCGTGTCGAGAGGTGTGTTATACCTGGTAGAATATTTGCGTTCCCGCGGGCGGCTTGTGTTTTACTGAACTTCTCTCCAGCAGGAGACGCTGCAGATGGCCATCCCGGAGGAGCACCAGAGCGCGGCGGGGGGCAGGGATTCCGTTCGGTACAACTTCACAAAAGTGCTGGACGACAACTCTACGCAAGAGGTGTGCAGGCTGTCGGGCCCAATGGTCGGGTTTGTTCGCGGGTTCTGTCAACATGTTGTCGCGTGTACAATTTTGTAGCATCATTAGACTAGGCAATGAGGGTGCACATATGTAGTTATCGTCTCCCTCGAATGTGGAAATTTATTTCCTAGACAGAACTTTATAGCTATGAGTATGCGTACGGGCCTAGCCGCCAATAATCTTCCAGTAGACTACTGTATATCAGGTGGCGGGTTGGCTTGATAACAGTTCCCGTGCGCAGAGCGATTCTGAACCGGAGGCGCTGTTCTAAAATCGTCCTGGTGTCCCTCTCTGGTGCTCCCCACTCACCGACCTATATCCTTCACGAGGAATGAAATATCTGCGCGTTCGGCCCGATACAACATGTGGGCGATATCTCAGTCAACCGTTCACGCACATACTTCGCTCTTTCTCTTCTGCGATCTGTTTTACTGCACAATGGACGAATTTATGAGCATATTAGTAGGCCTACGTGCCGATTTGTTAAAGAAAAAACAGAGTCTGAACGTCTCCACTACCTACTGTTGTCCTCGCGAAACCCCCTGCACTCTCGACATTTGACTTTATCATTTTCCCACATGTAACAAAAGCACAGTACCGGCTTCGAATCACCCCAAGAGTACTTCTTGCGTTTTTTCAGCAAAACTGCATATCTGAAATTCATGGTATGATTTCGTCGGACGCGGCGGGAGAAAGACAGGGCGCACAATCCCGTTAGCGCACACCGGTCCGTCCGAGTAGAACGGCAGCGTTGATTAAAGAAAGGGGTTGCAACGCTTAGGTTAAATCTAGGGTCTAGAGCTCAACAGCCTGGCCAACCCCGGATTGTGCTTTCCTTAAATGTGGGCCATAGCAACTGTCCCATAGTAAGCGCTGACTATGGGAGAGCAGATATGGTTGCACATGTATTCAAGCAGTTCGTCTCCAAAACACGGGTTCAGTTGTTCACTTATAAAGGGGTTAATGCAGTGATCGGCTCAAGCAAATGAAAAGCACGTGGTAGATCCAGGAATCAAAAACAAAACAAATGCGACGGCATCTTCTTCCCCTCCGTGCTGCCCCTTAACTTGCTCCCGCCGTCTTCGGCCAACAACAACGACAACGCACCGCGGAATAATGACCCTGGCCTCGTGATTACTCGTATGTAGGAAGTTTTCAAAGCGGTGGCGTCGAGCACCGTCTTGGGGTGTTTGCGGGGCTTCAGCGGCACGATTTTCGCCTACGGTCAGACAAACAGCGGCAAGACGTGGACAGTTACTGGCGGTGAGAGTTTCGAGGAGCGAGGCATAGCGCCCCGGGCGATCGGGCTGCTGTTTCGGGAGATCAGGAACGCTGAGACCGCGGGCTTGCCCGTGCGATACGAGGTAAGTCGACCCAAAGGATATCAAGGGTTGCGGCAGCGGCAACCAAAAGAGCGCCCCCCGCCCCCTCCCCCCTCCTCCCGCTCCCCCTCTCGCCCGCCCCCCGCGCCCGGGTTTGAAGCAGAGGGCTGTGGCAGTGACAACCAAAACAGAGATAGCCTAGGGATTGAAACAACGGCACCTCTGGGGTTGAAACAGAGGCGCCTGAAGGATTGGCCGCATGTAGCGATGATTTGCATATTGTTTTGCGGTTAACATCTAGTGCTGTTGCATATAAGTCGCCCACACCGCCACCGAACATGTCGTGTTGGAGGTCACGCGGTCCAGCATTCCGCCATTTTTTCCCCGACATGGGTTGCTCGTTTCGGCCGTCCTGCTTTGGCCATCGGGAACATGTAGTTAGCTGCGGAGGTGTAAGAACAGCAGTGCTGGTTTAAAGTCGCACGACGTGCCTCATGGAGAGTGCGAATGATTAAAAGCAACAAGCTCAATCGTGACTAGGACGTCAATAGTAGGAGGCAATCGCCATTTGAAATTTGCTGGCAATCGCCATTTTCGCCGGCGAACGCCTTTCACTTTCGCTTGCAAACCCAATTTGTTTCGCTGGTAATCGCCTTTTTTTTTGCTGGCAAGGCATTTTTCTTTCGCTGACGATCGCCTTTTGCTTTCAGTAGCAAACACATTTTTGCTGTCGCTGGCAATTGCTTTTTCGCTTACGCTGGAAATGGCCTTTTGCTTTCGCTGGCAATCAACTTTCGCCATCGTTGTTTGGGTGGGTACGCGCGTCCTAACTCGAAATCTACCAGGAGCGTGTGTGCAAACTGTTGGGCGTTTCCAACCGAAAATGGCGGTTGTGCAGTGATGTTACCGTCAAGGATACAAAGCCCACCCCAAATTTGCGTCCAGAGTGGCACCCGACCATCAGTAACAGGGGGAAATCGCTTTTGCAATTCGCTGTTGCTTTTAACGTCAAGTGCTTTGAATACCGTACAACCTCCATCGTGAAGAATGCGGTTGGTTCATCGCTCAAACGGAGCTGGACACCTATAACAGGGAGATTGTTGCTGCTTCCGCTGCTCGGATAGGTGCGCGCGTCCTACCTCGAGGTCTACGAGGAGCGCGTTTACGACCTGTTGGGCGTTTCCAACCGAGACAGGCCGAAGGAGGAATGGGAGACGGTGTCACTAAGTTCGGATGCAGAGGGGAACCAGGTTCTCAAGGGCATAGCGTCTTTCGATGTTGACAACGAGGGTGAGAGGGAAAAGATGTATGAGAAGCATCCTATACCTTGCCACACAATTTGCGGCGTCATGCAGCGTGAAATTAGGCCGTATAGTTGGCAGTGTAATGAGGCGCAGTAAAATGTGCATCGCGAGACATGAAGCACACAGTATGTAAATCCGGTCAATCTTAGCACACTACAGAGGCGCGGTGGGCCATGATGGGAACGCCCCGATAGCCAAGCATTTTCCAGCATCCACCTGAACAGGTAGCGTCTTCCTTGAATTCAAGGTTACCTAAAACCCTTTACTGTACACGAAACACCCGCTCGTTCCCAATGCCCCTCTCCCCCCCAGAAATAAAGCAAGCACGGCTTCCGTCAGGCGGAAACCCCGAGGTCGGTCAACAAAAAATCCAGTTCATATAAATTAACCTGCTCAACAAAAGACTTTCAGCCAATTTTTTTACGCTATCTTCTCAAGCGTCAAATATTACGCTTCCCCCTTCCCAACTTGTCACAACCCCTCTGCCACGCCCAGAGGACGCCCTGAACCTGTTTTTCATGGGAAATTCACACCGTGTCATGGGGGAGACGTTGACTAACCGCGCTTCTTCGCGTAGCCACGCCGTGTTTACCCTCACCGTGTCGTCGGAACGAGAAGAGGGAGGAGAAGGAGATGAGATCGATGACCGGGGAGGTGTCGTTGGTGAAGATGATGCGAGTGGGATTCGCACCATTGTGGGCCGGGCGGAGCTTACTCTGGTTGATCTGGCGGGGTACGAGAGGATGTACAAGAACGACGCATGCGGGTAAGAGAGGGAGCAGGGGGCAGTGCAATCACATTATGCAGGGGCGTAGTCGTTAGGATCATAGACCCTCGCACGCCCGCACTGCGGGGACCTCGGGAGGGGGAGGGAATGCACGAATATAGAAGGACATGGGGCAAAAGAGGAGGGGGGCGGCGGGGATTGCACGGGTAGATAGGAACATGAGGATGAAACATGGAGGGACGGAGCGGGGCGGGGTAGGAGTTGATACAGATACGAGGCGCAAGGGGGAAACCAGGCAGGTTGTATTCGTATAGGCGGGTTGCGGTGCAGGTAGAAGCAGTGCTATCATGGCTGCTTTGCTTTTCTGCTCAGACTGCCACACCCTCACATTTGTCTCGATTGTCTGTCTATTTTGCCGGCCTATTAATTGCTGCGCGCTGCCTTTATTGAACACGCGGCCTTGCGCATGGCGGGATACGGCACCTTGACTGGAAGATATTCTGTGGGTCTCGACAACAGCGCTGCTATGGACTTGATTGCGGGCAAGGCCGGCAACGATTTGATCGTGGCCGCCCATAACGCGCGCAAGACCGCCAGGGAACGCGCCGGGAATCACATCAACCTATCCCTCCAGAGTCTCGAAAAGGTGACGTGACGTTTGCGACGAACCCGCGCAACCGTTTTGCGATGAATCTGTTAAAAGTATGCCCGTTCTCTTCGGGACCTAGACGCGGGGACGCTAGGCTGACGACTTGAGGGATGAAGTGTCGGAGGTTGCGATGATTAGTAAGGGGGTGTGATGGTTTTGGGGGGTGAACTAATTGTCCACGCATTCGTGTATGGCCTGACGCAGGGTGCGGATGTTCTGTCGCCCGAATCACGTCGGATAAAAGGAAGCCAGGCATATGCGTGTTCGTGTTGTCTTCCCATGATCTTGCAACCCAACGGCATCAGTGTGCCCAGCTGTTTGTCCGAATTGGTTTCCCTCCTGAGAGGCGCAATTATGTGGTCACCGGCCGTGAAGCAGAGAAAACCAAAACCACCGCAAGAAATCCAAACGGAACGGCAAAACAAGGCAGCCTGCGAAAAGAAGCGCAACCGAAAACGTTGCCACAGTGAAGCCACAGCGTAGCCAGATCCAACACCGAAGCAGTTGGCTAGACTCAATACCGCTTTATTGAAAACACAAGACTAGAGCGGATATGATAAATTATAAAAGGACACCACACAAAGAGAAAAACGCGCCGTTTGCGTTTTTTTTTCTTCGTATTTGCGGTATAGATAGACACAGCAGCGTCCGTAAGACAGACGCGGCTAAATAACCTAAAATACGGTGAGGTAACAACAGCCTTCACGAAACCTAACCAAACACGCAGATGATTACGACACTCCAAACACCCGGGGCTCATGTAGCCTACCGCGAGAGCGCCCTAACGTCGGTGCTGCGGAGGTCGCTAGGGGGAAGATGTCGCGCGGTGTTCTTGGTCACCCTCAGCTCCGACGCAGAAGACCTCGCGGAGACCGTGGCCTCTTGCCGGTGAGAGCGTGGCGACCAAGGCTTCGATTTTTCTTTCTTTTAAGATACAGGCATGTGAAACCCTCTTATCCTGTGTCCTAAAGTGCTACGTGGTGGACCATCTGTCTTCAACCGCCCTACAGGGCAAACACCGTCACGGCGCACTCCCACCCTCAATGCCGAGTCCACACGCGCGAGTGGCTTTGCGCCTCGCTCACGAACGGACTTTATAGGCATTTTTCGTTGGCGCAGCATATAACGAGTAAATCCATCTGGCGTCGGTGCACATGCGAAAAAAAACAAAAACGCGTAACCACTAAAATACTACACATGGGTTGTGGTGGTCACTCGCTCAAGCTCTGAAAGCGCTTCTTACACCGTAGCCATAGGCCTGGTAAGCACACACCAGCGACGACGCACAACGTGAGCCCTGTGGACGCAGCAAGAGTTCGTGCCCATTTTGCTTTTCTTCGTGCTGCCAGATGCTAGTAATAGTCCAAGTGTACGGTACAGGAGTACTGCCATTTTTCCTTCTAAGGGTGGTGGCTTGATGAAATACTCTATACCTCATCCAAAAAATGACTTATTAATAGCATAAAGTTAACCTGAAAGCGCGACCCGATGAATTAAAACGGGGCCTATTAATGGGTATTTCGGAACACCTGCTGACCCGACCCGGCTCGGCCCGCGAGTTCTTGAACACCTCCTCACTCGATCCACGGGCCGGCTCGTGATCCGTATAATAACCCTATTGTACTGTAGCACCGATCTGTTTGATTTTCAAGCTTCCACCCGCCTTGGTTCCGTGTCCCTACAACGCCGTGCAGGTTCGCACAGAGTTGCCGGAAAGTATTTTTTCGGCCGATCCCCGACGAAAGTCTCGAGTCCGCGCAAGAGGTCCGCTTGCTCAGGCGAGAGGCGGCCGACTTGAGGGCTTCCCTGATGGCGAGTCCAGGCCTGAACGAGCCCCTCAACGGACCTTAATAGCTAATTTGTCGCAAATGGTTGGGTCTTAGCGCAACGTTTTCTTTATGGCAATTTTTATCGCCAACGGTTGGATCTTGGCGCGCACTTACTTGTTGGTATTGTTAACAGGTTTCACGGCTAACCCAATATTTTGTTTTACACGCTGCTGGGAAGAAAGAAGGATTGATAGAGAATTGCAGAACGAAAGAGGGTTGACACACCACACATACCACATGTCAAAAATTCCCAGAGATTGGTACGTTCAGCCCTAGACCTACAGCAACGACCGACGGCAATTTTCCAAACTACTGGGTTTTAGTGTAGAACGACCGGATTTACACCCTTGATCGCTGTACGTTTTCCCTGGGCTGACTGCCTCCTGAAATCTTCGGTTGTAGTACGTGATGTTAGTTTTGCCATTGCCAGTCACTTTAGATATTAAGTTTGATGCGGACCCGTGTTGACTTTCTCGAACGTCTTTTTGAAGAACGTTTTGGCTGTACGCCGAGGAAAACTGCGGGGGACATGTGTGACGTGTTTATTCTTCTTCACCGACGAACACCGCCTTTGCATGCGTTTGTTGTGGCGAACCCCGGATCTAGTGCGCGCCACCCCCGCCGTCCTCTTCGCCCATGCACCGTGCTCACTCAGGCTCGTCGCCAAGGATGCCTATTTTGACCTCCGCTCGTCTTTTTCGTATTTGCCCGCGGGTCCCTGCTCCCGCTCTCTCAAAACGGATGTGATCGTCGTTAAGGCCAAAGACGATCTCCTGCGGGTTTTGGCGGGTGAAATCAGGGACAAGGACGACGACCTTTCAGCGGCAACGGCAAGGCTCGAGGTTAGCACTTGCTTCTGTACAGCTACAGCAGCATCGATAGTGGTCCCCCTATAGTGCCGGTTGACCTCTATTGTGCCTGTAGATGGCTTCGTACAGGTGGGAGTAGTCAGTAGTGCCAGTATTCGGAGTAGTGCCGGTTGCTGCTACAGTGACGGTGTTTCCCTGTATAGTGCACACACCGGCACCATAGGGAGGCAGGCACTAGTCTTGCTGATACACAGGTTCGCTTTAATCATTTTTACTACCATTAAACGACGAACGACAAGGCAGATACAACAACTTCTATGCAACTTCTGATCTACATACTCGAGGTAACTCTTTACACGGTAGTAATTTCCCCACGCGAATTTCATGTAACATGTCTGACAGGACGTGATGCAGATCTAAAGGAGCTGAGACGAGGGCACGAAGTTCACGATAACGTATAGAAAACCGATTTGAACCGAGCGCCGGACGCACAAAACGTAATCGGTACCGACCCTGCGCCAACCTCACAACCCCGCCGTTCTATCGAAATAGCGCTGCGTCGTAAAGACCGACAGAGGTGAAGCACATCGTTTTCCTTCGACTTTCAAGACCCCCGGTGGTCATCCTCGGGTGAAACGTAGCGCACCCGAAGCATCCTTCGCACGGGCACGATCACCGCCGTTAGTCGTTCCCGACGACGCCCACTTAATAATCCTTTGCAGCAGTATCACGCCGTTCTTTCCGTCGTGCCTCCCTCACCTTCGCTCACCCAAAAAAATGATTTAGGAGAAACTGAAAAGTTTTCCCCGATGAACAATCCCATGCCCTATGAATAGGCATACACATGACACGTGTTGTTCATTTTTTTTTTGTCGAAAATCTGACGATTTTAGGCTAAGGAGGGTTCAGGAGACCCGTCATTCAGAAAAAGTGCCAGCGAAAAGGCGCTCCCTCTTCCATCATCGTAGCTCGCGTGCGGTTGGTATTTTGCTATGCTGCTCGCCTTATGTCTAGGACATTTGACATGTTGCTCGCCGGGTCCCGCTTTCATGTTGTGAAAATGTAACTTTTGTAGGTGAGGTGAGGTGTTCGTGGAGTTACGTTAGTGAGGAACCTCAGATAATTTTAGTGCACTCCTGGCGCCAAGTGCGTAATGGTTTCTCTGACGAGTCTGCCTCCTCGCCTCCTTCTCTTGAATTTCCGCCCGACAATAATGCTTTCCCGCCGTCGACAAAATACGGTAAAAGAAAAGCGCACGCCTTCCACACAATGCGAACACCCACGGAGGACGACGACAGCCAAAATACGGTAAAAGAAAAGCGCACGCCTTCCACACAATGCGAACACCCACGGAGGACGACGACAACCAGATACCGAACATCTCTCGCTTCTTGTGTCATCGAACTAATTCATCACAAACTACAGTTTTTTGTTGGTAGTTTTTTTGTCAGGAAATTTGGTTAAAATATCCAAAACAAGGTTCGTGTCCTTTCGTCGGCTTCTTTTTTTGCGTTCATTTTTGCACTTTTTTCCCGTCGATAAAAGACGGTGGAAGCAGCGCACGCCTTTCACACGATGCGACCACCCACGGAGAAGGACAGAGCCGCATGCGCGGTGCTCGCACAGGCGCTTGTCGACGGGTCAGACGAGGCGAAGGAGGCTCTTGAGGTGGGTACCGCGACACCACTTTCTCGACTGGCGCTTCTTGGGCTCTTCAAATCGCGTAAGGCGAAAGGTCGGCTTCTGTCGTGCGTCACAAGAAGAAAACGTGCCCATTTCTTGGGTAGAATCGCTTCCCCCGGTAATCATCCCGTGAACTCTTTTTTTCTGCTGCATCGGCCAAAAATCGTCGATTATCTCGATGCCACATCAACGCGCATGTCACACTCCCACCCTACACGCAGCATATACCACCACATTGGCTCCCTTTTTTTTCCCTCTCCTTTTTACTGTTTTTTTTTTTTTTTTTTTTTTCTGGGAATGTTTATGGAGTGACCGACGCTGATGCTCATGTCTGCACGTTCGTCAACTGGCAAAGATGACACACGGTGTGGAAAAGGCGTGCACCTTTTTTACGGTAAAGGCGCACCTTTTTACGTCAAAGGTACACCTTTTAACGGTTAAGGTGCACCTTGTTACGTTAAAGGTACACCTTTTTTCGGTAAAGGTACACCTTTTTACGGTAACGGTACACTTTTTACGGTAAATGTACACCGTTTTACGGTAAAGGTGCGCTTTTTTACGGTGAAAGTGCACCTTTTTTAGTTGCTGAGGCTTCTGAACCATGAGTTCCATGCCTTACCCACCCAAAAAAGCATTTTTTTTTTGCGTTTTTGAGTAAACTGAAAGTGCAGCTCGATGGCCCAACTCCCCATGGCCTAGGTGTTGAAAAAATATTCGCATTACAACGAAGAACAATGGCGCGGTTCCGACCATTTTGGGTTACGAGCCCGATCAATCGTTTTTTTTTTTTTTTTTGCATGTTTCGCTCTATCTCTTTTCCTAGCACGCGTGAGAATAATCATGGGTAACAGCAAATCCAGCGGTGATTTTGTCATTTGCGGGTGTTCGACTGAGTAGTATTCAGTTGCTTGGCTTTAAGTCGGCGGCGGTCGTGATGCTTTCATTTTATACGTAATGGTTGACCGACGGCGTGGACCTGCTCCCCCCACCCCCCCCTTGCCGAGGATCTGGACCGCATCTCGTCACGACAGTGCTGCCGAGAGTTTCAAAACAGTTGAGTACGCCCTCCCCCCCCCCCCCTTCCCCCTCTCCCAGGATCTGGACCGCATCTCGGCACTCCAGTGCTGCCGAGAGCTCCAAGACATCATCCTCAGACCCAGTGCTGGTCCTCTTCCCGCAAAGAAATCCACCGATGAGGGCGATAGAGTGCATCGCGACCACGGTGACCCGCGTCCGCAGGAAGAGAAAGCTGCCGCTCAAGACGACGACGCGCGTGGGGGGGGGGGTAGGTTGGAGAAGGAGGAGGAGGAGGAGGAGGAGGAGAAGGGGGAGGAGGAGGAGGAGGAGGAGGAGGAGGAGGAGGAGGAGGGGGAAGAGGAGGAGGAGGAGGAGGAGGAGGAGGAGGAGGAGGAGGAGAAGGAGGAGAAGGAAAGAGCGAGGCACGGAGACGAAGAGGTGCAGCTCTGCCCCAGTTTCTATCTGTATCGCAATACGTACTTCGTCTCAGCGGCAACGTCGTGTTGGGACGCTGTGGCAAGCGAACCTTGACTACTGCGCAATTATTCTACCCCTTACAAAACCGGTGTGTTTACAAAAATATCAGGAACATTGGTTGCAAGATATGCAGCTATAGTATGATGTGCCCCGTCCCCCCCCCTACCCTTACATTGCCTCCTTCTCCGCCGCAACCCTCGCTGTGCAGGGAGAAGCGCACGGCAAGCCCGCCGGCGCAGAAGTGCATCAACTTCTGTCGGCCACGCTCAGCGAGAATGCCGAACTCCAGGTAGGTGCGGCTTTCCAAAGTGACCGCGCGTGCCACCGTACCGGTTCACGTAAACTTTCTGAGGTTCCTTATTTTAAGGAGCTCTATACGCACTGAGCTTAAAGAAAAAAAAGGGCAAAAGGGCAAAAACCCGACGAACATTCCCATGGCCTATTTATAGGCATATCGAACATTACTACACACGAAACATTTTTTCCAACACGATATCGGATAGCTTGTTTCGCGTCACCCCTCTATAGTGCGGTCCTGACCTAACCCTATATTGCCGGTCGCCCCGGTGGCGTATCAGGTTATCCTCGAGCCTGGTATAGGTCAGTTGCGTGAGTTCGAGCCCCCCCGAGTGCATCCTGGTATAAATTCGTGTTTTTTTTTCTTCTGCACAAATTAACTTGCGGAAAGCGCGAGAGCGTGAGTAAGCAACACTCGACGAAAATTCGACGAGCAGTGGGATTGCTGGACCCTATGCGCGACAAAAATTGAAGACGAGAACCGGGGGGGAGAAGGGACGACACCTGTGACCATGGCTTGTTCAGAAGCTGGAAAGTAGAAGTGCGAAGAAAAAAGAAAAAAGTGCGGTAGGGGTTTGCACTTTTTGGGCCCAGCGTTTCTGAGCTTCTGAACGGTTGAGCTCCTCAAGTGTATAGCCACCGGGTAGTCTGATGTTTTTAAGGTTCACTTTTTGTTTCAGGACCAAAGCGAACACTAATAAGAAGTGTTGCTCGGGTTGCGAGATCGAACGCCTTCGAAGTCACATGCCTCGGGCGGGATATCGAGCCCCTCATGTTAGGAGCTCAGAAATTTCTTAGAATCTGCTGCACCCCGGCCGTGGGGTGGCACATTAGTTAGCGTAATTGAACCCTCGTCAGGCAGAAAAGGGCTTTTCGCCGAATGTAGTGCTGGGCGACCTCTACCGAGGCATGAATCAAAAAGTGCCTGCATGTTTCACAGCCGCTCTGACGTCCCCTGAGCGGACTCTCGGTGTCTCCCTTTGGGTACCAAAAGTAAGCACTGGGTGCAGGCGACGGTGTAAAGAAGGAATCACATATACCCTCTTCCGAGATGCTAGCACCGCCGGTTCGGTCTAATCATCGGGTGCTAAGCTCGCGGCGTAAAGTAGTAGTAGTGCACCTGTCATGTGCTCGTGCTCGAGCATCCCCATGTTAGTTTTAGAAAAACGCCTTGACCATTGGACTAGCAGTTTATATTCTTGTTAAACTCTCTTCTCCGAACGGACGGACGAGCAGGCTAAACTCAAGCGCATGCAGGACCAGGTGCAAGCGTTCGAGAACCTACAAAGAGAGCAAGAAGATAAATTTCCCTCCCTCGCGCAAGAACAGCGACGTTCGTTTTCAGGCAAGCGCGGCTCGGGTAACCATCGAAACGCCACCTCGATAGACGAGACCGCCCCCGCCGTCTTTTCCACCTTTGCCGCGGGTGGTGTCGCCGTCGTCTCCACTCCCTGGGGTGACCTCCGTTCTGGACGCGTCAAAAACAACACACAAGACTTTGACCGGACGACCGAGACATGGGCCGACGCGCAAGACTTTGACCGGACGACGGAGACGTGGGCGATGGACCTCGATGGGGACGCGTGCACCACCACCACCACCACCACCACTGCCGCCGCCGCTGCCCGAGGCGATGATCTCATTTCTGGACGCGCCAAGACTGACACACAGGATTTTGACCGGACAGCAGAGACGTGGCCCCTGGACATTGACACACGGGAATTTAACCGAATGACAGAAACATGGGCGGTGGACGTTAGCGAGGAAGCGCGCGATGTCGGCGGCGACGGCGGCTACGACGATGACAGTGCCGTGTTTAATGGCACGCTCGTCAACAGAATGGTGTCGGAGGTGAGAAGGGGATCTTTGATGTCAGCAGCTAGGAGGGACAGTAAAAGAGGTTTGTGTGGACCTTCCCTCATAGATGTTGCTGGAACAGATATTGGCGGGTTCGTCAGCAGGGGGATATTCGACTTTCACCACGAGAACGATCACCCCGACCCCGTGAGCACGGTGATCATCATGACGGCAGACAATGACTCGGTCAAAAGCGATCTACCAGAAGAAACGGTTGCCTGCTTGGAAGATCGTCGCGACGCAGACGGCCGTCGGAGCACTGATGCGGGAGGAGAACGAAACGCTAGTGGTGGAGGAAGTGGCATCAAGAACGAGCGCGGCTGGGAGAAGGGGAACATAGAGGAGGAGGAAGCGCAAGCTGAACAGGACGTGCAGAGGGTGGGAGACAGCGAGGATGAGCGGGACGACGGGCAAGGATATCACGACGAGCAGGAGGAGGAGGAAGAGGGGGAAGGGGAGGCTGAACAGGACGAAGAGAGGGTGGAAGACAGCGAGGAGGAGGAGGAGGAGGAAGAGGAGGAGGAGAGAAAGAGCAGCGCAGTGTCGCATTCTGTTTCCGATAGACCACGTCGCGATTCCAGAAGAATCCGCGATAGTAACGCGCACGTGGTGGTCTGGACCGATCTCGATCGAGGCTCTCGCGGGAACAGCGCTGAAAACAGCAGCGACAGCAATCATTTTCCGGTATCTCACGACTGTGACCAAAGCTCAGCTGACTTGGAAGATGTCGGATTCGTCGACTGTGGCGGTAGCAACGTAGAGAGCAGCGGCTACACCCGCTCAGTACGCCACCCCGACGATTCGCACCCCGACGTCGCTGATTGTTCGACTTCAGGCCGGAGCAACAACACCCCGTCCTGCGTCCAGGCGGAGAACCAAGGTGTGGCTGGGCTAGCGGTAGCATGCGCAAACGATGCGGACGCCAATATCGACGCGGACTCCAATGCCGATGCCGGCCAAGCAGTGGGACCGGAACGCTTTTTCCGCAGTATTTCTGCACTTGGCATTGGCAGAGACGCAAAACGAATGGACGCTCCCGAAATCGGTTATCCAGTTGCTTCGGAGATTAAAGGACGCGAGGAATACTCCGGGGGTGGAAAAAAACGCGGGCAGGGCGAACGCGATGATGAAACGTCGGCATCGGGGGAGGAGGGCGAGCAGAGTGAACGCGGTGAAGAGAAATCGGCATGGGGGCAGGAGGAGGCAGAACGCGGGGTTGAGAAGGTGACGTGTGAAGCGCGGGACGCGGTTGTTAATGAGGGTGGGTTACGGTTAGCTACAGCAGAGGGGAAGCGTCCCACCCGAGCAGGCTGCCCTGATGATGATGATGAAAAAGGAAAAGAAGTCCGCCCTCCGCTAGCGCGCAGTCCGGGCACTCGGGCCTTTGGGATGGAAGGTGGTGTCTGTCGCCCTCCGCCACTTGTAACCAAGGGGAACGGGTTCGAGCGTGTCCCGACCGGCGACATGCCTTCGGCGGATGCGTCTAGGCGACATGTGTACCTCTTTTCAGGAGGCGGCGGTCTTGACCCGACAGAGCATGAAGAAGGCACGGAAGGGAACACGTACGGGAGGGGGGGACGGGAAGCAAATGATTGCGATGACGATGACGAGAAGGACAGACACGGCGCGCTTTTGACGGGAGGCGGGTATTTTCTCATGCACGGCAGGTTCGGCAAGCCACAGATGCGGTTCGTTTGGGTGTCGAGCGACCTCGGCACCATCATGTGGAGGTGAGGAAGGGACACGCGTACGGTAGGGATACTTGGCGTTTTTTTTTGCTAAACCAAATCTAACTGAGGAGGGACCCAATATTATGATATATGATCATTGTGAATATGGTTATGATAATTATGATTATGATGATTACGATCGTGATCATTGTGATTATTACGATTATGATTAATATGACTATGCTTATGGTTATTATGATTATTGTGATTATTATTACGATTATGATTATTACGATTATGATTATGACTATTATTATCACGTTTACTATGATTATGATTAATATAATTATGATTAATATGATTATGATTAATATGATTATGATTAATATGATTATGATCAATCTGATTATGATTAATATGATTATGATTATTATGGTTAATATGATGACTATTATGGTTTTGATTATTATGGTTATGACGAATATGATTTTGATTATTAATTTATTATTATCATGATCACTTTGAATATGATTATTATGATTGTACTTGCCATCCAGCAATGCGAAGCATGCGAGTCAGCGTTGTTCACTCGTAAAACATTCCCATGAAAAGAGCAGAAGAAAACTAAGGGGACCCATAAAACGAAGGAAATCCTATGCACGAACTCTTCTACCTCTCTTCTGTACTTACTTTCGGCTTAGTAAACCGCTCTAACCCACCTGCTGCCCATACTACGCATTTATCACTGGGACACCGTTCACGTTGTACAACTTTTTTTTTTGATACCTTGGCAGCCATCATGTGGAGGAGGTGAGGAAGAGGGAGCGTTATTTCGCGATCAACATCCGCACAAACAATAAGTTGGGTAACGTTGGCGATCCTCGGTACATCGGTACGTTAAACACGACCACCGTTAATTTTTTTTTTTTATGGGTTTCCCTTGGTTTTCGTTCTACTTTCTTTAAGATTGATCGATCGTTAAAGCTCATCACGCTGCACATTTTCGTCGGGGCAAAAAAAAAAATTGCAGATGGGACACCGTGTTCCCCGGTACACGAAACGCATGTCGTTACTTAAACCAAAACACATCTAATGGTGCCAGAGCCATCTTGTTGAACCGGCTTCAATTGTACGACGTAGGCGTACAGCAAGGTAGTCTTTCCCTGCGACCGTATCGCTTTCCGTATCGTAAGCGCCCAATGGTCCGATTTAGATGGCATACTGAACAACGGTAGAAACGGTCATTCGGCGAGACGTCTCGTTCTCTTGATCTCCGTGGGTGTTTTGATAGGTCCACAACGTAGTCCCACGGCAAAGCTACCGCGCAGTTTTTATGATTGATCGATGCTGAAAGTCACGCTGCACGTTTGTCGGATGGTGCAAGCGGCATAATAATGCAAACAACAACAAAAACAACAACAACAGCGACACCACCACCAACAACAACAGCAGCAGCAACCAAAACAACAACAGCAACAACAACAGCAACAGCAACAACAACAACAACAACAACAACAACAGCAACAGCAACAACAACAACAACAACAACAACAACAACAACAACAACAACAACAACAACATCAACAGCAATAATGCCCTCCCTCTTGCCGTTTGTGCGTGCGCGCCGTTTCCTACAATTCACACCATGTACGGACAAACCCAAAACCTACCCAACAAAATTGCACGGAAGGTGTTGTGGCCGCAGCAACGTGAAAGGATCAGCGACGACGGCGTCTTTCGACGCCGTACAGCTACGCTTCGGCAAGGCCAAAAACAAACCCGCCACGACAGTCCCCACCGCCAGGGTGACGGGCAATGTGACGAAGCAGATCGTTTTCACAGGCGTCGCCGGCAAGCGTGGGCTGGTGCTTGAAATTGACACTGGAAACATGGAGCCCGATGTGGAGCAGGCACAGCTTGACCGATGGATCGAGGTCAGTCACGAAGAAGCGGAATGGGGTAGGGGGGAGGTGAAGGGCGGGAGGGGGCACGGGGGGGTGAGATGGGTGGGAGGAGGCAAGAAGAGTTGTACTCAGTTTGTGCAAGGCCGTAGTCGAATGACCATAGACCCTCGCATCCCTACTATGCTGGGACGGAGCACGTCGGGTTTTCACCAACCAGGCAGACATTGCTTGCACCAAGTGCGAAGCGCCGTGAGATGTTCGGCGAGTCGCATGACGGGTGAACTGCGTCCTTCCAAGAACCGATCGTAAGACGGACTTCGGCACCTTTTGCCTACTTTCTTGCTTATGGATGACAGCGCCAATGAGTTATTTTGTTTTCTGGCCACTTAGAGACAGCAATGGGTATTACTATGTAACTGCCTCGTGGGCGACTTACGATATTCACACTACGTGATGCGATCATTTCCTTTGTGCGGAGGTAGGGTTCTCCACCCCGGACAATATGATCTACGTAACTCGATAACCATCATGGTGACCGCCAAAAGCAAACAAAATCGGTACCCTGGTTGTCTAGCTCACACAGTGATTGGCATGTTTTGCAGCGTCGTTGCCAACCAACGCCAACCCCAATACACACATAATGTTATATAGCGACGGGGGGGTAGGTGGGGCGGGGAGGGCGGGAGGGGTGGGAGGGAGCAGGGGGGGCGAGAGGGGACAGGGGAGGGCGAGAGGGGGCAGGGGGGGGCGAGAGGGGCGGCAAGCGGCAAGGGGGTGGGGGGGGGTGATAGGGGTGAGGGGGGGATATAGGGTAATCGTGAGATCCAGAAGGTTAATTTTTCTCCACGTATTTGGTGCTCGTGACCCCTTTGTCGTGCGTTGTAGGAGGCTTCTCCAATGACGCCAGCGTGTGACTGAAGCTCGAGAAGATCGAAAGATGCGTGCACGGTAGAGGTGGCGTGTGATCGAAAGCCGACGTATTTCTGCCTGACGGGGCTCCTCAAGTAGACCACCAAACAACTACCCGTCATCGTTGGATTACCCTGTCTGTGTGCGTAGCAAGCATGCTCATCGGGTTCTTTCACAAGCTTCTTCCCAGCGAGCATACTCGAAGCGAATTATGTCGCGCGCGGGGGGTCGCTCGCCACTCACGCGTATCCACAGCGCCAGTCAGCAATGGGCGATGGTATTAGGTTTTGAATGTTGTTCCTGCTGCGATTATAGCGTTTCTCGGGCAAGGAAACTTGATAAAACCCCTCGAAACTGCCCAACGCTCACCCTTCTTCACATCACTCATGTACTTGTTTTTCGATCCCGCCTCATAAAATCGTATTTCTTACAGGCTTTCAGGTACGCCGTCAACCTCGCGAACTCCGACGTGAACACGTTGATGTTACAACCGCAAAAAAGGCGTTTGATATCCACCGGACAGGCGGGGTCCTTACGGCTTTCGTCGCGGAACAACAGCAACTGCAGTAACCCATGGGAATCGACCCCAAGACGAGCCTCGACAACCACGCCCCCCGCTACAGAGCCCAAAGGCGGCGCGCTATCTCGATGGCTGCCGATTTTATCGCCACCGGCATCGCCCCGCCCAGCGACCACCGATGGTGCAAGCTTCCGCAAAAGCGGCGACGGTGGCGTAAGCGGCGGCGGGAGAAGAGACGGAGGAGGGGATAGAAGAAGGAAAAGCTCGGCCCTTGCCGGAATTGGCGCAAAACTTTCCGCCTTTGTAAGGCCCCCAGCGATCGACACCAGCAACATTTTCGGAAGCTTGGGCCCTTTAAGCCCGTCGCCCAGGCCGAAACAATCTGTCGCGGTTCCTCCGCCTCTTGGTGATTGCTGTGGAGAGCGTTATGGTGGTGGTAATCGTGGCAGTAGCATGGATCGATCTAGGCAAATACTTTCCAAGGATCGTGCCGTTGGGGCGGCGGCGGTTGTCATGGGTATGGGGAACCGGACCCCCACCGGTTTCAGCTCTAGCCCGTGCGCTCACGGAAGAGTACCGGCAGTGTCACCGTCCGACAGCCGTGGTGGTGGCGGCGACAGTCGGAAGGAGCGGATGCTTCCGTACCGCCAGCCGGTCGCTTACCCCACTACGACGACCACCACCGCGGACCCCGGAGAAGCGCGTGGAATATCGAGCCCTCGAGCTCGCGGCGGATTCACCAGACGGGGTAGCGGGAGCGGCGAGATTGGCATCGGCTTTTACGGTAGTTCGGATGTAGCACGGTGGGCGAGTGGTAAGCCTTTTGTCGACGTAAGGCGCCGCAACGGTGCTGGTCGAGGCGCAGGGGGTCGGAAATCCTTGGGTGGTCCTCGATGGGGGGCCGGTAAGAATGTCAACACCCGTTGGAATGCTGGTGCGGTTGTATCGCAGCGCGGCGGCGGTCCTGCTCATACCGGTCATCATGTGCCCAGAGCTTTAGCTTCGGAAAAAACCGTCTCCCATAATGGGGGCTTATCCGTACCACCAGCTCACGGCAACAGCAACCGCGAAAGATTCAGCGGTGGCAAGCTTGGTGGGTATGACTCGAGTCCCGCAGGCGCTGGACTCCGAGGCATGATCGCTGTCAACGATTCCACCGCCACCGTTACCGGCAATGCTGCAGCTGCTGGTGCCTTTTCTAACGCTGGTGGATCTACTACCACCGCCGAAACAGCAAGAAGTAAGCCACTTAAGCCGCGCGATCCATCGAGTAGACGCGGTTTGACGCGGGCGACGGCTCGACGCTTATCGACTCTCGAGGCAACGAGACCAGACGTTGGTGGAGGAACAGCAGCAGAAAGCGAACATTGCATCAGTAGCGGAACCGATTCAAGTGACGACGAGCAGTCTATTCGCAACCGCGGTAGTGGCCGCGGCAACGGAAATGGCACGTCCACGACCGGCTCGACGGGGGTCAAAGGAGGCACTCCCACCATCGGCTCGCTGGGAGTGAAAGCAGGACGCCGCCCTTCTTCTAGAAAGAATCTGCGCATGCCTGAGCAGCAGCTCGACTCCTGGATGTCGGCCGCACCGGAGGCGACCAGGGAGGAGTTTTCTGCGTCGACAGCGGTTTCCGCTGCAAAACGGATGTCGCTGGAGGCGCGGGACGCTCGTTTCAACGCTGGGTCTAACGTTCCATCTCGTTCTTAGGTCCTCGGCGCTCGGCGGAATTGGCGACTGGTCCCCTGGAGTGGCGATAGTGGCCAATGCATGGCGGTGCAGCCATGGTGTGTGAAGACACCACTCTGTCCGGAAATATCAGGACCGTTTGGGTATAAATATGAGATCCAGGAGTATAAGGATCATTTGAGCATTAACATGAGTATTAAAAGGCCCTTGTATTTATGGGCAGAGCGGTAGATGTAAGCGCTTGTTGGTGGATAGAGTACTCGAGCTCTCGTTGTCTGTTTCTGTATTGTGGCGATAGGACTGCCGCGACCATGCAGGCCGACTTGTGGGTGTGTCTCCTCGTGTGTAAATTATGTTGTGCCTGCCTTCATCAGGGTTACCCCATTGTATTCCCTTGGGCAACCACTTTTTTTGTTTGCCCTCTAATACGCTTTCGAACTGTTACCCGTGCGACCTTGTTGGAGTGCCAATACTATGTGTTCATCAAGCACCTTCCGTTGATTTTTGGGCAGTATTTTGGAATGGAAAAAAGCGCGGCTGTGCTGCTAAGTCGGGTATCAAACTATAGATGAGCAGCTGGTCATACCTCGGTAAACCTGGCTGTATAGTGGTGTTATATGGCTAAGTTCGGGTGGGAAAAAGATTGACCTTATATCACTCACCGGCGCAGCGGGCTAATACCTTGACAAATGGCGTCGTCGGCATGGAACAGCAGTGCACGCAGCGAATAGTCTCTGCTTTTCCGACGTCGCTGTGGGCGCGAGGCGTTCGTTTCAACGTGTGTTTCAACATCCCTTCTCGCTCGTACGGTAGCCCACGGGCGTTCGCTAGTATTGGCTGATTGGTGGTTGGACCCCCTCGAGGGCATGGTTGTTGTGCAGCCGTGGTGTGGAGATAGCTAACAAGTGCTTGTTGGGGAAAGGAATAGCCGCGCTCTTGGGGGTTGTTTCTGTATGGCGAGTGGACTGCCGCGGCAACATGTATGGGTTGGCTTTGGGTTGTGTTGTGTGTACAATATATTTTGCGTGTTGGGGCAATTTTGGGTGCGTTTTATGTAAACTACCTTGTATGTGTTAGGCACCTTCACCAAGGTTACCCCACACTTTCCTTGGGAAAATACGTGGGACCTGGTACTTTTTTCGCCGTCTACACTTTCGAGCTTATATATACACCTGTCAGGCCTTGGCCCAGTGCAACACTGCGGTCGAGTGGGTAGCTTCAATTGACTTGGATACCGCCTTTTTTGTTGTAGTGCAGCGCGAATGAATGGCGTTGATCTGCTTCCCCTCGGTGCTCATATTTAAGTTTGCGCATTGTTTAAAAAAAGAAGTGTCGCATGTTACCACTGTGTGCTTTGACCAAATCGGTCGATTGTTTTGCAAGCTCCGAGATGCTTTAGTCGCGCGTGTTCTACAGCCTTGTCTTGTAAAGAATAGAGGGGCCGGTGCCCCCCCCGGTCAATCCCAGGGCAAACACGACAACTCCCAAGCAAGGGTTTACTCTTCTTTGGTTCTGCTTTTCTTCGGAATACAATTTTTGAAGCCAGCAATCTTTTTAAAGCACCATTATTGAACCACCCTTTCGTAGGAGCACGGATGGGATGAGCTCTTTACAGTAAATCACCGCAAATCAAAAGCAACTGCCACTGCTACTGCTACTGCTATTACTACTGTTATTGTCGACCACAACTGCTACTGCTACTGCTGCTGCTACTACTACTGCTGAGTCGTTCTGAGATAGTCCCCCCAACTTTTTTTTAACGAATTCGCCGGTTTCAAAACCAGCTCCCGGCCGTACCGCCTGAAATACGGTGCCCCTTCCCACCCCGACGTCATCGTTCGATAGCCCTTTGCAAACAAGAACATATATGGAGGCTTGTTCTTTTAACAGAACCCTTCCTCGTGTCGATCAGCCATGAAACGTTCGTTAAAGAAAATCGCTGGTTTTGGGGGGGGGGCTATCGTAGAATCAGTCTGCTGTTGTCGATCACAGAACGCATGCTACCATGGACGCGCACCGTTTTTTTCTGGGGCTCCTAACCTGTTAAGGAGTTGTACAAGTGAAAAAAATTCGTCCAACTCACGGCTGACGTCCTTGAAATATTTTTCATGAAGTATACCCCTCCGAGGCAAAAGAAATATTTTGACCAAACTCAAAGTGCAACCCGACGAACAAACCCGTGGCCTCGGTATAAAAAACAATCAGTCTTGTTTTTGGCAGAACAAGAATGGCATCATGCCGACGGTTTTGGGTTTACATAGCCAGAGCCTTGTCGTGCAGAGAAGTGTTCTTCGCCCCAAAAAATGCTATCTCTATTGTAGCACGCGTCCCGAGCTCAATGATTCAACAGAGCAGCAGCGGCTTTTTCGTTGGAACACAGCCGCAGGATTGTGCGACCGCGTCATACCGACTGCCTTTTCCCGCACACCGTGCCGTCGACAATGTGCAGCACCGGGCAGCCCTTGGTGAGCCTGCGATGCCTGGTTACGGCAGCCGGGGGGGCGCCCCCATTTTCTGTACCACCGAGTATATAGTACAGGGCGCCTAACAAAAAACAGGGCATCAGTATGGAAGACAGGCTGAATATTTGCCCCCAGGGAAAATAAAAGAAACCCGGGAGCCGCTGCACTGAATCCACCGTAGAACGCGCGCGCCCTCTTCCAAATAAGAAACCTCGGAGCCTGGGTCAGCTTTTCTGTTACTTATCCGGTGTCCTGAACGAGGGCTGCCGTAGGTCACTCGCGCACGTGGCTGTGGACCTCGCTCAAAGCCAGACTTGACTTGCTGTAGTTTTAATGGCGCTGCATGACAATACAGCTAAAAAAAACACGGTTGCAAAGAGACACTTGAGTATAGCCACAGCCACTTCCGCCAACCGTAAATGTAGCACCCTCCGCAACTTTGGTCGCCTATACCCTGGACACCGTTGTGTCTCACGCGCTGGAAAAATATGGCGCATCATAAATAAAGAGAAAGTTTCAATTTCTTGTATTAAGGTCGCCTTAGCCTTTACTCTCAAGCCCGCTCAGACCATAAAATAAAAGGTTTCAATTTCTTGTATCAAGGTCGCGTTATCCGTTACTCCCAAGCCCGGCCCAGCCGGGACAAGATGGGGTGGGGTATGATACGGGGGGGATATTACACACGAAAGCGCGACTGCCGCCTCGACTTTTGCATAAAAAGAAGAGACGATTTTTCCATCACAACAAATGCTTCTTACCCTCACCACACGCTCAGCATCGCAACAACTGCACCTTTAACTTCGCCACGAAGAGTATGGTTGCAGACCAACAACAGCGCACGACTACGTAGACAACACATATTCATACCACAGGCTCAGTAACCGTTAATAGTTTACCTGGTAGTTCATCTTCCAACAATGGTTAACTCGGGTCTCTCCACCCTAAAAATAAAAAATGTAAAAGCCCATGTCAGTTTATTCCTTTCCTTTCTCGAATCAAGCTACTTGGAACGCGCGCAAAACACACATCAAAATCCACTCTCGCTGCCTTGCGTGAACCATTGTGTTATCTGCAGTTCCTCGCCCCAGCATTACATTACTCCACAAAAACTGAAGCCGTCTCTTGCCCTCAGCCCGCAGGTGTCACCGAAAAAAACAAGCTGACTTGACAGAAGCAGGCCACACCGTGCCCAGGTCAGACTCTTGCGCGAAAACATGGCACCGCTCAAAACCACTTGCCCCTCCTGCTAGAGATGAAGCAAAATCACTGAGCAAGCAGCCAGCGCTGACCGTTATTTGGCTCAGCGGTCATGGTGTACATCAAACAACAATACAATCCGGGGATGGAAGCCTGACTGCTACCTCAGCGATTATCGTGTTCATCCAGTACAACCAACCCAGCAGTCCTGACTGCCAGCTCGGTGGCTAGGGTAAACATCTGACATAACCAGCCCAACAGGCAGGGAAACGCGATTCCGAGAGACCCGCAGCTCGCTCGTGGGAAGCCACAAAAAACGCCTCACGGCTTCGAGCAAAACCGTCTGCGAAGATTGCCCTCTCGTCGCCGAACACGGCGCGCAACACGATACGAAGCGAGCGGTGCCGGCACTCTAACGACGGCCCCTTCTCTCTACTTCTGCTCAACAGAGAGGCGCCGTTGGCCCTCTCCTGCCATCAAATACGCACAAAAATGACTCAACGCATAGATAACGCCAACCGCAAGGCAAAGTTTCGTGCCCCCCCTTCCCCCCCCCCCCCCCCCGCTCCCTGTTGGCACCGTACAACCTCGACCGCAACCAGCCCCTCATATCGGCCAAATGTCAAGTAGGCACTCTCAAACCCACACGATTTCGCAATCCGGCCGGGCCGGAAAACACGGCAAACACTTTATCGCGGGCGCGTAGGCGAACCATATGGAAGCCTTACCCTACCTGAATAAACCATTTCAGCATAAACAAGACGGAGATACAATACAGGTCTGTCTCTCGCCACACACACGCCGCACCTACAAAACGCGCCGACCCCCATGGGCCAACCCACCAATCAACCCACCTATCCACCCACTCACCCAACCAACGTTCACCCCACCCACCAAAAGAGCGAGCCAACTAACTGGACAGTCACCCGCTGAAGCAATTTGTCTTGGTACCCTAACAGAAAACGATCGGAGCTCTCGCCTTTCGCAGAGCTGTGTATTATGTGGCACCCATGCTAAAGCATTCTAGCACGCCGGCACTTGAACCAAGAAAAAGCCACGGCGATCAATCGCGTCGCGGGAAACAAAACGCACTGACCGCCCACCACACTGTACTCATACCGACAACCATAACGACAACGTCGGCGTCAAGACGCGAAAATAAAATATGGCACCAGGTACAGCGCAAAGAGAAAGCCCGAAAGGCGACAGTAGCGGTGGTGGCATGTGTGCCGTCCCAGCCCTGAACGACGAAACTACCACGGCAATCGGTCCTGTCTAGCGTAAAAAGGCACCGACCGTAGACCGTATTGTACGCATACCCCGGCGATAACAGCAACATCGGCGACGTCACGAAATGCGTGAAAATATTGTATGACACCAGGGACAACGCAACGTTAACAGCAACGGCGACGTCCGCGGCAAGGCGCGAACACACTGATGACAACAGGTACGCAGCATAACAAGAAAGCCCTACGCTGTTGCCGCCGCCAAGGCGCGAAAACGTGAAGGACACCAGGTACAACGCAATGAAACGTTGAAAAGGAGGCGGTCGCAGTGGCAGTCACGGCGGCGGCGGCGGGCAGCGAAAGCAGCGCTTTTTTGTCGCCGAGGCTATCGTCGTCCTCTCTTCGCTTTGTCTGGGAGAATGAACAAAAACAACTGAAATGTGCAATCCCTTTCCGTCGCTTCGTCTTAGAGATACATGAAAAAACAGCTTTATTATCCAACTCAAGATAGCGATCAAGTCTGAGAAGATCCGTGATACCCTCATGCAGCGTTTCGGTGCCAAGGTTGTCGCTGTCCTCCCCGCGCTTCATCTTGGAGATACAAGAAGAGCAGGATTACTATCCAATTCAGGTCGTGATGACGCCTAGGCGAACAGGTCAGGTGATACCCATATAAAATATAACCTCTCCCCTGTTGTCTTAGCGAACAAGGCCTCCCAAGTAATACGTACGCCGTTCCCCTATCCTATTCCTTGGGAGGCCGCCCACCCCTCGCTCCGTCTTAGAAATAAAGAGAGCGGCAATATTACCTAACTCAGATCGCGACGAAGTCTGAGAAGACAGGCGATACCCATATAGCACCACCTGTCCCCTGCTTTCATCGCGAACAAGGCCCCCGAAGTATTTCATAAAACCCGTTCCCATTTCCTGTTCTTGGGGTTATACCGGCCCTCAAGGGCACTATCATAACCTTCCCTTGGGCATGGCCACGGGCCGACATATGATCATACGTTGGATACACAGTACTACCCACTAGACTACATAATCACTATCCAACATAACAAAACTGTCGCATTATCCAGAAATCCGCTCGTGTTTTATCGGTCTTTTTCTTGTGTTGGCGTCGCCACGGCAGTTTTTCCACTCTCGTGCCGGAGCAAATGCGTGAGCTCTGATCCTTCGTCGACACCTTCACTCCCGCCTCCGTCTCCCCGTCCGCTTCCCTTCGAGGAAATAAGCAGCCCTCCCTTTCCTCTGCCACCTCCCCCGCCTCGACCCACACACGTGGTGCTGAAGCATTTCCGCGCGTAGACAAAATACACGAAAGCGGTAGAAACGACGACGTAGGCGAATGCCCACGCTCCCACTGCCCACATGGACACTTCTTCTCGTCGGCAGAATTTTACCGCCATTTTCCCGGCCATGCTGGCCATCCAGTAGGTGAAGCCCGTGGCAAGGATGTTGACGGCGCGACGGGATGGGTCCAATGCGCAGCCGGCTTCGGGCACTTCCTTCTGTACGGCCTCGAGCATTTCCTGCTCCGCATAAAGTTAAAAATTGACACACAACACATAATACGTGGAAGTGTGGTGAGCTTAAAGTTCGTTTTTTCATCCGCCGGGGGGAAGCAAAAAAACTGAAAAAATAATATCAAAAACCGATACGGCAGAAGTAAAACAGTGAAACGAGGTGGGCGATACTCGTAGAGTCCTAGAGAGCAGCCAAAATGACGAGCACATATTTCTATACGTACCATGTTTAATTCACGGCTTGGCTGCACCCACGTTTGGTGGACAACCTACACGGAATTCCAGTAGAATTGGAGAACTTTTGCAGCCGTATAAGGGTTGTAAACCGTTTTAGAACAGCACGAACGCTTTTTGGGGATAAACTACTAGGGAAATTGTGGTCGGGTGCTGTTTGCAGCAACAAAAGGGTTAACTCGCCTTTCGAAGCCTCCGTGACAAGCCGTCGCGAGACTTGACCTCCTTCGCCTCGATGGGCTTGTGAAACTGCAGCACCACCTGAGGAGAGAAGAGCAGTAAAACCGCCCAACGAAACACATCATCGTCATCATCAGCAACATATATTTTTCGTCATTACCATAATCAGTATCGTCATAATCTCATATCAGCATCACCACTACGACTGACGCCTGCCAAAAGCGACAGCCAATCAGCGCTCAGCACTCAGCCCCACCCCTCCTGGATGAACTGACTGGTCGTGGCGACGAGCGGCGGCTGGGGAGCACTCATCGACACCACACAGTTCGCGACGTGAAAAGTTGATTTCATATCACAAGTCACGAATCCCAAGCGCTGTTTGTGCATGGGACGTCCGGCAATAGACGATCCAAGCTCTTGGATCAAGCACCTTCTGCGCTAGCGTGTTGGAAGTGCCGGTCGTTTTTTTTTTCGCATGGCTGTCTACGGATCACGATCCGTCCCACAGGTCGTGTCAGGAGGTTTCCATACTCTCGCTGAGCGAGTCGGGTGGGGTCAGCAAGTGACTGCAATCTCACGGGTCGGGTCGGGTCGGGTCGGATTGGGCCAGGAGGTCTTTAAATATACACGGGTCGGGATGACCGACATGGCCCGACCCGCGAGAAGCGACCAGACCCGCGAAAACCCCTGCTTTTTAGCATGTTACACCTCAAACTGACGTTCGAGTATGTGATGCTATAACCAAGGGGTGCTTCCAGCTGCACGGCAGTCGTGTTTACAACTTGGTCGAGCTGGACGAAGTGGTTGCTATCGTAGAGAACACAAACGCCTTATTACAGCAAAATCCCGACAACTTCCTTTCCCAGGCGATCTGGGTTAGGGTTAGGATTACGGCTCAAAGTCTGTCAGTAGCCTACTTCCGCAAACACTAAGTCGAGGCTGGGCCAAATCGTCAACATTGAGCACGGCTCTTCGAACCGCAGTGAGGTAAACAACACCGCGAGCATAACTTTTAAGTCTACTAATATCACGGAGAAATATGGTATTCATAACGAAACACGGCTTGTAATAGTAAGGGGATGTTTTTTTTTGGGGTCCGTCGTGGTTTCTGCTTACTATAATGTGGTCCCTCACCATCGTATAGTTCCACACCTCTGGACACATCACCATCAACATAATCTAGATAATCTACAGTAGATCTGGTATCTGCCGTAATGAGATATGGTGCAGGATCTGTATGTAGAGTACAGATCCGACGCTGGGAACATTTGTTAGATCATGCACATATATCGTGCGGCTGCCATCCGGTAACATGAGCTAGACCATACAGACCTTCCCTGAACGATCTAGATCGTCTAGCGGGGATCGGTGATCGGTCCGACGTGTGCATACTTTCAACAAGCATTTGCCGGAGCTGCAAGCTCATAATCTAGGTCATGTACAGTAGATCTTGTATTTGCCGTTATGAGACATGGTGCAGGATCTGTATAGAGTACAGACCCAACCCTGGGAACATATGCTAGCTCATGCAGATATATCGTGCGGCTCCCATCCGGTAACATGAGCTAGATCATACAGATCTTCCCTGAACGATCTAGAGCGTCTAGTGGGGATCGGTGATCGGTCCGACGTGTGCATACTTTCAACAAGCATTTCCCGGAGCTGCAAGCTCATAATCTAGGTCATGTACAGTAGATCTTGTATTTGCCGTTATGAGACATGGTGCAGGATCTGTATAGAGTACAGATCCAACCCTGGGAACATATGCTAGCTCATGCAGATATATCGTGCGGCTCCCATCCGGTAACATGAGCTAGATCATACAGATCTTCCCTGAACGATCTAGAGCATCTAGTGGGGGTCGGTGATCGGTCCGACGTGTGCATACTTTCAACAAGCATTTCCCGGAGCTGCAAGCTCATAATCTAGATCATTTACAGTAGATCTTGTGTCTGCCGTTACGAGATATGATGCAGGATCTGCATATAGAGTACAGATCCAACCCTGGGAACATTTGTTAGCTCATGCACATATATCGTGCGGCTCCCATCCGGTAACATGACCTAGACCATACAGATCTTCCCTGAACGATCTAGATCATTTAGTGGGGATCGGTGATCGGTCCGACGCGTGCATACTTTCAACAAGCATTCCCCGGAGCTGCAAGCTGCTAGACGCGCCCAAAACCAAAAGACGACACAGCAGGATACTGTGATAGTTCTGTCACCTTTCCACATTCGTTGAAGTACGACTTCAGCGGGAACAGCTCGCAGGCTCCGCGAATAGTCACGGGTACCACCGGCCACTGTAGCTGCTCTTGCATGTGCAGCGCCCCCTGAAAAACAAACACGGAAAAAAAGGGCGTTCCTGTCGTAACTACATGAGGAAAAAAATTAAGGGCGTAATCTCGATTAATCTACTCGCTCGTTATACTGACAGTGGCAGAATATTTGACGTTGGCAATCATAATCATACCGCCCCCCGCCCCTCTGACCCATTTTTAGAAGCATAAAAACGATTCTCGTCTCCCCTCGGTGGCTTTAGCGGCGAGCAGAGCGGGTGGGCGGGGAGGCGAGACAGCGCGTTCACGTCTTCACCCACCTTCTTGAAGGGTCCCAGCTGGCCAGTCTTGGACCTCGTGCCCTCCGGTGCCATCGCCACGAAGAGCTGCAGCTGTCTCGCGCGCTCTCCCGCCTCCGCCAGTGCCTGGCGTGTGCGTGCGTGTGTTGTGTGTGCGTGATGGTGTCAGCCCTATGGTGTCCCGCGGGTACGTATAGTCTCAATAAACCGCAAAACGGTGTGAATAGCTGTGGTTATCATCAGGTTGACTAAAAACGGTGTGAATAGCTGTGGTTATCATCAGGTTGACTTCTCGCCAAAATCTAGTTCGTGGTCACAGGACATGCTCCAATAAGTTTGGGGTGGAAAGTGCTACCTTTTGCGCTACCGAGGTAAAAAAGCTATCGAATAACAATCCCAGGGTGTGTCATAAATCAACCTCCCCCCTTCGGAAGAAATATCACAAAATCACGAGGACAACATAGCACCTTTCACAAAAAAAAACAGAAATCACATATCGTGGTGACAACACACATCTTCCTATGTACAAAAAAACAGAATGCGGGGGAGGGGGGGTCAGTATAATCTTACCTGGACGGCGGAGGCACGGTTCCTTCGGTTGATCGGAATGCCGCCGTGAGACGCCATGATCCAGCCCACGAACGGCAGCGCGAACAGTTCTTCCTGCTCGCACCAAGAGAGAACACCGAATACCGAATGGATGGCGCCAAGACGGGAAGCGGAGAAGGACAGAGGTGGCGCAAAAATGTTATACGAGTATAGGGCTGTCGTCGCTCGGCTGGCTGTCAAGGAGAGCAGCGACAATAGCCATCCGCCCGGAAGAAAACGAAAACAAAGCGTACTTTACGACATGGGCGCGGGTACCGACGTGGGTGGCGAAAGCACGTGCCTTGGGCGCGCAGTTTCAACGAAACACATACGACGCGCTTCTGCCCCCCCTGCCCTCCCTACCCCCCCCGCTTGGTGCATGCCATGTCTGCCTGGTCGGTGACAACCCGATGTGCTCCGTCCTGAAATGGTAGGGATGCGAGGGTCTCGGTCTGAAGACTACGACCATGCATTATGTGGACCCCCCCCCTTGCCCGCATGCACGCACGTCAACGCCGACCCTCCTACCCCACCACCCACCTTGACTACCGCGCACAGCGCACGCGGGAAAGTGCTCAGGATGATCATGGCGTCGAGGGTGCTAACGTGCGAAAAGAGCAGCATCGCCGGCCGCGAAAGACAGCTCTCTCGCATGCCTTCCGTCCTCACGGAAACCCCCATGATCAGGAGAAGCCACCTCGCGTTCATGCGCTTTATGAAGGAAGAGATGCCACCGCTGCCGCTGTTGCTGTCGCAAACTTTGTCGATGGCGGGCAGGGGGGAACCGGCCGTGGTAGATTTTGACGTTTCGTTGGCATGTACGGTGGAATAATGTCTACAGGTCGCTGCGACTTTTGCGTCGCTTCTTTTGGTGCTGTTGCCGTTAGTGCTGCAGCCGCTGGTACTGTTGCCGCTGGTACTGTTGCCGTTGCTGCTAGTGTCGTTACTGCTGATGCCGTTGCCGCAGCTTTTGCTACCGTTGATGTTACCGCCGATGCCTTTGCTGCCGACACTGCTGTGTTTACCGCTGCTGCCGCCGCCGCTCGCGTGCCGGAGGCGGTCCATCAGAAGAAGGGACTGCTGTTCAACCATCGTCAGGGCGATCAGGGGTACCGATATCACGAATGCTGAGAAGGAAAAAAGCCACAAAAACAAAAGAAATGGAGTGAAATAGAACAAGATGTAAAACAACGGAGAGAGAAAAGATCGAGGGAATTGGGCAGAGGGCAGAGAGGTAAAGAAGGAGGAGACCTCGGGACGCGGGAGCATAAAAAGGTGAAAAGAGGCGCCAAGCGCACTCGTGTAAAAAAAAACTGAACAGCTTTTAGTCTGTAGATGCAACAACTACACCAGATAGAGCAAACCGTCTAGAAACAGCAGTAGCAGCACGCTCCGTTCTACCCTGAGTCTCTGTTCTACTCAGAGTGGCAGTCGTTCCTTGTTGTTTGTCGAAAGCAAGGGGCAGGACTGGCGTGGACTCTAAAGTAACAAGGCAACAAAAAAGGGAAACTACACCACTGCTGCTGGATACATGAGTAGCGTATGACACGCAAGATACCACGCAAGATAACACGCAAGATAACACCCAAGATAACAGAGCGCCTTGAGACGAATTTCAGAGGAGACTTTTCTTGAAAACAAGGCGAGCATCTACAATGAAAACGGTGGATTTCAACAGATCTCGTCAACGTCTTTCCAGAGAACGTCGTGCACTGCTGTGCACATGTCGAGGAAACACGCTTAAAAATTCGTCCGAGGGGTGTGTTATCGTGAGTGCCGTACGGTAGTTGTCCAGAACTACTGCCTGCCGTGTGTATTGTTGTCCTCACCCATGTACATGACGAACAAGAAGGTGGCGGGGGCGCGCCAGAGGAAGTCAACAAAGCGGAGAATCGGCCATCGGTTGGGCTGGACAGGCCTGATCACCAGCGTCGCCGCGAGCGACTCCACCTCCGCTCGAAGGTTCTTTTCCCGTAGAAGCAAAAACGAAAAGAAGAGAAAAGAAGTGAATACACCAATATGAAAAAAAGTTAAAAAACAAATCAGAAAGCACATATGACAGCTCAAGAGATGATTCATGGTTATTTTATACCTGGTATTAGTTTGTATGCTGCGCCGTGAAACACCATCGGTCATCGACTGCCGTGTGTTGTACCTGGTATATTATAGAATAGTCGCATTATACCCAAGGCCGCTCATACTTATATCGTGTCGTGACGTATATAAGGTATTTTTCCGACGTTCTTATACATCGTGCCAGTTGTAGTCCACGACGGTATACCAAGAACACTGATAACAAACACCCGCATTCCTACTCACAATGATATCATACTACAAATGATAAAATGCGAACACCCGCATTTTCCATTACTAACTCATGTGCTACACAGCACTGATATTAGATACACAATTTCTGCTTTTGCCCACATGCATATGTGCAATACACTGGCATACCGGCAACTATATATGGAACGGGAATCATCGGTCCGCGAATGTATGCGCGCAGGCGGACGATGAGCGGTGCACATACACTGGTGATAAGCTCGTGATGCTCGATCCAGACGATCTACTCTCCAGACACACGACAGGATATATCCATAGACAATACTCCGTCAGAGAATTCCACAGGTCTAACCGTTACCAACTCTTCTCCCACTTGGCACCTTGGTCCCGTACCGACCTGATCCCGTCCGGACCTGACGTGCCAACTATCCGACTTATTAGGTTCTACTTGTAGGAAGGCTTGCCAAACTGATCCTTGGTGTAATTTTTTCCGCCGACAGGGAGGGCCGACCAAGCATCTTGGTGCCATGCGACAATATATTCCAATATAGGGGTTTCCACCAGAACGGCCACGGAAAAAAAGGGAACACCACTAAACCTATATACCATGGGTTTGACCTGTGTTTTCCTTCGAAAAGCTCGTGTCTACTCATATCGCAGTTGCGCCCCAGACATATTTGCGTGCTGTGTCATACTGATTTACCACCTAGCCGGGCATAAACCATGCTACGTACATATGGATATCATACCCGGTACGGCCAAAAGTTGGAATCCCCCTAAAACCGTGAAAGAAAATGAAATCCCTACAAAGTATTTGTATTGCTGTTCTCACTACCACTATTATTATTGCCACTATCGTCATCCTTGTCATCATAATTCTCGTTAACGATAGTTGTTGTTATCACCACAATAAACCGCCTGGGGGAGCCCCGGCCTCGATCTAAATCCCCACCCTGTTTTTCCGCCTGGGCAATGTGCTGCTCGCTCTGTTCTGGTGCTCTCGTGTGCTCGATAGAATACCGAGGCTCCTCTCTTCAGCGGATGGTATGATCTTGTTTGGATGCAAGATTTTTTCTTGGTCAACAAAAAGCTAGTCGAATGGTTGGATGCATGAAGATCTTCTTTCCAAAGAATATTCCGATACAGAAGACCTAACTCCACAATATTTCAGAGAGGTAAAATAAAGCAAACAAAAACACGGTAACGAAGCCGATTACACCACCCGACCGGCATCGGGTCAGCACCCAAGCTGGGTTCCGAATGCACCTGATAGGAGGTTAAGAGCATTAGACTATATTTCCACCCAACATTTAGCAAAACCAGTGTCCGTGCTGCTGCCTCATTTTAGAGCGACGAACTTTGTGGTCACAAACTACGAGGCAGAGACGCGTACACATCGCAAACATAGGCAGGTGATTTGTCTATGCAATGTCAAACGCATGAAAATGAAGGTGGAATGGAAGCAACATGGCACAACCCAAAGAAGGCTCTTGAATCGGGTACCCCATTGATCCTCGATCGTGAATACGTGTTTTTTACGTGAAACTGCTATCTCCACCAATACTTCAGTATACATGCTGTTGAGCTCTTCCATTGGGTTAACTCTTCCATTGGGTTAGATGGTTGATTAACTGACGGATGGTTGACATTGATTAGATACGATACAATATCATATCATAAGATATACTCTGGCGAAAGTGATTTGGTTATTGATTATTTCCGCATTTGTGTGTTTCAACTAGCCATGACCTCGGTGATAAGAGTATGATTACAAACATCACTTTTACCCTCCAGCTCAACCCGTAAGAGGGTTTCACCCTCATCGATCTTCTGGACAAGCCGTAGTCATAGGTGTCTTGCCTTCTCCCCCCCCGGTACATGCCTTCATTTTTATCGGGCATAGGGTTCAGCATTCCCACTTGTCAACTTTTTAAGCTCGTCGATTTTCATCGAAATTTGCCAATTCACGCTCCCGCGGTTTTCCGCTCGTCAATTTTTACTAGAAAAAAAATTCCTACGAGCAATACTATGCACTCGGGGGGATTCGAACCCGCATCGTCGACTTTTGTAGTGACGGGATTCACCTACTGCTCCACAGGGGACGCCTTCTTAAATCAGTCGCATAAATTTATCAACTTGTACGTTGATTACGTGCGTTGACTGTCAGCACAATTGCTGCTGTCGTGTGTTGATTAGTTTCGACTTGAAAATAGAGACTTGCTCAAGTGATCAGTACATTGGTTTAATCAGTACATTTTTGACTTGAGATTAGTCAACAGCTACCATAATGTACTGGACTGCATCAGTATACTGGGCGCGGTTGTCTTGAATTTAGAGACTTTAGGCTTTGAGCAATTGATGTTAATTTTTTGGGGCCTTCTCCGGGATTGCTCGCCGAGCTCAGCGAGCAGGACCACGAGACTTCCCAGATGGCGGTGGGTGACACGTGCGGAGGTACTGCCGCGAGCGCGTGGCCATCGGGACCCTGAGGCGGAAGTTATAAGCCGCGGCGACAAAAAAGGCTGCCATCAAATCCACTGGGGACAAAAAAAACTGCAGTCAAGAAAAGATGGCCGTCTGAGGAATAGCTAAAACATAATCTAAACCCCAAAGGGATTTAGAATTGCCCTCCGACAATATCCCCGACAATACATTATAGCGTAGATGCCGTTCCGATGTAAATCGAGTATCCTTTCGTAAAACAGTACTCGTAGTATCTCTCCTATCACCCTCTGCGAACCATTTCCAAATTGACATTCATACCGGTATTCTCGACATTACAGTAGTGGTCCCTCTATAGCGCCGGTTGCCCGCTATAGTGCCAGTGAAATTGCTTGGTACAGTTTTTCATTTCCATACTAAAACCTATGTATTCCCCAATCCGGAGTAGAGCCGGTTACCGCTCTAGCGCCGGTTTTTCCCGTTGGCACATACCGGCGCTATAGAGGGACCACTACTCTGTATGTCGGTCCAGGATTCAGGAAATATCATAAAAAAAGAGGATCTGGTGGTTTCTTAGAAACAATACCCTGAAAACACTTCCGCCTGCTATTGCTTTCATGTCTTCTGTCCTCTGTCGGCGGTGCATGCAGCCGAACAGATATCGTCTATCAAGCCGCCACCCCACGTCCCCAGCGCTTCTCACTTGTCACTGCCCATCACCCCAAACGGTAGCACGTAGCCACGTACTGGGGGGTAGGGTGCCTGAGTTCTTTTTTTTCTTCGTTTCAGGTGTTTCGTTGCCTATCGAACGTACCGGTACATATTCCGGAGACCATGCTATAGTCTACAGCTTAGTACAGCCAGACTGCATACACACACGGAGTCTATACAGCACAGAACCCAATCCACAATACTGATCCACATCTACGGGCCTTGCCATAGCCCGTGTACCCACATCGGTCTGAGTTATGAACTAGCGACACATGCGCACTTAAATGATATTATTACGACAGGCGCAGTGCCTGCGGCAAAATACTGGTTGTCGTGGAAATATCGCAATTTCGTAATATCGATTATTCGACTTCCAAGCTTCAAGCTTCGTTTCAGCACACCATGCATATTGCAAACTGCTGTATAATACCCCTCTGATATTATTGCTTACGTGGTGTGTGCTTGCTTCTTGCGCCGGCGTGACACCACGATCAAAACGGATATCGTACCGACCCGACACGTCTGTACCGGCATAAACGTTGTTTTTGTTGCTGCACATGAAAGTTTTAGAGCCTTCGTCGGAACGCTCGCACGCTCTCCACAAGCAAAATACAGAAACGATAACCAAGACTGCTATTAATGGACTATTCATAAAGGTAAATTTTCAACAGGCAAACAATAACAAAAAAAAACAGTTGTTCCGTGCGTCGTCTTATCGTGGGTTTGTTTTTTTGCTCTGTTTAATGGGAATCAGCCATATTTCAGAACAGCAAGTACTCTTGTTGAGCCAGATTTTGAACTCCACGAGTGATCCACGCCAGGACGGGCAATCACCTCCTTTACCGCCAGCTCGTCGCAGAAAGGACACGGAATGAGCAACTCTGGTGCTTCTATGGTCGCTGAGAGAGAAGCCGTCTCTCATCAACGCCTATATCCATTGCTGTTTGCCTTGTGAAGTCAGGGAAAATGACGGTGGGTTGTTTTGGTCGTCGTCCGATTTCAAAATCATCCCCTCGAGGAGACGATTTTACTTCGCCCAGGGCAGCTGTAGGCCCGCCATAACACAAGCGATGTTGACAAGGATAAACGGGTTATCTCCCTCGTGGTGGTCGATGCAAGGGTGCTGTGTTCCAGCCGTGCCATGAGCAGTAGGCTGTGGGTTGTGGACAAGTCTATACGCGTGTTTCCCATGTTCCCTTCATAGCCCACATCAGTCGTAAACCCATATATAATCGTGCAATGCATCCGAGGTATGGAGAAAAACCAACCCTGACCATTTTTGAGACTTTACCAAACCAGCAGATTTGATCTGTGGTAAATCTCAGAGGAACATTTTTTCCCAAAAAAAATCCCCATAAGACGCCGTTCTGATAAAAAATGACCAGAACTGAGCCTACGTAGAGCCTAAACACCCCGAAACCTCCCTAAAGACGAAAAAAAAGCACGCCAAATATTACTGCGTAAGATCCAGCCTCAGAGTCCGGATTCCTGACAAATATCACGATTCGTGAAATTGTCACGTGGTTTTGTCACGATTCCTTACACGAGATTCCTTACACGATTTGTGTTCGCTAGGAACGGCCCTAAAAGCACTCGAACGTCAGGCTGCTCTCCCTGTTATGATATGATACAGGCATATGATACCGGTAGACGGTTGTTGTTGTTTTATCCTTTTCTTTTTAGATCCTCCTGGAGATGGTAGACGGTTGGTGATATCAGATTTGTTAACAAAACAGGTATAATATAACGATGACATATTGCACTCGTACGATACGAGCCGCTGCTGTATCGTATCCGGGTCCCAAAACGGAAAGCAAATTAAACAAACAAAAGTGGCAACTAGGTATCCATAAGGCATAAATATCCATGCACAGAGTGCAATATTCCAAGGTTGGGTTCTGTAGGGTACGCACAAACCATACCCGGGATATTTACCCCGGGTATTACCCAAGGGTGGTCATGGGGCCCTGCGGCCCCATGACCACGGGATGGGACGGGTTTGCTTGCCGCAGGCGGGAATTTTTTTGGGTCCCATTGTGTGCGTTATGGGATCCCGCGGTCAGAATATCGCGGTCCCACTTTAATGGGATGGGAAGCTGGGGCCCCTTTCATCAATAGGGACCACATGGGAATCCACAAAAACCGTGATGGGATGGGATGGGATGAGACTAATGTGTCACACGGTGGGGTGACGCCGCTGGGACTGTGTCATTCGCAATGTGGGATTGTACGTGAGATCCAGTACGGGACCACACGTCCCCAACAACCAACTCCGAAGGAGAAGCAAACCATACACATACACTACCTGGTAGACAGTACGGTAAATATTTGCAGGTTGTTGTCGTATTCTGTATTCTCCAAGGATTAAATGCTGCACCAAACAAAACGCAAAATGCCCCCAAACCTAGCCACCCAACCCCAAACCCAACACAAGCAAGTAGACGAGAAAAGAGAACTGGAGAAAATAAGTTTTGAAAGCGCAAACCTATAGTGTAACAAAAAAAAAAACAAGTGAACACCGACGAAGTCTCCCCGCAGACCAAGCTCATCATGTTGAAATTTCTACGAAATTGAAATAGGAGAAACATTCGTGAGACCGGCCGCAGCGTCCTTGGCGTTCACTGGTGCTTCTCTGCTCGATTTTCGCTCATCCTTCAAAGCATCCAGATCCCCCAACACCTTGCCTAGCCCGGGGATAAGGTGCTTGTTGAGCCTAAGGAATATAGTCTTCTCAACCTTGCCTGGTGGCGATTTTGCACGAAGGTCGCTCACGATCAGCTTGAGGGCAGAAAAATTCCTTTCTGCTTGGTGGCATTCTTTTCACCATGCACTTGACGTTTTCGCCGGCCGGCGTTGGTGGCGTGAACTCCACTACATGCTTCCAAATCCCTGAGGTCTGCCTGTGTCTCCCTTTCCCAGCACCGACCAGGTGCACCGTAAGAACGCCTATCTGCGACGTATCTGGCTGTACCGACACAGGCTGAGCTGGCTGTGCTTACACAGGCTGAGCAGCAGAGCCGCCGCCGGTAGGGTCCGCCATGGGGCTGTGTGTGTTTCCCTGCTGCCTGTCCGCAGTGCGAATGAACATCGGAGATTCGAATATATATACGTACATGTAAATATATTATGAAATACTCGGTACAGTTTAGTATATGATATCCCCCGAAGAAGATTCTATTGTACTTTCAAAGACTCTTGTGTGTGTCCTGAACGCTGCAGAACATTCTATTTGTGGAAGGAATATGATCTATTTGGATGGGTAAGTCTCGCGCCAAGAGTTCCCAAGGGACGGGAGTAGCTGCGTTGACAGCGGGGTTGGGACGAGAGTAGATGCGCCAATGCTGGGATGGGAAGCAGGTGGGGCGGGAGCCGAGATTTATGGGTTATGTGGGAGCAAGTGGGGTAGGAATTCGCGATGGGACGGGAATGGGATGGGATGGGTAGCACAAATATCACTGTGGGATTGCCGTCCCATCCCATCCCATCCCATCCCCGTCCCACATGCCCGTCCCATTCAATCCCATGACCACCCTTGGTATTACCCTACAAAGAGCTTCTGTAAGTTCTGCAGGACATTCATACCGGTACCCGGAACTTCTGGAAGTTCTGTATGACATTCATACCTGTATCCGGAACTTCTGGAAGTTCTGTACGCCATTGCCACAAAATACCCGGGGTACGGGTAGATCCTTTACATAACGTATGTGAGTTCTGTACGCCCGTGCCACAGTACCCGGAAGTTCTGTGAGTTCTGTAGCACCTGCGTACCGTACCCGGAATTTCTGTAAGTTCTGTTAGATCCCCATACCCTAACCCGGAACTTGTGTGACTTCTGTAAGACTGGCACAAACAACACCCGGGGTATGGGTATACCTTTGTTACAATAATACCCGGGGAGCCCACATGCATTTCTTCAGGTTTAATAACCCAAAAGAGTGTATCATGCATTCTATTTCGTATGATGTCATATCTTGTCAGTGAACCCAGCCGAACACCGAACGTACAGCAGTATGTAGCAGTATGTAGCAGTACGTATCGTATATGATAGTAGCACCTTACTGCTGTAGGTCCTGTCCATGTTTCTTTCGTTTCTAACACGTGGGCACGTATTGTATTAACGAAGGACTTTTGAATTAAAAAATATTCATTTGTCATGAATCGACTTGAATTCGATTCGATTCGGTGGAAACATACCGGGTACGAATTTGGCGCTTATATCGGGAAACCATGTATGACGTATTGTAACTGTTTTTCCGATCGGAAAAACACACAGATCTGCCGTTACGGCGATGCAGCAACCATCGACGTCTACAAGTATATTCTGTGTTTTCGGTATTATAGTTTCGATTCTTCTTCGCTGCGACACTTGGATTATCGAGCTGTGGTGGCAAATATGGGCTTGCGACCGCCGTTATTTGTTTTGAAGCGCCACAGCGGGGGTACGCTATGGGGCAAGGTCCCAGGCAAGGATGCGTGCTCGCGCCACTGTTGTTCTACATGTTTTTCACGGCGGTACTGCGTGTGGCCGAGAAACGCTTCCTCGCTGATGCAGCCATCACGGACAACATGGTGTAGTTCCACCGAAAGAAGGAGAAAGGCCCAGAAGAAGGGCACTTCGCGCACCGGCAAAGTCGACGGGCGGAGGGGGAAGGAGGGGCAGGAGGTGCAGAGATTGTGGGGTATGCTGTACGCGGACGATGCGGGCATCGTATCGCGATCATCAGAAGGGCTGGAGAGGATGATGATGGTGATCGTGACTGCGTGCTCGTCGTTCGGGCTTACGGTCTCCGAGGCGAAAACAGAGATTATGTGCCGGCAAACAAAAGGCGGGGGGAACGTGTCGTTCACAATCAATGCAGCCGGCCAGGTATACAAACAAACAATCGATTTTGTGTACTTGGGCGGGGCTATCACCGCAGACTGAGACCTTAGCATTGAAATAACGCGGCGTCTTCAGAGGGCCTGGGCGTGCTTCCAGCGGTACAAGATGGAGATCTATGATCGCCCGGGTGAGCGCTTACGGTTGGAGGTGCTGTTGCTGAAAGCTGAGGTGGTCGAGACACTGCTCTACGTGCATGACGTGGAGCCTGAACAAGCCTGACCATGGCAGGCTACGACGGGTTCACCACTCCATGCTCCTCCGATGCCTCGGATGGCGGAAACGGAAGCGCGACGACCACACCCTATCGTACGCCCACGCGCTTGCCAAGACAGCTTCCGAGAGCATAGAGGCGATAGTGCGCAAACGGAGGATATCGTTTGCGGGATTCGTAGCACGTATGGGGAGGAGCGTCTGCCACAGAGGGTGATGTTTGGGATCTTGTTGGGGGTAAGGGCTGCTCAGGGGGGCAAGAGAAGGACTGGATGGCTCATCTGACGGAGGATATGTCGGTCTTTGGAATGAAATTCGAAGGGTGGTGAAAGGCTGCTCAGAAGGCCGGCAGATGGTTTCGACGAGTAGAGGAGGGAGTCGAGTTGTTCATGCGGACTTGGCATGAAACGGAGAGACGCAAAGCTGCATTGCGACGCGCAAAGGCTGCGGCAGCGCCATCCACCGTCGGCATCTCTAAGCGGCAGGGGGGAGGGGGTAGGGGGTAGGGGGGAGGGGGGTAGGGGGTAGGGGGGTAGGGGGTAGGGGGGTGGGGGGGTAGGGGGGTTGGGGGGGAGGGGGTAGGGGAGGAGGGGGAGGGGGAGAGGTGGGACGGTGGGAGGGGGGAGAGTGGGATGGGGGGGAGGGTGGGAGGGGGGAGGGGGGAGGTGGGGAGGTGGGGAGGAAGGAGGGGGGAGGGGGGAGGGGGGGAGGGGGGAAGGGGAGAAGGGGAGGGGGGGGAAGGGGGGGGGCGTCATGCCCAAGAGACTGAAGTCTGGGTCTGGCCATCATCGTCTTGAAATTTGTGGGCCTTCCAATGGTCGTCACAAGATAGCGTAAGACCGCCCTGACTTCTTCGCCATGTTGCGTTCTCGCCCCAGGCCCATTGATGATGCACTTGATACCCTCTATGAGCCCAATGCCGTCTTGAACCAGTTCCTAGCGTCTGCTAGTATGACATTTGTTTCTCTTTTCCTTTCCTTGCTTCCTCTTTTTGTCTTTCTTTTCTTGCTTTTCTTGTCTGTTATTTTCTTTCCTTCCCTTTTCGTTTTTTCGCTTTCTTGTCTTTTCTTTGTTTTTTTTTTCCAATTGACTTGCGTCTGTCGTGCGTATGCGTAGTGATAAGTACTACGTGCAATTGATAGCCTTTTTTGGGTGGCAAGCAGTATAGTAGGTTTTTCCAGGCGCGAGTAGTGAGACGTATGCACCAGTATGGACCTGGCACATCGTAGGCTGACTCTCCATTTCACTTTTATATGTTTCTGGTGGAGGCATGAATTGCGTCAGGTGTGATGTATGCGTGTACTACCTTTGGTTTGTTTGTGTTTTTCCCTGGGGTATTCCTCAGCTCCAGAGTGACTGGAGCCTGTCCTGTGACCACGGACTTGATTATGTGAGTTAATGTGAGAACAACAACATGGTATGATCATAGTTCAGTATAACCGTGAGCGCGGCTGTTGACCCAGTCGCCACTCATTGAGGTTCACGATTTATCGCCTCTCGGTGGTGGTTTTGTCGATAATTTATAGTTCCCTTATAGCTACGACTAATTGCCTCGGGGACATTGGCCCAGTGAGAACATGCCATCCATGCAAGTTGGATTGAACCCTCCACTTCAAATTGAACTTTACCCCGAGGGGGTGTGCATTTACTCGCGTATTACCCGTACCCGGAACTTCTGTAAGTTCTGTAGGTCATTCATATCCGTACCCGGAATTTCTGTAAGTTCTGTACGCCCGTGCCACAATACCCGGAACTGCTGGAAGTTCTATAAGACTTTCATACCCGCACCCAAACTTCTGTTAGTTCTGTAGGACATTCATACCCGTACCCGGAACTTTTTGTGAGTTCTGTACACCCCGTGCCACAATACCCGGGGTATGGGTACAGCACCTTTCGTACCCGCCCGGAACTTCTGTGAGTTCTGTACGCCCGTGCCACAATATCCGGAACTTCCGGAAGTTCTGTAACACTTTCATACCTGTACCCGAAACTTCTGGAAGTTCTGTAAGACTCCCATACCCTTACCCGGAATCCACAAACCCTACAGAACATAACCTTGCATGTTCTCGTGACCGTCGGTATACTGAACAATCTTCGGGCCACGTCTCATCTGTATCAGGTGTGTGAGGAATTTTATTTGTCGTTTTCAAGCAAGCGGTTGCGTTGACATATACTACCTGGCTTGATGTAAAGGAAAGGAACACCACTCAGCAATCATCTACTACACGCTAGGGCATGTTTTCATGAGCACCACTAACAAAAGCACCAGACATGGACGCGACATCTACAGGACCACAACATCTTCGACGACAGTGGGGAGAAAACAGGGCGTATAATTGTACACTAGATAAAAATAAAGTGAAAAAGAAGTACAGACAGATATGTTAACAATGCGGTAGACCACACTACCAACCTATTACGCAGGGTATTTCGTGCCTCCGGCCGTTTGCATGATCGCCTGACAACCTCTACCAAACGCAGTAGCATATGCCTAACGAAGTAAAGACACCCTCGAGTTCAATAGTGGTGACATCGCATGCCCACGTCACCTCGCTTGCTGTATTTGTAAGATGTATCTCTGTCTTAGAATTGGCGACCTCAGAGCCCCACATCGGCTCGGTAAAAATCATGGGCGAAAAATCGTACATTTGAGACAATAATAATGTGAAAAGGAAGTACAGGCAGATATGTTAAAATTGCGGTAAACCACACTACCAACCTATTACGTAGGGTATTTCGTACTTACCGTCCGCATGGTCGCCTCCCAACCTATGCCAAGCGAAGTATGACTAACGAAGTAACGTGATTGAGCGCGTTTACACCAAGCGTTCCTTTCAAAACACTGACGATTCGCATTTCTCCCTCTCGTGCTCAATGGCTGTGACATTGCATGACCACATCACCTCGCCTGTTGTATTTGGCAATATGTATCTCTCTCTTATAATTAGCGATGTCAGAAAATAATGGTAACGACATGATTGAACCTATCGATTGAAATATTCTATTTCGATCCACGTACAATAACAAATTATGAAGCTTTAACACGCTGTTCAAACGCCCCACTTACAATTGAAATCGGCCAGAGTAATAAACACTTCTACGCAATTGATATCACGTCATTTTCTTTCTAGCCATCCATGACGTAGCTTTCATTCATCCCCCCCCCCTCCAACGCCCCCTCCTTCCCCACCAGCCGCACGATCGCCTAGACCTAGCACGCGTATAGCAAGCCCCTACAAATATGATTCATACGCGCGATCGGAGTATCATACACAATATTGCAAAGATGTGTTTCGATCAAATCTTAATCTTTGATCTCACAGCTGGAGTGTATTTTAAAATTATGTGACCCAAACTTCTTGAAAACTCTTTCCCCCCCCCCCCTTTTTTTTTTTTTTTTTCCCGCTCTCTCTTGCTCAAACGCCCCACCTAATATCGAAATCCGCCAGAGTAATAAACAATTCCACGTACTGGATATCACCTCGTTATCTTTCTAGAGCCATCCATGCCGCTGCTGCAATTCCCACCCACCCCCGCCCCCAACGCCCCCTCCTTCCCCACCACCCGCGCCATCGCCTAGACCTAGCACCACGCGTATAGCAAACCCCTACATCTATGCGACCAAAAGCCCTTTCGCCCCCCTCCCCCCCCCCCTCCCCCCACCCCCCCACCTCCCCACCCTACCCCCACCCCCTCGAACACTCCGCCCTCTACTCAATGGTTGTACGACTTACAGGATAAACATGATAAACTGGCGCATTATTTCCAAAATCGTCACGATTATCCCCTTAAAGGATGTATTGTTTCCACGCACAGATTGAGCTGCCCCCCCCCCCCCCCCCCCCCCCCTCCCCCCCATGATGAACTGGTGCATTCTTTCTAAAACCGTCAGATTTATCCCCTTGAAGGATTTATAGTTTCTACGCACAAATTGACCTGCTCCACCCGTCCCCTCCCCCCCCCCTCCCCCCCCTCCCGCCCCCCTTTTTATCAAAATCAGGCCCCCACGTCCTTAAAAACTCCGCCCTCCCCTCACCGGTTATTACAGGATTCACTTGATAAACTGATGTATTTCCTTCCACAGCTCTCAGATTTCGTCCCCTTCAGAAACCGGTTTTATAGTTTCCGCGCACAGACTGACTAACATCACCCTGTTGACCCTAATAGCTACTTGTACACTGTAGTTGCTAGGGGAGTCGCCGACCTATATCCTTAATGAGGATACACAACCCTGAGTACGCGCGATTGGAGTATCACACACAGCTTGCAAAGATTAGTTCGACAAAATATTCGATCTCACAGCTGGAGTGTATTTTCATTTTTAAAATATTCTCGTAAACCACAAGGTATCCATGGCCCCTGGGTACATCTACGGCTGTAGCAAGTATCAGTACACCATAAATTACTTCTGATGGAGTCGGCGAACCTTGTCTCCCAAACGTTCGCTCAAACGCACCAGGTACACAACCCGCGACCTAAACACTATACTTCGACATCGGAACCCTGTAGCGCCATCGATTAATTATCCCTACTGCTCCCTGTCCCCTGGCAGGCTGCGCGGCACGAGAAGGTACGAGTAGCGAGTACCATAGTACAGGCAGTGTTGCGGAGGGCCTCGGCATCAATTGCTTGTGATACTGCTGTGTGGCATCCGCACCCATTTTCAAACGCTGGTGTTTTTTATTTGCGATTGGCACTACTTAGATATGCGTGGATTGTTCCTCTTTAATTCTGATACGATACGATTCGTAATTCGTACGATTCCCAAAAGGAGAATGAGAATATGCAATGGGATGCCACACAAACCCTTCAAACGGAAGGAAGCGCCCGGCGCGGGAGCCTGCCTCGTGTCTGGGTATGGACATGCCCTTCTCCCTGCCAGGGTACGTACATTTACTCGTATTATAGTTTCGCGGAGCGCCCTACCAGGTGTACGATGAAGGACAAAGGCCCTAAACGCCATTGCTCTGCTCACTCGCTGTGTGGGATCAAGGGACGTACTTTTAGTCTTTTCTTTGCAGATTGGTACATACCTGGTACGATTCATCGAGTGTACAGGCTACCACAAGTGCCCCGCCTCCGGCGCACGCGACTGTTCGGACCTACTGCACGTATCCAACCGCAACAAGGCCGTCCTCATCACGAGAGCGTGGCTGAAAGCCTTGCCATACCCAGGGAGCGACGGGCCCACCCATGACCATAGCCACAGCAACAGCAGCATCAGAGACTGACGGTTGCAGAAAAAAAATTACGCCGCGTGCCAGCAAGGACACAAAGAAAGCGCCAGCCACCGCGCGGAAACGAAGCAATGCTCCCGTATATACTAGAGAGGAAGCCGGGGCATGGGATAATAACAACCCTAACTGTGACCTACACGTCACTGCTGCAGCTCTCCTTACCTCTATCTCGAGGGTGCTGTCGTTCTCTCTGGTAGCCACGTCTCGCAGCTGATCTAGTTTGGACCCGCACTCATCCAGCTTCGCGTACAGATTTATTCTTTTCCCGTTCGCTCGCTGCCTGGACTCCTGGGTCGAGCCTTCCTCAACGGAGCTGCACGCCGCGATGGCAGCCCTGATATCGTCCAGCTTTACATCGTCCATGCTCTCTCCTCGGGTGGGTCCTCCTTCTCTTTCGGGGGGGGGAACTACACAAGTTTTATGGCGCTGCTGTGCGGCATAGCAGAGATCTGAGCGATCTGACCAGCCCAAAAAATAACCACGTATAACAAAATCGATGAATCCTCCCCGATACGGTAATTCTAAATGTATTTGTGGAAACCCAAGAATCTGCATTTTGCTGTACCGTGAGCATGTACCTGGTTTGACACGTGTGCCAAGTGCGTACCTACCCAGAGAGCACAGCAGGACAGTATGTACGGAATAATACGACACTTTTGCGTGATCCTGGCGCTACTTGTTCTGTACCGGGAGTGGTCCAACAACCCTCCGGCTGTGGAAGCTTTCGTGGCGCCGCGGCCACCTCGCGTAAATGTCGGAGCACCGGGGGAAGACGCCCGAGCCGCAGGACCGTTCGCGAACGAGATAAACAGCCGCGGAGCAGGGGGAGAAAGCTGGAGAACAGCCGACCATCTACCCCGTCGAAGGCGAAGCAGAGAAGCAGGAGGAGGCGGGGGGAGCGGGTGTGGCCAGGGTGTTCGTAGCTTGAGGGCAGGTCTCGGGTTCCCTCCCCTCCCCGGGTCGGAACTGGTTGATTTCATGGCGCAGGAGCTTGTGGAGCAGAGTGTGAGGCACCACTGGCAGAGCGGCTTCATCGGGGGCTCGGTGGGGGTCATGGGTACGCTTACGGCTATCCAGGTGTGTGTTCGGTGTTTTTTCTGTGGTTGGGTTTGGATGTGTGCGGTTTTGTCTTCAGGTGCTGGCTGTGCGTCATGTCCGTTGCACTTGTGCGCATGTGTGCACGATCCCGGCCTGGCCTCACGTGTAACCATGTGATCAGTGCAGCAGTGTATGATACGAGCTGCAGCTGCACCGCTGCTTGCCGTCATGCCCATGACAACCCGTGTTATACCGCTAACGTGACCTCTAGTGTACCCACCTCGTGGGTCGTGGTCGTACATACACAACCTCTACCCTATATAGCAGTACCGTTGTGCAGCATAGGAGAGGGGTTTCGTAAGCAAACGACCTCTGAAAATGCCAGGCTAGGAATCTGCCAGTCTGAGGCTTCTGACTCGGAGGTTGATCTCATCTTGAAGTTGGCGTGGAACGAACGGTTACTAATTAAGAAAACCGGACTTGACCGGCATCTCTGTTTCTTACCACCATGAGTGCCTTCTCAAATAAGAAATCCAGGTTGACCAGCGTTTTTGTTTCTTACTATATTGGGCGTAGGGTGTCTGGTATCTGTTGCCCGGGGTCCTGTATTACTGCTTCTGTATGCGAACATGCTGAAGGCTCTGAGCCACTGTTTTGACGGTTTGACGCCGCATCTTTCGGAGATCTACGGACAACCGCGGTAGAGATCATACTTGGCACGTGGTTTTCCTCCGGAATGTGGCTAGGGGAATGGCGCAAGGGCATCAACATTGCCGCCGAAAATGGTGCGTAGCAGTTGATGGCAACTATTAATAGCTAAAAATAAAAAAATTGTGTTCACTCGCTGGTACGGGAGTGTGCTGTAGTGTAGAGCCACGGGGTCGTAAAGGACATTGTAAGAGTGTGGTTCGGGGGGAGAGCCTGGATAGAATGTACCGGCATACCTGGTATGTTAAGTCGATGTCGATGTTAAAGAGATGGTTGGCGGCGATAATTTCAAAATGGGTGTCGTAAGCGTATGTTTTGGACATGAGGTTGAGACCGTGACCCACTGAATCATGGTGTGTCGGGTTGTCCACTGGCAGTTACGAGTGCAGATCACACCCTGGACAAAAGGTTCCAGGTCAATAGGCAATCGATAGGATCCAACTCCAATAGGAGACCTATTGTTGCCCACGATAGGTATCGATGGGTACTTTTCGTAGCCTATTGGGGCCGACAATGGGTATCGATTGGCATTTTCAATGATCTGATCTGTTTGGCCAATAGCCTATTGTACCTATTTGTCTGAACTTTTTGATACAACAAGTAGGTATCGATAGATATTTTCAGGACGGTATTGTTTGGGCGATAGGATATTGGCGCTGAGAGACGGAACCTATGGGTTTTTCCGATAGGTATCGATATACCTTTCACCAAACCTCTTGATTCGGAAAACAGGTATCGATAGACCTTTCACAATTCTATTGTTTGGGACGATAGATATTGACAGACCTTGCACCGTTCTATTGTTTTAGATGATAGGCATCGGTACGTAGACCTTTCGCCATTTTATTGTTTCAGTGTTGGAGAGCAGAGGTGCTCGAAGACAGCCCGTCTAGGTGCAATAAACTCTAGTTCGCCATTCATCATCCACGCCGCACGCATCTCCAGCCTATCGGAGAATCCCCTAAAACGGCGCTGTCTGTCCGTGTTGTGCCCTAAGAAGCTCAAGGTGGATGGTCTCAACAAGGTGATTAATACTTACCAGGTATGTGTGTTCGATGCGAAGCTCAAGCCTGCAGCGCTTTAGAGCGACCTGTTTGTGAGCCGTCGAGTTCCTTCTTATACCCTGGATAACACCCTATCGAATGGGCTATTGGGCCTACAATAGGTCGGCAACTATGAGGATCGATACCTATCGCGGGGCACAATAGTTCGGCTTCGAGGTCTATCGATAGGTATTATAAGCAACAATAGGGTTAGGGCAGTGACCACAGTAGCCTATTGTGCGACCGATATGCGTGCGAAGGTGTATATCGATAGGTATCTTGGGCGCCAACATTACTTGAAAATGACTCCCGACAGGCTATCGTTCGAACAACACCTTTTTATCGCCACCAGTCAATAACTATTGTTTAAATCGATAGGTGTGCGATGATATCGATCGATACCTGTTGCTCAATGTAATAGGTTTGCAAGGGTATCGATCGATGACTATTGCCCAACTTAATAGGCTCTCAAGGGTATCGATCGATACCTACTGACAATTTATTAGATATATTTGCAAGGGTTTCGATCGATACCTACTGCTTGTAAATGTATACCCTCGTACTGCTTAGAACATATCCACTGTATACGTGCCGTATACCCCAGACTATTGTTTGAATGAATGCATTGGTTGATAGCAATAATATGTACCTTGAGCTACTTCTTGCATTTTGTTTCAAAACAGCAGCTTTACGATAATACCTGGTGTTGAAAGAAGTTTCAAGTATTAATAATCGATAGGCTTGTGAGGATTTCAATCGATATGTGAGGAAAGGAAGCAGTAGATCAAAGATGTTGCTAAAGGAAATGGGGAAATGATTTGCAGAAGATATCACTGCTTTACGGAGGGATTATTCGACTTCATAGATACTATTAATACTGCTTTGTGGAAGGATATTCGATTTACATCGGAACGACATCTACGCTATTTTGTCCGAGGGCAAAAATGACAAAAATACGTATCGATATTCAATTAATCGATATTCGACACACCAACTTGTGGACAGACCAACAGGCGTCCTCACAATGCGTGGTGGACAACTGTGCAGGGCTTAATACCTACTGCTCATAGCAATAGATATCGATCGATCATTTCACATACCTATTGGTCAAACAATAGGTACCGATCGACACTTTCACGCACCTGTTGGTCACAGTTATAGATATCGATCGACAGTGTGACATAACTATTGCAAGAACAAAAGCGTATTGTGCCAATTTATCAGAACCTATTGGCGGAAGAAATAGGTATCGATAGACAGATTCACACACCTATCTCAAGAACAATAGCCTATTGTACCAATGTCTCTGGACCATTTGGTCCAAGCAATGGATATCGATCGACAAATTCACACACCTATCGAACTTGTCAGACAAATTCACACACCTATCGAACTTGTCAATAGGTATCGATATGCAATACCCCAACCTTTTGACATTCAATAGGCACACTCAATAGGCTATTGTCCGGGGTGTGGTACAGATTCGCTTTGAATTCTGCCTGAATTGATGTCGTAGAATGACATATCGAGTAAGGGTATTTGGATCATGCAGGTGGTGAAGGATGTGTCGTACAATTTGCTGTCGGATAGCGAAGTGTTGCTTAGGCTCTGCATGCACTTGGCGAGCAGTACACCGAAATGAACATGCACCGTCTCCTACCTCATTAACAACGAACCAGTTGTTGTTGGTTGTTGTTGTTGCTGTTGCTGCTTTCGTGGTTGTTGTTGTTGTTGTTGTTGGTGGTGGTGGTGGTGGTGTTGGTGTTGGTGTTGGTGTTGGTGTTGGTGTTGGTGTTGGTGTTGGTGCAGGTGTTGTTGTTGTTGTTGTTTGATGTTGTTGTAGTTGTTGATGTTGATGTTGATGTTGATGTTGATGTTGCTGCTGTTGCTGTTGCTGCTGCTGTTGTTGTTGTTGTTGTTGTTGTTGGTGCTGTTGTTGTTAGTATTGTTGTTAGTGTTCTTGTTCTTGTTCTTGTTCTTGTTCTTGTGCTTGTGCTTGTTCTTGTTCTTGTTCTTGTTCTTGTCGTTGTCGTTGTCGCTGTCGGCATCGCTGCTGCTCTCGCTGTCCACGTCGGGGTGGTTTTCATTTGTTTTCGCATTATTGTTTGCGCATGTTTATATATCCAAATGCAGGGGTTCTCTTCCAGTTGCAGCAAGCAAGAACTCTCCGGAAACGACGTTGGCTACGCAGGGGACGTTATCTAAGAGTCTGCTTTCTTTGACGAAACACATACTGTTTTCTCGTGAGATGGTGCGGCTGAGAGTGAAGCACAATTGTCCATGTGTGAAGACATCATCTCCGAGACCGAGGTCGACTGTGTCAAGTGTAAGTGTTTGTCCTTGCGATTTTTTTATGGTCATGACGTAGCATAAACAAAGAGGGAATTGATGACGACGAAAAAAATCCTTTGGCGCTAACGTCAACAGCATATTCTGGGTATTTTAACAATTGGAAATCGTTCTGCGATAACTTCGGCATCAGCGACTGTGGCAGGGAGATCTTACACGACTCTTTTTAGTTGTTAACGAGGCCACTGTCAAATTTACTCTTCCTGACGAACATTACTAAAGTTCCTATTTCAAATTGAAAATCATGTGGGGGGGTGTAATCATGTGGGGGTGTGCCTGGTACGGCAACCGTGTTGGGTATTCAACGGACACGATCTCCGGCATGTTTCCTGCGTCATCGGTGACGGGTCGGTCTGAACTCTTCCTGCGCTGTCCTTCTTTGGCAAAATGTCTAGAACGAGTTCGTTGATTTGGTCTATGCTTTCATTATTTATAGTAGGTGCTAGTACGCCACGATCATTGAACCTGTTATGGTTTACTTGCAACAGGCCAGGATAGCCGGCTTCAATGAGGTCTTCGAGCCAGTAGTTCCACTGATCCGGCACGTTTGTTCAGATCCGTCAGGGTTCTTTGTTGTGTGCTTGAGAGGTATCACGGTAGATCCGTCGGAAAGATTTATCGGTGCAATGCCGCGTTCGCCAACGGCTAATACTGTCTGCGCGTGGGGAATGTCTCCTCGATCTCTCGTTGACTCTGTTAGACGAAAACGTTGAACATGTTTCCGGATTTGCAAGGACAAAAAAAGCTTGATCGAAAACGTCTATAGCAGTACCAAACTTCACAATTGGTCCACACTGGCGCCAATCTCCTGGAAGTACAATCGTTTTACCGCCTAAAGGGGGGTAATCTGTCCATGAGATCCATGCGTGTTAAAATCTAAAGCTTCCGGAGCGTACTTGCTTGACATTGGACATTCGTCCCATATAAATGAGCTTGTTTGTTTCCACACGTCAGCACTTTGCGATTCTACTTGGATGTTGCACGTGCTACCACTAACTGCGTCTAGACCATTGAGTGTAATAGTTGAATGCGCCGAGAGTGCACCAGGAAGAATCAATGCCGCTATGCCAGTAGACGCGGCGCACGAAACGAGTGTTCCAAGGGCTCATGCAGCGATAGTCGATTCAGTGAACGTTTTTCCGTTCCGGCGGGAGCATCGATCATGTATACACCACCCTTTTCTTGTACGACACTGGATGAAATGGCGTCGAAAACGATTTTCTGTTCTAGGGTAAGTTGGGGGACAATTTGATCTGCCAACTGTTGCATTTGTTATCTGTCGGAAGTCCCGAGCAAGCGGTCGAACTCTGTGTTGCCGTGGTGAACTTTGGCCAACCCGAATTTATCTGTCGATCTGCTATGTTTATGAAACATGAGATGGATTGAAATTAGGGCAGCGTTAAGCGCAGCGGACCGTGCAAGGTTAGAAGCGAAGTCTGCGGCGAGATCGCCTTGGAATATCTCCCACAAGGCGGTTGCAGATGAACCCTTCAAAATATGCGTTGTGAAAAATTGACGCAATTTATTGGCGGTTGAAAACCCGTAGCCTCCTGTAGGCATATAGTGCATTCGTCAACTCCATGAACGAGATCTATAGCTCTTGCTGCATGTTAACGTTTCTTGGAGAAAGTCATTGAAGTTTCGGGTACGTGTCCAGCTGGTCCCGAGTTCATGATTAACAGCAGCCATAGTAACCAGATATCACCTTGGTTAGGGCTCACGTACTGTAGGCGAGCTACGACTGGCTTTGTCTGGAGATACGCAAAGTTGTGGTAGAGATCGCGCCAATGCCTCTTGGACGTGCCGTTGTCATGTGAGTTTTCGTAGTCGGTACAAGGGCTCCGCTCCGCGGGCGGCTGACGCCGCCCGCTACGCTCGCGCAAGGCAAGGAAGAATGCAACTAAAAACATGTAAATGGGGCAGCAAGAAGAGGCCCATGATTTGGTGCGAACAGCGATTTTATAATGCCAAGAGCTGCTTGTGCAGAGTAAATTGCCCTTTCGTGCTCAACAGTGCTGTGGGCTTTTGTTACCGGTGTTACGTTCTGATCGGCAGTACGGGGGTACTTTGCGTGGGGGAAAAAACAGGGGGCCGTGAAAGATCAAATACATGTAGAAGAAGAAAAAAGAAGAGTAGTACACAACAACACGTATTATACCCGGTACTGCTCTATGTTCGAAAGAAAGCGCACAGCGCAGCACGACACAGCACCGCAGCGCAAGGCACACGGCACCGCACCGCACGGCTCCGCACGGCGCTACGCTGCGCTGCTGGGCTGTATAAAGCCGGACTGATCTGAGCTGGGCGTGCATTGTGATCCAACAGCGTAGTACCTGATGGTATGTACAAACCTGGTGTAGTAGTACCGGTATGTACTACAAGCCTCAAGGTCTTCTCGTTGGTTCGAATCCCGGTGCCATCGGGGAAAAAAAAAATATCCTCATGAAAAAAATACTAGATATCAATGTGACTTTGTGGTCTTCTAGTAGATAGACTATCCGCTTATAAGCCTGGTTTTCGTTGGTTGAATCCAGGTGTCATTGGGGTAAAAAATGATCCTCTTAAAAAATTCGATATATATTTTGTACGATTATAAAAAATGAAAAACGTCAGCTGTGAGTACGATCGATTGAATGGTTGAAACTCAACTTTGCGAGCTTGCGTGGTACATCCATGTTTCGCTGATATACAGCCGTAGTAATAGTTGCACATGAAAAAATAGTACTGTATCGGTAGATACCACTGCTGCTGTGACATTGTGGTCTAGTAGATAGACTGTCCGTTTATATTCCTGACCTTCGCTGGTTCGAATCCGGGTGTCATCGGAAAAAAAAATGATCCTCATGAAAAATCGATACTTGCTATTTATTTATCACTTTTATTTGTAAAAATTAAACAGATATCATTGTGACGTTGTGGTCTAGCAGTTAGACTGTCCGCTTATATGCTTGGTCTTCTTTGGTTCGAATCTGGTTTGTCATCGGATAAAAAAAGCGATCCCCGTAAAAAAATCTATATTTATTTGTAACAAAAATAGATCAAGTGGAGCAAGAAATCAAAGAAAAGCTGGACCGTTCCGCAAGTAAGCTGGACCGTCCGACCTCGGAGATGCCAGGGACGCACCAACCGAGCGCTTTTAGCACAAATATATCAGTAAGTAAGTCTATGGTCGTCATTGCTAGGACGAGGTCGCTTTGACGTTTGTTCTTTTGGTTGAATAATGTATTGCCGAAAGCATTGTAGGCACGTTAAGTCGTGAATTATGCGTAGTGAGGTCGTGCGAAGTACTTATGAAGTACTTAATAAGTGCGATACGGAGAAGGTGGCTACAGATCGTTGTACTTCTGTAAAGTCTGCTTCCTCGAGCACAACAGGTCGCTCTCCTTGAAGGTGAACAAAGAGTAGAACAACGGGGGGTGCGCGTTCTCGAGACCTGAATCCAAATATATGCCACGCTGCGTCGGAGCTTGGAATCTAGCGTAAACTGCGATACGCCTCTATTTCGTTACCGTTGTTCGTTGTTTTTGCTCGGGTAAAGTCGGCCGGCTTATATGCAAACTTGTAGTGATAAGCAATGACAGCTCGTCCTGTTGTCATGTCCACGCAAATACGGCAATTGTATTACATATTCGAGTACGGGTTGTACGGCACTTTATATCGGTTGCATATGGTCGTTTCCGCGGCCTTGTTTTCACCGTTCCTGCATTTTATTGTGGGGTTGTTTTGTTTGTTTAATCGGCGGTATTCAGCTTGACCTGACTTTTCGTTGAGAGCGAGACTGCTTCGAAAAGGTTGGGGATACTGCATTTTACAATATGTTCGTTCGGTTTTGGAGTCGGTGTTCATGCAAGGTGCTGAAGGGTTGAACATGCCACACTTCGTATGAGCCATGTACTGGAGGACTTTCGTTTCGAAGTTCACTGTTTGCAATGTGAGGATCTGGCAGGTTTGTGCGTATCTATTTGTCAACTTATTATCCGCTCGGGGCTTGATTCCTCGAATTTTGTGACGTGGGCATGGCGCAACCTCGGCCTTGGCACTCAATGACATAAAGCATGTAATGTATCATGCCAAAGAGGTTGCATTTAAGGTCTGCTGAGAGAGATCTGAGTTTCATTTTGAACACACGGTTAACCAAGGGCGATCTATTCCTTGTTGACCTTTGTATAAGTTTTCTATCTCTGGCTGTTTGGGGTTGGCTGTGAACGTTTCCGTTAAATGTGGCTTTCCCATACGCGTACCTACGGCCGTTGCGTCCAACTGCTTTCTTTTGCGGTTTGCTTGGGCCCCATGAAAACTGACTGGAAGGCGTTTTCAGACGGTAGCTTCTGGGGGAGCGTTGTTGGTAGCGTTGAGTGTGGGGAGACGTTTCTTTAGATCTTGCTTATCGCAGGAAGAAATAACTAAATCATTTGCCTTGCATAGGAATCACACGCATGTTCTTGAGCTGGCGTTGACAGAATTTGGAAAGCGAGCTCACAAAGGAGTCGCTGACGATAATATCGGAAAATCTAAACTGATTTCCCAGTAGTAGCTGAGAGTGTGAGGGATTTACTGTTGCCATCGTACCATCCTGGGCTCCAACATGACTCGCCCAAATAGTGCGAAAGTGGGGACTGTAGAGATTCATACAAAACGGACCAGATAGGAACGAACCGTGGCTGGTGACATTCGCCAGTTGGACCGCTGCATGGAAATGTGTAGACATGTCTTTGGGCTTGTGTGCGGTCATGGTCTTTGTATAATAAAGCTGCAATTTCAATGCGAGCGGTGGGCGTGACTCGAGCAGTATCTCCAATATTGTTTACTGATTGTGGTGTTTGCTTTGGTCGGTTTCATGGAGCAGTGTACGGTTGTTTGAGCCACTTATTATCGTGTTTGATGGGATCGCTCGAATATGTGAGAGTGTCTGCGTCTAATTTCAGACGTTTGGCGTTTGTTTGAATCTCTTTGTCATGTACCTGGTATGTTCTTAATTTTGCTCGTTTGTTAGCTATGGTGCCTTCGTACATTTCACGGAAATTATCCATCACACGGTCATAAGGTTTGTCGTGGAGCTTGAGCATTCTAGGGCATGAGGGTTGTGTCCAAATGGGCGAAGACGATGCTCCAAGGGCTGTCATCGCGTATGTGCCATTATAAGAACGTTGGCATTTCAGGAATCTAGGCGTGCTAAGAACACCCTCAATATCTGGAGGAAGAGGAAAGAGTGGGTGTACCACATGCTTGCCTTTGCTGCAGTATTTGGTATTCTCTTCTTTCCGTTTCATTGCACTGCAAAATTTCACTTGTTATTGAGTAAGCCGTTCAAGTTTAAGTACCGAATACTGTATGGATCGGGCAAGATGACAGAAAGGTCTCCGAGTGAAATGATTCCAAGACGTTGAGAACGTGAAACGCCGGATGCTGATGTAGCCCTGCTCATCAATTCAAACTATCCCTGGTGTGAAACCCTTTCAACACGCGTTCCCTGAAGATTGACTAATCCGGCTCACGGGATTTTTTTCCTATTCTGTAGATATGTGTAGTTCTCGCGTACTCGCTTATGTTCCCTGAAGAGTCACTAGAGTCACTAGTGTGGCTTACGGCAATTAATTTTTTTCTCTGTAGAGGTATATGCTTCTCGCGTACACGCTTATGTTTCCCGAAGAGTCCCTGAGGAATCACTACAGTCACTTGTCTGGCTTGCGGCACTTTCTTTATTTCCTCTGTAGAGATGTATACTCGCGCACTTGCTTGTGTTCCCTGAAGAATCACTAGCCTGGCTAACGGCAATTTCCTTGTATTATATCCTCTGCAGAGGTATATACTTTTGTGTACTTTTTTGCGTACTTGTTTGCGCAACGATGAATGTTCTAACGTCAATGTTCAACGTTCAATATTCTGGGTCCAAAATAGTATCGTTGAAGCCTAAGGAAGGTCCAGGTGCTCGCCCCAGGCGAGGCCCTAGTGAGAGCGCTTTGACGGGATGGAGCTCCGGCTAGCCGTGTCGTTGCGCGACCTCTCGGCGCTGAGGCGTCGGATTGTTTTCTTCTATCAGCTGACGGCGGCGCTTTAAGGCACACCCGACGTGCCACGGCTTCACGGGGGAAGCCACGAGGTGGTTGCCCTCGACGATGTAGTCGCTGATCTCGTCACGGAGGTAGTCCTGGCACCGTTTCACAACCCATAACACGCGGCAATAAAAGAGATAATATAGGAGACAGGAGAGAGGAGGTTAAGCTAGTTATTTACAGCCAGCCATATGGCAGTGACCGCATGGTCGCTGGTGCATGTTGCCATGTAGTGGCGAAGTAAAGGTCTAGGAATGAAAAAACAAGTCTTCCAGGCCAGAATGCCCTGCCGCGCATCGCCTTCACGCCCTTCGTTGGCGTCCTCCCGCCCACCACCCTGCGTATTTTGGCCTATCTAGACTGGTAAATAGTACTTCGAGTACATTAGTACTGTCACGACTCGGAATCAAAAGAGATTTCCTGGAATCAGGTTGGTCTAAGATTCTTTAATACAGCCTCACCTGGGGAACAATCCCATGGAACAGTTGTAGAGCGAACAACGCATAACGTTACTCCAACGGCATGGAGTAGTTTATGATTTGAGGAGCCCCGTGAGTAAGAAATGTCAAAAAAGTGTTATACTGCTGCTGTATACCTCTTGTCGCCGCACGCGCGTTCTCGTCACCTGCAAACACGTCTTGGGGACAAAACCACTAGACCGGTGGTCCCTCTATAACGCCGGTGTGCGCCAGCCTGAAATACCGGCGCCATAGCGGTAACCGGCATTACTCCGAATACTGGCACTACTGGTTGTTCCCGTCTATGCCAAGCGAGTTCACAGGCGCTATAGCGGGCAGCCGGCAGTACTCAACCGGCACTATAGAGGGACCACTACTGTACTGGTAGAGTAGTAGTACTCGTACGCGGCAGCTCTTTCAAGGAACACTCTTATTTTGGGCCTAAAGGGCTCAAATTCTCACCTTCAGGCAGGGTGTGATATGTCTTACACGCTACTTTCAGGTTACAAAATGCTTTATTAATTCGAGCCAGTTCCTGTGACACCCAAAGTAATCCATATTCTCAAGAAAGCGCGCCGTTTTTTCAAGGGTTTGGAGAATGAAACTTGACGGGGTTGTCGGTCATGCCGACAAGAAAAAACAAGTGAAAAACCCTTTTTAAGTGGTTGTTTTTTTCACTGCCGTGGGTAGATTTGTTCGTTTTTTGGGACTTTTGAACAACTTCGACTCGAAATATCCCATGATTTTTTGGGGAAAAAAAGGCCCTTCATTCGGTTTTTGGTGCTGTTGTGAAGAACATCCGCACAGAATTTCGTTTTCCAACTCTCAATAACGAGCGCGCTAAAAATGATTTTCCGTGAATCGTAATTATTCTCCAAAGGGTCTTCAAGAATTCAATACATTGTTGTTGTACTTTGACAGGCGGGTTTATTTCGGCCTTGTACAGCTCGCAGAAAAAACAAATATTGTGGACGTCTTCTCCTTGATACGATCATGTCCACATGTCGAGCGTCGAATTGTTCGACGTATTGATCCGTTCATGGTCTGAAGACTGTGATGTTTTCTACTGCAGACCGCAAAACTCCCTATCAACAACAACGCCTGCCCAGGTAATATAAACAACTCCCATGTCTCGCGAACTACAGCTCCCACGCCAAAGCTAGCTTCAGCATTGTGCTCCCCTCGTTGACGGGGTCACGTGCATATGTTTGATGTTATGATTTTTAGTGTATCCCTCGTGGTATTGCCCGAAATTGGAAACTTATGTTTGGCACTGGAACAATGTCGTAGTGCGTTTCGTACGTAAATCGAGCCGAAATTTATCAGCTTCCAACTTCGTAAGTGCTGTCGCGTATTCTTGGTTTGCTCGTGGAAATTTGGGTCATTGTTCCAGTGCAATGGTTGAAAAGCGCTTGAAGCCAAAATTTGGGACCTACGGGCAATGCCCACCGCATTCCGGTATCGTATTATTTGCCCGCGAGAGTGTCATGTCAACTCGTCGTGCGTACGTTTGAAGTTTTTTTTTCTTCGTAGAGTTACCTCCGTATGTTGGTACTGCTTTATCCAGAGTACGTGTTTTGTACTTTGCCTGTGTACGAAGAGCATCGCGGATACAATAATTTCCCCGCATCGTACGTACTCGCTCGAAGTTCGGCGGCATTCTCTTTCATTGCTTGCCCTGGCCCCTCCCTCCCTGCCGAACCCTTCCCCCCTAAAACAATATCCAACTCAACCCAAAACCGACCCAACCCAAACCAAAACCAAACCAACCCAAACCAAACCAAACCCAAAACACTTGGCTCCGCTCCTCTCCGCGTTCCTCTCCTCTTGCGCGTTCACGCACGCACGCACCCCCCCCCCCGTCAGATCAAAATCAACGAGGTGAAGGAGCTGACGGCCTGTCCGTACTGCCGCTCGACCGGCCAGCTGGCCTGCGCGACCTGCTACGGCATAGGCTCGGTGTCCATCCCCGACACGATTGACTCGTCCAACGCAGTCACCACCACCACGCTGACGTGCCCCAGCTGCCGGGGACAGACGTTCATCACTTGCGTCAATTGCAGGGGCGACGGCCGCGGGGTGCCTCTGTTCCTGAACAAGAAGGTGTCGAGGGACCCGGAGAGCGAGATCGAAGATGTCGGTTACGCTTAAAACGAACCCCTTTTTGAGAATTTCATGTTTTTTCCTAGTCTGAATAAATGTGAGTGTTTTTTTTCCCCACAACAGGAGTTGTGCCGTGCTAAGAAGGCTATCCCGTATAGAATTGCAAGCGCGGTTTTTAGGGGGACAGGCTATTTGGAATTAAGGTGGTTTTTGTTTTGGCATTGGGAAAAGGGTCAAAAGGGCGTTGCTATGCTGCCGCGCGTTGTTTTTTTTGGGGGGGGGATAGGGGGACGCGATCCTTCCGGCATCCAGACGGTGTGACGGTGCCCTTTCCCATATGGTGTCGTTTTTTGCTCTCCCCTATATATTATCCCTTTTACGACTGCGCCAGGGTTTTTGGGGACCAACGACTTAAAAGTGAAGTAGGTTCATTTTCGTAGAAATGGAAGGGTTGGCTACTTTGGGACTTGATTGTAGTATACAGACCAAAAAGTGACGACCGCGATCTAATCAAGGGTATTGGAAAAGCTTGAGGGCTACGCTAGGCTTGCCGGACAGCTTCTTGCGTTGCAGTTCGAACACGTCTCCTATACCAGCAGCTCGCATTGCTTCATGTGGCCGATCGCGAATCCCCCCCCCCCCCCAAGCAGTTACGCAGTAATACCTATTGCTGTCTCTGGAGTGGCCACACCAGAAAACAAAGTAACTAATTGGCGCTGTCATCCATAAGCAAGAAAATAGGCACAAGGTGCCCAAGTCCATCTCACGAGTGGTTCTTGGAAGGATGCAGTTCACCCTTTATGCGACTCGCTGAACACCTCACGGCGCTTCGCGCTTGGTGCAAGCAATGTCTGCCTGGTTGGTGAAAACCCGACGTGCTCTGTCCCGGCGTAGTAGGGATGCGAGGGTCTATGATCATACGACTGCGGCCATGCACAAACTGGGTACCCCCCCCCCCCCATCGCTCGGTTGGTGAAAACCCGACGTGCCCCGTCCCGGCATAGTAGGGATGCGAGGGTCTATGGTCGTATGACTACGGCGATGCACAGACTGAGTATACCCCCCCCCATCGCTCACCGTCTCGAAAGGGATACGTAGTCAATGGTCAAATGACTAAGGCAAACAACAAATGAGTACGCTCCCCCCATCGCTCACCCCCACATGCATGCTCTCCGAAGGCGATACCCATCCGACCATTTTTTTCATTGGCGTTTTAAACGCGATGAAAATGAGCACTGCTGTGCTTTGTAAGGGAAAGTGTTTGCTTCTTACTGTACGGCGGGGAACGGGGGACGCAACCAACAGGAAGTCGTTGGTGCGATGCACGTCGAGTTTTGCAGTGCGGGTGTAGTACAGAAGTAGAAACTGGGCTACTCATACATTTGTCGAGCTTTCAGTTTCGCTTCAAATGTTCCCCTTGTGTTTTTTCGACCTCTTGTGTTCGGGAGGAGGGAGAGGGGGGGGGAACGGGGGACGGGGTCCAAACCCACCTTGACCAGGCGCTATGTAGTGTACGTGGTGTTCAGATGGCCGGCAGGTTTTGGTTTGGACAAAAGCGTAGGGCGTTTTTAATCTGCCCCTCAGCGACTATCTGAGCTGTTGGCACGCTCTGTCCACCCGGTGCCCGCGAAGTCTCCGTCGTAGGATGTTGATTCTTCACCTTTTTACCTCACTGTGAGGTGGAAGTTTAGGTTGTGATTTTTGTCCTGATTTGGGGGATGGGGCACAAGAGCACCGGACCGCTTTGCGCGATCGGCGGCACCTTTGCGATCTCGCGCAGAATGCGGGAAGAGGGTATGCTGTTGATGTTGCTTTATTCGTCTGAAAAAGGAGGTACTGGTACAATTTTGGCAAAGGATATGCCAGTACACCGTATGGCCGCATTGTGTATGGTGGTTTGGCGTGGAACGGGAGTTATTAACGTTTTAAGATGGGAATAAAACGTCCGTGTGGGATTGGACACTACAGCTGATGACGCTGATGACGCCTCCCTTGTCTTGCATGGCAGTTGCCGCACAATTCAGTCGAGCATAGGACAATTTGATCGTCGTGACAGTTTTTTACGTATACGAAACATGACGAACAGAAAACAAAACAAAACAAAACGAAGGATGGAAGCATGTGTTCGTCCGGGACGGGTGTCCTTCGACGAGCGCAGCTACAAACTCGCCACCCTCGCGGTGGAAAGCTTTGGGCGCGTCGGTTGAGAAGGCCGCGACCTGATCTATCAGGTGGCGGCAAGCATCGTTGGAGGGACGGACGCATCGTCCCTAGCGCGGAAAGGCGTGTGCAAGGAGCGCCTATTCCAAATCATCTGTGTGGCCACTCAGGTCGCGATTTCGCGCAGAGTTCATCGACATAGACTAGCTCTGAGGGACCGCCAGGCCGCGAGGGGATGCGAGGAAGAATCGGGAGGACTACGGCCACTGACCTGAAGTGGTAATGTTGATGAGGATTCAGGTAGACTAATAGCGGAAACATATGTAGGGAAAGTAAGCAGTAGATAAGGAGAAAATGTGGGGAAAGGAAATGGGGAAATGGTTGACAGAAGATGGTTGGCGGAAGATACCACTGGTTTATAGAGTGATTGTTTGACTTCAGGTGTATATATACGTATGAGTGTCCTTTTTTTTTCGGGCACACCTCTTGGTGCTCGCACCTTTTATCCAAAACGTCAGATGGGGTGGGCACAATTCGACCGTTGGGGTCACGTTGCCGGAGGTTTGGGCGCGATCCGTGCAGTGTGCCGCGCGTGGCAAGCCTTTTAAGCTTTTGTGGTGTTGGGCATACTTAAGGTAAATCGCCGGGTTTCCGCAACATGGCGATTCCGCATCCCCCCGAGCAGTGGGTTTTCGCATTCCTCCGGGGATTGAGTTTACGCACCCCCCCGGGGATTAGGTTTCCGCATCTCCTATCCGCGTGTACGCACGTAGGATTTGGATGCAAACCGGGTTTTTCTGCTCGTAGAGGGTACACGTACGTTTCCCTATTTTTGCACAGAGCACCACGGTACGATCCTGCCGCCCAGCAGCAGTCCAGCCCCCTATCAGCAGCAGCAACTCTATGCGCGTGTGGCTGCTGTTGTAGTAGCTGATTTCTTTGATCGGAGCGTGCCATTTGTCACCCCATCATACCCCATATTTCTGCTGTGCTGCCGCTGCGTGCGCATGTCCATAGCATATCCATAGATCGCGCCAATTTGCGCGGTAGTATCGGAGCCTTCTTATAGTAATTTATATGCCAACCCATCCTTACATATACGTCCACATCATGTTTTGTGTTGGAGATTTTGCCCACACCACAGATGACAGGCATCAGGCAACATGAAGGCAGCACAACGCTACGTGTACAACCCTGCCGCACAGCAGCAGTAGTAGTAGGATACATCATGTGCGTGCGCGTGTCGAGTCGTCGCTAAGCTGCGGCGAGTTGATTTTGTCGGATCCTGCCATCTGTCACTCCACCATACCGCATACCGTAATTGTGCGAGTCATCGCACCCCCGTGCGATCGATTTTTAAATGATTCCTAACTTTAATCTTTATCGCACAGGGGTGTGATAACTCCGGCATGTGCGATGACTCTGGCCCCTGTGCGGAAAATGAATTTAATGATTTGATTTCCCGTTCTGTCGCACACCCGTGTGCGGTAACTTCGACAGGTGACTCTGAACAAATCACACACCCTGCCATGCTGTGATGTGAACGCACACTCCTGTGCGGTAACTCCGACATGTGCGATTCCGAGCAAATCAAACACCCTGCCGTGCTGTGATGTGAACACACACCCCTGTGCGGCCGACATGTATGTGCGATACGGAGGAAACCACCCCCCCCACTGCTGTACTGGTGGCGCACCTTTTGAACGTCCTCCCTGTGCGACACCTAACTCTACCATGTGGTACACGGAACACACCCCTAGGGTGGAAACTGATAGGCACTGCTGCCTGTGTGCTTGCCTTCCTGCGGTTCAGCAACGGATGAGTGCGAGCGACAGAATTCACCTCGTTCATGGGGAGGTTTTGGAACCTCAACTCCCCTCTCCACCTCCGTTTCCATCCGCTTAAGCATCCAGTTTAAGCGCCACCAAACCCCCACCGCCGCCCTGGCAGTATGGGCTTGCGTCGTTCCTGCAGGAACTATGCAGCATCCCATCCTCTTGGGGCGAGATAGCTGGATGCGCTTTGAGCGACGCTCGTATACCACGCTCCCGCGACAGCCCCAGCTGCCACACCAGCCCCCCTAACCGACCCGTGGCGAACTTTCCCTGCACCATCACGACACCAACGGGGCCTCCGCCTTCATTCCCGACGACCGATACACCGACGACGTCTACCACCTCCGGTTCGCCGGCACGAAAGTTATTTCGCTTTCCTCCTCGCCGAAGCTCATCAAGGTCAATCTCGTGCGCCAGTCAGGCGCCCCGGCGTTTACCGGGCAGTACATGGTCAACATTCTCCCCCGCGAGGACCTTCTCACCGACAAGGTAATTTTCGTCTCCGACGGACACCAGATTATCCCATTGTCAGGATCAACCGATCTCGAACCGGGCGACCTCCTCGGAACCTCCCTCCCCCCGCTGGTGTAAGTACCACTAGCCACCCTTGGGCACCCTTCTTTGGACCCCCCAGCCCCTCCGCCTACGCCAGGCGTACATGCCCTACACGACAACATCCCTGTGGCCAGCGAGAACCCCCCACCAGTCGAACCCCACGACCCACCGACAGCCCCGTGCCGACAGCTCCTTGCACGCCTCGACACCGATCAACGAACTAGCTTCCTCAACCTCTGGGACCGTCTGCCGCCGCATCTGCGCGACACCATCTTCGACCTCCACGGTTCCGGATGGTCTCCATCGGTGATCGACAGCCTGGGAGATGTCCTCTGCGAGTTTCCGGACGTCTTCTACACCTCCAAGACCGACTTCGGCTCGTGCTCATTGATGCCGTTTAAGATCACCGTACCTCCGAACAGCGAACCAGTTACCTCCCGCCCGTACAGGATCAACCCCATCCTTGCCAAAAAGGCCGACGCCGTCCTCGACCAGTACCTGGCCGCCGGCTTGATCCAGCATTCGACCTCACCTTACTCCAGCCCCATGGTCGCCATCCCAAAGAAGGACGGCGGTGTCCGCATCACCATCAACTACAAGAAGCTGAACGCCATCAGTTCCCTCGGACAGCTTCTCATCCCCCGCGTTGACGAGGTCCTCGATTCTTTAGGAAAAGGGCGCATTTTCTCCCTCTTCGACTTGGTCTCCTCGTTCCACCAAATCACCATTGACAAGGATACCATCCCTTTGACGGCGTTTGGCACGCCAGACCGGCTCTTCGAGTGGCTTGTGATGCCGCAAGACAGCAGTGCCTCCCCCGGTTGGTTCGTTAAGGTCATTAACGAGGTCATCAAAGGCTTGGAACGCGTCGCCGCCTACCTCGACGACATCATCGTCTTCGACCCCAATCCCACCGACCACGTCGCCAACATCCGAGCCCTTTTTGGTCGCCTACGTAAGCACCACCTCAAACTTTCTCCCTCCAAGGCCAAAATTGGCGCCACAACCGCCGACTTTCTGGGGCACACCATCTCCGCTGGCGGCTACAGCCCCACTTCCGAAAAGGTAGCCGCCCTCACCAAAATCCCCATGCCCACCGACAAGAAACAGATGCGGTCACTCCTCGGAGGTATCAACTACTACGGCAAGTTCCTACCAAACCTTTCCAGACGCCTTCGCCCCATCAACGCTCTACTCAAGCAGGGCGCCACCTTCGACTTCACCCCCGCCATGAGCGCCAACATCCGCGCCATCCTCCATGAACTTACCGAGCCACCGGTCCTCGTCTACCCCGACTGGGACGCCGTCGCCGACGACTCCCGCCCTTTCCGCCTCTACTGCGACGCTAGCATCGATGGCTTTGGAGCGACTCTCGGAGCAGGAACAACCTGACGGCTCCGTCCGCCCCATAATCTATATCAGCCGCGCCACTATGGACTCCGAACGTTCGTGGACACCCCTCGACTTCGAGGCCGGCAGCATCGTTTGGGCGATCAAGCGACTACGCGGGCATCTGTGGTCCACCCGTTTCCAAATCTATTCGGATCACAAGGCGCTCGAGAACATCGCCAAGGTTGGTGAGCACAATGCTCGTGTCCGGCGCTGGCTCGAGTTCCTTTCGGCTTACAACTACACACTGAAGTACCGCAAAGGTATGGCCAACGGCAACGCCGACTTCCTTTCACGCCTACCACAACCAGCCACCGACGCCGACCGCACCGGGCGCAACCGCCTCACTGGCCCCGACACTATTGGCATCTACCTCATCCGCCCCTGCGGCTTCGCACCGAACGAGCCGCCTACACCGGGTATCGGCTTGGGTGGGCTCGTGTCCCCCCCTTTAAGACTCATTCCAACAATCCAGCCTCTTCCCTTCACCGCCGACGACTATGGCGATTTCCGCCTACTGGGATCACGCATGGAGCACCACGGCATCCCCAACAACTTCGTCGGGCCTATTTCGACCCGCGACTCCACCGCCAGGCCGCTCGTCAGCTCCGAGAATGCCGCCGTGAACACCGGCGCTCCTCCTGGCACGGCTTCCAGGCCACCCATCGTCTCCCCGCTGTCCACCATTGGCGCCACGGAACCACCGCCTTCTGGTCTGATCTCTTCACGGACCCGCCATCGCGCCGCCGCCGCCGCGGGAACCCCCCGACCTACCGCAGACTATGGGTTTGGACGCCGTCCGAAACCAACCGTATCCAGAAGACCTACATCCACCCGTCGACCGCCCACGCCCCCGGCCGGGGCCCAACCAAGGCTTCCCCGACGACAACGCCTTCAGCTGCCGCCCCCACGCCGCCCGCGTCACCCGCACCAACCGCACCAAGGCCGGCCCCTCCTTCGACGACTTCTCCGACGTCCCCATCAACACCGACGCTTCTGATCCCGGATCCTGTTGTCGACCTCAACAACGACCCCCACCTCCTCGCCCGTGTTGAGCGCTACACCTACAGAGACTGGGCGCGCGAACAACGCGCAGAGCCCGTGTGCTACGCCGCCATCCGCTCCTATCGTTGGACTCCCCTTCTCCGCCGCCGGCTGACCTCTCGGAATCCATCCCCTCGGCCCAGCGCCCACTACTCTCCGACGTCCTCGCTCTTGCCGCCAAAGGCAGACTCCACCGCACTGACGACAAAACAGCCCTCCTGGTCCAACGATCGCCCACATTCCAACCCGGGAACAGCCTCCCGCCACCCGCACCCTATCCCCCCCGCGTCTACATTCCAATGCTGATGCGCCCCTGGGTGCTGAACACATGCCACGCCGACACCTCCCTACACCTTGAAGCTACCCGGACGGTTCGCATGCTGGCACGGTTTTACTGGTGGATCGGCATGGACGTCTCCGCCCGCTGGTGGATCCGCCGCTGCCTTCACTGCCAGGCGCGCAAGACCTCCCGACACACCATTCGCTGGCCGACCCTCTCCATCCCTTTACCCAACGGCCCTGGCATCACCGTCAGCGTCGACTACTTCGGGCCCCTACCTCTCACACCGCGCGGGAACGTGCACATCCTTTTTTTTACCGACCGTTTCAGCCGCCGGGCCGACATGTTCGCTGTCTCGGCAGAGAACTTCACGACCGCCGGAACTGCCGACATCCTGCTCAAAGAGTACATCCCTCTCTGGGGGTGCCCGGTGACGCTTCTCTCCGACAATGGTCAACAGTTTACCTCGAAGCTGGCGACCATCGTCTACGACCGCGTCGGCATCCGCAAGGTCAACACCAGCGCCTATTACCCCTGCACCAACGGCGGCGTCGAGCGGGTCAACCATGTACTGGCCCAGATGTCCTCCATGGGTGGCAACGAGAAGCAAACCGACTGGGACGTGCTACTGCCGCATGTGTCGGCGGCCTGCAACAACTCTGTCAACGCCGCCACCGGACTGGCGCCCAACGAGAATCATATCGGCCGCTTGCCACGCCTCCCGCTCTCCGTCTTCGAATCCGAAAACATCGGCGGTCACCAGAGCCTGGATCGCGAACACCTGGTCCACATCAACCTTGCCACCGACCGACAACAACGCGCCTACTCCCTCGTCTGAGAGCTCCACCGACTCACCGTCTCGCGTCTACAACGCCGCAACGCGCCCATCATGGCCGCCCTCCTCGCCTCCCCCCCTTTCTCCGTTGACGGCTGGGCCTGGGTCTACAACTCCGCCTCCACTGTCCGTCAGGGTGCCAAGAAGGGCACCGACGCAACCGTTCTGAAGACGAAGCTCTCGTTGAACTGGAACGGGCCTTTCAAGATCCTTGCGGTGGGCCCGACTGCGGCCTTCGACACCCCCGACAACCGCCCGCTACAAGGCAAGCTTCTCTTCCTCGATCTACCTTCAGACCTTCCGGGACGGGACTCCAAACCACGCGTCTCCGTCAAACGGTGCAAGCCCTGCCACAACCCCAACGACACATGCGACATACCCAAGCACCTACCAGCGAACCTCACAACATACGTCCTCACAGCTTCCGCTGCCAAGTCCCCCCCCTACCACGTCACCCTCGACGACATCACACCACCACCGGAGCGCCTCGAGGTTGAGCAGATCACCGGCCAGCAACTCGTACGCGGCCGCGGCGGAGTCATCGCCGTCCTATACGAGACCCACTGGACCGGACTCCTCAGCCCCTCGTGGGAACGCGAGCTCGACCTTCAACACTTCAGGCGCCATATTTTACTCTACTGGTCCGGAAAGCCGACACAACACCGTCAGACCAACCGCCTCTACCGCCAGATGCGCATCGGCGCCGCACACCGCGAGCTCTCCCAATCTCAAGGCCAACTCTTCCTCGCCCCCGGCTACACCCTGGTCCCCCGCGACCTTTGGCTTCGCAATTTCAGAAACTCCACCCTCCCCTCCGGGGCACACGTTTGGTACAAGGCGCGTGACGGCCTCTGGTGGCTAGGCAAGATTGCTCACCGCGCGCCACCGGACGTCTCTTCGCGAACCCCCCCGGACCCTTTCCCGAGTAGTTCCTACATCATCAGGTTCCTAGACGACCCCGGCCCGATCAAGATCGACCTCCAGCCAGCTCGCTACACTACCGCCCGGAACGCCATCTCCGGATCGTGGTGCCTTCAACGCCATGGGCATGGGAGCCTATCCCGTGGGGTGCTACGGAACTCTGATGCTTCCCGCGGTGCCCCTACCGTTTCAACTCCCCCCCTTGGTTAGTTTCGGGTGTTTTATCTGTTTTTGGTTGTTCTACAGTAGTTTTGGGATTAGTTATTTACGGTCAGCCTTCTACAACAGTTTTGATAGTACTACCTCATGGTTAGGCCTTTCACCTACGGTAGCATTGGGAATGATTCTTCATAGTCAGCCTTTAACCTGCAGTAACTGTAGTGGTATTATCGTGGTCATTCTTCCGACCTAGAGTGTTTTTTTCGTCATGCCTTCTCGTGGTTAGCCTACAACCGTTATCAGGCTTTGAATTTGGTTTTAACATTGTGGTGTCCCTCGTAATACCTCCGCTTTTGGTTTGTTCTTCATACCAGCGTTTGCCTCTTTTTCTCACCACCATCGATTCCGTCTGTCCCACTCCGTGACGGCTGACAACTCGTGGTGGTCGAGCGGTACTCATAATTTTCCGCAATATGCAGTGTTTAACGCACGCCCGTCTGACGACCCGGTCTTCCTTTGCCCCACTCTGTGATGGCTATCGAACCAGGACCGCTTCGTACCTAGGGTGTGTCAAGGTGTTCCTCCCCCTCTCTTTTTTATGTTCTTTTGGTTTTCTCTCTACCACTACGGTTTCCGCTAGTCTCGTTTCGTTCAGGCTTCCGAACCGTGGTCGTCTCTTTTTCTTTTTGTGTTTGTACTTCACAATTCCTCCGCCGATACTCGGTGATTTTGCCCCTAGGCGCTCGACCTTTGTGTTGTATCCTGACCGCCGCCGGTGCCGCTTTGCCCTGACGGCATCGCCGAGCTCTAGGTTTGATCGGTTTTCTGCGCACTTTGCCAAGAAGGGTCCCGGCAGCCTTGCAGACTAGCAAGACCACCGGAATGCCGGCTATCCTTTCTTTCTTTGTTTTCTCGTGCTTTCTTCGTGTTTGGGTCACGGTAGCTTTTGCCGCCCCGCAAGGCTGCCGAATTCTCAGTAATCATATTCCTGCCACGGTTGATCCCCTGGAACTGTGCTCAGATTCCCGTGAACTTTCCAATCACGGCGGTAATTATGTTCTCTCTTTCTTGTGAGTCTTTTAGTTCCTGTTTTTTTTTTTCTGGGTATACACGTTTCGTTGCCATTCTACGCTATATGACGCGCCAGTCGACCCCCCCTGTAGGCGTTGTTTTGGCATGCTAACTCCGTCGCTCAGCGCTGCTGACATTTTTTCTGTGTTGGACGAATTAGGTCGATCCACTCGCGTACCTCTTTGGCTACCCTGACTTTCTGTTCGTGTTGGTTGAGTTACCTTGCTACGTTTGCCGGTTTTGTTCCCAGCGCAAACAGACCTCCTAAGTCGCCACGTTGTTCGCTCTACCAAGTGGTCCTAGCAGCCCCTTAGTTTTAGCAAGCCTTACGGCAACCTAGCCGCGTTTCGTTTTGCTTTACGTGCTATTTTTCATTTCTCCGGGCCTTGGCCACGCGGCTACGCGTAATGCCTCTCGGCCATGCATACTTTCGAATTTGGGTGATGTTCCTTTGCGAGCTTTCGAGTAACCGACCCTGTACGGCACACGACTCCCCGTTCGCTCCTCCCTGGGTCCCACATGGGTCGCTCCGGTAATATGTTTCTGTTTTTCCCTTTGTCTTCGCTTCGATCTCTGCCTTTCTTCACTACCTTCGATTAGTCTTCTGGTTTCCTTTTTGGTTTCCAGTTTTGGCTGCTCTACATAGGTCGCTCCATTCTGGGTTTTCTGTTTTCCTTTATCTTCCTATGGCCTCTCTTTTAGCGATCTGCTTTATTATTGAATAGCCCTATCCTTGGAGTTCAGGCCTCATTACGAGGTGTGGGGGAATCTATAGCCTCATGTGTTTGTTTTGAATAGCCGCATCTTCGACCCCCTTTCCCGGTCTTTTAGGATGAACTCTGTCATCATCTTTCGACCGTCTTGAGGTCTGAATATACGACTATTCAGGGTGGGCTAATGTAATAGAGTGTCGTTATAGCGGGCAATAGATTCGGTAAGATAGTCCGCAGAGTTACGGTATATTGGCCACAAGAAGATTTTCTTAAACGGAATATTTTGAGTGAAGCGGATAACCCGTACGGTAGAGAATAGCTAGCTTATACATACCACAAGAGCGTTCTCGGTAATGGAACGTTCCTCCTCTGGACAAGGTAGGTAGAAGTAAGCGCGTTAAGCGCTCATGGGAATATAGAACACCTAGGAGAACGTTCCTTGTATGTTCCATAGGTAAAGGTCCAGAAGAGAGCACAGCAGCAATGCTGGAGGGTGAAGCGAACTCTGTGAGCCTCACCCCACCCCCATGCTCTCACTCCTTCTCCTTCCCTGTCTCCTCGAGCTTCTCATAGCTCAAAGCCAGTAATGAGAAATCAAAAAAGAAGAAACGGTGCTGTCTCCAAGCGAAGCTGATACCCCTGCGTCCTTTCCCTCCCACCATCCGGCACCACGACTCCTTCACACGTACCGCACCCAGAGCACACACAGCACAAAAACACAAAAAACCCAACCGACAAAAAAGCGGCGGAAAAGGGCAAAAGCGGCGAATTACTGGCAACTAAAAAATCACCCGAGAGCCGAGAGATGTGCTTGTGGCAACTCAGCAAACACGAACACGCTCTATCATATCGGAAGGTGCAGGCGCGGCGGCTGCTGCCCCACCGAGTGGTGCCTCTACTACTGCTCCCACTGCCGCATCTGCTACTGCCTCTCCAGCAGCATCTACTGCCGTTCCTCCACCTGCTACAACTGCTGCTGCGGTCCCGCCTTCTGGCGCATCAGCCACGCCACCTGCGGACCCGCGGGCAGCAGGGGAGGCCATCAACGAAATGCTAGCGGCGACCGACCCACCGCCGGCTCACCACGCCAAGCGCAAGTACCCGGAGCCTGGCTTCGCAGTCGAAAGGTCCGGAGCTGTAGGAGGAAAAGGGAGCTACCCGATCAGGTTCAAACAGAGAGTTGTAGAATTCACGAGAGTCATCTGCAAAGATGGCCAGGAGGTGGGCAATTCCGGAGCAGCAAAGGTCCTCAACATCGACCGACGGCGTGTCGTCGACTGGGTTGCCGACGAGGTGAAGATGAGAAAAGCTATTAAGAGCAAACCCTCCTCCTCGAAGGCCAAAGCGATGCACCCTGGAGTTGCACCTTCGACGACCAGTGTCGAAGAGCAGCTGATGGATTTCATCAACGAGCAACGGAAGCGCACCGCGGGTGTGGCAGCAGGGAGGTCATGAACAAGTTGCTGGAGCTGAAGCTTGACGCCCTCGGCGGCCTGTCTGCCACCGCGACGCCGGAGGAAGCGGACGGGTACCGCGCGAAGTTCAACAACTGGTACCGACGCTTTCGCGCCCGCCATGGGCTCAGCATCCGCCGCCGCACCAGCGTGGGCCAAAATCTACCGAAAGGACACGAGGGTATGGCGTGGGCGACGGTCATGAAGCTTCGCGACGCCCTCCTGAAGCGCGCCGGCGAAATCTACGCTCGGCGAAACCCGTGTGCTCCTGGCGAGAAGCCCGTCGAGGGAAAGGACCTGAGTCCCACGCAGTTGGAGTCGGTGACGAAGGAGCTTTTCGAAGAGCTCGGCAACATGGACCAGACGCCGGTGCAGCACGAGATGCCGGTGGAGACAACCCTGGAGAAGAAGGGTGCGAAGGACGCTCGTATCAGCACCGGAGGTAAGGGTCTTGGAAGTGTGCTTGATAATTAATTTACTTCGTTTATACGTAGCTGTTTTTTTTTGGTGTGTTTCGTGTGTTTTTTGTGTGTGTAGACTATGCATTTTTTCTCGTCCGAAATTAACTGCTGTACCAGGTAATGATTTTTCCTCGCCCGAAATTTGCTGCTGTATTGCACCACCTGTACCTTTTTGCGTGTGTAGTCTACCGGTATGCATTTTTCCGCGTCCGAAATTTACTGCTGTACCAGGGATTGATTTTTCCTCGTCCGAAATTTGCTTCTGTATTGCATCACCTGCGTACCTAGTCTATTTAATTATCCGTACCAACTGCCGAATACAGTATTTGCAGCTTTTTTGTGTCAGGTTTTCTCGTTGTCCCTGACGCCTCCTCCTTGCAACCCATGATCGTTTTCCTTCACGCAGGCAAGGAGAAGGAGCGATTCACGCTCTGCCTCGCTGTCATGGCGGACGCGGCAAGGTGCCTCTACGGATCATCTTCAAGGGCACGCCGTTCATCCCGCCGGCTTCGCGGGGGAAGGGCAAGCGGGCGCAGCCACGGGCGAAGTCCATCGCGGCAGAGATCCTCCCGGCGAACCGCACGAAGAGCGGTCACCCGGCTGGGGGCATGTCTTTCGGCGTGCAGGAGAGCAGCTGGTGTGACGCCCGGGAGTGCAAGCTGTGGGTGTCGGAGAGCTGGCAGCTCCGCCCGAACAACGGGAGCATCATGCAGCAGCGCTCCGCCATCTTGGTCTTCTTGGATGATTTCAAGTGCCACCGCGACCAGGCGTTCAAAGACGATCTACGCAAGCGAGCAAACACCACGGTCCTCCTGATCCCGGGCGGGTTGACTCCTCTTCTGCAGCCGCTGGAACGCATGCTCAACTAGCAGATGAAGCGGCTCCTGCGGGGATTGTACACCACCTACAGCGCCAAAGCCGTCGCTGATCCCAAGACAGGCAAGCTGCGGCCGCCGGGCCGTAGGGCCGTGTCTACGTGGTGCAAGAAGGCGTGGGCGTCCATCACCGCGGACACGGTCAAGACTTACTTGCTTCAAGATCTGCGGCCTCACGCTTGCGCTGGATGGGAGCGAGGACCACGACTGGTGCATGCACAACTTCGGCGCCGGCTACCGCGAGCTTCTTCAGCAGCAGCGCGTCGAGTGGGAGAAAGCACACCCTGGCGTTTCTCTGCCCCCACTTCGCCTGCCAGCTAAGCCCGCGGGCGACGCTGCCAAGGAGAACCTCATCACCGCGGCACAGAAAGAGGTCGACGCGACATTGCTGCCCGCCGGCGAGGTGGAGGACAGCGATGTAGAGCTTTTGGAAGGCGACAGCGACGTAGAGTTCGTACAACATGTGGAGGCGGGGTGCGAGGTAGAGGTGGTAGACGACGAGCTGTGAATAATTTCTAGCCGGGGACGGTAGGTACATCCGATGTGCCGGCGGGCACGGCCCGTGGTAGGTGGTCTCGGCCAGTGCACACGAAGACGTTTGGTGTCTTGTTATGTACTTGAAGTAGGTATAGTGCAACGACTGGTGACGGTAGGATTCGAGTTGGTTTGTGGTGTTGTCTGCGAAGAGAGGAGAAACGGCGGAAGGGAGGTGTGTCGTAGGTAGGTAGGTACTGAGTTGTCGGCTGCCGTCGTTCCGTTGCATGAGGTACAGCAGTACTAGGTAGGTCAGCACCGCATCGTGGCAGGGCCGGTGGTGCTTTTTTTTTTTTTTTGGTGCGGTCGCCGAATAAAAAATAACAAAAACGAGAGTTTTTTTATGTATGATATGCACCTGCTACAAACAGCGGTGAGCCCCGGTTACAAACCGCTAGAAAAACGGATCGTGCACAATTTTTATCCTGAGGCCACACGCCACAGCATGCAACCTCACGCTCGAAGGTGGCACCAATATCGGAGTCATCGCGCAGGGGTGCGATAACTCCGACCCCTGTGCGGAAAATGAATGAAATGATTCCAAACTTGAAAAATTAACGCACAGGGGTGCGGTGACTCCGGCATGTGCGATGACTCCGGCCTGTGCGATGACTCGCACAATTACGGTATATCTTCTGTGCTGCCGCTGCGCAGGTGTGCTACGATCCTGCCGCCCAGCAGCACTCCTGCCCCCAAGCAGCAGCAGCCTGCAACTACTCTATCCACGTGTGATTGCTGTTGTTGCAGCTGATTGCTTTGATCGGAGCGTGCCATTTGTCACTATTTATTATGGACCAAAGCTACGGTAGGGGGGGTACCCCCATTTTCACTGGTGTGTTTGAGCCACTCGCACGAGTAGCTCTGTACCCTACGGATGAAGATGGTTTAGGTACTTGGGTTGGCGCAGCTTAGCTCACCTTTGCATTGCGGGTTGATTTCGTCAATATGAAACATAAAGAAAACGTAAGATTGCATAGGAACAAAGGGGCTACTCGCGCGAGTGACCCCTAGCCACTGAAATAAAAGGCCCAAAAGGGGAGCCCCCTACCGTAGCCTGGGTCTATGGATATTGTGGTATACCCCAGCACGGTGGCAGAGAGGCTGTGTCCCCGACGCCAGTCGGGTTGGTGACACTGTGCAGTGGATAGCCTGGAAGACTCGAGTGCTTCCGTGTTGAGGAGAAGATGTAAATATGTTGTAAACACTGGCGCTTATGTGGCCAACATACAGATAAACCGCAGACTATGCAGGAGTCCAGAAGTTGGCTGGGTACTGCAGATCACCAGGATGGCTACGATGCTAGACATTCCGGAAGGATCCACACGAGAGAGTGGGCTACCTGGATATCAAGGCCACACGAGAGAGTGAGCTACTCGTCGAGGCAACAGAGAATCCTACAGAAGTAATTCATCCGCATATTCATCCGCACGTTACATACCAACCGACACATAACAGATCTACGATGATCTACGACGTACAAGTGGTCCTGCCGACGCCGCCATTTGTGAAGGTGTCACCGGAAGGTGGGAGGGAAAGGACGCAGGGGTATCAGCTTCGCTTGGAGACAGCACCGGTTCTCTTTATAGATTTATCATTATTATTGACGTTGAGCTATGACAAGCTCGAGGGGACAGGAAAGTAGAAGGAGGAGGAGGAAGAGGAGAAGAAGGAGGAGGAGGAGTGAGAGCACGGGGGTGGCGTGAAGCTCACAGAGTTCGCTTCACCCCAGCATTGCTGCTGTGCTCTCTTCCGGACCTTTACCTATGGAACGTACAAGGAACGTTCTCCCAGACGTTCTATATTCCCATGAGCGCCTAACGCGCTTACTTCTATCTATCTTGTCCAGAGGAAGAACGTTCGGTTACCGAGAACGCTCTCGTGGTATAAGCTAGCTAGATTCTACGGGTCATCCGCTCCACTTAGAATATTCCCTTCATGAGAATCTTCTTGTGGCCAATAGACCATGACTCTGCGGACTATCTTACCGAATCTATTGCCAGATATACTGACACTCTATTACAGCTACTGAATATTGACTCATACTGGCTATGTGCTAACATTTCCATAACGCTCCTCCTCAATGAAAGTTGCTCTGAATTGTACCAAAACTAATGATGATAAATTTAAGCAAACAAATGCGTGCCATGCGTGTTTCAACCAAGTGATTATATTCATCGTTTCCTACACAACCAACTACAATCTTCAATCCTACGAAAGAAAATCAAAAGTGTAAGCTAATTCCAAACAGAGTCCAACAAACAAATTACTCATTTTCCTTTAAATTCGACGGTGGTGAACTTGTTGACGTCGAACTGTTGATGAGGTCCATAAGGTGTTTGAACCTGTGCTTGTTGAAGTGCTTTGTACCGATGTCGGCGAGGTTGTCCTCCGTCGAGACGTAGTTGATTGAGATCCTCCCCCTCCGTTACCAGTTCTCGGATAAAGAAGAAGCGCAATGCGATGTGCTTGGTCCTCGAGCTGAAGAACCGGTTCCCCAATGCATGTAGGGTAACCGTGTTGTCGCAGTACACAGACATTTGTGCAAACTTCTTCCCGAATTCAAGCTCCGTCAGCATGTTTGAGCAAAACACTGCTTCCTTCATCGCCAGGGCGGACGCGACCAGCTCCGCTTCCATAGTGGACATCGCAGTCAGACCTTGCAGCCCCGACCTGAAGCTCATCGGAGCGTTTGCCAGCATCGTCACGTAGCTTGAGGTCGACTTCCCGTTGTCAGGGTTGTTTGCCCAGTTCGAGTCCGAGAAGGTCGCGAGCTTAAAACCACCTTTCTTGTAGGTGATGCTGAAGTTGGTCGTTCCTGCTAGATAGCGAAGAGTATGCTTTGCCGCCACCATGTGCACCTTGCTGGGTTTCGCCATCGGGCGAGCCAGTTGGCCTGTCGCGTACATGATGTCATACCTCAGCACTTGCGCAATGTACATGAGAGATCCGACGATCCCTTGGTACTTGCGCGTCTCCTCCTCGTTGAGAAGTGTGTCCTCGGGCTGGTTGTTCGAGATTTCGGAGCCGTATCCAGGTGTACTAGTCGGCTTGCAGTCCGACATCCCGAACCGTTCAAGGATCGATTTGCAGTATGCCTCTTGGGAAATTGTCAAGGTACCTGCCTCGCGATCCATCTTGATTTCCATTCCGAGTACGAGCGATGCTTCCCCCATGACGGTTATTTTGAAGCGCTTTTTCAACTTCCCTTTCACCATCGAAATGGCGTTAGAGTCGTTGCCGGCCAGGAGAAAGTCATCGACGTAGAGAGTCAGGTAGATCTTGGCCCCGTTGTGATCGTACAAATACACGCACGGGTCTGACTTGAATGCGACGAAGCCAATCTCGACAAGCACGGGATCGATGGTGTTGAACCAGTTGCCTGGGCTTTGAGCAAGTCCGTGGAGGCTCTTCTCCAGTTGCATTACCATGTCACCTCCATCCTTGTCCTTGACCTCGAAACCGGGTGGTTGTTCAACGAACACTTGTTCTTGGATGTCCGCGTAGAGGAAAGCGGTAGAAACATCCATCTGGTCGAAGATGAGGTTGAACTCCACGGTGATGCACGCCACCATTCGCACGCTCTAGATCCTGCACACCGGAGCGTAGGTGCTGCCGCAGTCGAGTCCGGGAACTTGGTTCCAGCCCTGGGCCACGACACGTCCCTTGAAGGAGCCGTCGGCCTTGCGTTCGAACACCCACTTGGACTTGATGCGCTTCCTTCCTGGAGGGACAGCTGAGCGCAGGACGAGTTTGTAGACCTTGCGGTCGTTGAGGCTTTTCATCTCGCGTTCGGCAGCTGTGTTTCATTTCGCTGCGTCCGGTGAGGCCCGTGCTTCCTGGATGGTGCGAGGAACGTCTGGTTGCACTGCCCCTACGGCGTATGCGTATTCCGTGAATCTCAATGTGCCGTCCCTGTGCGCGACGTCAGGAAAATTCCCCATCGCGGGAAACGCGTACGAAAGCGGACGAAGCTCGCTGAGGGTCTTCTGGTTGGGCACGCGCGATATCGCCCGGGTAATCCTGGTGTCAGGAGGGGCTGACATGGAACCGTGACCACCACGAGAACCACGCCCACTCACCGAACCACGTCCACCACGCGTCGCGATCCCTCCCCGCGCAGATGCACCACGTGAAGAGCCACCGCGGGTGTCACGCCCACCACGAGATGAACCACGCCCACACGCGGAGCGACCCCGCGATGCAGCACCAACTGGAGCGGAACCAGTACCCGACGTACCAGGCGGCGACGCAGGACCAGATGATGAACCGGCCGGAGCAGGACCGGAAGGTGATGCGGCAGGTGGAGGTGCACCGTTACCCGACTCAGGAGGGCTGACTCCTCCAGGCGAGGCAAGGCTGTCGTCCGCAGGCGCATCCTCGGCGGCAGGAGAAGGGTCAGCGGAGCTGAGCCCAAGGTCACGGTTGTTGACGGTGGAGATGTCCTCGAGAAGCTCGATAACAGACGGGTCCCCGACGGCATGATTGGGATAAAGCGCATCGACCGGGTGGTTGGTGGTGTGGTTGCGCACATCTCGGATCATGTCGTTCTGGTCGGCGTAAGTGAACTCCCCGTCGTCAAAACCACGCTCGTCCAACGAAGGCGGCGCGGGAGTCGTTTCAATGAAGATAACGTTGCGACTCTTCCGCACCCGTCTCGTCTGAGCGTTGTAGAGACGGTAGGATTTGCTGTCCAGGCTGTAGCTCACCAACCGTCCTTCCCACGCACGGCTTTCCAACTTCTTGGTGTGCGTCTCTTTATGCACAAACGCCCGTGCCCCGACCACCCGAAGGTGTCCAAGGTGCGCGTCCTTGCCGTAGAGCGCCTTGTACGGCGTCCCGTTGTGCAAGGCTGCGTGAGGAGTCCGGTTGCTCAGGTAGACCGCCGTGTGCATCAGTTCTCCCCAAAGAAGGCTCGGCAGCGTAGAAACAGCGAGCATGCAACGCACGATATTCATGACCGTCCTGTCTGCACGCTCATTCGTTCCGATCTGCTGGGGGGTGTTCGGCGATGCAAATTGTAGCTGGATGCCGATATCCAGGCAGTACTGTCAGTAGGCCGCGCTCGTAAACTCGGTTTCCTTGTCCGCACGAAGCACGTGGATGCGCTCGCTGCGGGGGATGACGGTCCCCTTGTTGAACAACTCGAGGGCGTCAGTCGAGCAAGTCTTATCCTTCATGAGGACGACCTCCTTCCACTTGATGTGTTGGTCGACAAACTTGGCGGCGTATTTGAAGCCGCCCAACGCGGTAGGCGTGAAGGGACCAAGGGTATCGACGAATACGATCTGAAAGGCGCGTGAAACGCCGTAAACGGCGTGCTTTGGGTGCGGCTGTTGAGAGCTCTTACCAAGAGGGCACGCGCTGCAGTCCTGCACGTCGCCAGTGTAATCGATGAAGTTGGCCGCCTCCTTCCTCAACACATCCAAGCTCTTGCTGTTGATGTGCCCCATGCGCCGGTGCCAGAGACTAGCAGTCACCACCCGCAAGGCAAGTCCGTCAGGAGCTTCCCCGAGGGTCTGCCGACCGCCATCCCCAGCGCCGAGCTTCACGGTGATGGAGCAAGTGATCTTGCCGGTGTCATCAACTCCTCGGATTTTCATCGGGACGACTACGTCCCCCGACTCCAGCCTGGGGTTGTCCGGATAGAAGAGGGAGGCCACTCCATTCGACAGCGCAGCGGTGACGGAGAAGAGGTTGGTCCCCAGCCCCGTTACTAAGACGACACGAAAGGAAACTTGCCTGTCGTGGCCACTGTCGTCGGCAACCGTGCCGAAGAGAACCCCCGTCGTAACGCCGTGAAGAACGTGCTGCCCAGCGGCAATGATCGGAAGCGGGATCCGAAGGTCTTCAATGTCACGCATGTGAGCCCGCACGCCGGGCGTAAGCGCAGGATCTAGGTAATTGTCCGTCGCTCCGCTATCCACCAACATCAGAATGGACGATCCGTCGGAGCGAAAAGGAGCGAGCGACGACTCCGCCGCAGAAGAAGCCATGAAAGCACCGAAGTACTCGGAAGGCAAGTGGCGGTCCCGCGCAGACGACGCGGATGAGGCAGACGCGGAAGCCGCCGGCGAGGCGGCGGGAGCTGCAGAGGCGCCGAGAGCGTTGAAGGAGAACCCGAACGTGGTTGGTTCCGAAGGGGCCTGAGACGCCTGGGGCGCCGCCGCCTGAAACGGCTGCGCCAAGTGGGAGAAATTGGCCAGACCGGCTGCCTGAAGCAGTGCCAGGTTCGCAACCAACCCTCAAAAGCTCCTCTTGCTTCTTCTTGTTTCGGTTGTCCTGCTGAGCCTTGCACTCAGCATCGCTGTGCGTCTTCGTGCGGTGAAAGGAGCACCACTTAGACTGCCCAATCCCCCCACTTCCGCGCTTCTTGCCTGGTTTCTTCCCTTTCGTCGGTCGGGACGGCTGCGCAGACTTCGGACAGTCTCGCTGGAAATGTCCAAACTCCTTGCAGCGGTGGCACTGGTCGCTGCTGGACGCGGCCATCGCGGCTCCCCTGCCCGAGACCGCGGGCCCCGCCGCCTTGCGCGACTGCTGGTCCACAAAGAAGCGGTTGGCCGTGTCCTGAAGACAGTCGACCGATGTAAATTCGTTTCGGTAGTGCATCCCCCGGATAAAGTGGAATTCCGGGGCAGACGTCAGGCCCGAGAGTATGATATCCAGGTAGACTTCGTCTGATACTTTCTCCCCCAGAGTCTCGAGGCGGAGCTTGAGCTCGCATCCCTTGGAGAAGAAGTCAACAGGATCACCACCCGCAGCGTGCGTGAGGGCAAAGAGCTCCTTGTGGCACGCACGCCGAGCTTCCTGGGTGTGGGCGTCGAACCGCGCGCTCAAAGCCGCCCAAGCCAATTGTCCATTGCCTTCGGCGCTAGTGCCCACGTTTCGGTGAGCCTGAACGGTGATCCGCGCCGAGCCGGTAGTCGCGAAGAACAGGAGGGAGTAGAGGCGGCTGTCGGCCTTGTCCCAAGCGGTAACGTCGAGCAGAGTAGCAGCCAGAGGGTCTGGCCGGGCCGATCCGCGTAAGACCGTGAGAAGCTCCGGCGCATGGATGTTGATGACGTGCTCGAAGCTCTCCTTCCACACGCGAAAGGTAGACCCAGAGCATTGTCCAATGGAATCTAGTAAACGGTGGAGCCCAGAACTAGAGCTTGATGAGTTCGCCATCGCTAAGAGACAGGGACACGCGATGGGTGTGATTCGCTAAGAGACAGGGACACGCGATGGGTGTGATTGAAAAGCGCTGCACCCGCAAGACGCCCCGATCACCTGAGACGGGCCAGCGCGCCTGAAATGTGTGGGGCAGCTCTACGCAGAGGTAGGGTGAAAGGTAGGTTGCTGAGCCGTCGTTGGCAACCCGAGTCCGCCGGAATCTCACAAGCCCCCCGCTCGGACGACTGTGCTCCCGTGAGCACAGCTGTGACCAACCGCAGTTGACGAGGCTGCGGTGATGTGGCGAGTAGTCAGCTCCGGCCACTTAACTGGTCCTGCAGGTACACAGCGTGGTGCACTGCGTAGTGTTACGCGTCTTTCAGCGCAAACTTTACGTGAGCTAGCACGTGTGAGTAGCTGTAGCAGCGGCCGGCTACCAGCTGGCAGTCGTATCCTCAACCTACACACGCGACAAAGCCGGCAACAAGGTATGTGGAAGGTGTCTTGGACAGACTACGCCTCGCGAAGAATCTAAGCGCAGGCGATTTGGTATTCGGAAGTCAGTTGCAAACACGCAGAACCGAGTATAAGAAATAACGGCACTCCGCGCGCAGAACCAACAAGCTGCACAACTCTATTCACCGACCGGAGTCAGCGCCTAGGAATTGCGCCCCCGAATGCTTTACACAGACAGTTGCGTACCGAATGTGCAGCCGAGAGCCCAGGTGATCAGTCCGGGCCCAAGAAGCAAGCGGGTTGACTCAGTGTGGCCTCCAGCAGAAAGCTGACTCCAGCAGTAGCTTCCCGCGGAAAAATATCCAAAAATATCCAAAACCTGCAGAATTCAAAAAATTCCAAATCCTGAACGATCCAAAAGTTGCGAATCCTGGAGGACGGGTGTGCTCTCCACAGCACTCGGCGACAGCAGTAGACACGCAGTCGCCGCAGGCCCCCACTCACACACACGAGGCTATAATAACCTAGTATGGATATTGTGGTATACCCCAGCACGGTGGCAGAGAGGCTGTGTCCCCGACGCTAGTCGGGTTGGTGACACTGTGCAGTGGATAGCCTGGAAGACTCGAGTGCTTCCGTGTTGAGGAGAAGATGTGAAGATGTTGTAAACACTGGCGATTATGTGGCCAACATACAGATAAACCGCAGACTATGCAGGAGTCCAGAAGTTGGCTGGGTACTGGAGATGACCAGGATGGCTACGATGCTAGACAATCCGGAAGGATCCACACGAGAGAGTGGGCTACCTGGATATCAAGGCCACACGAGAGAGTGAGCTACTCGTCGAGGCAACAGAGAATCCTACAGAAGTGATTCCTCCGCATATTCATCCGCACGTTACATACCAACCGACACATAACAGATCTACGATGATCTACGACGTACAAGTGCAGTGCTACTAAACATTGACTCATCCATACTAGCAATGTGCTAACATTTCCATAATAGTCACCCACCCCGCCATAATAAACTCACTTATGAATATCTTTGTGCTGAAAGCCCCCGGTTGGTGCTTCCCTGGCATCTCCGAGGTCGGATGGTCCAGGTTATTACTTCCGGAACGGTCCATATTTTCTTTCATTTTTCTTGATTTCTTGATTTTTTCTTGATTTCTTGATTTCTTGCTTTTTTTTCTTCATTTATTTTCTTGATTTCTTTTTTTTTTTTATTCTGCTCTTTTTGCCAGTTGCTTCTTGATTTTTCAGCTGCTTCCTGCAATTTTTTTTTCTGCCAAACACGATTTCGAACCTTTTCGCGGTTTTTTCTTCCTTTCCCCGCTAATTTGCCGCTTCCTGCATATATATGTTGGTTTTTCTGCCAAACACGATTTTGAACCTTTTCGCGTTTTTTTTTTCCTTTTCCCGCTAATTTGTCGCCTGTATGTGCATTACTTGCGGAACGGTTTAGCTTCAGCTTTTCTTTGATTCCTACCATTTGTTTTGTACTTGACGCTGTTTCAATAACTAAGGTTTGGGTTTGGCTCATCAGCTTCGCGCCGCCCAGCACCTCACCGCAGCGCTATAGCTCGCAGCTATACGGAGCGCCGTGCAGTGCCTTACGATGCCCAGTACCTTACATTTGTTGCGGAACGAAGTTTCATCAGCTGACATCTGGGCTTGGCTCATCAGGTCCGCACCGCCCAGCACCCCACCGCAGCGCTATAGATCGCAGGGCGGTGCAGTGCCCTGCGATGCCCTGTAGCCCACCATTTATTTCTTTCGCGCTTGACGAAGTTTCATCAGCTGAGATCTGGGCTTGGCTCATCAGCTCCGCACCGCCCAGCCCCCTACCGCAGCGCTATAGTTCGCTGCAACGCAGCGTTGGTGTGCTTCGCTGCTTTGCCATGCTGCGTGCTTTGCGGTAGTTTGTACATGCCAGTAACATTCGCAGTATTATCCCACGTACCTGTACTATTAATAAGTTTGTACCAGTACATACTACGTTGTTGGATCACAATGCACCCCCAGCTAAGGTCAGCCCGGTTATATATAGCTCAGCAGTGCAGCGCGGCATAGTGCGGTGCCGTGTGTTGCCCTTCTGTCACAGCCGCAGCGGTATCTACCAGTACTATTTTTTTATCTGCAACTACTATTATTACTGCTGTATATTATTAATAGAGAAACATAGATGTACCACGCAGCTTACAAAGTTGAGTTTTAACCATTCAATCGGTCGTACTCACAGATGACGTTTTTCAATTTTTGTATAAAAGGTAAATCGAATTTTTTAAGAGGATAATTTTTTCCCCCGATGACACCTAGATTCACCAACGAAAACCAGGCTTATAAGCGGACAGTCTATCTACTAGACCAAAGTCACATTGCTATCTATTTTTTTTTTTTTTAAATAAATATTGATTTTTAAAAATACATACAATAGTTTTTCCATGTACTTTTTCGAACGCACACTGGTGAGGGTCCTTCCAACGCACACTGTGTCGGGCCCGACACTGCTACTAGCATCCAAGCACCGTTCGGCTGCCCTGCCAACCCAGCACATACATCAACACCAACACACACTACACTGCTAGTACCATCCAAGCACCGTGCGGCTGCCAATCAAGCACAGTTCGGCTGCCCTGCCAACCCAGTGCTGGTGGTGCATTTTGGGACACACACCAACACCAACACACTCTACATTGCTAGTAGTAGCATACAAGCACCCTTCGGCTGGCCTGCCAACCCAGCGCTGGTGGTGCATGCGCTGGAACGTTTGCGCCTCTGCTGTTCGATCCTGCTACATCACGATGCGGGACAACAAAAAAAACACAACACACAGCAAAAACATTTCACTTCGTTGTGCCCTGGGCTGCGGACAAAAAAATCCCTTCCCAAAAAACCCTCCTCGTGCTTACAAAACCATAAAATTCAAACGGCTGCGATTCAAATCAAACGGCGTGACGAACTACACCCTGGCACGCAAACAACCACCTCGTGGGTGCATTTTGGGACACACACACCAACACCAACACACTCTACACTGCTAGTAGTAGCATACAAGCACCCTTCGGCTGGCCTGCCAACCCAGCGCTGGTGGTGCATGCGCTGGAACGTTTGCGCCTCTGCTGTTCGATCCTGCTACATCACGATGCGGGACAACAAAAAAACATAACACAACACACAAACATTTCACTTCGTTGTGCCCTGGGCTACGAAAAAAAGGTCACTTCCAAAAAAAACCTCCTCGTCCTTACAAAACCATGAAATTCAAACGGCTGCGATTCCAATCAAACGGCGCTACGAACTACACCCTGGCACGCAAACACCCTCGCAGCGCACACCGCACACCCTCTTTTGCTATCCCTCGTCGGATTCACCGCTCTCTTCGGCGTTACGCCGGAACGTTTGCGCCTCTGCTGTTCGATCCTGCCCTTGCGGTCTGCCGTGTCTGCGTGCGGCGGCGACTGCGTCCTTCAGTTCGGCTGCTGCATACTTTCTCTCGCTGGTTCCTGTCGCAGCTCACCTCCGCCGCGTGCTGTGGGTGTCTGCTATGAGCCTTTTTCGCTCGTTCTAGGCTCCTCCTTCTCAGCGGCTGCGTGTTCTTCGCCCTCTTCAAACCTTAGGGCGTACCACCTCCTCGTGCTGCGGCGGAATCTCCGCACACACACCATGCAGCGGAATGTTCCTACAGCAGAGCGGTACCTTGACTGGGGAGACCAACTCTTCCGGTACACATTCACAGGGCTCTCTCTGTGTGGTACATACGGGTGTAGCGCAGCAATACTCCTGTATGTTTGCGTGTGTAGGATACGCGTACGTGTTCGAACCTGCCATACTACCTCACCCTTCCTCCAGCGCTCCTGCCGTACAAATCCCTTCCATCACATGTGAATGCATACGTGTTCGAACCTGCCATACATACTACCTCACCATCCAGCGCTCCTGCGGTTCAAATCCCTTTTATCACATGTGAATGCAGGTGTGTACACGGCACTGCTTCTACGCTGCGCACTCAGCATGGTCACAGCAGTGTGTGTGTATGTACAGCGGTGTGCACACAGCTCTCGCTGTGTGTAGCACATAGGCTTCATGTGTAGTAGCGCAGCCGTAGTACTCCTGTGTGTTTGCGTGTGTAGGATGCGCGTACGTGTTCGAACCCCTGCCATACTACCTCACCTTCCTCCAGCGTTCCTGCGGTACAAATCCCTTCCATCACCACCTGTGGATGCAGGTGTGTACAGCGGTGTGCGCACAGCTCTCGCTGTCTGTGTGTGTAGTACACATACATGTTTAGACTATGACATGTGTAGCGCAGCAATAGTACTCCTGTGTGTTTGCGTGTGTAGGATACGCGCACGTGTTCGAATCTGCCATACTACCTCACCTTCCTCCAGCGTTCCTGCGGTACAAATCCCTTTCATCACCTGTGTATGCATCATCTCCTATGTACGTAGTCTAGACTATGCGTCTCCAGCTACGGCTGTGCGTCCTGTAAAACGTGTTCGTGTCTTTCAGCACGTTACATCCTACACCAGGTTACTTGCGTACAACGTAACCCATGCGCACTTTGTCATCACACCATGCGGCCTTCCTAGCCAAATTCTGCTGTTCCCTTTACAGGGGAGTAAGTACGAGCATCCTATCGGTGACATTCTCCGCCTCAAAGCGAAAGTCGCCGACTAAACACTTCGCTACTCCCGACGATCGCCAACTGCCTTCTCGCGCAGTCAAGTACGACAAAACATTCCGCCATTCCCGACGATCGCCAAGTGCCTTTTCGCGCAGTCCAGTGTGAAAAAACATTCAGCCACTCCCGACGATCGCCAAGTGCCTTCTCGCGCAGTCAAATGTTGTAAAACATTCCGCCACTCCCGACGATCGCCAAGTGACTTCTCGCGCAGTCAAATGTTGTAAAACATTCCGCCGCTCCCGACGATCGTCAAGTGCCTTCTCGCGCAGCGAGCCACCAGTCAAGTATGACAAAACACTCCTCCACTTAACACCAAAAAGCACTTGGCTAAACATATATTGTTCATGAGGATCATTTTCTTTTTCGATGACACCCGGATTCGAACCAGCGAAGGCCACCAGGATTATAAGCGGACAGTCTAATAGACTATATGTACTAGATTACAATATGTCACAGCAGCAGTGGTGTATCTACCAGTACTATTTTTTTACAAATATATATCAACCTTTTTATTAGGATTTTCTTTTTCTTCATATGACCCCTGAATTCAACTAACGAAAACCAGGCTTATAAGCGGACATTCTATTAACTAGAAGACCACAAAGTCACACTGATATCTACTTCGAAGTATTACTTTTTTTACGAGTATGAGGATATTTTTTTTCCCCGATGACACCGGGATTCGAACCAACGAGAAGACCTTGAGGCTTATAGTACATACCCGTACTACTACACCAGGTTTGTACATACCATCAGGTACTACGCTGTTGAATCACAATGCACGCCCAGCTCAGATCAGTCCGGCTATATATAGCCCAGCAGCGCAGCGTAGCGCCGTGCGGAGCCGTGCGGTGCGGTGCCGTGCCCTTCGCTGCGGTGCTGTGTCGTGCTGCGCTGTGTGCTTTCTTTCGAACATTGAGCAGTACCGGGTATAATGCGTGTTGTTGTGTACTACTCTTCTTCTTCTTTTTTCTTTTTCTACATGTATTTGATCTTTCACGGCCCCCTGTTTTTTCCCCAACGCAAATTACCCCCGTACTGCCGACCAGAACGTAACATCGGTAACAAAAGCACACAGCACAGCTGAGCACAACAGGGCAATTTGCTCTAAGCAGCTCTTGGCATTATCAAATCGCTGTTCGCACCAAATCATGGGCCTCTTCTTTCTGCCCCCTTTCAATGTTTTTAGTTACATTCTTCCTTGCCTTGCGCGAGCGTAGCGGGCGGCGTCAGCCGCCCGCGGAGCGGAGCTCTTGTACCTCATATTTCTGCTGTGCTGCCGCTGCGTGCACATGTCCATACATGGCATGTCCATAGATCACGCCAATGTGGGCGGTAATATAGTAAACTTTTTGACAGTAATTTATAAACCAACTCATCCTTACATTTTAGTCCACGGAGGCTGTATTTTTGTATTTTTACGTACATAGCAGGGGCAGTGTTTTGTGTCCGAGATTTTGCCCACAACACAGATGATAGGCACCAGGCAACATGAGGACAGCACAATGCTACACGTGTATAACCCTCCGCACAGCAGGAGTAGTAGGATACATAATGTACGTGCGCGTGTCGAGTCCTCGCTATGCTGCGGCGAGTTGCTTTTGTCGGAGCCTGCCATCTATCTGTCACTCCACCATACCGCATCTTTCGGCTGTGCTGCCGCTGCATGGGTGTGCTCTAGCTCATTGGTCGCGTGACTTTGAACGTCAATATAGTGACCTTTAGAGTGGTAATGAGAAACAAACCAATCCTTACATTTTAGTCCGCAGAGGCAGGTTTTTCACGTACATAATTTTTTACGGAGATTTCTTGCCTACGTCACAGATGATGACAAAAGACACCAAACAAAATGCGAGAAGCACGACGCCTTGTGTATGACCCTGCCGCCCGGCAGCAGCAGCAGCAGCAGCAGGCAGGGCCATGTGTGCGCGTGCCGCATCCTCTCCATACTGCGACGAGTTTCTTTTGTCATAGCTAGCCTGTTATGTATTGTCCTCTTATTGCTCCCTCGTTCTCAGTGTGTGCTCTTTTTATTATTTTCTACTGCATTTATAAGCCACATCCCACGCCATCGGTGTGGGTCTGTCATACCCCCCCAACAACACGTGCCCCTTCCTGGCGATCACTAAGTAGCTGGAGTTCGAAGCGTGGCCCTCTCCTCGGAATTATCCATACGTATCCTACTCAAACGGCCTAAAAAGAAATGTTGTGTTTCGAGAGTGAGTGTTTTCTCATTAGTATCGATAAAACAGATCGCGGTCATGGGCACGTCAGTCAAGTACCCAAAAAATAAGTGTAAAAAGTACTGCTATTGAGTATACCCAAGAAAGTACCGGTTAGATGCGAAATCGTTATTTTTTTCAGAGAAAGTTTTTTTTGTGGTGTTTTTGTATGTAAAACAAATGGTCATCGCGTTCGGTAGTGATAATAATGTGTCCTTGCGCCACTCCCCTAGAACTTCCAGGAGGGGAACCTTGTAGATACTATTGCTTTATGGAAGGATATTCGATTTATATCGGAACGCCTTCTACGCCATATTGTCGGAGGGCAAACACAACAATAATATGGATGGAAGCATACTCACGCGATCAGAGACGCCTATTAAACCGACCAACCAGGTTTTCCTTTTGTATTCGGAAGGGGGGATGTTTTCGCGTACTACTCAATACAAGAAGCGGCGACCGCTTTTGTTTTGTGTCCATGACGCGTACTGTTTTCATGCAACTACGCGTGAAAACTAATTTTCTTTGATTCCCTTTTGGGTTCGGCTGATCAGCCGCTCACGAGTGGTGGTTCCTCTCTTCGAAGGAACAATAACGCCTCCTCAACAAATACAACGGGGGGGTTCCCAAGGGGCGATATATTATAAAAATTAAAATACACTCCAGCTGTGAGATCGAAGATTTCGTCGAAACTCATCTTTGCAAGCTGTGTGTGATACTCCGATCGCGCGCATTACGAGTTGTGTGTCCTCATTAAGGATATAGGTCGGCGACTCCCCTTACAGCTAATATATATTATATTGGTTTTGAGTAACGCAGCGAATGAGTATCATTCGCGTTGCTTGTCTCCAGGCCCGATTTAGACCCCACTTTTTTTAACGCGGATTTCGCCATGGGTTCGTGGGCATGGTGCACCCAAGGGTAAACCGGCGCTTTCCCGCCGCGCGGGGGCGTGCTCGTCGAGTCACGAGCGAAAGCGTGTGGGTGTGGGTTAGCCGGGGTCTCTTTTCTTGCGGGAGAACTAGACGTGTCCGAGAAAATAAGGACCGTTTTGACTTCAACATAAAGACAGATCCAGGTATTATACTCACGGACAGAGCGGATGTCAACAGGAGGAGGCTGGGAGGCGGGGGCCGGAAGCAGCCGAGTGTCGGAACGAGCGCCACAAGGCACGGCTTGCATATCTCTGCGTGGGCGACGGGGCTCAAAGGAACGTAGAGCGGGGAAAGCTCGGAAGATGACGCCTAGCGCGGCGAGGGTGGCGAGGTTGGCATGCGTCGCGAGGGTAGCATGCACCACCCAGTCAGTCTCGACACAACAAGAAAACTTTACTAACAGAATGATGTTTAAGATTGAACGTAAGAAATCTGAGGTTTGTGGAGCGGGAATGAATCTTAAAATATATTTGGAAGGCGTGTTTATGAGGGGATATTCTAGTACGAGATAGCGAGTTGGTGTTGCTACGCGTTGGAGAAGGGCATCGTAGCCGTTTGCTGGACAATGCCAGGATCTGACGCCCTTTGAACCGACGTTCCAGATCGGCACCGTCAAAGGGTGTGCAGACTACGGTGGATATGTTAGTCGCCGAATGCCTAATTGGCACCGACACCCACATGCGTCGGGCTGGGGGGGTGCTGCAGCGACGGAGAGCTGAGCAGGAACGAAGGGTTGGTTGGATGGAAAGCGCGCGCTGTTTCCGGGCCGTCGCCGGGATGCCCGTTTTGCGCGGATGATGGTTATGCGTCGGGCAGGGGGGATGTTGCAGCGCGTCAGCGCTAGGAAAGGGAAATACGACGCGTGGCGACTGTGCTGATCGGCGTCACGCGGAGGTCCTGTCTGTGAGCAGGGGGTAAACTTTATAAGCTCCTTCTCGGCTTCATTGGACAGGTGTATGAAGGATTTTTCCGGTGCGGCAAAGCCTTCGGTTTCTCGTAGAAAGTCCAGAAACGCGGATTGGAGGGACCGCCCAGAGTCTAATTGATGCTACCTCATTGCCCCATTGGCGCTGCCGTGTCCACCGTGGCCGTTGCCACGCTTGTTCCACTGTTTGCGACTACGACGTGACTACGATCCCCATACTTCCTGACCCCTGCACGAAGAGGCGCTGCACGAACCCAAAGCACCAGGTGAGAGAGTCACAGATAGACGTGAGGGATCTGGCTCCCTTCAAAATCTGAGGACTGGAACCCTGCTGTTACATTGGTTGAGGTGAGCTCGATCATTCAGGAGAGGAGGAAGGATACGGAAGGTAGCACAAGAGCAAAGCGAAAAAGCAGGATAGAGGGAACTGGTGGGTGTTTGATTAGCACGGACGGAACCGCTGCTGTTGTGAGGTGGGAGATTGAAGGCGGAAGAATTGAAGATTTGAAGTAACAGCCTGTAATTTAGGAAGAATTGGAGGATTGAATATATTAAGAGCGTAGAGGATTTAGAGTACATATGTAGAGCACAGGATCAACGTTCAATCAATAATAATGCCAGATTTATGAAACATAATCAAACACCATGGGTAGGGTTCAAGGATATATACAGCATTCTTATTGGCGATGGACAAACTTTTTATCGGGTATACACGGCGCCTTTGTGGTCAAAATCGGGTACCATTCTATTTCAGTGTTCGCCACGCCCCCAGGACGACATCTGATTGGCTGGGTGGATCGGTTCGAGGTCTGTTACTATTATCGTACACACACTAGAGCCTGGTATAGGGTAAAATTCTGGGGGGCATATGATATTGATATATACCCCCCCAAAAAACATGACTAAAAGTGATATAAGTTGATATTTCTAGACATCATGTCATGGTCACTCTCGGACATATCGCTATGGAATGTAAGGTATATACAAGGGCTACGCCGCCCGCTTCGCTCGCGCAAGGAAGAATGCAACTGATAATGTTACGGCGGTCAGTCGTGGGAACGAAAAAAAATGCGGTGGATCGTGGCATCAACCGCGGCGCATCGGGCGCGGAGAAGTGGAGGCTATCTCTGTGGATTTCGGGAGCTTTTCATTGCGCGGACAGTTTCATTCGCGTGAGAAGAACGCCTTTCCCAGGGGACAGGATATTCGGTTGAATATCCAGCCCCCGCAGCATGTAAATCTATCTGTCTGGTGGTGTTAATTCAGATGCAGTTATTTCTGGAGCATCAAAACAACAAAAATAATCGCCAGAAATAATCGCTCAAATTTCTTTCATAATAGTAGGCCCTAGGATTGACATGGCATGAAGTTTGGATACCTTGCCAGCACGAGAGCCGGTATCTGGAGCTTGGCCAGCGCCAAGCTCCACCCCCCCCATCCTCTCTTTCCCCCTCTCGATCACTCTTGTATCCTGACCAAATATCAGCAAGTCTTGCTCGATAACAATAGTAAGAGAATCTACTACCTACCTGGGTTTTCTACTGCTGTCAGCTGTGGTCTCGCGATAGACACACCTGTCCCTTCAGAGGATCCTATCGACAAGGCAAGGGTCCTCCCAAGAAGCACGCTCTAAGGGCCACGATTAGCGAAGAGCACGGGAAATTGTAATTCGATTTTTTTATTCTATTTCATGAAAAATATACGGAAAATTCAACTCTGCTTCTTAAAGCAAGGAACGGCGTAGTGCGTTCTCGAAAATAAAAAAAATAAAAAAACGCAAAAGGGTCAACGAACACCCGTGGGCAACGACCGAGGCGAGCGATGGCCAGCGTCCTCCCCGGAGCGCCGCGGCTAGCGGCAGATTGTTTTTGCCGGCAGCGGCTTGGAGGCTATGGCTCTAGGCGTCTCTTGGATGGGCTGGTGCCACCCCGCCGCCCGACACGGGCAGCAGCGACGGGAATACAGCGGTCGAACTTCTGAGCAAAGCCATCATGTGGTAGTTGGTCGTGTAACTTTCGAGGTGCAGGACGACGAAAAACTGAGTTTGCGGCGGTCTCGATTGTTTTCGAAGCGTCGCAGGCGGTCTAAGCTGTGCTAAGGACCTTCGGAGGCCGCGCTGCGGCTGTTCCGGTAGTCCTACTTCTCGCAATGGTGGCTTCTCGCCTCTCCATCAGCCGACGACATGGCACCCATTCGCGTGGCCGGGTTCGGTTACACAGAACAAGTCATGTCTAGGTGGACAAACTCTCCAAATTAAATTTCGATTTTCGAATTAGTTCTGAGAATGACTGCTTGGTGATTCATTTTTCTATTAATCAGATGCAAATTAAATTCAATTCCAAAAAAAAAAAGTCGTAATTCGATTTGGCAAGTTCCTCGTTTCGGGCCCTTAATAACTGACTTCAAGACAAAATCTCCACCACTGCTTCAAGATAAACACCCCCACACCAATTTCAATATATTTTTCACACTAAAATTAAGATATATTTTTTCAAAGTCGGACAAAAAGTTCTTTAGAAAATGCATCTTCAAAAAACAAGTCAGAATAAAAAAGGAGTAAAAAATGAGCAAGTTAGTCCTATCCTAAACCCAACATAAAACGTGCCGATAAACGAAAAATCATGACAGTACAAAATGTTTGTCCGAATACCCACATACACGTTTTTTTTTAACGTATCATATTATTATAAAAATTAAAATACAATCCAGCTGTGAGATCGAATATTTTGTCGAAACTCATCTTTGCAAGCTGTGTGTGATATTTCGATCGCGCGTATTGCGGGTTGTGTGTCCTCATTAAGGATATAGGTCGGCGACTCCCCTTCCAACCACAGTGTAGCCATCAGGGTCAACAGGGTGATGTTAGGCAGTCTGTGCGCGAAAACTATAAAACCCGTTTCTGAGGGGGACAAAATCTGACAGCTGTGGAAGGGAATGCATCAGTCTATCAAGTGAATCCTGTAAGTCGATTATCCGGTGAGGGGAGGGCGGAGTTTTTAAGGACTTGGGGGCCTGATTTTGATCAAAAGGGGGGCGGGAGGGGGGGGAGGGGGGGGAGGGGACGGGTGGGGCAGGTCAATTTGTGCGTGGAAACTATAAATCCTTCTTGTGGGGGAGGGGGGGGGAATGTGGCGGGGGGGGGCGGGGGGCGGGGGGGGGGGGGCTTAAGGTCGCATAGATGTAGGGGTTTGCTATACGCGTGGTGCTAGGTCTAGGCGATGGTGCGGGTGGTGGGGAAGGAGGGGGCGTTGGGGGTGGGGGTGGGTGGGAATTGCAGCAGTGGCATGGACGGCTCTAAAAAGATAACGAGGCGATATCCAGGGCGTGGAAGTGTTCATTACTCTGGCGGATTTCGATGTTAGGTGGGGCGTTTAAGCAAGAGGAAGCGAGGAAGAAAAAAAAAGGGGCGGGGGGGAGGGGGGGGGGGGGGGAGGGTTTTCAAGAGGTTCAGGTCACATAAAATTTTAAAATACACTCCAGCTATGAGATCAAGGATTTGGTCGACACTGATGTTCGCAACATTGTGTGTGATCCTCCGATCGCGCGTATTAATCATATATGTAGGGGCTTGCTATACGCGCGGTGCTGGGTCTAGGCGATCGTGCGGGGTGTGGGGAAGGAGGGGGCGTTGGAGGGGGGGAGGGGGGATGAATGTTATATGACACGTTGTCCGTAGACTATACAAGTACACGTTTATTTTGCACCTGTTTCTTCTGCTCAAATCACAATAAAAAATACACACCCACGCGCAGCTCTTAGAGCTACAGCAGTAAAAGTAGCATGTTGCCGTCGAGCATGCATCACAAGGCCACAGAACAGCACAGTACAGCGCACTCAATTGTTAAGGTGTGTCTTGCGGGGAACCTTGTCGATAGGATCCTCAGAAGGGACGGGTGTGTCTATCGCGGGACCACAGCTGACAGCAGTACAAAACCCAGGTAGGTAGTAGATTATCTTATTGTTATCGCGCAAGGCCTGCTGATTTTAGGTCAGGATATAAAATGATCGAGAGGAGGGGGGGCGGACGAGGGGGGGGGTGGAAGCTTGGCTCTGGCCAAGCTCCAAATACTGGCTCTCGTGCTGGCAGGGTATTCAAACTTCATGCCAAACGTCAACCCTGAGTGCAAGCTGCTAACTGCGTACGTCGGCCGCTTCTACAACGACACGTGTGTGTGATTCCTTGCATACTTGAAGTGGGAGTGAGGACCAACTCACAATACAACCAATCACATCGAGTCCTCGTGTTCTCCTAAGAACCATTCTACTCTTCACGCGAAAGTGCAGCTACCTATTCTAAACCAATCAGCGCGGGACGCGTCGAGTAAGACAGGATGCTACAATTGCTATGTTTCCTGCATGCCCCGTAGATCACGTGGTTCATTATACTATCGTGCGATACATACGTACGTGCCGAATCCTGGATCCCGCGTTAGCCTTCCTGGACATTCTAATGATTCCGAATCGCACTACAAATGAAATAACGGAGATCAGACTTTGAGGTATCAGCAGATATACAACTTTTCCGCAGAGATAGACGGTTGGTCTATAGCTCATGCAGATAGCGGATACTTAGTGGAACACTATAACATTAGCCCACCCTGAATAATCGTAGATGATCACACGACGATATGGCAATGGCTAATTAAGACATCGAGAAATCGGGAAGTGAATCATCGAAGATACTGCTATTCAACGACATCAAATGAGGCTATAGACCAACCCAAATATCGTGATCGAGGCTAAGATGCCTCTGGTAGGGGTTAATCCGTGGGCCCGATGTGGCTAAACCGCTGGGCAGAAAGAACTGGTGCAACGGAACGCAGAGAAGAAAGGAAGGGGTTCCTAAAAAGATGGCACCCGAACTGGGGAAGAGAAAAACGTGCACTGCAGGATACCAGGCAGCGACTGAATCTCTTGTGCTTGAGAAGATATCGTCTTAAGAGGATATCTTGGCAAGATGTGATAACTCCGCCTCCGGCACGCTTGAGGCCTCACGCCGGGTACCCGGATGGGTCACCCCTTTAGACCGATGCTTCCGAAAAGCAACTAAGACAGGCCAATGCTCCGCGACCGCTCTCCTTGCTAACGTTTTTTTTGCTCAGGTGCGCACCCACCTCAAGGAGAAGGACCAAGCCGCTCCCTCTGCCTTCAGCCTCCTCCTGCATTTACTAAGTACGCACTAGAGAGCGCGCGCGAGCATAGACACGAAAAAAAGAAGGAAGTAGAAGAAGAGGCAGAAGTAATGACTCTAAAAATACCATGAAAAAAAATTACTCAGGTATAAGACCAAAAAAAAGAAACGAAAGGATGATCTCACGAAGGAGCGGGCTAGAACGAGCTGCGTTGAACGGGTAGCTGGCTGGTGATCACCTCGCGAAGAAGATAAGTCCTGCCGACGACGCCAATTGTTAAGGTGTGTCTTGCGGGGAACCTTGTCGATAGGATCCTCAGAAGGGACGGGTGTGTCTATCGCGACACCACAGCTTACAGCAGTACAAAACCCAGGAAGGTAGTAGATTCTCTCATTGTTATCGAGCAAGGCTTGCTGATTTTAGGTCAGGATACAAGAGTGATCGAGAGGAGGGGGGGCGGACGAGGGGGGGGGGTCGAAGCTTGACGCTGGCCAAGCTCCAAATACCGGCTCTCGTACTGGCAAGGTATCCAAGCTTCATGCCAAATGTCAACCCTGAGTGAAAGCTGCAAGCTGCGTACGTCGGCCGCTTCTACAACGCCACGTGTGACTCCTTGCATACTTGAAGTGGGAGTAAGGACCAACTCACAATACAACCAATCACATCGAGTCCTCGTGTTGTCCCGAGAACCATTCTACTATTTATGCGAAAGTGCAGATACCTATTCTAAACCAATCAGCGCGGGACGCGTCGAGTAAGACAGGATGCTACAATTGTTATGTTTCCTGCATGCCCCACGTGGTTCATTATACTACTGTGCGATATATACGTACGTGCCGAATCCTGGATCCCGCGTCAGCCTTCCTGGACATTCTAATGATTCCGAATCTCACGATACCGATTCCGAATCGCACAACAAATGGAATAACGGAGATCAGACTTCAAGATATCAGCAGATATATAACTTTTCCGCAGAGATAGACGGTTGGCCTATAGCTCATGCAGATAGCGGATACCTAGTAGAACACTTTAATACGATCCTCAAAGTCTCATAATACGTACCGGTATGTACGTGTGTACTGTGTACTCGTCTTTTCGCTTTCTTCCCTGATTGTCTCTCTCGGTCCTCATGTTTTTTTTTCGCAAATTGCACCCGTACTGCCGATCAGCACGTGACACCGCCAGCAAGCGCACAGCACAACACAAGGCAATCAGCTCCGCACAAGAAGCTTTTGGCACAATCAAATCGCTAGTTGCAGCAAATCATGGGCATCTTGTTTCTGCCCCCTTCACATGTTGTATTCTTCCTTGCGCGAGCGCAGCGGGCGGTCAGCCGCCCGCGGAGAGGATCCCGTGTACACAATGCTGGGGGGATGATGGCACGCGTGCACGCCACCGTGCATCACCGCGCATCATTTCGACGCAAACCCAACAAGTTACAGCCACAGCAATCTGCGGGAAGCCGAACCTAACCCTTAATAACACTGAGCCCAACTTAACACTTACGACTGACGCAAAGGTGCAGGGACCTGGTATATGCTTAAACCCTCACATAAAATCGCGACGGGATGACAAAAACAATGAAAACGCCCGTCTAAGTGATGCCACTACAGCTAGACACCAACATCCGGAGATCAATCACTTGAACTCACGGTCGAAGTCTTACTCTGTAAGCAGTAGCTAGAACAAACGCCTGCTTGCGTTTACGCACAGTACTGCTGGTGTACCACTGACTCCCATGCACCGCGTAAGGACTGACAAATGTAGTACACATTCAGAGCGGCCTTCGCTGGAGCTGGACACAGCGGTATTGCTTACTGTAATGCAGCGCCAACGATGTTTTACGCAGTCCCCCAAGTCAGTGTTCAGAGGGTTGCCTACGGTTTATTTATTTAATTTTTACCAAACCAAACCAATAGTTCCGTGAAACCGATCCAATAGTTCCGCCATACCGACCCAATAGTTGCGTCGTACCGACCCAATACTTCGGCCATATCGACCCAATAGTTTGGCCATACTGATCCAATTCTTGGGCCACACCGGCCCAATACTCTAGTCATTCCGACCCAAAACTTTGGTCGTACCCTACCAACAGTTGGGTCATTTCGAATCAAAGGTTGGCTTACACCGCACATCCATACCGATCGAATGGTTGGGTCATACCGAACCAATAGTTGGGCCATACCGAACCAATAATTAGGCCACACCGCCCCAATAGTTCCATTCTTCCGACCTTTGGTCGTACCGAACCAAAAATCGGCCATATCGAACCAATCGTGCCGTCAGCAACGAATATTTTACCGAGTTGGCGAGGCACACGCATAACTTATCTGCCAACTCCCCAGAGACGCTCAAGACTCACCCTGTCCACCCCTTCTCCCCCCAACACAAAACAAACGCCACACGCACAAAATACATTTTGAAGACTCTCACGTCAGGTGCAACAAAAAAAAAACGCACCACAACATCGCGCGTCGGGGCAGGCTGCATAAAGACGTATATGTAGAGAGCACCAAAAATAAAGGAAAAAAAAAAACGTCGTAAAAACACGCAGCTTGCAAAGAAAGATGGGCTTCGACAAAATGCTCAGGTTTCGACCAAGTCCTCGATCTAAAAATTGACCGTGCCTTTCGATTTTCTATAAAAACTAGAGCGGACTCGGCTGCCCCCATCGCATCAAGGGCTCACAAAAGCCCGCCCGAAGCAAGCACGCCTTAAGGCCAACAGCCGAAAAAAGATACTTGAGCAAGACCTAAGTCCACCTATGCTAAGACGGCGAGCCGGCAGGAACAACTTCAATCCCCTGCCGTGTAACCTTGTTCCGCACCTTCATCCAAGTGCCGGGCACAAATTACCTCAAAAAATCACTTGGGATTACTTTTGCATAATTTTTTGCCGCACGAATAGTAGAGTGGAAAGGCTCACAGAAAATGCGAGAGGTGCCGCAGGACGCGCATCCATGCCCCCGCCGCGCGAATCCCCATCCATAGCATTCCATACACGTACCAGGTGGTATTCTAGCAGGTGCGTCAACTTCCAAGCCATTGCTACCAAGGTTAAGCCAGCGTTAGAGAGGCGATTTTCTGCGCTTCATAAACAGCGCGCTTTGCGATCAGACCACTACTTTGAGATCAGACCACTAGAATATAACTACACTCTACGAGTGCTTTGGCAAGAAAACACAACTACAGAAGGGGTGGGGGAGGGGCGGAAGTGCTTTCGCGAAAACGAGAGAGAACTAAGCGCCTATCTCGGCTCTCTCCCAAATCACTTTTGATTTCATAAAACCTACAGCGCACTGCAGTACCTGTTACAATTTTAACTCGCTGCTGCAATTTCGCTCCGTAATCTAGCGGAAAACCACGCGCGTATTTGATACAGGCAGGGGCCGTTTGGGTGGGGGGGGTACGGTGTGATTATCCCATCATGCATTGCCGTCGTCCGTAGGACCAGACCATAGACCCTCACATCCCTACGCGGAGAAGGTCGGGTTTGCTTTCACCAACCAGGCAGACATCGCGTGCACCAATCGCAAAGCGGCATGAGGTGTTCGGCGACTCGCATGAAGGTTGAGTTCCATCCTGCTGAGAACCGCTTGTGAGGCGGACTCCGGCACCTTGCGCGTGCTTTTTAGCTCATCGATGACAGCTGCGAATGACCTGGCAGACATGCTTGCACGAGGTGCGAAGCGCCGAGGGTAGGGATAGGGGGAGAGCTCGCTCGCTCGCTTTACGAGAGAAGCGGGCTGATCAACGGACCCTCCGCGTTCCTCTTGACGTCCATCACCGCATACGTCGCGCAGAGACAGGTGAGGATGATCACTACCCCTAGCCCGTTGCTGAGTCTGCAACCCGCGTATAGGTCCCAGTAGTGTGCCGCCGGGTTGTAGTCGGGCTCGGTGAGGGTGACGGAGTAACCGCAGCCTAGGCCGGAGTTTTTGTCCTGTATCCCGCTGATGCAGGTAAAGGCGGCCGCGAAGTAGGTGAATATGCCGATGAACACGTGACGCGGCATGTAGCTCTTCTTCACCTTTTGTGGTGGTGGTGGCGGTGGTGGTGGCGGTGGGTTAGGTGGTGGTGTTAGTGGCGGTTTTGGTGGTGGTGATGGTGGTTGTGGGTTAGGTGGTGGTATTGTTGATGGTGTTGGTATTGTTTGCCATCCGTGTTTTTGATGGGAGGGAGAGGGGCGTCAGGTTGTTCCAGGGCGTTGAGACCATCAAGAGTTAATCGCATGGGGTGGGCAGCGGAGGGGGGGGGGGCGGGGGGACGGTGGGAGGAGAGGAGCAGAGACAAAGACAAAAAAAAGACATTAGAGAAGGAGAGAGACCAACATTTGAAAGAGAGAGCCGGGGGGAGAGAGGGAGAGAGGTAAAACAGGATGGGAGGCGTCAAACACCGTAGGCTGTTCCGCAGACAGCAAGACACGTAAGCAAGCAGGTTGCGTCCCACGACTGTAGCGAGCGTTCATTATCTCACGAAGAACCAATTACCCCTGTGGTTTGGATATTTCCAAGCCGCAGTTATACGTGCGACCCGTCCATAGTTAAACGTGCGATCCGTAAAAGAGGAAGGAGACGAGACAGCGAGAGGTTTCTTCGGCTGGGAGCAGGCGCCACCTCGGCAGACCTTCATCCTCGGACAATGAGCGGCCTGCTCATGACCGTGCACATGGGTATACACACCCTAAATCGAAAGGACACCAACCTTTAGTGATTACTGCCCCTCCGATTTGGGGACACATTACTTGAAAATAGAGTTGCCTTATGAAGCATGCTACGCTATTAATAGAGGGGCAACAACCTTTTTATGCGGCTCCTCACATCAGCTTAATACCTCACCCAAAAACTGACTGTGAGGGGAAAAGTAGGCGAAACCCGGTGGGCAACGAAAAACATGGGGAAAAAAAACCGCCAAACGATATATAACGCGTTTGGGTGAAGTAGCTAGAAACGTTGTCGCTAAACAATGCTACCGCTACCGTAGCACGCATCCTTTCCTGTGAGGCAGTAAAAGGGTTCACAAGCGTCCGCCCCGTGGGAAGACAGGTGGTCGGTGTCCCCAAAACCCCAAAACCCAATAGGGCACACGCATGGCAGCACGAGCACTAACGGCAACTGCAAAAGTCTGGCGTACACAAAGGAGTTTCGACGAAATAGTCGATCTCATGGCTGAGATGTCAACATCAACATTGTTTTTTAGACAAACAGAGGCAACAGCAGAAGCAACACCAATACCAACACCAACCGCAAAAAGCACGCGAGCCATTGAAAATAACGCCATGCAAACATTTCAGGCGCTCACCGCCTGCGGCGCGTATCCGGTGAAGAAGGAAAAGAACCCGCCGACGTAATTCGCGTAAAACAGCGTCACCACAACAATGCCAGCCCAGCTGTGCATTGTGTATAGGTTGGCGTACAGGTTCTCGTTGTGGTACTGATAACAACAAATAGTGCGGCAAACACGGCAGAAGGCGGTGTGAGTGGGAGAGAGGCAGGTACGATGAGGGGGGGGGAGGTGTACTCATTTCATGCAAAGTCGTAGTCGTTGTTGTATGACCATAGATCCCGACATCCCTACAATGCCCACCGGAACAGGATGAAAAACGGCGAGGGTGGACTCATTGCATGCATAGCCGTAGTGCTAAGACCATTGGCCCTCGTAGGAGGGGGGGGGATCACTGTCATGCATGGCCGTAGTCTGTTAGACCATAGACGACGCCGGTGGAGGGGGGGGAGGAGATGGAGGAGGAGAGGGAAGGTGAGGAGGGGGGGCGGAGTTGGCGCGCCGAAACGGCGGATAGGAGAAGGCTGGACGGGGTTCAAGAGATATAAAACGACTAAAGGGGGGGGCGTTTGCCGTCATCGTAGGCGGGAACAACGAGGGGTGGGTGCGTGGGTGGGTATGGGGCGGGGGGGGGGGGGGGGGGTGAGCCTTCGATCGCGTTCATTCCGGTTGCCATCCGAAACACCCCCTCTTTTAGCCCTTTCACCGCTGCAAAAATATCCAACGCCTTTTGCAAGTAGTTTGCCTCCAAAACTGTCGATTTAGTTCTAACAAGCGGTTAACATGCCTTCTCCCGAGAAACACTGCCGCGTCCATAACTCCGTATATGTCAAAATGCCAGGTACCAGATACCAGACATATGTAGACGACTGGATTTTGTCACACTCTCGGCAAGCTACCGCAACCTACCACAAGCTATCTCAAGTATCATCCTGGCGAAATATTGGGCGGGGTTCTGTCTCGTACCAGTCTGATACAAATAGGATACAAATGAAAGATCGGCACGTTTTGCGGCATATATAACGCCCCCTATATTAACGACCAGGCTGGTAACTCCGAAGCGCAAAGCAAACTACCGGTGCGACAGACACGACCGAACTGCAGGACGGGCAGAGGCAAATAACTTCCTGCCGGTCGGCTGTCCGATCTACCAAGGCTGGTTTTTCGGCTGCCCGCGTTTTCTTAGCAAACACCACCAGAGCACGCTGCGGCGGCGCGCGACTGCCCCTGCCAACCTCGAGCTCTCCAAGGGTTGCGGCTAGGGTCATGGTTAGGTCCGGGGTAGGGTTTGGCCTCGGGCGACGTGCAACACCAAACTTGACCACAAACGACCGGCAGGAAGCTATTAGCCTGCCAGTCTTGAATTTAGGGAGAGCAGGTACCATACATCTGTACCGCCCGCTGCTTTCCTGCAAATGAACCCCGCAGAAAAACAAAACTCATACGCGTACTAGGTAATACAAAACTACCGTTGGATACGTACGATACGAAAGACGCATCAGACCTGCCCGCTGGTCTTCCCGGCAAGCAAAGCCTGCATGTAGAAAAGCAGAATGCTCACCACTGATAAATTCAAGAAGCGCAATGCAAAAACAACGGTACAATACACCAGGTATACATCTGTAATGCCCAATGTGCTTTTCCGCAAACCCTGCAGAACAGCAGGAATGTGCCCTACTGATAACTCCGAAGCGCAAAGCAAGCCTACCGGTACGATATATACGTCAGCACTGCCGGCTGTGTCATCTCGCGAACCCAGCATAAAAGCAGAACTTCGAAGGGCAACGAATAACTACCGGTACAATATTTGCATCCGCTGCTCGCTTTGCTTGTCCACAAAACGCAGCGAAAAAACAGAGTGCTCACCACGAAGACGGCCGCGAGTCCCAGGGACACGAGGACGGCGGCGCAGAACATGCAGGCGTTGTGGATTTTCTTGTTGACCTCCCTCTCAAGCGCCAGCGTTCGGTACGCAAGGATACCTTGCAGAGCACGCAGGGGAGGGGGGGTGGGGGGGGGGGGGGGGGCGGGGCGGTACTCATTTGTTGCTTGCCTTCGTCATTTTGACTATTGACCACGCATCCCTTTCGAGACGGAGCCCCGTTCCTACTCCTGGTAGAGGCACCTCTTAAATTTGGCTGCTCATTACCGTTTTTTTCATACTAACACATGAAATGGCTGTTATGGTAATACCCTCTTCGTCGTTGGAGGGGGGGGATACACACAGTTCCATGAGGCAAAGACGAGCGCATTTTCTACAGGTTTTGCGGGGTGCGGGTGGTAAGCAATTTACTTCTTTTCGGGGAGACGATACGTGGTCCGTGAAAACATCTACAGCAGTAGTCGCCGCACGGACTATATATATTTCGTGCAGCTGCACGGCATGATAGTCCATGAAAGCATCTGCGCGCAGTCAGGTCGCGCGCACTTCAAAACAGCCTCTCCCTCCAAGCTTGGGGGGTCGCGAACGAGGTCTCCGTGCCGTACGCCATGGCTGTCGCGAAGGCCTTGATATTTTAACTGCACCAAGGCCTTCGCGAGAGCCATGAGATTCCGCACAGAAACCTTGTGATTGATCTTCCAACCTAGGAGGGAGGGGTTGCTGAGCACGATTCGCGCGGCCTGTCAGCATCTAGATGACTTCGCGTACCATTTAAAACGCTGCGCGGCTGCATCAAAACAAGGCTTCACGGGGGATGAGCAAAATGTCAGAACAATGTGTCGATTACAGAATCGGCACCAAAAAAGCAGCACGAGACGCTGAAGTAAGCGACATATCCGAAGTATGACATCGCACAAACCTTCTCCGGCACGGTGCGCAGCATGAAGCGAGTCATCCTGCTGCGCGCCCCCTCTCACCTGACATGTTTTGGGTCGCTTCCTTAGGGTGCCAAAACCCGAAGCGGTTAACCGCTTAGTCTGCTTGGTATCCATGACTCATGACTCATAAATAGTAACCGAAAATTGGATCAGTATGATGTTATCAAGCGACTATTACGGGACTATATATATTAGGAGAAGCGTGAGCAGTATAAGTATCGCCGTGCTGCACGCGTGTGGTGCAGCCCCTTGCAGTTCAGTCACCCCCCGCTACAAAAGCAGCTCGGGCTGCTTCGTGCGCCCCATACTGTAATCGTCAATATTTTTCGACATTTTTCGATATGAACGCCCAAAAAGGCTGATGGTGAACAGACGAATGACAAAACCGCATTTCTGAACTGTGGCCTAAAAGCGTTCATGAGACCGCTGTTACGTTCGTGGTCGCTATATACGGATCATAAAACATGCGCTGTCCAGAGCATATATTATTTATGTTGTATGTACTGCACATGCTCGAGGAGTACATGATCGAGGACCAAGGCCCGGATGGGTAGGGTGGACCGTGAATGGACCGAGTCCGGCCTGTGTTTTCTCACGTCGGGGGTTTTGTTGGTGGGTGAGCCTGCGTCAGTCCAACAATAACCCTAAGGAAAGACAGAAAAGAAAGAAAAGCTACTGCACAGTGGTATACCCATTTTGAGACCACCCCGTGACAGGCCAATGCACGCGTCTTATCTCTACTTTGGGCTTATCCCTCTGTGGGACCGTTGTGGCCTTAATCCGAGATAAGACCGAATCGGAGGAAAATGTCATGCACGCGATTGCTTCTGGGCTGTCTTGGGTCAAGTTAGGGGTCTTATATCACGCGCACAGGCGTTATTTTCCCGACTCAAGACCGGGTTAGGGGATAAGGGGCAATTTGGTCTAATCTCTTTTTTTCGTGACATGCCAACTTTTCAGTAAAAAGCATGATACTGCTGCTGTACGCGAAATTGGCAAACCGTGACGGAATCGCAATGCGGATATGTACGTTCTACACTACAGCAATTCGATGCGCGTCGACGCGGGAAGAAAGGGCTGCAGTTCTCGCGATAAAAAGAAGGCACGCACGGTAGTAGGGAGAGCCTGCCTAGTGACCCTGGGTCTGAGCTACGTCTAGGGAGGGAGGAAGAGAAAGAAAAAGTGCGACAGATAATAATAAATGAGCATCAAAAACAAAAAAACAAAACAGCAGTGAGAGAGTGCGAGTACAAACAGGCAAGCACATCGCGCTTTGACAACAACGCGCTTTGAGACCATCATTCGAGTTATGTAGCGCTGCTTCCCGAACGATCCCTCGATACATCTCACGCCGCCTATGTTTCACTAGTACTGTGCTTTGCAACAACAAAAGGTTGGCTTTTTTGCCACAGAGAACCGAATGGATCGCCAACACACGGCGTGCTGTTCTTGTCGCGGCTGTCAATGAGGGAATGTCTCATACCTGGTACTCTTATACTTGTACCACTGCTGCTGCTGTACAGAGTGCCAGGTACCTGGAAAGGTGCACACAGCAGTAGTCATGTCAATAATTAATACCTGGTATCATTTTAGGTAAACATGCCCAGTATGGAAGGCTCACTCATTTTCGTGCTTTCTTCGCTTTTGGTAGAGCTGTGAGTTGGCCCGATTTACGTCACCAACTACTTACTAGTCGGACTACATGTTAATAGTTAAATACCAGGTAGTCGTTTCCTGAAGGTGCCTACTACAGCAGTACCTGACCTAATTTGGTTTCCATACTTGCCTTGCACGAGGGAGCACGCATTTTTTTCTTTTGAGCGCCCCTCCCCGGCCGAACGGAGCTCATTTGGCTCGCTTCGCTCGCCTGACTTGAGTCTGCAAATCGGCTGGCCATCAGCTGGCTTCGCCAGTCGACTAGCCACTTGTCGACTAAAATTAGTCGGCTAACATCACCTGCCCATTATATAGTGGTCGTGAAATCCTGCCAACTCAGCTCCACTTTTTGGGCTTCGATCCATCATCGAAACAATCATACAGTCGTCCCCGCTTTAAAGACGCTCGGCTTAAGTCAACTCCCCGCTATAAAGACGACATTTTTTACAGAACCATGGTGGCCCGCAGATAGGACATACAGTAGGGGGGTGTCGTTTTTTCTCGAGTTCCATTCCACGGCCCCCCCAAAATTCATCTCGCGAAGCTGCTCAGACAGCGGTCTGCTGCTTTCGACGCTGCTACCTGTGGGTATGGAGAGATTCCTCCCGTCTACTGGCGGGTCGTCTGCCGCCGGCTTGAGGCCGTGTGGTGAACCAACGTGCACGACAAAGTCTATGCTTGTGTCATCGATTCATGAGTGCCCTTGCGGGCGACCCATGCACGCGTATTGCGGTCGCGAATCGCTATTCCTTCTTTCGAGAACCGTTCATTCGTTTACACATGAAACTCAAGTCAAGCGTAGAGCGAAGGGGAGGGGTGAGGTGCAGTCCACCCTTCGTGATGCATGGAAGTCGTAGTTTGGGAATGCCGTTCTTTGGGCTAAGGTCGCTGGTGCGATCTGTGATTTTGCTTCGCTCGGCAAACATGTTTCATGCTCTGTGTGGATTCGGTTTTTAAAACTGCAGTGGAGTGAGCTCTCTTTGTTTCAGCGTTGTGTGTGTTTCGTGCTTCATGGTGTTATTTTTCCCCTGTACTCGAGCTGTGTGGTTTCGGGCGCAGGTGGCTGTCTGGTTGGTACGTGACGTTGAAACGGCAGTACGCATATTTTTCATGTGGTGACTACATCAAGCGTAGGCTTCAGAGGAGTGATTTTCAAGTGGGCCAACGAGAGACTAAATGTACTCGAATACAGGTTCCCTTGTTTGTAAATACGAACGCAAAGCACGCGCAGTCCACACACGCAAGTAGCCTATGTGCAGCGCCAAGGTTGTAGTTTCTCAGGTTGGCGCGGGTGGAGGTGATGTCCGCGAAAACTTAAATTCTACATACCAACAACGGCGTGGTGATTCTTTTTCGGCGTTTGCCTGTCATGCCAGTATTCCTGCTGAAATGGCGCGTCGTTTGACGTAGGTTACGTCTCCGTTGACCCCGGGGAAGGGGAGTTATTGTCCCCGGAAAGTTAAAGACGATTCCCCGGGTTAAAGACGCCCTGAAAAAAAAAACCCATGTGCGTCTTTAAAGCGGGGTCGACTGGTACAGAGGGTGTGTTCTTCACATTAAACTGATCTTTCCACGCATCTACATAATCAATCGTAGTCAGATGCATCGCATAATTCGAAGCAGAACTCTGGCATTGCTTCACGTGCTGGTCGGTGCTTACCTTGGGTGTACGCCACGACGAGCCCGGAAACCATGAGGATCGGGTGCCAGTTGAACAGTCCATTCCCAGAGAAGCCCAATCCGCCCAGGAAGTAGTCGTTGTCCTAAGTGAGTCACACCGCAATGCGAGGATGCGGTGATCAAGGTGTGGTGTGTCGTGTCATGTTAGGAATTTGTTGTTCAACCTACAGAAATGATCTCACTCTAAAACTATTGTGAGTACCCAAGAACCTTGGGGTGAGTGCAATGGGGGCGTGGCCTTCAAGCCGGGCATGCAACGCTCAAGCGATCTTCAACATAAGCTTCGGTTATTTCTTCACGTGTACTACGAGTGCTTGCTGGAACGATATCACGCAGCAGTAGTTGATACTCTCGACAGCAGTACGTCGTAGCGCACAACAGCGCAAGCAACACACCAACCATGCTCTCTACTAAGTACCTGGTAAGCCAATGCCCAAACGAGGACCATGATGAGTGCCGTCCATGACAGCAGATGGGCAGCCCACAGGCTTCGCACTTGCATCTTGTCCATGTCGGCTACAGGCATCTTGAAAATGAGGTGCACAAGGCTGTACGTTTTCAGCGTTTGTTCCGCACGACTGGGACGAGCCGCGCCGCGAGGGTCTCACACTCTCAACATAAAAAATGTCAGAAGACGGTCAGTCAAGGAAAAACTTCCAGCGGTCAATCCCGTAAGACCGCTCGTTTAATAGTTTAAAATACCATTGTTGCATCAGTCAAGGTAAACAAGCTGAATTTGTCCGTCAGTCAAGCAGTCAGGGGGGGGAAGTGCGGTCTCCTTGCTGTGCTCATATATTTGGGTTCTTGACGGGGGCACGGGGGCTTGCGTGATGAAGTTATGAAGATATTCGAGGCTTCACGAAACGGGCTTTATATTTACTGTCCCCTCTATTCTGGTGCACTCACTCCTCGCTTACTCTTTTTCTGTCTGGCTGTCGTCTGTGAGCCTCCGTAACATCCCTCTTGGACGCCAGAAACGACAACGCAAACAGGTGCGTCCGGTACTATTGTTGTAGATGCCGGAATCTGCGGGATGGTTCCTTTGGATTGCCTTTAATCCTCGGATCGCTCACGACGAAAGATCACGTCGCCGGAATTTTTCGTATGAAAACTGACCCGATCCTCCAGATCCTCCACCAGCACCTGCACAACTACTGCTGTGTAGGCACATCGTTTTCATCCCACGGGCAAGGGTTGCAACGTAGGTAGCGAAGGCATGCTTCCTTTCACCCAGTGAGATACCCTTGCACTTGTTTAGTGGACGTGAGAAGCATGTCTCCTATGTTCCTCGTTGATTGACCCTGCCTTCGCCAACCACAGCAGTCCCTCGGGAACAACAGGTCGTGATTCCCCGGCAAATTTTGAAGAGGAATCAAACATGGCGGAGAGTCGCTGTCCTGTCACTCGCTCGAAGCTTACAGCAGTATGATAGGTCTGAAACAGCGTGTTCAGCAGCAGCAGCATCGTAGAGAAGCTCGGAGTCGGAGGACGCCCCTTTAATCTTTGGTTCACAATGACCGGTGACGTGAAATGAGCTGCAAAGCGCCATCCGTTTTTCCCCCGCCATATCCGCTGTGTGCGTCCCAGCAGATAGATCCGCTTTGTGCGTGATGTTGTTCGATATGCCCAGGACTATGAATACAAGTACTAGTGGTACTCCCAAAGTATGCCTGTTGCCGGCCGTTATGGCGGACAAAAAGAAGCTGGTGCTATATCATCCTCTGTATGTAAGTACTAAAATAACGAAATAAGCAGAACAACAGGGCAGTACGGTAGAGTTGTGCCCCGGCTGGGCGAGAACCGGGTACCCGGCCCGGCCGGGACCGGAACCGGACCGGTCCAAGTCTGCGACCCGCGGGTATCTGTGCCCCGGGTACCCGGTACCCGGGTACCCCGTTCTACGATATACGGAGCCCCTGAAAACCTGCTGCACACAGCACACTGAGATACCCAACACACAACACACGATACTCTTACCAGCCGCTGGCGGCCCTCCTATACCACGAGCCAGGACATCGAACTAGCATCACAAGAGCCTCGTGCAGCTAAACAAAACCCGGTCTAACCTAGGTTATTTTCACTTTGCCACAAAGTAGAGATATCCACCCCCCTTGCCTTCTGTTGTTTGTCAAGATTCATCGTACAGTAAGAGACAAAATCGAGTCTTTTTCTCCCACCCACCTCCTTACCACGTCGTTTGAGTACCTTTCCGCTTCCAGGCCGGTAAAAGCAAGCGGGGGGGGGGGTAAATACGGTATGATACCCCGGGTACCCGGGTCCTCCGACCCGCCGGGTACCCGGGCCGGGCCAGTCTGAATCCCTCAAAACCGGGCCGGGTACCCGGTCCAGAATTCCAAGGCCGGGGCACAACTCAACAGTATAGCAGTGCAGCAGTACGTACGGTAGTAAAGCTATCATCCTCTTAATGTAAGTACAACAAAAACAAAATTATAACAGGGGCAGCAGTACGGCAGTGCAGCAGTAAGTACGGTAGTACAGGACAGAGAAGTGCAGCAGTGGGGACGGTTGTACTCCCAAGCACCAACGGGAGGCCGGTATTTTAGAAACAAAAAAAAAGGTTCATCTCCCACAGGACGAAAAAAGACTCCCACGTACGGAACGGCCCACCCACCCACCACGGACGACGCAGTGCACCCTCCACCCATCCACCGACCAAACCTTTACTATTAATACATACAGCAGTACAGCAGTGCAGCAGTACGTGCAGCAGTACACCTGGTACGCGGGGAGCAGTTAGTTGGTTGGTTCTTGAGGACCTTGTATGAAACAGGAAACAGACGGGGGGAGTTTCGTTTTTTCACGATACTCGACCATCTCGGGGAGCGAGCGAGCCGCCGTCCACCACCCACCCACCACCCACCATCCACCCACGGACCTACCCAGTACAGTACAGCAATGCAGCAGTACGTAGAGCACTACACCTGACAGGCGAGCAGCAGCCGATTCGTTGGTTACAATGCTCTCGAGCTGGGCGGGATTTGCAATTGTTTACTATTCCCCGCCACGCCGGGGGCCGAGCGAAAAGCGCTCGCGTTGCCGATTCTGCGCACGGCGAGCGGCGACGACTGGACGCTGCTGTGATCGGTCCTGGTGTCGTTGTGCTTGCTGTGGACCCAGGCGCGCTTGTCTCGTGTCCATGGCTCAAGTGGCCAAAAAGCAGTTCGAAAGTTCAATATAGTTGGGTTCGAAAAAAAAAAAGCGGGCAGCGACGAAGAAAAAGCCGGTTGGGGCAAGCGAGCCGTCCTCGGGAGGGCGATTTCCACGCTCCCCCCTCGGCGAGGTGGGGCACCGACGGCCGTTCTTTCGCCGGCACGTCGTAGTGCTGCTGTGCGGATGGGACGGGGCGGCACCGCAAGGCCGCCGGTGGCCGAGTGGAGCTCGGGAGTCGCAGCCTTTCGCGGGGGTTTAAATACCAAGATATTTTCAAAGATCCAAAAAAACGCCACGACCACGACGTTAGCGTATTACATAATAAGGATACACCACAAACCATTTTTTCCAAGGTTATGTTCCGTAGGTTTTGTGGATTCCGGGTAAGGGTATGGGGGTCTTACAGAGCTTCCAAAAGTTTCGGGTGCGGGTATGAAAGTGTTAAAGAACTTCCAGAAGTTCCGGGTGTTGTGGCACGGGCGCACAGAACTCACAAAAGTTCCGGGCGGGTGCAAAAGGTGCTGTACCGGTACCCCGGGTATTGTAACACGGGGTGTACAGAACTCACAGAAATTCCGGGTACGAGTATGAATGTCGCGCAGAACTAACAGAAGTTCGGGTACGGGTATGAAAGTCTTACAGAACTTCCAGAAGTTCCGGGTATTGTGGCCCGGGCGTACAGAACTTACAGAAGTTCCGGGTACGGGTATGAATGTCCTACAGAACTTACAGAAGTTCCGGGTACGGATAATGCCCGGGTAATTGCACACACCCTCGGGAGGGAGTTCGAATTGAAGTTGAGGATTTAATCCAACTTGCATGGATGGCATGTTCTCACTGGGCCAATGTCCCCGAGGCAATCTGTCGTAGCTTTAACGGAATTATGATTTTTCGACAAAATCACCACCGAGAGAGGCGATAAGTCGTGAACCCCAATGAGTGGCGACCGGGGCAACAGCCGCGCTCACGGCCATACTGCAGTGTAAAATATTATATCATAGCGTACCCCGGCTGTGGCGCTTCAAAACAAATAATGGCGGTCGCAAGCCCATATTTACCACCACAGCTGGATAAGCCAAATGCAGCTACAAAGAAGCGAAACTACCGAAAACACGGAGGACAGTTCAAGACGTCGATGGTAACTGCATCGCCGTCACGGCAGATTTATTATAAAAATTAAAATACACTCCAGCTGTGAGATCGAATATTTTGTCGAAACTCATCTTTGCAAGCTGTGTGTGATACTCCGATCGCGCGTATTACGGGTTGTGTGTCCTCATTAAGGATATAGGTCGGCGACTCCCCTTGCAACTACAGTGTAGCTATCAGGGTCAACAGGGTGATGTTAGGCAGTCTGTGCGCGGAAACTATAAAACCCGTTTCTGAGGGGGACAAAATCTGACAGCTGTGGAAGGAAATGCATCAGTTTATCAAGTGAATCCTGTAAGTCGAATATCCGGTGAGGGGAGGGCGGAGTTGTTTAGGACGTGGGGGCCTGATTTTGATCAAAAGGGGGGCGGGAGGGGGGGAGGGGGGGGAATGTGGCGGGGGGGGGCCGGGGGCGGGGGGGGGGAGGGCTTTAGGTCCATAGATGTAGGGGTTTGCTATACGCGTGGTGCTAGGTCTAGGCGATGGTGCGGGTGGTGGGGAAGGAGGGGGCGTTGGGGACGGGGGTGGGTGGGAATTGCAGCAGCGGCATGAACGTCTCTGAAACGATAACGAGGCGATATCCAGGGCGTGGAAGTGTTTATTACTCTGGCGGATTTCGATATCAGGTGGGGCGTTTAAGCTAAAGAAAGCGAGGGAAAAAAAAAAAAAAAAAAAAAGCGGGGGGGGGGGGGGGGGGGGGAGGGTTTTCAAGAGGTTTAGGTCACATATAATATTAAAATCAAGGATTTGGTCGACACTGATGTTCGCAACATTGTGTGTGATCCTCCGATCGCGCGTATTAATCATATATGCAGGGGCCTACTATACGTGCGTTGCTGGGTTTAGGCGATCGTGCGGGGTGTTGGGAAGGAGGGGGCGTTGGAGGGGGGGAGGGGGGATGAATGAAAGCTACGTCATGGATGGCTAGAAAGATAATGACGTAATATCAATGGCTTATTAGTGTTTATTACTCTGGCCGATTTCGATTGTGAGTGGGGCGTTTGAACGAACTGGGCGGGGAACAAAGGGGGGGGGGGGAGATGAGTTGGAGCTACGGCATGGGTGGCTAGATGGATAATGAGATGATATCAGCTGGCTGGTAGTGTTTACTACTGTGGCAGATTTTGATTTCAGGTGGTGCGTTTAAACAAGAAGGATCGGGGGGGGGGGGGGGGCGGGGGGGCGAGCATTTCAATATGTGCGCGGAAACTATTAACCCTTGAAGGGGACGAATCTGACGGTTGCAGCAAGAAGACACCCCTTTATATCACCCGCCTGGTAATGTTTATTTTTCTAGAAGGTTTGATGTAGCATGTAGTATGCAACCCAGTTCTTAGGCGTAGTAATATGTATTAATCCGATCGGAAAAAAAAATGGCTATACGCAACACGTGGTTTCCCGATAGGCGCCAAATTCGTATGTTTCCACCACAAATCGATCGAATTCAATCCGATTAATATAGGATGCATGTTTTCGATTCAAAAGGTGTCCTTCGTTAATTATCATATGTGCCGACGGGTTAGAAACGAAATAAACATAAACTGGACCTACAGTAGGTGCTACTATCATGTACGATACGTACTGCTACATACAGCTGTACCTTCGGTGTTCGGTTTTGGTTTCACTGACAAGATATGACATTCGTTATAATACAATACATAATACACTCTTCGGGTTGTTAAACCTGAATTATTGTATGTGGGCTCCCCGGGTATTGTAACAAAGGTATACCCGTGCCCCGGGTATTGTGCCACAGTATTACAGAAGTCACAGAAGTTCCGGGTTAGGGTATGGCGATCTTACAGAACTTACAGAAATTCCGGGTACGGTACGGAAGTGCTACAGAACTCACAGAAGTTCCGGGTATTGTGGCACGGGCGTACAGAACTCACACAAGTTATAAAAATTATATGCCCGTACGATTACCGCGGGTAATTGTGGCACTGGCGTACAGAACTTCCAGAAGTTCCAGGTACGGGTATGAATGTCGTACAGAACTTCCACAAGTTCCGGGTACGGGTATAATTTTACAGAACTTACAGAAGTTGTTTGTAGGGTAATCCCCTAACCCTAAGCCTATTACCTGGGGTAAATACGCCGGGTATGGTTTGTGCATACCCTACAGAAGACAACCTTGCATTTTTCCACTTTTCCCCATCCCGGAGGATGAAACACAAAACAAGAAAAACACACACAATCCTTGAGCGGAACTGCTGTACGTATCAAACCCTATTCTGCTGTGTACTGCGGTGTACCAGGTACCTGGCGCCATGCCTGGTACGCCTGGTACGTATTCCCCAGGTACTATTGTACCGCACCAGGTATTGCGTACGATTATGTGAGGGCATTGGATGAGACGCAGGAGCAACACAAGCGGCAGGCGTGTTGCCCCGCTGCAGCGGCAATTTTGCCAAAAGACCAAACCACGTGACAAACCTTTTTTTTCGCTTTTTAAGAAACGACTTTACGACCGCAGCTGTCCATTTGTATTGCAAGGTTCCCCTTCGGGATGCGGGTAACGTGAAATCCCGGGGGCGTCGCAAGGCGAAAAGGGAGACACCGGTAACACATGTATACATATTTTTCCACCTAAAAATGGTGTTACGCGTACTCATATAGATAAACCCCACTGCTCTTCTTAGAGGAAACGTGTGGCATGAGCTAGTGCATTGTGCTCCAAAGAAAGTAGTACTCAACGGGAAGAGTGTGATAACGGTGGGTGCACGTTGTACTGATGTACGCGCAAACGAATTATGATTGTAGTGGTCATGGGATGCTATGTACCGTACGTGGAATTATAATAGTAGTGCTCGTTGCTATTCAGTACGTCACATGTGTTTGCCCTTTTTCTGTAATGGATAGGGTTGACCAGCCAATGTCAGTCGCTCTTGGATGTTGTACAATAATTAATTGGTTGGCGGCAACAATTTCGATGTGTGTGGCGTACGTGGTAGGATTTGCCATGAGTTACAGCTTGTGTTCAACGCTTTGGTAATGTTTTTGAGGGGAACCGAAATCTTGATGTATACTCGTTTATCCCCGTAGAAAGTAGAGCTATAGATCGATAGTGTTCCTGCCTGAACCCGCCACTGCTTGACGAATGTGGTCAGAAATGTATGTGTGTATGATATGTGTGTACGATAATAGCAACAGACCTACAACCGATCCACCCAACCAATCAGATGGCGTCCTGGGCGCGTGGCGTACGTTGAAATAGAAGTGTATCCGAGTTTAACCACAGCAGCACCGCCGTGTATGTACTTGAGTTTGGCTATCGCTAATAAGGAGTTATATCCTTGAACCCTACCCATGATTCCACTCTGCCACCAAAAAATATTTGGCCTGGTCGAGACTCGCGTGTATGCTGCGTTCGCGATGCCTGCCACCCTCGCCGCGCTCGGCGCCATCTTCCAAGCTTTCCCCGCTCTATGTCCCTGTGAGCACCGTCTCCCGCGCGGAGAGATGCAAGCCATGCCCTGTGGCGCTCATTCCAACACCCGGCTGCTCCCGGCCTCTACCTCCCAGCATCTTCCTGCCGACATCCGCTAAACATAGTACCGGGATGTGTCTTTTTGTTCGAGTAAAAACGGTCCTTACATTCGGACACGTCTAGTTACCCCGCAAGAGAAAAATAAACACACCGGGTCAACCACGCCCACAGACGCTTTCGCTCCTGCCTCGACGAGCGGCCGCCCACGCGGCGGGAGAGCGCAGGCCGGTTTACCGTTTTCTGCACCCATGCCCACGCACCCACGTCGAGGTCCGGGGCCGAAACGGCGCAGGGCGGCGCGTCCCCAAACCCCACACTAATTCGATCCACATGTGTACTGCTTCTACTACTGTCGTATGTTGCTGCTACTGCTGCTGTTGTGCTGCTGCTGCTGAGGTTAATTTAGCCCGGGCGGTTGCTGCTACTGCTGCTGTGCTGCTGCCGAGGTTAGTTGAGTAGCGGGCCATTTTTTCACGAACAAAACAACGAAGAACAAAAAATTGTACCTGGTAAAAGTTGATCAAAATATCAAAATTTGAAAAACAATATGGGGTGTTCCAAGTGACCTACTCGTGTCAGGGAGGCGGAACGCAATCCCTTGCCAAATAGAGCCAGCTAAGCGACGTTTAATGCGCAGAGCGCCGCCACGGAGCTCGGCCGAGATCCAGACATGCTTTATAATGTACCCATGGCAGGCTAGCTTGCCCCGCGCCGAAAGTGCGAGAAGAAACACTCGGCCGCCGGAGAGCAGCGAGCCAAAAGACAACGAAGATCATATGTTACATGTACATATACGAATGTCCTTTATTCTACGTATACAATTGTTATGTCCGTACAAGGGCTTCACTCCGCGGGCGGCCGACGCCGCCCGCTATGCTCGCCCAAAAGCTTTTTTATTTATATTATTAATATAAGAATACACCCAGCTGTGAGATCGAAGATTTTGCCGAAACTCATCTTTGCAAGGTGTGTGTGATACTCGATCGCGCGTATTACTGAGTGTGTCCTCATTAAGGATATAGATCGGCGACTCCCCTTGGAACTGCAGTGTAGCTTGTACCAGGGTCAACAGGGTGATGTTAATCAAGCTGTGCGCTGAAACTATAGAACCCGTTCCTGAGGGGGACAAAATCTGACAGCTGTGGAAGGAAATGCATCAGTTTATCAAGCACATCCTGTAAGTCGTACAAGTGCTCCGCTCCGCGGGCGGCTGACGCCGCCCGCTACGCTCGCGCAAGGAAAATTTAAACCAAATGTGAAGGGGGCAGAGAGAAGAGGCCCATGATCTAGTGCAACTAGCGATTTGATAATGCCAAGAGCTACTTTAGCGGAGCTGATTGCCCCGTCTGTGCTGTGCTGTTTGTTGGCGATGTCACGTTCTGATCGGCAGAAGTACGGGTGTAATTTGCGAAAAAAAAATTGCGAAGAGAACCGAGATGGAGAACAAAATCAACGACGAAAGCAAAAAGAAGAGTACATGCACGTACTACCGGTACCTGGTACCTGGTACTTCGCCTAATACCTGGTGTGGTACTCTGTGGTTCTAAAAAAAGCACAAGACTTCGCTCCGCGGGCGGCTGACGCCGCCCGCTACGCTCGCGCACGGGAGAATGCAACTGAAACGTATGTAAAGGGGGCAGGAAGAAGAGGCCCGCGATTCTTTGGTGCGAATATCGAATTGATGATAATGCCAAGAGGTGCTTGTGCAGAGGTAATTGCCCTGCGATGTGCTGTGTGCTTGTTCATGTCACGTTCTGAACGACAGTACGTATGCTATGTGCGGGGGAGGGGGAGGGGGGGCATGGGGACCGAGAGAGGACAATCAACTGAAGAAAGCAAAAAGACGAGTACACAACGCGTACATAAACCTGGTACCTGTATCATACCTGGTACTACCACTACTGCTATATGTTCAAAAGAACGCACAGCGCCGCCCAACACAGCACCGCAAAACGAAGGGCAGGGCACGGCACCGCACTGCGCTGCGCTGTGCTGCTGAGCTATATATAGCCGGGCTGACCTGAGCTGGGGGTGCATTATTCATGATCCAACAATGTAATATGTACAAACAAACCTGGTGTATGTACCGGTACGTGGTATGATACTTCGAATGTTACTGGCATGTATGTATGAACTAGCAAAAGTACAGCAAAGCACGCAGCATGGCGAAGCACGGCAAATCACACGGCGCTGCGCTCTGCTGAGCTAGCGATGCTGTGCGCTACAGAGCTGGGCTGCAGGGCACGGCATGGCATTGCAGGGCACGGCACTGCACGGCGCTGCGCTGCTGAGCTATAGCGCTGCGGTGGGGTGCTGAGCGATATATCATCTGGTGCAACTTCCAGCCAAGTACAAAACATATTGTGGAAATCAAAGAAAAGCTAAAGAACGACCGTTCCGCAAGTAATGCACAGGCGGCAAATTAGCGGCAAATGGTAGGAAGTTCAACTTTTACTAAACAAAAAGGAAGAAATAATCGCGAAAAGGTTCACAATCGTGTTGGCAGAAAAACCAAATGTTTGCAGGAAGCAGCTGAAAGGTCAAGAAACAACTGGCAAAACGACCAGAAACAAAAACAATAAAGGCCGATCAAGCAACCAAAGAAAAGCTGGACCGTTCCGCAAGTAGTCCGACCCAGGAAATGCCAGGGATGCACCAACCGAGCACTTTCACCGAAAGAAGTTAGTAAGTATATTTATATCCGGTGAGGGGAGGGCAGATAGTTTAAGGGCGTGGGGGCCGGGGTTTGAACAAGAGGGAGCGGGGCGCGGGGGGGAGGGGAGGGGGACGGGCAGGGGCAACTCAATGTGTGCGCGGAACTTATAAATCCTTCAAGGGGACAAATCTGACGGTTGTGGAAGGAATGCATCAGATTATCATGTATATCCTGTAAGTCGTATAACCGGTGAGGAGAGGGCGGAGTGTTCGAAGGGGGGGGGAGGGAGGGAGGATTCCCAACAGCTTTAGGCCGCATAAATATATATATATATCTGTGATGGAGCTTGCTATGCGCGTGGTGCTAGGTCTAGGCGATGGTGCGGGCGGAGGGGAAGTAGGGGGCGTTGGGGGAGGGGGGGGGGGGGGTATGAATTGGAGCTACGGCATGGATGGCTAGAAAGGTAATGAGGTGATATCAACTGTCTGGTAGTGTATACTCCGAATTATTCCTCTGGCAGATTTTGATTTTAGGTGGGGCGGCGGAAGAGAACAAAACGAGGGGGGGGGAAATCAAACCCGTTTAGGTCGCACGAATGTATACCTGGGAGGAACTTTACTATACGTGCTAAATCTAGGCGATGGTGCGCGCAGTGGGGAAGGAGGGAGCGGGGGGGGGGCGGGCGGATACAAATATATTGGAGCTGCGGCATGGATGATTGGATAGGTAATGAGGTGATATCACCTGCCTGGTAGTGTTTGCGTGTGTTAGGGGGGGGAAGGGGGACAACAGCCTTTTAGGAATCTCCGGTATATTCCAACAACCAGGCCTGGCTATTTATATGCACGACCTTTGGTTTGTGTTTTTTCTAGGGTATTCCTCAGCTCTAGAGTGACTGGAGCCTGTCCTGTGACCACGGACTTGATTTTGCGAGTTAATGTGAGAACAACATCAACACCATGAATACAAGACAATCATTTGGAACAATCATGTAGAACTGTGATATACCATGCAGTGTTATAGCTTCGTGGTGTTATTTATATAGTACCTGGTACGTATATCGCAGTAGTACCGGTGGTGTGACACTTCGAATAACAGCACCGCACAGGATCGCACAGCAGTACCGCACCGCACGGCAGGGCACGCCGGGGAACGGCACTTCATGACGCTGCGCTGCTGAGCTAGCGCTACGCTGCCGAGCTAGCGCTGCTGTTCGCCGCTGGGCGGAGCTGAGCTGATGATGTGATGAGCCAACATGAGATCAGGATGGGACCTCTTCTGGTATGATGAAAGCTTCGTGCAACTATTCGTACAAAAAAACGGAAGGAAGCAATCGAAGAAAAGCTGGACCGTTCCGCAAGTACAGAGAGGAAGCGGTGTCCAGGTAGTATGTGATATTCCCCAAAAACAAAAATTTTGAACTTGGGGGAGGCAAAAAAAACAACTTCCAAGAAAAGGACTTTTTAAAACGTGAAATTTTAAATATATAAACAAAAGCGCTGAGACCGATGACAAAGGAAAGCCGAAAGTCTGGCCAAAAATATTCCATTTTTTTGGGGGGGGGCGTTTGCTGAAAGATTCCGGGTAACGTCGCTATGGGGAGATGATGCAGGATGAGTAAATTGTATACCTGGTATTCTTTGGCTCTTTTTTGGCTATGCGGTCCAACCGGTCAATTTGTCTATTTTCATCCAGCCTTGATCAACACTACCACCAAACCCGATTGACCTTCGATCTCGAGATAAAGACAACCCATGGTCACTCCTCTTCTTTCCGGACAAGGCCACATGAGTGTAGGTGACAGCGCTGAAGAGTTCATCTCGATCCATGCCCTAGGGCGTGAGAGGTTGCTTTTGTTGTCCTGTGGTCTTCCGTCACATCCTCTCCAAATTCTGTTTTTCGCCCGTTGGGAGACGATAGAGAGTTTTTGTCTCGGTTTTCTACACCAGCAAGTTGTGTTTTTAACAGAAGCCTGATCGTCGCCCGCCATAAATTACCGGCCGTAGAGTGAGTGCGTCACACCAAGGGGGATCGGAGCCCCTAACGAGCTCGCCACGTTCAGAGTTCACGACGCTGTCGTTGATTTTGTCGAACAAAGTGTGTGGAGAACACGAAATTGCGCCGCGTCTCATCCAAGATCTGCTTGATAACTTCTCAGGCCGATGTTGGTCAAGATCGCCGCGAGTATTCGTTTTTTCCGGAATTCTGGAAAGTTTCAAAAACGAATCTACCAAATTGGGCCCACAGGCGACCGCTCAGGCGAAGTTTGGCTGGGATCTTCGGGAATTTCAAACTTTTGGCCTTCCATTGTCACCGGTCTGAGAAGCGCTTTTTCAGGCATCTGAGCCCGCTCAGCCGTCCGAAGAGGAGAATGTCGTAAATTTAGTGCGGAAAGCGAAAAAAATGGAGGCCTGTCAGGGCCTTTCAGGAGATTGATATTTGCAAGTAGTTGCATGTCCTTGTTGTTCGACATTTGCGACCGCAGCAGTCCGCAGCTGCCCTGATGGTTTCTTCCTTTCATGAAAGCGCTGTCTCATTTGCTTTGCTCCCACGGACCATGGGCGGAAAACAAACACGCAACATTGCTGCAAGTTGTTTTTGCCCGCATCGACGGAAAAGTTGGTTTGCGCGGACCTTGTGTTGAGTGGCGCTCAACACGCCTTGCGGCGGTTGTTGCGATACACCGCAATTCCAACCCGAAGCTTGCACTATTAACAGTGTCACAACCTTATCCTCGAGCTGGGCAGTCGATCGATATTTTTCCCCGCCGGGTAGCTCAGCTGACTAATAATAGGTAACTATGCCCTAGGTAACACCTTCATATTTGGCGCCGTCCGCAGGGTGTTAAACCTCAGACAGATTATGATTCGATCATCTGCAATATCCCATATTCTCAATGAGGACACACTCCCAGTAATACGCGCGATCGGAGTATCACACATAGCTTGCAAAGATGAGTTTCGACGAAATCTTCGATCTCACATCTGGAGTGTATTTTATTTCATATTATGCTAAATCTGCCGTTATACGATATTGTGCAGGATCTGTACATATAGAGTGTATATCCAACGCAGCAAACATGTATTAATAGATCATGCAGATCATACGGCTCCCAGCCGGTAGCATGAGCTAGACCATACAGATCTTCCGTCAAATGTCTAAACCATGAAGTGGGGATCGATTGTCTGTCCAAAATCGTTGACCCCTGAGGTGGGTAATCGGTCGATCAATAACGTTGGCACTGTTGTAACTCGGTAGGTAACACCTTCGTGCCAGCGCAACAGCGCAACCCTGGTATCATACCTAAAGCGCGCTAGAGTACTATAGTGGCAATGTCAATGGTAGTGCTCCGACGATGTTGTGGGAGCCCATGGCATTCCAATTTCTCAGCCAAGTGCACACATGGTTGACCCAGCGAGTTTTGTCCACCTCGCTTTTATCTGTGGATCACTTACCAGGGTATTAGACTCCGCCTCACCACTATAAATACGAGTGTACTCTATTTTTAAGTGGTCAGTCCCCCAAAAAAGGATCAGCAAAACACAACTATTGGAATTGTGGAAATCAACGTTGTGAACCCCGTTCCCGGTTTGATAAGGCCGTTTTTGATTTCCATTATACGTATGTGTTAAGGGTAAGGGTAGGGGAGTTGTAGGGCGTGTTGGCGCCATCCACCGGACCCGCGCAAAGGAGTCTGGAGTCGGCAGCAAACCCTCTCGTTTACATAGTCCGGTGTATGGTGTGGGCGATGGCCGACTACGGAGCTGTGGAACGCGCCTTGATTGGGCCTCTCAAAAGAGCAACGAAGCACCCAACGAATATATGACAGTGCTCCAAGGGTTTATTGAGGCTCATCCAAATGCTTTATAACGCTAGCTCTGGTGCCCGTTTTTTTTCACCGGTCCCTTGACACTGATTTCTTCTGCGTGCACTTTCCGCATGTATTTTTTTTGCCCTAGTCGTATGACTACTGCTGTATCTACTGGAAGACCCCCCTGACGTTCTTTTTCGATGGGTATGAATCTTTGAATCGTGTTCGTGCCCTCCTCCCTTCAAGCAGATACGGAGGTCGAAGGATTTTGTTGCTCACACAGCACCATCAACAAGACAGGAGAATAACGATCGAAGAATCGACGCAAAACGCTCACACGCCCTCGCCACCATCTCGTACGCTTGAGTCATCCCAAACCAACTATCATACGAGCGAAATTCTGCAGACGCGCTAGTCTCTCCGCTGTTATTCTCGTGGTCCTGCTCCGAGCGCTGAGAGTTTTGCGACCCACCCATCAAACCATCCAGCCACCCATTGCAACGGGTAACGATACCCTATACCGTTTCGGTTACGGTTCCGGTTTGGTTGAGGTCACAGTAACCGTTTCGGCGAATACATGAAGCGTGACAGAAACGGAAAGGAGGCGGCTCTCGTGGAGGAGGTTCCCCCGCCTCCGCCGCCAAGGAAGCCTTCTTCAAACGTTTCGAACGGGTTCACGAGAGGCGCGACGCCGTATGCGCCGACTGCCGCACCGGTCGCGGGGGTCGCGGGGGTCGCGGGAGTCGCTAGATGTCCTCGAACGAATGGCGTTCGCGGTGGCGGGGTCGGAGACAGAGGTAGGGGTAGGGGTAGGGGTTGGGGGGGGGGAAGTGCCAAACCCGCGGTGGCTGCAAGCTACTCGGGGACACCCTCTTCTTTGTCGACGTCTGCCGCTGGTAAGAGGACGAAGTTGGGCCTCGATGGGCTGGAGGGCTGGCGGGCTGCGGCAGACAAGATCCTAGCGGGAGCGGAAAGCGGAGGGGGGGGGGCTGGATCCGGGCTTCCAGGAAAAGGCGTGTCGGCGCGGTGTGGGACGAGGGGGGGCGACGCGGTGGGTCGACCGGCGTCGCGCCGCAAGTTTGCCGCCGTCTGTTCGGCCAATTTCAACCGCAGCATGATGGCCCACAAGCTTCTGCAGGAGCATCGCTTTTTCGTAGAGTCTTACGGGACGGGCAGGTGGGTGTGAAGTGTATTAGGCTGGTGCTCAGTAGGGTCAGGCCCATAATGCCTTTTTTTTCCGTGTTTTATGCCCTATTTTTGGAAAAATAATATGCCAGAAATCGTCGAATATGCCGTCAATTACGCCATAATTACATGGATATGCCCCGCATATATGCTGCGTGAAACGGGTGTTTTCATGCTAGATTGTGCGTCCAGGGGCACCCAAGGGGCACCCAATGCTTGTGTTGCATGCTCTATTATTGCTCTCTATGTCGTTGACCTCTTAATTGATCATTTTTTGATCAAATGGCAAGCTGTAAAAAGTAAAAAGCGTGTTTTCTGTTTTTTCTGCTGTCAGCGCGGCATGGCAAGACTAAATGTATTTTTTGCATTTTTTGGTGCTCTCAGAGCGCAACGCGCAGCTGCGTTTTAGCTTTGTGGGGGCCAACCGCAAACATGAGGAAACATAAGGATATGAGGATGTCCCCGAGATGAGCAAAGAAAAGAAGAACCGCCAAACTTGCAAAAAATTCCACGATCCCAACGTCGCAAAATCAAGGGACCAAGGCACAGCACAGCCAAAACGCTGCCACCTCCCGCCGAAATCTACGCGTTCCCCAGCAACAGAAACAAGTACCAAATGCATTGCAAAGTACAAATGGGTATCTGCAGTCTCTGCAAACGAATTTCGCCGAGAACGCCACATCCCCCCGTCCCCCCCACCACTTCGAAAAAACAGCAGTCTCCTACGAGCGTAGTTTGGATCCCCTGTTGTACTTGAGAAGAACTGCTGCCCCAATTCTGTCACTGTACGAGTTCTCCTGCCGATCGTCGAGAGCAGCGCGAAGGATAGAAAAAACCCTCTCTATAAAAGCGGAAGAGGGTTGGATCAGAGCTATGTCTTGGGCTACGTTGAACCAAGCAGGAAGTTTTTCCTTGTTGTCGTCCCAGAAAGCCCACAAGTCGTATCCAGAGCTCGTTTGAGACGCTGCTGTGTTGTACACACCGTCAGCGATAGGGATATGCCCATCCCCGATGCTGGATATGCTCTTTTTGTCCATATATGCTTCAGCATTATGCTTATGCCCAAAAGGCCTGATTATGCCCAAAGAAATGCGGGCATTATGGGCCAGAGCCTAGTGCTCAGTGTCTGGGCTGTTTGTTTTGTTTTGGCTTCATTGTTTTCGTCGGAGTGACCAACCGCACTCTTCGTCCCGAGCTGGCTGACACAGAACCCCCCCCCCCCCTAAGCAAAAAGTTTTTTCGTAATATATGAAAAAAATGGGAAAGCCGCAATCGACGCCCAATTGTTGGAGGAATTAGGAGTCGGAACGGTCCTCCGTCTCGGAAGGGATGCGTGGTCAAATGCCAAACGACTTAAGCAAGCAACAATTGAGCCCCCCCCCGCCCCGCCCCCGCCCTCGCCCCCGCCCCCGCCCTCGCCCCCGCCCTCGCCCCCGCCCCCGCCCACGTACCTCACCGTGTTCTGTGTCGTGACGCTTCAAAGGGACGTGCGGCTACCCGGCAAGGACGTGAACAGCCCAGAAGTTTTCGCTTTCGGAACGCCGTACCGGGACATTTTCGACTGTCTCAGGCGCAAAGACGAGGATTTTTTTCTTAGGAACAATCTACTGCCCCTGGTTGCCCGTAACGCTACCATTAAGGCTGCACCGCAGCGATTCCAAGAGATCGAGGGACCGGATATGGCGGGTTTCGACGTGGTGCTGTGCTTCGACTCCAGGGTGTTTTACTTGGTCGTGGAAGGTATAAGTTCTTGTAAAGATGCCCAAGCCGTTTGTTTTGCCTCGCCAAGAATAATAAATAGCCAAAAACTGACTTTTAATTTTGCTTTCGCGCGACGAAGCGCTATATCCTGTTTGCATTCATACATTCCGAGTGCCGAGGTACGCCGCTGTTACGCTACGCTAGCGGCTCGGCTGCAGAAGGGTTTCCATTCACCGGCGTTCAGTCTAAATTGGCGCGGGGGAGGCTGCGGGCGAGTGCTCTTTACTATTCCTTCTGGCCTCCTTTCCAATCTCCCTATCTCAAGGGAGTGCCAGGTGCCATCGTATGAGCGGCTCTCCCTTTCGACGAAAGCTGGATGCACGACGGCACAGGCATTTACACTTACTTACAAAAAACGTGGCGTTGTTTTTGCTTCAGACGAAGCCTGTAGACTACATCTTGATACTTTTTTACTTTCGACATTTTTCTTCCGTTACTCAACGGTGCAAGTGCAGCGTCCGGGATCTGCTTACAAGGTGAGTTTTTTCAAGGATTTGTTTTACTCTGTTCCGGTGAAAACGGCGTGTAAAATCCGTGTGCATTACGACACTGCTGTGGGGTGGTTGGTCAGGAATCGCCTGAGCGTATGTGCTACCGACGGCACGATTCGTTTTAATCTTGTGACGAGTTTTGGACAATGGTGCCTCTTTTGGGCTTTAAGGTGTGCTACTTTTTGTACAAATGTTCTTCCCATATGGAATACCTGTGGATAACTGGCACGTGGTACTGAAAAAAAGTAACGAAACATTTGCGTTGATGTTGGGGAGCCACTGGTGACGGTATGACTTGGCTTGTTTGTGTTAGCTTGTGCGTGCGGCGTGGTTTGATGTGCAGGGACTCCTTTTGTTGGCGAGAAAAGCTCGGTCAACGGTCGACCGACGCCTGTCTGTGCAGTAGTATCTGTGCTTGCGGTGGCTGGTTGCAAGGATGTGTGTTGTGTGTCTACACTGCCATACTTGTATAAATTTTGTGTACCTGGTATGTACCGGGTACATAAGTGTTTATAGTGCGCCATATATTGTGCGACGTCTTCTCCCTCTTCATACTAAAACCCCGCTCACAGGGAGAACTTACGGGGTAGGGCCGATCGCGGCGTGGTACACGCTACTTGGAATTGAAAATGGATAGTTACGCCCCTGTACAACTGCACCCATCTACGTTTCGGGGACAGCCAAAATACTAGGAATTCTGTAAGGTGACTAATGCAGTGGGGAAAGGATCAACAACGTGTATAGATAACGAAGGGGCCGAGATAGCGTAGTTGCATACACCCCTTTCCTGCTTTGACCAGTTGACCGTGAACCATCTCCCGTGGAGTTGTTCGCTAGAATTGCTGTTCGTGTGGCGGACTAATCCTTTTTTGCGATCGAATGGCTAATCAACTTCAGCTACGATGGTTGAATTTTCGTTGCCGGCTTGTGTTTCATTAACATTATGAGCCTTCCTAGTCACCCCCTTCATAGCCGCACGCAGGCCGCTTTTTGCGCGAACAGTTCTTGGTCGTTGAGTGCGATTTTTTTTGCAGTACGTAGAGAAGGGCTAACTCCGGTATGCTAATATTTGCTTGCCTGTATTTGTTCGGTTTTCTGTGGGGCTGAGGCTTTGTACGAAAACACAAACGGGCAGTGCTTCAACGTATGCGGCCCCATTGATGCCCTCCTCACAGGAACGCGGTAGGACCAACCACCACACCCCCCTCTCTCGCACGCTTCTCCGATAAATGTGATTAACGGTCGTCCAAATGTCGATCACCATTTGTAGAAGCGCTATTTAAGTTAGCAAGAGACTACACAGCTGAACGACGACTCGATATCTTCAACCGGCAATTTGTCGTGCGCACTCATTCGTCACCACCCCCAATATCTGATGTACCCGTCCGTCTATCGCGAGGGAAAACATGGTGGACGGCAATAATGGCACTTGAGATGCCACATTATTATTACAGTTGCTTCTTTCTATACCGCTGTAAGGCAAAAAACTGTTTTCGTTTCTCCAGTGAACAAGCGTTATCGTTACTGAATTGAATGGACGTCGTCGTTACGCAAGTGAAGAAGCGTTTCCATTGCTGAGGTTAATTCGCGTCGTTAATACTCACGTGAATGAGCGCCCCCGTTACTGTAGTAAATAAGCGTGGAATAAGTTACGTGGTTGCAGTATGTCAAGATTTTGATACACGTGTCCATCAAGGAAAAATACTGCCAAAAGCTGGATCGCCTGGAGTGCTGAAACACGAGAAGCGTCATGTCTCCGGGCCTTGGTATGCGTGCACACGTGCTTTCTACAGATGCCGCCAGTGTTGAGGCAGCATCCAAGCAGGTACTACCACGGAGGCTCGATCCAAATGTTGGGCCCGATCCGGATATCTCGCCGAAAAACTCTAAAAATGTTGGCGTGAAAACTGATTGCGTACATGAGCAAAAAAAGTAAATGCACAGTAACGCTGCTGCTGTCGCATGCGAATATTATGGAGAGGAAGATTTCGGCGACTGGTGAACCGGTGTTGAGAGGACACTTCAGAAGAGGCCACTGCTCCTTGGGCTTCGTATCAAGGCTGCAGCTTGTTCACGAGGGTGGCGGGTACGGCGATGGTGTTACCGTGCGCGCTTCCTTGCCCTCGCCGGCCCGGACTGCTGATGATGTAGTGTCTTCGACACTGTTCCATTTAACTAGTCAAAATAACCGTGACGTGCTGAAACGCTATGTCTTCGATATTCACTGGCACGTGCGCGCTCGTGCTTGCCGGCATCGGTCGCCAGTCTATGGGCAAAAGGCAGGCAGATGTTGCTATTTTTGGTCGATCCGAATTTGTACCAAAAATATAGTCTGAAAACCAGTATACTTTTCCACCGAGTTACACTCATATATATGCGTGACAGACTGAAAACCCTTGAAACCCCTCTGGGACTTTAGAGGGAAAACATGTCGAAAACAACCGATGATGGCACCACCGATCACGCGAAGCAGCCCAAGCTGCTAAGCAAGGTAGGGTGTGTGTGTGGCAACTGCAACGTACGGACCTGTGCCACACGCTTGGAGCATGACGATACCCGTACTGCTGCGCGCTCGTCCTAGACGCTTGATAACATCACAATCGTGTTTTTTGTAGTCACTATACTTGAGCCGCAAAAGTGATCAATATTTTGAAGTAAAACGAAGATTCTGCAATCAAATGAAGCGTCACCCAGGATGTTTAGCATTTGAAAACTCGACGGAAATACCAACACAAACCGTGCAAATTTACATTGGGGTATCGGGTTGATACACCCTTGTAAGATGGTGCACAGGCTTGCGCTGATGGTGGTTAAACTGCCGGCTTAGTTGACATCTCGTTAGGGAACTAAGATCAGCCCATCCACTTCACTCTTACTCATCTCCCTGAGTTCACTATATATGGACGATCCACAGTGTGAATCTTTTGTCACTCACCTCTCGTCCAATATCAGATCGTGTAGGATTATAGTGGCATTCACTTGTCTTCTGACCCTTGGTATCGGTTTTGTGTACTCATGTATCGGCAGCGTAGGAATTTTGTTTCGAGGCTTGCATTGATAGTGGTTTGTACGACTAGCCCATCCACTTCGATCCTACTTGTCTCCTTGGGTTCACCTTTTTATGACGGCCCAAAGCCTGAAGCTTTGTCACTCGCCTCTCGTCCAATCCCAGGTCGTGTAGAATTATAGCGGCAGTCACTTTTGTCTTCTGACCCTCGGTATCCGTATTGCGTACTCGTGTATTGGCAGCGTAGGAATTTTAGTTCTCGAGATATAGCAATTCCGTGGGCCACGCAGCCGCATGAGTAGGGGAGAAAAATACGGTAGGGTGCGATATGCATGTGATGCGGGTGACACACAAGCACAGCGGTGATGCGTGACATTGGTTTATATTTTTATTATACCGTACTCAGGAAATACGTTGTATGATTACCGGACGTTCCAAGATGCTTACCTCGTCCTTATGCGGCTTCAAAAACTTGGAAATCCTTAAGTAGTGTCTGAACGCGGTTCCTTTCCACTAGAGCGCAACAAGGAGCTTCCTACAGCTTAACCCCCACTCAACTATCTCGGCCCTCCGTTTAGCTAGTACACGCCGAGGAGTTGTGACGCTGATTGTTGAATGCAGAAGATGATGTATATTTAAAGGGCCTCTTTTAGGCCAGAAATTCAAAGATAAAAAACGAAAGCGAGAGAGTGGAGTACGCCGTCATCTGTTGGCCCTTGACAAGATGCACGCTCTACGTTTTGATGTGCCCTTCGAGCCGCTGCACTGGCCGAGTTACAGCAGCAACATTATTTGATGCTTGCTGGTGGAAGCTTGGCAATTCTGCGCTATTGAAATGCCAAGGCCACCGACCCAAAGTCCTATTTTCGTAGCTGAACAGTAACCACTGCCCTGGTATTGGACCACCTCTGTTTAAACAGTCGTACGTGTTATCCCTGCCACATAATACAGGAAACACGTCTGTCTGTCTGTTTGTCGTCATGGTCTGGCCACTCAGAACGTGTATCCCTGCCTCCCTATGGGTAGGGAGCAGGAAGGGTGGGTGGCACAACAGCAGAACACCTGGTCTCTTGCTGCGCCGAACCGTGACCGTGGCATGCTGAGAATTCCCGACAATCCCAAGGCAGTCGTCACAACCAAGCCAACCTTGCTGCGAAGAACAATTTTGAAATGCGATTCTGGCTGCTGATTGACCTATCCAATCCCCGCCAGACGCCGCTGATTCATTTTTTGAAGGATTGGTACTGAACAGGAATATTCCAGCCGCAGAGCCATCGACGTTCCACCGCAGGTGGGGAGGATAGGGACCTATCCCCGGTTCAAGAAAGCCTCCATATGATTACAACTTTGACCAAGTGAGGACGAAAACTGCGACCCCCCGGGACGACACCGCCCCGTACGGTCTGGAAACCGCGACCCCATTGGCTGATCGCTGATTAACTGTGGTTCGTAGCGCCAGCGGTGCCCGGGGGAATATAAAATTCCATCTCCGGATCAAAACCTCTTCCAAAAATCTATAACTCCCACAACACGGGGACGAAAAAAATGATCCCTCGGGTCTATACCGCCCCGCACGATGTGGAAACCCAACCCATCGGCTGAAGGTTGGTTGGCTGGGGTCCAAAGAGCCATCGCGCGGGCTGAGTCTCCCCGCGGGCCGACATCGAGGTCCCGCCGCACCCGGGGAGGATAATGTACCATCCCCTAATAAGAAATCCGTTCACACATCTACAACTCCAACAACTCGGGGATGAAAACGGTGATCCCTCGGGTCGATACCGCCCCGAACGGTGTAGAAATCCCACCCCCATCCGCTGATCACTTACAGACTGGCCCATAGAGCCAGCGCGCGGGGAGAATTGGGGCAACGTCGAGATTTCACCGTATCCAGGGAAGACAATGTCCCATCTCCGGATCTGAAATCCTTCCATACGTCTACAACTCAGGCATCCCGAGGATGAAATCGCTGATCCCCCGGGTTGATACCGCCCCGCACGGTGTGGACCCTCCCTCCCAATCGGCTGATTGCTGATTGCCTGGGGCTCATATTCAGCACGCGGGCATTGTTGCGCCTCTGGCCAATGTCGAGGTCCCGCCGCACCCGGGGACGGTTACTTACCATCCCCGGAAAATGTCTCGTTTATTCATGTACAACTCCAACATCCCGTGAACGGAAACTGTCATCCCCCAAGTCGATACCGCTCCGGACGGTGTGGAAACCCCACCCCGTATCAGCTGATCGCTGATTGGCTGGGACCGATAGAGCCAGCGCAATTTTTCCCCTCGGGCCAACGTCCAGGCGCCGCCGCACCCGTGGAGGGTGAGGTCCCATTCCGAGATCACGACCCTTCCATACATGTACAACTCCACAACACTGCGGGGGCGACATCGGTGATATCCCGGGTCGATACCGCCCCGAACGGTGTGGAAACCCCACCTCTATCGGTTGGTTGCCGGCATGCGTTAGATCTGTGCATCTGGGAACTGGAATATTCTTAGCTCGCGACTAGTAAGTGGCAGTAGATAGTAGTTGTTGTAGTATTACGAATGTTTACCTGTAGCAGAGTACTGTTATCCGCGTGTACTACTGATGCTATGCTTTTCACGCCATGCACGTTTATACAACCACTCAGTGACTAAGGAAGTAAATGTAATGGTCGTTCGGACACTTTACGTTTATACCCCAATGGTCCGTGCATTTTTTTTTCAGAGTGTGATACATCACAGCATACTATTGATAGGACGAGTCCTAGTATGCCCTATCTTGCACAGATCTAGTGCCATGGGCGGAGCCGTGGCCGTAGCGCTAGTTCCAAGTAATACCAAAATCGATCCCATAATTCCATGCTGCTGAGCATTGACTAGGTGGGCTGCTGTACTGATGGTGCTACTGAACAATGATTACGAAAATAGTCTGTTTTTCAGGTAGCGTTTTTGTCTACCAGGCTTTTCTCGGCATTCCCCCTCACCAGAAGCTCCGGACACTTTACGTTTATACCCCAATGGTCCGTGCATTTTTTTTCAGAGTGTGATACATCACAGCATACTATTGATAGGACGAGTCCTAGTATGCCCTATCCTATAATAATGCTTTCGGCGGCACAGATATAGTGCCATGGGCGGAGCCGTGGCCGTACCGCTAGTTCCAAGTAAAATTCCAAAATCCATCCCATAACTTCATGCTGCTGAGCATTGACTAGGTGGGCTGCTGTACTGATGGTGCTACTTAACAATGATTACGAAAGTACTCTGTTTTTTAGGTAGCGTTTTTGTCTACCAGGCTTTTCTCGGCATTCCCCCTCACCAGAAGCTACATATGCAAGTAATGCTACTCCTGTCGCAGAGAAATACCGATCTTATTCGGAGTTCTTGCCCTGGTCATCTCCCAACTAGCTTGTGCAATGATGTGTCGTTGCAACCGGTGTCCCCTATTCGCTAACTGTTTAGCATGTCAACTTCAAATGTAAAGCATGTTCTCCTACACTCCAGATTTTTCTGTGATATGTCGTTGCAACCGGTATCCTCTTGCGCTGTTGATCCTGTCAACTCAATCGAATACATGTTGTCCTAATGATGGGCTTTTGCAGTGAACGTCGTTGCAATCAGTGTGCTCTTTCACTGTTGTCGAGCTTGTGCGCTCAGTTAAATGCATGTGATATTAGGGTGCTGTGGCCTCTTTACAAAAAAAATTATGGATGGCACCGTGACCGCGGGTACCACACGACCTGACTTCAATTATTACGGCGATAAATTTATGTTTTGCATGTTTGTGGCCTACACACGGTGCGTGTACAGACTAACAACTGAACGCGCAGTCAATATCTATTGTATGCGCGTATAATGAGGATGGGGGGGGAACGCGTTCGATACGGTACATTGAACGCTCGGTTTTTTTATGTATACAAATGTCGAAAAGTCGCTCCAACCATAAACATAAACATATTGGGGCAAGCAGCTCAATGAAAGTTATTGGCGCTGCACTCCCAGCAAAATTGCTGCCTCGCTCTTCTATTATCACAGCTCGAGCACTGATGAAAAAGGTGTAAGCTAACATCATTATCGGCGAAGAAAGCCTAGATTGTCGTTAGTCATCACGTATTTTACTGGTGGTAAACGAGTAGAGAGACGCCTTTTAGTTTTCGTGTCTTGGTCTATAAACAACCTTTGTTATATGGAGAGTATCTACATGTTTACCCCCGAAACACGAGTGGGTAGTTATTGCAGTTGTTACGGGGGGTGGGGGGGGGGCAGTTCCCTAACGGACCTCTGCGATCATCATCCTCGCGCTCTACGTTAAATACATCTCAACCCTCCCAGCGTTACTCCATGGCTTGACCACGCCATACTTGCATACCAGGTATTACTTACACATTATCTTGCCTTTACTGCTGCCGTGAGATCCCTCTATCCCCACAATTAGCTGTTGTTATGGCCACAACCCCCCCCCCCTGCATCATAGATTTTCCGACCAGGTCAAACCAAACATAAGAGTTCACTGTAGCTCTCCTATGTCTTGCCGGGTATGCGCTTTCCCACCTCCGCTCCTGTGCCTCGTATTTTTCTGTTTTTCCTTCCTTCCGTGCGTCTTGCTGTGACCGGCTGCTGGTGCCTGCTTCCCCCCACGCACTACCTATCTGTGCTGCCTCTTCCTTGTTTCAGACTTACAGTCGCGAGACCCAGAAACGTTCAAGCCGTTACACGTGGTGAACATGACCATCAAAGACTCCCCGGAAGAATCAGCTGCGGCCGCCGGCGACGTTCTTGAGCTATGCCGCATGGTAACTACTTTATTAGACTATATAAATCTGAAAATATGCTGGGGTTGTTTTTGTGTATACCAGGTGCCAGGTGTACTGTAACAAAAAAGCGGTCGAGTAAACTATAAAATCGTTTTGGCTGGTGGGCGTTACTTGACTGGTTACTTGCTCAGTGGCTAAGATATGTTTTTCCTTTATGAATAGTTTGCAACAACGTTTTGTGTTATACCTGGTACATACCTGGAATATATGGCTCATAAGAATGCCTGTGTTCCCTCTTTTCAGCTTGCGACACCCTCGGGGTTTCAAGGCACCCACATCCCGGAGCAGAATTTCTTATGTACGAATCATATGTACAGCAGTGTGTTTCTGTCATGGAGGTAAAATCTGAATGGTTGTAAATTCATGTATGTGTTTTGATGCCAGCGTCGCCGGTGGTTCAATAGTAAGTCGCGGAGCTATTGAGGTCGATGCCCTAGGTTCGAATTCCGCAAGGGACTTTTTCTAACAAATTTACCGGCCGAAAGTGCGAGAGCGCGATTTATTTGGCGAAATTCGAGGCAAGTCGACGAGTTAAAAAACGTCAATAGTGGGAACACTGAACGCTATGTGCGATAAAAATTAAAGCATATACCGGGGGGAAGAAGGGAAGTCACCTATGCTCACGTCTTGTCCAGAAGGCCGCCGAGGGTAAAACCTCTTAGGAGCTGAGCGGGAGAGAAAAAAATTGTCATAGAAATAAAAAACAACTGTTGTTCATGTTCATGTATTGTACAACTGTAGTGATAAGATGTGCAGACGGCGAATCATAGTATTTCGATAGAGCTTTGTTGACGCCAACCAAGACGGTTGCCGGTGATGGCAATGCAGCAATTCAATTGTGACAATTCCATCTCACACTGCCGTCTGCCCGTCTGTCTGCCTGCCTGTTTGCCTGTTTGCGTGTCTGCCTACTAATTATCCTTAAACTCGTCTTATGTTCTTCATGGTGATACAACGACAAGCAGCTAGATGGGCTATCTCAGCTTGAGGAAAAGGCGGCGGGTGTTCTTGAGACCTTCTGCGCGAAGAGCAAGAGAACTGTCTTGCACCAAGTTTGCCACGTCTAGAGCAGAAGTAGTATCCAGAGAGAACGAGCGAGAGAGGAGAGGGGGGAGAGAACGCGAGGAAGAGAGTTGTTTTGACCTTATGTCGGTCGATGGGTCTTTTAGCGAGAGAGGGGAGGGGGGAGAGAACGCGAGAAAGAGAGTTGTTTTGACCTTATGTCGGTCGATGGGTCTTGCCTGAACCGCCGCGCATGGGATAGAGCCTTTCACCGCTGCGCTTGGAAGAGGATCGATCACCTCAGAGCCTGGAACAGAGCAGTTGATTGCGACGCTACGGATAGCACCGTTGTAAGCCCGGCATCAGTAGCGACCGTCGGTCCGTGCTGCTGAATTGCTCGACGAGAGGGCGTCAGGCATCCTTGCCGCTGATCTAAACCACGCGAGCAGGTGTTTTCCTCAAAGATAGTAACGAAATTGCGTGCCACTGGTAGTTATTGATAGTATCGTAATGCTACGGAGCACATACACTAAGTCACAATACACATATGTGCGTACATCAAAGTGGACAAGTACACACGGCAATGCCCTGCCTGGTACGTAGTTGGCTGTGTTTTGTTGTCTATACGCAAGAGGAAAGGAAACGTACCGGCGAGGGACCCCAAGCACGCAAGCTAAAATCCCGCTACATCTCGAACGAGGGGGAAGGGGGGCAGGGCGAAATGTATTGGCGAACACTTGAGAACACAGGCTAGACTACCTCCATATCCCCAGCGAAAGCGCGTAGAGGAGAGAAATGTATCGACGAAAACGGAAGACAAAAAATCACAACAAGTCCCTGCGCGTCAGCATATATGATACGAGCGGCCACCCTCGGCCATGAGCGGTGGGACTAAAGAAACAGAACGCGTATGACTATTGGCAAAGAGCGACACGCTGAGTAAGCAACTACACGAGGCAAAAGTCGAAAAGCTGACTGCAAAACCTGAACCGTTTGCTACCAAAAGGCTAGTCTTACAACCTCCGACGCTTGGTGTTGATATGTTGCTAGGGACATACACTTACCCCCTCCCAGGTTTGCCAAGCAGGTCCCGCGTGGTCACTCATATGTGCTGGGTGTGCTTATCGTAAATTCGAGGTTATATAATCCACAATGACTCCCATTGAAATAAGACGAGTGGGTTCAACTCTGCCGCGCCCTGAACCACTAGAAGACTATCCCTTACACGGACAGACGTTCCAAGGAATACGCTATCCTTTCCCGCAGTCCTTATGCTAGGTCTTTATTTTCCAGGGCAATAATGATGTAAAAACTCAGGGTTGGTGGGATGCTTTGTGTGTTGCTGTGGGTGTGTGGGTCACGTGGAATATCCTTAGATATTCGTAGCGTTTTGTAATCTATGCCAGAATCATGCCTGTCTGGAGGTGAGTGGTTTCAGAGGGATAATCGGACGGACGGACTGCCAGCAAAATATTCCCCTCTTCTGAGGAACATGCAGGGATCCCCTTGCACACCACATACCGGTACGTGAGAGGCTCGGTGCACGCGGGCGAAGCTCGTGGGCTCTGTATCGTGCTGTGGGTGTGTTCTGGTGTATACTAGGAAGCCGCATAAACAACGCGGGAGACAACAGCAAGCAATCTGATGGACGGACACATTTGGACTACGGACACACGTGGACTTTCCGCAACAGAGAACCCCCGTAATTAGGGATCTTCGTAGCTGTCTCTCGTGCTTACGTCAGAATGTGGTTGTTGTTTTGAGAGTCAAGCGAACATGGACATTCTGGGTTGTGCATTGTTGACCGCGTTTTATGCTTCACTGAAGCCTGCAGAATTGATGCTTCAAAAAAAACAAAACGTCGATGAGACGCCATTCTGAAAGCTGGGGAATTGCGCGCTTGGTTTAATACGTGCCAAATGTGTCAGCAGGCATAGAGCCAAGCAAGAAAAAACGTGAGCTGTCACGGGTGTAGGGCCGAGTATTGCACACTTAAACCTAGTAGTTTGGTGTCAGTCAAGGCAAGCTAAGGAAAAAACGTGTGTTGTCTGTCAACGGGTGAATGTGTCGCCTCTTGCCATCTTTCCTCCATGCTACTGAGCATTCACTAGATAGGCTGCGTACGTTCGCACTAACAATGAGACTGTCAGCTAAACCAAGCGACCTTATTGCCGTGATCAGCGACTCGGTAGGCTACTCGCTACTGAATGCTGTTATAAGTGGTCGCCAGGGGAAATCTTGGGTTATTCTCCGGGTTTCCTAGGTAGATGCTCTGACGGCGGACACCATCCCAAGGTGCTCCAATATAAACATATCGTGAGTGTCAAGTGGATGATCAACTCTGGCTTGGGTGTTTGAGCGATACTCGCCCTGAGCTACGTGTTCGTCCACGCCCATTTCGCCCATTCCACCATGTATAGCCAGTGCAGCCTTCGAAACGCAAAATATTTGTACCTAAAAAAGATGGACCGACTTGTGATCACAAACATTTTTCGGCGGCGCAAGCGGGGAATGGACTATGGGGTCACTGGATAAAGAAGGGGCTTTTTGTTCCGTCCCTGCTGCAGAATTAGATCAAAGTTTCGATATATCCCACAGCGGAGATACTTCGGAGTATTGTATTGAGCGTGTTTTGCCCTCCACTCCCTGCCATCCCCGTGTCCTGTTCACGTTGATGCTGAAAGAGCGCTTAAGCCTCCATGTATAAACTCCATTGTATTTTTTGTTTATTGGTGCCGCTCGACTCTCGTTCGATATGCAAAACTATAATAGGGGCCCTCCGTCATTCTGCCAATACCCACCTACAAGGCCGCCACTACAACGCACGGCTCGCCGCTCGATAGCAAACAGCGAACGCCCTGTGAGACCACGTACTTCTGGGATAGCTGGCTGGGCCGGCTGTGGTTGCCCAAGGGCGGCATCAGTCAATCCCCCCGCAAGCCCCTTATTTAATTGCCAAGAACAAATAAGTACACCCCCCCACACCCCTCCCCCCCTTGCGCAACGGCAAGATCGCCTCCGAACCGCGCCTGATGTTTGCGATGTCTGCCTGGTCGGTGAAAACCCGACATGCCCAGTCCCGATATCGTAGGGATGCGAGGATCTATGGTCTAGCAGACGACGGCCATGCATGACAATGATTACACCTTCCCTTTCTCCCCCTGCGCGACCGCCTCCTCCAAACACTGCCTAGCCACCCCGTTGCTGTCATTGATCGCGCGGCAGCCCATCCCCTCAAGAATTTGTTGCTAACAGGCACCAAGGGGCCATTTCTCCACTGTCCCAGCTATGACTAGTCATACTGTTATATCGTACCTAGGATTATTTTAATACTACCCTGGTACGCAATTATTACGACAACCATGCTTACTGTTGCTTTGCTGTTGCATTTGAGTACATACCAAGGTATCGTAATAACCTTGCGTTCTCCATCTACATATTACCCAGAACGATTGAAGCGCACCATAGCACCCCTCCCCCCGCTTCCGATTCCCTCAAGGACTTCCCTTCTACCATTCTGCTGCTGGCAACGCCCACCCGACAGACAATCCGCTCAGGATTGGTCTATGTTGCTAAGGGTACCGAAGGAGCCTTTCTCCACTGACTGACCATTTTAAGACTAGTATACTGTATTTCAAGTCTACTGCTGTGAAGTATTCTACGACTTACCATACGATGCAATGCAACTACCACAATTACTTGTTATTGCCAGATATTCTGTTGCCCTTAAGTGTATGCCGCAATACCCTCGCGTATAGTATTTTGGGACTACTTTAATACTGTACGAAGTACGCAACTATTACGACAACCACATTTATTGTTACTAGATATACAGTAACTGAGTTGCACATATCGTAATACCTTTGCGTTCCACCCATCACCCAGAACGACAAGACCGAACCATAGCGCGCAGACTACGCACTAAAACAAAACGATTAAACGGGACCATAGCAAGAATACCACACTGTACTCACTGGCAAGAACGGCACGCTACGACATCAACCAAAGAAAAAACACGATTTCCTACAGCCGTACCTACAGCAGGGAGAGCAATACAACGTCGTTCCCTCGTCCCGTCTCTATTAGGAGTAGAAATGGTGGTCCCTCTCGAGAGGGATACGTGGCCAAAGGTCAAACGGCTAAGGCAAGGCAACAATTGAGTACGCTCCCCCTCCCCCCCTCTCCCCCCGCACATTATACAAAAAGACGGTGTTGAACACGTTGGCTGCGTTGGCTGACCAAAGCTACAGTAATGAAGTATTATACATAGCACGATACCTCTGTTTTCACTACCAAGTATAGGCCACCCGCGCGAAAAGACTTCTTGTATATCGCCCGAAAACAACTTTTTTCTAAAAACAAACATTTGATTGATTGATTGGCACAGCATGAAAAAAAATCCATGACGGCGGTCTTGCTGCGGTGCATATCGCGAAGCCGAACAGGGCAAAAGCTTAACATTGCAAAGAAGCAGGGTAGCCATTCGCGCGAGCCCTGAATGCGATCCCCCTATCGAGGCCTTGGTTGGCTCAACCACTGAACTTTGCGGGGGCTGCCGAGGGCATTTGCTCGGTAAATACCTGACCCAACCATACCGTAGTATTCGGTACGGCCTCAAAATCCTACCGAACAATATCGGAGTGTTTGGTACACCCTCAATACCTCCATACCAGAGTGTTCCGCACGAACTCAATACCGGTACAACTAACTTTGGTAACTTAGGTACGCTCACCAAAAATGTGCTCGGTACCGGTATGCCCTACCGAACACACCCTTGAAACTTTGTTTTTTTTGAGCGCCGAGTCTTGTCAAACGAGTTTTCATTGCGGATGAGCATGGTTGTGGTAAGCACGAACCTGCCGAGCAAACAGGGCATCTTCTCAATAACGTGAGCCAAACCTGTAAAATGAAAAAAACAGAGGCGTTCGTTTATTGGTTAGGCGCTAGACCAGTCGCACAGCAAGATAGTCTGATATAGTGTGCGGACGGTATGATTCATGACTTAATTGCCTTTCGACAACGCGCAGTGCATACTTCATTCTAACCGCAGAAGAAGCTGAAACAAAAAACCGAATACCACCACCCTCACCCAACCCAACCTCCTTCCCTGAGTGTGCTCACTTTAACTATCCCTGCCACCACCGTTGACTTGCACAAGATAAGTCCTTGCGCTCTCACATGGAGCTACAACAAGCTATTAACATTTGCAACATACATACGAAAGTCTGAGATAAACGAGGCATTCGTTGGTTAGGCGCTACACCAGCCGCAAAGCAAGAAAGTCTGAGATCGTGCTCGTTGGTTAGGAGCTACACCCGTCACAAAGCAAGAAAGTGTGAGATAAGCCACATGCGTCATTAAGGAAAGCCTTTTGTGATCTGATCCCCCATCCTACAAACCACACTTGCCAATTATTGAAGAATGCCTTGCTTGATTTGACGGCGCGGGGGGACCAGTTTAAGACCGGGGTGTTGGTTTTGTCGAGGTGTCACAAGTGGGGGTCGCCTTGCCTCTCGGGGGAGCAGAGCTCGACTCGGTTAGCTTCTTCATGCTTATTGAAATGAAACCTGACATGTGCACACGTACGGGGGTGTTAGGATAGTGATCGTTATTTTCGTGGTCAAAAAAGGGTGATAACTTTTGTTTTCGTGGTCAAACTGGGGTGATAATTTCTATTTTCGTGGTCAAATTGGGGTGGTGATTTATTTCTTCGTGATCAAATGGGGTGATTTCTATCTTCGTGGTTGAGTTGGGGTGGTGATTCTATTTTCGTCGTCAAATTGGGGTGGTGATTTTTATTTTTGTGGTCAAAAAACGATATTGATTTTATTATCATGCTACTTGTTTTCTTCACATTCTATTACCTCGAATTTTTCATCGACCTAAGCCGATTTCCTCTTGTTCTTACTCAACGGCCTGCGGCTAAATATCCATACGATACTCAACAGCTCCTACTATTGGTGATTCTCTTGAGACTGCAGAGGAGGGAACGACGAAACAAAGAGAAAACTGACAGCAGCATCGAACCCAGGAAGCAACTCAGACGCATGGGGCGATAGCGGTGCACCTAAATTGTATGAGGCTCTTCGCTTGAGAAACTCTCTGCCTCTCTTCCGACATGTTATCATGAGAAAACAATGAAGGTGCAACTTCATTAACAGCCCCATGACCTAGGAACAGAACGAACCTCCAGCAAAACCGCTATTAATGGTGTTACAGGTTACAGGACAGCGAAGCCCTTAGACCAGGACACCTATTCACGAGGGCATCGCTGTGCTGTAACATGGTGAACCCAGGGAGATATGAGATATGGGTGGGGGTACGTACCGTGCGATGGAGGCACTGCCGTGAACGTGCCTGCATGCGATTCGAAACCAAATTGAGTGCTATATCCGAATACGAGGAGGTTCATGAACAAGCCACCCAGGGGCCCAGAGCCCTCTTGTTTCTAGTCCCAATATCAAGCATAATACATCGTATCTACTCGATAAGACCCAGAAAGACCACGGCCATGCTGTGACACTATTTAGTGGGTATGATATAAAGGTGGGTGTAAAATGTGATCATCCAACACGGGTGCGACTCGTTTGATGAGTATAGAACTAAGATTTTGAGCAGGGCAACAGTGAAAGGGGACAGGAGACGGGGAGAGCCGCACGAGCAGCTACGCCACCCCAACGCGTAGACTGCAACGATAGTTACCTGTACCCACCTTGCAAGTCCTGCCAGTTACCAATATAACGAGGAACAGTAAAAACAATACAGAACGCGTCGCCACATTAAGAAACTCGTATTTGGGGCCAGACTCAAAATTGCACGTGAGAGAGGGTGTTTCCTACACAAATTTCAGCAAGAAAAATATTTTTTTAGATTTAGTGCAAAGTCGAGCTGGTTTTGCTTTGACTCTGCCGTAGACAAATCCTCAACCCTTTTACAACTGCACACAACGCCCCACCCCACGCAAGTTTGTCCTTCAAAAAGGGATGCACTTCTTGAAGGGTGAATCCCTTCATAACCGCACGCACGTTGTTGAGGACACAAAACTTGAACCCAGAGTGGGGTCGTTTTGCAGCAGTACAAGGGTTACCTGCTGTCGGGTACTACAATATGATGATATAATATGATGACAATATGATGACAACGTTCTTATCAAAGCTCATTTCCCAGCAATCTAGTTCGCGGTCACTGCTGTAAAACCAACCGCTCACCGATCAACGTGGTTGATGGTTCCCGCCCACTGCGGGTCCGGGTTCGCCAGAAGATACTCCCTGCGACTTCACGCGCGATCGTCGAACATCAGTGTGGGACGGGTGGCGATTTGTGGCCACGTCTCATTCAGCCCCCTCTCGATCTCCTCGTCGTCCTCCTCCTCCCACAACGGAGCTATTCCCGCGAAGGCACTGCAGTCGAACGTCGAGACGAGGTGTCCGTGAGGCATATGGCGTCCGTTCGACGACGTGAGCGCGAACACGCTTCGAAGATGGCGGATGGCGGCGGACTTCGCCGATTTTATTTAACCCGATCACACGCGGCAGAAGGTCGAGAGCAACAAGCGGCAGAAACAAGCAAGCAGGAGGGACAAACAAGCGGCAGACAGAGGCGCGGCGCATTTGCGATGGAAAAAGCGATGGAAAGAGGCGGCGGGGGCGTGGGAGAGTTAGGTGCGTTATAACAACCCAATCACGTCGAAGCAGGGCTAGACCAACGAGCAGTAAAAGCGCGGAACCCGACCACGGCGCAGCAGGTCAAAAACAACAAGCGGGAGAAACAAACAAGCCGCATCCACGGCGCAGCAGGTCAAAAACAACAAGCGGGAGAAACAAACAAGCCGCAAATATCGATATGATACTCGTGCGAAAATGACCGGAAAAAGGAGACGGGGGCGCGAGGGAGTTAGGGGTGTGCGGCGGGTGGAGGCAGGCAGATCAATTTAACCCTGACACCACGGTGCCGCAGGTCAAACCCAACAAGCGGTAGATAGAGGTGCTGAGCGTTTGTGTGCAAAAAAATGGAACGAAGGGGCGAGGGCGTGGGGGAGTAATGGGCACGCCGTAACCCAAGCACGGCGAAGCAGGTCAACACGTCAAAGCCACCTAGTGGCGTATACGCGGAACCCAATCAAACACAGCGGGGGTCAAAATCGACAAGCGGCAGAGGCAAGGCGACCCAATAATTAATTGTATACCGTTTAGTGTGAGTGGGTGACTATGTCGATGTAGGTACTTTGCTACAACAGCAGTAGCCAGCAGCCTATCGAGCCGCTGATCGGTAACGAACTCGCCTGCATACATAGTACGTAGTCAACGCTTAGCAGTGGCTTGGAGTACTATAGCATTGTGGACATGCGCAAAATTGGTAGGTGGCAGCAGATACAGACGGCAATAAACAGTCTACCTACTTGTTGCTTGGTACCTACGCAGTAATTAGTAGAAATTTTAATGGAGAGTAATGGTCACGTAAGTGCATTCCGTTGCCGCTATTCGACTCTTATGAGTATCGATTCATTTGGGTATTTCTTAACAACACCCTACAGAATTTTTGAAGTTACAGAAGCCTACCAGTGTTGGAATTAATCCAGGATTGTGATATTGTTTAAATTTGCTCTCAAATCTATTTTAGCTAAGAGATTGTCGTAAAACAACATTATATATTACAATATAATGTAGACCCATTGCTACCATTGCCTAAATTTATCTTCAGGCAACAGTAAAAGTTGACGATTGATGTAATTTGCAAAGCATAAAATTGGTATTAAACCTATGTTTGAAATTGAAACTGACCTTATCCGAACAACTTTATGAAATGCACATACATACGGGAATAACCCTCTCCCCCCCCCCCACCCACCCACCCACCCCACGTACTCACCACCATGTTCCCAAAAAAAGGCTGACATGGTAGACCACCAAATTTCGTAGAATGGGTGCAGGGGCTAGGAATAATGAGACAAGCATGCGTAAGAAGTAGAAAAGTAATCTCATGCGTTATTTGGAAAAATATAGATTTATCCAAAGTAAAGGTTAACGGACTAATGAAGTTGTTATAATAGATGATATGAGACGATTGTTAAAATACAGGAGCTTAAATGCATCCATGATCCACTGATGAAATATATCATACATCAAATCGTTGATAACTATCTCATATTCGTAGCGCCCAAATGACACAAAAAATACTATTAATAAGTATATTATAACATAGAACAATCAAGGAAGGTAATGTTCACCAAAATATTCCTGAGAATATTAGTGCATCATACCTAAATTCATTGTGAGGGGGAACATTGAAAACCCAAATTTCCCTCGCCATTTGGTTGGGAGATACAAAATAATGCATTATCAAAATCTAAGATGAAACCCTAACTTATTTATTGCTCAACATAGAACCAACCTCAAGATTGTTAAATGTATCTACTTATCAACAGAACCAATCTCACGCTTGCAGAATTCAATAATAAGTAACATTATGACTGGTCTCCCAATTTATATGCCTCTTACTGTCTAGTACGTATACATGAAATATAGACGTGAAACGGATGAACTAATCTTTTTGTATTTCCGTTTCGTATACAGGTACTCCAATCAAGACCATGGAAAAACAACTACACAAAAAATAAGCAATCAATGCACTTGTACATTCATTCGGTACTGGTTTCTTGCTTCAACCTTCGTTGTGTGCGAAATCAAGGCTTTGAGCTCAGCCTTTTGTGCTATAGTACCGTCCGGTAGTGACTGAGGGGAACCAGGGAGCCTTAGTGACATATTCAAGTGCATTGCTAAGCTGTTCATGTGGTGAAAAACTGAAAGACTTCTTCATCCGCGGCAAACATACAGGTGAACATTTGGTGATGAAGGAGTTTAGTATACGAGTGAATAGAACTGCGGTCCAAGAAAAACGAGAGAGACATGTCATCATGGACGGGATACAAGCATTCATATTGGAGCGACCATACCAAGTCAGGAAGGATGGGACGGACTGGATATACACGGCTGCTGTGCACTGCCTATACAAGGGAAATACCATGAGTATACCACAGCTTGCCGATGATGCTCACTATAATCCATGCTCCAACGCGTTGATTTACCATGATGAGTACGAGGTGTACTTCCAATTCACCGATTCTTTATATATATATGACCTGACTCAGTAACCTAAGCACCAATAGCCACTGTATTTAACAGGAGGAGATAAAATGTATTCCCCATAATGCGGGGAAACAACTTCGCAACTCTTGCATGATAACATGACTCAGTAATATAAATGGTATCATATGAAGATTAATACTCGGAGCATTTAGTGCGATCAGCTACTGTTGTAAACAAAAGTCTACATAATGAGAGAATGGAAGGCTCACCGACTCCAGGGTGGGATTTTTTATGTTTTTTTAGGGTGACAGCGTGTTAATTTAGAATCGTGGGTTCGAGGCTTACCGACTCCCGTTTTTTTTAGGGGTGGGATTTTCTATGTTAGGGTGACGGCGTTTTAATTTAGAAACGTGGGTCCGAGGCTCACCGACTCCGGTTGTTTCTTTCTTCGTTTTCGTTTCTTTCCTTTCCTTTTGTTTTTGTTTTTTAGGGTGGGACTTTTACATGTAAAATGTTATGATGACAGTATCTTTTAATTTACTTCTTTATATTAATTTAATTAATTTAAATTTATCTTGTTTTATTTTTTTCAAGGTGGAACTTTAACATGATATCTATTAGACCACTACTACCGTCTTCATACTCCCAATATATACCAAAACCCGCCACTATGGTGAAAAATAAAATAAAATAATAATAGTATAAACCACCCCCAGGGAAAAAAAACTTACCTACTTACGCACGTAACCACAAGTACCAACAACCCTGACCAAGCCATCCATCCGCAAACCATCCACCATACATATGGTAGAGCAATATAGTGGAAACTACAGAAATAAATTTATAAAATAGATATCATGTTAGATTACTTCAAAATTCCCCACCTAAAGTAAAAATACTAACACCAATCATTGTAGTGGAGAAAAACATTTGTTTATAAAAAAACAGGGCCCCTCCCATTAAAAATTTTACCCACATAGTATAGTACGAGTACCAGCAAGCAGATTCAAAATATATATGAGTATTGACCCGAAATTCGTCGAACTCACACCTGATAAAATGTTAGAGTGACAGCGTATCAATCTGGTGTCCCAAAGAGTTATTATTATTATTATTATTTATATGTATAGCTTTTCCCTCCCCCCCGCCCCGAACGCCCCCTTCTTCCCCACCACCCGCACCATCGCCTAGACCTAGCACCACACGTACAACAAACCTCTCACCTAAACCCTCCCCCCCCCCCCCCCCCCGCCCCCCACCCCCCCCGCCCCCACCCCTCACCTCCCCAAACCCCCCCAACCCATCCCAACCCCACCCCCTCGAACACTCCACCCTCTCTCTACTCACTGATCATCTCGTGCCTTCGGGTGGGCGCAAAAAGCGATATACGCTGGCTCTATTGTGATTTCTCTAAATGCTGGCTACCGTGGCGATGCCGAGGACTTCCAGCCTGAGCGACAGCTCATTCGAAGGGTGCTGTACAGCCCCACAGGACCGTCAACTCTTTTTCTTGGAGTTGTACACAATTGGTTTGCTTTCCAAAAAAAAACGTCCGTTCTCATTTTAAGCTCCGTTCCCATTTTTCCGAAAACTCTGTTATTGTGTAAGGTTATAGATGGGGACACAGAGTGCTCCCTGCAGGTCTGCCAATTGAGCAGGTCCTCGGAGAGTACTCACTTTCTTTCCCTTCGTGGACACGTTGCTTTATTCGATACCACCAGAGCCCCGGATAGCTTCTGAGATCGGGGGCACGTGTCTCCGATCTACTTCCTAACTTTCCCGAATATAAACGCCAACCTTATCATACGAAACCCACCCGAATGATATCAAATTCGGATAATTACAGGCCTTTTGAGGCCGTATCTTAACACTAGCCCACCCTGATGAGTCGCATATGCAGAAATATGGGAGATTCGGGGAAAGTCCGGTTCTACGAACTAGACCATGAGTCGAAGATGCGGCTCCTTAAAACCTCACCTCTAACGGTCTGGCTATGGAGCCAGGAATACGCGAAGAAAAGCAGTTGAAAGAAACGCAGACCCTACATCAAGGCAAAAGCCACCCATCGAAAACCTGCCGCGTGCCGCCGGTGTGGCGGGGGGGGGCAGAAAAGGCTCTAGAACCTGCCGCATATCGCCGGTGTGGCGGAGGGGGGCAGGAAAGGTTCTACGGCAAACCAACCACAGAAAAGGTACTATGACGAGGCGAGCCCTCGTCGATATAGAGGGGAACACAGGCGCTAACACAAGGGAGAAGTCATGCGACACTGCGCGACGGGCCAGTGGTGACGCCACGGCCTCCAGCCTGATCAGCTGGACGCTATTCCCGTAAATTTACGGAAGAATCGCGCCTCGTCCGGTGGGGGTTGGTCCGTCTTCTTCTCTGCGCGAACCGGTGAGTCAACCCTCTTGGTTGGTGGGTCCGGGTGGAGGTGCGGTGCTCCGTCTTCTGTCTCGTCACCGGAACCCGCCTCCGGTGGTTTTCCCCGTCTCGAGTCGCGGGATTTCGAGCGAGATCTCCCTGTCTCGTGGGCATCCAGGTTGGGGTGCGTGGAAGACCTCAGCCTGCCTCAGCCTCCCTCGCTCAGGAATATCCGCCGTGCACCCTCGGACCTTGCACTTAGCGTGTCCAGTCGACGTCATGGCAAGAACGGAGGCCATATTCACCGAATGCACTCCTCCTCGTTAACCTCTGCATCTTTCGGTTGCCAAAGAATAGCAGTGTTTCCGTGGCGAGCTACAACACTTTTAAAGTCTTCACGTGAACGCCACCCCCCCGAAAAAAAGGTTGTATGGGGGGGGCAAAAAAGGGAAAAATCACTGTCCTTGAACAAAAACATTTCATCGTTCTAGTCGTCATACACTCACATTTTATCGTAGTGGTCTTCCTTTTCTGTTCCTTCGTCGTTTTCGGGGCTCATTCTGCACATTGCACATGGCACATTGCACATTTCACCGTTGCACCATTACACGTTGCCGGATGGCAAACAATATCTTAATCATTCGGACTCAAAGCTCTATTATTTGTTTTGATGATGACCCCCCGCTCCTTCTCACCTCAGCCTCCCTCGCTCAGGCAGGTCGTCCTTGCACCCCTAGATATTGCACTTGGCGTGCCCAGTCGACGTCATGGCGAAAACGGTAGCGACATTCACCGAGTGCACCTCCCCATCAACCTCAATGTCTTTCCTGCATCCTTTGCAAGAGTGGGCTGACCATAGGCCTGTCGCCGCGGCCGCCGCAGTTACCTCCTCGATCACGTTCATCAGACCCAGCCAGAATATCGTTCGTGCCTTCTCCCCCGGCACTTCGACGATGACAGCTTCTTTCGGTTTCCGAGCCGTCCGTTTATTGCCCTGCGGCGGCACCCATAGCCGTGGTCCTTTTTTCGGAAAGCAAGTTACGAGGCAAGGGTTGGAGGCAATATTATATGCATTCCCCCTTATCGTAGCATTCGTCGGAACCATTGTATATTATTATAAAGATAAAGATACACTCCAGCTGTGAGATCGAAGATTTCGTCGAAACTCATCTTTTCAAGCTGTGTGTGATACTCCGATCGCGCGTATTACTGGGTGTGTGTGTCTTCATTAAGGATATAGGTCGGCGACTCCCCTTGGAACTACAGTGTAGCTTGTACCAGGGTCACAGGGTGGTGTTAATCAGTCTGTGCGCGGAAACTACAAAGCCCGTTTTTGAGGGGGACAAAATCTGACCGCTGTGGAAGGAAATGCATCAGTTTATCAAGTGTATCCTGTAAGTCGCATAACCGGTGAGGGGAGGGCGGAGATTTTAAGAGCGTGGGGCCTGGGTTTGAACAAGAGGGACCGGGGGGCGGGGGGACGGGCGAGGCAACCATCTGTACGCGGAAACTATAAATCCGTTAAGGGGACAAATCTAACGGTTGTTAAAGGAATGTCTCAGTTTATCATGTATATCCTGTAAGTCGTACAACCAGTGAGGAGAGGGCGGAGTGTTCGAAGGGGGTGGAGGGGCATTTTCAACAGCTTTAGGTCGCATAGATGAATATCGGTTAGGAGCTTGCTATAGGCGTGGTGCTAGGTCTAGGCGATGGTGCGGGTGGTGGGGGGATACGAATTGGAGCTACGGCATGGATGGCTAGAAAGGTAATGAGGTGATATCAACTGTCTGGTGGTAGTGATTATTACTCTGGCAGATTTTGATTTTAGGTGGGGCGGTGGGAGAAAACAAAACGAGGCGGGGGGATCGATGGGGGGAGGGGAGGGGGGATCAAGCCTCTTTAGGTCGCATGAATGTATACCTGGGAGAAACTTTACTATACGTGCTAGGTCTAGGCAATGGTGCGGGCGGTGGGGAAGGAGGGGGCGCGGAAATAGAAAATAAATGAATTGGAGCTACGGCATGGCTGGTTGGATAGGTAACGAGGTGATATCACCTGCCTGGTAATGTTTATTATTCTAGCAGATTTGATTTAGGTGGGGCGGCGGGGGAGGGGGGGGGCTGCTTTTTCACCTTGTGCTTCATGGGGAGGAGGGGAGATTCCGCCCTCACCCCTGGCTATTCACAAGAGTGGGGGGGGTGTACTCATCGTCATGCATGGTCGTAGTCTTAAGACCGTAGACCCTCGCATCCCCACAATGCCGGGACGAAGAACATCGAATATTTCACCCACCAGGCAGACATTGCTTGCACCAAGCGCGAAGCTCCGTGAGATCTTTGGCGAGTAACATCAAGGGCGAGCTGCACCTTGCTAAGAACCGCTTGTGAGTCGGGTTTCGGCACGTTGTGCGTACTTTCTCGAATACGGATGACAACGTCAACTGACTTGATTCTCTCCGGTGCGGCCTAGTCTGGACCGGCTATTTTAGTGGCCGCGCAAGTGCCTACGACGCACGGCTTGACGGTACCATCACCTATCACCTATTATACCATATATAGCAATTCACGGTCCACCGTCGAAACGTAGCAGTAGGGGGGGGGGGGGTACTCAGCTTGTGCAAGGCCGTAGTCGTATGACCATAGACCCTTGCATCCCTACTATGCCGGGACGGAGCACGTCGGGTTTTCATCGACCAGGCAGACATTGCTTGCACCAAGCGCGAAGCAGACTTTCAAATTCTCACAGGTCGGGTCGGGTCGGGTCAGAAGGTTTTCAAAATCTCACGCGTCGGGTCGGGTCGGGTCAAGAGGTTTGAAAGTGTCGCGCGTCGGATCGGTTTGGGTCGGGTCAGGTCAAGACGTCTCGAAATTCTCGCGGGTCGGGTCTGGTCAAAACCGTCCGTCAGCACAGTTGTTTGTCTCTATCACTATGTGTGTACCAAGCCTTGCAAGCTAACCGTTGTGCACACAGCATATAGTCTAGTGGTGATAATGCACTGGCCGTTGTCAAAGGTAACACCAATTTATATTCAACTAGGCTTCGTATACCATTGTTAGTATAAAAAGGATTCATAAACCAACATGTTCATACGAGGTTCCGGATACTAGCGTGACACTGTGAGTACAAAGATCCGTAAAAGATAGTTTATGGATTCGACGTGAAACTATGTCATATGGTTGAGGTGAAACCACGTGATATCAGATATGTCACTCACGTCGAGGCCAGATGGGCGATAATGTAGGTGACGTTGATGGGACAAGCAGGAAGCCCCTCATCTCACAACGAACCCTACCCTGCCCTGCCCTGCCTTGCCCTGTTTTGTCTGTCCTCTTTCGCGCTCTATTTAGAGCAATAATAAGGTATATAAGCCTTGAGTCTAGCCAGCGAGCCATGAGGAGTGACCAACCAATGACACCGGAACCCATGAGGGGCACGCTTCTCAACACCGACCAACCACGCATCCCCACTCGAGGTACTGTGACATTTGGCGTCGACGGTAAGACGCGAACCCGCGCGTAAAATCGCAATGGATTTGGGCGAGATGTGGGCGCCATGTCTCGTACAACCCGCACATATCCGGAGATCACGGTAAGGATCTCCCACGCAGGTATCACCAATTCACCTGGTCATAAGATCTTCATTTCTTACCGTACGACAGTGGCTTCAGATCTCCTATGATCTCATCATTAAGATCTCGGTACAATCCTTCGTCGACGGACGAACTATGATTGGTAATAATGCCCCGAGACCATCTACGTGATGCATGAGCAGAGCAGATGTGTCACGCACATCTTTCACTCTTCTCTCGTTCCAGGCTCGCCGTCGAGTCTGTCACCCATCACCTGGCCTGGCGTGTCTCCATGCTACGCATATAAAAGAGAAACTGTCGCGCCTCGAGTCGAACCTTGGGTACTTAAACCCACAGCAGCAGCAGTAGTATTGCCAGGCACGTCGTTCCTCGATTGGAAACAAACAGCAATAGACCTGATAGACTAGACTATATTGTGAGCAATTATCAAAACAAAAATCGAATGCTCTTCGATAAGATGAGCTCTCTTATGAGCAACAAGCCTGGGGCTGATGCACTGGCTGGCGGCGATGTCGGTCAAAAAGTTGGTTTCGACGATGGTTTTGCCTGATCTTGGTGCGATATACTCCGGGTATGTTGCGGTCCTTCCAGGGGAGGTACACGTGCCTGAAGCACGGAGTAGTACCACCATCATCGAACACGTCCAGGATTATGGTCTTCTTGTCAAAGAAGCACCTTCGCTTGCATCCGTGCTTGCAAAACTTGACGAAGCTCCACACGCTGTACAGGTCGTTGCGGCCATACAGCGTAGCCACCCTCTTGCTCACGGGGAGGATGCGCCCACATCAGTACGTCAGATCGGGCGTGAAGCACTTCCTTCCTCACGTTTTAGCAGGATTGACACCCTCGACGGGTCTTGGGGATGGAAGCTTCGTAGGCCTCGCGTATGTTGCCCACCTGGTCCCGGTCAAAGATGCTCGACACACACCGGTATTGCTCCCGCGACAGATGGTACTGCCTACGTAAAATCACTCTTAAACCTTTCCGCCGGCTCGTCAGATGCTGCCTGAGGTTGCCCGCGTTCGTCGAGGTGGAATCGCCGCTGTTCGTTGTCTGCTATTATTACTATAATAGACACTGGAACATGGCTAGGACTTCGAATACCGAGCGCCCTTGGAGGATCCCCCGTGGCGCCGTCAAAGCAGCCAATAAATCTCGAAAAAGCGGCATGCTGTTGTGTTGGCCGGACCTAACTGACTTCGCGCCAACCCGAATTACAAAGTATGCACTGCGCCCCACCACCTGCTGGGATAGAGATACTGGCGGTATGTTATAGCCACTGGGCAGCGGGACGTCCGCTACGGGTAACATGTACCATGGTAACATAGGTAACATGTAACATGCACGCCAAGGAGTTTGAAAAGTAAAGAGCGTTTTGGTTCCGGAGAACTCTGAATGTAGCGAAACGAAAAAAACGCGGAACTCACCGCTCTGTACTCTGCTGCCACTTTGGTTGTTGCTCACGTATGATGCCTCGTGACTTCCTCCATCGTGCTCCGTTTACGCAGACGAAGTGCTGGTCGTGAGGGTTGTCATCGCATGTGTGCGTGTGCTTGGCTTGAGTGCTAGGTCGGTTTTTCCTCAACGTAAAAAAGAGCGATAAGATACCGCCGTGGGTACAGCACACCTGTGCACGACTGCACCCACGTTCTGGAACATTGTTGGCGTGCTGTTCCCCAGAACAATACTGCTTTCGCTTTACCTGGTTTTTTGTTTACGTGGTGGGTTGAACCGCCCCACGTATAGACTACATCAAAAGAGGTTGCCAGTTTCAGTAACAAGAACACGAGCGATGTTTTTTTGCAAATGATGCAAGAGAGCGAAAAAAAGTAACGTTGACTTGTGGCTGCATCACCTGCTTTTTTTCGATACGTAGACAGAAGAACGGGTGGTGGTGGGCCCGTGGTGGTGCTGTATAAAGTTTTGAGGTATACCCTGGACAATAAGTTCCAAAGTTCCAGGTCACTAGGCAATCGATAGGATCCTATTCCAATAGGAGACCTGTTGTTGCCCGCGATAGCTATCGATGGGTACTTTTCGTAGCCTATTGGGGCCGACAATGGGTATCGATTGGCATCTTCAATTATCTACTGTTTGGCCAATAGCCTGTTGTACCTATTTATCTGAACATATTGATACAACATGTAGGTATCGATGGACATTTTTTTCAGGACGGTATTGTTTGGGCGATAGGATATTGGCGCTGAGAGCCGGAACCTATGGGTTTGTCCGAAAGGTATCGATATACCTTTCACCAAACCTGTTGATTCGGAAATAGGTATTGATAGACCTTTCACAATTCTATTGTTTGGGACGATAGGCATTGATTGACAGACATTTCACCATTCTACTGTTTCAGATGATAGGTATCGGTACGTAGACCTTTCGCCATTTTATTGTTTCAGAGTTGGAGAGTAAAGGCGCTCGAAGACAGCCCGTCTAGATACCACCAGCTCTAGTTCGCCATTCATCATCCACGCCGCACGCCCCTCCAGCCCAGCGGAGAACTGTTGGTAGATCTCTAAAGGTGTACACGTAGCTGGCGCGGGAAGGCGTGATGATGACTCAAGATGGTGACACAGAACTCTTATATTATCCAGCCGTCGAGCCTGACTCGGTCTAATATGGAGCAAAACTACGAGTGACAGCTCATCATGGCAAATCATGCCGGGAAACATCCGGCCAAACAGTCCCCTTACACCTTATACATGAATCCCTTACCAACATATTGAACTCCATGATAGAAGATGGATCATAACCGTCATGTTCATGATGAGGACAACCAACATCCCCCCTCCTCATTATACACGACGAACATACTAATATCCCCCCTGCTTTGTGCATGACAAGGCAAGGCATCGCAGGGTTGATACATCGTCACATGGTAATGAAATCATATCAAACTCAGAACCCCAACAAACTCAAAACCAAAATTCCAGTTCTCAATTCAATACGCGAAATGTGTAGCACACGTAGTGGCGGGATGTTGCACTGCTCAAAAACTCGAACTCGAATAACAAAATAGCTCCCCCAAAAAACAAGCTCCCGCAAAACGGGGAGTCGCACGTTGATGTACTTGGAGTTCGACGTGCACACTGGGTTTTGTGCCAGGTTCTTCGCCCCCTCGTTATCCTCGAAAACCGCAATGTACGTCGTACCAAACCCCGGGACAATAAAATCCACACATACCGCGAAAACATCACCATCTTCATGGTGTCTGCCAGATAAAAATGGCGTTCATTGTCCAATATGGCGGTACCGACTCAAACAGACATAATGATCAACTCGCAAAATCAAACCATAGTACCTCGTTATGAATTCAAACGCGTGTTCCATCGCGCTCGAAATTTCCTCAACCTCTCTCCCGGCACCTGCCGGCCAAGTAATCTCATCTCTCATTTTCTCTTCTCTTGTACAAAATAAAGTAGCCACAGATTCAGGCACAGGCCTGGTTGTACTGCGGGCTTGCATACACAGTGGTAGCAGTGGCTAACGGCGGTGACGACGGCAGCGGCGGCGGCAGCGGCGACGGCGGCGGCGGTGACGGTGGCGGTGGCAGCGGCGGTGACGATGACGGCGGCTGTGGCGGCGACGGTGATGGCGGGCGATGGCGGCGGCGGCGGCAGCGGCGGTGGTGACGGCGGTTGCGGCGGCAATTCTTCTTCGTATGCGTAGCAATCCTCTGACGACTGTCTTTCCTGCAGATGGGGCGACTGGGGCAGCTGCTGACTCTGCAACAACTGCTTCTCTCCAGCGCCGTCGCCACTAGCGCCAAGCAGATCCACCAGCTTCGGCTCATGTTTGGCTTTGCTGGGACCGCGCAGTTGCTGCTGGGGCGAAACATTTTTACTCTCCTTCTCTCTCTTCTCTCTCTCTCTTCTCTCTCTCATCCCCCTCTCTCATCTCTCGCTCTCTCTCATCCTCGAACAAAATCACTCTTTCGTCCATTTTCCGCAACACATTAGCTTGAAGCTCATGCTCCTCGCGGAGAAGTCGTCATGCGTCATACATCATCAACACCCGCCAGGACCAAAACGTAGTCAGGCCATACACCTCTTCAGCATATGGCGCTCGTAGTGCTGCCTCAGCGAGTCCGACCTCTCTCTCCCGCTTCTGCAACGCTATCTGGATCTCGAGAGCTTTACTTCCTCTCTTATAGTCTATAATCTACACTAATGCCAGAATCCCCTGGACCTGATATGGCTCTCTCCCACCTCTGTAGGCTGGCCTTGGCTGCGCTTACCAATGGAAATCAACCGACATTCTCACTAGTGTGTTGATAGATTTCTAAAGGTGTAGACTATACGTAGCTGGCGCGGGAAGGCGTGATGATGACTCAAGACAGTGACACAGAACTCTTATATTGTCCAGCCGTCGAGCCTGACTCGGTCTCATATGGAGCAAAACCACGAGTGACAGCTCATGGCAAATCATGCCGGGAATCATCCGGCCAAACAGTCCCCTTAGACCTTATACATGAATTCCTTACCAACATATGGAACTCCATGATATAAGATGGATCATGACCGTCATGTTCATGATGAGGACAACCAACAAGAACCCCCGAAAACGGCGCTGTTTGTCCGTGTTGTGCCCTAAGAAGCTCAAGGTGGATGGTCTCAACAAGCTGGTGATTACTACTGATAATGTGAGTTCGATGCGCGACGCGAAGCTCAAGCCTGCAATGCTTTTTAGAGCGACCTGTTTGTGAGCCGTCGAGTTCCTTCTTATACCCTGGATAACACCCTATCGAATAAGCTATCGGGCCAACAATAGGTCGGCAACTATGAGGATCGACACCTATCGCGGGGCACAATAGCTCGGCTTCGGGGTCTGTCGATGGGTATTGTAATCACCAATAATAATAGGGTAAGGGTGCAGTGGCCACAATAGCCTATTGTGCGACCGATATGCTAGCGAAGCTGTATATCGACAGGTATCTTGGGCACCAACATAATTTGAAAATGACTCCCAACAGGCTATCGTTCGACCAATACCTTTTTATCGCCACCAGTAATTATCTATTGGTTAAAGCGATGATAGGTGTGCGATGATATATATATGACAGTGGGGAGAAAACAGGACGTATAAGTGTACACTATATAGTCTATAATAATGTGGAAAGTAAGTACAGACAGGGATGTTAACACTGCGGTAAACCACACGACCAACCTATTACGCAGGGTATTTCGTGCCTCCATCCGCTTACATGATTGCCTGACAACCCCTACTATTCCAAACGCAGTGGAATGTGCCTAACGAAGTAAAGTCACCCTCGCGTTCAATAGTGGTGACATCGCATGTCCACGTGAGACAACCTTTACGAAACGCAGTAGCATATGCCTGACGAAGTGAAGTCACCCTCGCCTTCAATAGTAGTGACATCTCATATATATGACGTTGCATGCCCACCTCAACTGCTGTATTTGTAAGATGTATCTCTGTCTTAGAATTGGCGACCTCAGAGCCCCACAGCGGCACGGTAAAAATCATGGACGTGAAATCGCACATTTGAGACAATAATAAGTTGAAAAGGAAGCACAAACAGACGTGATACACTGCCGACCCATCGCATACCCTCCTGAGACGACCTCTACGAAACACAGTACCATTTACCTCACGAAGTAAAATCACCCTCGCGATCAATAGTGATGACATCGCATATATATGACATCACATACCCACCTCGCCTGATGTATTTGTAGGACGTATCTCTGACTTAAAATTGACGACCGCAGAGCCCCACATCGACAAGGTAAAATCATAGGCGTGAAATCGTACATTTATTTGAGACAAAAATAATTTGGAAAAGGAAGCACAGGCAGATGTGTTAAAATTGCGGTAAACAACCTTACCATCCCATTACGTAGGGTATTTCGTACATACCGTCTGCATGATCGCCTCCCCACCTATGCCAAGCGAAGTATTACTAACGAGGTAACGTGATTGAGCGCGTGTATACCAAGTATGACTAATGAGGTAACGTAATTGAGCACATGTATACCAAGCGTCGATTCGCATCCCTCCCTTTAGTGCTCAATGACGGAGAACGCACATGGCCACATACATCACCTCGCATGCTGTATTTGGCAATACGTATCTCTTGCGTATAATTAGCGATGTCGATAATAATGGTGACTGTATGATGATGGTGACAAACACAGTGCATGACCACATCACCTCGCCTGTTGCATTTGACAATACGTATCTCTTTCTTATAATTAGCGATGTCAGAAAATAATGGTACCTACAAATATTCTATAAAATATTCTAGCTTTCGATCGCTGTATCATACAACAACAAACTATGAAGATTTAACACGTTATTTACTACACTTAAACACTGGGTTGCATGCTGCATCGAACATCAAACCTTCTAGAATAGTAAACATTACAAGCCAGATGATATAAAGGGATGTCTTATTGCTTCAATCGTCAGGTTTGTCCCCTTTGAGAATTTATAGTTTCCGCGCACATATTGAAATGTCCCGCCCCCCGCCCCCCCCCCCTCCCTCCCCTCCCCCTCCACTGACCTCTTTTTCATAACAAACCCCAACCCTTTCCCCCCCCCGCCCCTCCGTCCCCCGTTCCCCCCCCCCCCCCTTCCGCCTAGTCTGTCCAAACGCCCCACTCACAATCAAAATCGGCCTGGGTAATAAACACCTATACGCAGTTGATACCACGTCATTATCTTTCTGACCATCCATGACGAAGGTTTCAATTATCCCCCCCCCCCCCCCCCCCCCCCCTCCAACGCCCCCTCTTTTCCGACCACCTACACGATCGCCTAGACCTAGCACCACGCGTATAACAAGCTGCTACATATCTTTGATCTCACAGCCGAAGTGTATTTGAATATTATTTGTGACCTAAACCTCCTAAAAATCCCCCCCCCCCCTCTTGCTCTCCCTTACTCAAACGCCCCACCAAATATCAAAATCCGCCACATTAATAAACACTTCACGCACAGGATATCACCTCATTATCTTTCGAGAGCCATCCATGCCGCTGTGTCCCCCCCCCCCCCCCCCCCCCCCTCCAACGCCCCCTCTTTCCCGACCACCTGCACGATCGCCTAGACCTAGCACCACGCGTATAACAAGCTGATACATATCTTTGATCTCACAGCCGAAGTGTATTTGAATATTATTTGTGACCTAAACCTCCTAAAAAATCCCCCCCCCCCCCCCCCCCCTCTTGCTCTCCCTTACTCAAACGCCCCACCAAATATCGAAATCCGCCACATTAATAAACACTTCACGCACAGGATATCACCTCATTATCTTTCGAGAGCCATCCATGCCGCTGTGTCCCCCCCCCCCCCCCGCCTAGAACGCCCCCTTCTTCCCCATCACCCGCACCTTCGCCTAGACCTAGCACCACACGTATAACAAACCCCTCACCTAAAGCCCTTCCCCCCCCCCCCCCACCCCCCGCCCCCCACCCCCGCCCCCACCCCCCACCCCACCCCATCCCAACCCCACCCCCTCGAACACTCCACCCTCTCTTTACTCACTGATTGTACGACTTACCCCAGGATATACACGATAAACTGATGTATTATTTCCAAAAATGTCACATTTATCCCCTCGAAATAATGTATAGTTTCCAGGCACATATCGAGCTGCCCCCCCCCCCCCCCCGCCCCCAATAATATACTGGTGCCAAAACCGTCAGATTTATCCCCTCGAAAGGATTTATAGCTTACATGCACAAATTGCCCTTCCCCCCCCCCCCCCCCCCCCCCCGCCCCCCTCCAAACAAACCCGCTCGCTTTTGATCAAAACCAGGCCCCCCCTTTCCCTTCACAGCTGTCAGATTTTGTCCCCCTCAGAAACGGGTTTTATAGTTTCCGCGCACAGACTGACTAAAATCATCCTGTTGACCCTGATAGCTACACTGTAGCTGTAAGGGGAGTCGCCGACCTATATCCTTAATGAGGACACACAACTCGTAATGCGCGCGATCGGAGTATCACACACAGCTTGCAAAGATGAGTTTCGACGAAATCTTCGATCTCACAGCTGGAGTGTATTTTAATTTTTATAATATATATCGATCGATACCTATTGCTCGATGTGGTAGGTTTACAAGGGTATCGATCGATGCCTATTATTGCCCAATATAATAGGTCCTAAAGGGTATCGATCGATACCTAGTGACAATTTAATCGATATATTTGCAAGGGTTTCGATCGCTACTTCCTACTGGTTGTGAATGTATACCCTCGTGCTGCTTAGAACATAGCTATACGTGCCGTATACCCCAGGCTATTGTTTGAATGAATACCTTGGATGATAGCAACAATATTTTCACCTTGACCTACTTGCCCTTTGTTTCAAAACAGCAGCTTTACGGTAATACCTGGTACTAAAACAACTTTTAATTAATCCATAGGCTTGTGAGGATTTCAATTGTCAGGTAAGGAGAGGAAGCAGTAGATTCAAGAAGATGCTGGAAAGGAAATGGGGAAATGGTTGGCAGAAAATACCACCGCTTCATGGAGGGATTATTCAACTTCATGGATGCTACTGCTTTAATTTGCGGAAGGATACTCGATTTACATCGGAACGACATCTACGCTATATTATTGGCGGGCAACAATAATAATACGTATCGATATTCAACTAATCGATATTCGATAAACCAACTTGTGGACAGACCAACAGGCGTACTCAATGCATACGTGGTAGACACCTGTGCAGGGCTTTATCTATACCTACTGCTCATGGCAATAGATATCGATCGACCATTTCATGTACCTATTGGTCCAATAGGTATCGATCGACACTTTCACGTACCTATTGGTCACAGTACTAGGTATCGATCGACAGTTATGATATAACTAGTGTAAGAACAATAGGCTATTGTGCCGATTTATCAGAACCTATTGGTCGATGAAATAGGTATCGATAGACAGATTGACACACCCATCTTGAGTGCACCAATTTCTCGGGACCCATTGGTCCGAGCAATGGGTATCGATCGACAAATTGGCATACCTATCGAACGTGTCAATAGGTATCGATATGCAATATCCCAACCTATTGACATTCAATAGGCATATTCAATAGGCTATTGTCCGGCGTGTGCTGTATACCCGATCAACCAATCTAACGGATCGACGGTGGTTGGCCGCGCGATAGTACAACACTACTACTCTACTTCTCGTAGCACACCATAAAATACGAGTACTGCTGCTGCTGTTGTTTGTGCTATTCGTATCATACCATACTTACTACTTGGTACCTGAAATCAAAGTATCACGAAGGGAGATAGATACTAGTAACTGCTGTAGGCTGTCAGCGAATGACAGACTCCGCTCACATAGCGCGCCAGGGTTCCGCACCCAAACCCCTTGCAAAACCGTAAAAATATATGCCAACCCCAGGTATAATAGAGCCTAGGTACGAAACAACTAAGCTAACTGGCGTGGTTTACTGGCGTGGTTCGCTGTTTGTTGTATACCTGGTACCTGGTACCATACTCACATGAAAAATCGACGAGCAGTGTGAAATTGCTGAACCCTATGCGCGATAAAAATTAAAGGCAAGAACCGGGAGGGGGAAGGGACGACGCTTGTGACCCTGGCTTGTCCAGTAGTAGCTGGAAAGTAGATGTGTGTGAAAATAAATACATGAATATGCGTACGAGGTAACGCCAAGTTTCTTAAGTTCCACCACACATATGCAGCATTGCATGCCCGAAAAGAGGGGCTGCTAAACCTCGGCACGGACGGTATACTATCCTTCTACCTTACTCTGGTGTTTCGCAATGAATGATCGATCCGCACTCCAACGGCGTAAAATAACAAAAAGGCAAACTTCAATATAAACCCCTCCCCCCAAACCCTCCATTCGCCCAATATTTGGTCCTCTACAAGCGACACCGACATCCCATCCCAGCCCCATCGAAGCGTATGTATGTGTGCAGTGTGCGCTTGTTTGAGAAATAACACAACACAACCGAAACGAAATCAAGCCAACGCTCAAGTCAGAAATCGAAGCAGCAATCGAAGCCACACTCATAATATAGCAACGATCAATCGTAGCAACAATCGCAACAACAATCGCAGAATCTATCGAATCAGGCCAGCATATATTTGTGCACATATGTGATGATAACAATTTAAGAAAAAAAAAAAGGTCTCCGTACTCAAATTGCGTTGCTAACAGAACGAAAGAGAGTCGCGCCCTTTCGCCTGAACAACAAACGAAAACAAAAGAAACACGTAGTACGTTGGGGCTAGGCGTCCGCTCTGTCACGGAGGGGGGCAAGGGGCAAGAGGTCATCGGCCGTTATTCATGTTCCATAACCACAATACCTCCCGCCCCCGCCCCCGCCCCCTCGAGGTCTATGGCTTCCTCAATTCTTGCCACGCAGATTGTCGCGACCATTACTCGAATAGAGCTATCTTCCTCTTGAGGCCGAGACTTCATTCACACGCATCACAGGTATATATTCAAAGTATCACGGCCCCCCATTACACTCCCATCCGTCTCCCCCCTTCTTGTGCCCTCTCCCCTTTCCTCCTTCCCACCTCCCCCGGCTTGTCTTATCCCTGTCGTGCTCAATGCGGAACAAAAGGGGCAAAAGCGTGATGCGCGCCCTCATCCTCGTCGGTCCAACCCTCAACCGCTCGACGTCAGTTTGATCGTTCGACTTGAGATTTTCGAAGGCATATGAAGCAACACGACAGAAACCAAAAACGCAGGAGGCGAAAACCGAGATCGAGCTACTCAAGCTTACGTACGTCCGCTAGTCGGTAAAAGTAAGCGCATCAGGTACGTCCGCACGTCCGCAAGGCGCCAAAGACGGAGCAAACAACACGTCGGGAGAAAAGACATCTACTAGAAACGGCCAGATTTACGACAAAAAAACTATGAAACAACTTTTGGTCACAGCAGCAGCGCAAGAGACAAGCCACCCTGTCAGCCAGCTGGCCAGCCAATCAGCCCCTCAACAAAACAAGGAACACCATACTCCCCATCAAAGAAACTGGGGACACTATGCCCCCCCAGCCAGACAACTACGGACACTATGCCGCCCTCCATCGCTCGACATGGAGAACAAGGACCGGCTATCATTCAGTAACCTCGACAGCCCGATCGGCTCGTCCTACTCTTACTGGAGCGACGGCACATCAATATGGACTCTGACGATCAACAGCCCTTCCCCCTCCTGACCCTCATTCCCTCCCGCCCCTCCTCTCCATTTCAACACCTTGCAAATGCGCCTCCGTTCTGTTTACCTCGCCTGCCCCTACGAGAGAAACCCACTTTTGGCATGAGATAGAACGCAAAATGCCTCAGGAGCCCCCCTCCCGCCTACCGCCCGAACCCCCATACCTCAACATCAAAATCCCGTTTCCTAGCGCGACCCACACGGCCACCGCTGCTGCTACTCGGCAAGAGGACGACAAGGGTTGGGTCTTGGAAGCGGCACTCAAAAAAAGAAAAAAAGAAAAAAAGGACGCTTCTGTTCGATATACTGCCTGTGAAGATACGCACCGGTAACAAATTCCGAAAAACAAAGAAAAAACAAGACACCATGTCGTCTGTTCTTTCCCCGCTGCGTCAGGGTTGACGACCTCCACCCAGCCCCGGCCCGCCCTCCCGCGCTGCATTTTATCTGTATCTGTGTTTGCGTCTTAACGCGCGCGAATGAGCAGTTTTGCTGCGACAAAAAATATGAAGCAAAGATAAATTATGCCCATGTCGCCGAGCGGGCAGCAAGAGGATGGCTCCCTCTCCAGCCTGTTCTTCGTTCAGCATTCCGGTTTTCGCTTCCAGCTTGAGCTCTCAGCTTTGGCTTTCCGCTTTACCCGCCAGTTTTAGCTGTTAGTTTCAACAGCTCTAGCTACCAACTTTTCGTTCCCATATTTGGTTTTCCAGCGCTAGCATCCAACAAATCGCTTCTAACTGTAGCTTCCAGATTGCGCTTTCCACATTTAGTTCTAGCTTCAAGCGGTCTGCTCGATTACCTTGGCAAGCAAAGCGTCAGCCATGGTCTTGGCATCGCCGAGGAGCATCTCCGTGTTGTCCTGGCCGGTGGGTGGGTGGGTGGGTGGGTGGGTGCAAGAGATGTTAAATGAGACACGTTGTTGTTGATACTGCAATTGTCACAGCATCTATGCATCATAGTCAAAATAATGTCACGTGTCCGGTACCATATAGCACCTTGAAACATTTCATAGTTCATGGCAGTGTAACGACACAGCAGTGATATAGGAGAGTCCTGTAGTCCGATAGGAGCAAGGAGTTGGGATTTCGGAGCCAAAAACGCGTTGCATATATAGTTCACCTTGTAAAAGACAGGGTTGTCGAGGCCCGCGTAGCCTGTGGCCATGGATCGCTTGATCACCACGCAGTCCTTCGCGTCCCAAACCTGCAGGGTAACAACGGTCGCGCAAGACGCCCGCAACGGCACAGGCAGATGACAGAGAAGACAAGAACAAGAGAACGACGATAATTTGAAAAATAGCATCAAGAACAAGGACAAGAACAAGAACGAGAAAAGGCGCAGGCAAAGGCAAGGGCAGGGGCGAGGGCAAAAACAAAAGCAAGGGCAAGCGAACTGCAAGAACATGAACAAGACAACAACATCGACGAGAACGTCGACGGCGGCAGCGACAAAAACAACAACGACAACAACAACAACAACAACAACAACAACAACAACAACAACAACAACAACAACAACAACAACAACAACAACAACAACAACAACAACAACAACAACAATTTTAACATACAACAACAGATATACCGCCAGCCAGTCAGCCAGCCAGTCAGCCAGCCAGCCAGCCAGCCAGCTAGACAGACATGTCAGCCAGTCAGCTAGACAGACACGCAGTCAAACAGACACACAGACGGCCGGACGAGACTCAGGCACACAAACAGGCAGACAGACAGGCAAAGGCAGACAGGCAGATAGACAGGCAGACAGGAAAAGGCAGACAGACAGGTAGATAGACAGACAGGCAGGCAGGCAGGCAGGCAAGCAGGCAGGCACCTAACCAGACAAGACAACCAGCCTTACAACCAGCCAACCAAGCAGCAAGCCAAGCAGCCAACCAATCAGCTACGCAGAAAGACAGAGAAAGAACGCGTGCGCGTGCTGAGTACGATACCTTGAGCACGGGCATGCCGTAGATGGCGGAGTCCTCGTCATCCTCCGCAGCAGAGTTGACACAATCGTTCGATCCGATGACGATGGCCATGTCGGTGTCCTTGAAGTCGTCGTTGATCTCGTCTGCAAGTGGCCGCGTACAACACCGTAGCCGCGTCCGTCGGTTTTGGGGTACGGTGTCATTTCATTTTCGGTTTCGATTTCGGTTTCAATATCGATTTCGTTTTCAATATCGATTTCGTTTTCAATATCGATTTCGGTTTCAATATCGATTTCGGTTTCAATATCGATTTCGGTTTCAATATCGATTTCGGTTTCAATATCGATTTCGTTTTCAATATCGATTTCGGTTTCAACTACCCCGCGTTCTGGGGAGAAACTACTTGGAACTAATGTGGGACTATTCTGCAGCGGTAAAACGGTCAACGCGAAACATAATGCCAACGCTACAGTTATAACCATTTTAGCTATCCTGTTACAATGAACTACTACTGGTTGCGATACTTCAGTGACGTGACGTTCTTCAAACAAACACGACACACAGCGTCAACGCTGCCTACAGAAGTTCCTGTTCATGTTGGTCCCCCATACGGATGATGCAGCTCACCCTTTTGTCATGCGAATCTGAACACCTTGTGGCTGCACACCTCACGGCGCTACGAGAATGATGCAAGCAAATTTCTGAGCGGTTGGCGAGCACCCGACGTGTTCCGTCCCGCCTTTGTAGGGATACGAGGGGCTACGGTCTTACGACTACCTGGTACGGCCATCCATGATAGTGAGTACACCCCGCCCCCCTCCCCCTCCCATCCTCGAGCAGGGGAACCCTCGCACCTAGCTCCTCTACGACGTCATACGGTACGCCGGCCTCCGCCAGCAGCACGTTAAGCTGTCCAGGCATGCGCCCCGCAACCGGGTGGATGCCGAACCGAACCTGAAACGTCGGCAACAAGGCAGGCGAAAGTTGCTCCAGCAATAAACAACAGCTGCAAAACTTGCAAAACGAAACGAAGCAGGGCAGGACAAGACAATACGCAACAAGACGCTACACGAAGGACCTAGACGCGATAAGACGCGACACGAGGAGACTAGACGCGACAAGACGCTACAAGACGCGACAAGACGCGACAAGACGCGACAAGACGCGACAAGACGTGACAAGACGCGACAAGGCGCGACACGACGCGACAAGACGCGACAAGACGCGACAAGACGCAACAAAACAGAACAAATATGCAGAAAAATCCAACCACACGGGAAAGAAGGTAAAACATGTTTCTGGCTAACAAACATGTTCGATACCATTCGTATGATACTCGTAACTGACGAGTGATCACCTTGGTTCCGTTTTCCGTGAGCTTTCTGGTGAGCTCTGCCACGGCTTGCTGAGCCCTTGCCACGGCTAGTCCGTAGCCGGGCACGATGATCACAGACTGTTCGACATCAGAAGTGGGGTCAGGTCGGGTCGGGGGGAAGGAGGAGGGGAGGGGGGGCGGGAATGAGTACTGTAGTGTCTGTTTTTTGGCGTGGCACATCTGTTGGCGCTAAAATATGAAGAAAAATATAGTTATATGCGACGTGACCAGATGGCATGGGCCGTGATTGAAGCGACTGCAATTGTAACCCTCTCTTTTCTGCCCCAGAAATTGTTTTGGAAGGAGTCCGTGACATTGGGTACACTAACCCAACCCTAGCCCTAACCCTGCAAGCATATCGGAACACGAGACAAGTTGTTTTCCCCACCATGGCGGCGAGCTCCACTACTATACAAATAATGGCAACAACAGCAACGGCAGCCGAAACAGCAACCCTCGTAGCGGTGACAAAACAGCAGCAGCAGCAACCGCAACACAACAGCAACAACAGCAGCAACATCAACCGAGACCACAACAAAGAACAACAGGAGCAGTAACAGGAACAACAAGAACACGAACAAGAACATTAACATTAGCACAAGATACATCACAGGGGGGAAAAACGCAAGTATTCGCCTTGACCGCCGCAGCTTCCGCCCTCGGCATCCACCGCCACACCAACACCACCACCACCACCAACACCACCACCAACACCAACAACACCACCACTACCAACAACATAACAACAACAACAACGACAACAACAACAGCCACACCAATACCACCGCAAACATCACCGCCAACACCACCGCCAGTAGCTGTATTGCACCGCATATAGCATTAGATTCACCTTAGACATGAGCATCTTCTGCGCCACGCTATCCGCGGTAGTCTCCGTGTGCACACCCACTGGTGCATCTTCCCCACTGGGAGCCTTCACCACAGTGCCGAAGCCGCCCGAGATCACGTTAAAGATGTTCCTGGGTATGGGTCGACACACAACAGAGCATACAAAGGTTGTATATATATTTTACAGCCCCCCCCAAAAATCCCACTCAAATTATGAAGTAAAATATGTATCCCCGAAACGTGAACAATCAACAGCACCAACACCAACACAGCCAATACCACAACACCAACACCGCCCCGACAACAACACATCAGCCACCGCCACCACCACGTCCACCTCCACCGCACCACCAATACCACCCTTACCGCCACATCAACCATTACACCACCACTACCACCACAATATCAACCACCACCACACAATCCTCCCCCACGCATCACCAACACCACCACATCAACAGCCACTTCCACCACCCCCCCCCACCCCAACCGACACATTAACAACAAACACGACCACCACCCCCCCCGCGCCATCCGTACCACCACCACCTCACCTGTTCATGGCCTGGCACATTATCTGAGTGAGAATGGCACCGGACGAGCCAATCAGAGCGCCGACAATCGCGAGCAGATCGTTGTTGAGCATGAAGCCCTCCGCGCACAGCGCCCAGCCGCTGTAGCTGTTCAACAGCGTGATCACCACCGGCATGTCGGCGCCGCCTTAAAACGAAAGAAGGGAAAAAAAAACGACACCGAAGACCACGAAAAGGTTCAACCACAACAAAAGGCAACAGAGAGGGGTAGACAGAGCAACGGCGGCGCGGGCGCAGAGAGGGAAGTGGGGAGCGGAAACGGGCACAATAGCGTTTACTCGACGTCATCACGAGAGCATGCTTGACAGACAGCTCTTATGTCACCATGACATTTCATTCCCATCCGATCCCATCCCAACCCTATCCCATCCCCGCCCCGCGCAACGTCACCCCACCCCACCCTACCCGACCCCAACCCACCCTACCCGACCCCAACCCACCCTACCCGACCCCAACCCACTCTACCCGACCCCAACCCACTTAACCCCACCCCTCACCGATGGAGGCCGTAGCGTGAGCACCCAAGAGCGCAGCCACGACAGAGCCAGCTCCTAGGGCGGGCAGCATAGTGGACACGTCTCCTGAAGACGCCAGAGCAGCAGCGGCCGCAATGATACCACCGCCCATGGCCAAGTTAAGCTGGTCTCGTCCCGGGAGAGACAGCGGCGAGGAGCTCAGGAATCCCTTCAAGGGTTGGAAATGGGATTGGCGAGAGGGTTGGCATTGGGGAGGGGAGTTGAAGTTGGGAGGGGCTGGGGTTGGAGGGGGGGTTGAGGGGAGGTTTGGGGTTTGGGGTGGGGGGAGGGTGGTGTGGAGGCTTGGGTTCAGCTAGTCTTGCATCTGGAGCAACACGGCGAGAAGCCCAGGATGCCCTTCAAGGTTTTGGGGTGAGGCGTTGAAGCTAAGAGTTCCAAGGCAAGGCAAAGCTTCGGTCACAAGCACACAATGTCTTAATCCTTCTGGGACCCATGAATAGCGACCAACTAAAAATGCGATTGCAATGCAACATTACCAACACGCCTAAATTACCAAGAACAGCGCGCAGCAGTAGTACGAGTATATATCGCCATGGCCATGTCGCGCAACTCCTTTCATAGCATCAACAGTAAAGACACATACCCTACCCCAGCGATCCGTGCTACTTGGTGTGCTCAATGATGCTGCAATCGTCACCTCTCTTGGGACTAACCCTTTCGAGGCGTCAGAGGGAACAACCCGACGGATAAAACCGACGACCGCAGCAGCGTCCTTCACACGACGCAATCCGGGCTGCTAGACTAGCGGACGGTGACTTTCCTGTCGAACTCCAACGCAACTAAACTACCTGTAACACACGCAACACGCACGAGCATCGCTTGCACTTACGCCGTGCGCTGCATGCCCGCACCACGACAAGAACGCGCTTACACTGTGTTTTTATCGCTATACTATTATCAAGTTCCGAAAGGGTTGATATGGCGGCATGAGCTACGGTAGAGGTGCTCTGGCTCGTTTTTTGCCTTCTGACGGGGGGGGGGCGTACTCATTTATTGCTTGCCTTGGTCATTTGACCATTGACCACGCATCCCTTTCGAGACGGAGCACCGTCCCTACTCCTAATAGGAACACCCCTCCAACATTTGGGCGTTCATTACGCTTCTTCCGTATACTACATGAAAACATTTGCTTAATACTTTGCCTTCTGAGGGTGGTGGCTTGAGGAGCTCTTCGCCTTCTGAGGCAAAAGCTTATTTCGACTAGCAACGAGAGACCCATCCCACGGTACGGTGCAGCAGAAGGTTCTAAGAAGTTGCCGAGCTCCTAACATGAGGAGCTGAAAAACATCTCGAAACCCGAAACATCACTTCGAAAGCATTCGCTTGCGCAATGCGATCCAACACTTGATATAAAAATTAAAATACAGTCCAGCTGTGAGATCCAATATTTTGTCGAAACTCATCTTTGCAAACTGTATGTGATACTCCGATCGCGCGTATTATGGGTTGTGTGTCCTCATTAAGGATATAGGTCGGCGACTCCCCTTGCAACTACAGTCTAGCTATCAGGGTCAACAGGGTGATGTTAGGCTTATATGCGCTAATCCTGAAGCAATTAGACTGGTAAAAAAATCAGGCCAACCGGCCAAAGAAAGTGCAACCCCTAACATGGGATGACCCGACACACGCCACGGTACAGGTGCAAACCCTTTTTTCAGAGGGTGTCCACTCGAGGAGCTCCATAACCTCACCCGCAAACCGGTTCGGATGACAATGGAAGTGCCGCCCGATGAACCGTATCATGGCCTACTGCTATCATGGCCTACTGTAGCTACTAAGCCAAAAACAAACGCAAAACAAAAATAAAACAAGAAAAAACCGGCGATACTGGGTTTTGCGGACTCTCCCGAAAGTTAGAAAAACATTTTTGCCAAAAACGGCTACATCTATCGTATTAATAGCAGGCGATTTAGTACAGCGGTATACGCAACCGCTGTGAAGTTGGTGTTTCGATTTTCACCTGCAGCTTTGCGAAGGCCGTGACAGACCCGGTTGCAGTGATGGCTCCGATCACCGCGGCCAGGTAGATCGTCAGCTTGGCACCCAGCGCCTAGCGAAGAGCACGACGGAGGAGGTAGGCAGGTGATGGGGGGTGGGAAGCGGGGTGGGTGGGTGAATGGGTTGGAGCGAATGGGCATAGAAAATGAGGGATAGGGGGTGGGGGTGGGCGGATGCGTGGGGGCGAATGGGCATGGAGGATACGGGATACGGGGGGGCGGGGGTTGAGGCTAGAATATTGTGGGTTGGGGATGGGGGATGTCGGGGGTGGGGAGCAGGGCATGAGGGAGGACAGGGTGTTGGAGGGAGATGAGGGGGGTTGGAGGGGTGGAGGGGTTGGGTAAAGGGGAGGGGGCACCGGGGTAACCGATACGACATTGCGGAGAAAGCTAGAGGAAGACATGCACTGCGCCGACCAACCCCACGACACGGACACCGGTACCGCCGTGCAAATAATACCAATTGCGCCGTCGCTTCGAACCATGAACCGGCTCTCCAAAACATTGAAAAAAAGCAGCAACGTCGACCACGCCGACAATAGTAAATACAGTGCCTTTCCATACAAAGCGCCCGCCCGCCCACCCCCGCCTCCTCCGCGTAAAGCCTCCCGTACGCACCTCGGGCGGGTGTCCAATCAGCTCCGAGATAGCTGTGGCAGTCGCCGCGGCTCCGACAAGGCTGTGGAAAGCGGCCACGGTCTGGGGAAGCTCAGTAGGCCCCACCTAAAAAAGGGCAGCAAATATAGTTCGGGAGGGATTCGACAAGCGTGGAGCGGGGAGCGAGTGAGGGGGGGGTGCGCCGAATGTCGAGGGTGGTGTGTCAGAAGGCCACCGACTCTGCGATAGTTACCATGCACAGCGGAGCGCTTGCCCTGCACAAAATGTCGCTCAAGATACACCCACAGGTAAAAACAATTTTGATTGGGACCGAGATAAAAAAACACGAAATATAAAGCGAAAAACGGAAAAAAAGACCAAAAAAAAAGGAAGAATCTCCCCCAAAACAAAAAGCAAGCTCACCTTCCCTGCGACGGCGTAACCAGCGAGTCCTCCGACCCCCATCAGCGCCGCCATCTGCGCGAAAACCTCGGGCGGCACCCCGGCGTGGTACATCAGCCCCACCGTCGCCGCCAGTCCCAATGTCACCCCGCCCACCCCGAGAACGTTTCCGAACCTCGCCGTCTTCTGTGACGACAACCCGCCGATGCTCTGCATGCACAAGACGGCCGATGCAAGGCCGGCAAAGTTGGACAGCTCCGAGTAGCCTAAGCTCTCCCCTGCCGCGAGGGCTGCAAGCCCAGCGGCAACGGGAAGTCCCACCTTAACCTGTTACGTCCCGGGGCGGGGCGGGGCGGGGGGCAGACAAGATACAGACGGACAGACAGACAGACAGGTACACGGACAGTGTAACGGCACACACAAATGCGGCGAATTCCCGCACACGCACATAGTCCAGTCCACTAATAAACACAAAGCACCAAAACCCACAACCCGCACACGGGCACAAACACGCACATACACGAAAGGAGCCCCACCCCCCACCTCCCACCCCCAAACTCGCACACACGTAAACGCACAAACACAAAGCCCTGCCCTCTGCCTCCCAACCCACCCCCCCACCCAGCTGCGGCCCGGCAATATATGAATACTCGAGTCTATGGTTTGAGAGACTACGGCCATGCATGACACTGAGGACACCCCCACCCCATCCCCGCACACAAGCACGCACACAAAAGAGCCCCCCGCCCCCCCCCCCCCCCCCCCCCCCCCCCCCCAACCCATCCCACCTCATTGTTCTCCTCCGGGTCCCCAGGGCGCTTGAACAGGTCTAACATCTTCTTCGTCACCCTGAATCCACCAACTATGTTAACGGACGACACTAGCAACGCCGCCGCGCCGAGAGCCTGCCCCGGGTTCTCCGGCAAGAGACCCCCGCCCAGCAGCACCATGCCTCCAACGGCGGTCATGCCCGAGATAGCGTTGGTCACGGACATAAGGGGGGAGTGGAGGGCCGGGGCCACCCCGTATACGAGTTGGTAGCCTCCCAAACACGCCTGTACGGAGGGGATTGGGGGGGGGGGGGAGGGGGTAGAAAGGGGTGAGTAGAGTGAAGGAGCTGCCGTGAGTAAGACACACTGGGCTCCGTTGCTTGCTTGAGAGGCACAAAACGCGACGATGGTGCTACCCTACACAACAACAACAACTGCCTCTCGCTTTATCCCTCCCCCTCTCTCTCCATCTATATTCCACTTCCCCCCCTCGCCGCCCCTCAGCTCCGGCCACCCCAACCCCAACCCCTTTCCCTCACCAACGTCAGAATCGTGAGCATCTCGGTAAAGTCATGCTGGCCCTGGCTGGATACTCCGAGCGCTGCGAAAGCCACCACCCCCAGCGCCGACTTAGCCCCCTCCACCAAAGCTGCCGATTCCGCCGACACAGGCTCCGCCTCCGCTGCCGCCGCAACCGCCGCCACCTGTAAACACGTTTTTGGTTCATAAAAACATGAGCATTTTTTCGACCCATCATGCAGTACAATTCCACTTCTCACGTGTCCTGCGGACCGGCTCTATATCGTAGTTGTCAGTCATGTTCATGTATCACGTTCATTATAGTCTTCGTTTCAATTTTAAATTGTACCAGGTGCACTGAATTTTACTTTCCATTTCCAGCTTCATTTTCACGTTCTTATTTATTCATTCGTTTTTATGGCTGATTTCAGTTTCACTTTCGTTTTCATTTTCATTCTCGTTTTCTTTTTGGTTCACGTCTCACCTCTTCCTTCTTCTTTGCTGCGGCCTCTTCAGCGGATGGAGCCGGGGGCGCGGGCGGAGGCGGTGCCTGCGGTGCCGGCCACATGAGCTGCGTTTCGTTTTTGACGAAAAGTACAAGACAAAATAAAAGAAAAATGATAAAAACGAAAGGAACATCAAGGGGAGAATAAAAATAGTTAGGGTTTGACATCACGACGGAGCAAGCGAGCAGTCCAAGATGAGCGCAAGCGAGAAGGGCACGAACAACATCCGGATAACAAAACAAATGACAAAACAGGAAATAATGTACTCGCATAAAACGACACGAATTGAACGACACAAAACCGAAACGATGCATAACTCGACATAGCGCGGGCTCGTGAATATGGTACGATATGACACCATAAAAAAGAAGAATGCAGAGTTGAGCATCGACCAATTTGGTGGCATAGATATCCCATCACGCCAACAAATTTAAGCAAAACGCGCACATGCCCCCCCCTCCCCCTCCTCCACTCCAACCTTCTCTACCCTACCCAACCGTACCTTTACCCTACCCTACCCTACCCTACCCGCCCTTCTCATACCTTACCCCACCCTACCGTCTTCACCTCCCCTGCCTCCAGCAGAAGCATGCCTCTCGAAGCAGGGTCCTCGTGGCCATATACTAGAAACCCTTAGGTTGAGGCCATGCCCTACCCTACGCTATCGTAACTATACCCTACCCTATAATCCCCATCCTGATCCGTCTAGGAAGGGATGGGTGGTCAACGGTCAAAAACCAAGGCAAGCAATATTTGAGTACGCCCCCCCCTCCCTTTCTTATCCTATCCGACCCCCTCCCCTTCCCCTCCTACAGCATGAGCATACCCCTCGAGACAGCGTCCTCATGGTCGAAGTACTAGTATCTCTTACCCTTCCTCGTCTGAGGCCGAACCCTACCGTTCCCTACCCTATCATAGCCTACCCTACCCTACCCCTCACCTTTCCCTCCTCCAGCACGAGCATGCCCCTCGAGACAGGGTCCTCGTGGTCGATGTACCAGTACCCTTTATCCTTAGTAGTCTGGGGCCCAGTGGCCAGTATGAGCTTGGCGATGTTGTTGGCGTAAAGCTGAGACGATGTCTGCGGTAGACGGGAAGGGAGGTCGGTGTACCCCACGCACGTCACACTTCAAGACACGACAGATAGGCAGGGCGGTCAACATGCACGGGGAAGGAGGTAGGGAGGGAGGGAGGGAGGGACAAACAGAGAGACAGACAGAAAGACGGAGGCGGGGGGGGGGGGGGGGGGGGGGACAAGGGGTTGGATACGGAGTAGGCGGTTGATGCGAGAGAAAGGGGGGATAAGTAGCGTTCACGAGATATTCCTACGTAGACACGTGCCAACAATCTTAAGGCTGAACGATTTCCAAAAAAGTAGGAGACGGACAACCTTACTAACACCCACCGCCACCAAAAAACTCGATGAACACCATACACACAACCACCACCACCAAACACAAACAAAGAATGGCAGCGACAAGTTTTAGCCCCCCAACACGTAGAATCCCCCCCCGCTCTTCCCCCTTCTCTGCAACCCCCCCCCCCCCCCCCCCCCCAACCCTTTCTTCCTCCAGCCCTCCCCCCCATCCCAGCCTCCCTCTCTTTGGTTTTGAATCTCACCCGTTATCCGCAATGACGACTTCGTTGGTGACAGTGCTCGCAGTGTTGCCACCGTTAAAAGCGGCGAGATCCACCATCACGGACCCAGGCTTCATGCCCCCCCCCCCGCCCTTCCAATCCCTCGCAATCCCTCCCAAACCCTTCCAACCCCGCCAATCCCTCTCTTTCGATTTTCGCATCTCACCCGTTGTCCGTAAACATTACTTCGTTCGCAACAGTGGTCGCGACTTTGCCGCAGTTAGAAGCGGCAAGGTCGACCGTCACAGAACGGGGCTTCATCCCCGCTCCCCTCTATCCACACCCCCTCCCAACCCCTGCTCCAACCCCTGCCCCCCCCCCCTCCCCCTCCCCCCCTACCCCCCTTCTGCCCAGTCGGTGAAAACCGGACGTGCTCCACCCCGGCATTGTAAGGATGCGAGGGTATGCCAGGGTCTATGGTGGTCTCACAACTACGGCATCTCACCCGTTGTCCGTAACGATGACTTCGTTGGTGACAGTGGTCGCTATGTTGCCGCCGTTCGAAGCAGCAAGGTCGACCGTCACGGACCCGGGCTTCATACCGGCAACCATCTCCGCCGTCACCAGCTCGGGGGCCTTCAAACAAAAAAAAACACGCCATACCGGTAGCAAACCGGAAAGAGAAAGGGAAACAGAGCAAGCGTTAGGGTAAGAGGACTAGGGCTAGGAGGGTGTGTGTGGGGGGGCGCATGCTACAATATAGGTCATCATTTTTTTCCTCGGAAACGGTTTCTGAACGACGGGGCTCCTTAACCCAAAATCGTCAGAAATTGGCCATTTTTTTTTGCGCGGTTCTCGTTGTGTACCTTAGGCCATGGAACTTTTCATCCGGAACGTACCAGTTTTAATTTTCTCCAAATCAGTTCTTGCCTTAGAGAGGCCTTAAGCTCCCAAAAAATGAGGGGTAGTATTAGAAAAAAAATGGCACACCTCTTTTGTGGCACGCGTTTGGGTCATATACGTCAGGCAACATGCGAGCAAAGGGAAAACGGGCGCTTTAAAAAGGATGCAGGGCGGGGTGTTCACACCAAAAACCTAGCGGTGTGGTGCCAGTCAAGAAAAAAAAAAAAAACATGTTTTGTCAGTAATGGGTGAAAGCGCTGTCTCCTGACAACTTTGGTACGGGTAGGGTGTTGGGGTAGGGTTTAGGGATAGGGTGGTAGGAATACGGTTCGGGTTTTCGTTTAAAGTTAGCGTTTAAAGGGTAGGGGTGAGGGGCTTAAAGTAGTAGGATTCGGGTTAAGGGTTCCCCATCTCTGATAGCCCACTCCTTTTTTCTCTGTCGATAACACTAGCGTGCGGTCGGTGCAGGCCTCTAAATCGTCGGAAGAACACAACTGCATCGTTGGGGTCAAAGCCTTCGCAGTGCCCTTACGAGGCACTAGCTCGAGATCACACAGAGTTACTACGGGAAAAGGAAACGGGACTAGGGGTTGGCTGGGGTTTAGGGCTAGGGTTTCCAGGTAGGCGTACGTTTTAGGGGTAGTGTTTAGGGTTAGGGTGGTAGGAATCGGGGTAGGATTAGGGTTAGGGTCAGGTTATACTAGGGTTTCGGGTAGGGGCAATTGTAGCGTTACAGCTCGACAGCCCTCAAAACCGCCCAGAGGTACGCATATAGCACGCTGGTAACAAAGGGAAGGGGACACCAATGGACTCAAGCCGCACACCCGAAATCAAAGGGAGCGAGGAAATTACATGGGGATCGGGATACGGGTATCATCGGGGGTGTGACACATCGGTAACAAACAATGAACTACGGTAGGAGAAGGGCTAGGAATAGCGGTAGGGATTGGGGCGAAGGGGGCGCAGCACATCGGCAATAAAAACTAAATGGTGGTAGGGGTGAGGGTACGGAAAATAGGGATCGAGGCCGGGGGGGGGGGGTCAAGGCCAGGAAATGAAGTCGGGAGGACGGCGGCGCGGGGTGGGGTTGGGGGGTGGTTGCAAATCATGCCTGGTAAGAATTTGTACGCATTCTATGATTGCACGCATTGTATGAAATGTATGAAACGCGTTATTTGTATGAATGGTATGAAGAGTACGAATAGTGTTTGGGTGAATTGTATGATTAGTACGACTTGTGCGAAATCCCCATAAACACACATCTCTACGAAATCGTGGACAGCCCCATCCACAGCAACGCCTGCCTCGGCGAAAAACTACCGCTACGGCGGTCAACCAACCACGATCACCCTGCCCCGCAAAAAATGTTGGAGGTGTCTCTATTAGGAGCAGGAAAGGTGTTCCGTCTCGAAAGGCATGCGCGGTCAACGGTCACCTGACGAAGGCAAGCAACAAGGGAAAGTGCCCCCTGCATCCCCCCTACCTACCCACCACCACGCCGTTCCCCTACTCGTAATCCCTCCATTTTTGTCCTTCCACTGCTTTGTGGTTCCAGTATTACGACAAGGGGTTTGAAGTAACGCTCTAACGCCTGACCTTATCCCTATTAAACCCAACCCCAACCCTTAGCCGACCTGTGCGGAAGTTGACCCGAAAAAAACTGACATAACAAGGAGAAAAAAAACGCAAAAAAAAAAAGTCGGCCATACCGGGATATAATTAATACCGGTAAAGTACACATTTTTTTTTGTTGCCTTTTCCATACTAGTGCTGTATGTACCAAACACTTGTTCACCGTTCCCGCGTATACTGCTGGCTGCTCTCGCGCTCACCGGCTTCCCGGGGATGAGCGCTGTGGTGATGATGATGTCCGAGTCCGCCGACACCTTCTTAAACAGCTGAGCTGCCGCCTGTCGGAGAGGTGTTGGAGTTGGTGATCCCCAAGACCATCAACAGCATAAAGACAATACATGAAAAAGTGAAAAATAGTAGCAAGTACCTGGTATCTCACACACTGAGAGGTGGGTGGGGTTCATTTAAGAGGAGCGAGCGCAAGAAACACGAAAGCGAGCAGACTATTCATGTATTTTTTTTCAACACACAAGAACTAAGATATGACATCCTTTGGAAAGTAGTACCTGGTACGTATACTAGAGAACACGCATGTATTCTAACAAGAATGAGAACAAAAACGATCACGATACCGACGATGGCAGCGATAACGATGGTGATAACAATAACGAATATCGATAAATGAAAATGACAACGATAACGCTACGCTAGGTTAGGTTAGGCTAGTCTGACCTCCTTCCAGCCGTCGCTCATCTCCTTGGCGTAGCCGCCGGCACCGCTGCCGTCTTCGTCATACTCCACCTAAGTCAATATCGCGTACAAACAAGTCCATAAGACAAACACGAGTTGACCAAACAATCAACAAATTAACGAGCGAGCGAACGAACAAACGAAGGAACCAACGAACCAAAAAAACGGATCGAACGAACACTAATTCTTCCAATATTTCCCTTTTCTCCTTCGGTCCTATTTCGTTGCTCAATTCCAAATTCCTCCTTTCCATGCTTCCCTCTCTCCCATTATTCCTCTCTTCTTTATTTCCTTCCTTTTTCCCTTTGTTTCTTCCATACTGTCTTTAGTCCTTCCTCATTCCCTTCCTTCCTTCTTCATTCCCTTCCGTGGTTCCTTGAGACGGCTGATGGATGGCTATCACAAATCGGTACATGAACAGATAATTGCGCCCTCGGGGACACACTAGCGGTGGTTGACCGATTGAGACGCGGTCCCAGTTCCCTCGACCTAAAAGAGCTCACTCATCCCTTCCTTCTTCCTTCCTTGCTTTGTCCACTTCATCTGCACCCACCACCACCACCACAACCACCACCACCACAACCACCACCACCACCACCACCACCACCACCAACCCCGCCTGCACCACCAACACCAACACCACCACCAACGTCACCAACAAACTTCGCTAACCCCACCGTGCTGTATCAATGCTTACTGCATATTGCTTCCCTCGTGCAGTACGGACTACAGGTACAAGAACCATTGTATCTTGAAAACATGTGGGCTCCTTGTGCTTATCACGTCCTCGGGAGGTCTTAAGTGGCAAACCTCGTAACTACCCAGTATAAGGTCCCATGTCGCCACTTGAGCCCCCCGAAGGATATTTTACTTGAGCTAACCATTTCACACGCACAAAACGCCTATAAATAGCGCGTGTACGCACAATTAGACGCAACTCGACAAGGAAAGAAAACGCCCAACCTTGTTCGCCATGAATAAGAAGACACACACCACCGTAGTGGAGAGGGGGGGGGGGACCTGCTATGTTACCCCCCAAGTGAGCTACGAAAAAGGGAGGGTGCCGAAGAAAAAACGGAAGAAGTTGCAGAGAAAACGCCAAAAAATAAGATGGGATTCGGAAAAAAGGAGAAAAAAAGGATTCCTCACCTGAAGGAACTCCGCCCCGAGGGACTCGATCTGCTCCCGCACAACGGGTCTGACATCGTACGCCCTGACGATGGCTCCCATCGCCTTAGCCTGGGCGATCGCCGCCAGACCCGCCACCCCGGCTCCCACCACGAGCACCTGCAACAACACACAACAAAACACAAAACAACGAACAGCGACATTCGTAATTCCCCATGTTTAGATGAGGTCTGTACCATATTAACACGCGTACTATACTGATTGTAGATGTTTCCCATGTTTGGATGTCTGAACCATACTGATGGATATCCACCGGTGTAGGTGTACTATATTTCTTCCGTCCGGGCGATCGCCGACAGACTGGCCACCCCGGTTCCCACCACAAGCATCTGCAAACAACACACAAAACGGTAGGCGGTATTCAAGATGTCCATTTATATTTACATATTTACAGAATGTTCAGGTATTTGGACCGATGACAATGGAAGGCCGATAGTTTGGCCAAAAAGTTTCCAAACTTTTTTTGCGTGTTATTTGCTGAAAGATTCCGGGTAGTATCGCTATGGGGGAAAAATGATTCAACATATTTTTTTCTGGCTCTTTTTTTTGGAAGTGCGGTCCAACAGGTCAATTTGTCTATTGTTCATCAAGCCATGATCAACATTGCCCACCAAACACGATTGACTTTCGATTTCGAGATAGAGACAACCCATGGTCACTCCTCTTCGTTCCGGACAAGGCCACATGAGTGTAGGTGACAGCGCTGAAGAGTTCATCTCGATCCATGCCCTAGGGCGTGAGAGGTTGCTTGTGTTGTCCTGTGGTCTTCCGTCACATCCTCTCAAAATTCTGTTTTTCGCCTGTTGGGAGACGATAGAGAGTTTTTGTCTCAGTTTTCTACACACCAGCCGCCCAATGTGTTCTTAACACAAGCCTGATCGGCGCCCGCCTGGTGGCGGATACCGGATTACCGGCCGTAGAGTGAGCTCTGTACACCGAGGGCGGGTCGGAGCACATAACGGGCTCGTCACGTTCAGAGTTCACGACGCTGTCGTTGATTTCGTCGAACGAAGTGTGTGGAGAACACGAAAATGCGGCGCGTCTAATCCAAGAGCTGCTTGAGAAATTCTCAGGCCGATGTTGACCAAGATCGCCGCGAGAAATCGCTTTTTTCCGGAATTCTGGAAATTTTCAAAACAAATAATTGGGTCCATAGGCGACCGTTAAGGCGAAGTTTGGCTGGGATCTTCCGGAATTTCAAACTTTGTGCCTTCCATTGTCACCGGTCTTACATGTATTCAGATATTTACAATGTTTCTAGACCGGTGCTGAAGTGAGGCCAACAGTTTGAAAAAAAAACTAAATTTCCGAAGATCCCAGCCTGGACGGTCGTCTATGGGCCCAATTTTGTAGAATTTGTTTTTGGAATTTGCATTTTCCAATTTTCCGGAAAAAAATGGCGATGTCGGCCAACAGCTGCAAGAGAAAAATGCCAAGCATATCTTGGATTAGACGCGGCGTGATTTCGTGCGCCCCCCACAATTCGTTCGACAAAATCAACGACAGCGTCGTGAAATATGAGCGTGGCCAGCTCGTTAGGGGCTCCGACCCTCCCTTGGTGTACAGCGCTCACTCTACGGTCTGTGATGTGTGGCGGGCGCCGATCAGGCTTCTGTTAAAAACACATTGTGGTACTTCGTCAGATAGCTCACCTTGGCAGGCTTTACGTTCCCCGCAGCGGTCATCTGTCCGCACAGGAGGCGGCCAAACTCGTGAGCTGCCTCGATAACGGCTCGGTATCCGGCGATGTTAGCCTGATGGATAAAAAAAAACATCGGAAGCGATAGGGGAGGGCAACAAATAAGTAAAATGAGCCGGTTTATCTTTGAATTGCCATGAACATGCCTTCCATCCATATTGCAACCCATATAATACAAGACAAGACATATATCAGGCATCAGGAATCATAAATACCCCAGAGTTGTCGCACGAAAGGCCGAGACGTTAATTTACGAAGCAGAATCGTCCCAGTCAAATTACATGGCACTTCGTATACCAGAGAGTTTTCATGTAAAACGCAGAGGCGTTCATCGTACCATTTCACCGCTTGTCGAGGCCGCTTCGTTTCGCGCAGGTGTCCTTCCCTTCCCTTTCCCCCAACCACCATCCCGGTGATTCCGAATTTTCGGTCTGTCGTCCATTTCCCTCTGCTGTCCTTTCCCTCCCCTCCGCCCCCCCTCCCCGCCCACCACCAACGGTGCTCTTGTCTTGAAAGGGATATGCGGCAAATGGTCAAATGACCTAAGGCAACAGACCACTGAGTAACCCCCTGTCCCCAGGCATGCTGCCGTACGACTGCAACATTTTTTTTCTGAAGCTCTTCACTTGAAGAGCTCTATACTACATACCATGCACTACACTATACACTATATACTATATACTCTATACTATGTGTTATATACCAGGTACCTCTTTCACAAAATCTGTTATGGAGGAAATTAAAAGTTACCCCCGACGAACAACCGCATACACAGTATATTACAGTATATGGAGCCTATCAATAGGCACAAAGTGAAGACATGTTGGAAAGAAAGAAAAAATGAAATCCCGACGATTTTGGGTTATAGCCCCTTTAAAGACCCAAAACCCCTCCCTATACCAACTCCAAGAAAAATTGTCCCCGAAAAGGACTTCCAGATGTAAAGGCGGAAAAGAGCCCCTTCCTCCAGAAAATGTTTCAGCCAAAAAGTGGTATACCTTAATACCTCTATCGTAGCACGCGTCCCCCATCCCTTACCTGCGAGCTAAGGGCGTCGTACGTCTGCCCCCTTGACAGAGTTCTGGGGATGCAGTCCATAGCCATCACCGTCGCGCCCTGACCTTCCAGCTGCTTGACCAGCTCATCGCTCTGCGCCGGGAACAGCAGGCTTATCAAAGTGCGGTTTTCCACAAGAGCAGCCTCCTCAGAGCTGGGGGGTTCCACCTGTCGCAAACGGCCGTGTAGGGCGGGGGATGGGGGGGGAAGGGGGTGGGAGCAGGGGTGGGAGTGAGATTGGTGGATGGTGATGTGGGTGGGGATGGTGGATGGGGACAAGGGAGTGTGAGGTGGGTCGGCGTGGAGGTGGGGGTGGTCTCACCTTCCGTCCCTCTCTCCCTCCCTCCGTCCCTCTTTCTCCCTCCGTTCTCTCTCTCTTTTCTACCCTCCCTCCCTCACTCACTCTCTCAGTCTTCTCCCCCCCCCGCCGCTCACCTTAACGACGATGTCGGACTTCCAGGCTTCGCCTGCTTGCACCACCGTCGCCCCGGCTTCCTCGTACGCAGCGTCCGTGAAACTGGCGGCCTGGCCCGCTCCCGCCTCCACCACTACACGAAATCCTTCCTTCATTAGCATGCGCACGGAGGCCGGGCTCTGGCCGACTCTTAAGGAGGGAAGGAGGTGGGGGGGGGGGCGGGGGCAGGAGGGTTAGAGGGGGGGGGGGGGGGAGGGGGAGGGGGGGTAGCAGGGAAGAGGCGGGGGTGAGGTTTAGGGAATGAGGGGGGGTAGACGGAGCGGGCGGAGACAGTCAGAAATATTGAAATCCAGGTCCCCCCTCAACACCAACCCTGGCGAATGAAGAGAAGTCGCCCACGCGCCCAGCGAGCGGGTGGCGTCGGCATATCGATGTTCCAGCAGATAATTGATTTCAATGTTCCCGGGGTGTGAGGTTTCCATTATTGAGGAGGCCTATTGAACAGTCAGTAGTACAACATAAAACGGACTACTTGCTGGTGGTACCCAAGACAGAGCGCTGGCTGTAAACATTAAAAAATAGCTGGCGTGCCGTACATGCACTCAGAATTGCGCCGCATGAATTCAGCGCGGACGAACGGCTAAAACACTGGGGGGATAAACGGTGTTCCGCAGCCGACTGAACTTCGCCGGCGCTACGATAAATCACATCGAACTATTGCCACAACAACAACAACAACAACAACAACAACAGTGGCAGTGTGCGGAGTAGTACCGGTTGCGGCGGAAGTGCTGTTTTTCGGGGCTGGCACATACGGGCACTAGTGAGGGACCCCTACTACTGCAGTGTCACCGAGAGCAGCAAAATTAATACTAACCAACAGCCTTGAGGAACATGTATAAGCGAAAAAACAAATGAGTAACGAGCGGCCAGTGTATCAGGCGAAGATGACTGTCGCCTCCAAATGAATCGAACTCAAAGCTGACGTGTTTCGAACAGTTTTATAAAATGAGAAACGAGGTCTTTAGCATGCTCATGCTGGATCACTTGGACGATTGACCAAAACAAATCCAAGCGCGAGAGCGCAACCTATGACACGATACATGAGTGTCGTGCAAGCCCCTTGCATTGGACACCGGCATATACACCACCACTTGGGTGTAACCCTACTCACTTTTTTTTCTAGTGCTCATCCCTTCTGCTATGTTCGTACTTCGAAGTTATTTTCTCTCTCCTTCTCCCCTCCCTAGTCGTAACCCAGACACGGGGTCACCAAGCAGGCTCCCTCCCGCCTCCCCACAACGGTACGCGCCTTTATTTTTTATCGCAAGCATACTCCATCTATGTTTTCCCTCGTCGACTCGCATCGAAGTGCGCTACCAACATGTGACGGCGTTTTTTGCGGGCGATCCGAAAATTACCCCTCAGTTACTTGACTTCGTATGATGTTGTTGTTGTTGTTGTTGTTGTTCTCACATTAACTCGCATAACCAAGTCCGTGGTCACAGGACAGGCTCCAGTCACTCTGTATGATATGTGTCTACGGCTGATGCAATACGTTTTCGTCGGATCAAAACACCACCCCCTAACCTACCAGTAGCAGTCCGCGGCGCTTCGTGTGGTCAACCCAGTATTCGTCACTTTTGTTTGATTTGTCGTTGTTTCCTTCTCTTAACCCCTTTACAACTGCACCCGATTTGGTTTCGAGGGACAAACTACTTGGGCTGCCACTATCGCCATAACAAAAACGGCTAAAAGTCCCAAAAAACGGTCAACAGCAGCATCACAAGTATCGGTCAACTGCAGCATCACAAGTATCGAGCGCACCTCCGCTCTCCCGGCGTTGACTCCTTGACCACCCCAACCGTGATCTCTCCGTAAGGCACGCCTTTCTTCCCCTCTTCGATCTCTTCCGCCTGAGAGGGCAGAGACACAGACCCGATGTCTTCCACCGTAGCTCGGGTCTCGAACAAGGACCGGCGGCTAGCAGCCAAGGTCGACTGCTGGTAGAGGGGCAGAAGAGGCTGCTGCTGCTGCTGCTGCCGCCGCCGCCGCCCGGCATCCCTTTCTGGCCTGTGGAGGGTGGGCGTGGGGGTGAGTATGGGGATGGGCGAGGGGTTGGGGGTCGGGGTTGAGGGTGGGAGTAAGGGCTGGGGTGGGGATGGACGAGAGGTTGTGGTTGGGGTTGAGGTCGGGGTTGAGGTTGGGGTTGAGGTCGGGGTTGGGGTTGGGGTTGGGGTTAAGGTTAGGGTTGGGGTTGGGGTGGGGGTGGGAATGGGGGTCGGGGTGGGGGTGGCGGTAGAAATGGAAGCGGAAGTCGGGGCACAGAAAGCGGTTAAGGCCGCGGGGGATCTCTAAGGAATGTTTTGTCAACTACGCGCGAGTAGGTGAGCAGCTGCAGCTGTCTGCAAGTGAAGCGCACACGTTCAGTTTGATGGAGGTTGTTTTTTCCGTTTAATTTCGTGTCTTCATAACTTCGACCAATTCCAACCACAACTACCGAAAACCAACCCAAAGTCGAGTCATAGACCTCCATTGACAAAGCGCGGACGGCCAATCTGGACACACTAATCACCAGCTGATATTATAAGGATACCACACAAAAAGTAACGCCCGCTCTCGCTGGCACGCTAGCACGAACCACTCACAAGCTAAAGGTCGTAAGGTCGAAATGCATCGTGTTGAAAAATGCGGCGAAATTGACTGTTCCGAAAACGTATCAAGAATTCAGAGTGAGCCGGAAACCCGGGAATGGGGGGTGGATATGATGTCCCGCGGTGGGGTAGGGTCGGGTAAGGTTGGGCGGGTAGGGGTGGGGGTAGGGATACTACTGTAGGAAGGAACGGGAGGAACGGGAAGGTAAGGTAGGGGTAGCGTCGAGTAGAGGGTATCGTAGGGTAGGATAGATTGGAGTGGGATTAGGGGGGGGGGGGGGGCGTAGTGAGCAGTACAGTAGGTGCAGCAGCGACAAGAAGCAAGAGCTCTACCACTGCTGTAGCTATTACCTGGTATACGAGTAGGACATGTTTGTTCCACGTCTACCCTTTGCTTTGCGATATTAAAAGCATATTCGTAAGAATAAAAATACACTCCAGCTGTGTGAGATCGACGATTTATTTCGTCGAAACTCACCTTTGCAAGCTCTGTGTGATCGCGCAAATGTATCATAAAAAAGTAAAATACACTTCAGCTGTGAGATCGACCAAAAATGTGTTTTTGATCAAAACTCAGATTTGCAAGCTGCGTGTGATACTTCGATCGCGCGTATTACGGGGTGTATACCCTCGTGAAGGATGCAGGTCGGTGACTCCGCTGCCAATGCCAGGGTCAACAGGACTAAGACGTTCAGCCTTGTCCTGCGCACGGAAAGTGTATAACCCGCGTGAGGGGCACAAAACCAGACATCTATCTGCAGAATGCAGTATGCATTGAACAATAAGTGCTATACAAGTAGTGTGAGTCAGCTTTTGCAGTGTATATGGCGAAGGGAGGAGGACACCATTTAGTATAGGGGATTAATATATTCTCCAAGAGAAAAAACGCGCAACCGGAGTATCACGCAGCTTGCAAAGGATGAATAGCGATCGAACTCACACCTGACGTATTTTATATTCTTTTAGCATGACCAAGCATACAAAATCCAGTCGCGCAGTCAGCACGAGGAGCATGGAAACGGAGACATGGACAAAAGAACACAGAACCGTAAAATTCTCACGTCGTATGTAAACTACGAGTATCTGAATTGTATCCGTACATGTAACGTTTTCTTGTGCGCGAAATCACACAATTACTGCTGCTGTATCATACTACTGCTTGTTTGGGTGTGACATCAGCCGTCGACGCTTAGTCAGCGGCGTGATTGGCACCACAGCAATCGTAGTGGGGGGCCTACACAAGGCGGTTGGAATAAGGCGGCCACTCGAAAGGGCGGATGGAATCGATTGGCGCAACTGCAACTCTGAATACAAGTGGCCTGTAAGAATACGGAGGGCGGTCTCTCGATGTAGGGAGGGCGGTCAAAATCTCCATCCCTTCGCACTATATTAATCATTAGATATTAACGGCGTCCCCGATGGAGCAGTTCGTGAATCTCGCCCCTACGGACGCCGAGGTCGCGGGTTCAAGTGTCACGAGGTGCATACTCGTGCTCGTAGGGACTCTATCTTGCGTACAGCTTAGAAATTAACGATAAAGCGCGAGAGCCTGTTGGCAAAATTCGATGAAAATCGACGAGCACAAAAAGCTGAGAAGTGGAGTGCTGAACCCTACGCGCGTTAACAACGAAGGTAAGTACCGCGGGGGAGGAGACACCTGTGACCACGGCTTGTCCAGAACGTCGCTGAACGTAAAACCTCTCAACGGTACGAAGTAGAGCTCGGGAGTAGCGCGACGACAGCTCCGCGACGAACACACACGCCGTAAGTTCAGTTGATTTAGGCCCCACCTATTTGTTACAATTGGTCTGGTGTGCTTGTTCGCTTGCGGGTTTACTGCGGTTCATTGCATGGCCGAATCACCTTGCTGTATGTGCAATGCTGTATGTGCAATGCTGTACAAGTATGTGCAATATATTTAGCTTGTGACCACAGAGCTCGTCTTTCCAGGAGGCATCGGCGCGGACACTGGCTATGCTGGATGTAGCTGCGTGGAAATATCAGTTTTAATGTGAAGAACACGCACACTATTAATACTGTCCCCTGAAGAACACGCACACTATTGATACTGTCCCCTGACGACGGCATTCTTGGTACACTACAAAGCAGTCTACGTGCCTCTCAGCTACGTGTTTGCCACCCACAGCACACCGCGGATGCGTTCACCCTGCGCAATAAGTCTTTGTTTTTTGGGTGTAGACTTTTATTCTCGAATGCTGTATGAACATCAACATATTAGATAACTAGTGATACTCTGTATTCGTACTCCTCCCGATATTAAAGCGGGGGAACATGCAAAATACACCACCTACCACACATATAATAGAGCAGTATGGTGGGAACTACAGTTATAAATTTATAAAATGGATGTGATGTTAGATCTAGCCGAAAATTCCCCACCTAAAGTAAAAATAACAACACCAACCATTGTCGTGGTGGAGAAAAACAAAACCTATACGTACGTACCCGGTGTATATTCATTCTTCCCCCCCCCCCCCTACCCCCCCCTACAACGCCCCCTCCTCCCCACCACCCGCACGATCGCCTAGACCTAGCCCCACGCGCACAACAAGCCCCTGCATATATGATTAATACGCGCCATCGGAGTCCAAATATCTGATCTCACAGCCGGAGTGTATGTGAATATTACTATAAAAAATGAAAATATACTCCAGCTGTGAGATCGAAGATTTCGTCGAAACCCATCTTTGCAAGCTGTGTGTGATACTCCGATCGCGCGCATTACGAGTTGTGTGTCCTCATTAAGGATATAGGTCGGCGACTCCCCTTACAATACAGTGTAGCTATCAGGGTCAACAGGATGATTTTAGTCAGTCTGTGCGCGGAAACTATAAAACCCGTTTCTGAGGGGGACAAAATCTGACAGCTGTGAAGGGAAATGTATCCTTTTATCAAGTGAATCTTGTAAGTCGAATAACCGGTGTGGGGGGTGGGGCGGAGTTTTGAAGGACGTGGGGGCCTGGTTTTGATCAAAAGCGAGCGGGTTTGGAGGGGGGGGGGGGGGGGAAACCTAAACCTTCAAAACTCTGCCCCCCCCCCCCCCCCCGCTCCTCTCTTTTTTTTTTTATATTCTCGCTCTTCCTTGCTCAAACGCCCCACCTAATATCGAAACCCGCCCGAGTAATAAACACTTTCACGCACTGGATATCACGTCATTATCTTTCTAGAGCCATCCATGCCGCTGCTTCCCCGCCCCCCCCCCCCCCCCCCCCCCCGCCCGCCCCCAACGCCCCCTCCTTCCCCACCACCCGCACCATCGCCTAGACCTAGCTAGCACCATACGTGTAGCAAACCCCTACATCTATGCCACCTAAAGCCCTTCCCCCCCCCTCCCCCCCACCTCCCCCCACCCCCCTCCCCCACCCCCTCGAACACTCCTCCCTCTACTCACTGGTTGTACGACTTACAGAATATACATGATAAACTGGTGCATTCTTTCCGAAACCGCCACATTTATACCCTTAAAAGAATGTATAGTTTCCACGCACAGATTGAGCTGCCCCGCCCGCCCCGCCCCCGCCCCCCCCCCATGATAAACAGGTGCATTTTTTTCCAAAACCGTCAGATGTATCCCCTTGAAGGATTTATAGTTTACAAGCACAAATTGAGCTGCCCCGCCCGTCCCCCCCCCCCCCCTCCCCCCACCCCACCCCCGCTCCCTTTCGATCAAAACCAGGCCCCCACGTCCTTCAAAACTCCGCCCTCCCCTCACCGGTTATTCGACTTACAGGATTCACTTGATAAACGGATGCATTTCCTTCCACAGCTGTCAGATTTTGTCCCCCTCAGAAACGGATTTTATAGTTTCCGCGCACAGACCGACTAACATCACCCTGTTGACCCTGATAGCTACACTGTAGTTGCAAGGGGAGTCGCCGACCTATATCCTTAATGAGGGCACACAACGCGTACTACGCGCGATCGGAGTATCACACAAAGCTTGCAAAGATGAGTTTCGACAAAATATTCCATTTAACAGCTAGAGTGTATTTTCATTTTTAAAATATATTGAAAAAAAAAAAAAATAGAACCCCTCCCAATAAAAACTCACTCATATAGACATACTAACTTAGATCTTTTTTCTGAAAGTGCTCGGTTGGCACCTCCCTGGCATCTCCGGGGGTCCCACTTCGACACCGCCTCCGTGCATTACTTGCGCGGTACAGCTTTTCTTTGGTTTCTTGCTCGGCCTTTATTGTTTTTGTTTCTGGTCGTTTTGCCAGTTGATTCTTGACTTTTCAGCTGCTTCCTGCAAATTTGGTTTTTCTGCCAACACGATTTTGAACTTTTTCGCGATTTTTCTTCCTTTTTGTCTAGCAACTTGAACTTCCTACCATTTGCCGCTAATTTGCCGCCTGTGCATTAGATGCGGAACGGTCCAGCTTTAGCTTTTCTTCGATTCCCACCATTTGTTTTGTACTTGACGAAGTTTCATCAGCTGAGATCTGGGCTTGGCTCATCAGCTCCGCACCGCCCAGCACCCCATCGCAGCGCTATAGCTCACAGCAACGCAGCGCCGTGCAGTGCTCTGCGATGCCCTGCTGCTCAGCTCAGCAGCGCACCGCAGCGCAGCGCTTTGCCGTGCTCTGCCATGCTGCGTGCTTTGCTGTACTTTTTCACTAGTTCGCACATGCCAACAATATTCGAAGTATCATACCACGTACCGGTACTATTAATACTACACCAGGTTTGCACATATGACGTTATTGGATCACAAACAATGCACCCCCAACTCAGTTCAGCACGGCTATATATAGCTCAGAAGCGCAGCGCAGCGCAGTGCGGTGCCGTGCCTTGCCCTTCGTTTTGCGGTGCTGTGTCGTGCGGCGCTGTGCGTTCTTTTGCACATACGGCAGCAGTTACTAGTAGTTGTAGTACCAGGTACGATACAGATACCAGGTATATGTACGTGTTTTGTGTACTCGTCTTTTTGCTTTCTTCAATTGTCCTCTCTCGGTCCGCATGCCCCCTTCCCCCCGCAAATATCGCACGTACTGCCGTTCACAACGTGACATCAACAAGCACACAGCACAGCGCAGGGCAATTAGCTCTACACAAGCACCTCTTGGCAATATCACAAGGTATCAGTTCCCTTTTCGCACCAAATAATCACGGGCCTCCCTTCCTGCCCCATTTATTTACATGTTTCAGTTGGTTGCATTCTTTCTTGCGCGAGCGTAGCGGGCGGCGTCAGCAGCCTTGCGGAGCGGAGCCCTGTGATTCCATTAGAACCACACAGAGTACCACTAGGTACCGTTGGTGCGTGTGTGTACTCGTCTTTTTGCTTTTTCGTCGTTGGTTTTGTTCTCCATCTCGGTCCTCGTCGCGATTTTTTCTTCGCAAACTACACCCGTACTACTGCCGATCGAAACGTGACATCGCCAACATACAGCACAGCACAGACAGGGCAATCAGCTCCGCACAAGTAGCTCTTGCCATTATCAAATCGCTAGTCGCACTAAATCATGGGCCTCCTCTTTCTGCCCCCTTTTATTAGTTGAAATCTTCCTTGCGCGAACGTAGCGGGCGGCGTCAGCCACCCGCGGAATGGAGCCACTGTAGCTTATTACAAGTACCAACAAGATTATCACTCCCCAACAACGCAGCTTGCAAAGATAAGTACCAACAAGATTATCACTCCCCAACAACGCAGCTTGCAAAGATAGTACTGACCCGAAATTCGTCGAACTCACGGCCGACGTCCTTGAAATATTTTCTAAATAAATAGGAGGCAGTGGCGAGACTTTCGACCAGCTCTTTCATTGCTTCTCTGCTCTGAATATGCATGTGCATACCGGTAGAAGAGAAAGAGTAAACTTCACGCTCTTCACTCTTCGTTTGCCTCGCGTCCTCCTACAAGTGCAGAGCAGTCTACGTACCGCGCTACTGGCCGTCTGCCCACGTTGTTTGCCTGTTGCGTCTGTAGCGACTACCGATTGCTTTATCTTTCAGTACATCTATTAATAGCACGTCGTCAGAATCAGCTGTGAGCGGCAGACGCACCCATTGTAGCTAGCAGCGACGAGAACTTCGATAGGCTCGTGTACGATTCCTCCTTTGCTTTTTGAATATATGTACCTGTACCCGGTACAGCGTACAGCAAGCATACCCTTCCTACGAGTATTCTTTTTCGCTCTGTAAGGCTGGGCGGCTGGCCCACTAGCCACCTACGTCAGACGCGCACTGACTGCACCAAACCAAACTCTCAACTCTTTTTGCGCATTTTAACTTGGCAGAACCAGAGCATTGCAACACACATGCATGCAGGCGGACACATGCATGCAACTTATGTGACCCAACACGAAGCAAAGACACACGCTCCTGCCCCCCTGGGTATGAGCGGAGGCACGAGGCACTAGGGTGCGATGACCAGACACTTGAAACGCGCACATACATTACGCCACTCATATCGACGCGATCGGATGACAGGGTTGCCGGCTGGTGACTGGTGACAAATATGACCAACCAAGTTGAATAAATACCCAAATCATGATGACACACCAACATCATTGTCAAACAATGTTCGATGGCAGCGGGCCATAAACGCTTCCACCACGACCTACATCGACAAGTCGCATGCGCGCGCAGGACACTCACCTGGTGTTGAGGGTCCATGGACTTCGGTGGGAGGATGCAACTGAGGAGGAGAGAGAGGCAGGCCGGCCTGCTGCCGGAGGCGTCAAAACCCATGCGTGCCCCGCCGGAACAGAGCAGATGAAGATCGAAACCAGGCAGAGAGCCAGCCTGGGGGCAAAGGAGGAAGAGGGCGCCGCCCCCTTTGCACTCGACGCCGGCATGCTTTTCTGCCTATACGGGACTCCGGGCTGCTGTAATTATCACGCGGAGGCAAGGTGTTGGGACTGGCTTCCCTGGCAACGAGATTGGACCTCCCTACGAACGTACAGCAGTAGGCTACGGAGAGGTTTGTGATAGCCTACTCGTTTGGCTCATAAGAAGACAAGACACAACAACGCTTGTGGAGGGGACACGAGGGAGAAAGTTCGTGCTGCGATTAATGTGCAGGATAATGGAAACAAATAATTGGTTAAAACTATCCCGTTATACGATATGTATTGGTTGTTTCAGCCCGAAGAGTGTAGGGGAATCTTGGGTCCCCCCGCGTCCCAAGAAGAGTGAACGCCGCAAAAGAACCTGGCCGCAAACGAGCGAGCTTCTTCTCAGCCAACACACACGCCGTGACGCCGTGGTTGCTGCTGCACATCCTTCCCAAGGCCTCCTCGCGCAAAGGACTCTCCTTCATGATGCTCGGCCTGGTACAGTTTGCCTTGGCGACGCTAGCCCTGGCCTCTTCCGCAGGTACGTGCTGTAGACAAGCAAAGCTTCTTTCCAACTTCTGCTATTTATAGAACAAGAGTTTCCCTTTGCAACAAAACCGAGAAAACACAGTAAAACATGTGGTGCACCTATGTTCGGGTTTCTGGTAGGGTGACCCTTTCACGGGCCACCTCTCTCCACGGCAGCACCACTGCTGCAGCATGCGCTGCTGTTGAGAGGCAGTAAGGCACCACTGCTGCTGTGCTGCAATGCTCCAAGTCGAACCGACGAGTCGTGGGTCCCACACATCAAGGCTCGCGTTTCTCCTGCGACATGCCCAAATCAGAGCATCCCACCGGTTCAAGGGCCGTTGCCCGGTTGCGTATTTCCGAGACTAGAGACCCGGTTGTACCTGATGATACCACCCACGGCAATTCTGCGTCTGGTGCTCTTCTCTCACTGACTGTATATACTTATCATTTCCTCGCCTTGGCCTCAGTTTTTGCGCCGACTAACCAGAAAAATCTGCCCCTTCTGTTGTGAACCGCCTCTGCCCTTCCACGTGCCAACAGCCGCTAGCTCGGCTCCTGTACCTGGATCTGCTTGGGTTCAGGTGAGCCAACATCACCAAGACGACCTTTTAGCACTGCACTCCCGTTGTGGGATCAAATCACTTGGATTTAGAGCTGGATTTGTGGTTCCGTGACAGCAGTGCAGTAGGTAAAAGACCTTGTTAGGCTTTGCGCGCTGAGTTCGGGGTAGATTGAGTAGATTACTGGAAAGCCGGAAGGCGGTGATTGAGATCGCGGCGCTCTTGTCCGCCGACGTGTCCTATAGTCTAACTCTCTATTTCTTCCTCTTTTTCTCCACTTCTCTGGTGCTTCTGGAGAGCTTCGGCGCGGCGACCGAACTAATGTTGAGTTATGCCCACAGGCACAAAAATGACGGTGCATGGTACAACGCAACGTGCTTGCGAGTACGGAACATGAACATCAGTCATGTTTTATGAAATTGTGCGGTGGATATTTGTCTGCGTTGTTACTTGCCGTAGATAGCAGCTATTTAATACTTCGAAGTAAATGGCAGCTCCAAACAAAAGCGGCCTTCCTATTATATCCCTGGCATCCATAAAAATGCCAAAGCCAAGTGTGGCGAAAATGGATTCCAGCGCTCGCGGCACATCCACACACCCTACAGCAGCCTTACTGCAGTAACATATATACAGCAGCAGTGTCCAGCTCCGTGGACCATCGTGTGCGCCCGCTGCCCGTCGTCGACTCTACGTACAACACAACAGCGTATGGCACCACCTGTATTTATGGTGTACTTCGTGTATGTACAATGGATGATTTTGACACATTTATTGGTTCTGTAACTGGAGATGGAGAAGGCAGGAGGGCTAAATACTCTAAGCTCGTACTACAGCCAACAGGCCATTTGTTGGTCATGATAATGAAAAAAAAAGAAAAAAAATCACTCTGGCTGTGAGATCGAAGATTTCGTCGAAACTCATCTTTGCAACCTGTGTGTGATACTCCGATCGCGCGTATTGCGGGTTGTGTGTCCTCATTAAGGATATAGGTCGGCGACTGCCCTTGGAACTACAGGGTTGCTATCAGGGTCAACAGGGTGATGTTAGTCAGTCTGTGCGCGGAAACTATAAACCCGTTTTTTGGGGGGACAAAATCTGACAGCTGTGGAAGGAAATGCATCAGTTTATCAAGTGTATCCTACAAGTCGTATAACCGGCGAGGGGAGGACAGAGTTTTGAAAGTCGTGGGGGCATGGGTCTGAACAAAAGTCAGCGCGGGGGGGGGGGACGGGCGGGGCAACTCAATCTGTGCGTGGAAACTATAAATCCTTTAAGGGGATAAATCTGACGGTTTTGCAAGGAATGCATCTGTTTATCATGTATATCCTGTAAGTCGTTCAACCAGTGAGGATCTGACCCTCCGCCCCCAACCACCCGTCCTGTTTTTCGTTTTGCTCGTTCCCCTCCCAACCTTTGCATCCTCTCATTTTTAACTACGCCCAGCGCTCCGCCGCCCCCGCCACGAGCGGCGCCCTTAAGCCTGTCGAGGCGGCCTTGCTCGCCCGGGGGGGAGACATCTTGCCGCCCCCGGCACTGTACGCCAATGCCGTTGAGATCGGTGCTAAGAAGGGTGCGGGTGCGCCGGTGGACACCTTTCTCCTCGGTATTATCTCGGGGTGCCACATCGCCTTTGGTGGCCTGCTGGCGGTGACCATCGGGGGTAGCCTCCCCGCCATGAAGGTGTGGGGGGGGGGGGGGGGGGGGACGGAGAGGGGGGGGGCAGTACTCATTCCATGCATAGCCGAAGTGTCAAGACCCTTGACTCTCGCATCCTTGCAATGCCGGGACGGGGCATGTCGGGTTTTCACTCACCAGGCATACATCGCATCCACCAAGCGCGAAGCGCCGTGAGGTGTTCGGCGAGTCGCATGGAGGGTGATCTGCATCCTGCGAAGAACCTCTTGCGAGGCGAGCTTCCGCGCCTTGTGCACTCGTTCTTGCATATCGGATGACATCTTCGAATGGGTTTATTTATTTTCTGGTGTGGCCACTTCTAGAAACAGTAATGGAAAAAAAACGAATAAAAAGGACGGTACCCTGTGGTCTAGCTCCCGTAGTGAAAGGCGTGTTTTACAGCGGCGATGCCAACCGACGCCAACCCCAGCAAGAACGGAAGGGGAGGGGGGGGTGTTGGTTATGTAGCACTACCCACCGGGCTAAGTACACACGTGACTACGTGGGCCAGTGGGTAGTTCTACTTAACCAACAGGGGGGGGTACTAATTATTGATTTAACCATTGACCACGCACCCCTTTGGAGACGGAGCACCGTTCCTACTCCAAATGGAGACACCTCCAACATTTGGGCGCTCATTACGTGTCTTCCATATATCAGGTATTCTTTTTCTTTTTATTTTACCTCCTTCCTCTTTGGCCGTCTGTTTCCACGATCGATCTCCTAGGATAGCTATCATTTTCTCGCTACTATCTAAGGTACCAAACTCATCCATGTCGGGAAGGGAAGAGGTAGCAGAGTAGAGTATGACATAGTAGTCTATAGCGGTGGGGTAGTCATTACTCGTGGTCTAGTCGGAGACCATTGAAGTACAGTCTTGAGAGTACCTAGTAGAGTGTTAATGATGAAGTGGAGTAGGGTAGAGTAATTGAGCAGTAGTCCGCCGAGATCGATGCTAAGAGCTCTGCTAGTGCGCGGTGGATACGTGCGGAAATCCTGGGTATTCTGTCGGGGTGTCGCGTCGCGTTAGGTGGCCTGTTGGCCGTGACCATCGGGGGTAACCTCCCGACCACGAGGTGTGGGTGGGGCTGGGGGAAGGGGCTGGGGGGGCGGGTAGAGTGGATTAGTAGAAAGTATTATAGTAGCCTGGAGCAGTAGCCTAGAGGAGTAGAGTAGAAAACAATATTGGAGTATATCATTAGAATGCAGTGAAAGCAGAAGACTATAAAGTAGAGTACAGTAGTTTAAAGTTAAAGGAGAAGAGAGGGGAGTGTACTGCAACACAACCTGTGCAGTACTGCACCGTACTGTGCCGTTTTATGCTGTGCTGTGCTGTGCTGTGCTGTGTTGTGCTGTGCTGTGCTGTTATGCTGTGCTGTGCTGTATTATGCTGTGCTGTGCTGTGTTATGCTGTGCTGTGTTGTGCTGTACTGTACTCTGTGCTGTGTTGTGCTGTGTTGTGCTGTGTTGTGCTGTGTTGTACTGTACTGCTGTACTGTGTTGTACTACTGTACTGTACTGTACTGTACTGTACTGTACTGTACTGTACTGTACTGTACTGTACTGTACTGTACCGTACCGTACTGTACTGTACCGTACTGTACTGTACTGTACTGTACTGTACTGTACCGTACTGTACTGTACTGTACTGTACTGTACTGTACTGTACTGTACTGTACTGTACTGTACTGTACTGTACTGTACTGTACTGTACTGTACTGTACTGTACTGTACTGTACTGTACCGTACCGTACTGTACTGTACCGTACTGTACTGTACTGTACTGTACTGTACTGTACTGTACTGTACTGTACTGTACTGTACTGTACTGTACTGTACTGTACTGTACTGTACTGTACTGTACTGTACTGTACTGTACTGTACTGTACTGTACTGTACTGTACTGTACTGTACTGTACTGTACTGTACTGTACTGTACTGTACTGTACTGTACTGTACTGTACTGTACTGTACTGTACTGTACTGTACTGTACTGTACTGTACTGTACTGTACTGTACTGTACTGTACTGTACTGTACTGTACTGTACTGTACTGTACTGTACTGTACGGCTGTACTGTGTGTTCTGTACAGTACCTGTGTGTTCTGTACAGTACCGTACGGTACCGCTCCACTCACCGGCCACTAAACACGAGCGCCTACGATAATTACTATTATGACATCATGGGTACGTATCAAACTCTCAGTGCGTAGCTCTGCCGTTTGTTGCATCATAGCTCTAACCCATTCGACTTCCCCTTTAGGGAGAATCTGCGTCGGCAGATACTACGATTTTCAGATGAATCGTTTTCTCTTCACCTCCCCCCCCTCCCCCCCCTCCCCCAAGATTAACTCCTACCCTTGTATAAAAGTGCGCCCTCGTTTGCAGGGACAAGGTGGGATGATTTTCGCAGTAGAAACATAGTTTACCTTATACTTCTCGCATGCATTGCTTTTTTTCGACCCGCTTGAACACAGACCGCAAACCCAGGTCTGCAGAAGCTCCTCTTCGGGCTCTTCGGGCTCCCGTTCGGGTTGTACATGGTGCTCACCTCTGGTGGGGAGCTTTTCACCGGCAACACGGCTTTTCTAACTGCCGCTGTCATCGAGGGAAGAGCCACCGTCCAGTGAGAACGTTGTATTTTTGTGTTTGCGTCGGCGTTTATTTTATTTCCAAGATTTTCAGCAGTAGCAGCAGCAGCAGCAGCAAATGTAGGAATTGTGTGTACGGTGTACCTGGTAGTATGATTTATGAACTGTGATGGATAATGTGTTATACCCTGGCACGGTGGTTTGAGAGGCTTTGCCGTCGACGTTAGTCAAGGTGATGCACGGTGCGAGAGGATAGCCTGGAAGACGAAGTGCTTCCGAGATGTATGTAGAGAAGATGTTGAATAGTACAACGGTGGCGCTTAATTTGGCCAATACACACAGATATAAACCGCAAAGTTGCAAGAGCCCAGACGACGGCTGCTTCCCAGAGATGACCAGGACAGCTATGATCCGGAAAGATCTACAAGAAAGAGCCACACGAGAGAGTGAACTACCTGGATATCAAGCGGAGAATCCTACCGAAGTAATTCCTCCGCACACATACGTACGTTACACTCGAACCGACACATATGAGATAAACGATACACAAGAGCAGTGCTACTGAACATTGACTCATAATGGCTGTGCTAACATTTCCATAACATGAACACTTGTCAGTAGTTGGTTTACCGGAATCTCGTACCAGATATCTTTCTGAGCGGTTTATGTGTTTGTGATGTTTTGGCGGGGAAGCGTTGTGTGTATACGTATAATACTTCCAGAGGGACAAAGTTAACATTTGTAACTCCTATACACCCTACCCTACCCTACCTTACCCTATCCTACCCCACCCTAACCCACCCTACCCTAACCTACCCTACCCTGCTCTGACCGACCCTACCGTACCCTAGCCTAGCCTACCCTACCCTACCTCACCCTGCCTTACCCTACCCTACCCTATCTTACCCTAACCTCTCTTACCCTACCCTCTCTTACCCTACTCTACCCTACCCTACCCTGCCCTACCCTACCCTACCCTACCCTACCCTGCCCTGCCCTGCCCTGCCCTGCGCTGTCCTGCCCAGGGGTCTGCTGAAGAACTGGACCCTCTCCTACGTCGGGAACCTGATGGGCTCTTTGCTGCTGGCCAAGCTGGTCACAGCGGCGGGGCTTAACTCGGCGCCTACTGCGGCGGCCGCTATCACGGTCGGCAAGGTGGCAGGACCGTTCTTCCAGACGTTCCTCAAGGGTATCGTCTGCAACTGGATGGTGTGCATGGCAGGTGTGTCGGTATGGTTAGCGTGTGGGGTGGAGGGACCGAAGGAGGCGGGGCTAGCGTGGGGTGGGATGGAGGGAGGTGGGTTGGGGCCGGGTGGGGTGGGGTTTGAGGGGGTGGAGGGCGGTGATAAGCGTCGAACGTCTCTCCGATGTCCGTGTCCGTCCACTGTTTAGCGGTGGTGGAGTGGGGCGGGGTAGGGTGGGGTGGGTCCAGCGTTCCTCCGATGTCCTCGCTCATCAACTGTCGAGCAGTGGTGAGGTGGCGGGCGGGGCGGGGCTGGTTTGGGTGGGGTGGGTGGAGGAGGATGGAGGGGTGGGGGTGGGGGGTGGAAAGTGAAATGTGTGGGCAGGCGCGAAACGCGCGGTGCCGTGGCGTACGAAGGATGCATGCCTGTTTGCTCGTTTGGTTGTGAGCTTGTTAGCTTGTTGGCTTGTTTCCTCGTGAGCTGGCGAAGCTTGCTTACAAGTTCACGCGGGGCTTGATAACTCTCGCAAGGGGGTGCAAGGCTTGGCTGCAACGGTTGGCGTGTAAGAGCGCAGTGGGCAGATGGAGGCAACGTCTCCCCCCCCCCCGGCTGGACGATGCGTCCTTGCTGTCATCGCTGTTTTTCTGTCTTCTTTTTTTCCTCCGAATCTTTTGTGTTGTTAACCTCTCAGTTTCTTGCTACCCTCCTCGGCGGTGAAAGCACCCCCCCTCCCCGGCATCGTTGGAATGCGAGGGTCTATGATCCTTAGGACTACAGTCATGCATCCTTCCCGCATTGTAGGAATGTGAGGGTCTATGATCCTAAGGACTGCAGTCATTCATGACAGTGATTAGCCCCATCCCCCCTTCTCTCAACCCACGACCTCACGCATCTGTCCTGCTGTTCTTGATCGTTCTTGGTCGTTCTTGTTGCTCTCTCCCCTTTCTCTCTTTCCTTTTCCTGCCACCTCATGGTCTTGGATCTGCCGCGGATATGAAACGAACCCGCTTGTGCTTCTTGTTGGCTCTGCTGCCTGCCGCGGGATTGAAACTAAATCAAAACGCAACGGTGTGGAAAAACGTAACAGTTTGGATCGCCACTGGCGCGTCCTCCCTGACGGAGAAGTACCTGGCGATGGTACTGCCTGTTTCTGCCTTCGTGGCGTTCGGGGCCGAGCACTCGGTAAGTACCAGCGTCTCGAACAAAAAAAGAAGACAACGATAAAAGCTTATATCTGGTATTCATTCTGGTAGCCGTTATTTTGGCATAGTTGGGGGCGTTTTCAGGCCGTAACAGTGGCAAAAGTTCGGCTTATCGTCGAGTATAAAAGTAGCGTAGTTGGGCGGGTTTTATGAGCTTCTACGAGAGTATTTTGGGGGAAATATGGTACCTGGTATACACTACATTTATTGCTTTGTTTTTCATGCTTATCCGGAAAAGGGCATCAAGAATAGCGGATAAAAGCAGAATGGATGTGCCTAGAATGACAAGAAGGACGATAGGAAATACCAACAGTAGACGAGACCAACAAAGCAACACCACAAAAATGCAAGCCCCGCGTACATCTGTATCTCGCCGCGTTTGTCGCCACTTTTTTTTCGTCTGCTGCTTAAAACCTGCCGTGGCCATCCGCACTCACCCCCTCTCCTCCCCACCCTCCCGCGATCCCCCTTTACCCCTCCCTGTATTCCCCTTTTCTGGCATACGCCGCCTGCTCAACCCCAGTACGAACCCCAAACCCCAATACCCCCCCCCCCCGTCTCGAAAGGAATGCGTGGTCAATGGTCAAATGACCGAGGCAAGCAACAAGTACGCCACCCCCCACCCCGTTCCCCGTTCCGTTTATTTCGCACACGCCGCCTGCCCAAGGCCAAACCCCGAACCCCGTTAATCTCTTTTTTATGGATGGGCTATGATTACCAATGTGTTCCTGCCTCCTCTGCACCAACCCCTCCCCCCGCCCTCTTCCCTCATTTGGCACACGCCGCCTGCCCAATGCAAAACCCCGATTTCCGTTTTTTTGTATGGATGGGTTAAGTTGACTAACATGTTCCTGCTTTCTCTGCACTAACGCTCCTCCCACACCTTCCCCCTTCCCCTGCTTTCGCACACGCCTCCTGTTCAACCCCAATACGACACCCCGATTTCCTTTTTTTTTATGGACGGGTTAAAGTTGGCAACATATCCCTGCTTTCTTTGCACTAACTCCCCCGCCCCTTCCCCCTTCCCCTGCTTTGGCACACGCCTCCTGCCTAACCTCACTGCGAAACCCGATTTCGTTTAGTTTGTGCCATGGTATAAGTTAAGGTTACCAACATATCTCTGCTCCCTCCGCATTAACGTTCCCCCCTCTCCCATCCTTTTGCACACGTCGCCTCCCCAATACGACCCCCCAAACCCCAATATTGTCCTTTTTGTGGATGAGTGAAGGTTGCCAACATGTTCCTGCTCCCTCTGGGACTGTTCAGCGGCGCCTCCAGCACGGTATCTTGGTCGGACGTTTTCTTGAAGAACATTTTGCCGGTCACTCTCGGGAACATCGTGGGAGGCGCCGTGTGCCAGACGGGGCTGTACTCGACGGTCTACGGGTCTCTCCTTAAATAGGCATGCTACATATAGCGCAGTACAATATATGACGCATACTATTAAATATCCCTTCGAGAGCAGGCAGGAATGGTGCAGTACAGCAGTACAGGACTACGTGTAAAATATAGGGTAAATCGATAATTAAAAACAAATAGGCAAAAAAAAGGATTCCGTCGAAATCAGCCAGGAATAGGGCAAAACACACCACGGGGCACTGGTTAAGAAATAGTACGTACAGCACTTGCTCGTACTCCTACAGCACAACGAATACTCGCACTGCTGCTACTTACTGCCAAGTACCGTGAACATTCGACGTGAGAATAGCAAACACTGGGAATGATGTAGTGTGGCAGCAGCAGCATCCGCAACAGCATAACAGCCGTAACGTACAACACCGAAAGCGGGCGCGCTATTAATAGCGCAGGACAAGGCAGGATTGGACACCATGTTAACAGTGGATCCCTCTCGTTAAGTAGGCGCGTTATATAGGCAACGCAGTGCAGTACAAGACAGGAGACTTCAAGAAAGGATCTTTTCGGAATTCATCTCGGGACAAAGAGCACAGTACCATCCCTATGGAGGTAGGCGCGCTATATTCTTGTGGCGCGCGCACGCACGCACGCACGGCAGGACAAAACGGGACGCATAGTAAAAAACCGTATCTTTGTGGTAGGTAATAGCGCAGCGCAGCAGTACAAAACACCTAGTGAGAAAGGATGCCTCCCGAATTTGGCGCGCTGCAGATAGCGCAGGACAGGACGGGCGCCTGTTGAACAAGGACCCCTCCTGTAGTAGGCGTGCTTTCAAGTAGCGCAGTACAGCAAGAAACACATGATCTGAGCAAGGCTCGCAAGCAAAGTGCAATCTTGTTGTGAAACCAATCTTGGAGTAACCTTGATTTAGCACCAAAGGCTTATTGTATAGCGTGTAGTGTTGCGCTCGCCGCCGAGTGGGATTCCCAAACCCGTTTACTGCTGGGAAGCAAACCTACATGAATTCAAAGTCTATACGTGTAGACTATCTACCCTGCAGCTGTACGGCGGGTGCCGGATAAGTTGTGGGTGAAAAGGAAGGGTAACGATCTGGAAGAACGCCAACTCTCGTACGCGCGATCTGGTTCTTCCTCTGATGTTTATTGCCGAAAATGTTGGTACAGTCCTAAGCGGGTCAACCCAGTTCTTTTAGCGTCCCCATACAGTGTGCCCAACGCTCTTACGAATTAATAAGCCACTTGTTATTCGTGGGCCTGTAGGTAGTTGGTGCGGCAGCGGGGGATACTAGTGGCGTATTAGCGTGCGTATGTTTTCAGCGCTCGCTGTGCCCTCCCCCCCGTGTAATTTGTTTTCGCGCACTTGCTGTAGGCAGAGGAAAATAAACAATGCTTGCTTTCTTGCTTGCAGTGATAGCGGTGTCTGCGCTGTATTGTGTTGCAATCAAGGACAGACACGTCAACAGAGCTAGCTTGCTTGTGGTATCCACTGTCTTGCTCCTTGTAGGCAGGGGCGAGATGCGTTTGCTTGCTTGCGGTGTTTTCGCCGCTGGCAGCAATTTTGCGCCGTTTTGCGGTGTTGTAGCAGAGGCGGCAACGTCGATAAGTGCTTGCTTTTGCCTTGCTGGCGCTGCTTGGGCCTTTCGGGTTGTTGTTGTCTTGTTGTACGCTGTTGGGCTGCTTGCGCTGTGTTGCGCTGTTGTGCACTGCTTGGTATGTTTGCGCTGTTTGTTTGCTCGAGCCTCGTGGGGAACCAGGCCACAAAAACAATACTCGTTATGAGAATTTTCAGTGAGAGATAAGAAGGAACGAAAACGATTTTGCATGATGAATGATGTTGAGGGATTTCCCCCTGTTTTTGGCATTTTGCTGCGGGGGTGGGGGAGATAAACCGGAGTCGGAGGAGGAGGGGAAAAGGGTGTCGGGGGAGAAATGAGCATTTCGGCGGAGGCTTCCCGACAGGTTTTTCATTTTCATTTTGCCGAGCCCATGTTGTTTTTTAGTTAGTTTTTGGTGGCACGTTTTTTTGTTTTTTGGGTGCCTTTTACTTGACCTCCGCCCAAAGCTTTGGGTCTCGTGATCACAGCAGTAGCAGCATTGGAGGCAAAGACTGACCGGGTAATGGGGGGTGGCAGAGGGGAGGGAGAGGGGGGCGGCGGCGGAACCGCAGAAGATGAACACGAAAAAGTCTAAAACGAAACGAGCCGGTGTTTGCCGTGCCCTGCCTTGCCTTGCCCTGCCTAGCCCTGCCCTGCCCTGCCTTGCCCTACCGTGTCCTTTCCTGATGTGAGGACGCAGCAGCTCGAGCAAGGATCGTATACCCCGCGTGTCGCATAGGAGTCAAATTCGGACGCTAAAAGTGCCGTCCTCTGACAACCCAGCAGCCCGATCTGCTTCGTGTAGTAAACGATGCTGGGAGACATCGTCATTTTCGTCCGTCATTTCGTCATTTCCCGTCACTGTAAGGCCCCACAGATGACGAATAGTATACTGTTATGTACAGTAGTAGTCGAATACTTGGAATCATTATAGCAATTACACTACCACCTACTTCAGTAGTGTTACGAACGACGACGCAACGAACTTGGCCTACACAATGTATATACATTATCGGGCAGCCAAGACAGTAACTGCCACGTAACGACAAACAACGAAACACTGCGCGTCGTCTGCGACCCTACTACAAAAACTCCATAATAATAACAACCGAATCCCAATAACCCACCCATCCACCCACTTATCCGACGGACTGTCGAATTAATCTGAGCTGTGACGTGATTGAGCGCATTTGCCCGAACCGACACCAAGACTCAGCATCACCATATCACCAATAACCCAGCCGGACCGAAAATCAGCAGCTCGCATTTCCCGGCAGTAAAAAACAACGACAATAAAAAGGAGCTCTTCCTTGGTTTCGATCGAGCAGAGCGCAACATCATAGCCTGGTCATATTAGTACAATCACTACTGTATTCACTATGATTATCGTGCTTGCCACCCGATGATGTGCAGCACGTCATGATGGGCTTCAGCGCCCATCCCTCAGTCACAAACATCTCTGGAAACTTTGAAGGCGATAAAGCAGACGGAAACCAAGGAAAACAGGAAAATACCAATCTATGAACGTACGTATGATGGGCTACCTCCATTTTGTGCATACTTATTTTATCTCGATTTCCTTCGTCTAGCTTGGCAACTATCATGCGGGGTTAGGCACAGCTAACAGTAGGTAGGTACGCGGGGATTGAAATAATAATAAAAAAATTGAGTGTCGAGGCAACGAAACGGTCGACGCAACGTCAACAACGAACAGTGCTCTAACGCTACACGTGTAGACTATGGCGAACGACGAGGAGGAACAAACTCGTAATAACCCAGCCGAACATATTGCCTTTGTCCGATGTCCAAAATATATAATCAGTACACTCTTTGTGCCTAATGGTAGTGACTGCGCGTCAACTGGATGCGTATGGACCTCAAAATCCGTGTTTCCAACTCTTGATGAGACGAGGAGGAACAAATTCGTACTATCGCCGCTACGCGAAGGAGGAACAAACTCGTATTATCGCCGCACATTGCATTGATATATCCAATGCGTACTAAAAAAAAGTCAGTATACTCGCGAGTAAGCAGTGATCACACATCAACTATTAATAGGTGCGTATCATATGGACCTCACAGCCACTAATCCAACACGCCCCCTTGATGAGACTAGGCGGAACACACTGGCAAACATTTCATGTATGCGATACCCCAAACCAGAAACTCAGTATGCTCGTGCATAGGGCTAGTGGCTGCACATCAACAAAATACATACAAGTATATGCCTCAAAGTTCAAAATTCCACCGCACATTTGCTTTTATATCTAGATGTAGAGTTTCAACCATTCAATCGGTCGTACTCACAGATGACGTGTTTCATAAAACAATACACCAGTACTCAGTGTGCTCGTGCGTGGTGATGGTGATGGCAACAAGGGGTCATAGGCAGCGGTTACGTACCTAGTTTTACTTACGCTGTGATGGAACAGGGGGGAGAGGAGGGGACCAAAGTGCCTCTGTTTCTACCTACTCCGTGATGAAAACAGGAACGGGGGGGCGTACTCGTTGGTTGCTTGCCTTAATCATCACTTGACCATCGACCACGCGTCCCTTTCGAGACGGAGCACCGTTCTTACTCCTTATATAATACAGGAGTTGGCCCTCGATAGCACCGGTTGCCTAGTGCTTGTTGCCCGCTGTACCACCAGGTGCAACTGGGCACGACCAGTAGTGGAAGTAAGCGGAGGAGGGTACGTTGCCGCTATAATTTAGATCCAGTGTTTTTGGCTGGCATATACCAGCGCCAAGAGATATCACTATTCTGCACGCATCCATATATCCATCCACCAATGCATCCATGCACCCACCCATCCATCGATCCGTCCATCCACGGCATGCCTCCTTCAATTATTATTGATAGTTAGTGTAATTATGTGCTTTCGTTGCTCTATTTTTTCTGCAAAAATTAAAAACAAGATAACCAAAGCAAAGCCACGAAGGCAAGAGAAACAGAAAATAACAAAAAAAAAACGTCTAGACTAGATAGAGGAACAAAAAAAGTCAAAAGCTACGGTAGGCGGATATGTTGTTCTTGCGTTTTTTTTTGCAGTGGCTCAGGGTCACTCGCGCGAGTGACCCTCCTGTTCCTTGCGGTCATAGGCTTTCGTCCTGTTTTAATTTTTCGATGTGAATCCGTAATGGAAATGGTTAGCTATTAATAGGTTGCGCTAAACTAACCAGCTAACGTGTTTGGTCAGTGAGGTAAAGATTCACTCGTGCGAGTGGCTCAGACCAGGTAGTCAAAAAGGGGGGGATGCCCCCTACCCTAGCCTTCCTCAATACAAACGAAAAATACAGCGAGAGAGGGGAAACTTAAAACGTGATCACTCACCAAAAATATCGCCGCAAAAAAAAACGGACTCTAGACGGTTCGCCGGCGGTCCTGGAAAGTAATATGCATACATCGAAGTATGTATGCACTTCGCTCCATGCGGGACAACACGAAACGAAAACCGTCCGTGTCTTGAAATGACCTGGTCAGATGCACATCATCCCCCCTCCCGCCCCTCGAAAGAGGTTTTGAAGGGGAACACGGGTTGAATTCAGTGCAGGACGATAACACGAAACGAATCCGTGAGCTTCCTGGTTTGATCAGTCAGATTATGTGCACGAAACCGTCCGGTTCTTACATTGACCAGCCGCATGCAACGAAACCGACGTTGGTTAGGTACGCCAATGAAATCAAAACAAACCGCCGGGTTCACGAGTTCACCAATCTGACGCCCCCTACCCCCCACCCCCTCCCTGCCGCGGCTCGCCGGAGGTTTGCAAAGGGGACTGGCATTTCATTCAATGCGGGACGACAACACGAAGTGAATCCGTGGGTTTGCTGGTTTGGCTAATCAGATGTGCATATCATTCTGTCCGGTTCTACGTTGACCAATCGCGTACATCAAAACCGACGTTTTTTTAATTTCACAGTAGAGATGGAACGAAACCATCGGTTTCGTGAGTTGACCAATCATATGACATCCACCCCCTCCCCCGTGCTCGTCGGGTTTTTTTATATGGAACAGGGTTTAAAGGGGAACAGATATTCCACTCAACGATGGCACGACACGAAACCGTGAGTTTCCTGGTTTAATCAATCAGATGTACACGAAACTGTCCGTTTCTCAAGTTGGCCAACCGCATCCAGCAAAACCGACGTTGTTAAGTTGACCATAGGCATGCAACGAAACCGCCTGTTTCATGAGTTCACCGATCATATTCCCCCCTACCCCCCCCACTCGCCGGAGGTTTTTGGAGGGGAACAGGGTTTAATTTGGAACAGGAACAGGCCTTCCATTCAATGTGGGACGACAACACAAAAACGTGAGTTTCCTGATTTGACCAATCACATGTAACCGTTTCCTGAGTTGACCAATGAGATGCAGCGAAACACTCCGTTTCCTAGGTCGACCCATCACGCAACGAATCCGTCAGTTGTCCGTTTCTTTAATTGATGCAACGAAACCGTCCGTTTCCTGAATCGACCACTCATATGCAACGAAACCGTCCGTTTTTTGAGTTGACCAAAGACGACCCCCCCACCCCCACCCCCTCCCCCTCTGCCCAGCGCACCGCATTCAACCCTTCAACACCATGGTGTATGGACACCAGGTTAAAGACTATGTATATATCATACGAAGTTTATCCCATACTACCATTACTTTGATTCGTTTTACACGGGTTCGTCGCACAAGCTCCATCAACCCCTTCCGCTGAGCGTCTCACTACAGACTGGTACAACAAAAGGCGGACAGTTCAACTAGGTAGTATTGTAGACACTCGTTCCTCTTCACATATCTGTGTGAGTGCCCATCTCAGATCAACCCAAAACAACACCGCACGCCAACTCCTTCCCCCCCCCCCCTTCCCGCTGCCCTAACCCCCCCCGCGCCCCCCTCTAAGGGAGCAGCCAATCAGCGCGCGCATAACCTCGGGGATAAATGCGCCGCAAAGTTACCTGCAAAGGCGACAGCCCATCAGCACGTCGGGGGGGGGTTGCGCCGCAAGTTCACTTTCCGAGCCAATCTATCAGCACGCGGGGAGCAAATAGCGCCGCAAGTGCACCTTCAGAGGCTACAACCAACCAACACGCGGGGGGAAATTTGCGCCGCAAGTACACTTGCAGACATATCAGCCAACAAATCAGGACGCTGGAGAAAATTGCACCGCAAATACACCTTCAGAGGGGCAGCCAACCAGCACGCGGGGATGGATTGTGCCGCTACTACACCTCTATAAACGGCAACCAATCAGCACGTGGGTAATAAATTGCGCCGCAAAATACACCTTCAGAGCCGACAACCAATCAGCACGCGGGGGTACAATGCGCCGCACCTACACCTTCAGGGAGAGGACGCGGACGCATACCTAAATGACGCGGGGTAGGGGTGGTGGTGTTAGTAGAGGGCGTGGAACCAAAATCCACAGACCCTTTAATTTCAATATTTCACAAAGACCATAAAATACGAGATAATTTTCTCCATCCTTCCCTCTGGCCACAAGGGGGTGGGCAATAACAACAAATTACAACAAACGTAACATTCGAATGATGGAAGCCATCGGCTAAAGAAGGGACAGAAGCGAGAGGCAAGGAGGAGGGGAGGGAGGGAGGGAGGGAGGGGGGTGGGAGTAAGGGGGGCGGCTCCTTCCCGCAAAGCGTCTGGAGCCCACACCCGCATACTCCGCAAGGTTTGACGGGGACCTCCACGTTGTCCGTGCTGCCATCCTACCTTGAATGGCGGAAATAAGTTTCCTCGACACTCCCCTATTCTGTCCCCGGAGGGCTCTATATCTCCCTCTGCTGCCGTGCTTTGCCTTGCATTGACAACGCTCCTTCCTTTCGCCGACAATTACTTGAAAAAAAATCCGATCTGTATTCCCGCCTTGTGACCGGTGAATCAATCTACCTACGAAGGAAGATGTGCGTAGGGTAGATCTGTCAACCTTGACTAGGACTACACCTGCGCACCAAGGGCAGATCTACCTACACAAGGTAGATCTAATCAGGGTAGGTGTGCCTACCTAAGGTTGACATACGAACATAGGGTAGATTATGCCTACCCAGGGTAGATACAGGGCATGACAGATCTACTTACCTAGCGTAAACGTCCCTGCGTATCGCAGACCTTCCTGCGTAGGGTAGGTCTGTCTACCTAGACTATTGTAGGACTAGATATATGTAGGGCAGAGATATTAACGTCGGGTAGAGATACTAACGTAGGGCAGACGTACCTACCCAGGTAGATCTAGGGCAGATCTATCCACCCAGGGTAGATTTAGGGTCGATCCACCTACCCAGGGTAGATTGCTTACCTATGATATCTTAAGACCTACCTACGTAGAGTAGATCTGTGTACCTAGACTAGGACTAGATCAGCCTACCTAGGGTAGACATACTACTCCTAGGGCAGATCTACCTACCCAATGCAGATCTAGGGCAGATCTACTTACTTCGAGCAGATCTACCTATATACGTAGGGTAGACCTGTCAACCTACAGGCGTCACCACGCGCCGTGTGGGAGGGATATAAAAAAAATGGTTCCGAGGGTTTCCTCATCTCCGCATAAGAAGTGGGCCCGGCTAACGCTCCCCCTTTGGTCATGGGCAAAGGTCCTACCACCACCTTCAAAACCACTCGGTCTTGCCGTCACCAACAACACCCGCCACAGCCACGATCATCACCACCAACCGAAATGCCACCACCCCACCCACCCCATTCCACTCCACCACCCCACCACCCTTCACAAAAAACACAAAAAAAAACACACGAAAGAAAAAAACCACAAAATAAAAAAAACAAAGTAAAAACACAGGAAAAAGGAACTAGGAAAAAGGACGAGAGAACAAGGACAAGGACAAGGACAAACTTATAAGGTGCGAGTCTGTTTTTGCAGACGCGGGAGGGAAAACGAACCGTTTATTCACCCCCCCCCGGGCTACTCGGGCAAAAACGCTTCCAAATCGTACAAATACGTAGAACTAATCTATGGTACCTTCCTGCCTGCCTGCTTGCCTGCAGCCGACCGCGACCGCTTCGAAAGAGGCGGAGGAGTGGGGGGGGGGGGGGGGGGAGGGAGGAGAAGGGAACGCGAAAAGTATTTTACATTTTTCATGACGAACCATTCAAAAATAAAAAACCGAAAATATTTTTTTTCACCGGGGACCGATCAAAAAATAAAAACCGACCGAGCTATTTTTAGATCAGCCGTCAAACCAACCAACCAACCAACACAACAGGCGAATCCTGCCCATGCCGGCAGGAAGATTCAACCCAAGCCGCTCCAAGCTTTTCAACAAAGCTGTATTAGACCAGCCTATCATACCAACTAACTTAGATCAGCAAACCAACCAACCTAACCAAGATCAGCCAACCAACTATATGGTCGAACCACCCCCCTGTTATCGAGGGGGAATCCGACCCAAGCCATTCCAAGCGCTTCAAACGAGCTATTGTTACATCAGCCAACGGCCAACCAACCAACCTACCAATACTTCCACCGACATTTCTATCAACCAATCAACCAATCAACCAATCAATGCATCCATCGATCCACCAATTAGCTATTATTTCGCTTGCATATTTTTAGTTCGGAGATTATTTTCCCGAGCGCACTAAGAAGTAATTCTCCAATTACAGTGCCGGAGTTGAATAAAATTCAGCCCATTATGGTCAAGGGAGCAGAAAAATTTGCCCCCCCCTTGAACACCGCCACCCCACAACGAACACCATGTTAAATAGATGACTGCCCGTGATAATCGGCCGGGTCAAGCTTAACAGAGACCGCGACGAAAATAGGGATGTTCTAGAGCTCAGAAAAAAAAGAAGCACCTCACGAAAAGAAAACCTCCTCGTGAAGAGGAAGAACTTTTTGACTAAAACGATAAACCTTCCAATAAAAAGAACAGATCTTTTCACGAGGACCTTCTCGAGAAAAGACGGACCATCCAATGAAAACAAGGATCATCTCATGAAAAGGAACATCTCGCGACGAAAAGGAACTTTACATGAAAAGATTGAACTTTTGACGAGAAAAAAATAACCTTCTCACAAAAAAGAAGGAACTCCTCGTGAAAGCAGCAACCGTTTCATAAACGAAAGGGCCAAAGATGCACCGCCCTCGTGCAAGAGGGACCTTCTCACGAATAAAAGAACGATATTCTCACGAAAATAGTAAAGCTTCATCTCACGAAAAAAAGGGACCTTCTCACGAAAAAAGGCCCCATCATGACAACGACGGCTCTCTCTTCTAAACAAAAGCAATGCCTCACTAAAAAAAGGGACCTTCTCATGAACTAAAAGAAGGGACCTTCTCATGAACAGAGGGATTTTCTACCGAAGCCAAGAACCTCTGAAGAGAACATTCTCATAAAACAACCCACCTTTTCGTATGTACGACTCACAATCACGAACCACCACCGACCGAAAACACATGCAGCCCGGCCAAAATTATACGTCGGCTCCCGCCTTTACCTGCACTTTCTCCCTTCGGGAAACGCACAATCTAGAGGGTAGAGGACGCCGCTACTGATACTGCTGCTGCCTCTGCACCGTCGGCATCGTCTCCGTGCCCCCATCTCCACCTTCGGCACCGCCTCTTCTTCTCCTCGTACTGTTTCCCCCCTCCTCAGAGGTCACTCCTTCCGACGCAACGGTAAAAGAAAAAAACAAAAACAAAGTGTTATCTGCGCAGATTGCGCGAGATGTCCAAACACGAGACTTGTTACCCGCCACAAGCAAAAGCATCTCTCTCGCTATTTTCCTCGCCGCCTCCGCAAAGCAAAAACGAAACAAAAACACAATCTGCGCCAGATTTCGTCCAAACACGGAACAGGTTACACGAAAAACAAAGCGTATGTCTTTGTCGCCGTTTGCCTCCCCGCCTTCACAGAGCAAAAACAAAACAGAAAATAACCTACGCGAAATCAGCGCAACATTTTTTCGAACGCTAGAACGGTTACACGAAAAACTGAGCACCCCTCTGTCCTCCCCCTCGGCAAGCAGTGGCACGCCAAACGCCACGGGCCACAGGAATCACGCCACGCAAGAACGACTACACGCGAAGCAAAGCACACCCCTCTCTCTCGCTCTTTTTCCGATTCCGGAAATTGAAAACCAAACGAACAAAAACCCTGCGCGAGATTTGCGCAAGAGATTGTTCGACCGCGAGAACTGTTACTCGGGAACCAAGCCAAATGTTCTTTTTCTCTTCTTGTCTCCAAGCCTCCTCAGGCAGTGCAACACGGTACACCACAGGCCACACACCACGCGAAAACGGCTACACGCGAAGCAGAGCATATATATCCCTCGCTCTTTCCCTCAGCAAGCAGTAGCAGGCCACACAACACCCGAGAACACCATTTGCGCGAGACAAACCAACTCTCTCTCTCTCTCGATCCTTCTCGGCCTCGGCAAGCAGTGGCGCGCCACACGCCAGGCGCCATATAGGCCACACACCACGCGAGAAAAGGTTACACGCGAAGAAAATAATCTCTCTCCCTCTCTCTCGCTTCGCCTCCACAAACAGTGAAACGCCACGCGCGACACGTCACACGTCACACGTCATATGCCACAGGCTGCACGCCGCAGGTCACAGGCTACATGCCGCAGGCCACAGGCTACACGCCGCAGGCCACAGGCTAAACGCCGCAGGCCACAGGCTACACGCCGCAGGCCTAAAACACGAAGCTGGCGGCGACATCAAGAGCGACAAGGACAGACATCGAGAGCGCCCACTTTATCAGACAAACCTTACGACGGCCATTCTTCGCCATCCCCACCGTACCGCAAAATACGACCCTCGATACTACAGGCCATGCATCAACAACCCCCATCTATATACTCGTTATTGGACGAGCCTTCACAGCAATCATCCCCACCCCCCCCAACGCCGCAGAGATGACGCTCTCCACTTCAAGTCATCAATCGCCCGCCATCCCCATAGCACCGCAAAATATGGTGCTCGTTACCCACGGACCATCCATTGACTCCCATCCGCACAATGCCGCGAAAACATGGCGCTCGTTAAATATGGAAATCCATCAATCCCCGTCCCCACAACGACCCTCGCCACCAAAGGCAACCAATTGACCTCCATATTCTGACAATACCGTGAAGAAACGACGCTCAATACTGTATAGGCCATCTTTCTTGACCACGTTTCTAGTCTTCCTCTCTCTCCCCCCCTCTAGGTGCCATCGACGATGCCTTCCCTCCTTTGCTACACACTCGCTCCTATGGCGGACATGCCTGCCGAGCCAAGATGCTAACAACAGGAGACCGCGGTTTGACGTTCTGACTGACCGCACCACCACACTTAACCTAGTATAATAAGGTCAAAAGAGACCTCGACGCGTCCCAACCAAGCAAAAATCTACATATAAGACCGCGGTTTGACACTTTGACTGACCGCCCTACTACACTTAATACTAGTATAGTAAGTACGCAAGCGTCCTTGACGCGTCCCAACCAAGCAAGCATGCTATGAGACCGCGGTTTGACCTCTTGACTGAGCGCCCTACTACACTAAAAATAGTATAACAAGGGCAAGAGAGGTCTTGACGCGCCCCAAAATATCGGTCTCCTATAAAAACAAAGTTTGTAGCCGAGAGGAAGGTACAACAAAACATAGGGCACATTTTATGTTCCGGCTTTTATCTACGGAGGGGTGCTAAACACGATTCGCCGCTGCTGGTATCGAACCGCTCCCATGTTGTCCTCTCGAGTAAAACTCCTGCGTGTCAGCATGTTTGTGGGCGAGGGGGGGGGAGGGGGGGGGGTGCGTCACCATGAAGTTCATGTAAGTTAGCTTGGCCACAAAAGTTGCGGACAACCAGGTGCCAGGTATACAATAGAATACGCTAGTAAATACCAGGTAACGAATACCGAAGGTGTCAAGTGACCGTTAATAATGCTACCATGTTACTACCACAAGTTTTGGAAACACGTTGCAAACGCACGGTATCGCTTAAAAAATAATATATATCATCTCGCTTTTCCGGAATAAATGACTTAGTCGTGCAGTCATCCTTTACAACAATTATGCACGTTTGGAGAACAAAACCCGGTGTAATTCCAGGTAACATATGAAATCAAGTTTATCCCGCACTTTTGGCCAACAACTCACGGTAGCACTTACCATAAACAGTTACAAACCAGCCATTTATATGAACAATGGGTTGTTGTTTGATGCTTCCTCGGCAGCGTATGGAGGGGGGGGGGAGGGGGGGGTGACTCTTGTGGCTGGACGGGGTAGCGCCAGGAGAGCATGGAGATTCAGTGTTCGTAGTTTTGGTTGTTGGATACATTGTTTACGCGTTTATTTTTCGCTGTCAGGATTTTCTGTTCTTTCAACACCTTTCTTCGTTGTTGATACTAACGTTGCACAAGGTCGGATGTCAAACGAAATACTAACACGAAAGTAGACCACACTTTCCAGAAAAAAAAATCTGGTACACACAATTTCAAGTAAGACAATCCCGCACAAGTTGTTTTGAACAAAATACGGCATATCCAGTAGGATAAGCCGATCACCGCACTTTTACGCAACAAAGCTAAGGCGCCATTTCGACTCGGGTCGTTCTTTTCAATATACCCCAGAAATCGTCATGCTCGTATCACACCACCGTCGCGCCGTCGTACTATCTTTTCACCTACAATACTTGCCCGGGTAGAAATACGTCACTCGGCATTTTTCACGTACCTTCATACCAACAACCTCCAACAGCACACTTTGAGAATAACCTATCATTCTCAGCTTTCAAACAGTTTAACCCGTTTGAGACTTCAGAGAAAAACATTGGCGACAAAAAACGACGATTACGGCACCGGCCACTGCTGGTTAGCGATGATGCTATTGGTGTAGGAACGGCCATATTGCAAATACCCCAACTGGACGGGTGCGGCATGATCCTACTCGTACTTCTGCGCGTTCGCGTCACTGGTCGACGCTTGAAGACATCGCGATGATGCTGTTTTGGTCGCTATACACGGGCCGCAGAAGGGTTATTGTTGAAAGCATTATTCCATCACAGGAAAATCTACCTCCCGTTTCGATTAGCTCATGGTGTACTTAAACCTCGGTTGAGTAGTACCGTCAACCAGAAACATTTCAGCCAAACAGCGGTAACGTCACCCTTTTCGTAGCTCGCGTCAAAAGGGGGTACTCTTGACCCGTCCCCAACCCCTAAAATGATCCTAGTCTAACTCCAAGTGTTTTTCCGCATGTCGGGACTGACTGATTCTTACTACGATAGCCCCCCCGCAAACCATCGATTTTCTTTAACGAACGTTTCATGGGCTGGTCGACACGAGGAATGGTGCTATGAAGAAAATATCTTCATGTATATCCTTGGTTGCGAAGAAGTATCGGACGATGACATCGAGGTGCCAGAAGGCACCGTTTTTCAGGAGATGCGGCCGGGAGTTGGTTTCAAAACCGGCGATTTCGTTGAACAAAAGTTGGGGCGGGGCTACCGTAGAACGACTCGACTAAGCTGCTAAAAGGGTCCATAAGCTTACCTTAATTCTGTCCTTGACGTCCGTAAACGCCGACTTCATCTCCAGCCTTACGCGGGAGGCGATGACGTGGATGTGGAGGTGCTTCCGTGGGTTGTGCCTGTGCACCACCTCCTGAAATCGTCTTTCTATCTCCTCGATCGCGAGGTGCACGTCAGAAGCGTCGCCACCACTGCTCGGCTGTTCACGCGGTCACGGTCACGGTCAAGGACACGGGCGCGGCCGCGAGGCACGGTCACCGGGTGCGGACATAGACCCGGGCACGGGATGCGGACAAGGACACGGTCACCGACAAGCACACAGACACGGTCACGGACAAACACACGAGAGAGGTAAGGTTTATATCAAGGCTCCCATGGGGGAATAGCACGAAGGGCGCATGCAAATTATCACAGCAACAAAGAGCAAAAGGGATGGGCGCCTCTATCGACACGAAACGTCGCTAGCAGAAACATGTTTGTTGTCTCTAACGTATTCTTCTGCCCCGCTACACAGACATCTCGTGCTCAAAGTATACACTCAACAGCCTCCTTACAACCAGCACGATATTACAAAGCACCTTTCGTCTACCATGGTGTCTCAAAACCAAAATCACCAAAAACATGTTATCATACACATCGATTCAACAGTGAAAAGTTGTTGCAACCGGCGTCCTTTTTCACCGTTCAACCTACCAATTCAATCCTATGCATCTCCTAATTTGATTTGTATGCAGTAGTGCAAAGTTGTTGCAACCGCTGTCGTCCTCTTTCACCAATCGGCCTATCAACGCATCCAATGCGTCTTCTCACTGTCTTGCTTAAGGTTAAAATATTATTTTTTCTCCAAAAAACTAATTGAATACCCTTTTTTGTCTAGAGATATAAAGCATGTGGCGCACAGTGACAAGTAATTTCAACCGGTGTCCTCTTTCACTAGCAACTATTGCCGTCCTCTTTCACCAATCGGCCTATCAACTCAATCCCATGAGTTTTTTCACGTAAAGCGTGTAACGCACAGTGACAAGTCATTGCAACCGTTGTCCTCTGTTACTACTCAACCTATCAACTCGATCCAACCATATCAACCATATCTTCCGAAATTGAAGCGGTGAAAACGTCCAATGCATTCGGTGTCCTCTTTCACTGTTCAGCCTATCAACTCGATCCAACCCATCTTCTCCTATTTCAAAGCGTGTTAAGTGACAATGTCGTTGCATCTGGACAAGCGTCCTATTTCAGTTCAGCCTATCAACTCAATCCAATCCATCTTCTACTAATATAAAACGTATACATTGAAAAAGTCGTAGCATCCGATGTCCCGTTCCACTGTTCAGCCTATCAGCTCAATCCAATCCATTCTCTCCTGACTCCAAGCGTATGCAGTGCTGTCGTTTCAACGGATGTCTTCTTTCGCTATTCAGCTTATCAGCTGGAAACAATCCATCTTCTCCTGACCTTCGGCGTATACGGTGAAATGCCGTTGCAACCGATGTCCTACTTCACGGTTCAGCCTATCATCTAATCTGGACACAATCCATTTTCCCCCAACTTGAAGCGTACCAGGTATACCGTCAAATGGCCTTGCAACTAGCGTCCTCTTTCACTATTCAGCCCATCAATTCAATCTGTATTGTCCAAAAAGAAGGCGTATATCGTGAAATGTCGTTGCAACCGGCGTCTTCTTCCGCTGTTCAGCCTATCAACTCAATACAAAGCATCTTCTAAAAAAAACGAAATACATTAAAATGTCGTCGCAACCGGTGCTTTCTTCCACCATCTGTTCAGCCCATAAACTCAATCCAATCCATTTTTTCCTCACTTAAACCTTATCAACTCCTTTACTGCTCAGCATATCAGCGTAGAAGATGGATGGATCGAGTTGATAGACTGAACAGTAGAAGAGGACACCGGTAGCAACGACATTTCACTGCGTACGCTCTGCGTGAGGAAAAATGTTTGGTTTGAGTTAACGGGCTGAGCAGTGAAAGAGGACATCCGTTGCAACGACATGTTCAATATAGAGCCGATGAGCATGCTAACCTGTTACTGGTTTTGGGGGGGATTGGGTTTGAGACGCTGCACTAATCATCAAGAGCATGATTGCTATTGTTACTATTCCGATCATCTCACCCTGTGACCGGCGAAGAAGCACGAGAAGGGTTTCCCCTCCCTCACAATTTCCACTCCAACAGGTCCTTGTCCAGGAACATGAAGTTCATGACTCCAAGCAATCAAGCAACCAATTGTTATCATCAGGATTATAATGTTGATCATGAATTTTCTCATCATGATTATTACGATTGTACCATTGTTAAGATCATCGGTATTGTTGCATTGTTTCGATCGCCTCACCCTGTAATCGGGGAAGCAGCGCGAAAGGGGTTTCCCCTCCCTTATCATCTGCTCGAACAGGTCCTTCTTGTTCAGGAACACGAAGATCGGAGTGTTCTGGAAAATGGGGTTCTGCACCACCTCGTCGAACAGCTGCAATCCCTCGTGCATTCTGATTGGCGAGAGGACGAGAAGAAAGACAAAGAGTTATGACAAGAACGGTCAAATGGTTGGCGGAAGGAAGACCAAAAAGATAAAACAAACGTGCACCCAGTGTTTCAAGACAAAACAAAAGGGGTGGGAACGAACAGAAGCACAGACACCAAAACAAACTGAACAAAACAGCAAATACAAAGGAAAACACACACCGGGGGTTTCAAGACAAAGCAGGTGGAACCAATGAACAGGTGTTTCAAGAAGAAAAAAAAAGGAGGGAAAGTAAAAAAAGCAAACTAAAAGGAGGGGAAATAAATTAAACGCAAGAAAAAGAAACAAGAGGGAGAAGAAAAAACGAAAAAAAAAAAAAAAACAAAGCTTGTCTCGCCAAAGTGCGCTCTAAATTCCGGGCTATGTCGTATAATACGCGCACAATCCAAAAAAATAAAAATAAATAAAAAAAGGACTAAATCCCACCCCTCTGTCTTTTTGTTTTCATTCTGACCTGAGGGGGAGGGGTGACGTCGTTTGCTCTTTTGGTCGTGTACCCCTGAACAAGTAAATAAAAACGATAAACAACATCAGTGTACTAGAAATAGTACGGCGCATGGTGCATACCCTAGCAAGGCGCAAGTAAAAAAAAAATAATTGTGGGACTTCAGAGGAAAAAAATGGCGGAAGCAAACGGCGATTGCATCAATAGTGGCCACGCGGAGCAGCCCGGTCTGCTGAAGCGGGGGATGCGCCCGTCCACTACTACAGTCCGTGCAGCGTACGAAGGGACGTAAATGTACGAAACGTACCGAGGACGATGATTTTTGCACTGCTACTACTGTTGCGCGCTCTTTTCCTACTAATAGACGGTCGATAAGACCACACGTTTCGCGTTTTAGATCGCTGTCCATGGGTTCCAAAAGAGTAATTAATAATCCTCTGTGCGATTAAAATAGTGGTCCAATAAAGGGTCAGGAAATACCAGGGTATGCGTTAATCGGTCTTCCAGGACAGGCAGGGCCAAGACCATGGCACGTCCCCAAAAGACCGGATAGACAGGCCTCGCAAATTTTAGGTACGCCCGAAAATTTAAGGTACGCCAGTAGTCTCCCGGGTTTCGAAAGTTTGGTGCATCCCTAACCAACTTGTCACGAGGCCAAAGCCACGCACTCTCCAAACTGTTAAAAGCAAGAAAGTTACAAGGTGATCGCCTTATCTTTTTTCATATCTGGCCAAGCCGCTCGCTCACCGGTTGACCGAGGTGTCCTCAAACAGAACCTGGTTGTACCCGCTGAGGGCGACGACAAAGATGATGGCCTTCACGTCGTCGAAACAGTGGATCCACTTGCGCCGCTCGCTCCTCTGCCCCCCAACATCCACAACGCTAAATTTGTGTTGCCCGTCGGTGATGCGAGTCACCATTCTGTACGTAACGGTCGGGCGCGGCGAGAGGGGTTGGGGGGGGGTGCACTCGATATTCATGCATGGCCGTAGTCGTATATGACGATAGACCCTCCAATCCCTACAAAGTCAGGACGGGGCATGTCAGGTTTCCGTTGGGGGTGAGTGTGTGCGTGTACTCGCGAATAGTTTTGGTTTGTTTTTTTTCGTTTCTAGTTTTTTGTTTTTGTCTTTCGTCTTTTGTCTTTTGTCCTTTGCTGTTGTTGTCTTTCGTTTTCCATGCAGTAGATCCAATTGGCTGCTCGCTCCCCCTGCCCCCCGACATCCACCTCGCTAAACTTGTGTTGCCCGTCCGCCATCCGCATCACCATTCTGTAACGGCCGCGCACGCGGGGGGAAGGCGGGGGGGGGGAGAGAGCACCCGGGGGACATCAATTGCCTGCACCCGGGCGGTTGTTTTGGTGTTTTTGTGTTTTTTTTGCTTTCGTTTTTGTTTTTCATTTTTCGTGTTGACTATTATTTTGCTGTTCTTGATTTTTCAGCCATGTAAACAGGGGGCGGGCCGAGGAACAGAGCGATACCAGTACACAGGGGACGCATACGGGGACATCGAAACAAGAAAACACATAAAAAAGAGGGCGAGACGATTACTACATTTCATTCTTAGGTTAGGAGACGGTATGTACTTCTACAGTATTCAGTCAGGTTGATTTGCCAATGATTTGGGCCTTCTCATAGCTTGCGCCACCCCCGTTTCTATTACGACACGACCCCGAAGAGAAATCTAATTATTGTACTGTATACTCGTAGGTACATGTATATATATATGTGCATCAGCTGGTGAACATATACATCGTCTCCCTCGAACACGAAAAGTAATTAATCCATCCATAATAAAAGTATTTCACCCACATCACCACGTTCCTCCTTTGACCAAATCGGTTAATTTCCATCACTCCCCCCTAAAGAAAGATCAAAAGTTAGTTAATTAACTGATTGCATCTCTGTACCCCCCCCCACATAGAAATTTGTATCCTTAATGAGGACACACCCAGTAATATGATCGTCTCCCTCTGACATCGAAAATAATTATCGTCTCCCTCCAACAGAGAAAAATGGTCTCCAAGTAACATCACAAACAGTTTAATAGGTCGCGGGATTTTTTTAACGGGTTGCGCTCTCAAAAATCCTCAGAGACAGATTTTGGGTGAGGCATACCGTACACGACAGAACATTACACACCCCGGTGATAACATTGTGTAGTTTTAAAAAAATATCACCGGGTTTTGTATTCTGTGGGGGGTTATGTGGGTGTGTTATCTTCTATCGTACCAGGTATAAGGTAGACCTACTCACCTGGTTAGGAGCCTCAGACAAACTTGATGCACCCCTACCCGTACGTAGCGTGCGTCTGTCGCGCGTCACATACCGTCGAATGGCGGAGATCAAAACTTCACTCAAAATCGCAAAATTGCAAAAGTTGACGCCGCGTTGGCGGCGGATGCAACGCTTTTTTAGAACATACTGACGTTTACAGCAGTATTATAGCAAAAATTGTCTTCTGATGTACCTGGTATACAATATCAGTAGCATACTTTTGTCTCCCAAGTACCTGGTATGCATTTTTGTGCACTACCAGGTACGCTGTAAGGCCCTTACTCTAAAAGAGGACCCCAAGCGACGTGGCAGCGCTTCCCCGTTCCCCCCTGCCAAGGGCATCTTTCTTATGTGCAATGTGAGGCAAGGAGAGGGCAGAGAGCCTTCCTGCGTAGTACGGGTGACGGACGAGAGGTGCCAAAGATCGCGCGAGGCGATATCAAACATCGGCACATCGGTCTCGTTATGTAACGATTACGCCGGGGTGATCGGAATATCTACGACCGGATTGTGCCGTCAGCCGTCAGTTAAATATTCCGATCGTACAATGTGTGACGGTCGTTCTACGTGCCTTTCCCAGAACATTTCCTCTACAACGTAGCATGATATTATTTATATGTGAACGTGTATCGAGCATCTCGTACATTTTATGTTGTTGCGAACAACGCCGGGACAAAATACTAACATTCTACATTCTACAGGTTTGATAAGTATTCTAAATGCATCAGCTGTGAGCTCGACAATTATAGGTTCGATACTCATCTTTGCACGCTGCGTGATGCACCGGCCGCTCGTTTTTACAGATGTGTTATCCTCTGTTCTGAATAGATATGACTCCTATGGATTTTGCCAGGGTGAGCATCAACAAAATGTTTTCAATCATAATGTTAGCAAACTATACTTCATCGCAACGTAGGAAGTTATGTTTGTTCTTGCTTCGTGCGACCAAACGGCAGAAAAAACGACAACGTCCAATCAAATTGACGTTGCGTCGGCGGCTGATGCAACGCTTTTTTCAGAACATACAGCATATAGTACAGACAGTAATATGATCAATATTAAATAGTATATAATTGTTCAACATACAACATGTGTGCGTCTTCATGGACATAAATGTTGTGTCGCGAGTTTCGTTTCATTATATCGATAGTTGCAAAGATTATCGGCACGAAATCTTGTACTTGCTTCTTGCGGCCGAATGGCAGAAAAACAACCCCCAAACCAAGTTGACGTTGCGTAGGCGGAGTGTGTCACGTTTTTTTCAGAAGTCGTCGTACGTATTGTGCCCAATTCCTTCGCCCCCCTGGCAGATGCACCCACCCTCCCTGTACCCCCTAATCGCCTCCACCCACATTTCATAAAAAAATAATTTTGAAATGGAAAGGGATGACCAAACGTTTATAACTGCTGTTTTCCACGTGTGTGCGTTGGTGCCCCCCCCCCCACAATGTATATAATAGTTGGCGTCGGTTGGCACCGACGCTGTACAACATGCCAATCACTGCGTAAGCTAGAGAACCAGAGTACCGTTTTTTGTTTTGTTTTTTGGGGGGGGGCGGTCACCATAATGGTTATCGAGTTACTGCTGTAGATCATTTTGTGCGGGTGGAGGACCCTAACTCCGCACAAGGGAAGTGATCGTATCACGTAGTGTGAATATGGTAAGGCGCCCGCGAGGCCGTTACATAGTAATACTCATTGCTGTCTCAGGAGTGGTCACACCTGAAAACAAAGTATAACTCCTTGGCGCTCTCATCCTTAAGCAAGAAAGTAGGCACAAGGTGCCGAAGTCCGTCTCACGAGCGGTTCTTGGAAGGATGCAGCTCGCCCTTCAAGCGACTCGCCGAACACCTCACGGCGCTTCGCGCTTAGTGCAAGCAATGTCTGCCTGGTTGGTGAAACCCAACGTGCTTCATCCGGGCATAGTAGTGATGCGAGGATCTATGGTCATGCGACTACGGCCATGCGCAAGCTGAGTACCCCCCCTCCCCCCCCCTGGCCAATGCACGCTTCCTTACAACCCTCTTTTGCGACCCCACTCACTAATCACGAAAAATCACTTGGAAATAGAGCGGGATAACCCCCGCCCCGCTCCCATAAGTGCCCAAATTCACCGCCCCTCACAAGTTCTTCGTGCGACTACACCCACGTTCACGAACCATACACTTCCAATAGATTGGGATAGCCCCCCCCCCCCCCCCCCGTCAGATTGTTATTGCATCCCCTATCCCCCGTTGCGGTATTATGATTTGTAGCAAGTATCCCTCTTTCACCTGGCAGGCGCTATCGCCTGCCTGAACGAAAGGCCGAGCCCCGTCGTTTTCTCAGAATATATCAGGTGGGCAGCAAGCAACTAATGCAAGAGATACAAAATCCAAGCAACCCTCCTGTGAGTGACCAGTGTAGAGCGATGCTCCTACCTCTCCGTGTGTGGTTGGAAGCTCGCGTGTGCATGTGTGTGCCATCCCAGGAACTAGGAACACTATCTCAAGAGCGGTCCAATTGATATCGCTTTGGGGATGCGGCGCAACTTGTATTGATTCGGGGATACCATGGATGCCGCGCAGGACGACGGAAAACCCACACCTCTGATTCTCGCACAGCCGAACCATGTGGTAGTGCCTCCTCGTCCCCAGTTACCGCGCTTGCAGACGATGCAACGCTGCCTTTGCCGCCACCGCAGTGTCTGGACCCATTCGTGCATCACCCCCGTGACGAAAACAGACGTCTCTACTGCGCACAAGCTCTAGCACGACTTCCACACCTGGTATGAAAATCCGATTATTTTCTGTCGACAGCGACCGAATGGCCTGCTAATGCGGCACATGCCGGGGGTCGACAGGCCGATGAAGGACCACTGCCCCCCACAGGGTTTAACCGAAGCTACGCCCTCGGCGCTACTTTGCGCCGTGGCGGATGCCACTGTCCGCTTGGCCGCCGCCGGCTGGTCGTGAGGCTCGGTGACGCGGCGTTCCACCGAATCGATAAGGCGTTGTTTTTCTGTCCTCTTTGCCCGGGCAGCCAGTCTGGTCGGCGACGGCTACCTCTGCCTGAAGGGCCGCCCCCGCGCGCCCGCGCATGTGCTTCATGTCGACGATTGCCGTCGACTCGAAGAGTTTCTTGGCGTCCAGGACGGTGTCCAGCTAGCTCTGCTAGAAGGTCCGCCGCGGCGTGTTCTCGCGTGCGCTTCTTGACGGTGGCCCTCCAGGCAGAGGTAGCCGCCGCCGATCAGGCTGGCTGCCAGGACAAAGCAAGACCTTGTCGATTCGGCGCAACGCCGGGTCACCAAGCTTCACGCGAAGTTGGCTGCCGCCAAGCGGACAGCGGCATCCGCTAAATCCGCCAGAGTGAAAGCCGACGCCAGGAATGAGACCATCTCTCACCATACTATGAAAAGATGCACCCGTCTTCATCCACACAAAATTTAAACAACAGCTCCAATCGAAATGTGACCGCCTCCCCCAGGTGCACTTCCCCGTTACAGCCCCATTTTGCGACTCCACTCTTGTTTCATGAACAAACCATAGGAATCAGACCAGGGGCATATGACAAATCAAGAAAACGGCACAACAGTGCTGTCACCATCTCGGATTAAAACACAAACTAGTGGGTTGGGATTTGATTTTTGAATTATGACAAAAAACACGTTTGATGAAATTATTTTCACGACGTTAAGATTGTTTTGTTTGCTTTTGCACGACTGGTTGTACAGAAGTTGATAAAATTGCAGAGCAACGAGCGTACCACCATACGTATCAGAGGATCTTGGTGTCCTAGTTAGGATGTACTCCGCAGAACGCATTATGAGGCGAGATTACGACTGAATTCCTCGTTGCCCCATCAAGGGGGCATGTTGGATTATGCACTTTGAGGTCCATACGTATCTAGCTGATGGTCAGTCACTACGTACAAGTACGACTATCTTAGTTTAGATGCAGCCAAACGCAATACGAAGCGAGATTACGAGTTTGCTCGTCGTCTCATCAAGGGGGCGTGTTGGATTATGGACGTTGATGTCCATACATGTGATATCTAGCGGATATGCAGACTCTTATGCATGAGAATGCGTGTCTCTGTTTGGATAATCCGCCGAACGCAATATGCGGCGACATTACCAGTTAATTCCTCCTCGTCTCACCAAGAGAGCGTGTTGAGTTATGGACTTTGAGGTCCATACAGATCTAGCTGACGTGCGGTCGCGACGCACGAGCACGAATACTTACCTTCGATATCCCGCCGAACGCAATAAGCGGCGAGTCTACAAGTTTGTTCCTCGTCATATCAAGCGGGGGTGTTGGATTACCGATGTTAAGGTCCATACGTGCGGCATCTAGCTCATGTTGTTAACTATGCACGAGAGCGAGTATCTTTGTATACATTCCGCAGATCACAATATGCGGCGAGAATACGAGTTAAATCCCCCTCGCCTATTCAAGGGGGTGCGTTGGATTATGTACTTTGAGGTCCATACCTATCTAACTGAAATGCATTCACTACGCGCGACAACGATAATAACAGTTTGAATATCCCACTCAACGCAATATGCGGCGAGATTATGAGTTTGTTCCTCTTCGTCTCATCAAGGGAGCGTGTTGGAATATGGACTTTGAGGTTGATATACTTCATGTGCGGTCACTACGCATGAATACGAGTTTCGAGCATCTTAGTTTAGATATTGTGCCGTATTTTGCCAATGCAAAATGCGGCGAGTTTACGAGTTTGTTCCTCCCCATCGTTGCCACGAGGAGACGCATGACGCATGCCACTGCACTATACCAGGTATACTCGTATACAGTATGCGCGCTCGATGTATAATACGATCGCAAGACAGGCCACACCAGGCATACGGGCTCACATGCCGGATGTTCTTGCTCTTGCCATGAGCATGTCCTCCTCGTTCGGAGCAAAAGACTCCGACCCGAACCTACAGAACGAAAACAAAATTCAACAAACAGCAACAAACACGGAGCACAAGGGGGGGCGTTCATATACAGGGGTGGGATTGGCGGGGATTCGGGGAAACGGGGGGGAGGGGGGGGGTTGAGAGGGCAAGCGTTCTCGCTTTTGCCATGAGCATATCTTCTTAATTCAGGACGAAAGACTCCGACCCGATCCTGCCGTACGCGAAAATAAAAGAAAAAAACGAAACACAAACCACGACGCACCAGGCGTTCACATACAGGGATGATGGGTGGAATGGGCGGGGATTTGGGGATTTTGAGAAGAAGGGCGGAGGCTAAGCGAGCGACTTGCGCTAGCCGGAGCACTCCATTGATAGGTGAGAGTGCGGCCTCCCCGTAGGGGCGAAAATTTTCGACCCGAACTACAAAACGCAAAAAAATACATGAACGAACACGAACTGGCGGTGAGCAAACAAGAAAATCGAGAGAGACGTATATCAGGGTGGGGTGAGAGAGAATTTGTACGAGGTGCTAGTAAGTACAATTTACATACTTCGAAGCATTTCTATGAAATAACAGGTACGCAACAACACAAGAGCCACTACGACGTACGCACTACCAGGTAGTTCTTGGTGCCACTAAAGTGCTCACGCATGCTACTGCAGGGATGCACTTATTTTGCCGAAACTTTACATTGAAAAAGGAGCTTGAGCTCTAACCCCCCCCCCGTAAAAACCGACTGTCGGCAAAAAAAAATCGCCACCCAAAGAAGAACGCCATCGCCTAGAGATAGAACGAATCACATAATTGTCGTACACAAGTGGCATTGCCAACGGTTCCTCACTTGATTCGTATCATGCCGCCAAGCAAAAATACTGTTACCAGAAAATGCTGCTATTATGGAGATCCACGGTCAACAGGAGTAAATCACACACAAACAAGGAAAGCGTCGCCATCTTTCAGGCGAGCTCTCCTACGCTACGACTGTGTTCGGTTGAGGCTCTGTATCCTTGGTAAGACCGGCCAAACAAAATAAACTCGAGTCAAACGCTATCGTGCAAGGGCGGGTGTTTTTTGCCCCACTTTTTGTTTGATAAGTCATCCTGCTAACAGTGGGTCTCCGCAAATACCATTGCTACAGGTACTGCTCCTTTTCCTCCTCCTCCTCCACCTCCTGCCACTGCTGCTACTGCTACCGCTACTGGCTTGTAGTACTTTTTTCCTTTTCTTTTTATTTGATCCTTTGTCCTTTCTATTATCTTCGCGCTCTTCCTTGCTCCTTCTCCCTCCCTAGTTGTAACTCAGATCCGGGGGGTCCATTCCGCAGGCTCTTCTGCCTCCCCCCCCCTTTCTTCCCTTGTTGACTCCCATCGAATTGCACCTACTTTATACTACTGCTGTATGTACACAGCAGCGCGAAAAAATACCAGAAAATACATGGAAATTGCGGCAAGAGAATACACGCAACTATCACAAGAAGTCTATTAACATATAACTAAGACGCGTTTTTTAGCGGTGTATTTCAACGACGCAACCCCCTCCCCCCCGCCCGCCCGCCCAGCCCCGCAACCATCACGCGGACCCAGCAGGGACATTAATTACTGCATGCCTCCTCCCCCCTAATGTCTCCCACCCGGACATTTAGAAAGCCCCCCCCTGGCCACGCACGACAACGAGTACACCCCCCCCCTCCCCTTTTCTGGGCGTGCAGAAGAGATAAATTCCCCGCAAGCAGCAGCAACAACGGCAGCAGTAGCAACAGCAGCAGCAACAGCAGCAGTAACAATGATAGTAGTAGCAGCAACAGCAACAGCAGCGACAACATCATCAGCAGCAGTTCAAGGGTGAAATTCCCGAAACCAACAAAAAAACTAGACCAAAATGAATCAAAACGCTACCAGGTACATACTACTAGCTGTTCTCTGCCCGGAAATATACCACTCCGTACATAGAAAGGAGCGTTTGGGACCGTGTGGGTGTTTCGGGAGTTTTGGGTATTCATATCAATACTGTTTGGAATTGGGTATAATGTGAAACCGTTCAGTTGTTTTAGATACAAAGATCGTTTGGGTATTAACCCTTTCGGGATTCAGAGGAAAAAAAATAGCGTGCATGCGATTGGTTGGAAAAAATGCAAAAAATAATATTGAAAACCGACCAATGTTATAGTGGAAAGGCCAACTAACCCACGAAAAATTGGGTTAGAATATATATAACAACTGGTAATATAGGAAAATGCATACCTGGTACTTGTATCTTGACCATTTTTTTAGCTGTTTTTTCGTGTGTTAGGTTGGCCTTGAATTATGACGTTCGACGGTTTCAGTACTATTCTTGATACATTTTTCTACCCAACTTCTACCCAGCCAACGTTGGTATATCGCAAACACCTCAATCCTACCCAGCCAAAGTTGGTATATCGCAAACACCCTAATGTAAAACCGTTTCGTTACTGATATATATATATACACAACCCGTAACACGCGCGATCGAAGTATCACACGCAGCTTGCAAAGCTGAGTTTTGATCAAAAAATCGTTCTTGGTCGATCTCACAGCTGAAGCGTATTTTTCCTTTTTTCAAATACTCCGGAGTATGTATGAATACCGATTGGGTAAGAATATGACTGTCGTTTGGTATTCTAGTATTACCCCTATAAGGGCTTCAGAGGGGAAACATTGACGAATGAAAAAACGGACGATTGCAGCATCCTTCACACGTAGCAACCCGGGCTGTTATTAATAGGTTATTAGTAGTAGCTGACGACGATTTTATCGTCGAACTTTAGTGCAAAGCGTGCCTGTAAGGCACGCGCATAGCTTGCACTGCCGCGTGCTGCACGCTCGCACCATGATAAAGAGAAACGTGCTTATACATGGTTTCGTCGCTGTAAACGGGACCTAAAGACAAACGGTTCCTACGCTGCCCGACAAAGTGACAATATATAACAGGGTACTCGCGATTTCTTTCGGGTTGGAAAAAGGTACATGCGATTTCTTTCGGGTTGGAAAAGTTATAACAAAAAACATTGAAACCGACGAACGTTATACATGAAACCAAGACCAGCCAACCCACGAAAAAAAATACGCTCGAAATTAAAAAAAATGGTAGGAAAACCATATTTGTAACCTAATTTTTTCGCTGATTTTTCGTGGGTTGGGTTGGCCCTTGGATTGTGACGTTCGACGGTTTCAATACTAATTCCTACATGTTTTTCTACCAAACTCCCACCCAACCCCAGTTGGCATCTCGCAAACATGCTATATACGCGAGGCAGCGTTTGTGGGGAAAAAATGCTTGACTTTGGCATCTCGCAAACACGTTACATATGCGAGGCAGCGTTTGTGGGGGAAAATTACTTGGGTGTAATATGGTTATTGCAGGTCTACACATAAGAATCAAGTGTGCTCTCTCGGTTGCAGTTTTATGTTTCACGTACTCGTGGCCTTACCTCGTCACGTTTTCGAAATAATACGAGGCAGCGTCCAATAGCCAGTACCGATGCCGCTCGTTGTACGCCGCCTGTATCACCTCGTTTTTCCAAAGCAACACGATGTCCTTCATTGTGCAGTAGAAATCAAAAACGAAAGAAGGGCGACGAGAGGATATTTAGGGAAGGGGTGGAGAAGGGTGAGGGTAGGCGCGGGGGGGGGGGGCAGGGTGGACGGGGGGGATGGGGTGAGGTAGTGGAGGGGTAGGCGGGGGAGCGAAGGGGGTGGAGTTGGATGGAGGAAGCGTGGGTTGGGGGGGGGGGGGGGGGCGTACTCGTTTGTTGCTTGCCTTAGCCATTTGATCGTTGACTATGCATCCCTTTCGAAATGAAGCACCGGTGGGTTGGGTGGTGGAGGTTAGGGAGTAGGGGTTGGGGTGGGGGTATGCGGGAGTGGAGTGGAATGGGGATACAGGTTTGGGGGCAGTGGACGGGGCGCGGGGGGGTATCCTTTTCAGAAGCAAGTAAAGGCCGAAGAAGGGAGTGAGACAAAGCGGGGGTGGGGATGGAGTCGGAGACGTGGTGGCAGGCACGTGGGGAGGGGCCGGAGGTTTACTCTGAGGGGGGGGGAGTGAGTTGTGTAGTAGTGTTGGGATATGATAGGCGGGGGAGAGGTGTGTGGAGGGGGGAGTGGAGGGGTGTATTTGTATTGAGGGGCTAGCGGGGGTGAAGCGGGATGGGATAGGGGGCGCGGGGTGTACTCATGGAGGGTAGGGGGTGGGGAGAAGGGCGGGGGGGGGGGGAGGGATGGAGTGGGGCGGGGCGGAGGGACGGAGTGGTGGGGGGGGAAGCGGGGGGAGGTGAGGAGAGGTTCAGTGGGGGGTGGCAGGCGCGGGACGGTGGGGGATTGCGGGGTGGAGGTTGGGGGCTAGGGGTGGCGGGGTGAAGTGGGATGGAGGTAGGAACGTGGGGGGGGGGGGCGCACTCATTTGTTGCTTGCCTTGGTCATTTGACCATTGACCACGCATCCCTTTCGAGACGGAGCACCGTCCCTACTCGTAATAGAGACACCTCCAACATTTGGGCGTTCATTACGCTTATTCCGTATACTACATGGAAAATGTTTGCTTATCCTATCCCCGTCCTGTTTCGCCGTCTGCGGCCACCATCTATCTCCTAGGACAGCGAATGTACCCACTTAAAAAACGCACCGGGGGGGGGTGAAGTTGGGGGTTTACGCCTGCAAGCAACGACGAGGGATGGAGGTGAGAGGAAGTAGGGGTGGGCGGGTGCTTGGGATAGAGGGGGTGTGAGGGGTTGGAATGGGATCGGGTGCGGGAATGTGGGGGGGTGGGGGGGGAAGGGGAGAGGTTGAGCGTGGGGGGGTGGGGGGGGAGGAGGGCAGAGGTGCAGCGTGGGGGTGGGGGCGGGCATGGGCTCACCATCATAGAACCGTGCGTTTCCCAAGAAGCAACCCACCTCGAACGAGCAGCCGCGCTGTCACACTCACCTACTTGAAGTTGATTGACTGCTCTGCGTACCTGCCTGTCCGTCCAACTGCTGTACATTCTGTCTGTCCATCTGTTCCGTCGGCACATGTATTCCGTCCTCATATAACGTATCTCCGTCGTATACAATAAATGTTCCTTCTGTCCGTCTTGGGCACACTCCGTAAACCTACTCCGTTTGAAGTTTCTAAGTCTGCATATTTGCATATGTATATTATACAAATTAAAATACACTCCAGCTGTGATATCGAATATTTTGTCGAAACTCATCTTTGCAAGCTGTGTGTGATACATATACTTCCGAACATCTGTATATTCCGTCTGTTCGTGTACATGTTTCGTCAGTCCCACAATATGAAAGATCTAGCAGGCACTAGCGACACTACTTGAGAAGCTCTTACTATTAATATTAACAGTAATTTGGGCCAGGGGCTTGAATTATTACAGGAAGCAGTGTGTAGCCTGTATGTAGTCCACCACCTGACATTTATCGATGTAAAACATGTTGATGGTTTTGCGAATATCTCGTGCAACAGCAGTCAAGCCAACATTTCAAAGTTTTTAGAAAAAAATCACAAGTAACTCCCACATAATAAACGGCAGCGGAATTCTGTCGGGTATACAGTAAAAAAGCGAACAGCTGTATTCTACAGTCTACCACATGGTACGCTGCAACAGTTAATAGTTGTTTAATCAAGAGTGCGTTCTGTACGGTACGTAAGAAAGTAAACAGGGGGTGATGGCTCGGTGAATATCCTCACGAAGTTTTCCATATGGTTCGATTGGCCTCAATACCCTATAATACTCGGCCTCAGTATCCTATAGAACACTCCGTTAACGTACGCTCGATACCGGTACCCGAAACGTCGGCAAGTTTGGTACGATCTCAATACCACCCCACACTTGGGTAAGTCGGTACGACCTCAACCCGGTACTCGACAATTCGATAAGCAGAGTATAGCGAGGGTACTCACCCTACTGATGCGCGGCCTCAATACCCTCCCGAACACTCCGGTATGGGTCGGTACGAACTCAATACCGGTACCCGACTCTTCGGTACGTTCACTACGACCTCAAAACTTGTGTAAGTCGGTCCGACCTCAACACGGACACCCGAAATTTAAGGGTATACCCGCGGTAATTACCCGACCGGTTTGGTTCGGTAGTGTATGGCCTTGAAACCATCTCCAACACTTCGGTATAGGTCGGTACAAACTCAACACCTGTACCCGACGCTTCAGCAAGTTCGGTACGACCTCAACATCGGTACCCGACACTCGGCACGTTCGGTACGACCTCAGTACATCTGTACCCGACACTTCTGTGATAAGTTCGTCACACGCCCACCAAAAATATACTAGTGACCGGTATACCGTACCGAAAACACCCTTGCTATGTACAAGGTATTAACATTCCACACATCGGACGGATCAGATCCCTATTGATGATCTTTGCGTTGCAGCAAAGATGTCAGGAGACGATCAGTCAAAAGTGAAAACGTCCAAGCGGTCCAGGTTGTGAATCCGATCGTTCCACACTAAAACCTAGTAGTTTGACTTCAGTCAAGGCAAATTATGGCAACATTGCCGCCGGTCACGGGGTCAAAGTGCCGCCTCCTGACGTATTCGCCTTGCAAGGCAGATATATTCCTGGTCAATCATACACAATCTTCAAGGCCAATGTATAGATCAGGTTGACGTGTGAGAGCCGGGTGATCTCCGTGGTGATATCAGGTATGGTGATACCAGGTACAGTCTAGCAATATATCATAGCAGTTACAATAACTGTGGTATAACCGGGGCTGTTCACGGGTCATGACCCGGCCTGCGGGTCGGGCCCATGCATGTTTTTTCTAATTTGCCGGCCGAGTCGGGTCGGGTCGGGTCGGGTCGGGTCGGGTGGTGTTCGAAACTTCCCGGGTCGGATCGGGTCGGTTGGGGAGGTTTTAAATACTCATGGGCCGGGTCGGATCGGGTCGTGTCACCTTGACCCGACCCGGCCCGCGAGAAGTGATCCGGCCAAAGAAAAGCCCTGGTTATAACCTTAAGGGGGATAGTGTCACGGGGGTACACGCTCAGAAGGAGAACGGATTGGGTGAGAGCGGGATAATAGAGAAAATAGTGTTCAGAGCATTGTTGCGCTGAGAAGGTGAACGGATTGGGTGAGAGCGGGACAATAGAGATAATGGTGTTCAGAGCTTTGTTGTGGCAGCTTTATGCGTTTAGAACGAATTTTGAACTGTGCACACACCGTCAGAAAGAAAATTAAAAACTAATATATCACGTTGCCGCGTGAGAGTCGGATGATCTGAATGATCTACGAACACAATGTTTCGACGAAATATTCCGTCTCACGGCTGTGCGTAGTGTATCTTAGCTTTTACAGTGTTTCCTGGTTTGGATCTGTACTGCACAGATCCCGCACACCGCACACAGCATCATAACGGCAGGTATACAGTTTGATCTATATGATCTACAGCATATATATATGCAGATTTGTGATGTGTCCGGTATGTGTGATCTTTTTCACCTGCACGATGCCGGGGCTAAGCTCGGCGTCCTCATCGAGCTTGACGATACGCGACCCCGCAGCCGCCGCCTCCCCCTTAAGCTCCTTTTCTATCAAGGAGGTCGCCTCCACTATCGCCTGCATGCACTGGATCGTATTCCTCCGGATGGCCATGCCGTGCATCTGAGTACCGGTGAGGATGGATGCAACCGGTGCAGCGCGGCGAACGGGGTGGGGCCAAGAGGAACGGTAAAACAAGGAAAGTCGGTGTGTGCGACTTCTGATTTACCGAGTACCGAGCACCAGCAAGAGGGGCGGGTTAACCATATGGTGGTTCGCGTGTGCGAGTACACATATATACAGTACCGAGTACCGAGTACCGAGTACCAGGGTATCAAATATAAAACACCGAGCACGACGAAACCTGGAGGGATTGGGCGACGAATTTAACACTACTTACACCTTTTACACCAGGTAGTTCATAGCACTGTTACACGATTAACCACTTGGAACTAAAACAGGACACTGACTGTTATACGAGTACGACAAGGGATAAAAAGCTCCTACGTTGGGCCCGGCGAGTCATACGCCTAGCCCAGCGCCGAATGTTCCAAGGTTGCAGAACGCGATTCTCCTATTATAGCACTTCACCCTTTTAGCGCCGCCCCCCCATTACATGGGCACTAAACACTTGGAATAATTACTTGTATTAATGGGACATTTTCTGGGAGTTGAAAAAGGGTTGATCAATTCATATACTCTTGAGTTGGGCCCAGGGACTATGGATATGGGATGGGATTATGAATATGGCCTTGGAGACCGGCGTTCCCGGTGGTCTATCAGCTGTGGTAAACCTCGTGCGGTAACTGCTAAAAACGTCAATTGCTAAAAACGTCCATTTGGCGAGTCCGAGCTATTAGAGATACACCGCAATCTCGTGCGGCAACCGCTAACCAACTTCAATTTTCTCGCGAGTCTGACCGGATATTCGTAGAGATAAACCATAACCACTGAGCTACGTATGCAGTCCGCGCTGTAGCCACCGAGCTATGCACTCGACGCTGACTGCATAGCTCAATGGTCATGGTGTACCTCTAATACGACATAAATCCGAGCTGTTACGAGATACCTGGTAAACCATGATCACTCAGCTATGCAGTCAGCGCTGACTGCGTAGCTCAGTGATCATGGTGACGACGAAAAGTACGAGCCTGCCACCGGTGGCAATATCGATAAACCTCTAACTTCTATACCTGATATACATCATGCTACCGCCGACTTCATGAGTGCATGCCTCCATCCGGTGGTCAAGTGATAAACCTCGTACCAGGTAACTCCCTACTAATCAGGTCGATTTAGCGAGTTCGAGCCCCTCGACGAACTTCCTCTCGCTAACATTGACACGCAGAAAACGCCTACGCTTGTGTTTGCACAATTTAACGCCAGTCGATGAGGGAAAAAATGCTGATTCCTTCTTGCGATTAAAACGAAGGCATGCACCGCCCTCGAGGGCGCGCGGGCGCGGGGAGGGAAGGGGGGGGCTATGTGACCCCGGACTTGAAATACTGTACGAAAAAAGAGGGAGCCGAAGAACAGTAGTTCAAAGGAAAAAAATGTGATGAATCAGAAAAAAAAGAAAAGAAGTCGCACGCGAGCGTCATCACTTAAGACAGTCATGTTTTGGGCCCAGCTTCAAATTGTTGTATGAGGCGGGGTTCGTCCTACACCGTCAACAATTATCGAACAGACTGATCCTCGTACGTGTATTCCACCGTCCGTTCGTACGTATATGTGACACCAAAACACCAACCGTACTTAGCTCGTGACCGTAGTAAGTACACATATAGCACACCCCTCGTATTAGTCGCACGTCGCGGGGATCAGCGAGAAATCCATTAATTGCTAATTGCGCATTCGCCTGACTGTCCGGTACCAGCTATCACGTCACACGATACGTACGCGTACGATGCGTGGGTTTCTTCGCATTAACCTGCATTAATAACTATCCATGTTAACCAACGAATATTAACTGACACTTTTACTTCGCGGCCACAGGGCTCGTCTCTCTGTGTGAGGCATCAGCACGGACACGGACACTGGTTGTGCTGGAGGTAGACGGGTGCAAATGTCAGTTTAGTGTGAAAGCACACACACTGCACGGACGTTTTATTCCGGCACACTCATGGAATCTCAGAGTAGAAAAGTGGTAGCAGTACGAACGTATTATAAGAATCGGGTCAAACCGTTCATTCTACGTTCTTTTTTTTTTATATACTCATCTCATAGTCTACATTTTTTTTTTTTTTTCTTTTTTTTTTTGCACACTACTACTTTCCAGCTGCTGGACAAGCCGTGGTCACAGGTGTCGTCCCTTCTCCCCCACGGTTCTTGCCTTCAATTTTTATCGCGCATAGGGTCCAGCAATCCCACTGCTCGTCGATTTTTCATCTAGTGTTGCTAACTCACGACTTCCACCGGGGCGACCGGCATGTATACATGATACCCAACGACATCAGACACACCCAGTTTTCGTGTTCATTCTTCATCCTAGAGAGACAATGTAGAGAGATGCAAACCCCGCGACCCAAGGCCACAAACTACGAGGCAGAGCCAATATGTCGCAAACACGCACAGCAACAGCCAGCAAAAGTGAAAGGAGATACAGACCCACAACTTCTTTTTTTTTTTTTGTTCGCCCGTGGTTTCGTTTTTTCGCTTTGATGTTTTGATTCGCCGGAAAAGAGAAAAACAAAAAATAAAAGGAAGAGCCGAAGGGCGGAAAGGAGGAACAATGCGTCGTATACGCCTACATGCAGCTAGTCAGTAGTAGTACCAGGTAGTGCCCTAATTTTTTCACGTGAAAACAATTTCGAATCGTAAACATTATTCAGTATTAACCATGATATTTTTTTACCGCGATACCGACCTGGCACGACCTGGCACAGCAGCAGCAGTACCGGGTATCGCGGATCTGGTACTCGAGTATGAGTATAAAGACATGTCGACCAATTTGCACGCTTGTTCGTGCGCGAGCCACGGCAAAACTTGTAAACTTCACGGTGCTGGACGTTTGAAAACATACATGCATACAGTCACGGCAAGCGCACGTCGTTCTGTACGTGGCTGCAACCGAACTACGGAGCCTGGACTGTACACTGACAGGGTGATATAGGCAAATAAATTGGCCGTACAGACGTACCTCATCTTGTGCTGGTACGTGAGTACGCATGTACGCAAGTACTATCATTGTATCTCCGTAACCACAGCCAACAGGTGCTTCTGTACGCGACTACTCGTCCCTTATCCGTCGTATTATATAGAGGACAGCAAAAAGTACAGAGGGAGCGGGTAGAGGGTATAATAACGGACTCTAGATTTTTTTACGTGTGAGAAAACAACAGCAACAACAACAACAAAAACAACAACAAAAACAACAACAAAAACAACAACAAAAACAACAACAAAAACAACAACAAAAACAACAAAAACAACAACAACAAAAACAACAAAAACAACAACAACAACAACAACAACAACAACAACAACAACAACAACAACTAAAGCTTTATTTTTCCCCATCCGCCGGAGGATAATGAGCAACAAAAACAACAACAACAACAACAACAACAACATCAATAATACTATAGGAGCAAAGTGTAGAGTACTCGAAACATCCCCGTATCATACCGGTAGTACGTATCATATCACACACACTAAAATATGAAAAACGAAAGTGTCCGCAACCCGCCACTCCTCGGCACGCGACTCCGTCGGCCGGATGCAGCAGCAGTACGCAGTATTCCATCGTGCAACATATTCGATACGTGAATATTATTTCTATAGACCAAGGCTCGTTCAGAAGGTCGCACCTCGAGTTGCGCCGGAAAGTAAAAGCGATGAGATGCCAAAAAAAAAAAACTTCGTGCGGATTTGCGCGCGTCAGACTGAATAACTGAAGACGCCCGCTTTATCCGGCGTTTCCCCGGGCGTGCTCGTTGGTTATTGCAAGGTACCACTAATAGCGCTGCATCTGGCTGATGCTACCACCTGTAGCTGCCGGTGCTAGTGCTGCTAGTGCTGCTCATGGGGTGGCGCATAAGTATGGGCGTGCACAGGGTGGCGCGTACTTTAGTTTATTGCGCTCTCGTCCGCTAGCTTGCGGCGTTCCCAGTCTCAGCTCCTGCCCCCCACCCCCTGCCTGAAATGAGTACACCCCCCACTCCGACCCCACTCCGACCCCCCGCCTCGCCCCTATGTTCCGTGTTCCGCATCCCGGAGAGAAAAAGCAGAGAAAAAGCAGAGAAAAACAAAATCTCATCCACAAAACCAAAATAGTATGTACGTAGTGAGAAGATGTAAGAATGATTAAACACTTGTGGACTTCAGAAATCGGGGTTCAGCTGAAATATGACGCCAGAAAACGTGCACCGTCAAGGGTGCACGGCTTGGGTGTTCCAACCAAAAAAACTACCAGAGGGTAGCAATACATTAATAGCGCTTAGCCCCTTTACAGCTGGAACCCCTTTTGGGGGGAAAATTTACTTGGAATTAGTATAGGGCGGGGTTTGGGGGCTCTAAAGGGGATAATTAACAGCAGTAGTACCATTTAGAACCTTCACCCGTGATTTTGGGGGCAACTTAGTTGAAATTAGAGAGGTTTGGAGTGGTCAAAATTCGTCACAGGTGAAGGCAAATTGAGGCAAAATTACAAAATTACTGTCTTGTCAAGAGGTGAAAGTACTGGCTGTCTCCTTCCTCTTGACGACCTTACCTTTTAGGAGTTGGTTCAGAGGGAGGGATAACGCGACAAAACAGAATTGGACGGTTGAGGCATTGACCACACCAAGCAGCCCGGGCTGCTACCAGTTAAGGCATGGTACAAAATTAGATGTGTACCCTTGTAGTCGATAGGGCCCGAGCTAATATATGAAAACAGGATGGATGCACGACGCACGATACCGGCATATCCGGTATGATAAACCCTGGTAAATAGTACGGCCGGTGCTCTCTTCTTCATCGCGAACACAGAGAGAAGAAGCTCGGAAACACCACAACTCAATTCAAAATGTGAAGGTCCTCCCGTCTCCCGGTCCCCCGTGGATCTCATAATGGCCAACATAATTTTTTGTTTTTTTTGCACACTTCTACTTTCCAGCTTCTGGACAACAAGCAGTGGTCACTGGTGTCGTCCCTTCCCCCCCCCCCCGGTTCTTGCCTTCATCTTTTTCTCACGCATAGGGTTGAGCAATCCCACACTGCTCGTGGATTTTTCATCGACTGTTGCTAACTCACGCTCCCGCGCTTTCCGCTAGTCAATTTGTGCGCAAGAAAAAGTCCCCACGAATTTATACGAGTATGCACTCGGGGAATTCGAACTCACGAAACCGACCTATACCAGGCTCGAGGATAACCTGATACATACGCCACCGCCCCGGTATATACCACGACCAACCGCTCTTCTCGAGATTAACTTCTAACGTTTGGTCGATTGTTACTGTTGTTTAGTGATAATAAACGAAATATCAGTTTGTAGAATATGATGCCGGTAAATCACGTCGTGCGAGCACTATCTGTGTACTTAGCGTGGCTATTTTTAAATAACTTACAATGTATTAAAATAATTGCTATGATTTTCAGATTACGTAAAACCATTCAGAAATTTTTGAGAGCCGGTCGTGCGTGCGTGCGCGCGGTACCATGTCGTGATGGCGTGCTTACACTTACATACATACAGAATAAAATTGTTGTTGGTTTTGCGGCTGGTCGGTTGCGCCGAGCAGGATCGTGCCGAGCCGAGCCGAGCGAAGCCCGTCCGCGGTGTCTGTCTCGTTTTGGCGGGGAGGGATTCTGAACGCATATTACACGGCCACCTCCGCGTCACCCGGTCGGAGATCTGCTGCTTTATCCCCGTCCTCATTCCCCTCGTTTTCCGCTAGCGGGGGGGGGGGGGGGCGGGCGGAGTTGGAGGGTGGTCGGGGGAGGGGGGGGTGGAGTTGAAGGATGGTCGGGAGAGGGGCGAGGGGGTGGCATCCCCTTGCTTCTCCCTGCCTTATTAAATGGACCTACGCCACCCATGCTCTCCACACCCACAAACCAGCGGGGGTGATGAGGCGACGGAGTCAAACTGCGGCGACTCTTTGATCGACAACGAAAATCAACTGACTGCAGGACTCGCGCGTATTAATATCTGATATTTTCAACCAGGATTTTTGGACACTCTACAAACCAATAAACTGCCAAATAAATTGCCCGCAGATTTCCGGCTCTTCGAATCGATTATCGTAGGAACAAAATGCCGTCTGGGGGTGGTGTGGTCGAGGTCCACGAGTTACGATCAGTTATGGGATGGAGAATCAGAAGCACTACTTGTATACGAGTATAGCGTGGGTAATCACTGTTCGATCGGAGTCGACGAGGGAAGAAAGCTGCTGAATTATTCTCGCCATGAAAAAAAAACGCGCATACCGCACGTAGTGAGAAGAGGGAAGAATTTTTAGCTACTTAGTGACCCCGGGTTCGAATTACGTTATGAGATGAAGAATCAGCATGGACACTCTGTGTGTACTCTATAATAATACCAGTATAATCGTAGTGATGACGTGGTTTGGTATCAAAGAAGACAACACACACGGCGGCAGTCTTGGCTGTTATTAATAGTAATGCCATTGATTGTTGACAAAGTTTCATGCGTGTGATACCAATATAAATAAAAAAGATCGACCGCCTGCCAGTAACTCCGCGATGATGCATAGCTCTGTTGTTGATATTCTCAAACGGTATGCCATGACATGATATCATTGATAAGGAGTATTTTTTCGAGACTACCACCAGATGTAGTGCAATCTACTACTAAATGAAGCCTTTGTCGTCCGCCGTCCGTAATGCAACTCTCCAACTCTCCACGTATCACATACATGTTACGCACATAGGCTTATGTATCATACGATACGCTTTCATCTCATAATGACTCAACACCGGAGGCATTGCCGGAACTCAGGTCGGAAAAAATACCAAAAATAAGACAGGCTAGATGTCACCCTAGCTTGTGTGTACGAGTATATCACACAAAGAGAGCATCATCCTCATGAACACGCTCGAAGCTGAGGTTTCTCGGAGCTCAGCAAATGGCCAGAAAGTAGCGTTAGAACAGCATTATTAGCATATTATTAATTTAATAATACAAAACCACCGCTAGTCCAAACACACAACAAACTGGTACAGAAGCAACAACGGGCCAGCGGGGGAAAAGACAACCCGAAAAACTCCAAAAACAAAACAAAAAACGAAAAACAGGGCTCACCACGCCGGGTCCTCTCGAGAAGTTTTACGAGTTACATTGAAGAGTATAATGTTTTCGTTTTCATTCTTCGTTCTTCCTTCTTCCAGCGAGTGGGCAGGCACGTGTTCTACAGGCACGGTGGGTGAATAAAATATGAAGTTACTGCTCGTTTTAGCCGCCTCCCCTACGTTTACTCGAGGAACCTAGAATTCTGAACCAAAAGAATAAATGTTTGTTACCTGATTTTCAAAAAGAAGGAAGCCTCGTACTACTATTAATACTGTAAGAATGCTAATTCGTGCACCCTTCCTCGTGTCACCGATCAACAGCGACAAGCCGATAACAAACACTACGTCGAATAGTCGAAAAGCATAAAAATAAAGGACAGTACCGCTACTACTAGTACTGTTGCTTAGCTCGACTTCTAGCTTCGCTTGGCATGATGGGTGCCCTACGATGCATCCGAATGAATGGTAAACAAATGTGACTATGGATAATACTATATATTGTATCCAAGGGGAGTCGCCGACCTATATCCTTAGTGAGGATACACACCCAGTAACACGCGCGATTGGTAACACACAGCTTGCAAAGCAAAGATGAGTTTCGACAAAATCTTCGATCTCACAGCTGGAGTGTATTTTTATTTTTATAAAATATGATATTAGTAGTTACCCCCGCGGAACAATGCGGGACGCCTTTCTTTTTTGTACCTGGTGGCATTAAATACTGAAAGGAAAAGGATAGGATAGTATGAACACTCAGTTCGTTTTATTTTTCTTTATTCCGGTTCGGGTTCCGCGGTTTTCGGTGCGATCGTCGATTTCAAGGATTTCAGTCCAACCCAGGTCTCTTCTCCTCTGACACCTCACGGCTCACGACTCTCACGACTCACCAGCACGACCCTACCCGAGCGGTTGAGAACGCTTCATGTGGCATGCATTCATATAATGCTATTATACATATAATATATTGTTGTTGTGTTTGGTTAGGTTTGCTCTTTATGCCCGCCCCATCCCCGTCGGGTTGCAGTGTCAGTCAACACTGCGGCACTACCGGTACTGCTGTTCCACCGCCGGAATGCAGAGGTTCTTCTTGCTGAACCAGTTCGCCCTTTCCCCTTTCTTCGTCCCTTTCTTTTTTATTTTTGTTTCCCTTTTGTTTTATTATTTCTCTGCTGTTTTTCTGTTTGGCTACCTTTGGGAGCTATTAATAATTATTGAAAGGATGGCGTCGGTATGGACACCGCCGTCGAAGATACAGCGGTAAGTAGAGGACAGGCAGACATCCGGGCATCCATGCCCCTAACCCTCTATTAAAATAGAAGATGCATTCGAAACCCAGTTCGGGTGCTGCCCCGACGCCGGCTGGGTGCTGTCATGATCTACTTTGTTGCTGTGCTTTGCTTGATTGATTATACGATAGCTTTGTTTTTGTATTGGGTATAATACGGGCGCGATGACGACGGTATGTGCACCACTACCGACTTGTCGGAAACTGTGCGCCCCAGGTGATACACCATGAGTCAATGCTCCTACTCCAGCAGCTACTAGGTTGACTCGAAACCCATTATGGCTGCTGCTCCCAACGTTGGTTGGATGGCGTCATCTGCTTTGTTGCTGGTTGCTGACTACTGCTGTCTGTTGAGCTTTGTTTTTTACTTTTATCGTGCCGTCCTGTTTCCCTCTCTTTCCAATAATTCTTTTTTCCTGTTGTTTTCTTCTCTTATTTTTCTTTGCTTTTCTTTTTTCCTCTTAATCTATTTTGAGTTGTAAATACTGTAGTCTGATGTGCTGGCTTGAATATATATTTCCAAAGTAATACTTCGTTGCCCGCATTTTCATTGCAGTTGGCTTGGCATGCACAAATCTCCTTGCTGCGGTATTTTACAGTGTGAATCTATATCTCTGTCTCGTAGTTTGTAAACACAGAGCTCGTTTCTCTAGGAATGGACACCGGCATGGACACCGGCCGTGCTGGATTACAGCAGTATAATGTGAAGAATACACACATATCGGCGGCCGTGGCGATGGCAGTTAGTTTCGCTCTTGTCTCGGTTTCATGGCGCCTCTACTAAAGAGGGGCCCACGTATCTCTGTCTCGTAGTTTGTGAACACAGAGCTCGTTTCTCTAGGAATAGACACCGGCATGGACACCGGCCGTGCTGGATTACAGCAGTATAATGTGCAGAATACACACATATCGGCGGCCGTGGCGATGGCAGTTGCGCTCTTGTCTCGGTTTCATGGCGCCTCTACTAAGGTAAGGGGCCCACGTACATCGACACAACAAAGTATTAGCAAGCTCGTTCTCATAGTCGTGGTGCGAGCATGCAGCACGCGGCCGTGCAAGCTATGCGCATGTCTCACCGGTAACTGCTGGAGTTCGACAATAACACCGTCCAAATCGTGGACAGCAAATAATAAACTAGCAGCTCGGGTTGCTCCGAGTGAAGGGTGCTGCAATCATGCGATTTATTCGCCATTTTCTCCTCTGAAGCCTCTACAGGGCTCATACGGAGCGTACATTACACTAACAGCATACCAGGTGCGATTTGATGTTCCTAGGAGAAAACTATACCGCGTAGACCATACACTTCGTACTACTTGCGTGTACGAGTACCACCTTTGGTTTGTGTGTGTTTTTTCCCTGGCGTGTTCCTCAGCTCCAGAGTGACTGGACCTTGTCCTGTGACCACGGATTTGATTACGCGAGTTAAATGTGAGAGTCTTCAACAACAACAACAACAACAACAACAACAACAACAGCAACGACAACAATAATGACTTGTATACCTGGTAAACATTGTTGTTAGACCACGATTGGACTTGTTCCTGTTGTGACGTGAATCAATAATAATGGGTGGTTTTCGATATCGGTTGCCCGCCATGTCATGTGTCGTGTATAATATATGCTCAGTGCCCGGTATTACGCATGTATACTGCTGTACGAGCCTTCCGTGAAGTGTTGAGTTATTACGAATTATCATTATTATTGCTTTTGCCCTACGATAGCGTAGTTGAGTTATTGATGTGGTGTGTCTAGCCAATATAGGTGAGGGCAGAGAGCGGAGAGGGGGAAGAGAGAGAGGACCGGGAACGTTGAGAGAGTTATTAGCTCTGGCGCATACTATTAATACATGCTGTTTATCTATTTTATGGTGCTTACTTTTTTTTTTTTTTTTTTTTTTTTTTTTTTCGCACACTTCTACTTTCCAGCTTCTGGAAAAGTCGTGGTCGCAGGTGTCGACCCTTTTCCCCCCCGGTTCTTGCCTTCAATTTTTATCGCGCATAGGGTTCAGCAATCCCACTGCTCGTCGATTTTTCATCGAATGTTGCTAACTCACGCTCTCGCGCTTTCCGCAAGTCAATTTGTTCACAAGAAAAAGTCCCAACGAATTTATACGAGTATGCACTCGGCGGGGCTCGAACTCACGAAACTGACCTATACCAGGCTCTAGGATAACCTGATACGCCACCGGGGCGACCGGCCATTACTACTGCGAGGTGACTACTGCTGCTGCTGTAGTTCAAGCGTTGAGTTATTAACGATGTGTCTGAAGAGGTTCTGTTGACGTTTGATTGTTTCTGAACGTAAATTATTTTGACACCTAGCCTATATTATTATACCACACACGAAGAAATTCATTCAATATGGTAGTCGTATCCACGTATCGTATGAATATTTTCACAAACAAATACGATATACGATACGTAAGGCAATACTTACGTACGACGGGTGAATGCGCACTTGCGCAAAATCTCCTCCCGGCGTAGGCAGCAGCGGCGGCAGTGTTCTAAAACCTATTTGTTTTTTGGTACACAGTCTGACACAGTTATGAACAGCGTGTACCACCTTGGGTTGTGTGTGTTTTTCCCTGGAGTATTCCTCAGCTCCAGAGTAACTGGAGGAGCCTGTCCTGTGACCATGGACTTGACTATGCGAGTTAATGTGAGAACAACAACAAGTATATACCTGGCACCATTTTGATCTGTGTCACCTTGTCCCTTTGAAATGGACCTTGGCTGCCGTATCATGCTCTGCTGAGATCCCGGAGGCTATTTGTTATAAGGCTTAGTTTGGATAAGCTATTGGTTAACCTTTTGCAAGTGGTCACACGGACTAATACCCCAATAATACCTCAACAAATGGCGTCGTCGGCAGGACCAGGGGGCACTCTGTGTCCCCCCTATTACTGTACACTATCATCGTACACCCACCGGACACAATAATCAAACAGGAACCAGGACGCATGCACCATGGGCAACACACTGGGCACCATCAAATGTATACAGTCAATAACAACAATTCAAAACTTGCTGAATGGCTATAATATTCGACCTACTACTACTGCTGCTGCGCTGGTCGTAAAAATAACGGATTCAATGTGAATACAACACACCCACAACACGTTCTACTCCATCCACTTCCCTCCCTCGCTCCCTCCTCTCCCTCCAACCAAGCACGCATATCTGTCCCTTTTGTGGCGCATCTCACCCTCTGCTCCGCGAGTGGTATCCCCCCCTTGTAGATGCACTTAAGCTGCTTTAGCACCGTCGACTTCCCGGCTTCCCCCGGACCAAGCAGAAGGATCTGATTTCATCCATTTACACATTAGACGACAAATAACGTTAGGCCGCTCGAGTAAACAGCAACTACATTCCATTGAACATGTGATGAACGACTTACTCATACGAGGTTCGTACGTACCAGGTACACAGCGCTACAATAGGTACGTACGTAGTCTAATTATATTTTATTTTTTGGAAAAAAGTTGTGAAAAAAAAACAGGCAAAACAAACGAAAACAAAGTAAAATTAAAAGGGCATAATCAGTCATAATACTAAAGTATTCCGAGAGAGGGATATCAGCAGACATCAGACATCAATGGCATCACCCAGTAGTAGGAGTAGTAGTGGGAGTAGTAGTAGTAGTAGTAGTAGTAATGGTAGTAGTAGTAGTAGTAGTAGTAGTAGTAGTAGTAGTAGCAGTAGTAATAGTAGTAGCTGATGCTCGATTCGGGACAAATCAATATCTGGCATCACTTCGCATGTATCACTGGTAGGTACGAGTAGGTACCTCGTAGGTAACGTGGTGTGACGAGTACGCTCCTCACCAAAAAGGCAATGTGATCGTCAATTATTAATAGTAGCAGTACTCGTAGTTGGTTTAGTGTACACGACGGAGCAATGTGAGACAACAAGTAGAACAACAACAATTCGTAAAGCGTAAAATACCTTTTTGTACTGTTGTACGAGTTTGCAGCAAAAATATAGTCTATACGTCCTGGTTTGGGCTCTGTACGTAGGATATGATGATCACCCCCCCCGCCCGCCCCCAACCCCCCCCCCCCCCCCCCCCCCCGGCTTCCTCATCCCCCAACCCCCCCCCCCCCCCCTTCCCCCTCCCCCCCCTTCCCCTTCCCTCCCCCCCCTTCCCCTTCCCTCCCCCCCTCTCCTCCATTCTTCCTTCGATACATCCATAACCAGCAGCCGGTTTCCAGACAAGAAGAAACAGACATCTCCACTCCGTAATCGTATACAAAAAACGGCGGGGTGAAAAAACGAAGGAAGACCCGCGGTTGCTCCTCTACGATGAATACTTATTATTAATAAATACGCCTATGAATAATACGAACACGTATCATATGGTACGTATCGAACGTGTGATAGCAGTGCCGCTTGAAAATCATGTCATGTACAATACGCGGTACCATGGTGCGATACGAAAATCACTCTACCAGGTATTGACATTTTTCGTTTGGAGATGTGCTTCGTTGTGCATTTCTTGTGTACGAATGTCTACCAGTCAGTCATCATGCTGCCTGTTGTCTGTTGGTTGGGCGAGGGGGCGGAGGGGGGCAGTGGGCACCTACTGCGGCAACAAAACTGCATGAACCTCGTGGCGTCGACACCAAGCACAACAAGGAGGCAAACAGTTTGCATCAAAAATGTATGTCTTGCTGGTGCCTACGAGTGCGCACGGCAGAAGTAGGTGCAGCACACCTTCACAGAGTGAGAGCAACGGCGGAACAATCAATCATGGGCAATCAACAATCGTGGTCGTGCAGTGCTCGTACAGCCACGAGAGAGGCTTGGCTCTCACTCAGACCTACTTCCGTGCTTGAAGAGAAAATTTATAACCAGTAGTCTATCTATGCAAACAATACCCAAACAAACAACACACTCACACTTGAGAGCTCCTATTAGTCTATTGTTGTTGAGCTCCATGAATCTACTCTTTCCGTGCGAGAGTCAGCAGCCCCTACGAACGATCAATGTTCACACAGAAAAAAGGTACGAGCAAAGCGCACAACATCCGATCTATCTACTCCCTCTCTGCTGCTGTATGCAGGGGGAGTACGTCGTACTGTATACATGGGGTGACGAGCTCTGTATGCAGTGCAGTGCAGCAGACAGACAGGCGCGACTGGCGATGTTGCTGCTGTTGTTGGACGACTACTGTTGTACGACAGACAGCAAGCAGGTACTGCTAACTACCCTTACCGCCCCCTGCTGAGTGGGACCCCTGTCTGTTGTGTATACCCATCATGATGATCGATCGCGGCGATATGCATCATCTTATTGTCTGAGAGATCTCAAAACTTTTGGGAGAAGATAAGAGGAAACATAAAAAATATCGCACAGAAGAGGGGCTCCCAATAGTGCCGGTACGGTCAACCCCAACATACCGGCACTATTCACGGTACCAGCACTAATAGTCTATTATTGACGGCCGGGACCCTATAGCGACTTAGGTGCGAGTTTCAGGATTCGAGTGGTTCCAAGCGAACCGACCAGCACTATAGGGATAATTGGCACTATTCAACAGGCACTATTAAGAGCCTCCCATCGTAAAAAGCACTTGGTATATTTTCGTCGTCGCATTTTTTTATGAAAATACGCACACAACAGACCTACTAATAATACTACTACTGTACCTTGTAATGCGTCCGTTCATCCTCCTGCATCTTCGCAAGCTGCTCGTCCACTTCATTCTTCGAAGCGTTGGCCACGTCCAGTATCGATGGCTGGGACGAAGCGCAACCCATCCTTGCGCAAGAGCAGAGGGCACACACCTATGCACAGCAGGCGCAGATGCAAGCCAGCCTATTCCCTTCACCTGTATGCCAAACGCTATGCTGAGAGCTGCCTGCGGGTGGTGATCGGTCACTGACTACCTGCGAAGGTGGTTTGTTTGTTTTTCACTTTTTTCTTGCTTCAACTTTTTTTCGAACATGCGTTGTTTGCAAGTTGTTGTTTGCCAGTAAAAAGGGTTTTGCTTGTTGGTTTCATATCAGCGGCGTTTTGACAGAGAGGGTTTTTTATTAAATTAAATCTTGGAGATTTGGGAGATCTCAGATCTTGGATCTCGAGAAGTCTTTAAAAGACGTTTTTTTTGTTTCTTTAATTTGTCTGTTGGTTGATGGTTGAATTTTGATGTCTGTTGTGGGTGTGTGGTTCATAATCCACTTGCTGCTACTCTGCTACAATATCTTCAGCGGAGTCGTTCGCACCACAGGAAGTGTGCGCTCTCGTCTGTACACAGCAGCGCACAGACACTTCTCGTCTGTACACAGCAGCGCACAGCAGCAGTGCCAGTATTTCCCAGCGTGTCACCCAAGAACACTGACTCTAATATACTCTGTACACGAGTGCAAGACAACTTACTACATCGGGTTTATCTCTCGGATGAAGATCTCTTCTTTTTTTATTAATAGTAGATCTGGCTTTTCACGGACCCTTGCCTTCGCACAATAGACTATTAATAGTCTAGTCTAGACCTATCATATACCTTTGGTTTGTTTGTGTTTTTTCCCGGGGGTATTCCTCAGCTCCAGACAGAGTGACTGGAGCCTGTCCTGTAATCACGGACTCGATTATGCGAGTTTATGTGAGAACAACAACAACAACAACAACGACAACAACAACAACAACAACCCTCTGCTGGCGGTCGTAGGTAGGTATGCAGCAGCACTACTACTAGCTGCTATAGGACCATGGACCACCTTGGACTGAACTGTGAGGATGAAATACAATAGCAACATAATAACATTTCAAGCGTCGCCTCATCATTATTTTCGTCGTCGACGTCATCATCATTGGCATCATCACCATCTCCAATATTTTTTTTCACGATTATCGTTGCCATTATCATGATCATCCAGCATCATCCTCATCAGATGAGATCCCGTTAGTCAGTGGTCAGTCACCGAGTCGATTCGGAGCTTTCGAGAGGATACGTGGGGGATAATAGGGGAAAGCTCGGGCACTTCGTCTGGCGTCTGAGATGATGACTGGCGTTGCGTCAGACTACCACAGACTGTATGGTAGTGAAACCTCTATTACTTCGTATATATTTACCTGGTAATAATGCAGGTGGACTATAGTCTAATATATTGACGAATGATTGCATTGATCACGACGATGATGAAGATGATGACATTGTTGACGAAATATGGTAGTGCTTTCATCGTACATCTCAACATCAGACAAACAACAACCTGTGCTTGGACCACATGGGGAGAGTGGCTGCTGTGGTTATAGAGTAGTACGGGATACATACCCTACTACAACATAGATTGCGTCTATTTTCGCCTGGTTTGCCTCACTATGCTTGGAGAAAAAGGGCGATGTACTTTCCACACCGGGCACCGATCGCTTTGGTTGAGCTCGTCCCCCCTGGCCACAGGTATAGCCCCACCAACGCAGTTCCGGCGGTCCCCTTCACCCACGACGGCTTCCACACGGTTTTGATACAACTGGTCGCACATAAACACACTACGGGTACCGATTTGACCCGCGATTTCATATCCTTCTTCGCTCCTAACTGCTCGACGTTCCATCGCCAACAAGCTAAGATTCCGGCTGCGAGAAGAGAGTCGTGGACGCTGACTTACGCTTCTCCCGACTTGACATTCGGACCGCCCCCATTATCTCCTCACTATTCCCCTCTGGTGCCTCGGAGCTAGCCACCCTCATTTTTTCTCGTAGGGCCCGGTTTGTTTCCTCGAATCCGCCAGCGGTCTGCGCCCGCCGCCATAGAACCCCCTGGACCACCTCCGGCTATGGTTTCGGCCATTGGATACCTGTGCCTTACGGACTACCTAGTACCAAATATGGCTCCAAGAAAAAGGATAGCGTCATCGCCATATAGCAGGTGCCCGTAGAAGGGCGACAAGATGCTCCACCATTAATAATAGGAGCATCACTGTCACTTATATATAATAGCTACCGCCCGACTATGACAATGGGCTTGACCGGACATACTATACTACACGCCATCATACAACTCTGACCTGGTTTCACATCAACTATGGCATGGTTTCACATTGATATGTAGAGCACTCTATATCAGGAATCGTCACCCCCAGCAACCGCTTGCAACATTGGCGTCGATGCCAAGGCTCCCACGACGAGTGTCGACCCCCCCCCAACCCCCCACCGCGCTCGTCGTGGTCCTGCGCCAGCCTCTCCGGCTGCAGACGCGAACACAGGTGATGAGCGTTTCCCGCCTTTCTCCATAATTTCTCTCCGCTTCAAACGATCGACACACAATAATACCTTTTTCAACACTACAGTAAACGTTGCACCGGGAGCCGCCTCCATGAATCAGATTCCAGCATTCAACGCCTTCTGTTCTTGCGGCAGCACCAAAGACGGGGCAAGTACATCGCGGTTCAATGTAGGGGCGATGACTACAACAGTAGCACCCCCACCGGGGCCGCTGGGCCAAAGCGCAAAGGACCGCGGAAGCGCGAAAGCGACTATTGATATGATACGCGACAGCCATTGATTTACCACTTGCCCCTACCTTTCAGGAAGACTGTACACACCACGCTGGGGTCTGGGAGCAAAAAGCAGCGAGCCTCTTTTCCTCTGACAACTTGTTTTGTATTCCCTGTTGGCTGCCCTTTCACCATCGCCGCCGAACCTAGTGGGATGTACACCCCTGCCTCAACACCACCATATTTACGAACGTCTTACCTTTGCGGCCAAGGTCGACGTTGCACCACCGACTTCTGTTGGATCGAAGTAGATGAACATGTGCACACCTCCCGCTGTTGGTGGCTCCACCACTCACTGCCTGAAGCGCAAAGCACGTTAACTTCTTGTCAAACAGGCTGCTCGTCTGTCTTTTTCCTGCTGCTACCACACGGTCTCTGTATCGTTGTAAGCGTCGACTGGTCGCGTTGTTGTTCTCCATATTGACTCATCACCGCCACAATTCAGTCCGTGGTCACAAGACAAGCTCCAACAATTATTAGGTCGAACACTACACCTCAGACAAGAAATGGGGACCTCCATCGGTTCCATCATGCGGTAGGGTGTGTGTCCTGACCCAAGCTACGGTATTTATAATATTATATATCCATGTTCACTACCGGGTTTGCCCAACAACTGGCGCGAACGACCCTACGCCTCGCTCAAGAACGCAAGCGTACCAAGTAACTCCACGGCCGTGTGAATCGCGAAACGAGCACAGCGCAAAACGTTTTTGAGACTTTGCAAATATATTTGGTAGACACTCGCACTAGAGGCCCCGAGCCGCTGAAGAAAGAGGCTCTACAAAAGTGACAAGTAGTTATCAACAGTAGTATCCCCCTATCATACCGTGGCTTCGGTGACAACATCGTGAACGCCATCGTTTTGATTGCCGCGGCCATCAACGGTGGGGAGTTCCCGATAGTCCCGGTTGCAAAGTTCCACTGCTCTCTATAGTGCCCGTGAAATCTCTTGGCATGACTGGAACTCTACGAGGTGTAAAGAACTATCTCTAGCCCAATAGTGCCGGTGCCTTGAATAGTGCCCAAATATTGGGCTGGCACATACCGGAACTGTTGTGAGCTTCGCGCTGTATGATGAACTTGAGGACCTGTTTGGTGAGGTCGGCCGGTAGACTCCGTATAGCACGCAGCATATCAAACCCCCTCGTACAAACTTCATAGCTGATTTTTTCGATAACGTGGAGAGCGCAAAAACACCGAGCGATGCATCTATGGAAAATATCTCAACGAGATTATTCCCAAAGCCGCCATTTTCGGTGTGTGTGCCCCCATCGGTTTGGAAACAGTCGCCTCTGAAAAAATGTGTGTTATCTTGAGTGTTTAAGGTAGGTAGACATGTCATACATGTCGTCCGTATCGTGGGGGTGCCCGAAGGGCTTGCATCGAACGGCTCAAAGGGACGCGACGGTCGGGGAGTCCTTTCCCGGCATGTCGGAGGAAGGGAGGCAGGAAGGCCGAGGCTGTGAGGCAGAGGGTGTGAGATCTACCTAGAGTGCGGCCATTAATAGGGGTGTGTCGAAGTCCCGGTGGTATCAGACGCATGGCGAGAATTTTGAACGGAACGAAACAGCTAATAATCCCGTTGGAAGTGATCTATTGTTTTCGAGACAGTATCTGATTGGAACTAGACTGAATTCGTGGTTGCAGTGGCAAAGAGTTTACGGAAGTTTAACAGAAAAATAAGGAACCCTTAGCATTAGCTACGTCGGTGCCTTGAAATCCCTTTTGACGGATGACGTTACATACAGTACGGGGTGCACCTACAGTTGTACTTTCCCCCTAGGCCCCCCATTCGAGGGGCTCTGTGCATAGCCCAGAACCTATAATAGCTTTGACAATAAACGAAAGCGAAACACGATGGACAAATTCCATGACGCGACGAAGCACATTGAAAAAACCCGAACGGCGCTCCAGCGATGATAAGCATGGTGACTACAGTAGGTCCTCGGTTGAGGAGACGCGTCAGCGATAATATAATTTGATCAGAAAGTGCTAACCCTATCACAGCACGCGTCGGATGGCGGCGAGGGCGGAGTTGTAGTAGATCCACGCCCGAGCCTCCTGGAATTAAACGGCGGGGGATGGTGATGGGCGCCAATGCCGGATGAAACGCGCGGGGGGCGATGACGACATGGGTTCGCGGACGACGCGAAATGAACGTTTTTCACGATCACTGTCGAGGTTGTAGCAGGCAAGCTGGTCGCGATTAAGCGTTGACGTAGGGAGATCGCAGACCGTGAGGGATAGACGCGTATGGCGGCCGGCGTGTAGTTATCCATTTTGCTGTGAACTGCAGCAGCCCTAAAGCGTTGTTGGCCGGTTTACGGAACGCAAACTCGACTTGGGGAGGTTTCACGTCTCAGTCGGTCTGCTCCTCGTGTTAATAAGATTATTTCTTAACACATCACCTCAATAGAATTACAATATCGAGCAATGTCCGTATTCGCCGTTTATACTATGAGTAAGACCCCTTGATAAAATTATCGTATTGAACAAACTACATATTCGTCATTCTGTACTCTTTACACGACTCCTTAACAGGATTACCGTATTGAACAATGCCCCAGTATTCTTTGCTCTATTCTCAACAGTTCGTTAGTCACGATCGCTGGCGCCTGGGGGATCTGTGAACAGTGGACCACCAGAGAGTGTGTAGTGTTGGTGGTACGACACGACAGCTGATCTTCTTGGTGGTGATTGACTGTTGAGGATCTGATGTGGTGTGTGAACGTTATTTAGATCTGAAGACAACTACTGTAGTAGGGATTTCCACTTATCCTCTTCTGGATTCTGATATGGGGATTAGGGGATGAATCGCTTGTTTTCTTGTGTTCGGAGCTATTACAACAACTTCTCTCTCCTTTCCTATTATAGCACCTGAATGGTGCCGACCAGCCCCCCTCAGGCCAAGGGGGGATACTTTCTAGTCAGTAGACCTTGCCTAGCTTAGGCGTGTCTACAGATCGCGCAGTGGATGCACTTGACGCCGCCATTGGTACCGATAAAATCGAAGCTGGTAGGGCTATTGTTGGTGCTTAGGTGCGTGTAACCTATGCGGGAAATCCCGGACCGGAACTCCAGTCTGTTGCCTGAGAAGAGACGACACACCGGGCATCCCAGACAGGGACGGAAACGTCGATGGTGCTTTCTACGGTACGCGATGTTTTTTGCTCCAGCAACACAACATTTTACGGAACACCGAGAAGTAGACGGCCATGTTGCCGATCAGTAGAGGCTACTGGCTACTATTGTAGCGAAGCACTTATAATCACGATTCATAAACATATGGGGCATGCAAAAAACATGCAAACCGTCTCCGCATCTGCGAGGACCTCCTATTAATAGAGGGTGGCCCCCAACGCCATATGTCGGTGGTACCATCCTCAACTTCGTCTTCGCCACGGAGTGCCCCTTGACCATGTCACTGTGAACGACCTACTACGGCCATCCGAGCACTGTGAGGTGAAGCCGATCATGGGCGGATCAATCACAATTTTTACGGAGGTGCGCATGGAGAGGGGTTTGGGGGTGGGGCGCAAATCAGAGGGCAGGGAGCGGGGGTATGCATTACTTCTGCCCTGCCCGTCCCCGCGACAGCAGTTTTCTTAACGTTTTCAACAAAGGTAACGCAGGAAATCAGTTCGTGGGGCAGATACCAAAGAGAAGGGTTGTTTGGCGAGAAGGTCGAATAGATCACGGACCACCAACCCTTAACAGATCGCGGCCGTGCCGGCGTCATCGTCATCGCGCGCGAAACTCACTGGGCATGAAGTATCAAACCTTTTAAAGAAGAACGCGAACTAGACCAGCACCCGTCCGTGTTCGTCTTCCTGCGGAGGACAATGCAGCCAGCGCTAATCACGCAGGCACTCCCAGAACTGTTCATGCCTTTTGTTGGAGGTAACGGCGCGTACAAGTCACACATCAACCTGATGTCCGTCTCTCTCTGGCTCCGACGCTTCCACACTCTCCTCTCCCTAAAAGCGCTGTACGTAGTGAAAGCGAATGAATGCTGCTGGTGGCTGAGGACAAGAGTTTACCGTGCGGCATCGAACAGCTCCTACGTTGTCCGCTTGCTCCGATGATGCCGGACCAAGGCTTCGGCAGGGAAAGTTACCCCCATTGGTACGAGGGATACCCCCATTTTCATTACGATACCGAGTTGCTGTTGTTGCTCATATAACTCATTAACTCGCACAATCAAGAGTATAGGCCACTCGCGCAAATAGCTATTCTACGTCGCTCTGAAACGGGGTTAGGCATATTTTGTTGGCGCAGGCAGCGTAACAAACAGTTCCATGACAGCGAAAAAACCCGAAAGAAAAAAATATTCAGATTGCTAAAAAACAGGGTACGAAGCTACTTGCGCTATTCTTAATAGTGACAAAGCTACCGTACCGTACCCTTGGTTCTCGGCTTGACGAATACAAAGATCAAACTTCGACCTACGTAGTGTACCACCTCCGGAACGCCAACAGCGGGTCCTGGTGACGTTCATGATAACATAAAAAGCGGGGGGGGGGCAGCCCGCAGTGTTTCACGACGGAAACCACCCCGTGAGAAAAAACAGGCTATCGCAGATGCCATTCGCCAACACCGGGCATGTCTTGCTGTCTTAACAACGATGTGGGTGAATTGCTCTTTCTGGATGTTCCTTTGCGTTTGGAGCTTGTTTTTGCAAAATTCGTGTCCGTTTTTTTGTACTTCGTCAAATTGTGAAATGATTCACCTGCAGGTCCGCCGGTGGTTCTCCGTGTTTTTTTTTGGCAACCTCTATCGTGATTAGACACGACCTCAACCATTGAAGAATTGCGACGGCGCGTGGTATGAAAGAGGTATTAATAGCGCTTTTAGGGGGGATGAAACGTTTTCTGGACGACGGGAGGCTCCTTCGCCCAAAACCGTCGGACTTTCAGTGTTTTTTTGCTAAATATTTTGTTGTAGGCCCAGGACATGGGATAGGTTCTGCGGGTTGCACGTTAAATTTTCTCCATAACATTTGTTGGTTGAGCATAGTAGATAGACCACTTCGAGAGAGGAGTCTCATAAAATAGTTGCTGAACCTCAACCGCAGTAGCATGCGTCGAAACACCTCTTTGAGGGATCCATACGCTCGGAACCACTTGAGTAAAGCTTTTCTCGCGGTAGAGCAAAAGGGTTAAATCCCGGAGCGCAAAACGATTTTCGTGTCCGTAAAAAACGTTTATCCCGACTCATATCCTGCGGGCAGCGCTGGTAATACTTCCTATCTGATAGGCGCTTTGGGCGTCACGCTGAGGAGCAGTGGTTGTAAGCACCGCCTTTTTCTTGTCGCATGTTGCTACGGGTTTCTTCGTTCTTTCTTTCCAACCTCTGAAGCGGTTAAACATCACTTCAACTTCCGCTGTCGGCGATTCTCGTGTCCCTAACCTTGACGCGCTCCTCAAAACTGCGGCCACCACGTCGGTTAATCTTCCTATTTAACAAGCGTGTGGCGTGAGGCTGAGGACCAGGCTTCGTAAGCACCGCCGTGTGCTCGTCGCATGTTGCTGTAGTGTTCTTCGGTCTTTCTTTGCAACGTCTGAAGTGGCTAGACCTTAATGTAAGTCTCGTTGTCGGCGATTTTCGTGTACCTGTTATTTTTGTGCTTCTCAAAAGACTGCAGCCAATGCCAGTGACACTCCCTAGTTGATGAGCGCCTGGCGTGAGGCGAGGTGCCAATCTTTGTAAGCACCACATTTTTCTTGTCCGTGTTGCTACGGCGTTTGTGGTTCCTTTGCATCCCTTGATGCAGCGGCTAGACAATAGTTTAATCTCCGTTGTCGGAGATTTGTGTGGCCGTAAACTTGACGTGCGTCCCTCGAAAGACAGCGGCCAAAGTCAGTAAGACATCCCCCGTTTGATAGGCGCTTGGAATGAAGCTGAGGACCAGTCATTGCAAGCACCGCCTTGCGTTGCTTGTCGCATGTTGCTATGATAGGACGGTCGGAGTCTTCGTTGTTTCTGTGTTCTCTCCGTAGCGGTTAGACATTACTTTAATTCCCGTTGTCGGCGATTTTTGTTTCCCTAAGCTTGACGCCCCTCTCGAAGACAGCGGCCGCAATGTCGGTAAAACTTCGTATTTGAGACGCGCCTTGGCGTGAGGCTGAGGACCACAATCTTTATAAGCGCCACCATTTACTTGAGACGCGCCTTGGCGTGAGGCTGAGGACCACAATCTTCATAAGCGCCACCATTTATTTGAGACGCGCCTTGGCGTGAGGCTGAGGACCACAATCTTCATAAGCGCCACCATTTTTTTGCTTGTCGCATGTTGCCATGATACTATTATCTTCGCTGTTTCTTCGTAACTTGTGAAGCGATTAGACACTTGTGTAAGTCCCGTTGTCGGCAATTTTCGTGTCCCTAAACATGGCGCGCGTCTCTGGAAGACAGCGGCCGACGTTGGCAAGACCCCCTTTTGATAGGCGCTTGGCGTGAGGCTAAGAACCAACCGATCTTCGACGGCATGTTGCTACGGTGTTTATTCGTGGTTTCTTTGTAACCTCTGTAGTGGTTATATATTAGTTCAACCAGTTTCGAAATTCAACCACGTTTTAGGGGACGATTTACTTGAAATTAGGGTGGGATATTGTTTTGTTTGCGGTAGTAGAAGGTTACACCCCGGTATCGACGATTTTCGTGTCCCGAAACTTGAGGCGCGTCTCTCAAACACAGCGACCATCGTCAGTAGGACTTCCAGCTTGATACTGTGCGCTTGGCGTCAGGCTAAGGACAAATATTCGTAAGCACCTATTTCAGCCTGTCGCATGTTGCTATAGTTTTCGTTTTTGATGATTTGTAACCCCCGTAGCCGCTAGACATCAGTTCACGTTCCGATGTCGAATGTCTTCGTGCGCGCGACCAACGCCAGCCCTGATGTCTAGCCGGCACTATTCCCTGTTAGACAAGCGCTTGGCGTGAGGCTAAAAACCAGTACTTACAAGCACCACCTTTTGCTTGTCGCGTGTTGCTAGGACGGTCCGCGTATTCGTGGTTTCTTGAAAACCTCTGAAGCGGCTAGACTCTAGTTTAAGCCCCGTTGTCGGCGATTTTCGTGTCTCTAAACTTGACGCGCCTCCCGCAATCTACCACGTGTTTCTCTCTCGTCTCGTTTAATTGCCGAACCCCCACCCTTCGTTCAATAGAGTAATCTGTAGACGGCAATTCCCGTCCATCGCGCGACTGTAAATATCGTCATGCTGATCATGGATTATTGGCTTTGTTCCACCGCCCACTGTATTATTCGGCGGTACATATTTCGTCCACCCCCCACCCCCCCACCCCCTCCTTTCGGAGCAACATAGATTCGGGGCCTGTGCCGCTATGCTGCACACTCGACCCCCTCACCGGCAGATTATTAGGCCAATTTGAGAACGTCTTTGTCGTCATTGTTAGGCTTTCTTCCTCGTTCTTCCAACACCGCAGCTACTTCAGAAGATTCCTTACACCGTACCTTCCCAGATTTCAGAGGTGTAAAGAATCAGGCGTCCCCTGTGGGGTAGTAGGTGGATATCGTAATCTCGTCCCTGCAAAGTCAATGATGCGGTTGCGAATCGACCCGAGTGCATGCTCGTGCTCGTAGGGACTTTTTCTTGCGTAAAACTTGACGAGAGGAATGCGCGAGAGCGCGAGTTAGCAAAAATCGAATAGAATCGACGAGCATAAAACGCTGAGAAGTGGGAAAATTCTGAACCCTATGCGCGATAAAAATGAAGGAATGTGCTGGCCGGGAGAAGGAGAGACACCTATGACCGCGGCTTGTCCAGAAGGTCGCTGAGGGTATAATCTCTTGCGGGTTGAGCTGGAGAGTAAAAGTGATGATTAATAAAAAAAAATACCAGGTACAAAAAAAAAGAGTAGGTGTTCCTAATAGAAGGGAGCCGCATCTATCTGCGGTTCTCCACTGCTCTGCCTGAAAACTGATACTTATTATAATGTCTGCCATCCGATAAGGAGCAGTGTATGCCAATCGAAAAAAAATGCATGGCGCAATAAACAAAAGAGCAAAAGCTGCGACGTTTTTTATTGTTATAATTCCATTTGCCATCTGACAATGCGTATATCAGTAGGGCTTGTTTCAATCATTCTGTGCTCATTGAGTAATTTAATTTTACAGTTAGTACTGTTGTTGCGGGCCTAGTCTGGAGTAGGTACTCTTTAAAGTGGATATTGTACGTTCCCCCCCGAATGTTGATGGATGTACGGCTGTCACGACAGGCTAGGAGAGATTACTGTAGTACGTACTTTGAAATGTTGTTCCTTCGAACTATATTTATTCGACCTGGCATACTAATCAAACTGTTTCGACTCATCCGGAAAATGGCATGGGTTTGAGAACTTGAAGTACATACTATACACGCTCTTTCTTTGTCTTCCCTTCCTCTTCCTCTTCTGAACTTCTCTCTCGCATCTCCTGAAGTTCTCTCTCGACGTTTTGTCTCTGTCGTGCAGTAACCCCCCCCTGTCGTGCAGTAACCCCCCCCCGCTCTGTGCGCTTCCCAGCTCCTGCGTTTTTTTTGTGGCCCTTACATTTTCGCCATTTCCTGTGCTGTGTCATAGGGTTGTATTTCGCTATACAGCTCCCATGTTTCACGGTATAGCACCAGATACCTTCGCGGAAGGATATTCGATTCAAACCGGAACAGCGTTTACGCTAGATTGTCGGCGGACAAAAACTATTATTATAATGTCCTCCTCACCTTGTCGTCTCGTCGTGTTTAGAAGACCTGATCAGGGCGAGGCAGACGAAAAATAAAAGTCATGTGTCACAATAGTGCCCAGAGTAAAAAGAAAGGGCCGAAGTGATATCAGTGCTTCACTTGGAAGCAGGAACGCTTATTGTTGTAATCATCTTGTTGATATCGAGGAGCTATGAAGGCTTAGGACATGAGTGACAGGAAGGGTTTCGTTGTACGGCCACATGAGCCCTTTTCGTGTCATCATATGCTCATTCGCTCTCTCTAAGACGTTCCCTTTGGAGACACATACAGAAGTTCCGGTACTCACCGGTCATTCTTCGGGTATGTTATGGAAATGTTAGCACATAGCCAGTATGAGTCAATGTTCAGTAGCACTGCACTTGTACGTCGTAGATCATCGTAGATCTGCTATGTGTCGGTTGGTATGTAACGTGCGTATGAATATGCGGAGGAATTACTTCTGTAGGATTCTCTGTGGCCCTGACGAGTAGCCCACTCTCTCGTGTGGATCCTTCCGGATTGTCTAGCATCGTAGCCATCCTGGTCATATCCAGTACCCACCCAACTTCTGGACTCCTGCATAGTCTGCGGTTTATCTGTGTGTGTTGGCCACATAAGCGCCAGTGTTTACAACATCTTTACATCTTCTCCTCAACGCGGAAGGACTCGAGTCTTCCAGGCTATCCACTGCACAGTGTCACCAACCCGACTAGCGTCGGGGACACAGCCTCTCTGCCACCGTGCTAGGGTATACCACAATATCCATGATAGGGTACAACAAGTTCCCACGTCTATGGGCTATCTTGCCTAAGGAATATTCTGTCACGAGGTGTATTAGTGGTTTCCCACTCTTTTGCCGGAAAACATTCTGCCACGGCGAGAGTTCTTGTGCTACGAGCTGACTCGATTCTACGGGCAATCTTCCCTGCATGGAATTACCCATTCTTGGGACTATGCCTGTGGTACTGAGACCACAGGCATCGGGCCATCTTATAAATATCTAAATCCCGCAAATACTGACGCTTATTACACTAGCCCACCCTGAATATTCGTATATGTAGACCACAATACGGTCGAAGAATGATGGCAGTTCATCCCAAAATACTGGGAAAAGGGGATCGAAGATGCGGCTGTTCGAAATAAAGAAATGAGATCATAGGTTCTGTGTTATAGAGTGCTCTCCGTAGATGGATAGTCTATAGATTCGAAATGAAACCATGTCATATGGTTGGGGTGAAACCACGTGATGGTAGACGTCACATTCACGCCATGTAGGTGACGGTGATGGGGCCAGGCAGGAAAATCCACACCGTTCACTGCCTGCCTGTCCAACTCTGCGCTGTTTGTCATTTGTGTGTTACTTTAGAGTAACATTGTAAGCCTTTTGCGTCTAGACAGCGAGCCATGAGGAGAGATGAGTGAAGACACGGAAACCACGTGGAAAACTCTTTCCAACATCGACAACCCTGTATCCCTCTCGGGATAGTATGACATATGGCGTCGTCGGCAGGACGGTGTCTACCTTGGGCTGCGTAGCCTCCTCCGGTTCTTCTCGTGCTCTTTGTCTTCCCAAAGGCAAGCTTTCTGGACTGGCTTTTCCACCCTTTTTTTTGTTGTGCATGCCCCCGAAAGCTCCCTGTTGTCGGGCTCCGTTCTAGCTTTGTCGCCAACGGATCTATTTCCTTGGACCAGTTTTTCTTACTTTTGCTCGGCATCCTTGTCGCTATGGTCCAACGGTACCGACCTCCATTCTGGCTTTGCAGCCATCAGGTCTTGTTCCTGTCGACCATCTGCTCTTACTTTTTTCGGCATACCTGCCCCTAGTGTTCAACGACACCGGCCTGCCACGAGGCGATAACACTGACTATACTGATACTCACTAGGTAGAATTTTATCAAGACAGTAGGGTCCAAAGCTAATACGCGCACTAGGCGTCCACGAACAAATTATTCCAGAAGAAAGGGGAGAAGGCTACTACGATCGATAGCTGCGCACAGCTATAACCACTAAGGAAGAAGCGTGCCCAGGGATAACAAGAAACCATAATAATACCCGAGTTGCATGAACGCGAAAGCGGAAGGGTACAAGTATACGTTCCGAATATGCACGCACTGCAGAGGCGGGAGGGGATACGTTCCCATCCTGCTCATAGCGCGGGGGGAAGAAAAGCCAAGATAGAAAAACCAAACTAACACGATTTTTTTGTAGGCCGGTTGCTACTGGTATACCGTAGGTACATACCCTTTTTCGAGCTCTCACGGCTGTGAGCTCCATAACAGGGTTTCATATCTTGCAATGAGGCATCTTACCCTCATTACTACGAGGTGTGGAGGGATCTGTAGGGTCATTTTCGTTTGTTTCGAATAGCCGCATTTTCGACCCCATTTTCAATTTCTGGATGTTTTGTTGACATCCTTTGATTGCCATGTAATCTGCATCTACGACTGTTCAGGGTGGCCTAATGTTATGGAGTGCTCTCTGTAGACGGATAGCCTATAGATTGCACGTGAAACCATGTCATGGTTGAGGTGAAACCACGTGATAGTGGACGTCACATTCACGTCAAGGCCATCATAGATGGGCGATGATGTAGGTGACGGCGATGGGGCCAGGCAGAAAACCCCACACCGTTCACTGCCTGCCTGTCCAACTCTGCTCTGTTTGTCTTCTGGGTGTTATTTTAGCGTGTAATCCTTTGCGTCTAGACGGCGAGCCTGGAGGATAGGTGAACGAAGGCACGGGAACCACGTGGAGAACGCTTCCTAACACTGACAACGCTGCATCCCGCTCGGGATAGTATTACATCTCCCACACCTCGTAGTGAGGCCTAAACGCCACGGATAGGACCATTCATTGAAAATTACCGCTTAAAGGGAGACCAAAACGAGTCTGCTACCGACGATGCCAGGTGTCACAGTAGTGCCCGGGGTATAATGGACGGGACGCAGGGATATCAAGGCTCGGCTTGGAAGCAGCACCGCTTCTTATTGTCAACATTTTCTTGTTGATGGCGAGGAGCTATGAGGGCTTGGGAGACCCGTGACAGGAAGGGCTTCGACATGCAGCCACACGAGCTCTTTTCCTTTACCGCTTGCTCTCTCTCTGAAACGTTTCCTCTGAGAACACCTGTAGAAGTTTCCTATACCCACCGATCATTGGGGTTCAACAAAGGCTCACGCCTATCGGCTATCTTGCCTGAGAAACATCCCATCACAAAGCGCAGTCTTGAGCTACGAGCTGACTCGATTCTACGGGCTATGTCCCTTGCACAGAATCCATCCGCTTGGGATTACATCTGTGGTAATGTAACCACAAGGCTACGGGCTATCTTACCAATATCTAAATCCCGTAACTACTAACGCTCTATTACACATGGCGATAAAAACTGAAAGCATGTGCGGGCGGGGGGGGGGGGGGGGGGGAAGGTGATGTTCGTGACCACGGCTTGTCCAGGACGTCGCTGAGGGTAAACCCTCCCACGAGTTGAGCTGGGAAGAAAAAGTGATGACCAAAATGCTCGAGCCTGTCTGTTCTACGGTATATTGGCCTTCCAAGATATTTTACATTCTGCAGGGTAGGAATCCCAGCCAGGCCTGAACGTGAATGCAGGTAATGTGCTTCTACGGTATATTGGCCTTCCAAGATATTTTACATTCTGCAGGGTTGGAATCCCAGCCAGGCCTGAACGTGAATGCAGGTAATGTGCTCGCCAACCTTGGAGATCGCGTCGAGGTTCTTGTATTTTTTGGGACAGCTGATGATGCGGACTTTGGTGGATCACAGGTAGCCGCTCGCAGTGTCCCAAGCAGGAGCTATCGTCACTATCAACGCACATCGCATTGCCGAGATGCAAATGAAATACACATGATATTCATCAAAATAACAACTACAGTAGCACCGGTCCTCTGACAAGAAACCGGGATATATTAAGATATATATATGATTATTTTTGCCCTCCGACAATATAGCGTGGATGCCGTTCCGATGCAAATTAAGTATCCTTCCATAAAGCAATATGATAGTATCTATGAAGTCGAATAATCGCTTCATAAAGCAGTGGTATCTTCTGGCAACCATCTTCTGTCAACCACTTCCCCATTTCCTTTCCCCACATTGTCTCCTTTTGTTCTACTGCTTCTCCTTTCCCTACATTGGCCTTCGGTCAGGCTTCGTATTTCAGAAAGAAAGTTTATGCCCTACACTAACTCCTACACTAACTCCTACACTAACTCCTACGCTAACTTCAGACCAAGGCTACGGCAGGTAGGGAGGATGTTACGACGGTGTTAGGATGGTGTTATGATGGTGTTATGATATACCCCTTTTTTCACAGCTGGGTTTGAGCCTCCGGCACGAGCGCTCCGTGCCTCACTGACGAAAAGACTTTAGGTAATTCGCTGGACGCAGCGTAGCTCAACATTGCATTGCAAATTTTCATATCGCAAAACTATAACGGCACGAAAGCTTGATGTTATGGTATTGCCCTGGGAGACACACAAGGCGTATCTAGATACGGAAATGATATAAAGGGTTTCACATGCCTTTGAAGGTATGTGGGTATAGGAAAAAGAGAATTATGCTTTTTCTTCGCGGATTTGCACACACGCACGTCAGTTCTAATCCGTGGCGCTGTGGGACTAATACAAGAGCTTACCTAATGCAAGGGAGTGACCAACATGGAACCTGCATAGTAAAGCGACCTGCAAAGGGTGACCTGAGTCTGCAACAGACCCTAGTCTTCTAATACATAGCGTCGACGAAACTCTTTGGGCAGACAAGGGGGGGAGGGAAAGAACGGTAGGACCGCGTATTAAAACGCACCCAGTTATCGCGTCCCAGGAGCACCGCGTGTTGCATAACTGAGGGCGGAACGACGCAGGCCCACACGGCGAGAGAGCTCGTTGGCTGGCCAACCCGGATGAATTGGACGCTCAAGCAGACGCTCGTCGAAGTTCGTAGGGGAGCGAATTTGCCAAATACCCCCCAGGAACGAGGGGCAAAGTCCTGCTCGCAATTAATGGTGGCCGCGCCACCCGAAATCATCTGCTCTAAGATGTCGCGGCGGATGAAAGTCTGAGGGGAGCCAGTGTCTACAAGCGCGACACAACCAAAAACCGTAGAGGTTGTGGTTCTGCTACATGCACCGTGATTTTGGTGGTAAAAGAGGCGTCGTCGAGAGCAATCGTGCCTCCGACGAGGCCCGGGCCGTGCTCGGGGAGCGAGAGCGTGTCCGCGAGAGTGTGGCCGGCGCAAGAAGCGACAGTCAGCACATTGGGGCTGTGGTCCGCTGGTGCGTCAGAAAAATGGGTCCCAAACTCCGAAGGAGAATCGGAGCAAGCACGTGCTGAAACCCGAAGGCTCGTAAGCGATGGGGGGCTAATCTCATGAATTCTCTCGGACAGCATCGGAGTGCAGAATTGATGAGAAAAGGAGGCGTGTGTCAACCCGTCCGTATTGTGCCGAAGGAGGTCGCGGACGGTAGAAAGAGCCTGCCCGAGCAAGTTATTTCCTCACCACAAATGGGGGTCATGGGTCCGCCCGGAGGCCAATGCCCCACACTTGGTCAAAAGGGCTGGCTTCAGCTAAAAGCTTGTTGCCCGCGCCCAAAACGTGGTGTTTCATCTCCGGGTTCTGTGAAACTTGGCATAAGTCCCAGCGAGAACGGCGTTTTCGCGTTCCCGCTCCCAAATGTCGTTGTCCAAACCCCGGACGCTTCGTTCGATGCGCTCGTACGATTGGGGTTCCAACGTGCGCAGATGAGTTCCAGTGCACGGTGGTCGTGGAAAAGGCGCGCTTTTTCCGCCTTTTCGGCCATCATAAATTGCTCTGCGCAAGAATACGAAATGCCGTCGACGGGGGTCATGGGCGTCGGGGTCGTCCGCCCGAAGGTCAATGCCTCACACCTGGTCAAAAGGGCTGGCTTCATCTAAAAGCTTGTTGCCAGTGCTCACAATGTCGTGTTCCATTTTGGGGTTTTGCTGGCGAGGTTTTTGAATATTCTGCCTTCGACCCAGGCGTTTTCGCACTTCTTTATTTTTTTTTCTGGATAGTTCTCGTTTCCCCTTTTATGTTCCCTCTGGTCCCATTCCCCTCGCTAGTCTGCGGAAAGTGATAGCTCTCGCGCCCGCCGGTCCCGCCATTCGCTGGGGTGTTCTGTAGTCCGTGTCCTGTTTTCCGTTCTTCGTTTGTGGTTTTCTGGTCTAGTATTTTTCCTGAGGCTTTGTGGTTTGGCGGGGTGGAGGTGTGGAAGTAGGTTTTGAAGAGCCGCATTTTCGAGTCATGTTCTAGACCACCGTGGAACCGGTGCTTCCCCGAATCTTCCATATATATTTCTGCATATACGGCTCACCAGGGTGGGCTAGTGTTATGGTATTTCCCTGGGAGCCTAACAAACGTAATATATAGATACGGAATTGATAAAAGGGGTTTCACATGCCTTGAAGGCATGTGCGTATAGGAAAAAGGGTATGACGCTTTTGCTTTGCGGATTTACACACACGGTCAGTTCTAATCCGTGGCGCTGTGGGACAAATACATGTGAGTGACGAACGTGAAACCGGCATAGTAGAGAGACCTGCAAAGGATGGCCTGTGTCTGTAACACCCCCTAGTCTTAATAATATCAACACCGCAGAGGAACGCGATTGGCCTCCGAGCATCTGCGAAAAAATATCCTGAAAGTGACCCCCCCGTCGTAGTCTTGGTCCCCTCAGTGTAACAGCTATCCAATTTATTGTTCCCTTGAAAATTTTAGGCTGAGATTCTCGTGGAGCACTTTCTTGTGAGGTGCTCGGCACAGTGTACACTATTCTCGAGACTACATAACAAGATTAGATATTCGCAGCAGTTCGATATTTTAGAACCAACGATCAACAACGAGACAATAGGGATCATACTAAAACCGCACTTTGTTTAAAGCATCTCCTTGCCGTTTTGCCGTGTTGATGTAAAGGCTTTGCTGTGGTTGTGCCCGCTCTGCTTGAAGCCCTTTAGAGGGAAAGTATGGCATGAGGCTCAGTCTCTGGCTCCAGCAGTGTGGCGTGGAAAACCTCCGACAAAAGACGTCAAAACGACTTGGTATAGTCTATTGTGGGGCCGGAGTCAAACGACCGCCATAGACACCTTATCGAGGCGTTCTACGATAGGAGGCAGCGCTTTTGGCCAAAATATCTTCCGTAAAACGAGGAGAGGTGCTCCTTAACCAAAAAGAAAAACGCCGGGGGGATGTCGGGGTGATGTCATTCATACCGGGTATCTGGTACTCGAGTAAAAAGACATGTCGACCAATTAGCACGCTTGTTCGTGCGCGAGCCACGGCAAAACTTGTAAACTTCACGGTGCTGGACGTTTGAAAACATACATGCATACAGTCACGGCAAGCGCACGTCGTTCTGTACGTGGCTGCAACCGAACTACGGAGCCTGGACTGCACATCACATATCTGTTGTTGTAGTGGTACTCCGAGAGGGGGATGCGTGGTTGGTCTGTGTTGGGAAGCGTGCTCCTCGTGGGCTCCAGTGTCTTCATTGGTCTCTCCTCAAGGCTCGCTGGATAGACTCAATAGCTTATATGCATTATTTCCCTGAAAATATACTAGAAGACAGACATAACAGGGCTAGGCACGGTCGTGCGGGGTAACGCAGGGGAACGCGGGGTAGAGCAGGGAGTGAGATGATGGGCGTCCTGCTTGTCCAATCATCGTCACCTACATTACCGCCCATCTATGATGACCTTGACGTGAGTGTTACATCTAATGTCACGTGGTTTCACGTCAACCATGATATGGTTTCACGTCGAATCTATAAACTATCCACTATCCTTCTACGGACGGTGATCCATTACACTATTCATAGGCCGACTGATTCTACGATAGCCCCCCCAAAAAACAGCGATTTTCTGAAACGAGAACGTTTCGCGGCTGCTCGACACATGATACTATTGAAAAAAAAACTATCCATTACGCATACATTTTCTTGGGTGTGTAGTCTAAAGGTCTGTCGATCGATGACGTCGGGGAGGGTGTCGAGGGACACCGTATTGCAGGAGATACGACACCGTGGTGAGCTGGTTTTGAAACCGGCGATTTCGTTAAAGAAAAGTTGGGGGGGGGGGTACCGTAGAACGGCGACGGATTTGTACATCGAATTGCAATTTCAGGTTGCTCAAAATCATTGAATGGGAGAGATACGACGTGATGCTGTACATGTACCTCCTTCCTCACTTGAGAAGCTCCAGAAAAAAAAATGGTGCACCTGTGTGCGTACTGCAGCACAACACAATGCTGTCAGTATAATATAATATATACCTGGTATATATATGGTATATATGCCCCTCAACAAGTCAGAAACGCAGGAGATGTTGGCAGCTATATGCGCACGCTTCACCCCCCCGATCAAGACTTGACCGCTTCTGTACCGAATAACGCGCAAGGTAACACACACATAATAACCTCTAACATTATCTTCACAACGTGGAGAGTGCAAACAAACGCCGAGCGATACGTCTGCTGTGGAAAGATACAGACAAAAGGCACCTTTCCAACGCCACCCTTTTGTGTCGGGTGTGCCTCCCGTGGGCGTGTAGAAAATTGGCTCGGGAATTCAGCGTGTGTCTTGTGTGTTGTACGGTGGTACCGGTATGTTCCACCCCTCGGCCGTGAAAACTTGTGCATGTAGATTCCAGCACATGTTGGGAATATGTGCGCGCTTTAATACATTTAGCATGGTGCGAAGTATATGATAGGAGTTGGGCCTTTAGTCTAGACTATATACGCTTAACCCATTTCCAACTCCTAAAGGTATCCTATTGGCATAACCCCAAGTGATTTGGCCCCATGTCGAGAGTGCGATGCTAAAAACCCGGTACATATTTTCGTCGAGAGGCGAAAGCTGACACGACCCAAACCGAATTTGTGTCGCAACCGAGGTTGTCAAGGGTCGAAACCTGTCATGATAAAACCAGAGTTCTTGTGTTGCGATCAAACCGTTTTTTTTCGTCACTGGTCGATAACTACTGTCACGACCAATTTCAAACCGAACTTGTGGAACAGATTAAAAGTCGAAAGCCGTCAAAGAAACATTTTTTTTTTGTTCACGAGTCGAAAGCTGTCACAATCAAGCCGAACTTACTACCAAACCGAATTTGTGTCACGATCAAACCGACGATTTAGTCACGGGTCAACAGCTGTCAATGACAAGACCAAATCAAACTTTTGTCGCGATCAAACCGAATTTGTGTAACGGGTCGAAAGTTATGATCAAACCGAACTAGTGTCACGGTAAAACCGAGTTTGTGTCACGATCAAACCAAATGATTGTCACCTCGGTCGAAAGCTGTCACCATCAAATCGAACAATTGTCACGGGTCGGAATCTGTCACGACCAAATCGAAGTTACGGGTCAAGAGCTGTCACATGTCGCGACCAAACAGACTTTTTGGCATGATCAAGTCGATTTTCGTCACGGGTCGAACAATGTCACGACCAAACCGAATTTGTGTCACGATCAAAGTGAAGGTTATTCTAGTAATGGGTCAAACGCTGTCATGTCACGACCAAACCGAACTTTTGTCACGGTCAAGCAAGGTTTGTGTAACGGGTCGGAAAATTGTCACTATTTTACCCAAGTTGAAGCGATCAAACCAAGATACATTTGTTTGTGGAGGGGCCAAAAGAAAGCTGCCACTACCAAACCCCGGCGCTGGGTCACACGATCAACCCCATGTATTGTCACGGGTCAAAAACAGTCGCGACCAAAACCGAATTCGAGTTACGAATACGTGAAACGTTTTTTGGGGTCACGGGAGCCGAACTATCCACTGTCAAAGGGGTCCTCCAAACAACCTCCGCTAGACAAGGAACAGAGACTGACAGGTTTCAACCCACGACAACCCCGGTTGTGACACCAATTCGGTTTTGGTCGTGTCAGCTTTCGCCTTTGGACGAAAACATGTGCCAGATTTTTAGCGCCACACTCTCGACTTGAGGCCAATACACTTGGAGTCATGCTAGGATAATTTTAGGAGTTGGAAATGGGTTTGCAGACGGTCGCAAGACACGAGACACAGCATGCCCTGCTCCTCATCATCGGACTTGGAGGCGCTTTTGACGCACGCTACGGTGTAGGGGTGTCCCTTTGGGGCCCGCGTATAGCGATAAAGAAACCACGATTGCGATATTTTCAAGCGTCGACCTGTAGAGTGAATGCCCAGCCTAGTACACGAGTATGTCATGATGCCCGCGCCCGTCCGGTGCGAGTTTTTGCGTTTTTGTCGTAAGGGCACCAATATTTTCATCTTCAACCAACACTAGTAATAGCACAAACAGCGGTGGCCGATGCGGCAATTTTCAATTTTCGTCAACTTTCCCCCCTCAAGTTTCAAAGGAGGCAAGTTTGAGGAGCTCTCCCCCTCGCCCACCCTCTGACTTCGGGAAAAAAGATCGCGCACCGTGACGAACAATGCAACGGCCTACTGTAGGTATTGAACGCACTACACAAGATATCCGAACGACAGCTTCCAATGGGTAGCTTCCTCAGGTGAGGAGCCTCGTATTGTCGGCAAAAACTGCCATCCCCTATCGTGGCACGCCTCCTTGTTTTTTTTCGCGGAAAGTCAGCAGGCTGAGTAGCTGTCACCCGCAACCCATTGATAAATGGGTCGACGCGGGGGGGCGGGGGGAGTGAGAGGCAGGGGGTCTCCTCTCTCGCCGTCCATTCGTATGTCTGTGATGAGAACAACCCAAAAACTCATCATGCGTTATCTCAAAAATTGTGCAGTAGTATACGCGAGAAGTGGGGACCGGGTTCCGATGCCTGTAAGAACAGAGATAACGGATATCTACAGTGAAAAAACAAAAGTATCTCCAACAGGGAGACGCCACCAGGAAGGATATATGCAGGTGTCAGACGTCTTTTCGAAACAAAAGACGTCACCTCTTGGGGTTCAATATATCCTGACAAAATCCTGATAAACCCAACACAGCACGTGCCATCACAACGTCGCATCAACGACCCAGTGACGGCGCATGATCAAACCTTTCGGGCTTCCATGATACGAGCCTTTCGGGCTTTCATTATCGAGCCTTTCTGGCTTTCACGATCGAGTCATTCATTCGGGCTTTCGTGTCTGAACACCAGGTCCATGAAAAAAAAAATAATGTGTTTGAAACGTTAGATTAGGATCCAAGAAGAGAGAAGAAGGTAGCCATCAAGACCAGCCGACAATCGCCTTTTAGGCGATCTAGTAGTCCCCGCCGCCTTCGTCTGATTCCACAAGAGAAAAAAAGCAAACGTCACATCCGGCCACAGTCACACGTGGGAGGAGAGAAGGGGAGGGGAGGGGGGGGGGGGGGGTGGGCGGAGGTGATATTCGGTCAGAAAAGGTGGAAAATAACGCCATTTTTGGTGAGTATTGCATCAAAACCAACCGCAGGTCGTAAGTGGGGAGGAAGGGGGTGGGTGGGTGGGGGTGATATCTTGTGAATGATGTGGCACAAAAACGCGTACTTTGGTGTCTCTTAATCAACCCTTTCACAAATGCCACCGCCATCCCACTCAAATTTGAAGCAAGTAATCCCCAAAAAATCGTGGATGCAATCTAGAGGGGAGACTTATCAAACAAACCGCAACAAGGAGTAATCTCCGAATCGTGGCAACTATCTCGTACGAACATATGATAGCCATACGCTACGTGAATAGACATACAAAGCCAGCAACCACTTTCCAGCGAAATTGTTCATTGACGGCACTCTTGAACCATGACGGACAACCGTCGAGGCACTCTCCACACTAAAACTGGTACATGAAAAGGCCTTGACGGGTCACAACTAGAGCGTGTGCTAGACAGCGGCCAATGCACTCTCTGCACGAAACAGAGGTTAAACAGGCTGTTAAACAGGCTGTGACGGGTCACAAGTTAGACCGTCACAAGATGTATTTGCCCTTATGATAGGGTGAAGAAGCCCAAGGTCCACGCGACCAGATGTATTCCATCGAGGGCTGTTCGCTGTTTGCAAGAGGACAATCAACCATCACTCAAATACTGGTAGCCACCTCGGAAGTGAAGAAGGTGTGGCTATTTCGGTGTGCCAGCCGCGGAACAAAATGATAGGCGGCACATCAAGCCGCTACCAAAGCATCTTGCAGTCTTCAACTACAAGCAGTACTTAATTAATATAACATTAGATCTAAGCACGACAATACTCAAGTTTGTAGAGCTGTGAGTCGGCAGGATTTCACGACGAATAGGTACCTTGTAATCGTCAAGTGCCGTTCGGCAAACAATTGAATTTAGTCGGAAAGTCGGTTGCCGAAGCCAGCTGGTGGCCGACTTGCTGACTAGTCAGGCGAGCGTAGCAAGCCAAATCAGCTCCCCCCGGCGGAGGGGGTCCCGTTTTTTTGTGCGGTTTTCATCAATTAGTCTGCGATTTGGCGGTCATTCCCACCCCTAACGGTACCAAGCAGAAAATACACTCCAATTTAAGCCAGCGTATACATATACCAACTTACTGTATTGAGTACTACTTGTGAGCAACAACAATAACCGACACAACAGCCGAAACTGCAATACAGCAGATAATGCGTGTAGAAAGAGGGTTGAACACCAGGCAAATACATATATACATGAAATGGTTGGGGCAAACGACGAAACAATATAAACGGAAATATAACTACTTTTAATAAGTACTCCAAAACAACGGCAGCTGTGAGTACGACGAATTTAGGGTCGATACTCATCTTTGCAAGCTGCGTGATACACCGGTCGCCCGTTTTAGTAAGTTGTCACGAGTCAAAACCTAATCAATAGCAAAAATGGATATCAAATTAATCCTGCAATGAACCATTATATTACAGCATAAATATGATACGTCTCATGACGTGAATCTAACGCGGTGCGGAGTAGACTAACCCGTGTACTACTGCAAAAAAACATCCCAAACTAATTCCGAGTAGCGTGTCCCGAGGAGCGAGGGTGAATTCCCCAAGGGGCTAAAAAACAGGCGTCATGGCATTGCGGGTAATTCCCCGTAACAAAGTCACCCGTACATGACTGAAAAACTTGACACGTGAAACTGTTGTTACGTTTAGCCTGCAAAACAAATGCGGCGATTCTGACATACTAGAGGTATTTTAAGGAAGAAAAATGAGTGAATACCCCAGGGGGATGGATTCGTTGAATCCTTTCCCGGGGGTTTCCAGTTGCATCCCCGTTTTTGCCGTAATTACGCCCACGTAAATCCAAATGCTGAAAACCGCGTTCTGTTTGTTTTGGCGTCGTGTATCATACACCCCTGATTTGGACGAAATACCACGTGGGTGTGCTCTTATTAGCTTCAGCTTTGGTCCCTCTCCATACGGGTTATATAGTATTAGGTGCGCAGAATGATTACGCACTAAAATTGCTCTTGGTAAAATAATCCTGTGCGCCCTTGCGTCATCCAGTGGGTCGAACAGCTTAAAAAAACTACGGAGTATTTAACAACGCGCGACGGGGGTAGCACACAGCTTGCGCAGATGAGTATCGACCCTTAAATCGCACTCAGTGTTGGACGTGTTTTAAACAATTTTACAGAAACACACACACTCACCACCGCCACCGAACATGTCCATGCCGCCGCCCATGTCAACCTCCTCCTCTTCCTCCTCCTCCTCCTTCTTCTCCTCCTCGGCCGGGGCGTCACCGCCGCCCCCACCGCCGCCGCCGCCACCGCCGCCACCGCCGCCACCGCCCGCGCTGGCAGCGAGGATGAGCTTTTCGATCCCGGCCTTGGCGAGGAAACCCGAGAAGAGGGTGGGCCAGTAGGCCTCGACCTCGTTACCGGTGGCCTGGATCAGGGTGTTGATCTGGTCGCTGGTTACGTCGGCCTGCGGGCGGCGATGACGGTGGCGGCGTGCGGTTGTAACGTCGCAACGGTAAGAGTCGCAGACAATGGGCTGCATTTTGCCAAGTTCAATATCCCAGGTAAGCGTTTTACTGCTGTCGTGCAAGGGTGGGTGTTTGCTGAAGGCTACGATAAACGCCCGGTGCGCCAACTACTCTTGTATAAAATTGTTTCAAATACCTCAGCCGTCAGCTCTATCGATTCAAGGGTCGACACTAACCTTTGCGAGCTGCGTGATACTCCGGTGGCTGTTTTTACAGGTGCATTATTCCTTGGATATATGAATCCCCTGTATGTTGCCAGGGTTTACAGGATCTCTTATACTCCATATTATTTTAGCTTTGCCTGATGCCCACTAACTACTTGGAATACAGTAGACACTATTACCAAGCGATTATATTTTTCTTCAATCTCCTTTTAATACAGCGACACTATTTTACGAGTATATTACGAAATAAGAACGTACACTCGACCTGTGGCATCCAACGTTTCGTCGAAACTCATATTTGCACGCTGTGTGGTATACTCGTATCGACTAGGTGTGTGTCCGGTCACCGACTCTCGTTAAAACTACAGTGTAGCTTGTACCACACAGTCAACAGTGTGATATGAACTTCCGCGAGTTACACATCACAGGCCCCTCAAGCACAACCTTCGCATTCATTTAATCACGCCGCAATTACGTATAAAGCGATACATTTTCCGCCGCATTGGAGACGGTTTCAAAATTAGAACCAAATCACTTCCGTCCAGTCCCATTTACGACAGAACTCTGTGTCTTTCATCGCCCATCACACCTCGTCCTAACATCACATTCCCTCCACCGACGACGATGCCAAAAACAAACGGATCAACAGCCAAGGTCAGTGAGAAATTCATCGCCCATCTCTTGCGGTGCACATACTTTTGTTGTCAAGCAACCACCTCCTTCCACTTTGAAATGTTCTCTTGTGTGAGCAGTACGACTCTCTATCTAGCTGTCGTATCTGTCTAGCTACCTTCATCTCACGACCTAGGTCCTACTGTAGGTACATGGCAAGGTCGAGATCAGGTACACAACACGCCGGGAGCAAGCCCTCTCTTACACTGTCAAATACTATCTCGTACGAGTAGTGCGTCTATCTAGCTGTCATATTGGTCTAGCTAACTTCATCTCACGACTTAGGTACTACTGTAAGTACTACACAGCAAGCTGAAGATAAGGAAAACAGCAGTTCAGGAGCAAGCTGCATTACTGGGCTTGAGCGTTTGGTCGAGACGAAGGTACTAGTTTGTGTTCCGTCTTATTACTATGTCAACCCCGAAGGACCACACCGTAGTCTAGGGCAGACGTTGGACAGAGTCGTCTTTGATTTGCGCAGGGATGTCTTCATGCATGGCTGCCTCTTTGTCGGCTTATCTAGAGTTCGAAATTCCGCGAGCGTTGAAGTCTTGACTAACGACGGTAGGATGTGCCCCCCCAACCTCTGTGTGCTAACGCTGTCAACGTCGTTTTGCCGTTCTTTACTCCCTGAGTTGGTCCATGTACAAAAACAAGTTTTTGTGCCATTTACCGCGCGTCTTTAATGGGTGCAACATACGCCGCGTAGTATCAGCGGGGATATGCAAACGGCGGTGATATTCGTTATAATTTCAAACCAGTTTAACCGTGGCAGATGTCTAATGGTATGTACATGTATGCTACTTCCTTCGTTTCATTTTTGCACGGGCTTTTCTTCTTTCTGAGATTATCTATGCTGTGTCCACGCAAACGGTAGCGTGTATCGTCATGGGTGTGGCGGACGACATACTGCTGTCTACCCCCTTTACCCGGTTGCAACTGCAACGGACAAAACGTGAGATTAAGCGCGGACATAATACTTTCGAAGAAAAAAGACAAATGAGCATATACAACAAAAGTCGTCCAACCACGCATCATCAGGTCCTTTTGTTATCCAAGCCACGTCTCCTTGTCTTCGTATCAATTCCATGTATATATCTAAACAGAGGATACTGACGTCGTTGAATAGAAACGATGGTTTAACGTGAAGACAACACACGGAGAGCATCCCAGTCGCAATTTCGAACTTGCCCCCCTTCTTTCGACGACAGGGTTGGGGCTATCGCAATAACGCGTCTTGGGACTAGTACCCCGACGCAAACGAAACAATAACATGTACGACAAACAACATAATTGGTTTACGATTTCATTTCCATTTGTAAAGTTTATCTTGTTAATTTTTTAAGTTCGCGTTGTAAGTTGTGTACCAGGTACCAGCGTTACTTTTTCTTGTTTTTGTTCACACGTATATCACTGCTGTACCAACTAAACGGCGCTCCGGTCCCCGCGGGCAGAGCGCCAGATGGCCAAGCGGGGACAAAGGGTTTCATAATCTACGCCTGACGGCAACAAAACATCTATGAACATGGTAACATTACTGCCAAGTTCATCATGTCCATCTGGTCCTGCCACCGTGGGGGCGGGAGGGCCAGTTAGTTCCCAAGCAATTGTTACAGGCACCGGCAAGTACTGGTTAATAGCAGTTGTACGATACCATACGTGTGCTCGCACAATGTCTCCGGACGCGAACGAGTGCGCGTGCCATGTCCTACTACTAATAACAGCAGGCGTTCTGTTCATGGGCATGCAGGGGTGTGCATGGTAAGGCACGTGGAAACTGGCTACCAGGTACTCTCTTTCCAAGCACCTCAAGAGTCTCCACTTCTTGAATCTACTAATGTGCTACTACTGCACTGCTGTCTGGCTATGAATCATGATCCGTACTGAACGCAGAGTTCCGGCAACGCCCGAGTCGAGGTAGAAGGATACGCGAAAACACTTAAGAGAACTGGAAGCTGCCTGCAACTCCCGCGTTTCCGGAACAGACACCAGACACCAGGTACTGGGCAACCAAAACCAAGCAATCAGCCTGCCAAACAGAAACTCCACGACACCTTATATAAATAGATAGCCCAACATGTCTAGAGATAAGATACGACGAATCACACTGCAGGTTGTACACCCCAGTATGAGGGAAGGCTCGAAACCTTGCCTTGATTCCCGCAAGTATTCAGGGAATGCGTACGTTTCCAAGCTGGGGCATGGAGGGGAGTGGGGGAGGGGTAATGACGGCGTTGCGTGCGTCTCGTCCACAATCATCGCAAGAACCAGTACAAAGAGTTTTTTGTGGACCCTTGCGAGTATCCACCCAAATTATACCCCATCTTTTTGCGAACGTGTCGAGACAACTGCATAGGTGGGCACACTCCTCATGCGAGGCACAAGTAAAGGTCATGGCTTGTCGGGGGTTGGTGCCTGACGAAGCAGGAGCAAGCAGCAGCAGTGAGAAAGCAGCAGTGGTTGCGCGAGGCCGCCTGTGCGCCTTCGAATATGTCAACAAGATGGGGCAGTTTGAAAACAACTCACATCGCCGTCGTACAGCGCCAGCGCAGCGTAAGAGGTGCAAAGCTCATCGTGCTGCTCCTTGGAGATAGGCATGGTGCTAAGGAAACGGTGGCCCGAGAGAATCAATTTAAGCCAGAGAAGGCAGAAACTCACGAGTACCTGCAGCGAGGAAAGCCACACCTCCACACGATTTGTTGTTTTTATAATGTGTTGGATGGCGGTATATTATAGGGGCCACTGAAACCTTTGGATCAGCTCCGATCTCCGATTGCCATGCATGTGGCTAGTGCCGCTGCATCGCGATCATGCATGTGACAGGGTAATCGCAGGCGCATCTACTCCAAGACCACTTTCCTTTAGTGTGATCGCCGTACACGTAATTACCTTGCCACTCCCGTACTGAGCGGCCAAAATGGTCGCAACTGCTGCGGCAGCAGTAGGGAAGTCTCTATCGAGGAATGCGGCGGAAATAGCTACTTCCGTTGCCAAAACAACTCGGGGAAGGAGCCGTAGAGGTCTGGCAGCAGAGCTGATCAACGACGGCGTGGTCGCGACGTCTTCCTTGGTGTTGATCGGCTCTTTCTTTTGGGTGAGTTTCAGCTTGCGATATTGCGAGTCCTGCTTGCGTTGTATATACGACGATAGTGGCATACTCCAACATGTTATTTCAACGGACGCTGGGGCGCAAGTTGCAGCAAGAGGTTTCGCCCCCACCATTGCCGCTGTTGTGGGCTTCGCGTTGACGTCACACACAAGTCACCGAGTACCATATCGGCAAGTGCTTTTCGCTGCGACGTTGGCGTTTGAAAGACAGCCGTGAAGCGCTGAAGCAAACATCACCACCAAGTTGCAGCAAGAGGCGTTGCCCTATGGACCTGCTATTTGTTGTGGAGTTCGCATAGGTCACGAATCACGAGCACGGGCAAGCCGGAACGTCTGTTCGCTGCAACTTCGAAGTCGTCGTTGAAGGCATTAACACTGCCACCCTGTCGACATCGATGGTCGACTCCACGCGACGCCGCCAGACCCGAATGCAGAGAGAATGCACACTGAGGGGCTTTGCATAAAAGCTACCGTTAGCGCGGTGTGCTCGTACCGACATACTGATGGTACGCTACGGCTTGTAACCGGTGATCGACCCGTTGTCTCGTGATCGACCGTCGTACCGTACCCTCCGGTACCGCACACACCCCATACGGCTTTTCCTCCGTACGCCGGTATTATCACTGCCGTACCTACATAAGATGGTAGCAATATACGAGGTACTTGAATGAGGCCGTTATGCTCGGAGAGCTACTGTTGCCATGCCCTGTACCAGGTATCCCCACCCAGTAGCAGCGACATCACCTACTAATAATATCGCCTATCGTTGCAGTAGTATCAACACTGCTGCCCACGGATGCCCCCGAACCGGCCGGAGCACGTACCTGGTAGACAAATACGTACTGCTGTAAGCTACGCATGTACGCAAACCTTCCACGTCACCAATACGTAGTGTGTGCGCTTCCACTCCATTCGCCGCTTCTTTCCGAAATGTACAGAGGTCGTATTTTACGATCGAGACGTTACTACTATAATACTGTACGCCAACATTTGAGGCAAAGCGGAACTCTACGGCGACGTTTTGAAGCATGAGTAGCCGTTGGTACAGGTCCCTGTGGTTCTCGCCCCCCAGAAATTAAAGTTACGTATCATACATAGGTCATCGTAACGAAACCTGGGTGGCATGTATTTGCAGGGGGTACGAACCCTGTCGTAGAGAACCTCGCCCGCCCTGGCCCTCATGTCATCGGCGCCGGCAAGGAAGCCGCCGCTCCCGAAGGCCGGAGGTCGGAGAGCGGGCGCACCCGAAATAATTACGCGAACGCACGCCTCCTGTGACGAGCGCAAGTCATATACGCAGTGCTCACTGACAGGGCAGCACCTTGCGGATAGCCCGACGTTGGGGCCAGGCACGGGACACGTGCGGCCGGAGCGGGGAGATCCGCGGCGCCGGCCCGTGCACCCGGGGCGGGATCGCGCCCCGGCTGGAAAAGAAACCGCGCGAAACGGCGGTCGGCGGCGGGAGAGATATGTACGCGCGATCGGAGTATCACACACAGCTTGCAAAGATGAGTTTCGACGAAATCCTCGATCTCACAGCTGGAGTGTATTTTCATTTTTTATAATATTAAAAAGTGTCATCATGTACAGCCAGTACGCGACAGCACTTATGAAATCGGGAGCTAATATTTTTGCTTGGCTTTTTTACGCCAAGCACAAGAAACCCACGTTTTAATACCGAAAAAATGGTGCAGGAGGTACCCTGCTCCACCTGAGAATTCGAATTTGGTCCGAAGAGTTTATTAACCCGTTAGGTATTTCAGACAGGAAAATTATAATATAAGAAAAGTGACGATTGCAGCATCGACAACTCGAAGCAGCCCGGGCTGTTGGGGTAGACGATGCGACCGAAATGCGACGGAAGTATAAGTATATGTATAACACGCGCGCAGCATGGTGGTACTCTGCTGCAATCTTTTCCTACAATATTGGTAACGACCGCACTACTCGCTTTTTCGATAAACCGTCCAAAAGGGGGGGGTTGACCCTTCGACTACTAGAAAAAAGTATCCCACACTACTTACTTCCTAATGGTTTGTCCCCTAAAACGTGTGTGCCTTGCTGAAAGGGGCTAAGCGGTGTGGCGTACTCTATTTTTGTGATTTCGAACCCCTTCGTCTTGCGGTTGTACGTTTCGCGCTCTCACTGAAGGTGCCGGCTTGCGTTTACTACGTGTGGAGAAAGAAGTGCAAAACTCGACGACGAAAGGCGCTGTTGATCGGCTGCTTGATGCTACTGCTGACCGCGCCGCTACCTGCCAATAGGAGACTGACCAAGCTGGCGCTGTGGAACAGGTGATGACTCACGCATGCTAGAGTAGGGCGGGTACCTGTTTTTTTCCTCGGGTTCTTCGCACGAGAAGCTCTAAGCGCTTTTGTTACTTTGGTGCACGTGCCTTTTTACGTCGTACCTTATCACTATCACTACTCCTGTTAACTGTGCCGAAACCATACAGCTCTGATTTTCAAGCACCTTTCCCCCTAAATATAGACACGGTTGGTTCTGCAAGGGCTCACAAACGACGCCCCCGCTGCCCACACCCACGCGCATATCCATGCTGCAGATTTCTGCGGTATTTTTCGGGCAAAGCGGTGGGGAAGCTGGAGGCGGGAGAAAAACAGTCGATTTTCTGTCTCGTGCCGCACGGCGTCTTTCCGTTCGGCATCGCTCTCAGTTCTCTCGGCAGGTGCGGCGTTGGAATCATGTTGCTTTAGAGACACAAGCGGTAGCTGTGAATCTGTTGATAGCAGTGGTGCAGCGTTGGATGCTTGTTGCGGCGCCACAAATAGCTTTTGCGGTTTTGTTGCCGCATTTAATTTCCACCTCAAATCGTTGGGGGGGGGTAACAGTATTTTTTTCGTCTCTTGTTACACTGTCACTTTCCAGCTCAACTCTATGGAGGTTTTATTCACCTTCAGCGAGCGTCTGGACAAGCCGTGGTCGCAGGTGTCGTCCCTTCCCCCCCTCCGGTGCTTGCCTTTATTTTTTTATTTTTAGGACATTTAACGATGTTAAGCCATCGCTCTGGTACGTTCAAGTCCTTGTACCCCCTTATGCTACCTGTGGCATCACTTTTCAGATGGCGTCAACGCTATCCACCCCTTCCGTTGCCCCCCACAAACCACATACATACCAGGTACATGGTATTACACTTTGGACGCGCAAACCAGAAGCACTTAATCTGAGCAAGACTGAAAACCTTCTTGTGACACCAACCTTGAACAACCTTGAGAAACCTTGAGCATAGGCTACTTTGTAGGGTTTTGTGCAGCGCTCGGCGCCTGGCACGATTTTCTTATTCCAAACTTCTTAAGTTGGCGTCTCGCAAAAAGTGAGCCTGGCGTTCTTATTGTTTTTTGAGTAATATTTTATTATAGTGTGCGTCTATTTCACAGAAATCAATGTTGAACAACCGTGAGCATAGGCTTTGGCATACCTGGCAGGAGTTAGGGTAGCGCTTACCGCTGTGCGCGATTGTGATTATGCAAATTTCTTGCCTAGCGGTCCCACAATAGTGAGCCAAACGTTCTTGTTAGGTCATGTCTTGTTTTTGTGCCTATACCGCCTCCAAAAAGTGAGCCTAACTCTCTTAGTAAGTCATTTCTTGTTGTTGTGCCTATTGCCCCCAAAGAGTGAACCTGATGTCTTAGGTCTATCGTTCTCGGCAACTTCAAGGCCGGTAAATTTACGGTTCGGTTCTTGTTTTTTGGGGGGGTTGTGTTTTTGGTCTTTTTGCAGTTTTTTCCGAGTAACATCTCGATTGGAGTACAGTGGTATATGCCAACTTTACGACCACCTGGGCTATCTTTCTTGTGTCCCTAGTACCCACAAGAGGTGAGCCCGACGTTCTTATTAGGATATTTGTTGTTGTTGTGCCTATACCGAGTGAGCCTGACATTCTTACGTTATTACTTCATTTGTGCCTGCGCTGCCCCCAAAATTGAGCCTGATGTTCTAACAAGGTCATTTCTTGTTGCTGTGTCTATGCTGACCCCAAACAGGAGCCTGTCATCGATGTTGGGGCATTGCTTGTTGTGCCTGATACTGCCCCCAAAGAGCGAGTCTGACGTTCCTAGCAGGGTATATTTGTTCTTGTGCCTGTACTTCCCCAAAAATTAAGCCTGGTGTGTTTATTAGGTAATTTGTTGTCATTGTATCCATTCTGTTCCCAACTAGTGAGTCTGACGTTCTTATGTAGGCCATTCTTGTTATTGTGCCTATACTGCTGTATGCTGGTAATGTGCAGGCTGACGAATAGGCTATTTCTTGTTCTTGTGTCTACATACTGCTGTGGAATACATGCGATTGTTTATTTTCTTTGTGCCTATGCATATACGAATTGTACAAAACACAACTTGCGCCCAATTTTTCTCTTATTTTGTTTGCTTTGTGTCTTTTTTTCAATTGACTTGCGTTTGACGTGCGTATGCGTGGTGATATGTACTACGTGTAATATACACGTGTAGTCTTTCCTGGGTGGCAAGCGATATAGTCGGTTTTTCCAGGCGCGACTAGTGAGACCTATGCACCAGTATGGACCTGGCGCGTCGTATACCTTCGTTCCCCTTGCCGCCTCGGTAAGGCATGCTGCGAAGCATGCCCTAGCAGGCTTGTAGCGAGTGGGGGGGGGTCTTTCTGGCGGGTGTAAGGCCGGACTCACCCTCAAGGAGTGATACCTTCTTGCTGCTGCGTGTGGCCGTGAGGCTTAGGTGTGGCGGTAGAGTTGGGTCGTACGTGGTGCGTTAGGCATGGTCACCTACGATTCGCGCGTCTGTTTAGGCAGCAGCGGCGCAGTAGCAATGCTTAATCGGGATGGTCGTGCGCGGAGGCAGGCGCCACCACGAGCCACACTACGGCGCAGTCTCAGTTTGCGTGAAGGAAACTGCGCGGGCAGGAGGCTGGATTCGACAACGAAAGAGAAGGGCGACTGAGCGTCGACGGGCGGGGAAGAGACGGATTGAACTCTCCCTGAACAAGAATTTTTGTTTTTCAGATCAGCACCGCGCTGCGAGGTGCATTTTATTTTTTGGGACGGGGGAGAAGGGGAACCGATTGGAATTGAGTGTCAACACGAGCAATTGCGAAGGAGCGGGCCGAGTGAGCTAAGGCGATGAGACGGCCATGGAGAACCACAGCAGGAGGATGGCACACGGAGACCCACGACCCGCACGCACACCATCATCACGAGGGCAGCGATCGTCTTTTTTTCAGGGTTTTTTTACGAGGGAGTAGTACAACATCTTACTTACGTCACTGATTTTTGTAGAGTTGGTAGAAGGATTGTATACCCTTCATGGGAAACGACCCCTCGCAATTTTCAATTTTCAGGAACGGGCGTCGTAGCTGCGCTGCAACCTGTCAAATAACTCGGGAAGGCGGGGTGATCATTGATACCCGTTTTTTTTATTGTGGTTCTTGGTTTGATTGCTCTTGTTTTACTGCATGCCCGCGGGTCGTCACTCTGACAGCACTCCAGACAGCAGGCGCGTTCGTCTGTGCTCACGATTACCGTGCGATTCGTACGGTGCAAGCAGCCCAACCGCTGTAGTTTGTGGCCGCGGGTTGGTTAGTTGTGGGAACGGGGGAACTCTATGCTGTAGTTGAGTGGATACCCGCGGCCATGTGAGTTCGGTTTGCACATTGAACCTTTTAACTTGTGCGCTCTTCTTCGTATCGTGCGTTTTAGGCGGGAAAGCGTAGTATCTCCGGACGAATGTTGATTTCATTTGGTTTTTCGGATCGTCCTAGGGCTCCAGCACCTTTGTGTGACCACGGACTCTAGATTTTTGACAAGAGTTAATGTGAGAACAACAACAACATACTGACTCCCGATTTAATTTTTTATATGTTTCTGGCGGAGGCATGAATTGCGTCAGCTGTGATATATGCGTGCACCACCTTTGGCTTGTTTGTGTTTTTCCATGGGGTGTTCCTCAGTTCCAGAGTGACTGGAGCCTGTCCTGTGACCACGGACTTGATTATGCGAGTTAATGTGAGAACAACAACAAACAACAATACTTTTTTTTTTTTTTTTATCCTCCGGCGGATGGGGAAAAATACGTATTGTACGAAACATGAGGTTGTTTCTTGTGTTTGTGTCTATACTGTATATGAATGTAACATGCGCGGACTGAACGAACTGGTGTTCAACGGCGTCAGGCCAGTAGTATTATAGGTTATGTTTTATTCGTGAGCCTATATCATACTTTCCCTCAACAGCGAGCCTGGAGTTCTGATCAGGTTCTTTCTTGTTCTTGTGCCTGTATAATGTGAAATGTAACGTGTGCAGGCTGAATGCAAAGGTGTTCAACGGCGTGAGGCCGGTTGTGGCGTCGGTCATGCTCCGCACTCCGGTTGTGGGACACATCCTTCACCTCATCGGGGCGGTCAAGGCATCACCTGGACCGATGGACAAAGCGCTGCGACAGGGTCAATCACTAAGTCTGGTGAGGTTGATTTGAACTTGACGTATCCCCGTTTTACAGCTGAAACTGGCCGCTGGGTTTAAAAATGGTTAATGTATTTTCAGAACAAGGAGTTTTACGACACAGGCGCTTTGTTTTTCGTTTTTTGTGCACGCCTCCAGGCCCCTGGGGGGATCGGGGAAATGTTCTTGGACGGGGACGCCGGGAAAGAGTTTGCGCTCATCAAGGGGCATAAAGGCTTCGTCCGAAGAGCCATGGCGCACGGGGTGCCTCTTGTGCCTGTTTACGGTGAGAATGGAGTTGGTGTTACTGTAGGCCGGAATGGTGGTAGGGGCGGGGGCGGGGGGGGGGCACTCATTTGTTGGTATGATTGCAGTCCAAAGCGAAAACGAGCAAAATGCTAAAGCTGCGCCTTTTTGTAGACCCGCCTCCCTGTTCACCTCTTGTCTTTGTCCACTCACGCCTTTTCTTGTGCCACAATTTTCTGACGAATGTCATGGCTGCTACAACTACTGTGCCTCTCTGGTGCTGGGGCGCAATATATCAGTAACACTCGATGAAAAATGGACGAGCAGTGGGATTGCTGAACCCTTGCGCGATAATAATTGAAGGCAAGAACCTGGGGGGAGAACGGACGACACCTGTGACCAAGGCTTGTCCAGAAGCTGGAAAGTAGATGTGTGTGAAAAAATAAATATATGTATAGGTACTATTCAGCTATCTGGCAAGTAAGGCTAAACGACGGCTTCAAGCCGCGAGTCACTATTTATAGGTCGCCTTATAACTGGACCGCGACTGTACTGTACCAGGTCTATCTCTGCTGCTGACCTTTGTTTACAACAACCCCCTCTTGACATCATCCGTCTTTTTCGTGCTACGCGCGTCGAAAGTGTTTGGCAATTCGAAAACTTTCAAGCGCGCACCTTTACCCGCGGTGCTCGAGCGCGCGTCGCGATCGCTGAAAGCGTCCCTGGTGCTATTCTGGGGAAGATGGGGTCTGCCCGTCCCGTTTAAGGTATGTGGTACAGTAGTGATCCCTCTATGGTACCGATATGTGCCACCCGGAAATACCGGCACTACAGCGGCAACCGACACTACTCCGCATACTTCAACTACTGTTTTTTTTTTCATGTGTGCCAAGCAAGTTCACTGGCATTATACCGGGCACCCGGCACTACTCGATAGGCACTTTAGAGAGAGCACTACTGTACCAATTGCCACCTGTAACTTTGGGATTTCAGAAGGAGAAGATTACGAAAATCTTGTGATGACGATTATTACGCATTGATCACAAGCAGCACCTCGCCCCCCCCCTTTTTTTTTCTCACCTCATCTACGAGTTCTATCTTCTCACTTTTTCTTTGTCCTTTCTCCCTCCCTAGACATAACTCAGGTCCGAGGTCATCAAGCAGGCTCTCCTCCCCCCTCCCCACTACGTTACTTGCCTTCATTTTTATCGCGAGGAGAATTCAGCCCTTTCTTCCCTCGTCGACTCGCGTCGAATTGCGCCTAGCCACGCTGCTAGGCGCTCTCTGCTCTTAAGATATTTTATACATTGATGTTAGATATAAAACCGTGGGTTCGACTAATTGAGTGGTCGATGCTCATTCTTGCAAGCTGCGTGGTATTATGCTTTATGTTCAGGACTATGATTGCCGTTTCCCTTTGAATCCAAGTATGGGAAATAATTGGTTCGAACGTTTGCTAAGTATTTAACAATCGCCTTTCGTAAATAGAAAGGCTTCGCTTTAGAGCTGTATCATACACGCTGTCCGACATCAAAAATCTACGAACCAAACACCGATAGCTGGGCACAGTTTACCGGTTTAGGGTACAACTTTCAGATTTCGGGTACGTGCTTGTTTCAGGTGTTCTTCGCATATGCAGTTGACCACAACCAGAATAGCGGAATCTCAAAACTGATTTGGTGATCAGGTCCACTCATGTGGCTGCCCACTACTCGATCGTAAGCACAGCATTTAATTGTTTTTTCACTCACTATTTAGAAGATCCGTCGAGTTGCTTCGTTATGTATGCGGTATGCCTCCGATAGCGTCTGCTGGGCAAACGCTGGACAGCAGTACAAGCGCCGAATCAAAGGCCGATGCATGCGCAGAGGTTCATGGATGCTTGTGATGCTTTCGTTTCTCTGAAGCCCATTTGGTTCGAGATGTCTGCACGTATCTTGTGGACCAAACCTAACGAAGACTGGCTTAGAAGCCGACCACGAGCATACGAGCTTTTGAGCATTTTCGATATATGGATAGACTTGCGTCCCATCTGCTGCATTGACACTGCCTGTACGACACGATAGGCACGAAACTGAGCCCCGATACATAAAATATAGTTCCTTTTATGCGCGTGGTGCCTTTGATTTACTGCCACGTGCTAGGTCTCGCCTTTTTCTGCGTGATGTACGTACGCGTATGATGTATCCGCTCACGGCCGAGAACAAGCAACGTAATGATGAGTTTTCCAGGGCTTTTCACGGGTCACGATCCGCCGATCACGTCAGGAGGTTATCGAAATCTCACGGGTCGAGTGGGTTCGGGTCAGGAAGTGTTCCAAATATCACGGGACGGGTCGGGTCGGGCCAGGCTGTTTTAAAAATTCGCGGGTTGGGACGGGTTACCCTAACGCGACCTGACCCGCGAAAAACCCTGAATTTTTCCTGGCACGATCCATCTTCTATTAATAGTACTCGTTCTTGTAAGACAAAGAAGTACTGCGTCTCGCTCATACCGTCTGGTGGCATGAACATTCTTCGTCGCGGAGCGTTATGAACTCTTTTGGTAGGCGGTAACTTAGTAGATAGACACCAATAATAACAACGCATTCACGAGGTCATACCGGCAGGAATCAGCATCCCTACTGTTCGCGGACGTTCATCGATTAGGTAGGCGTATGAATCGTGTGCGTACAGTGTCCAGAATCCAACCCAACGTCTAGGCTGCGAGCACGGACTTGGCTAGATTTGGTCAACAAGATGTGTGGACACGTGCACACTATACTTGGCGAATCCCTCCGAAGCATCAGCGTCCATGGCTAGTCGTCATCCACTGCGTAATTTCACAGCACGCGGCGTTGTCGGTCGACCAGCGTGCAGGTGATTATACAGTAGGACCAACACCGGTTGGTGTGCAACATGTAATTCGAATTATACCGGATACGCCTGTATCTTGTACATACGAAAGAGTCCGCTGGGGTACTGACTATGATGTCCTGATTGACATCTGGTATCACGAACTCGCATGTCGTAAAAATAGCAGGCTGTTCGTTTTTTGTGTTTAGTGGCGGTTTCAATCTGTCCAATTTTCCAGTTGTTACAAAAAGTTGAAAAATGTCAGATGTGAGTACGACCGATTGAATGGTTGAAACTCAACTCTGCAAGCTGCGTGATACATCTACATTTCCTTTTATGATACGTTTGGTGTTTGTGAATTAAACCTACGATGTAGTTGTTAAAAACTGTATCGCAATTAATGTACTGTAGGTTCTCAGCGTTCTGCTATCACATGAACAGCCGGACGACACCAATCATCGTTCGCCGCACACACCATAGGCTGATGAAGCGCTGGTAGGGGCATCCTGGTATGGTCCGGGGCTATAATGAAATCTATCGTGGAAGCTAAATGGGTTATTGTGGAAGCTGTCGTGGAAGCTAAACGGGTCAGTACTCCGGAAGATACATGCCTGTTCCTTTACAGGGTGCTGGCACATTAAGATATTTAGAAGAGTGGCGTATCGTACTAATATACATGTGCGGCTTCACCGCGGCGGACTGACGCCCGCCTGCGGCTCCGCGCATGTCCGTAACGGTGGAGGATGTCATAGACAAGCAGAGGCCGTAAATGCGACGTTTTGTACTGCCAAGGGGTGCAAAAACATAATCATGGTTGAGTACAGAGACAGAACGCCGAACATCAAGACACACACACTTCCGTTTTTCGTAACTGTTTGAACAACAGCGGCACTATACACTACTCGTAGTATGGCGGCGGCAGAAGCAGCAGCGGTAGAAGCATACCTGGTATGCAACAGCGGCCGCACCGCTCGTACGTATAAATACAACAACAGCAAGCAGCAGCAGTACTGCGACAAACGGCAAGCCGTAGAAGTACAGCATGCGCATGATCCTACGTTGTACAGCAGCAGCGGGCAGCATCCAGGAAACGAAAAATATAAACCGAGTGTTATTTGCAGTAGGTAAACTCGCATCCCAGAGCTACTTGATTGTGTCGATATATACCAAGCGAAAACGAAAAAGTTATAAAAGAGGGCAAAAGAACGGGAGATCGAGGACATGTCGGGGTTCAAACCCCGGCCATCTTATTCGCAGCAAAAACAAAGTGGGGGGGGAAATGTACATACTTGTAAGAGAAAGAGGGAAACGAAGAGCACGCCGAAATTAAAAATCGGGCCGTCAGAGTCACGAGTCAATTTTGCAAAGGTTCGCCTAGAGTGTCAAATTTGTTGTGCTTGAGATCCGATTGATATGTATTTATAGGTACCTTCTGTCGAGTCATAATTTTGCAGCAACAACGATTTCAACACCGCTCGCGAGAGCGCGATGCGACCACGGCCGAGGCCGCCTCCGGCGCACTAGGTGTCGGGGAGCACGATGAGGGGGTTTCGGACCGAGAGGTCAACCTCATCCGATCTAGCGCGACAAGCGCGAAAAATTACGTGTAGAGAAAGCCGAGGAGCGCTCAGGGCACACCTCCAATAATATCGTCCTTGTACTTACGACGTCCACCTGCGGCTTCGCGCATGCCCGTCATGATCGAGGATGTAATTGGCAAACAGAGGCTGTAAGTGCTTCATCACTGCCAAGAGTGTTGCACAACAATATATCATGATGAAGTACAGATAAATAACGCCGAATATAAAGAAACTCACTCACTCGCATTGCTCGTAGCATTGTTCATAGCTGTTTGTTACTGTTGCTCTCCCCTGGTCAGTCCGCTTTCCGTTTCAACCTCTTGGATCTGCTTGATGAAGAATGGTGCCATTATCTAATAGACATATTAAATGCTCATTCGTAACAGCAGCATCCGCCGCACAACTCGTATGTACGTGCAGATTCAACAGCAGCACCAGCAGCGGCAGCACCATCAGTACGTCACACAGCAAGCAGTATTCCGTATTCCGTACCAGGTATAATACTCCGGAGTATAAATTAACAACGTTTCCATTGTAAGCCGGTACGTATAGAAAACAAAAGAGGGAATAGAAAAAAAAGTCAATATCGGAAACAGACCAAGGCTCGCACCCAAAGGGAAAAAAAATGAAAAAAATGAAAAAAAGAAGAGGGTTCACTCACTGTGAGAGTCGAGCACGCGGCTTGTGATGTTGAAAATATCCTCTCAAACCGTTGAACTAATGCACAAAGATGAGTGCTTTGTCGGGCAAACTTTGTGTTTTTATGCGTACGACTACGCACTTGTCATTTAGGAACAGAAATGTGGCCTAAAACGCGATTTGGCAGCGGCCGCCACGACACGAAGCAAGAACGGCCGAGGCCGCCCCCCGAAGAGTCGGAAGGGACGGGCAAGATGAGGCACGTCCAGGAAACAGCATGGTCTAAGTCTATATAATATAGGTCGCGTCTTGGAGCCAAAACGGGCCAGCACAACAGGAAGCTCGCGCCCCTCTATTACTCGTAATTTTAGTGTAGTTTGTTTTGTTTTGTTTTGTTACTTGCCATTACTTTTACTCTCCAGCTAACCCGTAAGAGGTTTTACCCACAGCGACCTTCTGGACAGGCCGTGGTCACAAGTGTCTTACCCTCTCCGTCCCGGTACATGAATGCATTTTTATCGCGCGTAGGGTTCAGCAATCCCACTGCTCAGCTCCTTATGCGCGTCGATTTTCATCGATTTTTGCTATCTCACGCTCTCATGCTTTCCGCTCGTCATATTATACGCAACAAAAAGCCCCTACGAACGCAAGTGTACACTCGGGAGGATTCGAACCCGCGTCGGTGGCTTTAGTAGGGACGACATTCACCTGCTACTCCACAGGGAACTCCTGATTAGTGTACACTACATATGGTACACATTTACAGTAGATAAACGCCCGTGATGGACTCAAGTTCCACGGCAAGCCCAGCAGAATTGCTTCGTCTACATGAAGTAGCTGGTGGTCCCTGAGCATGGATCCCGATCAAAAAAATTGCGGCTGATGTTGTCCTTCGAGAGCTTCACCTTGTGTTTAGGCAACTTCGTGACTGCCAAAAACGCCTTACTCTATGCCTGGTTGGTCATTTGTCCGCTAAAACGTGGGTACGTACGGCTTCTGTGTTCCTTGACGTGCGGTGTTCTTCCCAGCGTACATGAAACATATACCTGCAAGTGGCTAGCATTTATATCTATCGACTTTTTACAGTGTCCAACGTGCAGCGAGGAATACATGTTGTCATCGATAACATTTTTGTCAAGTAATCAGTACCGAGAATGCTGCTGGTTGCGGATAACTTGGAAGTATGTTGTAAATACAAGTACTCGATGTGTATGCAATACGTCGTGATACTTACCAGGTCAACCAAAACACCCGGCGAACGGTGTACCTACTGTTGTACCTCTGGAGGGACAGGAAATTGCTTCGAACCGAATGCGAGCAAGGCATAGCAAAACGTGTATGTTTTGAAGCGATACAAACGTAGCCGTCGGCAGTAAGGGAAACACTATAACCGTCCTTGTCATACCATACTTTGTGTTCGATATTTGGCCACAGAGCAATATCCTGCCATCCCTATGTGGTCTACTATTTTCGTCGTATTGCTTGTTGTTATTTATGCCTGCGCAAATCTTTCTGTGCGAAGAGTAGCTTCGATAATAAGAACAACATTTTTTTTTGCTATGATACTACTGTTAATTCAATACCAGGTACTGGTTACCTGGTACTAAATACGCATGCTTGTTCGCCGTTTTGTACGCCGGACGTTGTCCACAGGACATCTAGTTGTTGCGATATGGCCCCACCGCCATGAGGCGGCGGGGCCTGTTTATTGGCCCTAGCAATATACATCGGCCGCGCGTGTGCTATTACTATCGTGAATTTCTCGTTCCCGTCAGATCCCGTCTGCCTCTCTCCTCCTCGTATGATTGTAGGTCCTGAAAAGATTATAAATAGTAGTAGTGTGGTATTATGAAAAAGAACTTCCAACCACGTCAGCTGTGAGTTCGATTAATTTAGGGTCGATACTCATCTTCGTGAGCTGCGTGGTACATCTAATTTCTCGTATCCGTGCCGTCGCTCTGTCTCTTTAGGTATTCTTGCGGGTCCCGAAATGGTTAGACCACGAGTAATATGGTATTATCTCTCGTTCCCGTCCCGCCTCTTTTTTTCTTTTTCTTTTTCCATTGCAGGTGCCCCTGACGTTCGCCGTCGGAGAAGCGTTAGAAGTGGAAAAAAACGTGTCGCCTTCGCCCGAGCAGGTAGACGCGCTCCACGCAAAATTTTGCGAGGCGTTAACCGACGTGTTCGACCGCTTCAAGGGAGAATACGGATGGGGCGACAAGGAGTTGGAGCTACGATGACACTCGGATACTTTTTGTTTTCATTACCTATTTTTTTGTTGTTTTTGTTGTTCTCGTTCGTGTTTTCGAGAGACATCGAGAGTTCCATCTACGGCACGGCAACACCGTTCTTTCGGCACCCCGTGTTGAAGATACACACGACACATGTATACGTGGAAGTATGGTTATTTTTACACGATTTCTTGGTGGGACGGGACGGGATCGAGGAACGGGTCCGGAAATCGGTCGGGAACACAGCCAGGAAATCGGTCGGCAAAATAGTCGGGAGGCGCACCCGGGAATGGTTGGAAATACGTTCGGGAATGCGAATTGTGTGTACGGATATTTTATTCCACTCGAGAACAATACCATTCAGCTGGTTTTATCACCGAATACTGGTATCGTGGCTAAGATGCCGTCACTTGTTTCATAATAAGGGCATTAACAGCAAACGCGTACGTACGATATGCTGATGGTGATGTTGCCGCCGAGCATGTATCACAAAGACAGAACAGCAGCACAGCACAGCTCACTCAGTCTTCAAAGCCTCATTGTATGTATTATTATAAAAAATGAAAATTCACTCCAGCTGTGAGATCGAAGATTTCGTCGAAACTCATCTTTGCAAGCTGTGTGTGATACTCCGATCGCGCGTATTACGAGTTGTGTGTCCTCATTAAGGATATAGGTCGGCGACTCCCCTTACAACTACAGTGTAGCTATCAGGGTCAACAGGGTGATTTTAGTCAGTCTGTGCGCGGAAACTATAAAACCCGTTTCTGAGGGGGACAAAATCTGACAGCTGTGGAGGGAAATGTATCCTTTTATCAAGTGAATCCTGTAAGTCGAATAACCGGTGAGGGGGGGGCGGAGTTTTGTAGGACGTGGGGGCCTGGTTTTGATCAAATGCGAGCGGGGTTGGCGGGGGGGGGGGGGGGGGGGGAAGGGGGGGGGGGGGCGGACGGGCGGGCAATTTGTACATGTAAGCTATAAATCCTTTCAAGGGGATAAATATGACGGTTTTGGGAAAAAAAAAAAAAAAATGCACCAGTTTATCATGGGGGGGGGGGTTGGGGCGGGGGGGGGGGCGGGGGGGGCAGCTCAATATGTGCGTGGAAACTATACATTATTTTGAGGGAATAAATGTGACGGTTTTGGAAGTAATGCATCAGTTTATCATGTATATCCTGGGGTAAGTCGTGCAATCAGTGAGTAGAGAGAGTATTATGTACCGGTATGAACGTGTGTACTCTTCTTTCTTGCTTTGTTCATTGACGTCCTCTCTCGGTCCTCTTTTCATCTCGGTATGTCTTTTTTTTTTTCTTTCGCGAATAATTACATACCTGGTACGAGGTACCCTGGTACGTACTAGACTACTGCTGCCGATCAGAACTTGACATCGCCAGCAAGCACACAGCACCGCACAGACAGCGCAATCAGAGCTCTCTTAGCACAAGTAGCTCTTGGCATGATCAAATCGCTAGTTGCACCAGATCAATGGCCTCTTCTTTCTGGTGCCTTTTGTCCTAAATAACGGCACAACAGCGTTGTTTTACACCTCGTTACCGGGTACTGTTCACCTAACACATGGCTGCCGTTGCGTGGAATTAGTTCTGTGAAACGGTTTCTTCCTCAAAAATGTACCCCTGTGTTTTGCGACGTCGAGGCCGCAACCCCTTTACTCTCTACTGTGGTGCCGTACGTAGTGAGGGGTTTCTGCCTGTTGGCGGAACCAAAGCGTACCCGATGGTAGCAGTGCGCACCACACGATACGAGATGGTCTACACGGTTATATGCGAGACACCTGGCACGCGGCATCGCATCGATCTGCATTGGGCATCGGCCTTGGCTGTAGCGCGGTATAACAAGTATCGCTTGAGGTGCATTGTCCCATGACGGACCACCGTTAGCCAATAGTGGACAGATTTAGAAATATTGGGCCAATCATATTGCTGCGGACATACATACCTTACTCCCTTCTTGTCGTGAAGCCGTGCGGAGACATGCTACCACAAGAGGGAAAAGGAACTGCACGTCTCTGCGGATGTGATGCTAGGGTTGCAAGTGCTTCCTGCGATTTGCCTTGGCTATCTGCTGAACTTGACTTCAGCTCTGCTTCTTCAGACGAAAGGCTTCACGGGGGTGCGCAGCGCGTCGCAAAAGTGCTGGAGCATGGCTACATCCAGTTCGAGTCCAAGTGGTGGCCGCTCTGTTGATGTTGAAGTTATCAGCGACTTCGCCTGCCCCTGGTGAGTGGTAGCGATGTCTGCGGTAAGCGTCCCTTTCTTCTTATATACGTAGCGTCGAGGTTGTTGAGCTCCGTCTTGATTGGTTCTTACTTTGGCTGGTTTGTCCAACTTTTGTCTGGTTGCTTTGTTGCGTTATTTTTTGCTGCGCGATGCATGTCGCTGTTCCGGACCATTACGAAGCAACTCCCTCCACGCACTACGCACGTCTGTCTTGTTACACGTAGCGTTGAGGTTGAGTTTTGCCTCGAGCTGTTCCAACTTTGGCTAGTTGCTCTGTTTCGTTCTTTTCGTCGAGAGCGCTGTGTCGAACCAATGGCGACTCCCTCAAGGTAATATGGACTTAAATATAATAACCTTTTTGCACCTATATGAATACGGAACGGTCATTATGTTTATACCCAGCGTGTTATACTCGTACGTCGGTGGCCATTTGCCTGGTGTGTGTTGTCGTGTCATACGGTTGGCGTCGACTTCTCTGTATGCCGCGCTCTGCGTAAGTACAGGGGATGCATCACCGGACGCCCTTGCTCGCCGACTTGAGTTGTTCCGACTTTAACTTTGGCTGATTGCTTTGCCGGCTTCTTGTTGTCGTGTTGTGAAGCCATGTGCCAAACCATTGGCGTCTCCATTTGGAGCCCCAAAACCCCTCCCTATATTGTACTAACTACAAGTAAATTTGCCCCCAAAATGGTTTCCAGTGGTGAAGGCGTTTACCTACGTACCAGTACGTACGTACGGTATACGGTGGCCTTTTCTCACGTTCCCAAGGGGTGGCGCCCACTCCTCTGCATCACGCGTTGTGCGTACGTACAGAGGATTCATCGCCGAGCGTTCCCGCTGGCCGACTTGAGTTCCAACGCTAGGTTTGGCTGGTTGTTTTTTCCGCTTGTTTCTTTCGTGTTGTAACCGGTGTGCCGAAACATAGGCGACTCCCTCAACGTACGTGCGTATGGCGGTGGCCTGTTGTCACTTGTCACACGGTTGGCGTAGAGTCCTCCACATGCCGCGTTGTGAGTATGCTCACCGACAAAGCGCTCCCACGGTGGCCGTGGCGATCAGGGCACCGCAACATGGTGTGACTGTCCAGGCACCGCTAGATGGAGTCGACCGCATCTATTACACGGCTGTACGAGTACTACAGTAGTTCATACTTCCATTCGTTGCACGTCAAGGTAAAGCCCACGATTGATTTCACTATCTCGAGTATCCCTTGTTCCAGCATATCTTTATGGAGCAGTATATGCCGGTATCTGCAGTATCGAATGCAAGACAGGACATCAAACCGCGGCGCTCCTCGGCACCACCCGCAAAACCAAACTACCACCACGACCATCACCACCGCCACCACCCCTGCGCCTGCAACGGTTCCCCTCACTTGTCATCAACCCCTTTAGCCTTTAAAATTGCAGCATAACCACATTTCGGGGACAGTATACTTGAAATTTGAGTCGCAGGCCCAGAAAAGTGCGCAGCAGGCCGTACGCGACTGTTCTGGGCCAGGCTCATTATTACGTGAGGGTGTGCCGTACACTTATTTGGGTATAAACAAATGGATGTGTTATTTTTGTGTAAACATGGAAAAAGCCTCAACTCCCATTTGAGTACGCTGTATTGCAGTATCAAACGCACACAGAATACCGATTATTTTACAGTGAATGGATTACGCACGTGTTGCGCGAGCCGCCGCCCTCACAGACAAATTTGTAGGGAGATATGTCAAGCAAATGAACACGCGCGCTGCCTAGGGTGTAGGGCCGAGTGTCCCACACTGAAAAACCTAGTGGTTTGGTGTCAGCCACGGCAAATTAAGGCAATCCTGCTGTTTTATCAAGAGGTGAACGTGCTGTCTCCTGACTTTTTCCCTTACAGGTGCTACGTGGGGAAGGCGCGCCTCAACAACGCGGTGGAAGCTTTGAAGCGGGCCGAACCGGACGCGAAGGTGCGCGTGTCGTTCACCCCCTACATGATTGACCCTCAGACTCGGCCCGAAGGAGAGGGCTACCTAGCGTACAACAAGCGACGATGGGGTTCAGACGGCTGGACGACGTCCCTAAGGAGGTATATACTGCGATACTACCACGAAGCTACTATTGGTGCTCGGATAGACTACAGGGGGGGCGTTAGGGTTCCCAGAACGAGTGCTTCTCGGGGAAACCGGGTGATCGTATTAACTTGCTTGGGGTCCATGTGTAGCGATAAAACAAACGAAAAGTGCGGTACCTTCAATGTGTGAGCGCGCAACGTACGATAGTTCATGCAACTCGTGTATCGAATACAGTAACTCGTTGCATTGGATTCGACATAAAAACCGTGATCCCGTAACCTAGCAGCCCACGTCGCTTCGTGTGGCTGATCCTGTAATCGTAAGTTTTACAAGAGCTCCGCTCGGCGGACGGCTGACGCCGCCCGCGTCGCTCCCGCAGGGAAGAATGCAACTCAAACATGTAAAGGGGGCAGAAAGAAGAGGCCCATGATTTGGTGCGACAAGATATTTGATACTGCCAACAGCTGCTGCGCAGAACCAAGCTGAGGCCAGCTGGGACCTGGTATGATGGTACACCATGCACAAAAGAGTAAGTACAGCAAAGCGCTCAGCACGGCACAACACGGCACAGCACCGCACAGCATCGCACAGTACCGCACCGCATGGCAGGGCACGCCAGAGAACGGCACTGCACGACACTGTGCTGCTGAGCTGACGCTGCAGTGCATTGCTGGGCGGAGCTGAGCTGGTGATGTGATGATAGCGGTGTCCAAGCGGGACCCCCGGAGATGCCAGAGATGCACCAACCGAGCAATTTCAGCCGAAAGCCAAAAATAAGTAGTTCCATATTATTTTCACATTTGCCATCTGGCAATGTGTAACATGCACTTCACCGCCGTACAGCTACAGAAATGTGAAGGAATCCCATGAAACCCAAACACGGAAGCCTAGCTATATTTTTATCGTTGTCATTCGTGCCCTTTGTTTTTGGCGGAGCAGATCTTCGAGAAAGGACGGCTGCACTTTCTCCAAATGGGAGACGTGGCCCAACACACTCCTTGCGCACCGCCTGCAGAAGTTCGCCGAGGCCGCTGGAAAGGGCGACCAGGTGCCTGGCAGGCTTTATACTTTCGGGAGGGAACCCATCAGCGGTATCGTAGCTCTGTTGTTGTTGTACCGTAACGCCAACCTAGAGAGAAGGTATTCGTTAGGGCGACCGTGCTATCGTGTTTGCGCCGCTGCAGCGCCCCTCCTTCCCTTCCCCTCTCCTACGCCTCCCCTCCACTCGTTGTCGGTGCTTTCGTGCAAGAGGCACCCAGGGGGTTTTAAAATGCATGTATTTAGAATATGCGTTCGAAATGTCTCGGGGCACGGGGGGACTCCAACGTTACGCTACGCCATCTGCGCTGATTGATGGTTTGGCGAATAACGATGTTGCTGTCGCCGCAAGCTCCCACCCATCTTGTTCGATGAAAGTTTGGTAATGCTCTGATGTGTACACCCTCCAGCGTGACGTTCTGGCCGCCATCTCTGGGTCGATCGATGCCCGATTACTCACCCCCTCCGCCACCACGTATGAAGCGCCCAAATGTTGGAGGTGTCTATTAGGAGTAGGAACTGTGCTCCGTCTTGAAAGGTATGCGTGGTCAATGGTCAAATGACTAAGGTGAGCAACAGGAGTACGCCCTCTCGCCCTCCACCTCCCAACCTTCACAGGTCAACAGCCTCGTGTTCCAGACGATATATGAGCGAGGGAAGAACGCCTCGGATCTGGAAACTCTGGTGGCGGTTGCCGCAGAGGCTGACCTCCCTCCGGCGGAAGCCCGCGCCTACCTCTCCTCGAGCGAAGGCCACGACGCCGTTCTGCGGGACGACCACTACTCCAAGACGGAGCGAAATGTCAGCGGTGTGCCTTGCTTCGTAATCCGCAAGGCTCAAGGAGACACCGCCCCTGCAACTAATGACGGTGGTGGCAGCGGACCTTCCGAAACTGTCATGAACGGAGCCGTAGCGCCCGAAACGCTGCTGAATGCGCTGGCGTCTGCTTGCCGGGCGTAAATTTTGCGCACTTTTGCGTACATACTCAAAGACCGACCGTTTTTTGTGGGGTATATAAGAATATTAAAGCATTAACACGTTGGCGGCTGATGTGCTGAGATTGCTGACATGTTATCCCATTTGTAGCCTTTACTGATGCCGGGGGGGTCGACCACGGCGAGGCTGGCTGTTGCGTGTGTAGACGCGCGTATTGTTCCGCTCCTACCGAGTGCGCGGTACGTATCGCTGCTTGATCGCTGCTTCGTTTCAGGTGACCAAATAATATTGAGGTGACATGCACAGTAGTTTCAGCAAATAACTGGGACTTTAAACCCGTCAAAACATGATTGCTGTTGTTGCGCTCGCTTGGGAGAAGTGTTTCTTCTGCGCGATATATCTTTGGGGGTTTTACATGGTGCTATGAAAACAACCCTGAACGGATTCAAATGGGAAAATACTAGATTCCATTTGCTGTGCAGGCTGCCCGTTCATGTGGGTGTCTATAGCCGCCGCAACTGTTGTGTTGCGTTTTTTTCCCGTTGCAACCGTGTCACCATTTTGGCATCTAACTTTCGTCCAATGCCCAAAAATGACAACGCCCGCGAAAAAAGGTGTCGCCGCCGAGGCCGCTCCTCGCAACATTGCTATATACCCCTATCTACAGCAGCAGCTGCAGCACTTCTTGCTGTTTTGAAGCGTTACCTCGATTGCACACCTGGGTTTGTTCAGTCACCGTGCTTTGTCCTTAGAGAGTTGGTTTTTTGTTGTGGTCGACGAAAAAAGCAGAGCCCGGCGCGTGAGCAGTAGCTCTAGGGTGTCGTGTGTGCTGCGCTGCTGCTGCTGGCTTTGGATCTCGTCAAAATAGCAGCATGTGTTGTGGGCGTTCGAGAATAAGGGACAGGGAAAGGCACTACTAATATCAAGGCTACACATCATACGAAAACGAGTTTTGACATCTACGTGAATGGAGAGCCCAGAATAGTTCACGCTCTGCCGACTTCACCCACAACAACTACGACACCGGCGGTGCCAAAGGGGCTGAAACTTCGTGAGGGTCAGTAAGGGATTGAAATTTAGTCAACGGAGTGGATGTTTGCCTCGCAGAATGACCTGGACCGCAAAAAAATAAAAATCGAGAGGGTTCCCCCCCGTGTGAACTATTAATAAGCGGGCACGAACGAGCGATACCTTTTTCTGGACCCAAACTCTAAGGAAAAAAAACAACCATTCCCAGCCGCAAGAGCTCCTCGAAGTTTTTACAACCCTTTGGCAAACCAGAGGCGAAATAAAAACGACGAAAACTACTGCAACGACGGTTACAACCTCGGTCGCACACGAAGCAGCTCGGTGGCCTCGATTGGGGGATGGGACATGTCCGAACTTGAGCCATTCGACGCGCGCATGACATCCCTCGAGCGGCTGTTCGCGCAACCTACGCAAACCTACGCGGCTGGTAAGACCCATACGTGTTGCCATTGTTCCGTGTGGTCTACTCGTTTAGTATACCTGGGTACCTAGGGTTCGTAGAGGTGTGCTTGATGGTGTTGCTGGTCGACGCTGTTGTGTGACGGGCAGCACATTAAGGATGCGAACGATACACACGATTGCGCCCGGTCCTCCGCTGAAGCGGCTGTATCTTCACACCAGACTCCATGCGGACAGCATGAGGACAGACACGACAACCACGCATTAGACGTGCTTACAAGCCCTGAGCTACTCTTGCTTGGGTAGAGCGCCAGCCCCGTGACATCAACATCCTTGGCATTTCGCGTCCAACATATTAGACTAGATATAAGATGCCCTGTCCATGTGGCCGTAGTATGCGGCGAGGCGCCCGCTCGCGACAGAAGCTCTCCAGAGCTATCATATACACGACTAAAAAAGCTTATCACTGATCTTGTTTTTGTTCACGCGATGGAACGTTATGCATACCCGCTGGTCTCGCATATGTTCGCCTCGTGCTTCCTCTCCGCCCCCCCCCCACCCCCCGGACTCTTGAAAAAACGTTCGCGCGGGCAACCGCACGATGAGGACACGCCGCCGAACTAACGCCAACAAATTGGGTCGACAGAAAAAGCAATCTCCAACGTGTGGGAGACTAAAGGTCTGCGTCGTGGGGGCGGTGAAACCGGTGAATCTCCTCCTCCGCTAAAACGACTACCGGAAGGGTAAAAACAAAAAAAAGAATAACATCACCAAACGGGTGCTAAGTATTCCTCACGCGTGCTCTCACCACACGAATTATCTCGCAGCAGCAGCAGCAACAACATCAGTAGTAGTAGTAGCAACATCATCATCAGCTGCAGGAATAGCAGCAGCAACAGCAGGAGCACCTACCTATCATATGCAATATTGAGGAAACCCGTCGTACTAACACGGACGCTTTATATTGTTGCTTCAATGTCTAAATTTGACGGATCAACCGTCCAAAAGCGTTTTGAGAGCACCGCTTTTGTTGGCCGCCTGCACGGCGTCATTGCCCCCGACGTGCTTTCCCTTCACAAACACGTTCGGGACGGTCGACTGAAATAAATGAAAAAACGGGACACCAACGGAAGGCGCGCGTGAACAGAAGCGGGAGATGAAGCATGGGGGAGGGTGGCAGAGGGGGCGAAACGAAAAAAGCGAGAGGGGGAAGGACAACACAAGCAGCGCAAGAGGGAGCGACGGCATTTAGCGGCATCTTTGACGCTTCGCTAACAAAATACCATGCATCGAAAATTGATACTATATACTATACAATGTTCCCCTTTGGGATGTGGTCGGCTTGAAATCCCGGGGGCGTCACAAGTGAAAAGAGGAAACACAGTGCACAGGCATTTCTATGAGCGATACCAGGTACGATAGAATGAAAAACTGAAGAGAACCACAGAAAAAAGGAGAACATAGCCACCGCGCGAGTAACCGGGCAAGTACCACCGACCTGCCCAAACGTGTTTATAGTTTAGTCTACAACAGGACAACAAGTACTACTGTACTTATTTTCTCTCTTTACACGATCAGTCCGAGATGCGCGGGATCAAGTCCTACGGTCCAAATACAATCGACGCCGTGGTAAGTCGAGCGGTTATGCCGCGTCTGCCCTAGCCCGCCCCCCCCCCAACCCCCCCCCCCCCCCCCCCCCCCCCCTCCCCCCCCCCCCCCCCTCCCCCCCCTCCTCCCGCAAATAGGCGGCCCGCCCTCCGCACCTGCCCGGTCTTAGCCCCGAGAATCGCCTGGATGGCATCGCCGTCATCTGCGAAAAGAACACAACAGTGGGGAGAAAATAGGCGCCGTGACAACGAAATGATTTAATTTGGCCGCGAGAAATCAAGAAAAAAGTAGGCACTGTTGTCAACAAAAACGGTCAATCGCAACTCTCAACAACGGCGCTCACGCCAACAAGCACCATCCTCCTGAAGCGGGCGCAAGACGAGGTCATTCGACGGCTCCACAATATAAAATGAAAAAAAGCTACAGTACCAGCAACTCTACTGCTGCTGTAAAATACCACTCTAGACGAAGGTGCAAGGACCGTTTGGGCACTCACATAAACCTAAACAAAAGAAAATCACTCATATAAGACTAAACAAATTCAAGCACGTATATATCATAGCACTTACTCATTTCGTCGAGCTCGTAGACGGTGTGCTCTACGCCCAACGAGCTGAAGAGGGTCTTGGTTCTCGCGCAAAACCTGCGGCATCGTCCGGCACGCAAACGGTCCAACCGGCAGACAATAAAGCGAGGCAATGTCCGTTACAGTAAAGCGAAGCATTACCCAGTGCAGTCAGGCGAAGCAACGCCCAGTACAGTAAAGCGGAGCAACAAGCACAGTACCATAAAGCAAGGCAGTGTTCACAGCAATACCCACTACAATAAAGCGAAGCGACATTCGGGACAATGAAGCGAAGCAACACCCGCGAACTTGGGGAGAGAAAGGAACATAAGACACTACAGGCGTGCAATCGAGAGCGGGTGGCGGAGGAGGACGACGGCCGCGATCTGCGCCTCACCGCGGCTACCAAGTGCACTTCAGGACACCGCCGGGATACCTTGGTCAAAGAAAACACGCGTAGAATATATCACACAACTGTTGACAATATTGTTTGCAGTAAAACTACGCGGAAACACGCATCGTACGTACAAAAAAAGCAACCATAGTCTCCATTCCATATCAGGGTCTTTCTAAATGATTACCCAAAACGTTCATGTAACAGATGCCCAAAAACACAATTTCGTTCAGATGTAAGGGGGGGAAATGGTACTCTAAACAACGTCAACGCTTACTGTACGGTGCAACTTGACAAATAATTCAACTGCCACCGCGGATCGACTCACGGTGAATGCGCCCAACGACGCAGCTGGAATATGGATTTCAACTCGCACGCGCGAAACACCCCTAAAAGCAGGCGGTGCTCAACATTTTTGTTGAAGTTAGGCCAGGATTTAGACAGCCCTCACCGATCAAGTGACATGGAGGCATCAACAAGCCGAAAAACTCGGCCAAGTTCTATCCAGCCCTCATCAATCACAAGCGGCATGACGGCACCAACCAATAGCAAGAAAACTCACGGGCAGTAGGACTTAGAGAAGATGACAACGTTGTTGCCCTCGATCTCTTTCTCCACAAACTCCACGGAGTTCATCGACCTGTGTGGGTGCACAGCGGGAATTTCGCGATGGCGTGTCAATTATCATGGACCAGTGGGAGTTACAGTCAGGAACGCCAGTAGTTGAAATGGGGAGCGGGGGGGTGGTGAGGGGTATCGTCGATTAATTCGTCGCCGATCGCCAACACATCCGGCGCGTGCTCCGGTGACGATCACCTCCGATCATTGCTGCCGTCCTGCCGCCGTATTTCTCGGCGGAGCCCGCCAAGAAACAATTTCCTCCCTTATTCCTTACGGTTGCATATATACGATTTCACCGCTCGACTGATTGTAACTAAACATCCCATGCACATGAACAGCCACCAACAGCGGAATTTGTAGTACAGTGTGTACTACCGCCGCGCAGCTGCCGACAGCCGTCAACAGCGGGCCTTAACTGGACACACGCCGACAGTTCGTGGGGAGGGAGGCTGACGCTAACAGCCGCAGCCGCCACCACCACCACCATAGTTAATGCCATACGAAGTGTGCAATGCGGCGGGGGTTCCGCGCCGTTTCCGTCTTGAGAGTTGAGAGCCGCGGCAGCCGACGGAGAGCAAGCAGGCCATGATTTGATTCTACCACAAATACGAGTTACACCAGTATTTAGACAATACGTACGATAAACATCTCATAAACAACAGCAGTGAACATGGTACGGTGGTGGGCTCGTAGGAGCCATATGACACGAGCACAGCATGCCGATACTCGTGCTGTTTGTTGCACGTTCTGCCTAGATAGCTGACATGATCTCATTATTATGCCTTTTTCGTGGACATTCATGACCAAACGTACGACAGCAAATATGTCTAATGATGTAGGAAGTCGTAAAATTTCAATGCTGAGACTCCCTTCTCTCCCCGTTACCGCAATCACGGCAGCAGCTCTGTTGACTTCATTATCTGGTTGACAAATAAGAATAATCATTCCGCCGCGCCGATGAACCACAAGCGGTAAGCCGCATAAATGGGCGTTGGTTAACACCTTTGGAACTCCACCCACATTTTGACAACAAACAACTTGGAAATAATGTGGGATACACGTTTTTCAGCGGGAAAACGGCTAAACGTTAGCGTGCCGTTCAGATTGCGCCTGATTGTGGCCGCTGGTTAATAGTTGAAATCCGGGAGCTTTGAACAGCCGCTTTTACAGCAGGTTCAGAGGGAAAATATATATCTAAGAAATTTTGTAGCGATTTCGCCTGATGAAACGATCCTCGGCCCGTGCTCGTATCACACGGACGTAATGTAGGGGGAAGAAAAAATATACTACTCGTATGGCAAGTACGTGCTCTCGTCGAATTATGGAGCCATGCGCGGTTTCTTTGCTCACATTCTGCTCCTATTCCTCTTATACGCTGTTGTACCCGCATGTGATACCTGGTGTTATGGTACAAGGTTTCTTCGCTGACACGCGATCCCAAGACATTTCGAAAACGTAAAGGGTTAATTGAGTGCGTTGGCTTCACCAAACATTTAGAGCAAACCATAAACTCGTTTGAGCTGGTCAGTGTTGCTTGTCCTATTGCTTGCGCGGTGGCTACAGCAAAGTCTCTAGTTTTCAAAAACTTTTTTGTACTATACCTGGCACCAGAGGGTACCTCGTATGAGCTCATAGCTCATATGACAGCTCATACCATGGTACCAAGTATCATACATACGAACGCCTGTATTCGCTCCTCGTCAACTTGCGACACCCCAGGGAGCGTTAGCCAACCACATCCCGACGGGGAAGCTCGCCCATGTACCATGTATACACAACGCAACTCCTCGCAAGCTCACGTGGTGGTGGCGTGCCTGGCCTGTCGCTGGCTGGGCGCTACGGCGCTCGCCGACCGCACGAGCGCGCTGCCGGCCATGGAGCTGACGGCCACGGTGCCCATGCTTCGCATCATGGGGTTTGCGTAGAACCTGTTGCGTTTTGCGGCATCAGCGAGATGCACGATGTGACAGCTTCATGAGGGGTTTGTGGCAGTAGGCGGCAGAGATATCAGAAGGTTTACTCGTCATCGCATGCAGTAGAGAGAGCGAGGCAGTTCGTGGCGAGTCAAGCAACACCCTTTTCGGACTTCGCTTCACCCACGCACGCTTTTCGGGAAAAACTGCCTGGAATAAGTCTGGGATACATTCGGCAGGCAGTAGAGACCGTCAAACTAAAACCGTTTTCGAGCTGCAGCTATTAATACGTTCTCGGGGACATCTAAACTACTTGGAATGAGTGAGGGATATATTTTGCAGCAAAAGAGGGCCGCCCCCGCCGCGCTTGGTGTGACACCATCACTATCGTCCCGCAGGGCGTCACCGAGCACGCGGATCTGGGCAGAGCCGCAATATCACGTGAAGTACAGCGAGCTTTTGGTGCATGGCAGTGGCGGTTACCCCGCTCCTTACGAGTGCTGCCACAGATGCACACCACAACAGCAGCAGCGCTGGCAACAGCACCAGCAGCACCAGCAGCACCGGCACCAGCACCGGCAGGGAGCGTCCACTTCGTGCGTAAAACACGCACAAGTACATCTGTGGTGTTGTGCATGTAACAAACTGCTCGTTTGGCTTGCTGCGTGAACGTACTTTCGCTTCGTATTGCCCAAAGAGCCTATGCCACGGCTCACTCACCCGACGGAAGACCCGAAGAGGAAGAAGAGGTTAAGTACCGGCTTCATTGTGATGATGCGAGAAGCCGTCGGTGTACAGGCGGTATAGAGTGACGAGTGCCCAAGGGTGTTGTGTGAGTGCCCACGGGTGTAGTGTGAGTAAGTGCGCGAGATAAAAATCTGATAAAAAAATACAAAAAAATACAATAAGAAGGGTTTTAAAGTACGTACGAGGCGTTTTATGTTGCGGGCAGGGGGGGATGGCGCTCGAGTTCACCCCATCACTGCTCCGGTGTGTCGCAGAGCAGTGCTCGAAGAAGATGGCGTTGCGCACGATAGGGGCGGTCGCGCGGAGCCTTTCCGCTCGACGAACATGTACGGCGCGAGAGGTGGCGGCCATTGGCGCGGCGAGGAGTCTCCACCGCTCTGTTCCTGCAGCAGACGGAGTGCACCCGCTGGGACAGGTGGGTCATTCATTGAGCGTGATAATGTGAGAATAGCAAGCGAGCCTAATTCCAGGCCCCTGTGCCGGTGCTCTGTGCTCTGTGGCTCAGTTGTGTGGCGCGATTGTTGTTTATTTTCTTGGTGGATCAACAGCACAATAGACAGTGGCGTGAGCAGGGCGTTTGATTTCATGGGAGTCCCGTACATGTGGTCACTGGGCAAGCGCGATCGATAGTATGGTGGCACAGAAAACATGAGTGTTGTCCGTGTTATCCCTGATGTTACCTCACACTGAGCGTCGAATAGAGTACGCACACTTGTGTTGCCGCACAATGCATATGATGATAAGGGGTGCACGCACACTTGCTGTACTGCTGTGATAGGGGATGGGTGCACTGCGACGTCATCGCCCATCGCTCGTCGCTCGTACACTGCTGTACCACTAACATTCGTGGTACGAGTATAGTCTATGCGTACAGCAGTAGTCCAGCAGACAGCAGAAGTTGGAAATGGGTTCTGACAGGTAACATACCGGCACGAGTAGAGGATGCCGGAAAGCAAGAAGAGAACTCGACTGAAGTATAAATTCCCCAGTTTACTGAGGTTGTCTACGAGAATATATTGCAAAATTCTGAAGTTGTCGGTCTGTATGGCCATCTCACTATCTTTTTCAGTGTCTGTCCGTCCGTCTGTCTGCCTGTCTGTCTTTCTGTCTATCCGTCTGTCCGCCTGTCTGATCGAATTGCTGCCTTGGTGCTGAAATTGGTAACCTCGTCCCAACACCCGGCCTAACGCAATTTGCAGTACACCGGGGAACAGCACGCGGCAACTCGTCGTTGGCGCTGCATTGCAGTTGATAACAAACGCGGCATGAACTTGTCTACATACGGATGGTAAACGTGTACTTGTACGTTTTTGCAAGGTTACCCTTCGGGATGGGGTTTACTTGATATCCCGGGGGCAGTCGAAAAGGGGAGCACAGGCGTTCCAATGATATGTATGCCTATAATATTATATGAGCCAATGTTTGTGCTGCTGCCGCTGTATCTTCGTACACCTGATATGAGGTCCGACGATGTGTGCTGTGATCGTGGCCTTGGACTTGAAAATTTTGTCGTGGTTGGATCTCCTACGATGCACCAACCACATACTCCGGAGTATATACACCGTGAATACTGGCACAAAGGCAAGAACTTGAAACACGGCTGTCGATGTACTGCTTTACCGCTGCTGCTGTGCTGCTGCTGTATACTGAATTTGTCGCTGCGGGGATGAGCAGCTGCTCTGGAAAGAACAACCCACCGCTCTTCTTGATCGCATTGTGTGTCTATGAGAACACACTGCGGGGCTGAGCGGCTGCTTTCGAAAAATGCTATTCACCGCTCTGCTTGATCGTATTGTGTGCCTACGACAACATGTTGTCTACTCACACATACCTGGTACAAACAGAAGCGCGCGCACATACACATACGCGCACCGTCTGTGGCTGTCGCAAAGGAAAGAGCTCACAGCGCGGCTATTGTTGTACCGTGACTGCCACAAGTACAGAGCCTTGAAGACCATGTATCATGCAGTACACAGCAGCAAAGCTAGAAAACAGCAGAGACATACCGATATGTGTTTCTATGGGATTGGCGAAACGAAGCAGGCAGTATGGGCCTTGCTCTGTGGGTCTTTCCCGGTGCGACTACCTCCCAGGTGCGAGGGGCACAGCCACTCGAGAAACAGTAGCTAGGTGTCAATCTCTCAAGCAGACGGACGAAGGCAGGCAGTTTTGGCGGGCGAGGTGTGTTACGTGTTCAGTGCGAGGTGTGCATCAGAAGACGCCGAACGGCTAGATGCAATAGATACGTGTTATGCTCGACAGATGTGCTGCTGCTGACTGTATACTATGTAGCTGCGTTGTAGCAGACAGCAGAACAGGTAAAAGCAATTGGACTGATGTAAGACCGGAGCGGGCTACTGAAAAATATTTTCAAAAAGTGAGGTTTTCCATTCACCTACTTGTCTCAGCGAGGCAGAACGCAACCTCTTGAACTAGACGCCAGCGACGCTGAGTGCTCAAGAGCACCGCCAAGGAGCCCGGCCGGGATCCAGACATGCGTCGTAATGTAACGATGGCGCCCTTGCTTGCCCCGCAGCCGAAAGCGCAAGAAAAAACTTCGGCCGCCGAAGAACGGCATGCCAAAAAGAGTGCATATTTTGCAGAGACATATACGATCGAATATAGTTGTGTAATCGTGTAGTCTACTCGTTTATCATACATAATCGTGCAACAAGCTCCATCGAGGAAGCAACCGCGACATCCGTGAGAAAGGCCTTGCCCAAGTCTTGACGTGCACCCCCTTGCACAGACACGCACCATATCACAGCATATGAGTACGTAGCAAGTACGGGGTGCAGGTGCTTTCGTTTCAACGTGTGTTCGTGCTGTTCGAAACAAGCAGCTGTACATAGTAAGGGTATACCGAGGGTATCGGCCGTGTCGGACGAGTTTGTAGAATGTAGCTGGCACAGGGCCTTCGAATACTCGTCGCATAGCCTGTCAGCTGTTACCGCCGTCTGCTACCGGTACGCATCGTAGAAGGTAAAGTTGTGGCGGTAGGTCGATTTGCCCTTGGGACGTGCGGCCACCTTCGATTGAAACCGTGGAGTTTGAAAAGCGATGTGCTCGGGCACAGGACGCGTCGTTACAGCAAGTTAGTCCGGTTTTCTGCGATTCATTTCTTCCATTTGGGCGCATACAGAGAGTAGGGGCGCTGATGCATGACGGCGAGATCGAACTTTTTTTTTTTCTGTTAAGAACCAAATCCGAGTCTAGTCCCAAGTGCTTCGTTCCCAAAACGCGAGTAGGTGCATCTCCGAAGGGGTGAAGGGTGGAGGCCTAGACGGTGAATACCAGGTGTGTCCCTCACCGCACAACCCTGATGTCCCCCCGGCCGTGTATCAGGTGTTGTTTTTGTTGTTGCCCTCACAATGACTTATCGCAATGATATCGGTAGTACCGCCGCCCAGACCCTTCCTACGCAAAACCCGACCACCCCCCATCTTGCAACATCTGTGACCACCGCTTGTCCAAAAGGCCGCTGATGGTAAAAAACCCTACGTTGAGATGGAAAGCAAAAGTGGTGATAAAAAACAAACAAAACCGAAAACAACAAGCGTACGACAACACGCCTGCCTTGACTTCTCTTGCAGCACAAAGACACTCCGGACAACAACGAGGAAACGTTTTTCGACTTCACGGACGAGAACTACGAGAGGGTGGAGAAGATTATGGCCAAGTACCCCGCCAACTACCGCCAGGCGTCCATCATCCCGCTGCTTGACTTGGCGCAGAGGCAGGCAAGGCCTCGCTTGTTGTTGTTGTTGTTGTTGTTGTTGTTGTTGTTGTTGTTGTCGTCGTTGTTGTTATCGTTGTTGGTGTTGGTGCTGTTGTCGCTCATGTTGTCTTCAAATCACCCCGTTATTTTTACCCGACGACACGCAGCACACACAGTGCCCGCAATAGTTCTCCATCTTATGCATAGGGAAATTCAATCTTTGTGGTCACAGACTACAAGATTGAGATTACATACACATCGTAAATGAAACGAGGTGAGCAACTGATCGCCATGTCTGTAAAACATTAAACCTCCCGTCAGGTATGTTTTTCCTCAACACGTTTTTTGAACCTCTCTTGAAGCACGTCATATCGATTTACGTCTACCTCTTATTCTGCCTGTTTACCTACTCGCTTGCTTACCTGCTTTCCTGCGTTCCGGTTTTACTGCTTTCCTGTCTGCCTCCTGCCTGCCTGCCTGCCTGCCTGCCTGCCTGCCTGCCTGCCTGCCTGCCTGCCTGCTTACTTGCTTGCTTACCTCCTTGGCTGCTTACTTGCTTGCTTACCTTCTTGGCTGCTTACCTACCCGACCTTGCAGCACGGAGGCTGGCTGCCTCTAGCGGCCATGGAGAAGGTTGCTAAGATCGTGGGGCAGCACGAGATGAAAGTCTACGAGGTGGCGACGTTTTACACCATGTTCAACCGCGAGAAGCGCGGGAAGCACTTCATCCAGCTCTGCGGCACGACGCCATGCATGGTGTGCGGGTCGGAGGACATCAAGAAGACGATCACGGAAGAGCTCGGCATCAAAAACGGGGGTGAGGCTTAGACGACGCCCGAAACGCTGTTTTGGAGGTCAACGAAATAAAAACCTAAAGCAACAGAAACGACGGCGACGACAATCAACAAAAACTGAAAAAACTAAGAAAACTAAGAGAGAACACTTCGGAAAAAAAATTGAACTTGAACTAAAAAAGAGCGGGGAAAACGCAAAAAAACAAACACAAAAACAAATACAGACACAAACACAACACAAATATATATATATGTAGCTCACGCAGTTTATCCCCAACAAGAGAGGGCACTCCTAAACGTGTCAATTCGCTTGTCGTTCACCGGGTATATTTCGGGTTTAGACCATGTGTTGCTCGATGAATTTCGCTGCTCTCTTGCCATCCTTAGCCCGCCAAGTGCTATTTGATATGATCCCCTTACGCCCGCCGCTGTTTACGCGGCTCTCAGGCACAACGAAGGACGGTTTGTTTACCCTTCTGGAGGTGGAATGCCTCGGAGCCTGCGCGAACGCGCCGATGGTGCAGGTATGTGCAATGAACGGGTCTGTTCGCTGCTCAACTTGGGCGCCTATGATACGCATTATTTTGCTGCGCTTTCTTGCTTGTTCCGCACGTTGATTGGGTAGCAACACTGAGACGGGCTTTACTAACCCTCTATGAGTAGACCGCTGCGTACATATTCACGTAACCAGGAGCAGGTGTAAATTGATACATGCTTCCCCACGGGACTCTGGTGGAATGCGGTTGGGACTTGAGACGTCTAGTTGTACGCTAGGCGCTGCTTGCTTGCCTGCTTTCCTTTGCTACCGGGCTAAATATTTGGGTACTGCTGTGCCATCGCTCCGTGTGTCAATGTATACGACAACTCCCCCCTCCATTTTCACGCCACCTGTTTTATGTTGTTTGTTGTTGCGTGTGTGTGTTTTTTCTCTCGTTCACTCGAAGATTAACGACGACTACTTCGAGTGCCTGACGCCCAAGACGATGAAGGAGCTCATTGCCGCGTGCAAAAAGGGAGAGAAGCCGGAGATGGGCCGGTGGGGCAGCCTGCCGCTTAACGGACAAGTCAGCTGCGAGGGTGAGTGCAACGATAGCGACGGTATCCGTTGAAATGCTTGACGTTGGCCCGGCGTGTCCACATTAGCATTGCGTCTTTGTTTGTTTTATGATGTTGCCTTTTTATATTGTGAAAAATACCCGCGTACCTGGTAGCTTCCTGGCTGTAAGGTGTCGACGTATTCTGACCCCAGATAGCAAGACGCACAGAGTGCAAGACTCCTCTTTGGGATGGAATTGGTTTGAAATCCCGGGGTTGTCGCAAGTTGAGGAGGGGGGAAGACAGGCGTTACTATTAGCTACTCGTATGTAACACTTGAAAAGAAATATAAAAATGCTGATGAAAAAATGGTTAGCCGCCGCGCAAGTAATCGGGCAAGTAACGCCGACCAGCCCAAACGAATTTATAGTTCAGTCTTAGCTTTTTTGTTTTGTTTTTTACTGATGTTCATGCCCGCGGCGAAAACATCATACTACTGACGCCTGACCACCAAGTCGCAAAGCGCTGGTGCTGAGCGTTATCTGTACAATTTTCAGTTTCGATGTGCAAAAAGAATGGCCGCCGATGGAAGCGAGTTCACCCTTGTCCGTCCTTCCATCCGTTCTTCCCTCGGTCCTTCCGTGCGTCGACCTCTTGGTGTTGTGTATACAGTTATTAATAGTGGGGTGTTTAAGAGCGTACATACTATGAGAAAACGGAGTTAAGAGCGGTCAAGTTGGCTTGTCACGTATAGTGAATCCTACACTAAAACCTATATGATTGCCCAATCTGAAATAAGAGCGGTCGGTCACATGTGCCTGTTCCGAAGGGCTCGTCAATGGAGTACCCCAATGTAACTCTATTTTTGTGAAACGTATGGTTGTGCGATTGATGTTTTTTCTTTCTTTGCATTCGACAGTGAGCAGTGCATAATTCATTCCAATGATGTAGGACGAATGCACGTGTCCGTTTTCGGCGCGGTACATACCGTCAGTTGTGGTCCCTCATTATTAATAGTGAGGTGTCTTGCCAAACGACGATGCCCGCACTAAAGCGGCACCGCTGCACTATCCCCCGACATGATGCAGTACAACAATACTACTCTGTAGGACTGAGCAATATCGTGACAAGCGATATTGCTCAGCCCTACACTGGGGCACCGCACTATAGGGTACCGCACTATAAAAACACGGGACCAGGACTGAAACGCAAAAGCTGATACAGTACACCGAACACCACCGCTCTCTGTGTAATTCGCGCGCATGTACAGGACCGCACGGCAAGACGTCCCTCGAGGGAGAGCCGACGGGGCCCGGATTCATGATGAGGAAGGACCTGGAGAAGAAGGTCGACCCAGCCTCGGTCAAGGAGCACATGTGCTACTAACAGCGGTCACTCGTCGCGAAGGGAGGAGGGGGTGTACTCAGTATTGTGCATGGCCGTAGTCTTGAGACCCAGACCCTCGCATCCCTACCATGCCGGAACGGAGCACGTCAGGTTTTCACCGACCAGGCAGACATTGCTTGCATCAAATCGCGATGGCGGGCGGCGGGGTTGGAAGGAAGGGTTGTCACGCTATTGAAGGAACACATGTGCTACTACTGAGAACCGTAGTCACAACGAAGGGGATTAGAGGGGAGGGTTGTACCACGCTACAGCGAAACGGTGCGAAACAGGGGATGATTTATGCCCACGCCTCTGTATCGGACTTAGGAGCGAAGAGCGGCCACGGGGTGGGATGAAGTTGACGGAAGGCGTTTTTGTCTCGGTGTGCCTGGCGATCTTGGGGGCGAGTCCTGCCTCTGATTTATCAGTGGAACCTCCCTCCCCATCTTGGCCAATCCCCCCCCCCCAAGGAATGGTGCTTCGTCGTGGATGGGATGCGTAGTTAATAGTGACTGAGGCAAGCAACAAATGAGTACGCCTTCCCCCCCCCACCCCCCCCCACCCCCTTGTCACTCCAAGCATGACCATGACGACGATGGAGGCGATTTTTTTCGTTCTGCGTATCACGTGTAAGCGCCCCGCGGTGTGCTGGGTACGGTGGCCATCGGGATGTTGGGGAGATACATCAGTACTGCTAGTAGATGGCTGTGTGTGGCTTTGCTGATGTGCCCGTCGATCGCCCTCTGCTCTGTGTATTAGTCCAGCGGCTGTCGATAGTGCCGTTGTAACGTGTAAGGGCCTCTGGTGAAGTCAATGTGGCATGGGCCGTGGCATCAGAGGGAGGGGAGGGGGAGAGGGAGGGGGCTGGTGAGAGGGGGGGGGGGGGGGGGGTATTTTTATGCCGGTGAGGCGTGCGTTGCCTTGCCTTGCCGGGTACTGACATTCCTTATATGTTTTCAATCGAGCCGGGCATGGTGAGGATCGATATCATAAGCGCGGCGCAGAGAGCTGTTAGCTTGCCGTGCATGCGCGGGCAGCTGCCGACGACGGAGAAATACAGGGACGCGTCATCCGTCGTACCGGCCGTCGTTAACCCGGCGTGCTCTTGATTCTTGTCAAATGGCTCTGATTACAATGGAAGGGGAAGGCAAACCCGCGAGAGCTTCCCCAGATGCGAGCGACCGCACGCCTTTTAATCGTCGAGGAGAAAGAACACAAACCGTGAGGAAACAAAAATGTGAAGGCAACACAAACGTTAAGGAAAATATCACGATTTACGTATTCCTGTTTGTGTTTATTTTTACACTGCAAGCAGAAAACAAGCGGTCCGTGCCCATCGTAGGTGGACGGCCGCATGATGCATATTCGGGTCACTTGCTGCTCGCTTTTCTCGATTTTTTTCAATGGGAACCTTGGTGTTGGTGTGTTGTGTTGTTGGGAATGCACCCGCTGGCTAAAGCAGGCACCACCACGTGTCCGAGACACGCTCCCAGCTCATGATCCCCGCGCTCCAGAAGGTTTGTTGGTTTCCGTAGGTTATTTCGTCTTGCTTCTTGTCCCACGACAGGTTCGGACCAAGAACCAACACCAGCAAGATCGGTTCAAACTGTTTATACTGTCAGGAATTACGGCTTGACCCAGCTTCGACAAAATCGTCGATAGTCCGAAGTAACTCTTCATTCCGAGGAAAAACAAGCTGAGTAGGAATCACGATACAGCGTTGGACGCGTGCAGGTAGCGCTTTTCGTCTGAAATATTTTCTGAACGACGGGGCTCCTTAACCCAAAATCGTCGGGAAAAAAATAAATAATAGGGCGTTTTTTCATTTTTATCGTCATTTACCTAGACCATGGGATTTTTCATCCGGTCAGCAGTTTTAGTTTTCTCCAAAAATCGATTTTTGGGTCAGGAAGGACATGATAACATGTCTTAAAATCCTAAAGTGAGGAACTCCGAAAAATGGTGGTGTATCTCTGTCGTAGCACGCGTCATTGGCCACATGAAGTCACGCGGGCTGCTGGATAATGTGATAGTGTGACGATAGGTTTAGTGTTAGAGCCACGATGCAAGGGATTGTACGGCGCTACTCGTACTCCCGCGCGCTTATATTGGACTAGACTGTTGGGAAGCCCGCAGTTGTTCTGTATGTGCCGTTTACGTGACCACCTGGGCCCAAAAAGTACTTCAACGTCCCGTCTTCGTGCTCAATCTGTCCTAGACCCCGAACGCTTGACACAAACAGCCTCAAGTCGCCAGGCAACGCAGACAACGCCTGTTCCGTTCACCACCAAAACTATTCGCAAGGAGGTGAGTTTTAACACAGGGCGAGGAGCCCTTGCTTACACCACTACCCTTTGTAACTGTCGTCAACGTAGGCATGCGCGATGATAGTGGATGCGTGGCGTTGCCCCGTGGTTGAGTGTGATCGAAAGCAGCTTGCTCGCTCTGTCCGGTATCCAGCAGTTTGCCTGCTTGGGCGAAGGCATCCACCACCAGGGTTTTCATCGCCGGTGCCACCCTCAGAACCCCAGTTTTTCCCCCGACGGGCAGTCCCCCCTCAATCAGGGCGTGTAGTGTGGCCACCATGTCCCGGCGAACGTGCGTGTCTTGCATCTTGTCCGCTGGATCCGCGAAAGGACGGGGTCCTCGGCATTCCGACGCTTGCACCCTCCTCGTTTTCCTTCCTGTTTTGTCTCCGCGGGGGTATGCGTAGTCTCAGCGTTATTTCGAGAAACTGCAGCTTACGCGTGGGTTGGTTGGGCGATACAGGCGTGGACGTGTGGGGGTCATTGTTGTGACTACACATCAAGGAATTTGGCCGAGTTTCTAAAAGCTAGCCGGGGGCTTCGCGCCTCGTTCATGCAAGCCGAGCTCATCCGGGAGGGCAGCCGTGCCGGAAACCGATGAACTTTCACCCCTACCCTCACTATCAGTAGCAGGGAGGGCGACCCCGCCGGACCGCTCTCTCGCGGAACACTGGGGTCGCGCCTGCTAATGACGCTGTTAACGGAGGTCCCTCGGGCAAATTCAGAACGGGTGCCGGGGTCTCTCCTACGGGCGAAATCGTTGCGGCGGCTACCCTCTCCGCCTACGGTTTTGAGCGCGGCGGCCTCACCAGCGACGGCGGTTTGCGTCGCCACAGCTTTCGCCTGGCTTACGCGCGCGGACCGCAGGGGCTGAATCCGTATTCTCCGGAACGATCAAAGCTAGGGTAGGGGGATGCCCTTTGGGGACTTTTATTCAGTGGCTCGGAGTCACTCGCGCGAGCGACCCCCCTATTCCTTGCGGTCTTAGGCTTTCGTGCTGTTGGAATCTTCGACATGAATCCCCAAAGGAATTGTTAGCTACGCTGCGTCAAATAAATCGCCTAACGTGGTTTTGTCAGTGAGGTGCGGAGTCACTCGTGCGAGTATGATAGCTCACACCCGGTAGTAAAAAAGGCGATACCACCGAGGTTAGAGTGATCACCTGGGGGTCTAGCTTGTCCCGTGCCCGTCCATGAAAGACCTGTCAACGCTTTTAGGGTCAGCCAACACAATATCGCGAAGGTGCCTACGATCCTCTTACGCTAGAGCATTGGTTTCGGATAATCCCCAAGGGGGCTCAGAGTTTATTTACAAGATGGCTTCAGACCACGTGGGCTCTGGTCGAGATGTGAGAGAGTACACAGCAGCGTTGCTGGAGGAGATTAAAGAGTTGAAGAAGAATGCTAAAGCACGCGAAGAGAGGGACGCGTCATTAGCTGAGACGAGTGGTTGGAGTGGGGGATCCGCAAGCGTGAGGGAAGCTGCTGCAAGTTCGTCGGCGTGAAGGGAGCATGGCGGCTGCTGACGAACTTGCAGCAGCTTCCTTCACGCTTGCGGATCCCCCACTCCCACCACTCGCCCTAGCTAATGAAGCGTCTCTGTCTTCGCGTGCTTCAGCATTCTTCTTCAATTCTTTAATCTCCTCCAGCAACGCTGCTGTGTACCCTCATGCTTCCCTCACGCCGACGAACTTGCAGCAGCTTCCTTCACGCTTGCGGATCCCCCACTCCCACCACTCGTCTCAGCTAATGACGCGTTCCTCTCTTCGCGTGCTTCAGCATTCTTCTTGAACCCTTTAATCTCCTCCAGCAACGCTGCTGTGTACTCTCTCACATCTCGATCAGAGCCCCCGTGCTCTGAAGCCATCGTGTATAAAATCCCTAATCCCCTTGGGGCTTGTCCGAAACAAAGGCCTTCTAGCAGCGTAAGGGGATCGTAGGTACCTTCACGATGTCGTGTTGGCTGACCCTAAAAGCGTTGACAGGTCATACACAGACGGACACGGGACAAGCCAGACTCCCAGGTGATCACGCTAAGGTTGGCAGTTCGATACATACCACCGAAATTAGCGTGATCACCTGGGAGTCTAGCTTGTCCCAGGTCCGTCCATATAAGACCTGTCAACGCTTTTAACATTATTTGTCTTTTTGTCGGAACACCGCGGCAGTGTCCACGGACCTCCACGGCATTCCATGGCCATGTCCACGGCGTTCCAAGGACAACTGCTGACACTCTACGGGCCACCGCGGGCCTTCCACGGGCTTCCACGGACTTTCCACGGACTTCCATGGAATGCCGCGGCAAGTAGTGGAACACCGTGGAGGCCCATGGCACAGCCATGGCAATTTCCACGGCAGGGTCCACGGCAATCTCCACGGCAATCTCCACGGCAGCACCCACGGCATACCACGGCAAGCCGCGATCACCCACGGAAACGTGCACGGATAGGTCCACGGAAACACCCACGGTTTTGTCCACGGGAACGTCCGCGAACATCCACGGATAGGTCCACGGAAACACCCACGGCAAGACCCACGGCCATGCCCGAGAACACCCACTCACTGCAAGACTCACGGCCACGCCCGCGGACGGCCACGGATGGCAGTGGAAATTGCTGCGGTTGGACGTCCGCGGAAACTGCCGTGGCAATTGCCGCGGGTGTCCGCGGACTTCGGATGTATCACGTTATTATTGTGTTTTTCAAAACCATGGAACTAACCCTAACCCTAACCCTAACCCATACGGAATACAGGTCGAAGTGCCCCTTAATGACATCACCGGTGTATAATGGTTGTAAATCAAATAATGTGTATCGCTGGGGTGTCTTACCGGACTTCCGTACGCAATTTCCACGGAAAATATGGTGGAAATTGCCGCGGACTTCCGCGGGCATGGTTGGTACGACGGATTTTGCCACGGACAGAACCGCGGCACGTGCTGTGGAAAAATGCCGCGGACTTCCGCGGACTTCCATGGTAATCGCCGCTTATCGGAGGATTGCCGTGGCAATGGCCGTGGACGGCCACGGATGGCCGTGGACATTGCTTTGACATCCGCGGAAAATGCCGTGGCAATTGCCGCGGACCTCCCCGGACTTCCGTGGTGATTGCCTCGTTGCCGTGTTGCCGCGTTGCCATGGCAATGACCGCGAATGGTCGTGGAAATTGCCAGGGCATTTTCCGCGGAAACTGCTGCGGCAATTGCCGCGGGCTTGCCGTGGTTTGCCATGGTTGGTACGACGGAGTTTGCCACGGACAGAGCCGCGGCGCGTGCCGTGGCCACAACCGTGTCAGTTGCCGTGGAAGTGCCATGAGCCGTGACACTTGCCGTGGAAACCCACGAATTTCCACGGTAGCCCGTGGCAACAACCACGGAAGCCCACGAAAGCTCCGCGGTGATTGCCGCGGACCTCCGCCAAAAAGTCAAATAATGTGCATTCGTGCTTCAGGGCCAGCCAACACCCCCCCACACCGCAGCATGTGTCTACCCACTTGCCTCACCCCCTTCTGCTCACTTGGTGTAATGGCAACCGTAATTTATTGTGTGAGTGGTTCTATGATCATCCCAGTGGACGAAAGCTATGACTAATCCTGATGCACACGACGCCACTGTCAGGGAAATAGATTTTGCGTACGTAGTCTTCCTCGATGCCAGACTGATAGGGGCATCTTTAGGTCGCGTGCAGATATACGTTGACTGGTTCGGATAGAGGATAGAACGCGACCCGGTTCAAGAGGATAGAACGCGACCCGGTTCAAGAGGATAGAACGCGACCCGGTTCAAGGAAGTTCATATAAGATGGACATTATTATCCCAGCGTGTGGTGAAAATCAAGGAAGAACCGAGCACAGAACAGAAGGGGATTCGACCAGCATGCCCTTCTCTGTCTACGAGACAGATATTATTGCAAGCCACAATAGCCATTCTGGAGTCCTCTATCTCAACTGAAATACGACACCGACCCGCATTATTTTCTCAGCTGTTGGGATCGACAGGTCGCAGGGACAGACGTTCGCCAGCCTACCTACCTAGACCTTTAGTCTAGACTATATCTGACTGTTTACGGAGTACATGGTGCATGATTGTATATATACCTTCTTGGCCCTTTGACGAAATGGTTGAAATGCGCTTCTTAACCATAACCCTAGCCCCTAACCCAACACCCAACGGCCTTGAAGATTTTTTGGAATAAAGGAGTTACAACCGATGCCTCAATCACTTACTAATAGTAGTCAAACAGCTGTCAAACAGCTGCTGCTGCTGGCTGGGCACATCCTACCCACTCGTGCTACGGCTGCGTCCTCTACCCTACCTACCATATCATTCTACACTGCTCTGGTGTTTTCTACCACATATTTATTAGTGCGACAGCAGTGTGCATAGAGGCCTTTACGTTGCTCATCTTACCGTATCTCCCCAAGAGCGACCCTCCTCGCGGGCTCCGTCTTCTGTCCTGTGTCTTTCGCCGGAAAAGGTCGAAAACCTACTGGATCCTGGATGCTGAATCTGCCCCAGCCCCCTATTCTAAACCGCCGCTAAATAATGCTGAAACCCAACATCGCCACAAAATGTTGTGATCGCGCATCACACAACACGCACAGCACAGGCCACGGCACCGAGAAGAGCGCGGCTCCAGACAGCACACAGGTGAGCATCACGATCCCTCTTGATTCAGTTTATGTGGTTGGTGATTCGCTTGGAGAAAGTCCTGTGCGTCGAGCTGGTTTGCTGTTGCCCCAAAATACATGTGTCACATGTCATGACGCCGAACGATGACTGCTGTACGTACACCCACAGCGCACTGAAGGTCAGGCCATCAGGACAGTACGAGGAAGCTTCGCTGTACGTAGTGTTCCATCATGTAGCGCGTGGGGGTGTGGCCGGCCCCACGCTCCACCCGCCGATAGTTCGCGTGCCGAAGATGCTACTGCCGTAGCGGCTGCTGCTTCTGCTGTAGTGACTGCTTGCTCGAGCGCCTGAGCAGCTTGAGCGGCCTACGAGAGTAGGTTGGGTTGTGCCGCGCTTCTGTTTGTTTTTGGTCATGATACAGTATGTGTTTAACATGCGAAACGACAGGTTCCCGTCCCAGTTTGTTTTCACCCAGCTTTCTGATGATTGCAGCACGAGAGCAACCGAGCCTCAACATTAACCTTTTCTGTACGTAGTGACTCGAAAGCTTGGTCTCCGAGGAATCCGCTCGCCCCTTGCTTGGTCTGTCTCTACACTCAGAAGAGAGCGCAACATACCCGGATCGCCCCAATCCAGCGTTCTGATGAAGCCAGCACGAGGGCAACCGACCCGTACAGCAGTATAGGCCCGCCAATAGGAAAGTGCCCAATAAGAAAGTGATACTCACTTTTGGGCGGACGCCAAGAAAATTGGACTAAGAAATCGTGCTCAGCGGCGAGCGCTACACTCAATCCTATATAATAGCCTGTGCTCATGGTTGTTCAAGGGTGACGTCACAACAAGATTCCGAGACTCACTCTAAATAAGAGTATCATATTGGCGGGCCTAAACTGCTCTCTGAAACCCCTCCTGTACGTACGAGTAGTGCCTCGCCAGCCTGGCTTTCCGTGGAGTCCGCTCGCCCCTTGTTTGCCTCTTTCCGTGGTGCACTGGCCACTACGACGACACGTCAACCGCAAACCCTTTCACGCCTTGGAGTAAAATCCCACGCTAATGCCAAATGTATAGGTGTATTTACTCGCCTAAAACAGGGGTGCAGCGCAGTTCCCTTATAATACGCGTACACGAGAAGCCGGAGGCGAAGACGGTGCTGTACATATTATACGCGCGCACATGCTCATGTTTGTGCACGGCAGCTGTATGGGCAAGTCATTAAGCGCAGTATAGTTATCTCTCTATACCAGGTATCAGGTATGCGACAGCCGACAGTAGTTCGTGCCAAAAACACCAGCACAGCAGTAGTAATGCGGTCGGCATGCTCTCTTCCTCCTGAGGAACACTGTCAAGCTCGTCGGGTGTACATGTATACGTACGGCAGGGTATAGGACCACCTCGCAATGTGATGATTTGCCCAGCTCTATATGGGTGACAGCTGTTGTATTATAGTACTGCTACTGCCGCGATTCGCTGGACCGAATGTATCTATCCCTTTTCCTTCCACGTTCCTCTCGCAACTCGCAACAGGCACAGCAATAAACTCAACACACGCCGTCTCAAGAACTCGCGGGCGCGTGGCCGTCCTTCCGTAACAGGAGGCAAAAAAGGAAGCTGACCCTCTTGAGGTGCTGTGACCAAACAGCGCCACCGCCGTCGCCCGGCCTCTGTTTCACTTCGCTTCAAACGCAAACCTCCCACAATCTCAACCACAACCACCAATAACAGCGTATACAATAACTACAGCGCCAACCACCAACACCAGATGGCTTTCGTCCCGTCGCTTTCGACCTCGTCATCGACGCCCGGGTTCGGCCGGGCGGCCGGCCTCAGCCTCGACCCAGGGGTCGAAATGGGCGCGCCGCGGAGGGTTCCGCTTGCACCTCCTCAGCGCCATCGGCGAGCCGTCCGACTTCGCGCGGAATCGCTCGCGCGTGCTGCCCAAGCCTCTGCAGCCGCGCATCGTGCCCTACATCCGCGCGCGCGACGTGGTGGACCCGCAATCATGTTCGCAGGCACACCTGGTTGTGGCGGCCGCGGTAGCACCGCTATCAGCGGTAGCAGCGGCAGCGGCGGCAGCAGCAGCAGCGGCGGCGGCGGCGGCGGCAGCAATGGCAGCATCGGCAGCAGTGGTGGCGGCCTCCTCCGAAGCAACGGGCGACATGCTTCGATCGACCGGATGAAACGTCCGGGGCTGCGACTGTCCGCCGTCGGAGTGACGCCATCTCACAGCAGCAGCGACAGATTGGCCGCTACCACCGCAACGGGCGGTGGCGTGGTGGCGACTAGATTCAGGAAGCCTTCAAGCGGCCGAGGGCGACATAGCGGCGGAGGGGTCGGGAGAGGGGGAGGGGGGCGCGAAGGGCGTGCCCGGGCGAGCGATGATCGGACCATTAGCGGTGCCGGTGGAGGACGCGCAGCAGGTCGAAGCAAACGCACGCCACCAAGGTCTACTTGGAAAGACCCGGACCTCGACCCTAAGTCGCGGTCGTTTCTGTTCGTGAAGAAAGTTAAGAGCATCCCCAAGTGGGAATGGCAGGCGGTGATTAAGGAGTTGGAGGAGGCCCAAGAACTTAGCAGACAATCTGCGGGGACGGGGGCTGGGGCGGGGGTCGGGGGTGGGCCGAGGACTGCGGCGGAGGCCGAGCCAAAGGCCGGGGTTGAGGTCGGGGCGGGGGCCGGGAGAGCGGCGGGGGGAGATCCGGTGGCGATGGCGGTGTCGGAGTCGGCGTCTTCGGCGGGCGGCGCGAATAATAAGCTGAAGGTGACTTCGTTCATGTACAACGCGTGCATAAGCCACATGGCGAAGGCCAGCCGTTGGCAGGAGGCGCTGACGATCCTGGAGATGATGCGGGCGTTCGACGTGGTGCCCGACGAGTTCTGCGCCACCGCGGCCATCACGGCCTGCGGGAGGAGCGGAAAGTGGGAGCTGGCGCTGGGGCTGCTGAACCGAATGCGAGAGGACGGGGTGGAGCCCACGCTGCGATGCATGAACGCCCTCGTCGACGCCTGCAGAAAGGGGAGGCAGTGGAAGAGGGCGCTCCAATTGATGGAGGAGATGAAGTCCGCGGGCATCACCCCGGACGCGTTCACGTACAGCGCCGCGATCGCCGCCTGCAGGCAGGGGGGACAGTGGGAACACGCGCTGTCGCTGTTCCGAGAGATGCCCAGCGCGGGGGTGGAGATGACCGCGATCCACTACCACGTGGCCATTGCGGCGTGCGGGGAAGGGGGGCAAGGGGAACTCGCGGTGGAGCTCCTGAGAGAGATGCCTAAGGCCGGGGTAGAGGTGAATATTGTGAGTTATAACGCGGCTATTATCGCGTGCGGCGATAGTAACGCCTGGGGGCAGGCACTCACCCTATTCCGAGAGCTGCCCTCGGTGGGCATCAAGCCGGACCTGATCAGCTTCAACACCATCATCGCCGCGTGTAAGAAGTGCGGCCCCTGGGAAGAGGCGGTCGCTCTTCTCCGGTCGATGCCCGCGGCCGGTGTTGCCCCGAACGTTGTGACCTACACGTCGGCCTTCGTGGCCTGCGGCCGGCGGGGGCAGTGGGACGAGGCACTCAAGATCTTCAGGGAGATGCAGGACGTCGGGATCAGACCCGACGTGATCAGCTACAACACAGCCATCTCCACCGCGGGGGAATGCGGCCGATGGCGGGATGGGCTAGCCCTCCTGAATGAAATGCCAATGGCATCGGCGTCGGCGTCGGCGGCAGCGGGGGCGAAGGTGGCAGCGGCGGGGGGGGGCGTGGCCGCGGTGGCGGCGGCGGTGGCGGCGGCGGGGGGGGGGGAAGGGGTTGCACCTGACGCCACGAGCTTCAGCGCGGCCATCCTCGCGTGCGGGAGGTGCGGAAGGTGGCGAGAGGCTCTGGCCGTTCTGAGGGAGACCATGCCGGCGATGCGCGCGTTTCCGAATGCGCTTAACTTCAGCGCCGCGAGCGCGGCCTGTGCCCTGTGCAAGCAGTGGGGAGAGGTCCTGGGCGTGTTTGAGGAGATGGTGACGCAGAAAGTCGTTCCCAATGCCGCTTGTTTCAATGACATTGTGGTGGTGGGCGCCAAGACTGGGCAGTGGGAGGAGCTGCTGGCGACGCTCGAGAAGATGGCCGCGGCGGGCATCACGCCCAGAGAGCTTGAGGTCATCGAGGAGGCCGTCGCCACCGCCGCGAGATGCAGGAAGGAGGGGAAGGAGCTCGAACGCTTAAGGGCGGTGCTGACCCGGTGATAAGGATGGGAAGGAGCTCGAGCGCTCAACCATTTTACTACTGCGAAAATATTCTACACTAATTCCAAGCATTTTGTTCCCATAAGCGTGGGTGCAGTTCTAAAGGGGCTATAAGGGCGGTGCTTAATGCTCACCAAGTGAAAGGTTGGGGGGGTTTTCGCTCGCGACATGGTGAACCCTACCAAAATAGACTTTCCATTGACCAGCCCGTTTCATCGAACGATTTATGACCCCCCCACCCTCGTTCGTAATCCTCCTTCCCCCCCCTTGCCCATATCGACTGCCGTGCCCCCCCAACGACGCCACCTGAAATGTGTGCGGTTGATCTTGGAGTTGCCGCTTTTTTTCTTGACGTGTAGTAGGACGCGGGAGGGCGGGGAAGGAGAGACGGCGTGTTTGGGGCGTCCTCGTTTGGTCTTGTTAGCGACTCAGCCGGTGGAAGGCCCGGAATCTTTTTGTGGCAACGGTTGGTTTGCTGCCTCGACGAATGCTCGTTGATGTTGTGATGGGGGCGGCTTTCTGTTTGCAAACAGGATCTGTCGATAGGGATAGTGCCCTTGCGAAGAGCGCCGTTTGAGGGGGGTGAGCGGGCAAGACCTTGCGATTTTGTTGGATCTTAAAAGACACGCTTTTGGCGGTCTGTGGTGCAGGAATGGTCGAGTGAGTATTCAAGCAGGTGGCGCAGGCATCGCTGTTGGACGTTGGTGTAGGTGTTGTCGGGGTTTTGTCCGCGCGCAACAACCTTCCCTTTGTTTGCAGTAGTAGTACTCACTTGTACAATTCGCTGTTTCTATTGGCGTCCAACACGCTCTCCCGCCTGGATGGTCGGTTTTCCCTCCGAAGGACGGTGCGTTAGGACAGGGGTGTTAGGGGAGGGTCATTTAATTGTGCGTGACGTCTGTTAAAAATCGGTCCTTTCAGGACGATAGCTTAAGGCGTTGTTAGTGTGAACTTGTCGAAGGAGGTACAGATTACGTGTGGTGATGTTGTGAGACTCGGTCAGGAGTCTGCCCGCGGTTGATAACTTGAGTAATTAAAAAGGTTGAGATATCAGGTACCTCTTATTCAACGAGCTTGACTTTTTCTATGTGTCCTGTCAACACCCCAGGCAGATGAATTTTCGTGATATGGTCACGGAAATCCGTGAGGATCTCTATGGTTGCTACCAACCAGATAATTATATGAACTTTTGTGTGGATAGAGGTAAGGTGTTATGTTGCGCTCCCTGACGTTTGTGTATAAAATTCACAGCTTAAAGTTACAGGCGGAGGGTAGTGCAAGGGGACGAATCCGTCGCCGCAACACATGTTCTATCCACCTTAGACTCATATGTATCCCCTTCTTGTATCAACCTTATAACAAGTTTCACCCGTGTAGAATTGCAAAAAATATTCCCAACTATTTCCAAACATTGTCCCAAGAAAAACATGGGTGCAGTTCTAAGGAGTTACAATACGACACGCGCATCAAAACGGTTGATACCATCTCAGAAAACCCGAATGCGCGTTTCGCGCCCCTCTTCGCCGCCACCGTCAATAGCAGCAGTTGTAGTACGCGATTTGATCATTTATGCCGGCGCCCAAAAAATAGAAGCCCCTTTCGGGCCACGCGTGGCCGAATACCCGCAGTTGAAGTACGCAATTTGATCATTTATGTTAGCGCCACAAAATAGAAGCCCCTTTCGGGCCACGCGTGCCCGAATATCCGTGTCCCGTTCCACCACCGGACTCTCCCGAAAAAACACAAGCCTAGTTGAATCGGTGGACGTGTGCTACGATAAATATAATACTTTTTTGGCTACAGTATAATCTTCTGAAGGAAAAGGTTCCTTAACTCATAATCGTCGGAATGTCATTATTTTTTTTGCAGTAGTATTTGTTGGAATACCTAGGCCATGGGGTTGATATTCGGTTTGCATGTTCAGTCTACACAAAATAAGTTGTTGGTTGAAGTATGGAGCTCCTCAAGTGAGGAGCCTTAAAAAATATTTGGTGCATCGTAGTGGCCAGAAGTACACCACATTGCCTGTGTAAGCCCGAGTTTGATTCTCGGATTGGACACCATGTTACGGAGCGAGACGAACCGGGTTGAGGGATAGGGTCATGGTGTGTCAAATGATACATGCATAGTCTGCTAGCCTGGCAGGGAAAACATGCCTGCATCATGCATGTGTACTACGATAAAACGATCACCAACAAACGATGATCCGACCGTAGCCCGGAGGTGCGCTTGTATGTGTCTTTTATAGAGGCACAGCAGGCTTCTGGTGCCAAGGTGTACAGGGGATGAGGTCTCCCAGCAAGGAAATTATGTATTATAGATGATAACTGATTATTTATCCCCAAGGTCTATAGACGAGGACCAATAAAGTTGGATGGAGGTAGGTTGGAACGGTTGGAAGGTTGTGAGCCAGAACGTCCCACAAACAACCAACAAGGGACCGCATCAGACGTGTCCTATGCTATTACGAAACGCATCTGCTTCTGTAGCCGTAGGGCTTGTAACTGTCACTCACATTTAGCAATTTCGTTACACATATCTGCCGTAGCATGTGCCTGTTTGAGTATTGCTTGCTTCGTGTTCGACTTCTTCGCTTCCCACCAACGCACACAGTTGACGACGGTTGCAACTGTCCACCAGTGCGAGTGCCTAGCGAGAATTGCAGTATCTTAGTACTGCTATGAAGCTTTTCGTCGCCATCAGCGGCATCGCAGAACTCCCACCCTGGAAGTGATGTGTGGTGGTCCGTGCTCGTTTCCGGCAAAAAAAAACTTCCCAATCTTACAGTGGTAGTAGGCATACTTTGGCCAGCCAGCTGATCACAAAATTACGGCACGTATACCGCATGCTGACACTAATGTACTGGTTGTTTCCATCTGTGCCTTACGATTCCACAGGCACTACATACAGCGGGCAACTGGCACTGCTCAATAGGCTCTAGAAGGTCCTCTAGTCTAATGAAGTATTATCATGTTATTGTTGTAGTAGATGACGTACGCGTATTTATACCCATAAACACCAACACAACAATCACACAAAGCAAAGCCACACTCAGTTGGACACTCGAAAGGACTCGAACAGAGCAGCAGTAGTAGCAGCAGCAACAGCATGCAAGCAGAGCAAAGCAGGAGGACCTTTCCCCGTTCCTCCATGGGTTGTCTTCATGTGATGCCGCACTGCCTTTTGCCCATATCATGTCGAGTTTCGAAATACCTGAACGTACATACACAGTCAGACTGAATGCGAGCAAATGGCGCAATGTGTGCGTAGGTTTGCTGCCAGCACTGACGAAGCACGGGTTAGTCGTTCCGTGCACACGCCACCTGAGATGCTGATGCTAGAAGTCCGCTCGCTGCGGGCTAGTGGTGTTGGGCATCGTCGTCTGCTGTCAGCTTCTGGCGCTAAAAGCCAGTCTGCTTGGGCTAGTCGTAGCGGTCACCTTGCTCAATAGATTGGTTGTGTTTATACCTCGACCCAGCTCGACAAAATGAGTGACATATGCTTGGCTTTACATTATGATCAAAATGCGAGTAGATACCTTGATTCATCACGGCAAACCCTAGCTCATTAGCTGCAAGGGGATTGAATGCTGCGCATTATATGACCGGCTACAACGACGTTTTTTTGGTATCCAGTATCCTGTTCATCGTATTGTGACGGTACGGCAACACGCGGTTCTTGCTATTACAAGCGATTTCAAGGACGAGGAATCTGCTGTGAATAGAGGTACCTATCCCTAACAGGACCCCTCGATGGAAGAGTTGACGCTGATCGACAGCGATGACACGCCCAAACTTCTAGCGATGGAACGCACTTGGCGTACGTCTTAGCTCTGGTCATCGGCTAACCCCCCCCCGTCTGCCTCGTCGATGAAAACACGAAAACACGGCGTCTTTCGAGTCGTTCTACGGTAGCCCCCCCAATTTTTCTTTAACGAAATCGCCGGTTTCAAAACCAGCTCCCGGTTGTATCGCCCGAAATGCGGTGTCCCTCGACACCCCGACGTCATCCATCGACATACCTTTACACACAGGAGAATATATGCGTACTTTTTTTTCAACGGAATTTTTTCCTTGTGTCGAGCAGCCGTGAAACGTTCGTTAAAGAAATATTGCTGGTTTTTGAGGGGGCTATCGTAGAAACATCCGTTCCATCCTGGCGTTGTAAGGATACGACGGCCTATGGTTTTTAGACTACGGTCGTGCATGGCCGTGCATGTTGTGAGTGCACCCCCCTCGTTCATGAGGCAAGATGAACTCGCTGGTGCCTGGTGAATAACACGTCTCGTCCAAGACACTCAATAACAGTTCGTCTACGTCCAAAAATGACACCTGTCGAATGTTCTTGCCGGCAAAACTCTGCGCCATTTGTTCTTGAAGGACGGGAATTGAAAATCGGTGTTCGTCAAGATACTGTTTTAGCTACTGAAATGTTATTTGCGGCATTGGTTATTGGGCATGTATACTAATAGGTATCTACAAGTAAAAATCAACTATGTGCCAAAAAAACATCCAACCATAAATATATTGCCAACGCAAGATATAATATTATTTGCTGGCGTAAACCGTACAAACATGATCCACTCAGTCTTGTCTTATAGCACGACAGCAAAAAAAAACAGTGCCAAAATCAGCTGCAACTGAACTGCGAACATCAGATGGTGAGCTGAAGGTCCGACTTGACCGTACGACCTGCGGGATGGAGATGGATGAAGGGATGGATGGCGTTATCCCTCGCCAGGGGTTTCACCCAGCACCCGCCCCATCCGTCCTCTCTTCGCCACTCAGCTCCGGTTAAACCGATGGCCCTCCTCCGTCCTGCTCTAGTATCACCACCACCAAGAGCACATAGCTGCTGTGAGCGCGTACACAAACACTTCCTCTTTTCTATCACACCGTGATCCAAGGCCGTGGTACTACATACCCATTGCGCGATTAAAGTTACAGCAATAGTAGCAGTTATCTCTGTCGCTGTCCTGCACTAAAACAGTCGCCACAACAATCGTGTATCGACTCTATAAGCCGTACAAAACACAGCCGCAGCCCAAGCTAGCGTTACAAAAGTAACAGCACTTCGAGTAGCACTACTACCGCAACCGCACTAGCACCGCAGCACCAGTAGGGCTGGCGCTACAGCAGCGGCAGAACAGCACTAAAAAAGCAGCAGCGGAAGTAGCTCAAGACCGCAGCAACAACTTCAAGCAGCAACAGTACAGACAGCGACCGCTAGCAGCAACAGCTATGATAGCAGCAGCCACAATCAGCGGCTAGCAGCCACAATCAGCGGCTAGCAGCCAGCAATCACCCCATGCCGTCCGTCTGGAGCAGCTCCACAAGCGCTTCGGACAACTTCGAGCTCGCCACATCCAACCTCGGGTCCTGAATCTTCTCCCACAGCATCTCATCCAGCCGCTGTCGCAACTTGTTTACCAGCGCCGCAATTCGCCCGATCGCCTCGAACCGGACCCAATCATCAACCGCGATCCGCCCTAGCCCAGCCTGGACCGAGACCTGACCACCAAACAGGAGTACCGCGTACGGGGACACTTCCGTACAGTCGCGCACAAACACCCGGCTCGTGTGCACCCTCTCGTGGTACACCAGCCACGGGCACGACCAGTCATTCGTCTTGAAGTTGATCGAGGAAGGGTGGATAAACACCTCGTCATCCTTACGAGGGTCGGACTCCGGCCCACGGCTCCGAGTGAAAAACTGGAACTCTTGGGCCATGTGCCGGACGGAAACGGCGCCCACGCCGACAAGGTCGATGAACTTCTCCATCGGCCGCTGGACGCGCATCACGCGCGGGTACAGGCCGGCACACACGGCCGCCTTTACGGCGCGCCAGCTCTTCGCCTGCGCGTTCACGCTCGCGCGCGGATCGAACGCCGCGTGTGAGCTCGAGATGAACCCGATGTCCGCCAGCGCCTGGGCCAGCTGCTTGCGCACCTCCCCCAGCTCTCGCATGCGCTCAAAGTTGATCCCATTCTCCACGCAGAAAGTCCTCTTCGCCCTGTCTCCGCCTCCGCCCCCCCACCGGCCACCCCCCCCGTTCTCCCCCCGCCCGCCTCCACCCCCACTGTCTCCCGCAGCCTCCCACTCCGATACAGCAACAGCTAGGAGGGTGTGGTCGCTTCGACCGCCCCCGGCCGCGGCCATGCGTTTTTTCGCCGCGTCGGTTGCCTCACGCTTTGCCGGGTCGCCCGAAGATAAGAAAGGCGAGCGGCAGCTAAGGCCAGCGGCAATGGAGAGGAGAGGTGACAGACAGCCGAGGACGGCACCGTAGATGAGCATCTTCCCCACCTGTACGGGACACGGTAGTGCCGCCAAATTCCAGCCCAAGGGCGTGAGCTCCTGGGAGGGGGAGCGCGGGCGGAATGAAAAAACGGTGGGTGGGTGGCGAACGACGACGAAAAAACGCGGGGAATGGGGGGCAATGGGAAGGGGGATAGGGGATTTTAGATCAGGCACACAGACGTAAAGGTCCTACCAAACGGAGACAATCTACCACGGATACTGGTACCAAACAAACAAAACCTTACAGCGCTGCCCCGTCCTCCGATCCCTCCCATACGGGCGCTGCCCACCAACACCAACCCCAACACCACCACAACAACAGCAACACCATCAACACAACAACGACAACAACACCAACAACGCCAACACAGTCAATAGCAACGACACTATAATAAAAAACACCGACACTCTCACCACCGCCACCAACAACGGAAAAAAAAGCGATGGGGGAGAAACACACCATCCTAAAACAAAACGCGTTCTTCGGCATGGCCCTCTTCACATTCTTCGGCATGGCCCTCTTCACACTCTCCACTGCCCCCCGCCTCCCTCCCCCCAAAAAATCACTCACCGCGCCTTCTCCGAGCGCCTTGAGGTCCGTAAGTGTGTCCACCGCATCCTGCACCGCCTTCTTATCAGGCGGATCCAACGCCCGTGCCAGCACCACTGAAGGGTGATCCTCCACCCCGAGGGCCTTAATTTGTAGCACCAGGTGGTCCAGAGGCACTCGCCTAATCTCGGGCGTGCCGTGAATCGGAAGCTTGTTGAACGTCTTCCTCCGGATAAGTTTGAACGAGACGCCGTCGCGGACGCGTCCCGCGCGCCCTTTACGCTGGGTGAGGGAGTCCTGGCTCGCCCAAGACTCTTGCAGGCGGGGCATCTGGCGGGCAACGTCGTATCCCATTTCCTTAACGCGGCAGCTGTCGACGACAACAGTAACATCTGGGATGGTGATACTCGTTTCGGCGATGTTGGTGCTCACCACTACCTTCCGGATGCCCCTCGGGGGGGGGTCGAACACCGCGCGCTGCTTGTGCGGCGGTAAGGACCCGTGCAGCGGGAGCACCTGCAAATGCTGCCCCCCCTCCGTAGCGTGCTCTAACTCGCGGCACAGCCTGTCGATCTCCATCGTACCCGGCATGAACACCAGCACGGAACCGCTGCTACCACCACCGCCACCATTACCACCGAGCTCTCCACCTCTATCCTCGTCCTCGTCGCGAAAGCCGAGATGGCGCTCGCCCTGCGGACTAATAGAAAACAGGATCAGCGACACCAACAACCCATAGTCAAGGTGATCTTCATCCACGCGGTCCATGTCCAACCCCCCCGCTCCCCGCTCCCGCTGCGCCAGGTCATCATCGTCATCGTCATCCTCCTCTACCTCCACCTCCTCCTCCCCGTCTCCACCGCTACCAGGGGGTGTACCTGGAACCATCCCTGAGGCACCAGCACCACCGCCAGGAGAAACATCCCCATTGCTCCCAGCGGTGGGATTCTTCCTCTTGAGGTGGGGGCGGTGCCCCGTCACAGAGAGGGCGTCCTCCAGGTAGAGGTCGCGCACGGGGAACGTCCTCCCCGGGATGTGCAGGACAGGCGTTTTCCCGCCGGGGAGACCGGGGATTCCCGCGAAGTAAGCGGCGAATCTGGCTGTGTCCAGCGTGGCACTCATGAGAATCACCTTAAGCTTCGGTCTGATTTCGGGGGTATCAGGGGTATCAGGGGAGGAGGGGAGGGGCGAACTCATTGCTGCCTGCTCTTGTTATTTGACCATTGACCATGCACCCCTTTCGACACGAAGCACCGTTCCAACTCCTAATAGAAGCACCTCCAACAATTGGGCTAGAAGCACCTCCAACATTTGAGCGCTACTACGTTTTTTCCATATATAAAGCAGTACATTAAAAAATATATATTATCGTCTCCCCTTCCTCTTTGGTGGCCACCATCTATCTAGAGGGGATGCGCCAGACTCACAGGGCCGTCATTTACTGGCGTCACACTATTTGATCTGCAGTCCCAAAACGGGTAAAAAAAACGGTTACTGGCGCGCTCACTCACCGCTTCGGGAGAATGCCGATCAGCAGCGCCAACAAAAAGTCCGCATCCAAATGCCTCTCGTGCACCTCGTCCACTACCAGATGCGACAGCTCGTCCAGGTGAGGGTCTCCCTGCATACGACGCAAGAGCAACCCCGTCGTGCAGAACAGCAGCCGCGTGTCCGCCCCAGCCTTGCTCTCCCCCCTAATCTTATACCCCACGCCCATGCCCACTTTCTCGCAGCGCTCGTCCGCGACACGCTGGGCAACCCCGACCGCCGCAATCCTCCGCGGCTGCGTCACCAACACCCGGAACTCATCCGGGCCCGTCCCTTCCTCCCACTCTTCCAGCAAAAACTGCGGAATCTGGGTGGTCTTCCCGCAGCCGGTCTCTCCCGAGACAAGCACCACCTGGCTCCGCCGCGCCATCCCCAGGAATTCCGCCTTCGCCTTCGCCGCTGGCAGCCCCCCCCGATCCCGTTTCCGTCGCTCGAACTCCGTCGACGCTTCCACGCGTTCCCTTCCGCGCTTCCGTTCTGACGGCGGCAGCCCCCCCCCCCCGCCTCTACCCTGACCTTGTCGATACTGCTGCTGCCTTCCCCCTCCTCTGCCTACTCTTCTGCCTTCTTCCCCCCCAATCCCACCCCTCCGCCCTTCCCCACCTGCCCGCCAGTTACCGCTACCACTGCTACCACCACCACCGCTACCACCGCCACCGCCGGACCACAGCGGCTCCGTCCCAGGAAGCTGAGGCCGCACAACACCGCGACTACTCCCCCCACCCCGACTGCCACCACTTGACGCATCTCCTCCTTCCGCCCTCACAGCAGCAGCCGCAGCTAATGCCTTCGAGGTCGCCACCGCTGCCGCCGCGGCACTCTTCCTCCTCGCCGCTCTCCCGGTCTGCGGGAGGGCCAACATTCCCGGTAGCTCATCCAGAGCCCACACCAAAATATCATAAATCGCGGGGTTTCCAACGAAAGAGGCCGCGCGGCGGGACAGGGCTTCCTGCGCCGCGTGCAGGAGCCCTGCCGCGTGCAGCTCGGGACCGCGGACTAGCGCGACAGGGGCGGCCTCTGCGGGGTATCCCCCCACGCCGCCGGCCCGGAGGATCCACACGTCAAGCCATGCCTCAGTCGGTACGGAGGCTAGGTTGGTCAAGTCGAACGTCAAAAGGTAGGCCCCCTGTTTACATCCAAGATTTCGATCGAATATCAAATGACCAAGTCACGTCATGTCATGTGTTTTCGAACAAAGCGAATACGTTGACAAGGCGGCCGCGGGGGAGTGGGGGGGGGGGGGGGGGGGGGGGGCATGCGGGGGGAAGAGGGGAGGGGGGGGGGTACACAGCGACGAAGAGACGTAAGGGGGGGCACACGGTGGAGAAGGGGGACGGATGGAAGGGGTGGAACGTGGCGTGGTGGCAAGGGGGTTGGTTAGTTCCAAGCCGTTCAAGGAGAGAACTGCGAGAAAGGAATCAATCGATCTACCAACATTCCACAACCACCCCAGCCAAAGATGGGCAACAGCGCGGGGGCGGTACCATGAGAGGACAACGCCAGGTACCGCAAAAATGGCCGAACTCCAACTGTAAGCTGTGCCCTCAAAAACGTGGGTGAGCAGTTGTAAATTGGTTAAGCCTGATACTGCGCAATGTAACAATTCTATTTCCAAGGTCCCTGATCCCAAAAACGCGGGTGCAACCCTCCTAGGACTTCAAAGGGCAACTGCGCCAAAACAAAATACGACTACGAACAGCACCCGCCCCACAAAGCAGACCGGGCTTGCTCGCAACGGAGCCCATGATTGATCACGCAGCAGCTCGAGCTAGCTCACGACGATTCCAGGCGACTTGCTGGTCGGTAAGCACGTTGCGTTTAGTATAATACCAAAGCGCCAAAATATAGGATTGAAGCGTGTAAAACCAAGCCCCAAACTATAAGATTAAAAATCAAGCCCAAAAATGTAAGATTAAAGACCAAGTCCCAAATGAAGGGCTACTACTTGTCAGGTCACAAAAAAATCACAAACCCCACGCGCCCAATCAAATCACCTCAGGCATGCCCGGGGCAATCGTCACCGCGTCGTCGTAGATAGCCTTCAGCGACATGACCTCTTCCTCCGTCGACTCCCGCCCCTCCTCCTCCGTCTGCACTTCCGCAGATAGCGCTGCGCCTGCGCCGCCACGACGTTTTCTCTCCGACTCGATAGCCGCAGCCATGCCTTTGGCGATTACCTCCAGCGGGCCAAGCATCTGCTCGTCTAACGTTCCACTATCCTTGGCACCCCCTCCTCCGCCTCCACTCCCGCCAGCTCCTCCAGCAGCCGCAATAGCCCTAGCCACTTCAGAGTGACCGAAACCATACCTCAACAACTTACCTTCTACAGAGTCCCCAGACTCCTCGCCTCCACCACCAACACCAACAACCTCCTTAGCTTCTATCCCCTGCGCGTCACCGCGCGATGTTCCGAAGTCTTGGCCAGGTCGAATGACGTCGAGGTTTTTGCCTCGAGGGTCGAAGCCCTTCGGTAGCTCATCCTCCTCTAGGTGCAGGCACAACCACTCTAGGAGAGCGTCTGACCGTTGTCGGGGAGTCTCGCCGTCCATCGCTGGGCAGGCGACTAGCGCTCTGCGATAGACATCCACAGCGAGCCGGTGGGGGGGAGGAAGGGACGGGTGCACGGACAAGGAGGAAGAAGAGATGAAGGACATAGTGGAGGAGCAGGAGGAGGAGAAGGGGGGGGGGGGGGGCTAAGTCAGTTAGTTGGCACACTTCACCACCCAGCTAATGACTTGCCGTCGCGAAGTCTAGCAAACTCACGGTGCTACCTACACCGCAAGCTGTACCGTCCTACACCCGCCCTACCTCAGCACATCGTCCGCTGTAAACCCCATGCTCTGCACGATTTCCAATGCCGCGAGGTCGGTGCCCTCCAGCCCGTCGAGGGTTAGGCCGTGGTGCTCTGCGCCGCCGTCCCTGTGTCGCTCGCGCTCCTCAGTTAGCCCCAGGGCTTCTTCCAGGAGACGCCGGATTCGACCGCTCATCATCACCTGTTTTGTTGTTTTAGTGGTTGGACGCAGGATCGGGGAGTAAGCAATTGCAACAAAAAGAAAAACGCAAACACAATAAAACAGTTCACACCCTATCGGTGGTGGCGGCGGCTGGGGGGGGGTTCCCACGCGTGCCATCAACATTCGAAAGACGCGGCCCCTTCCGAACCCCAACAAAACAAAACGGATGCCGCTGTGGCCATCCGAGCAAGGACGCAAGGTGTCCTCTTGTCAATTGTGGTAACCGGTGCGTCGCTAGACCAGTCGTAGTACGCTGCATACGACTATGCGTTGTATGAGCGTAAAATGTGCTGTATGCGCGTGTGTGGGTTATTACGCGGGTATGTGCTATATGCACCTGTGTGATGTATGCGCGCATGTGGTGCATCATGCGCGTATGTGCTACTGCTGTATACGCGTATCATATATACTGCTGTACCAGGTATGCAAGGACCTTCGGGATGTGGTTGGCTTGAGATCTCGAGGGGTGCCGCAAGTTGAAAAGAGGGGGGAAACTCTTGAAACCTACTTGAGAAAAAAAATAGCCACCGGTCAAGCAACCCGGTAAGTAACACTGACCAACCCAAACGAGTGTATTTCTTGAGTCATCCCGCGCTAGGGCTGCAGCAGCAGATTCTAAGAAGTTTCTGAGCTCCTAACGCGAGTAGCTCAATAGCTTCCCCGAAACATGGCTTCGAAGATATTCGTTCGAGCAACCCGATCAACATTCTATGCGCTAGCGTCCTACAACAAATGCGCTCGAAAAATGATCATGCTAACCGATAGTTCCACACTTGAGTAGCTCCACCGGTAACGTATACCTTTTTTTGGCCAAAAAAATGCAACCCAACGGTGGGGTTACTCGTTTAGTCTAAACCTACATGATGCACCTGGTGTACACGTGGGTGCTGTATGCACACATGCGTTGCATGCCCGTATAAACGTCATGTACTAACGTATGCGCCGTACGGGTGCAGGCGCTGAACGCGCGCACGCACTACTGTATGCGCGTGTAAACACCGTGCCAAAGGTGCCACAGCACGCGACTATCATGACAAGTCACCTTCATGTCTGTGTTCGAACGCGCACGAGCCTCGGCCTTGCGCCTGCGGTCCTTGGTGACCTTCTCCTTCTCCGCCCTGGCCTTGTCAGCTTCGAACCTGGACATGTACTCGCCGTCCGCCTATTGGCCGATTTTACGCACCCCGGGTGGCGGGACGAATCAAAAGCCGGCGCGACCAGGGAACAGCGAAACAGATAGAAGCTGTCGTTAGGAATCCACGCAGCAGAATAATTGTAACTGTCGTCAAGTTGTGTGCGTTGGTGTACGGCGGACGCTTCGGGAAACTCGAAAGGGTTCCCCATCGGTTGGCGTCGCCAAATATAGAAACACACTCGCTCGCAACAAAGAACAGGTATGGAGCGAATTGAGCAGCCTCGTACGCCGGCATAGCGGCTGACGCCAACAAATCAAAAAAGGGCCAGCGCTAGGGCTGTGAGCTGGCTCATGATAAGGCGCCACCTAAACCTTTGCTGGCTAGGCATTACAGCTAGTTGCGCGCGGTGGGTGCTGCTTCTTTGCATCTGGCTGGCGCGTTAGTCGCTCGACTTGAGGTGTTTACAATAAAGGAGACAAGGTCATTAATAGCTGGCTTTCACGCCGCTACACAACCAATCACTAGCCGTGACATCCAGCCAACTCTATCTTCCCCTCTTGTCAATCTGGACCTCTCTCTTCCTCTCTCCCTGTCTCCCACCTATCCACCCACCTTCCCTCGCTCCCCCCCTCCCTCCTTTCGACTCCATGATCGCTGTGCAAAGTTACGGACAAGCACCGTCGTAACCCTTCTCTCCAACCCCACCCAACTACAGCGCAGCACATCACAGCTACACGCACCTTCAACACAACGGCTGCCGGGCCTTCCGCAGACCTACGGATAGCATCGTTCTTCTTCTTTTGCTGCAGGTCAACATGCCGCCAACCAAGGCGTTGGGTCCGAGGCAAAAACGGGGGGGGGTTAGGGAGAAGAAAGAAGGCGAGGAGAAGGGTCGGGCAAAAGCACAAAGGAGCATTGCTTGATCTGCGCGAGAAGAACAACACCTTATACTATTATACTGTATCCGTTAAACCATGCATAAAATAGAATAGCGACACCAGAATGCCGAGAAGAACAGGTAGAATAAACATAACCGTGGAACTGTTTTCAAGCCAACAATCGTCGTCAGTGAAAGGAACCCCCTCCCACCCTCTCAACCTCCCGCCATGCCACACCGGCGGCCGCCGCCGCTGCCACCGCTGCCGTCTGCTACAAGCAACGCACGGCAAGCATCGCACAACAGCGTACACAGCGCAAACAAACAAGCAAGCCAACCAACCAGCCAGTAAAATAAACAACAACGCATAAAAGCGAGCAAGCCAGCCAACAAGCAAACAACAACGCCAACATCTCAAGCAAAGGTTGTGCAAGTCAGCCAGCCAGCCAGCCAGCCAGCCAGCCAGCCAGCCAGCCAGCCAGCCAGCCAGCAAGCAACCTCCCGCACCTCTTCCTCCTTCTCAACGGATGCCCCCCACATGGAGTCTCCAAGGGTAGCGCTCGCCTTAGCCGCGACCTTCTTCGCCTCCTTCTCTTCCTGAGCCTTGTCTTCTCGCGCCTTCTTCGCCTTCTCCCACCTGTCACCGCATAGAAACACGTACATAAAAAAGTATACAAATAAGAAACTGCTATCAATACCTAACAAACAAGCACACGCAGAACAAAAACATGAAGCCGAATGCCTCGGTAGGGTGAAGACAAACGCTACGCTAGAGGTGCACCATTTTTCATCTGGGATCCCTCACTTGAGGCGTTCTGTACCTCATCTTAAAACCGATTTTGACAAAACTGAAGTTTCAACCCGATGAACAATCCCGTGGCCTAGGTACATATTCAAGTCAAATTTCGAAACAAGAATCGTTATATTCCGACGATTTTGGGTTAAGGAGCCCCGTCATTCAGAAAAAAAAAAAAAATCCGTCCAAAAGTGCCACCTCTATCGTAGCCCACAATATTTTGCTGGGATCCCTTACTTGAGGAGATCTACACCTCACCCAAACACAAACATTGAGAAAAACAAAAGAAAGTGCAACCCGGTGAAAAAATCCAATGCCCTAGTCTAGGTATACAACGAACAATATTGCATTAACAATAAATGACCTTTAGACCACGCATCGCACCGCACCGCGCCACGCCCTACCGTACCTTGCCAGTGGACGCTTGTCTTCCCCCTTCATCTCTGCCACGCTCTGCAGCCAGGTGGTCCTGCGTCACAACCAAACAGGAGGTAAGGGGGGGGAGAGGCAACGGAAGGGTCGCAGAGATGTCAGAGGCGGGAGGGCTGGGTTGGATCGCGTGCCACGTACAAACCCGCCAGTGACATCTCTGCTACCCGCTAAAATATTGCTGACTTGCACATACCAGGTGCAAACCCGAGCACGCAATGAAGCACATACTCGCACTACCCCCGCCCCTCCACCCCTCCCGACCCCCTTTCTCCCACCGTCCCAAAAGCCTTACTTGTAGGGCTCCGGCAGCTTTCTTTCGAGCGGCTGGTCCTCCTGCAGCTTCAGCAGCGCCAAGAGCGCCGCGTGCTCCCTCCCCTGCGCCGCCGTATGGAACGACTCTGTGGGGCAGAAGACCATGTCTTTGGCGCTGTTTTTGCGGTCAGGGAGGACGATGCGGAAGCGGAACAGCTCCTGCTCTCGCCCCGAAGAGACCGTAAGCAACAGCGACAGCGATGGCGACGACGACCAACAGTGCTAGTGTTCAAGACTTGACCAGCTTCGACACAATGGCTGATGGTCCACACTATAAAACTCGAAGTAACATCTTCAAGAAGCGTCAGTGTTTATGACTTGACCAGCTTGGACACAACGGCTGATAGTCCACACTATACACCTCCAAGTTACATATTTACATTCCTATATAGACTAGACACTTTTCCCAGGCGGTCTGGATTAGGGTTAGGGTTAGCGAAACAGCTCCTGCGATTGCATCCCCGAAATATCGTACGCGATAGAGATGGCAAACGCAACCGGCGGCGACCACTGGTGCTCACGACGCGGCCAGCTTCGATCGACAAAATGATATTCCCAAGTTACGTACTTCGTTTCCGAGGAAAGTCCCAAGGGATCGAACTTAGGGTTAGGGTTTACCGTAAGCGAAAGCGACAGCGACAGCGACAGCGACAGCGACAGCGACAGCGACGGCAACAATAGCGACAGCAACAGCAACAATAACAGCGACAGCAGCAACAGCGTAGCGAGTTGGCCTAGCTCGGACACAATGGTTGACAAGGCTGGCTGATAATTCCAAATTACACATGAAATGCAGTAGAACTGCAGAAGACATGCGCGAGCACAACCGTGGGTGACGGTGAACTGACCGACCGATTTGACCGATTGATGTCATACACTGTTACGTGCGGTTTGGCTTTTGGCTTGTTTTTGGTGTGGCTCACCGGGGCTGAGGGCTCGGCAGGGTAGAAGTGCGGCCGTTTCATTTGCATCCTGTCCGCGTGCTGCTGCACCAGCTGGGATGGAAGACGCTGCGGGCAGGAGTTCAAGAAGGGGGGAGGGGGATGGGGGGTGGAGGGGAGCGTACTCAGTTGTCGGTTGCCTTAGTAATTTGACTATTGACCACGCAGAACTTTCGAGACGGAAAACCGTTCCTATTAGCTTACCGTGCATGGCTGTAGTCCGTAAGACTTAACACCCTTGCATCCCTACCATGGAGGGATGACTACCATGGAGGGATGGAGAACGCCTGGTATTCACCGATCAGGCAGACATTGGTGAATTAAATAATACGGTGCAGCAGGGTGCAATGCGATGCATACGTAAAACAACACACGACCCTGTTTCGGCATGGAAATGGCCGAGTGATCGCGGCGTATACGTGATGCCACCACAAAGCGTCAAACAGTGCAAAATCGCAAACATGGCTGTGCCCACCCTACTGCAGTTTGTACCGTACCTTGACCCTTTGCTCCTGTGAGACATTTCCCACTCTGAATCCAAGCAGTTTGTCCCCAAAACTGCTGGTGCAGTTATATGAGGGTTACGTTATCCTCCTCCCTAGCTCCTTAGTTTGCGTACCTGCCAGGACAAGACGGTCACCCCATCTCGCTCTATGCCGCCGCGGTCGGTCGTCACTGATCCGACGCCCCTGTCATCGACGCAACAAGGCGCAGCAAGGGGCAGGAAGGGGGGAACAAAGCAGGCGGGGTCGACATATGCTTTCTAATAACTAGCGCTTTAGAGCAGTTGGTGGGCGTGTTTTCGGTCACTATTATAAGTCTACAAGTCTATGCCATTGCAGCGGCGAAGGTCGAGAAACATTGGAAACACGCACACCATAATATGCGTACAAGAGGACAAAAGAGAAAACAGGAAGTGAAGACAGAAAACGATGGACTGTTTTCGGTCACTATTATAAGTCTACAAGTCTATGCCATTGCAGCGGCGAAGGTCGAGAAACATTGGAAACACGCACACCATAATATGCGTACAAGAGGACAAAAGAGAAAACAGGAAGTGAAGACAGAAAACGATGGACTGTTTTCGGTCACTATTATAAGTCTACAAGTCTATGCCATTGCAGCGGCGAAGGTCGAGAAACATTGGAAACACGCACACCATAATATGCGTACAAGAGGACAAAAGAGAAAACAGGAAGTGAAGACAGAAAACGATGGATGAGGGACAAAGTGTACAATAAGACTAAATCTAACCCCAACCCTATCCCTAACCCTAACCCCAACCTGATCAACCAATGTTTACGGCTGTTCCTCTTCGTCAAACCCCAACCCTATCCCCAACCCTAACCCCAACCAGATCAACCAATGTTTACGGCTGTTCCTCTTCGTCTCGCAGATAGAGTGTGTCAACCGTAGTGTCGAATAAGTGGTAAGGTCTACCAGGTACTTCATTGTGTGTGCGGTGTGTGTAGTAAGTGGGTTGACCATTTGTTTGTTTGTTTGGGTGGTTGGTTGGATGGTTTGGCTGGTTTGTCCAATAGCGTGTACGACGTGGCCTAGCTTTGACACGTGGTTCGTAGTGCGAACGAGCTCCTCATCACAGCCAATTCCCGAGACCTTTCCCAGGGCGATCGGAGTAACCGTTGTGGTTGGCGTTAGGGGTTGGGTCATGAGGGTTAGGGTTTTAGCCTCAAGTATTATTCAACTATTTCGTCGAAGTTGACGCAAGCCGCGTGCGCATACACGGCTCAGTTGGATGGCGGTGGTGACGGCGTTCCCTACCGACTGCCCACGACCTCGCAGGCAAAAACAATCCCAGCTCTTTAGTCATTAGGTGTACTACTCGTAGCCTACCAGGTATAGCAGCAGTACGTTTCGTCAAGGTCCCGGTGTACGTTTCAAGGTCGCGCGGGGCACTGCTGTGTTAGGAGTATGTAGAGTAGGGCAGGACGTGCAAGCCTAAAGGTGCAAGTCAACACTATGATTGTTGCTTCAGTAGCAGCTGCAGCTGCTGCTGCCGCTGCTGCTGCACCAACAGGACAAGCGCAGAGCTAATAAGATAGGTGGAACGCTAGAAGCTGCCTATCATACTCTGGCGTGCTCGCATGTGGGTTAGGTGTTGGGTGGCCTGATGACCGAAACGCGAAGCAAGCACGCCACACATACTGTCCTTCGTATGGCACCAGGTGTCCACCCGCACAAGCGTGGTACTCGCGTCTGGTAGCATCATGCCATCACATCATCACAGAGCTCTACTGTACCACCACATCCACATAAGCAACGATTACAGCAGCAGGACGGCCATTTGCCATCCGCCACTTCAACACAAACACCGGCGCCGCAACCCTGACGGCCCCCTGCACACCAAGGCATGAGAGCACACATCCTCACGTGAACCCTGTCTCGCTACGTTCACACCAAAAGCAGCAACAATAGCAACGTACAGCGTACAGCAACAAAGTCATCACCATGAACAAAACCTGCCACCATCCTATACGCCATGCAGTCTCGACCACGCAGCAGTTAGACCTCTTACCGTTGTCGGTGCCCTCTATTCTTCGGCTTGGGCTTGTCAAAGACAATGTCGATACCGGGATCCGCTTGAGCCTGCCCTGGTAGTGGACGAGAGGGTGCCGTGCCAGGCCCCGCACCCCGTGCACCCCGCGGCCCGGGCTTCTTCTTCGGTGCCATGTTAGCAAGGGACCCGACAAGAGTGCGGTAGACCCGTCGGCTCCTTACTCACGACGGTTAGCCAGCTGCTCTGGGTTCCCCACCGACGAGCGGTGCAGACTGCACACCCTGCCCTGCTGCCTGCTTTTTGCTTTTCGTGCGGAACAAAGGAGCTCGATATTATTTTGAGGCGTGTTTTTAAAGGGACATACTCAGAGATTAGAACATCGAACGGTGCTCCAGCCAGCACCCTGCCCCCGCCAGAAGTGCAGCCTGAGCACCGCCTTTACGTCAAAAACTCTAGAAAGATGCCGCCGAAGAAGGGAGGCAAGGTGAGAGGTGAAAAACGAGGATAGTAACTCCTTGGGAGAGAAGAAGAGATGACTTTCTCCTCGTCCTTTTAATCCTTGGACATGGCAAAATGGTGCTGAAAATCGAGGCAAGCTGGCACGTAGCTTGCTTGCCAGGAGGAGAGAGATACGACTCAGCTGCGACGTTCTCGGCATAGCGGTAGAACGGGTGGGCGCAAGCTGTACGCTTCTAGCCAGTTCTTCCGCCGACTTGGTGCTTAGGAGCTGACATGCTCGCTGGTTTGGACACACTTGACCGCGTACATCACATGATGTGCGTAGCACTCCATGCTAATACTACTTGGATTTAGTGTAGGATAGTTTTTTACTTGCAAAATGGAGATACGTGAAACTCATTCTCGAATCCAGCACCAGTACACCAGCAGCAAGCAGCTCAGCGACGCGACTAAAACGAGGCACACACATACCTGGTACATACTTGTAGACAACACAAGGCTGCTCTTGGAACAGAAAATACCGAAACACCCGTGGATACGTGAACACATATTACATGATGTGAAGGACATGTGCACACCGTAGCTTATTGGCTGTGTATCATAGATAGTGCGAGACGATTCCGAGAATCCACTCATTTGTCCGCTTTGTGTTTTGAGTTACTGCCGTTGTTGTTCCCACATAAACTCGCTTAATCAAGTCCGTGGTCACAGGGCAGGCTCCAGTTACTCTACGTGGAGTAGCACAAACCAGAAGTGGTACCTGTACACACATATATTTTAGCTGACGCAATGCATGCTGCCAAAAAAATATGTAAAAGTGAAGCTGTACGAAGAAGCGACACTCCCACAGCTGTGACTACCCTTGTTTCAAAACCCGCACACAGCAGCTACTCATGTACCAGGTGCCAGGTACCAGGTACCTGGTAAATTACCTGGTCAATGTTCACGATGCATGCTGGTGGTGTCTGAATAGTGATCTGTACCCTCGCTACGAATGTACTACCGTTCGTTCTCGTCGCATGCTCATCAGCGTCTACCTTCTACTGTTGATCAACCTTACCTGGTAGGCCGCTAGGTCAGTGTCTCGAAATAATGGTATAATAGGGGGTAATACATATGTGTGCGCTTTCCGAGAGATGGACTTGCAGCATATAGTACCGCCCTACTGCTGTGTGCGATTAATTCTCGAACATGTTGCGATACACGGATAACGTCGTAAGATGACGAGTATTTGGCGAGCGTATGCCTGGCTACGAGGGTACGTTTACTGTTATTAGTATTGCACCGATCGCGGGGCTGCATCATCACACCACCGGTTACGTAGTTTTTTTCTCGCGGTAATCACACCGTGTGGGTGTATTCGTACGTCATCACTCAGATGGCACATGCCGCTTGTTACTTCAACCCCGCTGGGACTGCACCCTCGTTTTTGAGGACAAAGTAGTTGGAATTTCGTAGGGTGGGGTACGTTTGGTGACTCCAAAAGGGCACGCGGTAAAGCCAAACTATCATTTTTCAATTATTCTCGATACAGCTGCTGCTGTTACTGCTGTTGCTGCTGCTGCTGTTGCTGCTGTTGGTGGTTACCGCCGCTTGTCGCGACTCGCCCCTCTCGGCGAAATATATCCCTGGCTCTACACCATCGACATTGCGTGCATCGCCGAACGACATGCATCTGTTAGCTTTTCAGACCTGGTGTTCGGCTCTTAAGAGAAACACGTACCGTGTTTTTGTAGACTGCGGACATGCTCGGAAGTACACCCCCCGAAATTCTCCAATACCTTCCTGGAGACTGCGGCCAGGGTTAATATGAGTACACCCCCTGCCACCTTGTGGACGATGGTCGATTGTTTCCTTTCCCTCATCCTTCCTTTCCCTCATCCTTCTTTCCCTTTTTCCTTCCTTTCCCTTTTTCCTTCCTTTCCGTTTCGCTTCCTTTCCCTTTTCTTTTGTTTTCTTTTTTTTTGCCTTTTGCTTTCCCTTCCTTTTCCATTTCCCTGCCCCTTTCCTTTTCCCCTTTCCCTTCATTTTCCCTTCCCTTTTCCTTTCCTTTCCTTTCCTTTCCTTTCCTTTCCTTTCCTTTCCTTTCCTTTCCTTTCCTTTCCTTTCCTTTCCTTTCCTTTCCTTTCCTTTCCTTTCCTTTCCTTTCCTTTCCTTTCCTTTCCTTTCCTTTCCTTTCCTTTCCTTTCCTTTCCTTTCCTTTCCTTTCCTTTCCTTTCCTTTCCTTTCCTTTCCTTTCCTTTCCTTTCCTTTCCTTTCCTTTCCTTTCCTTTCCTTTCCTTTCCTTTCCTTTCCTTTCCTTTCCTTTCCTTTCCTTTCCTTTCCTTTCCTTTCCTTCCTTTCCTTTCCTTTCCTTTCCTTTCCTTTCCTTTCCTTTCCTTCCTTTCCTTCCTTTCCTTTCCTTCTCTTCCTTTCCTTTCCTTTCCTTTCCTTTCCTTTCCTTTCCTTTCCTTTCCTTTCCTTTCCTTTCCTTTCCTTTCCTTTCCTTTCCTTTCCTTTCCTTTCCTTTCCTTTCCTTTCCTTCCTTCCCTTCCCTTCCTTTCCTTTCCTTTCCTTTCCTTTCCTTTCCTTTCCTTTCCTTTCCTTTCCTTTCCTTTCCTTTCCTTTCCTTTCCTTTCCTTTCCTTTCCTTTCCTTTCCTTTCCTTTCCTTTCCTTTCCTTTCCTTTCCTTTCCTTTCCTTTCCTTCCTCTTTCCTTTTCCGATCACTCCTTTCCCTAACCAACGTTTTCGGTGTAACCCTTTCACCCCTCCCTCCCACACCGCCGTCCTCACCCCAGGGCGAGGAGGCCCCTAAAAAGGTCATGCTCGGTAGGCCCGGCAACAACGTCAAAGTGGGCATCGTCGGCGTGCCTAACGTTGGCAAATCGAGTTTTTTCAACATCCTCGGAAAGATGAACGTACCCGCGGAAAACTTCCCCTTCTGCACTATAGACCCCAATGTGGCTATCGTGCCTGTGCCGGACGCGCGCTTTAAGTGGCTCGTCAAGAAGTACAAGCCGGTTAGCGAGGTCCCGCCCAACATGACCATCACCGATATCGCTGGCCTCGTCAAGGTGAGGTGGGGTGGGGTGGGATGCGGTGCGGTTGGGGTGGTGTAGCGGGGAGTGGGATGGGGTGGTAGAGTGGGATTGGGTGGGGTGGGGTGGGGTGGGGTGGGGTGGGGTGGGGTGGTAGAGTGGGATTGGGTGGGGTGGGGTGGGGTGGGGTGGGGTGGGGTGGGGTGGGGTGGGGTGGGGTGGGGTGGGGTGGGGTGGGGTGGGGTGGGATGGGGTGGGGTGGGGTGGGGTGGGGTGGGGTGGGGTGGGGTGGGGTGGGAGGTGGGGTGGGGTGGCGTCGGGTGGGGTGGGGTGGGGTGAGGTGAGTTGAGGTGGTGATGGTGTAATCACTGTGGGGCGCGGTGAGGGGGTGTCATCATTGTGGAGTGGGGTGTGGATCGGGGGCGGTTTGCTTATTGGTTTGGTTTTGGCCTTGGTTTGGTTTGAATTCGAGTTGGTTCGTAATATTGTTTATGGTCGCCTAATTTAGGCTTATTTTCTTTTTTCGTTTATGATTGTGTTGGCTGCTTTTTGTTCGCGGCGCAGGGAGCGGCAGAAGGGGCGGGTCTGGGGAACGCCTTCTTGTCGCACATCCGGGCCGTGGACGCCATCTTTATGATGCTGAGAGCCTTCGAGAGCGCGGACATCACCCACGTCGAAGGAGACGTCAACCCTGTTCGCGACATCGAGATCATCAACGAGGAACTCCTCCTCAAGGTGTTGTTGTTGTTGTTGTTGTTGTTGTTGTTGTTGTTGTTGTTGTTGTTGTTGTTGTTGTTGTTGTTGGTGTTTGTTGTTCCTACTCTTGCTGTTGTTGTTCTTGTTGTTCGTTTTTTCTTTCTCTCCCTTCATTCACCTTAACGCGCAGCACAGGCACAACCCCCTTCCCCGTCTATCCCCCTCTTAGTGTTGCCTCCTTATCCTCGTCCCCCGTACCCGCCTCCCGTCCTCCGTCCCCCAAACGTTTCTGCTGTGACTGGTAAATAACATCCACCTCCGCTCGCCGTGCTCCTGCTCTGCTGTTGTTTGTTACTGGCTTGATCTTTGCAATGTGTCTCGCACCGATGCCATCATAGGACATCGAGCTGCTGACCAACGCGGTGGAGAAGGAGCGCAAGAACGTTGAGCGCGGGGTAGGCGGCCGCGAGCGCAAGCAGGTACGATGCGGTACGGAGAGCGAAACCCGCTTTCTGGCTTGTTTTTGCGTCCCTTTTATTGTTGTTTTCGCCATGTCTTGCCATTTTTTTCGTTGTCTTTCTCTGCCGTTTACTTGGATCTTTTGTTAGTCATTTTCTCGTTTTCTGTCTTCTCTTGTTTCGGGTTCAGCTGGTAAGCCATCACTTCAAATATGACCTTCCTCCCCCCCCACCCCCCCCCCCTCTAATAAGGAGTAGGAACGGTGCTTCGTTTCGATAGGGATGCGTGGTCAATGGTCAAATCGCTACAGGTAAGGCAGGCAACAAATGAGTAGCCCCCCCCCCCCCCCCCACGCCTACCCTCACAGGACTGGGAGTCCCAGGTGAAAGTCCTCGAGTGGATGGTCGAGCACAGAAAGCCGGTGCGATTCGGCAACTGGACGGCCCAGGATGTTGAGGCGCTTAACAAATTCCAGCTCCTCACCGCTAAGGAGGTTGTGTACCTGGTGAACCTCTCTAAGCGCGATTACCTTAGGAAGGCCAACAAGTGGCTGCCGAAGATTCAGGCCAAGGTTGGGGAACTGGGCGGGGGGCAGATGATCCCCTTCAGCGTGGAGTTCGAGCAGGAGGTATGTGCTTGTTTGTTGGGGGTGGGGGGTTATATGTTTTGGCTCGGTTAATAACAGATTATAGCGTATGATCCCCTTCGGGGTGTGGAAGTCGAGCGGGAGGTATTCGTGTCTGTGTAGGGCGGGGGTTGTGAGCTGACCAAATAGGATACTATAACCTGTTATAACCTGTTTACTACGGTCAAACTGTTTTTAAGTTACTTGTGCTCTAATCCCCTTCAGTGCGGAGTTCGATCAGGGAATGTGTGCTTGTTTGGGGGGGGGGGGAGTGGGGGGGGGGGCTGGCTAAGTAGGATATACGCGGATTTAGTACTACTGTGAAACAAAATCCCACACTAGTTCCAGATAGGTTGTCCTTAAATCCCCCTCAGCGCGGAGTTCGACCAGGAGGTTTGCGCGTGTTTGTGTAGGGAGGGAGGGGGGGGTAGATTCTATGTTTTGGGAGGACGACATAAAAGTAAATGTCCCATTTAACTGTCGCTTAAGCCACCCTATATACGCAAATCGCCCGCGTGTTGGAAATATTGCGAGTTGGAGGACGCCGGAGGTACCTCGTGGTAGCTGGTGTCCCCTCCTAAACGTGTGGACGCGAAACATAAATATAAACGTGGGAGGACGACATAATGGTAAATGCCCCATTTTAACTGTCGCTTAAGCCACCCTATATACGCAAATCGCCCGCGTGTTGGAAATATTGCGAGTTGGAGGACGCCTGAGGTACCTCGTGGTAGCCCGTATCCCCTCCTCAACGCGTGGACGCGAAGCATAAATATAAACGTGTGTTGGAGTTGATATAGCCAGTGCGGTGGATGTCTGCGGTTGATATGAAAAGTAAGGTGCTTCGCGCTGTTCCAATTAGCTGTCAGTTTACACGGTCTGCGGTTGAGCGCGTTTCGGTAGGCCTTAGGACTCCGTTTTTATAAGGATGTTTACGGAAGAGTTGCCGATGTTACTAATAGAAACATGAAGGCGATCGAGATGAACCCGGGGATGATGATGAGCGAATATCCCTGGTTGTCGGTGCCCATGTATTGACCCATGTCCGTCGTAGAGTCTGTCTCCTGTGCTTGAAACGCGTTGATATCGTCTTGTTGATAATTTGGAGGCCACTGGACGTTAGTTAACTGCATCCTGCAATTTTTTTACCCCGGTTGGAGTCGAACTGTCGACGAACGGCATCTCCCAATAGCCGCACTTATCCATTGTGTTGTAACGTCCTTGCGGTAAAATCAACACTTCTATACTTGTAGGCTAAAACAGCAAACACGTGAAACACCAAACTAATCCTATAACACGTTGCAGTAGAAAGGGAGGCAGATGAGGTACAGAGTCGCAGAGTTTTGGCAGCTACTGAAGGATCAGGTTCCAACGCCGTTACCGGGGGCGTTCAAATTTACCTGGTATATAAATGCTTAGCAGCAGGGGGGTCGACAACTTTGCATGTGTCTTATTCGGCAGGCGCCGTGGTGTTGCGGCCGCAGTATCTCGCGATCGGCGAGGCTGACCAACGCGTGTTTAAGGTTGAACGGCGCGGGCGATCAACACAAACGTCTTGGGACAAAACGTAATCGGATTTTCATGTACTAGGCGGCGCGGTCGGGGTTTCGAGAACATGTGTTACTCAATTGGCAATGGCAGCTACGAGGGATGTTTGCCTCTGGGGCGTTTGTAACAGCTTTTCTATTTTCGATATTACAATGTATGCAGGGGGCAAGATCATCGATTGTATGTGTAGGGGCGGGGGGTCTGTGTTTTGCATTTACTAAGCGGGAGTGTTAAACAGGTCGTCGTCGGCTGTCTGCGTTGGGATGTGTTAGTGTTGTTTTGGTTTGTTCTGTGGGGTGGTTGGGTTGCGCTGTTTCAGTGCTGCGATTTGTTGTGTTGTATGGCACCTGGTACGGTACGTACTCGTAGTGTGTTGTTTTCTCGTCCACCGACTCACTCACCCACTCGCCCACCCTCTTATGATACCCACGCACCGAGCCACCCACCGACGCACCCCACCTCACCCCACCCCACCCACAGTGGATGGACGAGGACATTGGCGGGACGCTTGACGCGTACAAGGCGGCAAACCCTACCCACAAGAGCGTCATGGTGCGCATTCTTAAGGCGGGCTACCACGCGCTGCAGCTGATTCACTACTTCACCTCGGGGGCGGATGAGGTTCGAGGGTGGACCATCAAGGACGGCTGGCTCGCGCCACAGGCCGCGGGTGAGATATGGAGGCGCTGGAGAGGGGGGGGGGGCGGGGGGAAGTAGAAGGGGAGGTCGGGGGGGGGGGGGGGGGCGAGATGCGAGGATGGACCATCAAGAATGGCTGGCTTGCGCCCAGGCGGTGGGGTAGAGTTTGAGGCAGGATAGGGGGCGGGTGGGGGCGAGGAGGAGGGGGGGGGGAGGGCTGAGAACGACCCCTTCTGCTTGGCACGTGGGCCGGCTGGAGGGAGGCTGTTAATTTTGCAGGAAGATGAATACAAAGGGAGAGAGGTGGAACAACCATTAATAGGGGGAGGGATATCGGGAGGGATAGGAAACACGGCTCGTACATTAACCACCGACAACGGCCCCGCCCCCCCCTCTTCCCCTCCTTCCCTCCCTCCCTCCCTCCCTCCCTCCCTCCCGCCCCCCCTCTCTGTCGTTCCTCCCCAGGGGTGATTCACACGGACTTCGAAAAGGGTTTCATCTGTGCGGAGGTAGGAGGTGCTGCATTCATTGTTTTGTTGAATTGGGTCCAAGTTTTTTTTCTTCCTTTTTCCTCCGTTGGAACCGGGCGGAATTTTTTTCTTTTTTTGCTGTTTTCGGTGAAATTCACACCTCGGTCAGATCACGATTTTCGATTTATCTAGATGCTTCGTGTACTGCCTGCCGGTGTGAGATGGTGTGCAAAAGATTCGTATCGTTACAGATCCCAGCCGGCAAACGTTTGCGCAAGAGCCGTGTTATACAGAGGTCCCACCCGGCAACTCTAGCTCTTGCAGATCATAGGATGGTATAGCTGCTATTAATAACATAGTAAGACTATACCGGTCGCTAGGAACTCGGGCGGCGCGATATTTTTATTCAACATTTGGAATACAGCTGTTGAGATTGAGGATTTATTCGAAACTCACATATGTAAGCTGTGTGGGATACTCCGATCGCGCGTGTTTCGGGGTGTGCAGTGTCTTGAAGAAGGATGCACGTCGGCGACTCCCCTTGGTGCCAGCTATTGTAGTACCAGGGTCAACAGGGTGATACAGAGACGTCCAGTCTCTAGTCACTCTGCGCACGGAAAATGTATTTGTAACTGCCATGTTAAAAACTTGTGTTCGTTGTTTTGGGTCCGCGGACGTAGCATCGGCTTCAGGCACCTCGAAGGGGGTATCTGATTTCTGTCGCCGCCGAAATCGGAAAACTCGCGCTTGCTGGAAATAAATGAACGCATTATCTGCCTCGAAGGAGGGAAGTATCGACAGGGACGTATGGACTGTCTTGTTCACACGTCGGACAGACAGATCACCAATCCCTCCTTGATCATGTAGATATTTTAGGGCATGTCTGTAGTGTGTCGCTCATGTTACCGGCTGGGAGCCGTGCGATCTACACGATCTAGCACATGTTTCGTGGGTTGGATATGTACTCTTATCCACAGATCCTGCACAACGTACTTGAACGGCAAATACTGGATGTACTGTAGATGATCTGCTACTGCTGTAGATCGTGATTTCGCACGAGATGTGTAAGTGTTCGATGTGTGGTTAGTCGTTCTTTTGCTTTTTTCTCCTGGCAAATATTGGCTACAGTGAATAGATCGTGCAGATCGTGCAGATCGTGCAGATCGTTCGAATCCATCAGGGATATCCATCAGGGATGGATATAAAATCTCGACCACAAAATGGAGAACTGATCTATCAAAAAGGTGCTGAAAAGTTGTTTTGCTTTTCTCCGGCGGGATCGATCCGGCGGCACCTTTTTGCTCGTTGCGTTTTTTTTCGTACTTTTGTTAGGTGATGACGTTCGAAGACTTGAAAGAGTTGGGAGACGAGGAGGCGGTGAAGAAGGCGGGGAAGCTCAGGCAGCAGGGAAAGAAGTACGTCGTGCAAGACGCCGACGTCATATTCTTCAAGGTGGGTGATCCAGTGGGATGTGTGTTTGGCTAGGTTAGGTTGGGTGGGGTGGGTTGGGGGTGTGTGGTTGGGTGGTTTGGGTGGGTGGGTGGCGCGTGGTGGGTGGGCGAGGTGTTCGGGTGGTGGGTGGGGTGCGGTGGTTGGGTGGGGGTGATTGACTGCGGTGGCTGGATGGGGTGTGTACGGGGTGAGGTGGGTGGTTGGAGTGTGTGGGTGCGGTGGGGGTGGTTAGGTGGGGGGTGTAAGTGGGGTGGGGTGCGATGAGGGTGGGGGTGAGTGGAAGGGTTGAGTAGGTGAATGGGTGGGTGGGTGGGAATGGGTTTATAAGTAGTTGTTTTTTTGTTGATTAGGTAGTTTGGGTGAGTTGGTGGGTGGGTGGGTGGGTGGTTGGGTGGTTATTTTGTAGTTTGATTGGGTGGGTTGGTGAGTGGGGTGGTGTCGGTTGGGAGGATGGGTCGGTGTACGGTTTGGGGTTGGGAGAATGGATCGGTGTACGGTTTGGGTGGTTGGTATCTTTGTTGATTGGGTAGGTGGGTGGAATGGATGGTTGGATGGACGGGGCAAGAGGGGGGGGACCGGGGCGGCGGGTGGAGGTGTTTCTTTTTGTGGGTTGGGTTTCTGAGGGGATGGCTGGGGTGGCTGGGTGGCTGGGTGGCTGGGCTGTTGGTTTTTGTATTGATTGGGTGAACGGTTTTGGAGGGGGAGATTGGGGGAGTGGGTGGATGGGTATTTGGTTTCTTGGTTGATTCGGTAGGTGGCTCGGGGAAGGGGAGTCATACGGCCGACTCGTTCCCGTCACGGCGGCTCGATCTGGAGCGGTGGTAGAGAAGATCGTCTGGGGTCGTTGTCCAAAGTGGTTGGATGATCGCTTTCGTTTTTACCGCGTTTCGGATCGGTTCGACGCGACTCTGGTCCTGGTGGTGTTGGTAAAAATACTAACACTCTTCACCTCCCCGATGTGCATTGCTCATCGCCTCACCGTCACCCACCCCCCCACCCCTCCTCCCTGCCGTCCTTGTTTTGATCGTGCTGTCGGTGCTACTACGCCTGGGCCTCTGCCGCAACCACAGTTCAACAACTAAGGGTGTAGTCGTTCTCGTGGGTGAAGTAGATTGACGGGTGGTCGGATGGATGGCGGGGCACAACGCCCGGCGCTCGGGTGTTTATTTCTTGGATTTTTCTGGTCGAGATTGGCGCATTTCCCTCCCATCCGGTCGGGCGTGTGTTGCGCTATGATCTGATATACGGATAATATCATACGGACGGACGGCCGTTTGTTTATTTTTGGGCGTTGCTCAGGTTACTTTGTCGGGGAGGGGGGTCAGGGGGATTGCTCGTTCGTTGTTCATTCGTGCTGGTAGACCGGGGTGTCTGTCCTTCGTACGAATGTAGCGGACGGCTAAACCCCCCACCGCACACCGCACCCGTCTGTTCGGCATTGGGTTTCTTGGGCAGTTTTTGTCCTCTCGCTTGCTCGTGGGGCCTGTGTCGGACGCTTTTCTTTTCTTCGTGTTTTTCGGTCCTTTCCTCTTTTTATTAGACGTACCGGTACACGAAAGGAGCAGGAAGCGGCGGGACGCGGTGTAAGCTGGTGATATATATATATATATCCGTTGGTATGGAGATTGGCTTTATCCCGGAGCTGGTGATGCCGTGAAGATGTCGCGGTGGAGGATTCCCGACCGGATGTTTGATAGTTTGTCACCAGCCGTCACGACCGACGTAGCTGCAACATTTTCCCCCGTATATATAGCCAGGTGCTAAGAAGAGATCTGATCCATAAGGGACGCGTAAGGATTCTACCTCCGGTCTTCGTTCTGTGATCCGACGTTATTCGGCTTCACAGCGGAAGATCCCGTTAGGATGCCGGTTACAGGGTCGACCCTCAGTGAAGACGAGGAGTCTCGATATACGCGATATTCGAGACTGGGAGGCCTTTTCAGGCCTGACCTTTGCGGGATCCGTCCCGTACGCATGAATGATTTGAGTCCTACGATCTGTATGCCATACACTGCTGTGTCCGTCAGATTGGGGACGATGTATATCCGTTGGGGGGGTGGGAGCCAGGGTTCGTACGTATCGCACCCGCCAATCTCCTACCACAACAGCCTACGAAAGAGACCGTGTTTACACCAGGCGGCAAGACCTGCAGAGGCCGCCTACGAAAGAGACGTGTTTACACCAGGCGGCAAGACCTGCAGAGACCGACAGTGGCCTATTAATAGCGGCAGTCAAACGAGTCTTAGCCTCCTCGGTAGAGAGAAACCTTGCCGATGCTGTAGCTTATGTCAGTGAGCGCGATGGCGCGCGATCGCACGATTTGAGACAACGAGCGGCAGCTGTTAGGGCAAGGCCCGCGCCGTTTGACCTTGAGTGACACAAAGCGGGGTAGACGTCTCGTCTTCCTCGCCGCACCCCACGAGGTATCGTCAGGGCTGCGCGTGGGTTGAGTATATTAATACTTGGAAGTAGTATACTAACCGTGCAGATACTGTAGCTTATGCTCGTCTTTTTTTATTTGGTTAATGGGTTTGCAGTGTTTGTTCCAGTATGTAATCGGACGCATTGGAAGGGACGGACACATCTGGACATCCCACAACAGCGGAGAATGCTGTAGTATAGCTTATATACCGCTGCTACTGGCAAGGCGATGTTGCACCAAAAGTTTATTTTCGAATATGCCAAAGCCAAAGTACGGGTCCATTATTTACTTTCTTTTTTGGAACTTCCAATTTTTCAGAAAAAGTGGATTCCTGGCGGCAAATCTTGGGTAGCATCTGCTTGGGAAAATATCAAGCTTATCTTGGATTTGAGGCGGCGAGATTTTGTGTGCTCCACACACTTCGTTCGACGAAATCAAGGACAACTTCGTGAAATCTGAACGCAGCAAGCTGGTTAAGATGCTCCGACCCATCCTTGGTGTACCGTGCTCTCACTGCGGCCGGTGGTGTGTGGCGGACGCCTACTAGGCTTCTGTTCAAAATACGTTTGGCGGCTGGTGTGTAGGAAACAGAGACTTGAAGTAAAACTCTCGATCGCCCCTTAAAACGGTCAAAAAATACAATTTTGAGCAGAATAGACGGAAGAACTCAGGACAACGAGGGCAACCTCTCGCACCCTGGAGCATGGATCAACATGTCATGTACTATTCGGTCCTGTCCCCTACAATCATTTGGCCTTGTCCGAAACGAAGAGGGCTGGTCATGGGTTGTCTATCTCAAGATCGAAGGTCAACAATCAATCGTGGTTGTTGGACAACGTCCACCAAGGCTTGATGAAAAATGACATTGCGCCGCTTGACAAAAATAGGAATAATAATAGATATATATCTTTTATCGTTCTTTCCTCGCAGCGACGGTACGAAAATCCCTCACGAAAACAAAAACAAAAATAAATGTGCAACATCGCCTTTTGCCACCGATCATCAGTATTATGCTGTCTCGATTTCGTTTGATTAAATGGTTTGCGCGGTTTGTTCCAGCAAGAGTAATCGGGCACAATTTGATCAGACGTACGCATTTGGACTTACAGAGACCGAGGGCAAACCGGGGAACATGCACATGTTGTCATAATTATGTAGCTTACGGAGGTCTTTACTTAACTTCATTAAAGTGCTTGCAATGTTTAGTGCATGAAGTAAGCGAACACACTTTGATCAGACGGACTAAATTAGGACATTTCGCCACAGAGGACCCCTGTTTGCAAAATGCTAACAACGTTGTAGTTTCCTACGTCATGACTTAACCGCAATCCGTATAAATCGTCAGCCAGCCTCGTTTTCCCTATTATTTATTCCTGTAGGGGTTAGATTCTGAATTGGCTATTCCTCAGACGGCTATCTTTTCTTGACCGCAATTTTCTGTCTACTTTTTTCACCGCGGCTGATAACTTACGCCTTCGGGCCCGGACGGCCGCGAGCTCGCGGGGGTGCCTCTGCACAGTCACCCGCCACCATGTGGCAAGTCTCGCAGTCCTGCTCGCTGAGCTCGGCGAACAATCCAGGGAAAAAGTTCCAAAAGTTTCACATCAATTGCTCAAAGCCTAAGTCTGAATTCAAGGCTATCGCGCCCAGTATACTGATGCAGCCCAGTACATACTGATGGCGATTGACTAGTCTCAAGTTAAAGATACAATGAATGGTCGAACCAGTGTGCTGACCACTCTAGACCAAGTCTCTATTTTCAAGCCGAGAAAAAAAATAATCACCACACACAAAAGAAGTGCTGGCAATCAACCCTCATAATATAATCAGCTTACAAGTTGCTTAAAAACTGCTATTTTATTGATTGTTTTTAACTATAATACCCCAATCACCGAGGTCATGGTTATTTGAAAGTAGCCGCGGCTAATCAACGTAGCGTCAGGTGCTTGATTTTACTCAAGCAGTCCATCACGGAAAAAATGCCGAAATAATCAATAGCCAAACCGCTTTCGCCAGACTGAGTATATCATACGATATGAAAACTTTATCGTATCTTATCATCGTATCTTATCATCATACGATATGATACTTTATCGTATCTTAACAATGCCAATCATCTGTCACCCAATCAATCATCTAATTCTATCATATAATTCTGCAGTATACTGTACCTACAAGTACTACTGAAGAATTGGCGGAAAGAGCAACTTAGTGTAAAACACACGGATTCACGATCGAGAAACAGTGGGGTACCCGATTTAAGAACCTTCTTTGGTTTGCGCCAGGTTGCTTCTGGTCCGCCTACGTTTTCATTGCGTGCATGACACAGACAGGCTAATCTCCTTTCTTTGTTGCGATGTGTGCGTATCTCTGTCGTCTTGTATTTTGTTACCACAGAGCTCGCTCTGAATGGGGCATCAGCACGGACATTGGTCGCGCTGGATGTAGTTGGGTGGAAAGACTAGTCTAATGTAATGCTCCTAACCTTCTACAAGTTGCGTTCGTGGAACCCAGATCGACGAGCTTGTTTTACGAATCTCTACTGAAGTATTATGGAAATCAGGTATTCTGTTTAAGAATATTCTTGGAAAGGAAGATCTCCAAGCATCCAACCATTTGAACGACCTTTTGGTTTTCTAACCAAGACAAAATCTTGCAAGCGAACAAGATCATACCGTGCGCTGAAGAAACTTACTTTTACATGTTTTCAAGCATATCGTGTGCTAATTAAACTCCTCCATTATAGTCACAAAGTTCGGTGCACCACGCAGCTTGCAAAGATGAGTATCGATCCTAAATTATCGAACTCACAGCTGACGTGTTTAGACATTTTTTTTTTCCAAAATGGGCCTCGGTAATCCATTGAGCACACGAGGGCACCAGAGCACAGCGAGCAGCACACTGCCCAGGAGAAAAAACAGGGTGGGGATTTAGATCGAGGCTGGGGCTACTCCATGGGATTCTATTCGTACGTTGTTGTTGTTACATACTGGACCCTAAGCCTATATCAGGCTTCCAGGGCAATGCCAGGACACATTGGGACTTTCCGTCATGAAGAAGCCCAATGAACCGGAACAAATGCGTGCAGACTGCTTCATTCAGCTTCCGTACGTTTTTGCTACATTTTTTGCTCAAAGTGCTCTCTGTGGTCCAAAAGCGCATTTCAAACACGTCGTCCTTGTCCACTACTTTTGATAATTCCCACCAAAAGGTGTGTTGGTTGAAGACGATGATACTCGGCGATCAAGGAAAATAAAGCACTTTGGGTTCTGCAAGAAATATTGCACTTTAAATCCAAGTAATTTCCCCCAAAAACGTTGGAGCACCAGCTAATAATATAAAAAAAGTATTATCCCTGATTACGGGCCTCAACCATATGCCTTAAAGCCGTCTGAGATATGCCTTAATAAAGGCTAGGGCCTAGTGACAGAATAGAGGCCGACGTGCCATGGCAGTTAGTTGATTAGAACACAGCATAACAAGTGGGAGAACAACACTGATTGGACAACTACGATGCTGATGAATTAGTGCCATTTTTTGTTCATTCGTGTTCTTTCTTGGTCGCAAGTAGTCTGGTGCGCTGGCTTGCATACATATATATGTGTCCAGACCTCCTATTCATTGCGGTTGGCATTGCATGGCCAATTAGATTGACAGCGTATCAATTTGGAACTGTGAGTTCGAGTCCCACAGAGTCTTTTTTTTTTTGAGGGGGGGGGAGTAGCCGACTTTTACTCTCGAATGAATGCTGTATTTTTACTAACATATTAGATACCTGGTAACTACGAGTAATACTCTGTATTCGCACTCACTCCTCCCCATATTAAAGCGGGGGAAAGAAACAAAATAAACCACCTACCGTACATATGATAGAGCAGTAGTAGTCGATAGTATAAACTACAGTAATTAAATTTGTGATATAGATAAGATGTTAGATCTAGCTCAAAATTCCCCTCCTAAAGTTGAAACACCAATACACTAACCATTATAGTGGAGAAAAACAAAACATGTAGGTCTATATAGACTAGTTAAATATAACCCCTCCCATCAAGAAAAAACTCACCCATACATATAGTATTCAAGTACCAATAACGCAGCTTGCAAAGATGAGTATTGACCCGAAATTCGTCGAACTCACGGCTGACGTCCTTGATTTTTTCTTAATAAAATATAGTCTACGTATAATTTTATAGTCTAGACTATATATATTTTTTTCAAACCAAAGAATAGGACTCCTGCCATTCATTAAGAAAAAACTCACCCACGTAGTATATTACAAGTACCAACAATGCAGCTTGTAAAGATGAGTATTGACCCGAAATTCGTCGAACTCACGGCTGACGTCCTTAAAATATTTCTATTTAATCATCCTACTGTGTTTGCAATGTGTCCCTCCCTGTGTCTTGTATGTGGTAACAGAGCACGTCTCTCTAAGAGGAGGCATCGGCATGGACACTGGGTGCGCTGGATGTAGATGGGTGGGAATATCAGCTATAATGTCAAGAACACATACCTCTTTCCCTTCCTCCTTTTCCATGATAGTTTCTTGTGGGATACTTGCTTTGTTGGTTATACAGCACTACCCACTGAGCTACGTGTAGTCACGTGACTACGTGGGCCAGTGGATAGTTCTATATAACCAACAAGAGATATGTTTGGGAGTCCGCCAATTGACTCTCACCGACTTCGTAACATGGACCTCCGGGGCTCTCTCCCCCCGCCACGCACTACCGTAGTACTCAGGAGCAAACTATCACAACCATTCACGTCTCTAGCGCGCACGCTCGCGAAGACGTTTCTTCCTTATGTGACTACGTCGCTCAGTGGGTAGTTCTATATTCCCAACCAAAGATATGTCTTGGGTTCGAGTCCCACCGAATTCATTTTTCCGCTTTTTTCCGTGAACAGCAAAAATGAGATAACGTATTTTCTTTGCGTGCGTGCACGCTGGAGACGAGAATGGTTATGATAGTTTGCCCCTGAGTACTACGGTAGTGCGTGGCGGGGGGAGAGAGCCACGGAGATCCATGTTACGAAGTCGGTGAGAGTCAATTGGCCGACTCCCAAACATATCTTTTGTTGGTTATATAGCACTACCCACAAAGCCACGTAGTCACGAGCGGGCAGGCACTGTACACAAGAGACAATAAGAGCGGTATGGAGGTTCGTTTTCGTGTTGGATAGGAGGGGGATCATTAGGGTATGGGCACCACTACCGTCGTCCGAAACAGTGCGCAGGTGATCAGATGACCATTGATTTAGTGCTGGATGTGGATGGGTGGAAATACCCGTGTAATGCGAAGAACGCACACACCGAGAGCTCAGAGCCCATACATACGATAGATAGAGGCACACCCCGGCAGAGAGTAGGCGCTTCTGCTGGAAGAACGTTTTAAAATCGTTGCCTCGACGTTGAACATTGTGTCGCGATTGACGATCAATCTCGAGATACAAGCAATCCAACGCGAACCACTGCATGGTTCCGGACAACGGCACATGACTATATATATGAACGCGCCGAAGGTTTTAGGATGATCCATGCCCCGGGGTCGAGAAGTTGCCTGAGCTATGGTTGGATCTTCCCTCGAAGGGCTATGCTCGTGCTTTTTGGTAGATACATCCTCGTTGAAAAACACAAAAACAACAAAAAAAGTTTCTTATCAGCTTTCAGCTAACAACGATCGATCCTCGGTATAGAGACACAGACACACCAGGGCCAACGGACGCTGCTCCGGAGAAGGTGACATGACTGTAGATGGTGCCGTTGAAGGTTTTATGCTGATCCATGTTCTTCTAGAGGCCGAGAGCTTGCCAGCGTTGCTGTTGCGGGTCTTCTCTCGAGATGGGCAGCGGGCGCGTGGGTCCGCAACATTTTCATTTTGCGTTGGTAGGTGAATGGGGTTATTTGATATTAGCAAGTAGCTGTTGATTAATCACGGCTATTTGCGTAATCGCGTATAAACACAACCCTGACCTCGTCGATTTTACAATCGCACACTTTAATTAACTTGTGCGTTGATAGTGTGTGCTGAGGTCACTACACTTGATATTAATAGTGTCCATTATGTTGATCATTTTCGACTTGAAAATAGAGTGAGTGTCACTTACTTGGTGAAGCGGTCAAGATACTGGTTCGATCAGTATTTTTTTTACTTGAGACTAGACAACAGTCACTAGTATATACTGGACTGCATCAGCATACTGGGCGCGTTAATGTTAACGTTGAAAGCAGGGACTATTTTAATAGGCCTTGAGCAAGTGACGTCAACTTTTCAAGACTTTTTTTCGAGGATTGCTCACCGAGCTCAGCGAGCAGGAGGGCCGCGAGACTTCCCAGATGGCTGCGGGTGGTACGTGCGGAGGCACCGCCGTGAGCGCGTGGCCGTTGGGACCCTGAGGTGGAAGTTATCAGCCTCTGAAAAAACAAAACAAAACAAAAATGACCGGACAAGAAAAACATTTTGAAAAAAGAGCCGCCTGTGGAATAGCCAAAACAGAAACTAAGCCCTAAAGGGATTGTAAACATTCTAGTAGGGTCGGTATGTGCCAGGCAACAACGGCAGTATAACGGACACCGGCACTACTGTCTGTTGCGTATGGTGCCGATACTGCCGGTTTCCAGCCGTGCCAAGCCATTTCACCGGCACTATACCGGCAATGGGCACTATTCAACCGGCACTATAGGGGGACCCCCATTGTACCACCGCTTGTACATATGATACCAGGAATATAATATATGTTCGGATTAATAGTCTCCTACTGTATGAGTGGAGCCTTCAATAGACGGCATCGTCGGTGCCTCCATCGCTCGTCACCCCCCGCCCCATCCCATCGTCGCCCCAAGATGATCAAAGAAAGAGCGACCGTAAAAACGTAAAAAACAACACAAAAAGAAAACAGGAGGGGTGGGGGGGGGGATTAGGGGCAGACCCAGGCAGGGGCACTGAGAAGCACGCACTGAACTGCAAAAAGTAACCGACACTAGTTCCAAGTAGTCCGTCCCCAAAAACGTGAATGCAGTAAATTCTGTAGAGATTGGTGAAAGGCTAACCATACCAACAGCAAAACTACGGGAGGGAGAGTAAGTACTAGTGCCGCCGCGCGCAGGGGGGGGGGGGGGGACCGTTCTGCACCGGATCAAGGCACGGCCGCCGCTCGCTCGTGTTGCCGCCACTGCCACTGCTGTCGCGCAACATCGATCGCGTCGCCCCTGACACAAATATATATACGAGAACGCTGCATGCAATGAAAAAAGTGGGGAACTGAAAGAAAGGAAAAGAAAGCAAAACGAAGCAAAGCAAAGCAAAGCAAAGCAAAGCAAAGCAAAGCAAAGCAAACGGCAACGCTAAACAAAGCAAAGCAAAGCAAATGACATCTATCTGCGGCTGATAATACGCTTCAACACAGCAAAAGGAAAGGAATCTCCCCCCCGAAAAAGTACATGAATAATCTGAAAAAGAAGTGATGGGGGATGATAACGATCATGACGGGACGTCACTTCCTAACAAAAGCTGCTGCTGCGCTCTTCGCAACTACTAGCCGCGGACTTCCTTCCTTCCCACCTGGTATGATACAAACAGGAAGACCTGCACGACCCGTCTTACTTAAATCTACTGCAGCACCTGTGCTGCGTTATTGCACTCTGTAGATACACAAACCAGTGCATGAGACACAAATCAATGTTCACAGAACACACACCACGCACGCCTACTCAAAGGTGAAACCTCAACCTCAACCCCCCCCCTCTGCGTTTTCACCAAGCACGCGCAAGGTGCCGAAGTCCGCCCCACAAGCGGCTCTCAGTAGGATGCAGCTCACCCCTCATGCTACTCGCCGAACACCTCACCGCGCTTCGAGCTTCGGGCCAGCGAAGCCTGGACGGTGAAAACCCGACGTGCTCCGTCCCGGCATCATCGGGATGCGAGGGCCTATGCTCATACGGCTGCGGCTATGCATGAAATGAGTACATTCCCCCCTCGTCGAGCAGGAGCCATCGCAGGGCGCTGCCAGGGGTTGCTGCTGGATAACGAGCTTGCGCTCATCTTGTGCTCAGCTTTGCGCGTGCTGAGCGCATCCATACTCGCTTGCGCTTCGAAAACACAGCAGGCAGTATGGCCTACTCCTGTAGTTTAGCCTAATTTTATACTGCTTACTCGTGGTATTAGTAAAATAACGGCTGTTTTCGCTGCTTTCTGTACTCTTATGAAACCTATGTACGGTAAAATCTCGTAGATAATACTCCGTATAATACAAAGTGAGCTGCTGCCTGCTTGTTGCCTCCCCGTGGTACTTATTATCTTAATTTCGCGATTTTGGCGCTGTTTTGACGCGGCGATATTCTGTATGCACGGCGGCATCGCTTGATGCGGCTCACGGTATATGCTCGCCGCATGGTGTTCTTTACTCATTGCAGCTTTGTTGTCGCTGCTGCTGCTGCCTCTGATGGCAACTACGGCAGCTCGTCTTCTCGAGCCAGAAACCCCTCAACGGAATGAGTACACCCCCCCGCCCCCCCGCCCCCCAGCATCAGCAGCTACTAATAGATGCTGCCGACAAGACAGATACCAACGTCGTCCTGAACTGCCGCTGTACGCCGACAACGCTCTGAAAATGGTGTCCGGCAGTCTGCTCGCTATAACGTCAGGATAAACGTGCCCCTGGTGCATTATTCCCCCCTTCTCAGACCCCCTCTTCTTCCCCGCCTCTCCGAATGGAAGTACACACAGACTCGCCACAAAACCAGGGTAGGGAATGTGCCCCCCACCACACACATTTATTACACATTCAAGTAACAGAAAGACAATTCGTGCCCCCAGTTTTCGGACTCCTACACATGTTTTTGTATTTATGTCTTCCTCTATATACGAAAACACACAATATATTATATGGACACATGCATGGCGAGCCGTCTCTTACGATGCCAACTTAAAACAAGAAAAGGAAACATCAACAACGAGTCCACCCACTCACCGGACCACCCCCCCCCCCCAACCTCTGCAACAAACGGAGCGGCAAACCAAAGGAACAAAAGGTGCAAAATAACGTGTGGACGGCGCACGCAACGCGTGCGCAACTTACACCCCCAGCACCGAACGATAATCTTCGCTGTTGCTCTCCCCTATCCCGCCTCCTCCCCCGCCCTCCCCGTCCCCATCTTCCCCCTCTCTTCCACCCCGCCTCCCTCCCTCTCCCCCGCCCCCGCCTTCCTCATCTCCACGCATCCCCATCTTCCTTCTCTTTTCTCTTCATCCCGCCTCCCCCCCTCCCCCCCCCATCTTCCCCCTCGCCCGCCGCTCCTTGGGATTCTTACTTACAAGGAAAAAAAAAGTCCCACTCAGCGTTTCCACCAAGATCACCACCCCCGACAAAAGCCGGAGTTCCGAAAATACAAAGTCCTGAAAACACGCCAAAATAAACCACGCATACATGGCCAAGACAGTGTGGGGGGGGGGGGGCGCCACCAGCAATTGTGGAGAACCCTGCGGACCCGCGCGATTATACACCCTTCTTCCTTTCGCGGTAGCTGCTTCTTCTGTTTTCGTCCTTTCTCGCCTCCGCCTACACCTCAAGCTAGGCTGCCGTAGCGTTAGGCCGAACGCACCGCGGGGAAGGAAAATCGCGTCCTCGGCGATAGCTTCGGATACAGACAGCTTTCATAAAAATGTGGCCTCCTGTTTACTTTTGCTGCTTTGCTGCTGCTGCTTTGCTGCTGCTGCTTTGCTGCTGCTGCGGTTACTGCTCTTGTTATTGCTGTTGCTGCTGGTATTGCTGATGTTGCTGCGGCTGCTGGTGCGCCCGCTGCTGTTGTTGTTGCTGCCGCTGCTGCTGCCGCCGCCGCCGTTGTCGCTTCTGCTATCAATGCTGCTGCTGTTATTACTGGTAGTGGTACGGGTGTGGTTATTGCTGCTGCTGATATTGCCGCCGCCGAGGCTGCTATTGTTGTCTCTGTTTTTCGCTGCTCGTGCTCAAAAGGAGTCCGCGGTCTATCAAACAGAGGACAGAATAGAAAAAACAGAAAGGAGGGGAGGCGAAAGGGGGGGCGCGCGGGGGGGGGGAGGGGGGGGTACCCACGGTGGCCCATCGCAGCAGTAGAAAACCTTCAACGGCAGCGCAGGCGCCGAAGAACACTTGGCATACACCCCCTCCCCCTCCCAGCGGCACTTCAGCTGACACGACATCCAATCTGCGAAGCCAAACCAAACAACAAGAGGGAAAATATTGCGCGCGTTATGCGAGTTTTTCTTCCCTCTCGCGACGTTTTTTCCTTATCTTGCTGAACACAGACGAGACAAGCAATCACCGAGCGAGAATTATATTCTAGGGTCAACCCTCAACTGGCGGTGAGGGGGGCGGGGATCCCCCGTCCACGCTATCTCCCACCCCTTCTCTTCCCCCCTCGCCCCCCGCCCCCGCCCCCCGTCTCCTGCCCGACACACAACCACCGCCGTAATTAATCCTCCGGGCGGGCTCGTCACGACGGCAACGGTACTCTGCAAACAAATCGTCCAAAAAACAGTACCAGGCAATGCAGAAAACAACGGCAACCGGACACCAAATGACAAAAAAGCCCAAATACGAGGACGGGGGGGGGGGGGGGGAGGGGGCGCCAAACCGACGTCCAAGCAAAGACGAAAAATCCGAGCAACGCCAAAACAAGCCATTGCCGCCAAAAGTAAAATGATCAGATCAAAAGCCGACAACGACAGTACGAAGACAAGCAGACAACGCGATCGAACGTATAAAACCCATACAAGGGAGAGCACCAGCCGCAGCAGAAATCGTCAAAAGCAGCAGCACCAGCGGCAGTCAAACCCGGCGGCGGCAGCAGCGGCGACAGTCAAACACAGCAACAGAAGTAACAGCAGTCAAACACAGCAGCATCGACTGCAGCAGCAGTTACCATCGTCCCGCTCAACGGAACGCGCCACCACCACCGACACCACCACCACCACAACCACCACCCCCACCACCCCCACCCCCACCACCCCCACCCCCACCACCACCACCTCCCCCCACCCACCCACCACCACTACCAATACCAACACCACCGCAGCAAGGGCAAGGGTAAACTCCGCCCCCTGCCGAACGCGGGAGCAACACCATCGGCGCTGGCACGGGCACGGGGCGCAACCACCACACCCCCCTTCCTCGGGGTACCTGATTCGCGGCGCCGTTTCCGGTCTTGACCGTAGCCGGCATCAATGCCACCGCTTTCGCCGCCGCGCCCCTGCACCCCGAGGAAATCATCGCGGTGGCAGCACTCGCGACCCCGCCGCCGTCACCGCCACCGGTAGCCGTTTTGCCGTGATTTCCACCATCCCTGGCGGCAGCTTCCTCTGCGGCCCTGACCTTCCTCTCCAGGAGGATGGCCGACTCGGAGAACCAGTTCCTGCGCGCAAAGCTCATTATCTATATTGAAAGGGAGGAGGAGATGGGAGGGGAGGGGGGGAAGGGACAGATGGGAGGCGTGGGGGGGGTAGGGGTAGGGGGGGCACGGGGGAAGGGCAGTGGGACGGATAGGGTGGAGAAGTGGCGAGGGCACAACTCAAAATGCTATGGTACCGTGACGAGCTTGTTTATGGGGGGAAGGGAGGGTAACAACGGAACATTGAATAATCAGTAAGTGGGGTTAGCAGAGGGCGGGGGAGGCGGGCTGGGGCAGTTACGTCTGCAAGGTGTCGAAGGCGAGATGAAATAAACACTCCTAGAGTCACAATGTGCTGGTCCGAGGTAACAGACGACGGACGGCGGTGGCGGCAGCAGTATCTTCAGGCGGAGTCCATCGTTGCGGACAAGGGGACACGAGCAACGTCAAGCCGACTGCGCGACTTGCCGGAGGAGGGGGGAGGGGGGCGGGCCTAAAGAGACGGCGTACTGCGTTAGGGCGGGCGTTGCCCGAGCCCTACTTTTTCAACTTCAACAACAACAACAACAAACACACCTCCATCCACAGCGCCGGAGGTACGACGCTCGGCACTGTGTCTTCTCTCCCGTTGGCCATGAGGACGGTCATGACGGCGTTGCGGAAGGACTGGGGGTAGACGGAGTGACACACCGGTGACCAGGGTCGGACGACAAATCTGAAGCCGCCGCCGCCGCCACCCCACCGATTGTACCGACCGATTGACGTACCGATTGAAAACCCAGCAGAGAGACGAACCGAAGACGGACCAAACGGTACCGCATAAAAAAGGGAATGCAAGAAGGCAAGAGAGAAGCACAGGAAAAACGTAGCCAAGAAAAAGTGTAAGCAAGAATGCAAGAAATCAACAACGGAAGCAAGAACGCAACAGAGCACGCAATTTCGAAAGCAAGCAACGCGGCAAGAACGGCCAGCAAGCCAGCACATAACCAAGCGAGAAACCAAGCGATGCACTCACGGAATCCCGTTATTCCCAAGGTGAAGGACGAGGCCGGGTAAGAGGCAGGGGGGGAAGGGGGGGGGGGCACACTAGAGCCATAACTCACAACACCCAATAGATCGATAACAGAAAATATTCAACCCCTTCAATTTTTTTTTTGTGTTCATGATTAATCTTCGATTCCATTGCATGCCGTTAAGAAGTGCCTACCAGGCGGCAACGTTCAGTCACGAGTGCAGCGCACAACCATCAGGTCAATGCTGTGTGGCATCGAGTTCTAGTGCAGAAGCAGAAGCATACCTGTGGAACCGTCTTCCAAGGTAGGCCCACACGGTATAATACCCCACCGCGCAAAAGAGTACCTCACGGCGGGAGGCTGCGTCGCCCCGAACTCTTATCGAGAGGAATAGCGATCAAAACCTGACCTAAAAATGTGACTACTATACTACTGTGCATTGCTCATTGCTGGAGAAGCAAGGGTAAATCCTACCTGCATACATCGTCTCCGTCGGCTACTAGCACTTGTATTATTTATCCGTTTTGCTATCGTCCCCCCGAATTCTGGAAACAAGTAATTCAACCCCCCAATAGACATACAAAACTAAAAAAATCGCGATTTTGGGCGTCTAGAGCCAAATTTTATGTTCTTACCCGTGCCGTAAGTCGCGATATTTTGCGACCGGTGGTCCGCAAAAACACAAACAAATGCGAACAATCGCACAGCGCAAATTTTACCCCACCGCCATATTTAAGTGTTCTTTTTGTTGCGCAGACCCGGAATTATTGATTGGCAGACATAATTGGACATGCACATACCCAGACGCGGTCTGCTTCTCTACGGCGTCATCTGATCACCACCGCGCCAAAATGGACAACAACAGCAGCGATGGCCGCGGGGATGGGGTTGAATGCACACAGCAGGCCGGTTCTCCCGTGGCCAGGGAGGGGCGGATGCCCGGGATGCCCGAATTCAGCAGCAGCAGCGCAACATCCAGTGCTGCTCCGGCTGGGTTGCTTTCTGACGGAGTTGCCCCAAACCTGTGCCCCTAACTCGGCACGCCCTTCACCCTACCCGGCAACAAGCGGGTAGCGGTTGGTGCGCCGGACGCACGGTGGGGAGGAGGCAACACTTGGCAGCCGCTTCATTTCAGTGCCATCGCTGATGCCATGGGTTCTGGTCTGGGCTCTACCCACGCCAATATCGTAAGTTGTTTGAGAAATAAAAACTGCTGCTGCTGCTGCTGCTGCTGCTGCTGAAGACTACGCGTCGTACGAGTAGCGATAAACCGAATCCCGCCAGCAACGCATAGGCGCTTCATGCGACGTGCGGTCCGGCAAGCTGGTGCTCATGAAGTCAGGCGGGCTTCGGGACTATGACCTCGGGTGGCGACCTCGTATCTAGAGTGCACAAGTCTTGGCGCACCTGCGTTTTGAAAGATTTCTACCTTTGGTCGAAAAACGAAATCCGGACACTAATTCCAAGTAGTTTAATGTCCTTTTTTGAAGTATCGTACTCGTAATCCTTACACTTTTTTCAAATAGTTTGCTGTCTTTTCAAAGTAGCGCACTGGTTATCCGTACACTAATTCCAAGTAGCTTGCCATCTTTTTATAAAGCAACGCACTGGTAATCCGCACACAAATTCCAAGTAGTTTGCCATCTTCTTTGAAAGCAGCGCACTGATTATCCGCACATTAAGTTTTATATCTCACGTGCTTCTGGGAAAAAAGCTATCGCTAATAAGGAATTATATATCCTTGAACCCTACCCATGGTTCCACTCTGCCCCCCCAAAAAGCGATTGGCCTGGTCGAGATTCGCGTGCATGCTGCGTTCGCGATGCCTGCCACCCTCGCCGCGCTCGGCGCCATCTTCCAAGCTTTCCCCGCTCTATGTCCCTGTGAGCCCCGTCTCTCGCGCGAAGATATGCAAGCCGTGCCCTGTGGCGCTCGTTCCAACACTCGGCTGCTCCCGGCCTCTACCTCCCAGCCTCCTCTTGCTGGCATCCGCTCTATCCGGAAATATACTACCGGTATATGTCTTTTTGTTCAAGTAAGAACGGTCCTACATTCGGACACGTATACTTACCCCGCAAGAGAAAAATATACACACCGGGTCGACCACGCCCACAGACTCTTTCGCTCCTGCCTCGACGAGCGGCCGCCCGCGCGGTGGGAGAGCGCAGGCCGGTTGATCCTTGTCTGCACCCATGCCCACGCACCCACGTCGAGATCCGGGGTCGAAACGGCCTAGGGCGGCGCGCCCCCAAACCCCACACTAGTCCGATCCACATGTGTACTGCTACTACTGCTGTATGTTGCTGCTACTGCTGCTGTTGTGCTGCTGCTGAGGTTAATTTAGTCCGGGCGGTTGCTGCAACTGCTGCTGTGCTGCTGCTGAGGTTAGTTGAGTAGCGGGCCAGTTTTTTTGCGAACAAAACAACGAAGAACAAAACATTGTAAAAGTTTATCTAAATATCAAAATTTGAAAAACAATTTGGGGTTTTCCAAGTGACCTGCTCGTCTCAGGGAGGCGGAACGCAATCCCTTGCCAAATAGAGCCAGCTCAGTGACATTTAATGCGCCGAGCGCCGCCACGAAGCTCGGCCGAGATCCAGACATGCTTCATAATGTACTCATGGCAGGCTAGCTTGCCCCGCGGCCGAAAGCGCGAGAAGAAACACTCGGCCGCCGGAGAGTAGCGAGGCAAGAAAAAAAACGAAGATCATGTTTTACATATACATACATCCGAAAATGTTTATTTGTGTGTTTTTAGACTACACGTTTACTTTTGGGTTCCATTACGTACCTCACGGCGGGAGGTTCCGGCGCCCCTATCGCTCTCTCGGGAGGCATGGCGATAGGCGAGAAGCAGACGTCGCACAGGGTGCGGCTGCTGAAGGACCCGTCCGCCATGTGCTGAATGGATCAAAAGAGCAAACAGACAGCGGTGACAATCGTCGTTGTTGTTGTTGTTGTTGTTGTTGGTGGTGGTGGTGGTGGTGGTGATGGTGTTGGCGTTGTTGGTGTCGTGGGTGTTGTTTGTCATCGCTGCTGCTGTTTTCGTTATCGCTTGCTATTGCCGCCGGTGTTGCCGACATCGTTGTTGCTGTAGCTGTAAATTTCGTTACTTTTGTGGCTCTCATAGTTTTTTTCTATCGTATTATAGTTTTACGTTGCAATCGCAATGCACGAAACTTTCGAAACGAGAAACAAACAAAAAACAATAAAAACAAAAAGAGAAGAAGTACTGTAGCAGCAGCGGCTTGCCTCAACGCGAACCAGCTCGTCCCCGAACGGCGCCACCATCACGCCTCCAACGTTCAGCAGACTCTCAAGGTAGGGCCTCGTCTTCTCCGTATTGCACCCCGCGCCCACGTACACGCAGTCGTACCTTTTTCGCGTCGTATTTTGACATTGATTAGGGCGGGGGAGGTTGATTCTGATCGTTTTGTTTAGTTTAGTCTTGGTTTTATTTGTTCCAATCGGTTTGTTTTGGTTCTGTTTTTTGTGCAGCGTCGAATTTTGATTCGCGCGGCATGACAGCAGAAAAAAGGGCCACGGGCAAGGCGGTCGGGGGGGGGGGGAGGGTGAGAGGGGGGCGGAGGAGGCGGAGGCGGGGGGAGGAAAGGATGGGGGGGGGAAGATGCTCACGGTCCGTTTCGCTTTCCTGCGTAAAGAGTTGGGTACATGCCCAAACACCAGGTATTCGGCACCAGGCGCATACAAGCTTTTGCCCTTGGCCGATTCAAAATAAGATTTGTCGCAGCAATATGCTTCGCACGCTATCTAATATTTGGGATTGGGCGGACACACGATTAACGAGAATAACTTCAGATGTACGTCAGCTATGAGTTCGATCAATTGCGTGGTTGACACTCAGCGCTTTGGAAGCTGCGTGATGCGTCAGCGGCGTGTGCTACGCATTTCTGGGGCTATCTAGATCCAACAAAAATCAGAAAAAATTAAAAATAAAACGCACCCCGTATCCGCCGCGACGTTTAGGCCGTTCCCTTGCAGAATTTGAATGTCGGTCTTGCGGCCGAGCTTAGCGTCGGTGACAGCGATGCATCGGGCGGAGTGCTCTAGGAGATTCGCCGAGAGCTCGACCCCGTGGTTGACCCCCAGCTCTCCGACCAGCATCGACACCAGGTACGACAGGTAGCCCGTGCCGCTACCCTGTTAACGTATTCAACGTCCAAGATAGATGACACAAAGAGAACGGTAAGAAAATTGTGTGACGACAGAGACTGCGGCGAAGTATAGCAACAACGGCCAGTACATACAACGGCAGAAAAAACTATAAAGCTACAGCGGCGCCAGGTACGATAACTAGCCCGCGCCGCTTCTCTGATCGCGTTGTTAACGTCCAAGAGATACATAACACAGAGAGAACGGAGAGGTTGTGTAGCGGCAAAGAAAGCCATGATGACAACTATCACGACGACAACAACAACAACAACAAAGAGAACAATCGTGTGGACATCAGGTCCCCTTGCCCTAGACAGTACTGCCTCATTATACACAAGTTCAAGGTCACCAGAGGTCCGCCAGGCGCCGTTCCGTGACGACCCAAAGTACCGACCCTCCTCGCTGTGTCCTCAACACCACTTCACAGCACAACCACACAAGAGAGACCTTTCCAGGGACACTGTCCCATTGGCGTCGTCGATAAGACAAATAACAACAGAGATAAATACCACTCGGGGCCGAAATATCAAAAACATTTCGTGTTCATGTTAATACAAAAACGTTCCTTATGTCTACGTCCAGTGTGGTATGAAGGTAAAAGCTCACGAAAAAGAGAAAGACGGCGAATTACACGCAACGAATAATACATCGACAATAAAAACAACAGCACCACCACCTACGACAGATCGCCCGCACCGTTCCCCTGTTCACGTGTTCACGTTCAGGGGGGGAAAAGAAAAACGTCAAGTGAAAGCTTGACGACAGTTATAAACGACAACGCAAACGATCAAGATCGTAAGGGCAAGTACAACGATAAATACACAGCGGTACCGGCCCGTGCCGCTCCCCTATTCATGCCCAAGAGACAAAAACGAATACGAGAACAATGCACTGCTGTGAGGCGCAGCAGCATGGGTGGTATCATGCTGCCGGGGCGTCAATGACCTTCCTACTATGTACTTCGGACGTACGCCTAAGAGAGAAAGGGGGAAAAAGGAGGGGAAAGAGGCGGGGGGGGGAGAAGGAACAGAGCCAGGCAAGTGGGAAGAACAGGGGGTTGAGAAAGAGGGAGGCGGGCAGGGGGTGAGAGAGGAGTGGAAGAGCGGGGGGCGGGGCGGGGGGGCGGGGGCAGCGGTTACTCACGATGTTCAAGAACGACATGCCGGGTTTCGGCCGAAGTTCCTCGAGCGCGTCGGCGTAGATGAAGGGGGCCGACAGGTGGACATCCCCGTCCTGCACCGGTCGGTTCAAGTACACCACCTGCGGCGCGTTCAGTGATTCGTTCAGTTGTCACCGACGGAAACGAGCGTCGTTAGCAACAACAACGTGTGAATCGACGGACGGACAAACAGACGGACCGACGGACGAAAAAGTGGACGGAATGACAGACGGACGGACGGACGGACGGGCGGAAGGGCAGACGGTTGGGAACGTGCACAAGTACAGATCGGGTCGTGTGAAGGGTAAATCATGCAAACGCAGACGTAACCGCAACCGCCGCCTTGGTGGTGGTCGTGGCCGCGGCAGCAGTGGTGGTGGTAGTGGTGGTGGTGGTTATGTTGGTGGTGGCGTTGCTGGCGGTGGTGTGTTGGTGGTGGTAGCAGTAATGGTGGTAGTGGTGGTGGTGGTGGTGGTGGTGATGGTGGTGGTGGTGGTAGTGGTGATGTTAGTGGTGGGGGGGGTAGTGGCGGCAGTCGGTGTGGTGGAGGTGGAGGAGGTGGCAGTAGTGGTGCTAGTGGCCGCACTCGTACTGTGCACCACGCACTCCTGCATGCAACGCCATTAATAACTAGCTTACGGGAAATGGATTTCGTGTATAGAGTATGCAAGCATCTCCTTCGGCATGTGGTCGACTTGAAATCCCATGAATGTCCTAAGTTGAAACGTGGGGAAAAACCCTTGAAAACTAATGCCAAATACGTTTCCACCGGGCACGTAGCTAGCACCGGCCGGTCCAAACGAGTATATAGCATAGTGTTTAGTGGTCCTCGTGATATATCCGGTCAGGGGCCAGCGGCTTCGTTTTCACGCCTTGGAGCTGACAGCGCTTTCGTACACAGGCAGATCACCCCCCCCCCCTTCTCCGCCCCTTCCCCCCACCGGCAGCAACGAAAGCAAACTAAAAGAAGCACTTAAGCCGGGCGAGCGGCGTGAAAACGTTCGGCTTTATCAATACTGTACTTGTACACAGGCCGTTGACGTTATACGTAGTGAGTTACGTTCGTTGTTACTCGTGTCTGCAGCAGCGGTGGCAAACCTGGCGGAGAAGGTTGGTCGCAAAGTCTCCCCTGTCCACCGCTCGAAACGCCTCCAAAATCGCAGGGGTTTTCACCATCCCATGTTTTTGCATGTGCTCCACCAGGTCGTTGTTAGTGATCGGTAGCTTCATCGCAGGAACAGTTGGCTCTTCTTGTCTTCTTTTTGTTCTTGTTCTTGGTCTGACCTTCCACGACCTCGTTCCTATTCTTGTTCTTGTTCTGCTCCGGCGACCTTGGCCTTGCCCTTGTTCTTGTTTTCCGGCGGCCTCGTGTGCGTTGCCGCGTCTCTTGTCTTGTGTTTACTTGTTTTTAGCGTTTTTGGTTGGTCTTGTCTGCGTCACTGCTGGAATTACCACCTACCTCTTTTTGGTGTGTTCGTGTGTCGCCGTAGGTTGCTGTTTCTGTCGATATTGCTGCTATTGTTGTTGATGATGCTGCTGTTGTAGTTGCTGTTTTCCTGCTGCAGTAGTTGGCGTTGTTTTCTGTCCTGCCACTGATGAAGTTGCTAATACCTTTGCTGGTAGTGGTTATGACGGGGTTGATGTACGTTTGATGTCGATGTCGATGTTGCAGTTGACGTCGGTAGTATTGGCGATATTTTTGCTGCTGCTGGTGGCGTCGTTGCTGGTGACGTTGCTGCTGCTGTTGCTGCTGTTGCTGCTGCTGCTGGCGGTGGTGTTCTTGGTGACGCTGGCGTCGCGCTGTCGCTAGTGTAGCCTAGAACTACACCTCAACCTTTCCGTTGGGGCTGTCCGCAAGGCCTGCAAGGTTCACGCCCGACCCGCACGCTCAATCAAAAACCTCGTGATCGCTGTGGTTACCCTCCCCCGCACCCTTTCCGTCGCACTCCTGTGCGCCCTTCCTCGCCCTGCTCCGGGGAAATTACCTTGGAATGATCACAGCTATACTGGGCAGCAAGGGTCCATCCTATGCTGGTCTATTCTGTTGTACCAGGTAGAAACGAGGTGGACAAATGGTCGTACACCGCTGTTTTACAGCGGCCGTGCGTATGTGCAGCCCGCAGTTTCTCTTTTTGGTGTTCGTGTTGTTGTCTGGCACGTCGGCAATGGTAGGTCCAGAGGAAGAGGCAGACGTAGAGGCGATGGCCGTTTCACCCACCGGTTGGTCGACGGAGGAGGCGGAGGCGCGTGGGGCGGGGCGGGGCGGGGCGGGCGGGAGGGGGGGGGGGCGTACTCGTTTATTGCTTGCTTTAGTCATTTGACCATCGACGACGCATCCCTTTCGAGAAGGAGAACCGTTCCCACTGGAGGAGAGGGGGGGGGGATATTAGCCGTAAATGGTACAGTGAGCTCAAGCTTTATTTTTCCCCATCCGCCGGAGGATGAAAAAAAAAAAAGAAGAAGAAAAAAAAACGTTATTGGGGCTTCACAGGGGAAAGTTGACGAAACTACGACACGAGCGCGGCAGAGGCAGGCGCAACGGCCGTTTCGCCCACCGGTTGCTTCGCGCAGGAGGCGGGGACGGGCGGGGGTAGAGGCGGGGGGGGGTGAGGGGGTGGCTAGGCAATAGTTGTATCAACCCTTTGGGCTTCAGACGGGGAAAACGACGAAAACACGACTCTCACGCAACGTGAATTCATGCTGCCCGTGTCTTGCATCAAACATTTTGGGCTTTTAGAGCTTCAGAGAGGAAAAATGACGAAACACTCGACAAGCGCGCAACGCGATACTACTCGTGCTCCTGAGTGCACTCACACTTGATTATCGACAAGGATGCGCCTTCCTGTTGCCTTTGGTCGCTTTTTGTGGGTCCCAAACAGGTTGATAGTTCGTGTCAACAAGTAAATCACTACGAAAATCAGACGAAATATGGAGGAAGAAAAACAAGCGGTGCCGCGCACGGGGCTAGGATCTATGTCAGCATCAGTCAGTACCGTTGTCAGCATTAGCATCAGCGTCAGTGTTAAGTGTCAATGCCAGTCACAAACGTCAAATAATGGCAGCCTCGGGGGGCGACGGACTACAATAATTATAGGAAAAAAAGAAAAAATTGCCGTGACGTACGCTTGCCAATACCGTAACTACGGGTTACTAATGTGGAATACGTCCTCGTCTTGCCGACAACCTCTGCTGCCAGCCTTTCGAGGGCGCCCATGTCATTATCAATAGCATAAATAGTGCCTGATATTACTGCTGAAACATTTCGCGGACGCTTTAACTCGTATATAGTTTGGGATCAACGACGCCTCTCTGCTGCGATCAGCCGGAGACGCTCACCCAGGGCTACTACCCTCGCGTTGATTCGATGGTAATCAACGCGGCACCTCGTCGAAGAGAGTAGTTGCCCGGGTAAAATAAACACTACAAAATAAAACTGATGTCGTTGTCGGCGTGTCTCGCGCACAATGATGGGCGGGCGGGATGGTCTGTTTCCCTAACCGCTTCCTACTCTCTCTAGCTGCTGCACGGGAGCCGACGATGCAAGTGGGATCGACGATACAAGTGGGATCGTCTTGCTTTTTATGTACAGCTATCAGGCTTTTCTCCCACCCCGGGGACGTTTGCTCCAAGATTACAGCAGAACTCATGTACCTGGTAATAGTTAACACTTACAAGCAGCATACTCCTTTCTTTGTCATTGTTGCGATCGAGCGTACCCTCCGCAATAACGCACGAGTATGTGCTTTGATGAGTGAAACGTAACGACAGCCATCGACGTAAAACCACCTACCGTAGGTGACGGTGTATAGCACACCCCCTCGGACGAGTTTCGTGTGCCGATTTCTCGACGACCGGTAGAGTCTAAACGCCGAGCGACACGTCTATGGAAAGATCTGGCCGACATCCTCCCAAAGCCGCCACCGTTGTTGTTGGTGCCGCGCTGGTTTCGGAGGAAACCGGGGCTCAGCATTTCATCCTAGGGGGGGTGTTATACACTAACACTAACTCTTAACACTAACACTTAACACTGTCATATACGGTAACCCAACTTTTTTTCAGGGGTTTTCACGGGCCACGACCCGGCCCGCGGGTGGGATCACGAGGTGTTCAAAACCTCACGGGTCGAGCCGGGTTGGGCCAGGGGTTTTTGCAAATCTCACGGGTCGGAGTCGGGTCACCCGGATTCGATCCGGCCCGCGGGAAGTGCGATCCAACCCGTGAAGAGTCCTGTTTTTTTTCCGCCGATCGCCAGCTACAAAAAACACCACGACCACATCTGTACTATGTCCCGAGGGCTCTGCTCTGCGGGCGGCTCACGCCGCCCTGTACACTCGCGCAAGGAAGAATACAACTAAATGTAAAGGGGGCAGAAAGACCAGGCCCAAGATTAGGTGCAACCAGCGATTGATAATGCCAAGAGCTACGTGTGCAGAGCTGATTGCCCTGTGTTGTGCCGTGTGCTTGTTGGCGATGTCACACTCTGATCGGCAGTCCGGGTGTAAATTGCAAGAAAAAAAAAGAAGAGGACCGAGAGGGAGCACAATCAATGAAGAAAGAAAAACGACGAGTACACGTACATACCGGTACCAGGTACCTGGTACTTCACATGATACCTGGTACTGTGTTCAAAAGAAAGCACACCGCAGCACCGCACAGCACCGCACCGTAGGGCAAAGCACGGCACCGCACGGGACCGCACGGTGCTGCTGAGCTATAGCTGAGCTGAGCTGAGCTGAGCTGGGAGTGTGTTTTGCGTGATTCAAATTGTAGAAGGTACACACCTGGTGTGATGTACGTCGGTACTGCTGTATGATACTTCGTTGAATGAGACCCGGCATGAACGAAAGAGTAAGTACTACACAGCACGCAGCACGGCACAGCAGGGCACGCACCGCACGGCGCTGCTCTGATGAGCTAGCGCCGCGGTGCGCTGCTGAGCTGAGCTGAGCTCGGCTGGGACCTGATATGACCCATGTTTCGTAAACAAAACAAAAGAGACGCCAGCTTTCAACGCGAAAAACACGGCGTCTTTCAGGTGGGAACTCTCTGAGGAGCTCTAGAAAGGACATTAGTTTAAAGGTAGCGTGTGACATGAAAAAAATGGAGGCCGCTTAGGGAAACGACAATTGTAAGTAGTTCAGTACTGTATCACAGGTGAATCTCGGTCGGCGGGTGTAGCATCGGCGTCAGGCAACTCGAAAGTGGTCCCTGTTTTTTGTCCCCGTTAAAACCAGTAACTCGCGTTCGAGACACATAAGGAGCCAAACACAACCGATATATGCACACGTCGAACAGATCACCGATTCCTTAGGTACTTGATGATCTCCTGTAGATCTTTCAAGGAAGATCTGTATGGCCTAGCTCGTGTTACCGGGTGGGAGCCGCACGATCTGTATAATCTATCACATGTTCCCTGGGTTAGATCCGTACTCTTCATGTACAGATTCTGCACAACATATCGTAACGGTAGACACAACATGTATTGTACATGATCTGTAGAAAATCTGCTTGAGGTGTGCAACTGTTCGATGTGAGTTAGCTCCACGATAGTAATGCATGAACCCCTGTGCGTGGTATTGAAGAAACACAACGTGAAGCCAATCATGTTATACGTAAGTCTCAGTTCGGATGGGTAATTGTCTTGAGTTTCCCGAAATCGGAACCAACTGGCTTTGACACGTCCAACCCCGGTACTTGATTCCACTGTTGATGTGCGCCATACAAAATACCCCGCCGTTCCAGGGAGGGCGAGTGTTATAAGTTATGTAAAGCTATATTCGGGTGGGCATTGGACAACTTTGTACCAACAAACCAAGGGAATACCGTATAATACGCCATAATAAACGTGCCTCTTCTTAGATAACACTCCGCTAAGCATGAGCACACCAGATGATAACAATGTTTCGGCTTCGTTTTTCGACAACGAGTTTTATCACCGGGGGGCACGTCAAATACCACACACCCTAAGGAGCTACGGAGGTACGCCTGCAGGAGGAGGAGAGTGCAATACGGACTATTAACAGTTCGGGTGGGTAATTGGTTAACCTTGTTCCAGTAGTCCAACATACTTTATACCAACATCCTAACACCCCTTTGGGGCTCAGACACAGCGACAGCGACACAAAAAAGAAAAGGGCGGTCGTAACAACCGTCCTCTACGGTGTGGGCGCGCTATACAAGCTACAAGCTACATGCTACCGTAGAGGTGCACCATGTGTGTGGACACACGACGCGGATGAAAATACGTGGAAGTATGGTGAACTTAAGCTGTATTTTTCCCCATCCGCCGGAGAATTTAAAAAAAAACAAATGTGTGTGTTCTGAGGCTCCTAACCACTTAAGGAGCTGTACATACTATTAATAGTATATGTATATACTATTAATAGTATACCTCACCCAAAAAGCGATTTTTGAGTAAATCTGACGGTGCAACCCATGGCCTAGGCATATCAAACAGCCACTTCTTACAAAATAACAATCGAAAAACGCCAGCTGTGATAACGAACGATTGAACGGTTGAAACTCAAGTTCGCAAGCTGCGGGGTACATCCATACTTCATTTCATGTATGGTATGGTGTTTGTGAATTAAACCTACTAAATTTTGCAAAACCAGAATGACAATTACGACGATTTTGGGCTAAAGCCTTTACAACTGTAAACCCGTTTTGGGGACAAAATTACTTGAAATTAGTACACGGAGGCGTTTTTGGGGCTTCTAAAGAGGTTACGCACCCCCGTCATTCAAAAAACAAAACAGTCAAAACGCGATCGTACCTCGATCGTAGCATGCGTCACAGCTAGTATTGCGCAGCGCGCTTGTCGTGCCCCTGTTTACGCTGCGGCTTGGATACTCGATCTACGTTTTTTTTTCCTTTTCTTTTTTTCTTCTGGCACACTTCTACTTTCCAGCTTCTGGACAAGCCGTGGTCACAGGTGTCGTCCCTTTTCCCCCCCGGTTCTCGCCTTCAATGGTTATCGCGCATAGGAATCAGCAACCCCATTGCTCGTCGATTTTTCATCGAGTGTTGCCAACTCACGCTCTCGCGCTTTCCAGATGTCAATTTGTGTCATTTGAAAAATCCTCACGAATTTATACGAGTATGCACTCGGGGGGGCTCGAACTCGCGAAACTGACCTATACCAGGCTCGAGGATAACCTGATACGCCACCGGGGCGACGATATCCTGCCCCGGCTCACCGGGTTGTTTCGTGCGGCGGACGCTGTAACCACCAGTGTTATTTTTACATTTTCCCCCTCTGATTGCCCATCTGATTTCCCAAAGGGGTCAAAAATCAACTGCGGCGTTGTGAAACGCCTCGTGGTACTAAGGACCGAAGTTTTGGTATTTTCAGCTTTTCAGCCGACAACCACTCGCCGCGGTAAAAGTACCACCCGAAAGATAACGTATTAGTCCGTCGGGCCACTGGTAAAAAAGGTTAACCAACCACCCACCCGAATTTAGCCTTTTGACACTTGACGCCACTGGAACGGTCGGACATTTTACGAAGTTTCACATGCCGTAATACGCAGGATAACACACCCCGTGGGATGAACTCCCAAGACGAGTCTATCTAGGCAAGGGGGGGGAAGGGGGAGGGGCGGCGGCACACCACCAACACGATGGTCTTGGAACGAGCTCGTCGAGAGCTTTCTATAAATGCATCGCTCGGCGGCTGTACTCGCTCCGTGGTCGGCAAAATCAAATTGGAAATTCGTGCTAGCGGGTGTATTATCTTGCGTGTCGTACGTAAAACACCCTGATGCAGAACGATTGGGCAGGTAGGGGGGCCTCTGGCTCTGGCTCTGTACTTGTCACTCACACGAGGCTTGCTTGGGGGTTACATCTCTGGCATCAGTTGCTTGCTGTCGGCCGGCTGCTTTCTGACCGAAGGGAGGGGGCGGAACCGTTCGTTTAGACAGGTAAAAACGCCTGACACGTAAAAAAGGGACAACTGCTATACACCATAACGCCGCAACGGGGGAGAGGGGATACCATACCACTAATCAAGGACACGCGGTCGGACGTGCCGAACCAAGCGGTTCCATTATGCGGTAACCCAGGGAGAGCATGTGTCAGACTCTTGACAGGGAGAGCGCGTGTCAGGTTCTTGACGATCCCCCTTTTTTTCCACAACTCATCATGGCGGTACGGCGGTGGAAATCGAACCCGCGTTGCCAAAAACATATGTCCTGCCGACGACGCCATTTATTGAGGCATTTGTCCCCGTGTGCAAGTATCAATACTTGAAAAGAGTAAGCCGAATGCCCACCCGAACAAAGAGTTACTATCAGGTCTAACAATTGGCTAGGGTTAGTCCAATTCTTGCACGGTCGGATTCCGCCAGTGGAAAACGGCCCTTTTCGACTGAACTTTTTTTTTCGATTGGATCATTCTGGTCCTTCTTCTCGTGGTCAGTCGAGTCCATTCTATAGTTCTTGTGCTCTTCCTACAGGTGGTTGGTAAAACTCTGTTGACTACGTCTGCTGTGAGTTGGGTGTGAGAGGGAGTACTGCTGTGTGTGGCAGTCAGAAATCGGTAGGCAGCTCTGTGCTTGGCGCGTTCTCCACGAGCAACGCGTGCTTCGCGCGTTCTCTGCGAGCAACGCGGGCTTCGCGCGCGACGAACCCTTGTCCAAGCAGGTTAGTGGCGTTGGGGTTAGCCGAAAGCCGCCAAAGCTACGTTCGTGGCGTTGCACTCAGCCGAGGGCCGCCAAAGCTACAGCAGGCGTAGCCGTTGTCGGCAAAATTGCATCGATACCGTGCGCTGCTGCCGTCGTGTGATACACGCTGCTGACGAGCAAGAAATGCGCCACGCTGACTTGTGGCGAGAAGCTACAGCAGTGACAGCCAGGCCAGAGTCGGCGTTGTTGCATGCTGTGTGGTACCTGGTATATGGGTGTGTGGGCGTGTGGGTGTGTGTTTTGTGGTGGGATAAGCGATGCGATGGGTTAAAAAAACACGTGTGAAACGTTTTCGACTGAGTTTTTCGACTGGATCCCCCAGTCGGAAAACTCAGTCGAAAAAAGTTGAGTCGAAAAAGCTCTTTTTCGACTGTTTAAGAACGCCTGATTTGGGATTCAGTCGAAAAAGGCCGTTTTCGGCTGACAAAATCCGACTCTGTACGAATCGGCCTTAGGATCAATTTGCAAGAAAGAGTCCGTTGCGGGGTTCGAACCTACGACCTCGTCCTCAACAGTTACGCGGCTTACAACTTTGAACCACCGGGGACGCCGACATTATCTTTGGTCATCGAGGAAACGGGCCTCACGAACAAGGCGGTAGTGAAATCCCGAAAACATCCAGGCGGAACGATGCAAGCAGCGCGAAACCCAGCAAATTTCAAAAACAGGTGTGAAAATGACACTCGATGGGCGTCAATCAGTTTTCACACTGCTGTTATCTTCCGTGTTATACGGTACTAAACCCCGCTGATATTACCTGGTACGTTCGTATGATCGGTAAGCGGCAGTGGGCCGTGAGTGGTGGGACGGACCTTTCGTGCACAGTCCTTGGGGGTCGTGCGGAATCTACGTGCCGGGGTAAGGCTCGATGCCAAATTTTGTCTCACTCTTGACCGTTCGCACTGCACTGAATGCAACAGCATTTATTACAACTTCCGTAGAAAATACACCAGCCGACATAAACTAGCTGTACCTATTGATGCTACCAGGTATGAAAAAATAAGAAAAAAAAGATGAGCACGACGAAAGTCAGGCTCAGGTTTCCAGGAAAAATAACAAATTTAGGAGCCGTTATCCTGTACTAGTAAGCTAGATTCGGCTGTTCATGCGCATCTCAAACAAAAAACACCCTTCAATGGGGGGGGAGTGTTCTAAGTATTCTTAGGGATATTTTTTGGGTAAGCAATTGGTTTACCTTTGCAAGTGGTCAAACGGACTAACATACCATCTAATTCCTTCACAAATGGCGTCGTCGACAGACGACGGGTTTTGGGGTCGTGGCTTGGAATCCCACCATCCACCAACAATAAACCTTAGGACTTTCCCCATGGTCGAATTTGAAAAATACACTCCCCGGCATCCCCAGCAAATGAAACCGCTTGGATATTGACACGTCCGCCCGTATATCCGGCCGACCTGCTTTCCCGCCGTTTCATGGGGGGGGGGTGCTAGAAGTTATAAGGCTTATTTTGGGTAAGCAATTGGTTAACCTTTTGCAAGTGGTCAAACGGACTCATAACCTCTAATTCCTTAACATAATGATTAGTTAGGGTGGGAAATTAACTGGTTAACCTTTCACCACTGCAGCAATGGACACCCCGAGATAGGATAACCCTAGTTAGCGCATTCGCGAGTTAAGAGCGGTCGACCCGGCATGTCCCGCCACACTGAGGGCCATGTATACCCCACTGCAGACACCTAGCGCTTTGCAGTTAAGAGCGCCTGCTTCGGCTTGCTACGAGGCGCGCTTATCTCGGGGTGCCCACCGTATTGAAGTTGTTATTGTTGTTGTTGTTGTTGTTGTTGTTGTTCTCACATTGACTCGCATAATCAAGTCCGTGGTCACAGGACAGGCTCAAGTCACTCTGGAGCTGAGGAATACCCCAGGGGAAAAACACAAACAAACCGAAGGTGGTACACGCATATATCACAGCTGACGCAATTCATGCCTCCACCAGAAACATATAAAAAAGTGAAATCGGGAGTCAGCCTACGATGTGCCAGGTCCATACTGGTGCATACGTCTCACTAGCGCCTGGAAAAACCGATTATACCGCGTGCCGCCCAAGAAAGACTACCACGTATATACCAGGTATTGCTTATCATTACGCATACGCACGACAGACGCAAGTCAACTGGAAAAAAAAGAAACAGAAAACAAAAGAAGATAAAGGAAAGAAAAGACAAGAAAGCGAAAAACGAAAAAGGAAAGGAAAGGGAAGAAAAGAAAAGACAACAAAAGCAAGAAAAGACAAGACAAGAGAAAGCAAGGAAACGAAAAGAGAAAAAAAAGTCATACTAGCAGACCCTAGGAACTGACTGAAGACGGCATTGGGCTCATAGAGGGTATCAAGTATTATTGATACAGCAGTAGCCCAACGCCTTACCACCTTAACGTGTTTTACCACTACAAAACCTATCTCATACCAATTCCAACTGATTCGTTCTCAATGACGTCGGTACCCCTTTAGAACCGTATCAACCTCAAGGCGGAAATTTTCTCCAAGTTAAACTGGGACCACTTTCGGGTTAATAACGTACAATGAACGCGCCCTTTCCCGAAGTAACAAATCCTACTGCCGCCCATGGGTCAGTTTTTCGGATTCTTTACTCAAGGCAGGTGTCATGTACTACTACAAGTATTAATACTACTGTAGTATTACTACTGCCGCCGCCGTGTTTGTGAGTCGTCAGAGGTATTTTGTACTCTGTACGTATCGTATCTTACCATTGCTGCTGTTGTTGTTCTCGCATCAACTCGCATAATCAAGTCCGTGATCACAGGACAGGCTCCGGCCACTCTGGAGTGGAGGAATTTCCCAGGGAAAAAACACAAACCAAAAGTGGTACACGCAAATCGTATGTCCTAGCTGACGCAACCCATGCCTCCGCCAGGAACAATACAAAAAAGTGAAATCGGGAGTCAGCCTACGATGTGCCAGGTCCATACTGGTACATACGTCTCACTACTCGTGTCTGGAAAACCGACCACACCGCTTGCCGCACAGAAAAGACCACCACGAATGTATTACCATATCACACCGCGTCTGTCATTGGCAGGGGTGAAATGAGAGAGAGGACATCCGCGAGAGAGGGAGAGGGTTCAATCGTTTCGTCTTGTTTCCTTGCGTCTTTTTGCGTTGTTCGTTTGTTTACGTACCATCCCAGGAGCAAGGATGCGTATTTCCTCGCCGGGAACCCAAAAAAATCCGGGAAACAGCCCTTTTCAGCTTCTCCTAAAATGTTTGCCTATTTCCTCCTATCCCAGAAAAAAAGGCGTCATTTTGGGTGGGGCACAAAATACCATCCCCGGGTGGTCCATGCACTACATTAAGCACGAGTGTACCACTCGTTCAGGCCTCTGGGCAGCCATTTTCAGTTATTTTCACTCCACACAGTGGTGTCAGGGCAGACTGCAAGTGCCCGAGTTATGTTCATCCGTTTCAGTTGATTTTCCCTTTGTTCATGCCGTCGTTCGTTTCGTCCTGCAGCTGTCCATCGAATATTGGAAAACCGCTACCAATCTGATGTAGTAGTGCTGATAGCGATCTCTGATATACGAATATAATAGTTATATTGCTAAGGAAATCAGCAATACAAAGCACGAAGTAGGACGCGAGCAGCCACAGCAGTGCGCTGCTGCGTGAGTATGCAGCAATCGCGACCGTATCCGCGACTGTAAACACAAACATGGACGCCTCAACGAACTCCCGACGTCCCAGCTGCATCTGCGCCGAGTTCACCTACCTGGTCCATTTGAATGTGATACCTCGTACGATAAAATAAATATGTAATTGTACCCCTTCCATGATTACGCCGGCATATTTGATAATTTACATATATCGTAGGTTTAATTCACAAACACCATATCATAAATGAAATATAGGTGTACCACGCAGCTTATGACGTTTTTCATTTGTTTTAATAAAATTAATCCAAAAGTATAAAATGCAGTTTTTTTTAAACATGATGTGTGGTGTTCGCAGAGAAACATCACAACATGAGATCATGTGTACGCATCAGAATGGACAACGCTATATTCCCAAATACTCCCACCTTAAAATCAAACACCAAGCGCTCTCTGTTGTGTCCTGCGTCTGTGCGCCTGGCGCAGCTCACAGAGTCGTCTGTGGGCGCCTAGCGGGCTGCTGCTCTGCCGCGCAGCCTCACAGCAGTGTTAAAAAAGAACAGAACTAGCGTTGGGCTGCGAAAGCAACTGAGTTAAATCGACACACGACGGGTATGAAAATACGTGGAAGGGTGGTGAGCTAAAGCTTTATTTTTCCCCATCCGCCGGAGGATGAAAAAAAAAAAAAAAAAAACAGAATAGACGGGGTTTCCAACCTAAATGGAGGCGTTACATAAGCCTGGGGTTATGGGATGTGAGGAGCTTCCTCTGAAAAATATGATTACCTCAACCGCTATTTATTTCGGGTAATTACCGCTACCGGGAAATACGCATCCTTGCCGAGGAGTCTTTTGTTTTGTATTTCTAGTTTTTCTTTGGCTTGAGTTTTTTGCTACCTGGTATATTAAAAAAATTAAAATACACTCCAGCTGTGAGATCGAAGATTTCGTCGAAACTCATCTTTGCAAGCTGTGTGTGATACTCCGATCGCGCGCATTACGAGTTGTGTGTCCTCATTAAGGATATAGGTCGGCGACTCCCCTTACAGCTACAGTGTAGCTGTCAGGGTCAACAGGATGATTTTAGCCAGTCTGTGCGCGGAAACTATAAAACCCGTTTCTGAGGGGGACAAAATCTGACAGCTGTGAAGGGAAAGGGGGGGCCTGGTTTTGATCAAAAGCGAGCGGGTTTGGAGGGGGGCGGGGGGGGGGGGGGGGGGGGGGAGGGCAATTTGTGCATGTAAGCTATAAATCCTTTCGAGGGGATAAATCTGACGGTTTTGGCACCAGTATATTATTGGGGGCGGGGGGCGGGGGGGGGGGGGGGGGGGGGGGGTTGGGGCGGAGGGGGGGGGGGGGCAGCTCGATATGTGCCTGGAAACTATACATTATTTCGAGGGGATGAATGTGACATTTTTGGAAATAATACATCAGTTTATCGTGTATATCCTGGGGTAAGTCGTACAATCAGTGAGTAAAGAGAGGGTGGGGTTGAGATGGGTTGGGGGGGGGAGGGTGGGGGGTGGGGGCGGGGGTGGGGGGAGGGGGGGGGGGGCGGGGGGGAGGGGGGGGGGGAAAGGGCTTTAGGTGAGGGGTTTGTTATACGTGTGGTGTTAGGTCTAGGCGAAGGTGCGGGTGATGGGGAAGAAGGGGGCGTTCGAGGCGGGGGGGGGGGGGGGGGGGGGGGGGAAACACAGCGGCATGGATGGCTCTCGAAAGATAATGAGGTGATTTCCTGTGCGTGAAGTGTTTATCAATGTGGCGGATTTCGATATTTGGTGGGGCGTTTGAGTAAGGGAGAGCAAGAGGGGGGGGGGGGATTTTTAGGAGGTTTAGTTCACAAATAATATTCAAATACACTTCGGCTGCGAGATCAAAGATATGTAGCAGCTTGTTATACGCGTGGTGCTAGGTCTAGGCGATCGTGTAGGTGGTCGGAAAAGAGGGGGCGTTGGAGGGGGGGGGGGGGGGGGGGGGGATAATTGAAACCTTCGTCATGGATGGTCAGAAAGATAATGACGTGGTATCAACTGCGTATAGGTGTTTATTACTCAGGCCGATTTTGATTGCGAGTGGGGCGTTTGGACAGACTAGGCGGAAGGGGGGGAGGGGGGATCGGGGGACGGAGGGGCGGGGGGGGGGAAAGGGTTGGGGTTTGTTATGAAAAAGAGGTCAGTGGAGGGGGTGGGGAGGGGGGGGGGGGGGGGGGCGGGGGGCGGGACATTTCAATATGTGCGCGGAAACTATAAATTCTCAAAGGGGACAAACCTGACGATTGAAGCAATAAGACATCCCTTTATATCATCTGGCTTGTAATGTTTACTATTCTAGAAGGTTTGATGCTAGATGCAGAATGCAACCCAGTGTTTAAGTGTAGTAAATAACGTGTTAAATCTTCACAGTTTGTTGTTGTATGATACAGCGATCGAAAGCTAGAATATTTTATAGAATATTTGTAGGTACCATTATTTTCTGACATCGCTAATTATAAGAAAGAGATACGTATTGTCAAATGCAACAGGCGAGGTGATGTGGTCATGCACTGTGTTTGTCACCATCATCATACAGTAGTCACCATTATTATCGACATCGCTAATTATACGCACGAGATACGTATTGCCAAATACAGCATGCGAGGTGATGTATGTGGCCATGTGCTGTCTCCGTCATTGAGCATTAGAGGGAGGGATGCGAATCGACGCTTGGTATACATGTGCTCAATTACGTTACCTCATTAGTCATACTTGGTATACACGCGCTCAATTACGTTACCTCGTTGGTAATACTTCGCTTGGCATAGGTGGGGAGGCGATCATGCAGACGGTATGTACGAAATACCCTACGTAATGGGTTGGTAAGGTTGTTTACCGCAATTTTAACACATCTATTTTTGTCTCAAATAAATGTACGATTTCACGCCTATGATTTTACCTTGTCGATGTGGGGCTCTGCGGTCGTCAATTTTAGGTCAGATATACGTCCTACAAATACATCAGGCGAGGTGGGTATGTGATGTCATATAATGCGATGTCATCACTATTGATCGCGAGGGTGATTTTACTTCGTGAGGTAAATGGTACTGTGTTTCGTAGAGGTCGTCTCAGGAGGGTATGCGATGGGTCGGCAGTGTATCACGTCTGTTTGTGCTTCCTTTTCAACTTATTATTGTCTCAAATGTGCGATTTCACGTCCATGATTTTCACCGTGCCGCTGTGGGGCTCTGAGGTCGCCAATTCTAAGACAGAGATACACCTTACAAATACAGCAGTTGAGGTGGGCATGCAATCGTCATATATATGTGATGTCACTACTATTGAAGGCGAGGGTGACTTCACTTCGTCAGGCATATGCTACTGCGTTTCGTAAAGGTTGTCTCACGTGGACATGCGATGTCACCACTATTGAACGCGAGGGTGACTTTACTTCGTTAGGCACATTCCACTGCGTTTGGAATAGTAGGGGTTGTCAGGCAATCATGTAAGCGGATGGAGGCACGAAATACCCTGCGTAATAGGTTGGTCGTGTGGTTTACCGCACCCTGTCTGTACTTACTTTCCACATTATCATAGACTATATATAGTGTACACTTATACGTCCTGTTTTCTCCCCACTGTCGTCGAAGATGTTGTAGTCCTGTAGATGTCGCGTCCATGTCTGGTGCTCTTGTTAGTGGTGTTCATGAAAACATGCCCTAACATGTAGTAGATGATCGCTCAGTGGTGTTCCTTTCCTTTACATCAAGCCAGGTAGTATATGCCAACGCAACCGCTTGCTTGAAAAATGACAAAGAAATTCCTCACACACCTGACACAGAGAAGACGCGGCCCGAAGATTGTTCAGTATACCGACGGTCAGGAACAGGTTATCGAGCAGCGCACTCGATTTTTACTACCGCTTCTCACTCCACCTAAGACACTACGGGCATGCGTTGGACCCAGTTCGCTGATGCCCAAAACCAATTTCAAAGGAGGTGATGTGGTGGGCGAATGCTATAATGATTTGCGCTGCTTCGATTATTCTGCCTCTCGTTCTGTTTGTTCTTGCGTTCTTGATGAACCTGCCATTTGGCAACGAGCAGTTGTGACGCATTTTTAGGTTTGTGTGAAGACTTTATGTGGACTATGTGATGTTTCAGACTCGTAGGGACCTCAATTTGGAACCCATGGTATATGGGTTCCACCTTTTGACTGGTGTTCGTATGCGGACGTATATATGGTTCTAGTGTGTCGTATGTCCGCGTGGTTTTTGTTTCACGTATGTTTTGGTTGATATTCTAGACTTGATTATCGTATTGTTTCAAAGTGGCGCTTTCCGCGTTTTTGATGTTACACGTATATGTTTTGGTTTATGTTCTAGACTTTGTTATCGTGTTGTTTCGGAGCGGTATTTTCGAATACATGTTATTTTGTAACCACGTAGTTTTTGCTACACGTGTACGTTTTGGTTGATGTTCTAGGTTTCGTTATCGTTTTGTATCAGGGTGTTGTTTTCGAATACATATTATTTTGTCTTGTTTGTTTTGCAACCACGTGGTTTTTTCTACACGTACTTTTTGTTTGATGTTCTAGAGCTCATTATGGTATTGTATCAGAATCGTGTTTTCGAACATAGATTCGGGGGGCCTAAAACGAAGTTGCGAGGGACGTTTGGGAATTTCAACGTTCCCCCTCGCGGCTTTTGTCAAGTATGGTCAAATGCATATTTATCCCTGCAGATAGACATGCAGTAACCAGCCTTGACAACTATGGGTTGTAGCGGTATCATAATGCACTTATGATACCGTTACTTTTCATAGTTCGGCTATGTGTGTATTATTGATTTCGCTACGCAGTGTGGGTTGAATCGAAACACGGAGTGAGGTTAGGTTTAAGAAACAAAAAGGAGGGGGGCGGGGGGGGGGGAAGGGGGGGGAAAGGGAGGGGGGGGGGGGGGGGGGCGGGGGGGGGGGGCGGGGGGGGGGGGGGGGGATTTCACAGGAAAGCGTTGGTATGTATAGGTAGTCTGCTTATTGAGTATCCCCCCATGTGGGTGGGTGACATGTGATGAGTTGTGGGAGGTTTGGCGATGTTTCGGCGACTCCACTTGCAACTACAGTCTAGCTATCCGGGTCAACAGGGTGACGTTAGTCAGTCTGTGGACGGAAACTATGAAATTCGTGGAAGGTAATGCATCAGTTTATCAAATGAAGTCTGTAAGTCCATTATCTGGTGAGGGAAGGGTGGGGGGGGGGGAGGGCGGGGGCCGGGGGAAGGGGGTGAATTGCAGCAGCGGGATCTCCAGCACGTGGAAGTGTTCAATCCTCTGGCGGATTTCGATGTGGGTCGTTTGAAGGAAAGTGCGAGATGCATTCAGGCGTGATGCAGCGGGGGAGGGTAAGCCTGTAAGTTGAGAAGGGGGGGGGGGGGGGGGGCATACTTTTCTTGAGTGTATTTCTATTAAACCGTAAGCCGTAAGTGATGAGGGTTAGGGAGGGGGGGCGGGGGGGGGGGGGGTTAATTAAATCGGCGTGGGGTTAAACAAGTTCGCAGTGTAATGGCATACTTTTCATGTTTCATAGTTTCTGTTTCATCGTTAGTGGGGGTTGGGGTGTGTGTGTGTGTGGGGGGGGGGGGGAAGGGAGGCGGGGGCGGGTTGCGGGTTCCAACAGTTTATCTCGAGGGTATACAAGATCGCAGTGTAACATACTTTTCATATGTGTAAACCTGTGGCAAATCATGTTATAATCGATCAGGCAGCAAGGGGGGGTTCCAATTTCATGTATAATTATGTTTAATCGGCCAGACATGGACGGAAGAAGGAGCGCGAGGGGAGGGGGGGGGATCCGGTGCGTTGTCTCTTGTATATCTACCGGGGGGAGGGGGGTTGGGGGGAGGTTGTGGCGGGGGTATACACGGCCACAGTGTCATGCTATACTTCTTATGTGTGTGGAGGCATGTGGTACTTTTTCTATTTAATCGGTGATAGGGGCAAAACCACAAAGAAAACGAGGGGTATATATGAAGAAAAAAGCGGGTGGCGGGGGGGGGGGGGGGGGGGGGGCGTCTCACAATTTCAAGACTTTGTCAGCCTTTGTAGAATTTCAATTTGTATAATATATAAAACCACTCTTCATACGTCGCGATAGTGTCCGTAAGGGACTCGAACAAATTTATATAACATGTTATTTGTACCCGGTACGCCGACATTTCATTTGCTTCCCTCTGGTTAGTTGCGATTATTGTTTTTTGTTTCTCTGCTCAACATAAGTCTGTGACCACATAATTTTCACCTTTGTACGATGAACGATCAGGATGGACGCTGGTTGTTCTATTAATAATGGTGATGTTGGGTAGATAGAGCCGAGTTAGAGCCCCAAAACCCAAAACCCCTCCCAATACTAATTCCAAGTAATTTCCACCCAAACACGGGTTTCCAGACGTTGAGGCGTTATTGTGAAGACAACACACAAACACACAAAACAACCTCATGATAAGGAGGCTGGTGACATGCAATGCCACAATCCACCATCATCACTCATCAATCACTCAATCAATATAATGCCCCACTCAATCCAGATGAATCAACAATAAGTCAATCAATCAGTCAATCACTCAATCAATCCAGATGAATCAATAAGTCAACCAGCAAATGACTCACTCGACACCTGTCACGCACATCAGTTCTGGTCCAGAACCCAGGCTGCAAGCTGCAAAAGCCCTACTACTAACTACTACTAACCAAGTAACTCATAACTAATAGAGTGGGAGTAGATGGATCTAATTCTTGAATGCTGTATTAAGAGCAACATATAGATAACTTATACTTCGAAGTAATATTCTGTATTCGTACTCTTCCCGATATTAAACTGTAAAGCCCCCGGGGAGAGAAAAACAAAATAAACCGCCTACCATACATATGATAAAGCAGTATAGTGGAAACTACAGTAATAAATACTCGGAGTAGATAAAATAGATGTGATGTTTTACCTAGCTCAAAAATCCCCACCTAATGTATAAATACCAATACTTACCACTAAAGTGGACAAAAAATAGGACACCTCCCAATAAATACTCACTCATGTAGTATATTACGAGTACCAACAACGCAGCTTGCAAAGATGAGTATTGACCTGAAATTCGTCAAACTCACGGCTGACGTCCTTGAAAATTACTTATAAAATAGTACCAGGTAACTAGTACGTAACTAGTACCTGGTAAGTAGTAAGCGAGCGTGGCACATTCTGAACCCCGTCCGACCCTTTCGGGTCGTCTTCAATCTTTATCATGTTATTGCAGTGAAAAGCGAAAAAGGCACAACAAGAAGAGCTTGCAGCGAGTGTAAATCAAGGCTGCAGTCGAAGTCCCACGTCACAGCACTACGGTCCACGTTTAGTGCGGTAAAAATCGGATCCTGCACCAGTAAGTACCACGCACGGTAAACTGCGATATATAGTTCAGGGTCCCATGTTAGTGCGGCTACTGTTATATGGCGAGGCATTGCATTAATGAGGGCCCACAACTAAACTGCTGTACGAAGCGTTGTAGAGTAACGCCACTACCAGGTATTCCATACAAAACCTGATACAAAGCATAATTTTCCTTGCTTCACTTTGTATAAAAAAATATTTTCACGACGTCAGCTAGCTGTGAGTGAGTTCGACGAATTTACGGTTAATACTCATCTTTGCAACCTGCGTTGTTGGTACTTGTAGTATAATATGTCGATGCGTTTTTTCACTTGATGGGAGTGGTCCTGTTATTTTTTTATTTTAGTTGCACATGCAGCATTTAATATACTTTGTTTTTCTTCACTATTATGGCTGGTTTCTCTCATTCTTCTCCTCTTTTCTTCCTTGTTACCTGGTATTAGTTTGTTTGTTTTTTTCTACTCGGATTTGTACTTTGGTGTGGTTTGCTGCACGGCAAGCGGTGTAGTCGGTTTCAGCTGCGAGCCCTGAAACATATGTACCAGTATGGGCCTGGCACTTACGTACGCTGAAATCCGATTTCATTTTCAAGTTTTTCGGCGGATGTATGATTTGCTTCACCTACGACGAATGATATACCAGGTATTATATACGTGTACCACTCTTGGTTTGTTTTCTTTTTTTTCCCTGGGGTTCTCTTTCACTCGAGAGTGACTGGAGCCTGGAGCCGGTCCTGTGTCCACGGATTTGATTCTGCGAGTTTATGCAAGAACAAGAACAAGAACAACAACAACAACGGAAACAACAAAAAGAACAACAACAACAACAACAACAACAACAACAACAACAACAACAACAACAACAACAGCAGCAGCAGCAGCAGGAGCCCCTCAGTAGCCTCGGTTGAGAAGTGCCGGTTGTCGCCGTAGTATTCATAGTGCCGGTAAAAGCGCGTACCAGGTATTAACATTAACAGCTGATTCATAGCAGGTGATTGGAATAACCTACAACAATAGTGGCCGTGAGGTGCTGACTAGTGCCGGTTGGCGCAGTAGTGCCGTTAATTTTTGCCAGTGCATACCGGCACTATTAAATTAGTGAGGGGCCCCCAGCATTACGTAAAACGTGGTATCGGTATACTTGAGTGGACTTCATGCAATTTGTACCCGAGGGTGCTACTACTACTACTACTACTACTACTACCACTACTACTACTACTACTACTACTACAGTAAACTACTATTAATACTACTACCGATACTGCTGCTTACTACAGTACTACTACGATTATTACTACCACTACTACTATTAATACTATGATACTACTATTACTACTACTACTCCTACCTACTACTACTAAGGGGGGAGGGGGGGAAACAGGAGTAGAAGGAAAGCCGCCCAAGGGAGTGGGGGCAGGGGGGGCGACAGGAGGAATAGAAGGGAGACCGCGGTGGACGAAGGCAGGAAGGAGATGGCAGACAGGGTAGCAAGGTACCAGGCCGACTAGTAGGTACGTAGCACTTTTCTTCTTTTTCTGGGGTATTTTTTTCCCCTTTGTTCCCTCCTTGCGTGTCCAGGTTTTTGGCTCGTGTTCGGATTATCTTATTTTGGTTTTACTTTACTTGATTTTATTTTATTTTATTATGTTTCTTTTCCGAGCTTTGGCTCTCCTTTCCGGTTGGGTTGTTTCATCGATTTCCCCTTCATTTTGTTTGTTTCATTTTTGTTTTATTTTTATCTTTGTTTTTATTTGTTTTCTTATTATTATTTTGTTTTTGTTTTTGTTTTTTTTTTTGTTTTTGTTCTTGTTTTTGTTTTTGTTTATTTCGTATTCTCTCTTCCAATGTATTTCTGTTGCTGACGTATGTATGTTGTGCCTGTCGTACCCAGTACTAGGGCATGACATTGCGTTGTCGAATGCATTACGATGCATTATCTCTGTGTCGTAGCTTGTGACCACAGAGCTGATCTTTCTAGGGTGAAGAATCAGTACGGACACTGGGTGTGCTGGATGTCGACGAGTAGAAGAATGGTTTAATGTGAAGAACACACACACACTACTACTACTGCTACTACTACTACTACTACTACTACTACTACTACTACTACTACTACTACTACTACTACTACTACTACTACTACTACTACTACTACTACTACTACTACTACTACCAGGCACCATTTTCTTCGTCATTTTCTTTTTTATCGTCAATTTTTCTCTCGAGCTCAACTCGTAAGAGGTCTGAGGTTTTACCCTCAACGAGCTTCGGGACAAAAGCCGTGATCACAGGTGTCTTCCCTTCCCCTCAGAATGTTGCCTTCAATTATATTGCGCATATCACTGGTAGGGTTCAGCGTCCCCGCTTCTCGGCTTTTTATGCTCGTCGATTTGCATCGAATTTCGCCAACTCGCGCTCTCGCTCTTTTGGCCTGTAAATTGTAAGAAAGAGTTCTTCGCGGGGCTCAAATCCACGACATCGACCTCAAAAGTCACGTGGCATACCATCGAACCGCCGGGGCCGTCGCCTCTATTTCTATCACAACCCTATCACTAGACTAATGTGTTACCGCTACTGCTACTGCAGCAGCAGCTGCTGTACGCAGTTCGTGCCGTATATATTTATTTTATCGAAAGTATGAACGGAAAACTGGCTCGTTCATCAGGCCTGATTTTATATTTAGGGAAAGAGAGCGTTCACCACTTGAAAGTCAGCTCCCGAATTTCTTATTTTTCCTTTAAAATAACACAATTTCTTACGTGTCCTCGTACCAGGTACTACTTTCTACTACTTCAACTGTACTGCCATGATTACCAGTACTACTACTACTACACTGTTGCTGCTGCTGTTGTTGCTGCTGGTGCTACTACGGCTACTTTAGTACCACCACCGTTATACTACCCGATATCATTACTACTGCTATACTAATGCTATTACTACTACCGGTACTGCTCAGGGTACTGCTAAGTAGGGTACTACTACCGCCGTACTACTACCACTTCGAGTACTACTATCAATATCATCTGACGATTTCGCACTAGCACGAGCCAGGAATCGTATACCTGGTGCTCCTCTTCGTACGAGCACACCGCCGAGTATGTATTGGAAGGTGATGTATACCGCATGTGGTTGCTATCATCTTGTATACTACTACTGCCGTACCGGGAACCTGGAAGTACGGCAAGCAGTAGGTGAACTCCTGCGGTGCTGTGTTCTCGACTCAGTGTGTGTGTGTGTTCTTCACATTACTCTACGATACTCTCGCAAAACAAACAGTTCAAATTGTTACCACATGTTGTACTGCTGTTCCATTATAGTGCGACCATTTTTTTCGTTTCGAACGTGTGAAAAACTCGCCCAAGATGGTTCACAGGAGACAGAACAAAGCAAGCATCAGAAGCGCATTTATTCGCGGAGGAGCAGCCAGAGGCCAGAGGCAACCACTTCACAACTGGGGCAACGTCGACTCGTCAACGAGATCACGGCACGGCACACGTCACCGCTGCGCACCGCAACAAAAATGTCAAACTTGCATAGGGGATTCTGACAGTCCTGCGTGGGCAGTTGAAGTTGGGTTTGGAATGCTAAGGTGAACTGAAAGGTACTTGAAATACAAAGCCGAACCTTCGATATATCATAGCGCCCTGGGGATGACGCCCCTAGGGAATTAGATAAGAGAGGGGGACCGGCGCCGGGGGGCACAGGGAAGGAGAAGGAGGTAAGCAAGCTAGTAAGCGATCCCATTACTTACCCAGGCTTTGGAGTGGAGCACTCTTCTTCGCGAGAACACAGCACCCAAAGCAGCAGCAGCAAAAATAAGCACGAGTAGCAGCACCAGCAGTAGTAGCAGTACTCGACGAGACAGCACGACACGTATCATATCAACACGTTGGGAGTCCATCTATAGTGCCGTTTAAATAGTACCTTGTTCCGTTATAGTACCTACTGAATCGCATGGCACGATTACAAATTGTTATACGAGTATACTGGTACTACCCAGTAGTGTTGGTGTCTCATATAATGCCGGTATCGTTGGAAAGCACATACCAGCACTATAGAAAAAACAGCAATCCAGCAGAGGCAAAAAATGGCTCTCATCTTCATCTGCATGTTGACACAAGATTTCAAGACTCGTGTCCCAGACCTGGCGGCCCAACGCACCTCGGCAAGTAGGCAGGCTCCGAAGATCAATCAGCGCACCCAACTCTCAGAGATACCGGCAGCGCAGCAGTAGTAGGGACGGCAGAATGCGGTGCGGAGGTACACGCAAGAAGAGAGATGCAAGCTATGATAGCACGAGGAAGGATGGATTGTTGCCGAAAGCATCAATCGATTTTTCATTTTTGTGATATTTTTTTCATCATTATCCATTATGTTTTCCCCTGACCCCTAGCCTTTTCTCCATCAATATGTACGAAACCCCTTGCAAGCATATCTTGGATCTTTCAGATCTAAAAACCGTTGCAGATATTTTAATCGTACAGCAAGCAGTAGCGCGAGATCATTGCAGAAGAGGGCGATCAGTCGTCTCAAGCATGCATGCATATATATTATAAAAATTAAAATACACTCCAGCTGTGAGATCGAAGATTTCGTCGAAACTCATCTTTGCAAGCTGTGTGTGATACTCCGATCGCGCGCATTACGAGTTGTGTGTCCTCATTAAGGATATAGGTCGGCGACTCCCCTTACAGCTACAGTGTAGCTATCAGGGTCAACAGGATGATTTTAGTCAGTCTGTGCGCGGAAACTATAAAACCCGTTTCTGAGGGGGACAAAATGGGCAGCGACCGTAGCACAGCAGCAGCAGCAGTAAGCAGCAGCCAGCAGTATGGGATACAACAGCAGTGTGGAATACAGCAGTGTACAATACGGTTCTACTGTTAATAATATTGTTGGTTATTCGAGCATTCGGCAATAATTATTCATTTGCAGACAGGATAATATAATAGATGTAATACAGCAAGCAGCAGCAGCAAGCAGCAAGCAGCAGTTGTTACTTTTAATAATATAAATAAATATCGTTGTCGGGACACCGAAGGTTGAAGATCTCTCTGGCCATCTATCTACTTCATAGCATCTATCTCGTTTCATCATGAAGGAAGAGTTACACATACATATGTCATAATAAATTGTGGCCGGCGGGTCCCGTGGCAGGCTTTGGGCACCTCGCATACGTCTCCACCTACCTCTCCTCCATCCATACCTTCTGCTGTGCTGTTGCAGCAGCTGGTATGCTGCTGCTGTGCTATTCAGCGCATGGCATGATGATAGGATTCAAAGAGCATCACCGTCATCAACCAAAAAAACAACGAAAATAATAATGCTCCATAACTTGCTACGTCGAGAGAGTGAGAGCACCACGTCTGCGTAAAATAATAGTATGAAGAAGAGTTGAGTGCAGCAGCACACACGGTCTAATCGCGCGATCTACCAGCGAGCAGTCTGCCAGCACCTTCTGCCGTGCTGTTTATTATATCCACTTTTTTTACTAGTAGTTAAAGCGGTAGCACAAGTTTATAGAGTACTTCTTGGTATACTCACACGCTATAACCTAAATAACGCCACGGTCTGCCAACCAATAATAATGAACGATCAATTCTCGTTTTCACAACCTCAAAATATGTTGAACAAAACGCCAAAGTATCTCTCACAACAAAGGGTAAATAAACCGCGGATTATCCTTGGTTCGGTTCCCGATCCCCACAATCAACTCCTTCGTTGTTCAGTGAACATTATTAGTCTATTGATGGATTGTCGGATGGCGATATACAAATACTACCTCCTAGGACCTACCTGGTAATAACAAAATAAATAGTGGACAGCATGATGAGGGAGTTGACCACAAAATTACCGTATGAAAAGCAATGCAAGGTAACACATACATACCTGGTACGTAGTACGCCCCCTCGGAAGGTTTTCGAAGCTGTTTATTATCTCGACAATGGGGAGGAGAGCGTGCAAGCATCGCTGAGCGATGCGTCTGTGTCTACTATGCAATTGTCTCAATGGGATATCTCCACAGCCAGCCGCCATTCATTCTCGTTGCGTGCCCCCGTGCCGCCCGCCCCCTGTTTGGAAAAGCGTCTACAAGTAAGTAGCTCTCTGGATTTCGTCCCAAGGTGTGTGTTAATGTAGTGGTACTCCGAGTGGGGGATGCGTGGTTGGTCGGTGTTGGGAAGCGTGCTCCTCATGGGTTCCGGTGCCCTTGTTTGGTCTCTCCTCATGGCTCGCTGGATAGACTCAAAGCTTATACATTATTTCCTCTACATTGAACTCTAAAAGACAGACAAAACAGGCCCTTGGCACACGGTAGCGCATAGCATAGCAAGGTAGAGCAGGTAGAGCAGGTACGAGCTGGGCCGGGCAAGAGGCCCTGATAGGGACAATATCGCAATATCACACCCAATTTTTGGAGTTTGGATCTGAAATTTTGGCACGTGATTTCAAACAAGCTGAGCAAGACATTCAAAATCGGATGCAAAAAAAAAATGAAAAAAAATGTCTATTTACGGCCGGCCGAAATTTTTTGCTGAAGTTTGAGGCGGGGAAAAGTGCATCGATTTTTTTTTTTTTTGCATCTCACTTCTGCTTTTTTTTTCAGCTTGATGATTCAAATCACGTGCCAAAATTTCAGGTCATAGCTTCATAAATTGAGAGGTCCATGGCTAAGTTTCCACCGAAGTGCCTCTGCATACAAATTTGCATATATTTCAGGGATTCATCCATAACTTTCGAACGAAAGTGACCCATGAAATGAAACGCATATGTCCCTACTCCTCGTCCCAAGATGTACATGCTGTTAAATTAAGGGTGGGGGACACAGGGTGCCCCCTGCAGGTCTGCCAATTGAGCAGGTCCTCGGAGAGTACTCACTTTCGTTCCTTCGTAGAGATGTAGCTTTATTCGTTTCCACCAGAGCCCGGGATAGATCCTGAGATCGGAGGCGCGTGCCTCCGATCTAATTCCTAACTTCCCCGAATATAAACCGCCAACCTTATCATACGAAACCCATCCAAATGATCTCAAATTCGGATACCTACAGGCCTTTCGAGGCCGTATCTTAACACTAGCCCACCCTGATGAGTCGCATATGCAGAAATATGGGAGATTCGGGGAAACTCCGGTTCTACGAACTAGACCATGAGTCGAAGATGCGACTCCTCAAACCCACTCCCACACCTCTAACCGTCTGGCTATGGAGCCAGGAATACGCGAAGAAAAGCGGTAGAAAGAAAAGCAGACCCTACAGCAAGGCAATAGTCACCCATTAAAAACCTGCCGCATGCCGCCGGTGTGGCGGGGGGGGCAGAAAAGGCTCTAGAACCTGCCGCACGCCGCCGGTGTGGCGAGGGGGGCAGAAAAGGCTCTACGGTAAACCAACCACAGAAAAGGTACTATGGCGAGGCGAGCCCTCGTCGATATGGAGGGGAACACAGGCGCTAACACAAGGGAGAAGTCATGCGAAAAACCTCCCGCGGGCCATCGGCAAGGCGGGGGGTTAGCCGAGGAAACGACAAATACCCGGGATGGAAGGTGGCAACACCTACAGCCCCGCTAGGGGAGGAAGTGTTTAGACGAAAAAAACAAAGCAGAACAAATACAACACACAAAACATAAAAAATCACACACAGACCCGTACACTGGTCACCCCCCGGCTCTGGGCTGAGGAGGGCGTCGGCAGGGCGAAATTGAACAATGACAAAAAGGCGACAGCCCTGCGCCTCAGATAGCGGCGTTTTACCCGAACCCTGACCCGGCACTGAGCAGGGGGTTCGGCAGGACAGAAAAGAAAAAAAAATGGAAAGATCCGCCCCAAAACTCGACAAAGACCCTCAGGACACTACGAACAACCCAAAGATGAAGACGCAAAATTAACACTCATAACTCAAAAAAATGAAGAACTATCGAGGAGCGGTGGTGGCTTGGAAGTCAACTGGCCACGGCCGCGCCTCGAGATTCGTCTACGTTACGTTGGATTCCCCGAAAAATTGAGCCAATTCCATCCACGTTGTATTTAAATTTTGGAGCAATTTTAGAAAAAGCAACACAAACAAATCATGAAAAAAATGCTCAAACTAGGGGACGTGAGTGGCAAACACTTTTTTCGGCACCAATTTGGCAGATTTTCAAGCTGGAGGGCTTAAAATGACCACCGTATCTAGCTGATTACGAGGATGTGCTCAGTTTGCAGTGGGTCACTGTAGTTCAAAAGATATGCCCGACTGACGGATTAGGAGGTTTCCTGGCCGGCCCAGCTCGTAGTGAGATGTGGGGCGTCCTGCTTGTCCCATCATCGTCACGTACATTATTGCCCATCTATTATGGCCTTGACGTGAATGTGACATGTAATGTCACGTGGTTTCACCTCAACCATGACATGGTTTCACGTCGAATCTATAAACTATCCTTCTACGGAGGGCACTCCATTACACTAGGCCACCCTGAATAGTCGTAGATGCAGATCACCTTGCAATCAAAGGATGTCAACAAAACATCCAGAATTGGAAAGGGGATCGATTTCCTCTACATTGAACTCTAAAAGACAGACAAAACAGGCCCTTGGCACACGGTGGCGCAGAGCATAGCAAGGTAGAGCAGGTAGAGCAGGCAGTGAGATGTGGGGCGTCCTGCTTGTCCCATCATCGTCACCTACATTAGCGCCCATCTATGATGGCCTTGACGTGAATGTGACATCTATCTACTGTCACGTGGTTTCACCTCAACCATGACATGGTTTCACGTCGAATCTATAAGCTATCCTTCTACGGAGGGCACTCCATTACATTAACGTGTTGTCTTGGGTATGATCCGGCCTGGTTATTGATAAGAGTCTGGTTTGCGGTTGAGAGAGCCCGATAGGTGGAGAAGTAAGTGCCGGGGGAGCTGAAAACGAGAGCGCTTTGAGTATTATAGTGATAGTATATACGATATAATGAAATAGGCTGAGATGCACAGGGAAATAATGGCGTTGTCAGGAGAGCTTCGGAAGCTGTTGTTGCTCTTATACCACCGGTTGTAGTATTTGTAAGGTTAGTCTATAGGTGGGGACACAGAGGGCCCCCTGCAGGTCTGCCAATTGAGCGGGTCCTCGGAGAGTACTCTCTTCCTTTGCCTTCGTAGAGACGTAGCTTTATTATTATTATTATTTACGTAGCTTTATTCGATTCCACCAGAGCCCCGGATGGCTTCTGAGATCGGAGGCACGTACGTGCCTCCGATCTATTTCCTAAATTTCCCGAATATAAAACGCCAACCTTATCATACGAAACCCATCCAAATGATCTAAAATTCGGATAATTACAGGCCTTTCGAGGCCTTATCTGGATATATTACTATTATTATTATCATTGCCCTCCGACAATGTAGCGTAGGTGGTGCCTTTCCGATATAAATCGAATATCTTTCCTTAAAGCAGCAGTAGCACCTAATATATATATATGAAGTCGAATGATCGCACCATAATGCAGTGGTATCTTCCGCCAACCATTCGCCCATTTCCTTCCCCCACATCTTCTCCTTTTATCTACTATTATTTCCTTTCCCTATATATACCTGGTATGTTATAGCTGAGAGTCTACCTTAATCCTCATCAGCATTGCCACCCCAGGCCATTGGCCTTAATCCTCCCGATTTTTCCTCCCTTCCCCTCGCGGCCTGACGATCCCTCAGAGATAGTCTATATCGATGAACTCTGCGCGAAATCGCGACCTCCCTGAGTGGTCACAGATATATTATTATTATTATTATTATTATTATTATTATTATTATTATTATTATTATTATTATTATTATTATTATTATTATTATTATTATTATTATTATTATTATTATTATTATTATTATTATTATTATTATTATTATTATTATTATTATTATTATTATTATTATTATTATTATTATTATTATTATTATTATTATTATTATTATTATTATTATTATTATTATTATTATTATTATTATTATTATTATTATTATTATTATTATTATTATTATTATTATTATTATTATTATTATTATTATTATTATTATTATTATTATTATTATTATTATTATTATTATTATTATTATTATTATTATTATTATTATTATTATTATTATTATTTCATTTGCCATCTGACAATGTAGCGTGAGTGTCAAAAGCCATAAACATGATGAAAGAACACAAAATCCAGATGAAAGCGTGGAACGATGTTTCCAACAACCAAAAACCACGAAAATACTAGATGTACCTCCCTGTTTTCATGGCCCTGCCCCCTCCAGCCGCAAGGGCCAAGTCCTCCCCCCCATACACTTCCGAAGAAGCATCGAACAACAACCCGCTATCCACATAAATGGCTAGTTTGTAACTGCTGCGTGTATGTTTCAACGCGCAGGAGGCTGTGCGGTATTGCTGCTTAATGCTATCGGCCGTGGCAAGGAAAGAGTCCCCGCCGTCTCGCTCTCTCTGTGGCCCTACCCTCTTAACCCCTCCCCCAAACACACTACTGCTCCCACCCCTATCCTTGCCACTTCCGACCGCAAGGGCCAAGTCCTCCCCCCCATACACTGCCGAAGAGGCATCGAATAACAACCCGCTATCCATATAAATGGCTGATTTGTAACTGCTGCGTGTATATTTCAACGCGCAGAAGGCTGTGCGGTGTTGCTGGCTGATGCTGTCGGTCGTGGCAGGGACAGAATTCCCGCCGTCTCGCTCTCTGTGTGACCCTGCCCTCTTAACCCCCTCCCCCAAAACACTGCCTCTCCCACCCTTGAGCTTGCCACTTCCAACCGCAAGGGCCAAGTCCTCCCCCCGATACACTTTCAAAGAAGCATCGAACGACAACCCGCTATCCATATAAATGGCTGATTTGTAACTGCTGCGTGTATATTTCAACGCGCAGAAGGCCGTGCGGTATTGCTGCTTAATGCTATCGGCGGTGGCAAGGAAAGAGTCCCCGCCTTGTCGCTCTCTCTGTGGCCCTACCCTCTTAACCCCTCCCCCGAACACACTACTGCTCCCACCCCTATCCTTGCCACTTCCGACCGCAAGGGCCAAGTCCTCCCCCCCATACACTGCCGAAGAGGCATCGAATGACAACCCGCTATCCATATAAATGGCTGATTTGTAACTGCTGCGTGTATATTTCAACGCGCAGAAGGCTGTGCGGTGTTGCTGGCTGATGCTGTCGGTCGTGGCAGGGACAGAATTCCCGCCGTCTCGCTCTCTGTGTGACCCTGCCCTCTTAACCCCCTCCCCAAAAACACTGCCTCTCCCACCCTTGAGCTTGCCACTTCCAACCGCAAGGGCCAAGTCCTCCCCCCCATACACTGCCGAAGAGGCATCGAATGACAACCCGCTATCCATATAAATGGCTGATTTGTAACTGCTGCGTGTATATTTCAACGCGCAGAAGGCTGTGCGGTGTTGCTGGCTGATGCTGTCGGTCGTGGCAGGGACAGAATTCCCGCCGTCTCGCTCTCTGTGTGACCCTGCCCTCTTAACCCCCTCCCCAAAAACACTGCCTCTCCCACCCTTGAGCTTGCCACTTCCAACCGCAAGGGCCAAGTCCTCCCCCCCATACACTTTCAAAGAAGCATCGAACGACAACCCGCTATCCATATAAATGGCTGATTTGTAACTGCTGCGTGTATATTTCAACGCGCAGAAGGCCGTGCGGTATTGATGCTTAATGCTATCGGCGGTGGCAAGGAAAGAGTCCCCGCCTTGTCGCTCTCTCTGTGGCCCTACCCTCTTAACCCCTCCCCCTAAAACACTACTGCTCCCACCCCTACCCCTGCCACTTCCGACCTCAAGGGCCAAGTCCTCCCCCCCATACACTGCCGAAGAGGCATCGAATGACAACCCGCTATCCATATAAATGGCTGATTTGTAACTGCTGCGTGTATGTTTCAACGCGCAGAGGGCTGTGCGGTGTTGCTGGCTGATGCTGTCGGTCGAGGCAGGGACAGAATTCCCGCCGTCTCGCTCTCTGTGTGACCCTGCCCTCTTAACCCCCTCCCCAAAAACACTGCCTAATCTCCCACCCTTACGCTTGCCACTTCCGACCGCAAGGGCCAAGTCCTCCCCCCCATACACTTCCGAAGAAGCATCGAACGACAACCCGCTATCCATATAAATGGCTGATTTGTAACTGCTGCGTGTATATTTCAACGCGCAGAAGGCCGTGCGGTATTGCTGCTCAATGCTATCGGCGGTGGCAAGGAAAGAGTCCCCGCCTTGTCGCTCTCTCTGTGGCTCTGCCATTAGTACCCCCCCCCCTCTCATCGACCTTCCGGTTCTACCGTGCACAAAACCTCCTCTTGCGACACGGGTCGCCCCTCTTGTTGTGATCCACGATGTGACCACGTTAGACAACAGCAGGAGGCGCATGCGACCGCTGTAATATTATTGTTACGGCTACTACAGTTTAATTACCTCGCTCGCGACTGAACGTTGACCTTTTCTCGAACCGCGGGTACGAGTGTACGAGTGACTGCAAGAAAGATAGAGGTTACAGCCAAGGGCTGTCTGCCCCCAACTCACACGAAAAGTAAAATAAATAAATAAATAAAAGAACGAACGAAAAACAGTTGTGCCAACACTGGAATGCTGGCACACAACAATAATACTGTAGTGTCCCCTCCCAACCCCAGCAATTGCCACGCCAAACAGCGTCCCTCCTACAGCTGTGTTGGTTGGGCTGCAATTTGTGCAGCACCGTTTAGACTACGCTCTTTGTTTTGCCTTTTTTCACGCGACGTACTTACAGTACAACAAATGCGATCAGCACCAGCACAGCAAGCAGCAGTATCCAGAACCTACTAGGCTAGTAGACCGCTAAAATATGGCGCGATGTTATTTACGCTCGTTGTTTCACGCGTCTTACCGCAGCAGTCTAAATCGCGGAAACGATACACTCGCCAATTTACAGCAGTGTCTCTCGTGGGTATCTTCTGCTATAAGGTACATAGTCTATTAAAAGAGTACAAGTAGACAGAGCTGAAACGCAGCTTGCAAAGATGAGTAGTCTATTGACCTGAAATTCGTCGAACTCACGGCTGACGTCCTTGAAATATATATACCTGGTATATTTTTATGAAATACACTTGATTGAGTACGAGCAAAAAGTACGTCAAGATTGTACGTAGCGTATCCTGTGATATCTTTTCCGCTCTTTCTCGTCGCGCTTTTATATACAACCAACAGCAGAACGAGCAGCGGACAAGGTGCGGTCACCGGCAACACGGCAGCGTCTAGACAGTCAGAGACAAATACGACGAGGCGCAACGCACGATCTTAGGCTTTGCCGGCCGAACGTGATTCCAAAAACAGCGGTTACGTCGGTGGACCCACTGCTACTGCCAAGTAGACCACGACGATCTTTTTGCCAAATGGACTGCTGGGTGATGAAGGTAACTTCCACTCGTACCTCTCTGCTCCGAGACCACCGACCTAGCTAGCTTCCCCCCCTCCCTCTCTTATCCGTCGATCGACACGAACCGGGCAATCCTTCTTTCTTCGTGCCTCCCTCCACGCCCCGGAGCAGCTCTCAACCTCCAAAGCCACCACTCGCCTCGCACACCCTCAAGCGTTGATTCGGCTCACTGCGTGCGAGGTTCCGCCGCGTTTCGGTACGCGCACACCCTCGCAAGCGGGCGCGGCGTGGTGCGATCGAGAGCTCGCCCAATACCCCACTTCCTAGGCCGGTCGCTGTAGACTGTTGGATTGTCGGGGCTGCCTTCCTTCTCCCGCACCGCCGCGTCCGTGTCGCAGTTTTCACACGATGCGTTCTCGTACGTAACAGGTACCAATATTTTCCTCGATGCGTACGTATCTTTCTCAGATTTCTCACTTTCTATCCCTTATTTTTTCTTCTCAAATACCCCTACCCTGAGCTCCCGACGGGGACACACGCCTTCAAGACGTGCGCCCCCGCCACCCCGTCGGTTGTTGTTGTTGTTGTTGTTGTTGTCATCAAAATAAATAAACACTCCAGGCTGTATATATATAGTATATATAGTATATATTACGGAGTACGAAGTATATATTATGTGGGATTATTATTATTATTATTATTATTATTATTATTATTATTATTATTATTATTATTATTATTATTATTATTATTATTATTATTGTTGTTGTTATTATTATTATTATTATTATTATTATTATTATTATTATTATTATTATTATTATTATTATTATATTATTATTATTATTATTATTATTATTATTATTATTATTATATTATTATTATTATTATTATTATTATTATTATTATTATTATTATTATTATTATTATTATTATTATTATTATTATTATTATTATTATTATTATTATTATTATTATTATTATTATTATTATTATTATTATTATTATTATTATTATTATTATTATTATTATTATTATTATTATTATTATTATTATTATTATTATTATTATTATTATTATTATTATTATTATTATTATTATTATTATTATTATTATTATTATTATTATTATTATTGTGGAAGACAGGGTCGTAGATACCTATCGTAGATCGCGTACACGCATGCGCGAAAGGACACGTCACCGGTCAGGCAATACACGATCCCGGGTCGCGAACGGCGTCACCCGTCATAGACGGCGTTGACCCGTCCCCGGAAGGTCAGCCACCGAAAGATGATCCCGCCGCATGACGAAGGGCATATGCCCACCGTCACTCTAGCTCTGGCTTAGCATCTCCTTGCTACATATAAGAAAGAAAGGTTATCAGTCGCGTTCGCTGTTGAGAACGATCGTCAAGGGACCTCAGCACCGCGACGCCCTCTCCGCTTCGACTTCAGCTCTGCGACGACCTCTCCGCTCCGACTACCGACCATCCGCGACGAGTACCAGACCTCCGGGACAACCCTCTCCACTTCGACTCCGGGACCCCGTGAGAGACCAGGTTCCATAGTGGTGACCACCGTCGGAACAACAAACCTATATAAACCCCCATATAAAGTTGTTGTCGGAAAAAAATAGAAACAGAACATGCCACGCTCAGGAGCTCGCTCAAAAAAGAGCCGCGGCAAAGCCCGCAAGGCATCGCCCTCTCCGGAGGAACCGACTCCCGCACTGGCGGGGAACTCTTTTGCGGCCCTCGCCCCCACCGACCAGGGCGGACCGGCCGTAGACGAGGAGGAGCAGCGGGACGCTGCAGATGAGGCTGGTGCGCCGAGCACGCCGCCTGTATCATCAGCCGTTGAGGAGGGCTCGAGCCTAGCAGAGGACATCCTTGCCGCACCAAGCGCCCTCCCGAGCCACGACCCCGTCCGCGTCGAGACCGCCGCGTTTCTTAAGAAATGCATGCTCGACGGCACCACGCCGCCGGCGTGGGTCTTGGAGATGGTGCTGCCGGACAGCCGGAAGTCTGTGAGTGGGCCTACCGACGAGAAGGTTGATGAGGTGAGAGAAGTACCACAGCCGCAGCAAAACCTCGACGTTGTTTTTGAACGCGTGCAACACTCCACGACTCTTGCTACGCCTATACAACAGCAGTCGAGTAGCTCTGACAGCAGCCGTACCTCTCACCCTGACCAATCTCAATCAGACCCCCCGACAGCACGTAACACCTCTGCTGTAGAAGCACTGCCCACAAACCCTCTGACAGCACGTAACACCTCTGCTGTAGAAGCACTGCCCACAAACCCCCTGACAGCACGTACAACCTCTGCTGTAGAAGCACCTCGCACAGCACGTATAACCTCTGCTGTAGCACCCCCGAGCCCAACCCACAACCACAACGAAGACCCAAAATTTTCGATAAAAAAATCGGATATGCCCGCTTCGCTCAAGTTGCATGGGTTGCCAACTGAAGATGTGCCCGAAATCATGGCGCTCTTTCACGCTCATATTCGCTTGCACGTCCCTGACGGCGCCTCGGACTCGGTTATCGATCGCCACGCCGTGAGATACCTGGCATACTTGGTAGCCGACCACGCAGCTAGCACCATGAACCAAATCCAGTGTGGTACGTTAGAGTGGCGCACAGACAAAGAGCTGGCCCAACTGAACACGGAAGCGGTAGACGTCAGAGCACCACGCAACTGGAAGGAGTGGGTGAATGCTTTCACAAATCTGTTTAGCCCCGTGAACCGCATCGTCCTCCTCGCTCGCACCGTCTCTACCCTAAAGCAAGGCAGTAGTGAATCCGTCGACTCTTACGGACTGCGTGTAACTCAAGCATAGCGCGCCTCCTAGCCGAAGCAAAACGAACCGCTCCTGTCAACGTCTCGCCATACCAACATGCATGGCAAACATCGCTCATGGCATCTTTCGAAGCCGGCCTAATTCCGCACGTACGTCTAGAACTCATTCGCGAAGACCCCTCTCTCACATACCAAGCCTCACGGACTCGCGCCAAGAAACATGAGACCAACGCCTTACGCGCGGCCCCCACCCCCTCCCCGACCACATATGCTTCGGCCGTCGCTGGCACATCTCCCGGACCCAACCGACAGCTAATAACGTCGATGGCAAAACTTGAGAAAGCCATCTCGTCCAACCTGACGGCGGCGCGAGGCCGAGAGCGAAGGGTGACCTTCGAACCAGCGACTTATGGCTCGACCGACAAGCGAGGCAGGTCGCCGGGTAGCGATGCGGGTAGGAGTAGGAAGCCGAAAGTAGCGTCGGGCGACGAATGCGACTACCCGATGTGCCGCCACCGAAACTCGCACTCGCGCCCAGACTGCAGGCTCGCCAAACTGCACGAGCGCGACGGCATCGTAGTCACCAAAAAACCGTGACGGGGCCCGCGCCGGTTACCTCAAACCGGTTCGGGGAGTAGGCAAACTAGGATCACCAAACCCGCGGTAGAAACGATAGCACGATCAGCTAGCGTAGCCGTGGCAAGTGCCGGTAGACCTAGTAGTAAGAGGAGGGATAAGTGTGGCCGAACAAAGAGCTCCACCCCTCTGGCGAGTACCCATGCGAAACAAGTACATGCAGACAACCAGTCGAATACTGTAACAGACTTAGAAAATAAGCAGCAGGTTCCGAGTGTTCTAGCAGTACCGCGTGGAGTTGGACCAGCCGTAGAAGCAGCAAGCAGAGTCGAGAAGAGTAGTCAACGTCGGAATGATACGTTTTCACCTTCCATGGTACCACAAGCGTTGTATGTTTCTGCTGCGTCCCGCAAATTAAATGAGAAAATTAAACATCATGTTTTATCATCATGCAACGCTAACCGGGAAACGCACTTTGATGCTTTCCACGCGTCTGCCATGAGTGGGTATCCCAGATATCCCACAGCTCTCAGCTCTACGTCAAAGCGCGTACGAGTAAACGCCAGAGTTAATGATTATCCGGCGCACAATGTCACGATTGACACCGCGACCGATGTACCATGCATATCTGTTCACTTTGTACAGACACACCCCACAATGAAAGACACTCAAATTTTTGCAGTGCCCCCGGGAGCGATCAACCTCAGCAGTGCTGATGGGTCGCCTCTCAAAATTTTAGGATATGTTCGCTTTCAACTTACGCTAGGAGATATTACCCTACCAGTCGAAGCGCTCGTATTGCCCTCTTTAGGGCCAGACATTATGCTACTCGATAACACCATCATGGGCGCCTTCGGAGGTGTCCTCGACTGGAGTACAGAGCAATTGTCATTCAAAACCTCTCAAGTGACGATCAAAGCATCTCATCGTAGAGTAGACTTTACAGCGCGCCCCGAGAACACTGCGACAGCTCAGTGCTCCGTGGTCACAGTTAACACTGATGTAGAGTCGGTGCCTGTCTTGTTGCGACACAAATGCTGCATCCCCCCCCGAGAGTGAGATGGCAGTACAAGTAGTGTCAGCGACAGCACCCACAGAAACCACTGCTGCACTCATTGAACCACTCATCGTCACGTTCGAAGACATCGAATCGTCCGCCGTACCTGAAGCTTTTCAAAATATGATAGTTGCTCGTACAGTGAGTCACTGGTCGGCCGCTGATAAAACAGCAGTAGTCCAGATCGCGAACCCGTCCCACCAATACGTATACTTGAAACGCAATACCTTACTAGGTCACATTGCGCCCGTATCGGTAGCCCTGAACAAAACGACCAGTGCAATTCAAACAGACAGCAAGACAACGGAATCCACGCGTAACGAGCTTCGCGCAGCACTTACTCGAGCATTTGATAAAACCACGTTTACACCTGCCGAATGCGAACAAGTACTGACTCTATGCACGAAATATCGCAGCGTTTTTTCCTTGTCGCCTCAAGAGCTAGGTAAATGTACCCTGGCCGAAGCAACGTTTCCTCTTGAACCAGGAACACGGCCTGTAAATAGAACCCCGTACCGTGCAAACCCTCGCGTACAGGAAACTATCGACAAGTGCGTGAACCAGATGGAACAAGAAGGAATCATTGAACAGCGCCCTAGTCCCTGGGGTTCCGCAGTAACTATTGTCGCAAAATCAGACGGCACTCCACGGTTCTGCGTAGATTACAGGTCGACCATAAATAAGAATCTGATCAAAAAATCGTGGCCTATGCCTAACTTAGAAAGCCACCTTGACACGGTCGGAGGAGCACGTTATATAACTGTGTGTGACGTACAAAATGCTTACCACCAAATACCAGTAGCAGAGAGCGAACAAGATAAAACTGCTTTTGTCACGCAGAACGGAAAGTGGGTTTTCAAACGCCTACCCTTCGGTATAGCTAACGCGCCGTTTCTGTTCTCGCGAATCATGTCACTAGCTTTTGCACATTTTGGTCCAAAAAGTGGGCTCTTGGTTTATATGGACGACTGTATATGTTGTTCATCTACCTGGACAGGCCACTTACAGCTACTCGAAAATATGTTCAAAGCCTTGCAAGCAGCCGGCCTCACCCTCAAACCATCGAAAGTACAGTTTGGCCCCCGAGAAGTTAAATACTTAGGACACATACTGACGGCCGACGGTATTCGGATCGGTGAGGATCGCGTAAAAGCTATAGTTGACTTGCCGACGCCTAAAACCATAAAGGAGTTGCGGTCAGTGCTAGGAATGGTTAACTTTGTACGCAAGTTTATACCTAACTTAGCCGGTATCTTAGCACCCCTGGTAGCCCTCACGAAAAAAGAGGCCGCCAAAGAAGTCGCTAAACGTTGGAGACCAGAACACGATCAGGCGTACGCAACAGTGAAACAATTACTCACTCAGGCGCCCGTACTTCAATTTCCCGATTTTTCTAAAGACTTTGCGATACACGTTGACGCTTCAGAAGCAGGTGCAGGTGCCTTCCTCGCCCAGCAGAAAGACGATGACCTCGTTATAATCGCATACTTTAGTCAACGCTTCAACAACAGCCAGCGCCACTACTCCGCTACGCTCAAAGAATGTTATGCTGTGGTCTTGGCCATCCAGCACTGGCGACCTTATTTATGGGGACGACATTTTGTGTGTGTAACAGATCACGCGGCCCTGCGATACCTATACTCAATGCAAGATACATCGAACATGTTAACACGCTGGGCAATAGCATTACAGTCTTTTGACTTCACCGTCCAACACAAACCAGGCAAACTGCACGTCGTACCGGACACGCTTTCACGAATGTTTGCGTTCGAGCACCAGCAAGAAGTAGCTGTGCCGTCCCTCGCGCCCATTTGCCGCAACGTACCAGATGATCCTAAGCTACAAACAGCTCGTGTCCCCCGACCATATCAGATCTCAGCCGACAAACTGGATAACCTAGAACCAGTACGCAGCGATAGAGAGCTATTTAGTGTGAAATCAGTATTCGTGAGCGCGACAAATGTTTTCATGTCCGTCGATCAAGAAAAACTCCGCTCAGCACAAAGAGTAGAGTACGGGCGGTACATCGATTACATACAGCACGCAGACGCACCATTACCCGAAAAAGAAACGAAAACAACCATGTCTTACTATTCAGTGCAGGACGGGCTGTTGTTTAAATCGTACCTTCCGGGATATCTTCGAAAACGAAGCACCTTCCGCGATCAACTCGTAGTACCGGAGGCCCTTGTTGGATTAATTCTGCACGCCTACCACGATCACGTTCTATCCGGAGGACACCTCGCATCTCGCCCGACTTATGAAAAAATCCGCCAGAAATATTGGTGGCCCACCATCAGCCGCGACGTACGAGAGTGGTGCGAAAAATGCCAAGCTTGTCAGCGACGAAAAACAGCACACAACAGACCCAAGCTCCCGACAGGCCATTTACCTGTCGAGCGGCCATTTCAACGAATATCGGTTGACTTAGTAGAGTACAAATCGGTATCAACTTCAGCCGCAGGGATCGAATGCAAATACGTTCTCTCCATGATGGACCACCTGACGAGGTTTGCGGTACTGCTGCCGGTACGTAATAAAACGGCCGAAACAGTAGCCAATGCCATAATCGAGAGAATAATCAGCATTTTCGGCCCACCAGAAACCTTGCATAGTGATCAAGGCCCCGAATTCGAGAATAAGGTGATATACCAGCTGCAACAAATACTCGGATACAAAAAGACCCGCACAACGCCGTACCGGCCGCAGGGTAATTCAGTGTCCGAACGGGTACACTCAACGATGCACAGCATGCTAGCAATGCACAGTGCAATCGATCAAAGCAACTGGGCCACTCTCTTACCGTTCGTACAGCTAGCGCACAACACTAGCTTTAGTGCAACGATGCATGAGACACCATTCTTCTTAATGTTCGGACGACAACCCCGACTCCCAGTCGATATAATCCTCGGTATTCCTCATGTAGGAAGAACAGCAGACACCGACGAACTCGCACAAAACACACGGGACAATTTGCAAATCGCCTTTGAGCTCGCACGCCGAAACTTAACCGAGCGTGCAGACAAGCAGGCAGAACAAAATAGCAAACTTAAACCGTACCCGGTGTTCAAACCTGGACAGGAAGTACTCGTGTACAGACCGTACCAGGATTCGGATGGGCCCAACCCAAAACTGCTATTACCATGGCGAGGACCGTATGTCGTCTGCTCACAATTATCACCAGTGGTGTATAGAGTACGACTAACGAACGACACCCGAGAAGTGTCAGTCCACCTAGCCCATATAAAGCCCTACCATCAACGGGAAACACCACCCGCACCTCAATTTGAGAAGCTGGCGGAATTGTTTTTAGGGAAGCCCATTCCCCTACCCGAGTTGGACCATCCAGACGCGGCTCAACCCAAAATTGAGTCCTACTTCGTAGACAGGGTAGTAGATCATAAAAGGGGACCCGGCAGACCAAGCCCCCACAACTACAAGTACCGCCTAAGACTCCGAGGTTACGGCCCTGAATCCGACCTCGAGTATCGCGCGGACGAAATACCCCAATGTCACGAATTGATCGCCGCATACCGAGCCCAAAAGGGTTTGCAACTCGCGATAACCTCGCCTTCTTCGCCCCCCCTCCCTTCTCTCGGGAAACGGAAGCGTATAGTAGGCAGGGACGAGCACGAACTGAGACAGCGCAAAATAGATTCTCAGATGCTCCGCGGCGTAACCGAATAACGAACAAGCTGGCTAACACAGTTGACTCAGCTGTAAGCACAAGAGTCAACAACGGTGATGAGAGTAGCACCAGCAGGCATGGCAGTACACACTCGTGTCGACCATGATCTGACGGGCACTCTACCCGGCATTCCGGTGGGAATAGCCGGGGGCAAGGAGACGTTAAGAAAATTGTTGTACCCAACGGAGAGAGGCTGTAAGAAGCGTGACAATTCACGCCCGTGCCCGGCACTCCGTTCCAAACGGGACAAAACAGCAATACCACCGTCTAGCCACAAACAAAATTGTTCGAACACTAAACACACAGGGGAAAGGAGCTTCACGCGACTCCACCCCGCCTAAAACGAAGTCACACGTTGATGCACCTAGATCAACTGAGCTGACTCCGAGTGAAAATATCTAGGCGGACCCGCCCACAAAAGAGAAATCACTAAACAACTTCGCTGCCCGTGGTTCCCAGAACAGCAACCACGAGGGGCGCACCAGTACGTGTGGCCACACGGAATACGTGCGTTGAGATAATATTTGGAAACCCCATACAACTCCAGTACACGCTGTCAGCATGCAAGCTCGAAAATGTAAACATCTTCGCTGGCCCGGTGTTTCACACCCGTGTTTGCTAAACACGTCAGTTATAAGGAGTGGATGCACGCATATAACAGCTGCTGTGTCTCGATCCGATAAATCGACACCCCGTTTCCTAAAATTGTCATCCTCCCGATGACCGCTACAAAACCATCCTTAGCTAAGATGGGCTTGCAGCGAATACAGAGGGGGGTGATGTGGAAGACAGGGTCGTAGATACCTATCGTAGATCGCGTACACGCATGCGCGAAAGGACACGTCACCGGTCAGGCAATACACGATCCCGGGTCGCGAACGGCGTCACCCGTCATAGACGGCGTTGACCCGTCCCCGGAAGGTCAGCCACCGAAAGATGATCCCGCCGCATGACGAAGGGCATATGCCCACCGTCACTCTAGCTCTGGCTTAGCATCTCCTTGCTACATATAAGAAAGAAAGGTTATCAGTCGCGTTCGCTGTTGAGAACGATCGTCAAGGGACCTCAGCACCGCGACGCCCTCTCCGCTTCGACTTCAGCTCTGCGACGACCTCTCCGCTCCGACTACCGACCATCCGCGACGAGTACCAGACCTCCGGGACAACCCTCTCCACTTCGACTCCGGGACCCCGTGAGAGACCAGGTTCCATATTATTATTATTATTATTATTATTATTATTATTATTATTATTATTATTATTATTATTATTATTATTATTATTATTATTATTATTATTATTATTATTATTATTATTATTATTATTATTATTATTATTATTATTTATTATTATGGGTCACAGGTACACTTTCTACCGTTACGTAGACAGATCTTCTCGTGAATATTATTATTATTATTATTATTATTATTATTATTATTGTTATTATTATTATTATTGTTATTATTATTATTATTATTATTATTATTATTATTATTATTATTATTATTATTATTATTATTATGGGTCACAGGTACACTTTCTACCGTTACGTAGACAGATCTTCTCGTGAAGATTTGTATGAACGGTAGCCGTTCCAGAGGTATTGAATATCGTGTCTTGTTGTACTAAAAGTGGTCGTGGAGTCTCCGTAGATTCTGATGACAGAGAGGCGGGTAATTACGTCTCCCGCTGACAAGTAATCTCTGTCGACTCTCTGTTTTGCCTGCGAAGCACCTTTCGTTGCCTCAAGGCACTTCTATCGTTACCGTCGCTTGGTTCGCCGTCGAACCTTGCTCCAACCTGGCGTGTCCTTCACGCTACGAAGAACAAGAAGAGAAGTGGTTGCAAGTTGCGAGTCGAACCTGGGATACCCCAATCCCTCATTATTATTATTATTATTATTATTATTATTATTATTATTATTATTATTATTATTATTATTATTATTATTATTATTATTATTATTATTATTATTATTATTATTGTTGTTGTTGTTGTTGTTGTTGTTGTTGTTGTTGTTGTTGTTGTTGTTGTTGTTGTTGTTGTTGTTGTTGTTGTTGTTGTTGTTGTTGTTGTTGTTGTTGTTGTTGTTGTTGTTGTTGTTGTTGTTGTTGTTGTTGTTGTTGTTGTTGTTGTTGTTGTTGTTGTTGTTGTTGTTGTTGTTGTTGTTGTTGTTGTTGTTGTTGTTGTTGTTGTTGTTGTTGTTGTTGTTGTTGTTGTTGTTGTTGTTGTTGTTGTTGTTGTTGTTGTTGTTGTTGTTGTTGTTGTTGTTGTTGTTGTTGTTGTTGTTGTTGTTGTTGTTGTTGTTGTTGTTGTTGTTGTTGTTGTTGTTGTTGTTGTTGTTATTATTGTTGTTGTTGTTGTTGTTGTTGTTGTTGTTGTTGTTGTTGTTGTTGTTGTTGTTGTTGTTGTTGTTGTTGTTATTATTATTATTATTATTTTTATTTTTGCCCTCCGACAATGTAGCGTAGATGCCTTTTCGATATAAATCGAATATCCTTCCTTACAGCAGCAGCACCTAATATGAAGTCGAATGATCGCACCATAATGCAGTGGTATCTTCCGCCAACCATTCACCCATTTCCTTTCCCCACATCTTCTCCTCCTACCTTTTATCTACTATTTCCTTTCCCTATATGTACCTGGTATGTTATAGCTGAGAGTCTACCTTAATCCTCCTCAACATTGCCACCCCAGGCCAGTGGCCTTAGTCCTCCCGATTCTTCCTCCCTTCCCCTCGCGGCCTGACGATCCCTCAGAGATAGTCTATATCGGTGAACTCTGCGCGAAATCGCGACCTGAGTGGTCACAGAAATAATTTGGAATAGTCGCTCCTTGCACACGCCGTTCCGCGCTAGGGACGATGCGTCCGTCCCTCCAACGATGCTTGCCGCTACCTGATCTATCAGGTCGCTGCCTTCTTTACCGAGGCGCCCAAAGCTTTCCACCGCGAGGGTAGCGAGTTTGTAGCCGCGTTCGTCGAAGGACACCTGTCCCGGGCGAGCGTAGTGGTTGCGCTTGCGCGCCTCGGAGGTGGAAGTCGCTGATCCGTTTCGATCCGCGCTTCCTGCCCGTATGTGGACCCCTGCTTGTGGGTCCGCATACGTCACGTCGAGGAGTATCGACTTGTCGCGATACTCCGGTGCCGTAGCATCTCTTAGTCCACCTGCCTCAATCACGATGTCCATTCGCAAATCCCTGTCTGCGTGAAACGGGGCTCCGCTTTTCACCTGGTGGCGGACGGACATGCTCTTAAGGGTGCGGGAGAGCGCGTGCACGAGGGGTTGGTGCTGGTTCACTTGCGCGCCCGCTCGATGACACAATCGCGCATGCCGCGTATTAACCCCCGCTTCACCGCAGCATGGGCATCTCGTCGCGAGGAACTCTTCTATCCCCAGAAATCTCTTCCCCGCAGTCACGAACTCTGATGCAGGGATGGTTCTAGCTGAGTCTACAGGTCTCGCCCTTAGGAAGGCGGTAGCCCCTGATCCCGATTGACTCCGTTGCCGGGCCCTGGCCAAGTCTCGTGTCTCCTTCTCGCCTTGAGATTCGCTTGTGTCTCGCTGGGGCCTCGTCTCGGGGAGCTGGTCCAGCGAAGAGACGTACCTCTCATAACGTACTCGGTTTGCCAGTTTACCCAGTCTATGCTGCGCTTTGCTGGAGCTGATAGTTTCGGCGTCGTGTGCAGGCAACACGTCTGCAATTGATTGCCCTGAGGCACCTTGCTCTCCTGCTCGGAATGCTCTGTCTCGCCAGCTTTCCGGCACGATGTTCGCCATGGCCTCCTCTGAAACCCCATGCACATCGCGCAGGTCCCTGATGCTGTTCCAGATGCGTCGCACGAGGTCAGAATCGGGCAGCTCCCTCCGGACTTTGTTCCCTATTGCGCCGGATAGATCAGCAAGCACCTCTGGCACCGTCACCACCAAGCTCCCAACGGATGCTGACATCCTCCGGGCTTCAGCCGACGACAGCCCAAACCCTCCGGCCCCCGTGGACAGGCTCGCCTGCGCCTGTTGATGGGGTTGCAGGGTCAACATGTTTGTCGGGCACCCGCCCACGAAGAACGATGATTCTTCTGCTGCCCCCGGGAGATCGAGCAATTTCTCCAGCATCCACAAGGCGTTGCCATCTGCTTTTTTGCATGCAGCCAGCGATAGTTCTGGGTCCATCACGCGTTCAAGGTAGGAGGTCCGTTGAACCATGGAGCCGGTGGCAATCAGGTTGGCTGATTGCTTGTCCGGCATGCGCGACAACATCCGCGCAAGTTGCTCCGCTCCCCCGTTTCGGAATATCTCCATTGCGCTCTCCCTCACAAAACATCCCGATGAAAGCGTGAAACGATGTTTCCAACAACCAAAAAAATACAGAATACTATATGTACCTGTCCCTGTTCCCCTGGCCCTGCCCCCTCCAGCCACAAGAAGGGCCGAATCCTCCCCCCCTATATACACTTCATCACCGAAAGAAGCACCGAACCACTATTATTATTGAATCTACAAACCGATCACAATATTATATTAACAGTAGGAGTTGGGATATTGCCGGTAGATTGATGTACTCTTCTTCTAACCTACCCAAAACCAAGAAAAGTACAGGGAGGGGGGGCGGCTCCCTGACGCGAGTTTCGATAGAGGGTGCTCCGCTTTTCCCCCGAGGCTCCTCAATTTGGGAGCTTATAAGACCTTTCCCCCCCAAAAAAAACTGTTTTTTTCGGGAAAAAAAATCAATACTGCTCTACTACACCGGAGAAAAAAACCCACATGGCCTAGGTACACAACAAAAACCACGCCCAAGAAATGTCCTATTATTAGTTGTTTTTTGTCCCGACGATAGTATTAGTAGGTTAAGGAGCCCCGTCAGTCAGAAACCATTTTCGCCAAAAAAAGGTATACCTCTATCGTATCACGATTTTGGGTTAAGGAGCCCCGTCATTCAGAAACCATTTTCGCTAAAAAAAGGTATACCTCTATGGAAGCACGCGTCTCCCGCCAGTAATAGCGCCCGTTGAATAGTGCCTATATTGCGGGGATAGTATAGTGTCGGTCGGTGAACTCGCTTGGCGCGTCCGAAATTTGTCTACTGTTTGTATGGTAGCGTCAGTATCGTCGTGGCTGTTACACCCCAATGGTGCCGGGTGTCCGGTGTTAGAAGGCTTAGTTTGGGTAAGCTATTGGTTAACCTTTTGCAAGTGGTCAAACGGATTAATACCCCACTAATACCTTAACAAATGGCGTCGTCGACAGACCATGGGTTTTTCGGGTCGTGGGTTCGATCCCCACCATCCACCATAATAAACTTTTTCAGACTTTTCCCATTGTGTCGAACTTGAAAAATTATCTCCCCGGTGTACCCAGGGAATGAAACGGCTTGGGTAGTGACAGGTCCGCCCGAATATCCGGCCGACCTGCTATCCCGCCGTTTCAAGGGGGGGGAATGTTATAAGGCTTAGTTTGGGTAGGCTATTGGTTAACCTTTTGCAAGTGGTCAAACGGACTAATACCCCACTAATACCTTAACAAATGGCGTCGTCGGCATTTTGTTGGCTATTTTAATAGCGCGTACCGCGCTACTATAGAAGGAGGTAGCACCACTCGCTCCCTTTGTAGTAGAGGGCGTCTGGCGTGTGGGTTTTGGCTTTCCTGGTACTCACTAAACTCTCAGCCACAGGTGCATCCTTGCACTTTGTTTGCACTAGTATTGTTATTACATGTGGTGGAGAGTGCCCGAGGGGTAGACACAACGCTGCCCCCCCTACTTCTTCTGATCTCTCGACCTTGACCGGCGAGCGAGGTAAACGGCGACGAGAAGTAGCAGATCACACGGATACGGTAGGAGCGGTGCCCTCATCTTCAAAACCGAGTTTTGGCCACTCGCACTGAGCGGCTTTGTATCTCAGACTCCAATGCTACGATAGAGTCTTTTTTTTGGGGGGGGGGAGAGGGGCTTTTTTTGCGGTGGGCCGGAGTCACTCGCGCGAATGAACCCCCGTTCCTTCGCGGTCTTAAGCAGCTTGTGGGCGCCTTTTTTGTATTTCGCAACATGAATCCGCAACGCACAATATACTAGTCAGCCACGCTGCGCCAAGCAAGCATATATATCGTGAACTAAAAATGGTTTCCTCAGTCAGTGAGGTACTACAGAGTCATTCGTGCGTGCGACGGGCTTAGACCCGGTAGTGGAAACTGGGAAGTGGAAACTGGGGGTATCCCCCTACCGCTGCCTTGGTCCTCACTCAAGAACGGACGAGTCATCCCACGGTAAGGGTTGCAGTTGTCGGAGTAATTAATAATCAATAATGTCCGCTGCCTTGGTCCTCACTCAATAACGGGTAGGGGTTGCAGTTGTCGGATTAATTAATAATCAATGATGTCCGCTGCCTTGGTCCTCACTCAAGAACGGACGAGTCATCCCGCGGTAGGGGTTGCAGTTGTCGTATTAATTTATAATCAATAATGTCCGCTGCCTTGGTCCTCACTCAAGAACGGACGAGTCATCCCACGGTAGGGGTTGCAGTAGTCGTATTAACTAATAGTGTACCTGTCCGATTGAGCTCTTCGAGTGAGGAACCTACCGGTAAGTCATTGGTCAAGTAACTACACGAGTGCATGTTGTTCTAGGGCTAAGGCATAGAAGCTTGGTCGGGCTGTGTGAACGAATGCCTTCGAAGTCATTCTTCAGGTGAGATATTGAGAGCTCCTCATGTGAGGGACCATAGGGACTGATGCTGCACCCTAACCGTGACATGGCTCGGACGCTACTTGTTGTGTTGGCGCAGCGCAACCCCATGGTGGTGCATATGTCGCCGAAACGAATGCCGCAAAAACTTAGAAATAATAATTAGGGTACAGTGGCACACGCGACCCTAACTAAGCCCCTTCAAAAGGAGACCCCTCAGAGTGAACCCCACCCCTATACCGTAGACTCGACCAGCAAACCTCGCGATCTCCTAATAGGCTCAAGTTTTTGCCGTGGACCCGGAGGCGAGAGAGCCAGCCCACGGCTGCCTTTGTGAGTTCAACACAAGAGAGCCGGTGACCTACTACTACTACTATTACTACTGTATTGATATACGAAGTAATATACTGTGGGGTTCATGCCGTGTTGTTGTTGTTGTTGTTGTTGTTGATGTTGTTGTTATTGATGATGATGATCTCGAATTAGAGCATTGCCTTAATCCAGCCCGCTCTCACGACGCGTGTACCGTATGTCTTGTTGTACGCTAATGATTTATTCTGTTGCCGGCCCTTGATTCCGAATAACGTTGCGGCGGAATGACAATAAACTAGGCAACTTGCGCCTCTATATCTTTGGGATTGGACCTGGTGCCCGCTGAGATATTGCTTGCTTTTTTGTGGACATGACGTGTGCGACGAAACATTTTACTGCTGCCGCTGTACGGGCACACTGGCTTCCAGGTACGGTATGCTACACGCGGGGAAAATCAAGCAAAAAATCCACGATACGATGACATATGCAACTGACAGGGGTGGTTTCACGCGATATGCCTACTGTTTTATACCAGGTAGTTACCAATGGGAGTCCCAGCTTCGCCAAGCTACGTATAGAGGGGGGGGAGCGAGGGGGGGAGGGGGGCGGGACGGGGGGAGGAGGGGGCGGGCGGAGAGGAGGCGCACTCGCTTGTTGCTTTTGCTTCAGTCATTTGAACCGCGAATCCCTTTTGACACGGAGCACCGCTCCTACTCTTAAAAGAGACATCTCCAACATTTAGGCGCTCATCGCGTTTCTTCAAACGTATCCGTATTACATACCAGGCATAGCGTTTTGCTTAATCTTATCCTCTTTGTGTGTGTGTGGGGGGGGCATTTCCGCTACCAGATACGCGCTAGTATCCGGAAAATGGCATTAGGCGTCCGGCGGCTTCTTACTTCTACCTCCTCCTCCTAATTTCCACCGGAGTAACAAGCGCGCAGACAAATCAACCAACTAACCCCAACAAAGCTCAGTCCGGTGCAGTCCAGCGCAGTATTCCACAGCCTCCAGCCATCACAGCGGCGCTCGATGCACCTAGCTAACCCTCCAACGATAATCATCACGAAAACAAAGGGGAATAAGGTTCCTGTGACATCGGTGTTGTCGGCAAACAAAACAAAAGCAAGTAGAACATAAAGTCGAAGCAAAAAAAATAATGCCCAAGCCCAACCAACCAACCAGCCAACCAACCAACCAAGGAAGCCAATCAAGCATCTACCAGCATGCGATATTCGTGGTAGCTCCTGTTAACGTTTTGACCAAAATGTTCAGCAATGATGACAGCTGCATTCATTTCTCGTGTTGTCGGCGGCCCTTAAAACAACAAGAAAATACTTTGAAAAAAAACGAAAAGTCAGTCCGGGTTTGAGCCATCCCACGCTATGGGGAGGGGGGGCGCAGCAGATTCTAAAAAATTTCTGAGCTCCTATAATAACGCGAAGAGGAGCTCGAAACCTCGCTCGAAACACGACCTCTCGAAGGCATTCCTTTGCGCAACCCGACTAAGCCTCTCTTTATGCCCTACCTAGTCCTCTCGAAAGCAATTATTTTACCGGCGGGAACATATTTTTAGACTAAGACCGGTACTTCCACATTTGAGGAGCTCAACCGGTAAAAGGTATACCTTTTTTTTGGCTCAAAACGTGCAAACTCTACCGTGGAATGACTCCCCCCCCCTCTTCTCTTCTCTTCCAGGTAAAGGGTATACCTTTTTTTGGCTCAAAACGTGCAAACCCTACCGTGGAATGACTCGTCCCTCCCCCCCCCCCCCCCCCCCCCTTATTCTCTTCTCTTCTTGCTCGTCCCGCTTCTCCTCCTCCTTGTCCGCAGACGCGTGCTACGGCGCCAGAGGTAGCATTTTTTTGGCTTTTTTTTTCTGAATGACGGGGCTCCTTAACCCAAAATCGTCGGAAAAAAGTAAATAATAGGCCATTTTTTTTTGGGGGGGGTTTTTGCATGATTTTCTCGTTGTTGTTTGTTGTACCTGGACCATGGGATTTTTTCATCCCGTATAGACTATATGTAGCAGTTGTGTGTGTCTGTGTTTTTTTGTTTTTTTTTTCTCTCCCCAACAAATCAGTTTTCTGGAGAGGTCTTAAGCTCCCATATTAAGGAACCCTCCGAACAAAAGCTGGTGCACCTCTGTGGTAGCACGCGCATCCGCAGCACCTCTCAGCGAAAGAAACGTGCAACTTATTTTTTCCCTCCGCCCATCATCAAGAATCGTCGAATACGCAAACAACCATGTGCGCGCACAAAGCCAAGGAAACAAGTTCTCGCGACGCCCCCCCCCGCCCCCTCCTTTCTGATGCCGGTCCCTGCCGTTCTTTCTATACCAGAAACAATCGCACACGAGTGCGGCACCTCTGACTTTGTACTTACCTGGTACTACTTACTGAAAAAATAAATGCCACACTCTAAAAAATACCAAGCAAAATTTACCCCGTAATCGTCTGTGGTGTTAACCCCTTTAGAGCCCCCGAACCCCTCCCTGTACTAAATCCAAATAATTTTGTCCCCAAAAACGGTTTCCAGTTGTGAAGGGGTTAAATAAGACTGCGGCTATACACGCAACCGAAAATAAATGGGGTTTCCGTTGGAGAGGCGATGATATCCCTTCGGGCACTTCAAGGGGGGGGGGGGGGTTCAAAAAAGTTATTTTTGTTTTTGAATTATTTTCCTGTTGTGTACCTCGAGGCCATGCGATTTTTTTCATCCGGCAGCATTTTTTCTTCCCTCCTCCGAAGACCAAGACTACTTACTGTATTGCAGTATCATACTCTACCATGCTCTTATCATACTCTTATCATACTCTATCATACTCCATCCTACTCAATCATACTCCATGATACTCTTATCATACTCCATCATTCTCCATCCTACCCTATCATACTCTATCATACTCTATCCTACTCCATCATACTCCATCCTACTCTATCATACTCTATCATACTTCTGTCCTACTCTATCACACTATATCCTACTCTATCATACCCTCATGTTCACTACCGCCGGATTTTTCGCCATCATACTCGCACGGGTGACTCTGAATGTGCCTCGCCGACAAACCTGCTTCTTCTGGAAAATACCTTTGCCGCAGAGTTTAGCTTAACTATTACTCAGTAATTATTACCGTTCCACTACGGATTCATATCGCCAAATCGTAACAGCACGAGAAAGCTTAAGCCCTTCAAAGGAGCAGGGGGCGGGGGGGGGGGGGGGGGGGGGGCACTCGCGCGAGTGACACGCTGCGAAATCACCCCCCCCAAAAGTGACCTCGCCCTATCGTAGCCTTGGTTCAAAACAGCTTTTTTTGGGAGAGGTCTTAAACAGTCGTTCTACGGTAGCCGCCCCAACTTTTGTTGAATGAAATCGCCGGTTTCAAAACCCGGTGTCCCTCGAGAGACACCCCGACGTCATCGACCGATAGACCTTTGCGCACCGCCACAAAAAAAATTTGCGTAGACACTTTTCTATCAATGGCGTCCTTCCTTGTGTCGAGCAGCCCTGAAACGTTCGTTAAAGAAAATCGCTTGTTTTTTTTTTGGGGGGGGGTGTTAAGATACGGCCTCGAAAGGCCTGTAGGTATCCGAATTTGAGATCATTTGGATGGGTTTCGTATGATAAGGTTGGCGGTTTATATTCGGGGAAGTTAGGAATTAGATCGGAGGCACGTGCCTCCGATCTCAGAAGCTATCCCGGGCTCTGGTGGAAACGAATAAAGCTACATCTCTACGAAGGAACGAAAGTGAGTACTCTCCGAAGACCTGCTCAATTGGCAGACCTGCAGGGGGCACTCTGTGTCCCCCACCTTTAATTTCACATGTGGCGTCGTCGGCAGGACACGAACCTGCGCGTGAAATCACAATGGGTTTCCAATTCCAGCTCTCGCCAGCCCCGGGGGAGCGCCACCAGCTGCCCCCCCCCGCGCTCGACAGGGCACCACCGCCGCCACCTGGGCTCTCCGCGCTCGACAGAGCGCCACCCCCAGAGCTCCCGGGACCGGGGCGCCCATGCCGCCCCCTTGGACTTGGCATACGCGGCGGCGCGGGCCCAGCGGGCGCTCGACGACGCCAACCAGACGATAGCACGCCGACGTCAGTTTGACGAAGATATCGAGCAGGCGAAGACCGCTGCGCGGGAGTCGTCAGTTGCGTCGGCTGCTGCGGGAGCTACCGCGGCCCCCTTGCCTTCGTCGCTCCCGCAGGGTGTCGCATCCCAGCGACCACGACCCGGGAACGACGCCTTCTTCAAGGGCATCGTCGCGTGCATGGCGTCTGCACCGCGGGTAGACTTCTCCTCAGCGTTGGCGAACCGCGGTGGTGGAACCGGCCTACGCCCACCTCCCGTCAGAGAGGCCGGCGTCGCGGCAAGCGGACGTCCTCAATGGAAAATGGACACAGGTGGATATGAAACATTAGACTAAACAAAGAACATCCGATCGTCCAACTATATTTGCTATGGCTCAAGAATTCTGGATTAATTTGTCACGTGTAGACCTCTTCCATGTTGTGCAAAATAACACTAACTACAAGTCTCACAAGCGGCCCCCGGCTGCGTGACGGTGGCGTCTCAAACTCCCCACCAAGTTGCATACTTTTGGAATGTGTAACGGCATGCCTTCTTCTGATTTCAGTGGAGTTTCGCGTACTTATGCCGACCGCTACGCGGAGTGAGCGTGTTTTGTCTCCGGGAACGGCTGTGGTGTTGGAGGTGGTTCGGGTGGCGGCAAATGAGCAATTTCCGGCTCTCTTGCCTGCGTTGTACCCTGGTTCGAAGGCAACAAACCCGCGGCCATACGCCTCGTTGGATGCTATGTGGCGGGCTTTTAGTGACTAATAAGACACCTGCCGTCAACGGCGAAACATTTTTTTCTCTCCCTGTTTCTTCGACGGGAGCGCGGTCATGCGCCCTGTCGGGGCCCCGGCCCGCAGATCATGGGCGCGGCCAGGGCCGAGTGCCGTCCCAGTCGCTTTCGTGGCAGACGGGATCGAGCCATCATTCAACTGTCATGCCCATCGATGATTCATCTGACCCTTGGCTTGACCACACATCGAACTGCTGGCCACTAGAAGGGCATCATTATGCATAAGGTTTCGCCGTTAAGGCCTCGTTTAAGACAGACGACCCTCCCCTTTGGAGCGGCCTCCTCTCACCTCGCGCTGATGCCCTCCGAGAAAACCGGGGGCTTTGCTCAACTGCCACGAAGACAACCATTCCGTCAAGCATTGTAGGCATCCTTTCATTACTGCGAGTGGCTGCTTGAACCCTGAACTAGGCCAACTTGACGAGGATGACGCAAACCGACGTTGACAAACACGCATGGTCTGCCTCCGCCGAGACGACAAATCTTCTCGCCCGAACAACCACACGAAAAATCGTCGCCATCTTTCAGGATGAGGGCCAGGTAAACTGTCACAACGATACCACATACACGTCGGATCACCATGTGGGTATCCAGCGCTCGCCCGCCTCTTCTGCCCCCGCTCCTGCTCCTCGAATGCGTTTTGGCGCCGCCCACGACCCGGGCGAAAATAAATTTGCGCGCCAACCTGGCACATTCCGTAACGGCAATCGACACTTCGACGGCGGTACGGCACCGTCGACAACACTGTCGGGGGGCACTTATTTTGGTTTCAGAAGATGCTCGTGTTCTGTTGCTAGCCTGTCCAGTAACGCAGCACAGATTGCCTCTGTCAAGAGCCCACGGGCTCCTACGCCGTCTGCGGACGATTCTCACGGCGTAGTACCGGCGGCGGAAACTAGCGCTTCAAGCGTGGTTTCCTCCAGCCAGGTAATTTTTTTTCTTTTCTTTCTTTTTCGACGGCGAGAACGCGCGCTTTCAGCGACGTTCCCCTCGGTCATGGTCTGAGTTTGGCAACGGGAACCGCGCTTCCGGCGCCGTACCCCTCAGCCGCGGCATAAACTCAGCAATGGGGTACGCGCTCCAAAAGCCGCCCCCATCAACCATGGCACGGGAGCCTGCGCTTTGCGCGATCCCCCCCCAGGCACGCGCCGCGCAACAATATAGCTGCGGCGACGGCGCGTCGCCTTTTTACGCGTATGTGTTCATCCCCCCCTCTCCCTGACCAGGGGGGGGCGGTCGGTTTGAGGTGTGGGACGGTCGACCCTCGAAACGCTTTTTCTGACCACGAGGTGGCGGTCGATTTGAGGTGTGGGAAGGCCAACACTAAAACACCGAGATCTTTTGCGAGGCTCGATCCGGTGTTTGCTCGCGATAACAGCGGGCGCTCTGTCCTTTTTTCCATCAAGGAGGAGTCGACAAGATTAGCTACCTCGTCTCCCTTCTCCAAGAGACATAACGGAAGAGAGCCTCCTCGGGTAAAAATATTATTGCCTTGCCCGAGCCCCGCTCCAGAAGACGCCCACAGGGTTTACGGACCCTGCTTCGTCTTTTAACACGCTAACCCACGTGTTCCAGGCTACGTCTGCCCCAGTGGCACAGGAAGAAGATCCGACACTGCGCGACGGGCCAGTGGTGACTCCACGGCCTCCAGCCTGATCAGCTGGACGCTATTCCCGTAAATTTACGGAAGAATCGCGCCTCTCGTCAAGCAGAAACAGCTCAGAGCCCCTGCCCCTTCGGGCGCAGTTAGAGCAGTTTTCTTGCGATTATACGCCAAAAAGCGAAGAGGCCACGACGCGAGAAACCGTGGGTTCGGACTCGCGTCGTGCTCCCGAGGCCTGGTGTTCCTGAAGGGGACACTACAGGCCCAGAGAGCCGAGGACTGGTGTTCCCAGACGGGGACATTGCAGACCCAAATGCCGAACGAGGCTACCGACGGGTTGGCACCGTCGGTGTTGGACTCGTTTTCGGGTGCAATGAGGGCGGCTTCTTATGAGTTTCCGCCAGCGAGTGAGGAGGACCCGAGGCGAGAAACCCCAGGTTCGGACTCGCATGTTGCTCCCGAGGCCTGGTGCTCCCGCAAGGGGACATTACAGGCCCAAGTAGCCGGGGACTGGTGTTCCCCAAAGGGGACATTGCAGACCCACAAATGTCCAACGAGGCTACCGACGGGTTGACACCGTCGTTTTTTGCCATTTTTCGGGCGCAGTTAGAGCGTATTCTCGCGCTTTTCCGCCAACGAACGAAGAAAGACCCGAGGCGAGATACCACGGGTTCGGATTCGCGTCGTGCTCCCGAGGCCTGGTGTTCCCGGACGGGGACATTGCAGCCCAAATTTCAACACGGATTTTGACCCTTCTCTCGAATACTCCACAGCCAAAGTGGTGTTATTCTGGCAGCCCCCATCCTATTTTCCATCGTGGTCCCCTTCGTCGTTTGCCGTGGACGACGTACCATATTCTTGCGCGGAGCAGTACATGATGGCCGAAAAGACCAAATTTTTGCAAGAGCATCGAGCAGTGGGGCTCATTATGTCGTCGCCTCGTCCAAGCGTACGCAAACGCATCGGTCGAGGCGTGCGCAACTTTGACTCCGCTGTTGGGGACAGGGAGAAGCCAAACGCCGTGTCGCCTGGCACCTACGCCAAATTCACGCAGAATCCAGCCATAAAAAAAATCACCTTTTGAGCTCTGACAACAATCTTCTGGCTGAATCCAGCCCTCTGAACCCAGTGTGGGGCATTGGCCTCCGGGCGGATGGTCCCAGGGCCAACAACCCATGCCAGGGGAGAGGAAAAACTTGCTCGGTGAGGCACTTTCTGCCGTTCGCGCTGCTATTTGCGACAATGAGACCGAGTCGGCGCACCCGGCCTCCCCTAGTCGGTTCCGCACCTGCACTGCGAGTGCAAGAACCAAGAAATCTCGTCCGCGCCGCAACCGGACCGTTAACAGCGGCCAGCGCTCGCAAAGCTTCCCCTTCGGCGTTTCCGACCTATTTCTCGGGCGCGTTGGCCAATGAAAAGCCGTGAAGTTGTGGAGATAGCTTCTAGCGTCGGCCCTGACCTTGCGATGTCAGAACACTACCCCTGTTTCGTCGAGGGTACTGTGACGCTGGACGACGTTTTGTTCACTGTGAAAATCGCGTATATCAGTCGAGCAACGCTCGCTCGGAGAGGCACTGGACTCCTAAAGATTTGGGGACCGGCAGCATTGCTTGGGTTCCCAAACGCCTCCGAGGATACTGAGGGGAACAAAGTTCCGCATATCCTCCGGCCACAAGACATAGGAGAGCATTGGCAAAGTGGGGACCCTCAATGCACGAGTCCAGCGGTAGCTTGAGTTCGTCACCGTGTTCGATTGCACACTCGAGTACCGCAAAGGCAGCGCCAAGGGCATCGCCGATTTTTCCGGCCCGTTTTCCAGAGCCGCTACGGAGTACGACCGCAGTGGTTTGAAAAAAAAAATTCAAGCTCGTGGGGTTAACAAGCCCCAACCCCGTTGGAAATAGCGGTATCTACCTCCTACGGACCCGCGGGCTGCGCGCTCCCTCCTCTCCGATCCCAGGAGTCGGTTCGGGTGGACTCGCGCCCCTCGCCAAAAGCACTGTCTTGGGTGGGCTCGTGCCCCACACCGAAAGCACTGCTTTGGGTGGACTCGAACCCCTCGCCGAAAGCACTGTCTTGGGTGGGCTCGTGCCCCGCACTGAACATGCTGCCTTGGGTGGGCTCCCTCTCACCTCTACCGCGTTTCACGATTTTCGCACACACGAGCCACGTATAAGGATTGACGGCCTTTCTGCTTCCCCGGGGAGATTCGTCGCTCGTGTTTCTGCCTCCGTCGCCACTACCGAAGGTTGTACCGGCCGCGGGTCGATTTCACCTGCCGCCGACACTGTCTTCGCTTCGGTTTTTGCCATACCCATCGAGGGCGGCACGGGCTCCGCAGAAGCCCTGACTGCAGCGACGCCCATCGCACAGCCGACTTATCTATCCCGGAGTTCTTTACAGGAGACGGCCCCCGCCGCGACCACCGGTTCGACTGTGTCCGTCTCCGCCATGCTTGGCACTCCAGCCCCTCCGTCGTCGATGACGTGCCGACTAACAGCGACAACAACAGGAAATGCACCCCCGCTGTAGATTATGGATTCGGGCTGGGCGGGGCCCCTCGGCCATCTTCCAGACGAGGTACAACCCCGCCGCGAGTCCCACGGCCGCGGCCGACCCCGTCGACTGCCGCGACCCCTGCTCTTGCCGACTCGCCGGTCCGCACGGTGCCACTACCGTCCGACCGCGACCACGCAGAGCCTACACGGGAACTCCTCTCTTACGGCTCACGCCTTCTCCTGGTGACACGCCGACTACATATACAAGGTCGGACGCCCTCGGCGACGCTGCTGAGTTGCGGTTCGCGGATTCCGTCACGCGTTATTCACATGCCGATTGGAAGCGCGAACAACACGCAGAGCCGATGTGCCACGCCACGATACGTTACATCTCTATCGGCCGGCCGTCGGCCCTGCCACCCGACTTCTTGGCATGCTACCCCTCGGCCAACCGTCCCTCCCTCTCAGACATCCAGGAGCTGGCGGGTGAGGGTCTCCATCGAGTTTTGGGGCGGTTCTTTCCATTTTTTTTTCTTTTCTGTCCTGCCGAACCCCCTGCTCAGTGCCGGGTCAGGGTTCGGGTAAAACGCCGCTATCTGAGGCGCAGGGCTGTCGCCTTTTTGTCATTGTTCAATTTCGCCCTGCCGACGCTCTCCTCAGCCCAGAGGCGGGGGGCGACCAGTGTACGGGTCTGTGTGTCATTTTTTATGTTTTGTGTGTTGTATTTGTTCTGCTTTGTTTTTTTTCGTCTAAACACTTCCTCCCCTAGCGGGGCTGTAGGTGTTGCCACCTTCCATCCCGGGTATTTGTCGTTTCCTCGGCTAACCCCCCGCCTTGCCGATGGCCCGCGGGAGGTTTTTCGCATGACTTCTCCCTTGTGTTAGCGCCTGTGTTCCCCTCCATATCGACGAGGGCTCGCCTCGCCATAGTACCTGTTTCCGGGGTTGGTTTGCCGTAGAGCCTTTCCTGCCCCCCCCCGCCACACCGGCGGCATGCGGCAGATTCTAGAGCCTTTTCTGTCCCCCCCGCCACACCGGCGGCATGCGGCAGGTTTTTGATGGGTGACTATTGCCTTGTTGTAGGGTCTTCGTTTCTTTCTACTGCTTTTCTTCGCGTGTCCCTGGCTTCATAGCCAGACGGTTAGAGGTGTGGGAGTGGGTTTGAGGAGTCGCATCTTCGACTCATGGTCTAGTTCGTAGAACCGGAGTTTCCCCGAATCTCCCATATTTCTGCATATGCGACTCATCAGGGTGGGCTAGTGTTAAGATACGGCCTCGAAAGGCCTGTAGGTATCCGAATTTGAGATCATTTGGATGGGTTTCGTATGATAAGGTTGGCGGTTCATATTCGGGGAAGTTAGGAATTAGATCGGAGGCACGTGCCTCCGATCTCAGAAGCTATCCCGGGCTCTGGTGGAAACGAATAAAGCTACATCTCTACGAAGGAACGAAAGTGAGTACTCTCCGAAGACCTGCTCAATTGGCAGACCTGCAGGGGGCACTCTGTGTCCCCCACCTTTAATTTCACAGGGGGGCGCTATCGTAGAATCAGTCTTAAGCTCCCAATTTGAGGAGTAGTATTACAAAAAAAAGAGTGATGCACCTTTATCGAGGCACGCGCGTCGGGAAAAACGACAAAAAACAAACAGAAAATGGCGAACAGAGGGTTAGGTCACACGAAGCAGCCCGGGCTGCTTGGACAGCATGGGGATAATACGACACATTCGTAAGGTGTCCGAAGGGTTAGGGTTGAGCCTACACACATTAGACGCTTGCTACGAATCACGTGTAGCACCTTTCGTCTGAAATGGTGTTTCTGAGTTCGACGGGGCTCCTTACCCCCCAAAAAACTGTCGGAAATTATATACTAGGCCATTTTGTTTCTTTTGCATGATGTTCTCGTTGTGTGCCTAGGCCAAGGGAATTTTTTCATCCGGTACCTGTATTATATTTAGTTTTTGTTTTTTCTCCCCAAATCAGTTTTTGCCTTAGAGAGGTCCTGAGCTCCCAAACTGAGGGGTAGTACTAGAAAAAAAAACGGTGCACCTCTTTCGTAGCGTGTGTCATTTGGGCAAGCTTTCGGGGAACCCGAGTACTGATGGAGAATCCAACCCTAACCACACGCTATCATAGCCGCCCCGATTTTCCCCGAATTCCATGCTTGATATATACCAGTATTATATCAGATAAAGACCAAGGCTACTGTATGGGGGGGGGGGCTAGGGGCGTACCCATTTGTGGCTTGCCTTGGACATTGGACCATTGAACACGCATCCCTTTCCAGACGGAGCACCGTCCCTACACCTGATAGAGACACCTCCAGTATTTGGGCGCTCATTACTCTTCTTCCATGTATATATTGCATAGAAACTGTTTGCTT